>OX463239.1:14896367-16213867 GCA_949820135.1 Sylvilagus floridanus | reverse complement strand
GGGTCTATGGCCTGATTATATTTGAGGTAAGTTTTGTGCCTGCTTCGTTTCATCTGTGCTCATCGTCAAGGTATTTTAACTTGTTAGATGCTCTGGGTCAGTCCAGTCCACCACTTAATTGAGAATAGTGTAATTCCTAAACGTTGGCAGGTCCATCACTATAGGCTGAAGATAGAAGTGTACTGGATTTTACTGAATCTTGGCTGTTGGCATATGCAGTGAGGAGTTTTGGGCAGACCAGTCAAACTGAACCTGAGAAAGTGGAACGGCATGTGATTTTCTACCCTATTGCCACTGCTCACCCCAAGTGTGACTTTCAGGGATGGCCACAAGGAGATGGGTTTTGAACTCCTCTGAGACTCAAGGTCTTCTTCTGTATCATGGGAATGGTAATAACCCCCTTCCTGCTTCTTAGGATGATGTGAAAGAGACGCAGAAGCCCTTGGGTTACCAGTGGGAAGGAATCGACCGTTGCATTTATCAACTGGCTGATGAGAATTTCCACAAATGCTTTTATGTCTTGTCAACTTGTTGGGAAATTTTCAGTGTGGATGTACCTTCCATAGCGTGGAGCAAAGTGCAAACACTTCCCAGGCCAGGCAGGGCCACTGTTAACTGAATGGTGAAACCAAAGTATACAGCAGCATGTTGGCAGAAGGGTTGGCTCTGTACTTTGAGCCTGGGAGGTCAGGAAAGGATATGACAATGAAGAGGTGCTTCTTACTGAGGTGGGTCTAGGCATGAAAAATAACTCGGAGTTATCAAGGAAATAGCTGGCAGCAGGAATGGCCAGGAAAATTCCATAACCTTGGTTGTGATTGTCCAGTCTGCTTGGTGAGAAAGCTTAGTTCCAGTAAGTTCAGGCCCCACTTATCTAACAAGTTGGTTGTTGTATCATTATGTTTATTTTTATTCTAGAACAGCTTTATTCTCTATGTTCATTATCTAATTTCTTTTTAGTCAATATTATCATTATTCCTGGGCTTCCATGACTACCTAGACACTCTGTGATTAGCTAGCAAGACTCAGACTCACAGACAGCTGACTCTGAGCTGTGCACTATTACTGTGAACAACAGTGGAGATCTGCTGACTCTTCAGGAATCTAGGAGCAGGCTTCTGAAAGGGCTCCTGTCTCATACAGGACACACCCCTCCTTCCAGCAACAAAGGATGTGACATGTGTGCAGGGTTTCTTCCCAGGGATTCCTTCTTGAGACTCAGAGATTTTGTTAGGGCTTGTCATAAGACTCTCAGAAGGAAAGCAGGTATTTCTGTAAATCACATTTTACAGTGTAGGCATTGCTAGTATAGCAGAACACTCTGGCCCAGTCCAACAAAACAACCTTATCAGTTGTCACATCCTTAAAACTGAGTACCCAGAAGTCAACCAGGGGCCATTTCCAGGGCAGGCCCTTCCAAAGACGGCATTCTCAGTCCAGCTTGCTTCTTCCTTGCACCACCAGCTAGTTGAAAACCACTGCTCTGTTGTTCTGTGGAGTATTCATCCTACAGCCTGAAGGGGTTCTTCATGGGATTAATTTATTACTCTATCCCCTTCAGGCTACAATCTGAAACCTTCAGGTTCAATTTTGGGCTTACATACTTCGCAGGTGTGCAGGGGGGTGTGGCTCACATCAGGGACGAGGGGCATGTGTCTGGACGTCACATCTACTTTAGTGTTTCTGGGGATGCTTGGTGAGTTGAGGAGGTGACCATCAGTTTGTTTATTGTCAAGCTCTCTGTCACCTTTCTCCTAAAGGTTTTGATATCCACCAGGAACCGTCACATAACTCCTTATTTCATTAGCATTTACAGTGAACTCATTCCTTCTGTGTTTATAAATGAGTTATTCTGTATTGAAGAACTTTCTCCCATCTAATTTTGTTAATGTGAAACTGTTTATGATAAAAGCTATTTTTCTTTAATTATCAGTTTTATGGTTGGCAGTTGTTGCCTTATCAACTTTCAGTGATGTCTACTTATTTTATTTATTTTCCCTTTCATTTTTTCCCCTGAATATCATTTTGAAATTATGGATTTACTATAATCCGCTTTAACCAATTATACATTTGCTAGTTAAAAATATAATGCCATGCCAACTTCTAAAATATTTTTCTTTTTAATTGATACATAGAAATTATATACATTTGTGATGCACAATGTGATAATTCAGTACAAGTATATAATGTGTAGTGATCATATCAGAGTAATTAGCATTTATAGATCCTTAACATTTATTTTGTGGGCTTTCAAACTCTCCTGTCTTTAGTTCATCATAAAATGCATAAGTGATTGTTGTAAACTGTAGTTATCCTATTGTGTTGTAGAATACTGGAACTTGTTCCTCCCGTCTCACTGCACAATGGCCCTTCAAAAAGTTTGTGGAAAAATGGCATTAAAAGATAAGTCTATTTTAGTGCAAAAAACTTTGGAAATTCAACTGCAGGTTTTTCATCATACACATTTGCATGAACTCTTCAGCAACTTATTGTATCATCTGATGGATATCAAAGTTTGTGTGAAAAAATAAATTTTGGAAACTTATTTCACCTTCCTTCTATTTCTGTTCCCCACAACCCTTCCTAGCCTCCAGTAGTTACTGTTCTACTCTCTTGTTCTTTCAGGTCAACTTTTTAAACTTCCACACATGAGTGAGAACATGTACTATTTGTTTTTTTGTTTTGTTTTGTTTTTTGCAGTGTCTAGCTTAATTCACTCAACATAATGCCCTCCATTCCCATCCATTTTAGTACAAGTGACAAGATTGCATTTTTTAATGGCTGCCCAGAGTTCTTTGTTTGTATATATGCATGCCACATTGTCTTTACCCATTCATTTGCTGTTGACAGAGTCTTCTATTGGTTCCTCTTTCTGGCTATTGTGAATCGTATTGTAATAAATATGGAAATGCAGGTATATCATTGATGATCTGATTTCATTTCCTTTGGCTAAAAATCCAGAAGTGGGATGGCTGGGTCATATGGTGTGTGTGTGTGTATGTATATATATATGTGTGTGTGTGTGTGTGTATTTATATTTAAGATTTATAGACAGAAAAAGGGAGAGACAGAGAGGTCTTCCATCTGCTGATTCACTCCCCAATGGCTGCAATGGCTGGAGCTGGGCTGATCCGAAGCCAGGAACCAGGAGCTTCTTCTGGGTCTCCCGTGTGAGTGTAGGGGCCCAAATCCTTGGGCCATTTTCTACTGCTTTCCCAGGCCACTGCAGAAAGCTGAGTTGGAAGAGGAGTGGCCGGGATACAAGCTGGCACCCATTTGGGAGGCTGGCACCACAGGTGGTGGCTTTACCTGCTACACCACAGTGCCGGCCCCGTGACATATTTTTATTTTATTTTTGTTTTGAGGAATATACACACTATTTACTATAATATCTATATTAAATTACATTCCTACCAACAGTTTGTAAGAGCTTTCTTTTCCCTATATCCTTCCCAACATTTTTTTTTTTTTGCTTCTTTGATGATAACCATTTAGAATGGAATGAGATATTGCATTATGGTTTGGATTTGCATTTCCCTGATGACTAGTGATATTGAATATTCTTTTCATAAACTTATTCAATCCCAATTTATTTTTGAAAAGGCTTCTGTGTTATTCTAGGGTTGGTTTACCTCATTTATATAAATATATAACCTATGAAAGTTATAACGTTTATACAGATTTATAAATCTTTCATTAATTAGTAGCCATTCTTAATAGCCATTCAGAAAAGAAAATCTGTCCCTCTCTCCCAAGAGCCATTCCAGATTTTAAAATCTGTAAGGATTTCCTACATGGACAGCTTCTATTGTAGAAACAAAAAACAAAATGGCAGAATAAAACAAAATGAACTACACACAGAAGGTTGCAGATCCCAGGGCAGGACTTGACTGGCATGCAGCCTTGGTTGGGGCAGGCCCTGTTGTGTGAAACTTGGCAGCCAGAGACCTTCTAGGGCTGCTTTCCCAGGCAGCTCATCTAGTTCCTGGAAATCCTTCCTCTCCAGCTTTTCTCAAACTGTGCTCTGTACTATGCATTAGTCACCCAAGGCCCTGCTGTCAAAACTGCCACATCCATAAGACAGATGTTCAGCCATTTTACTGGTGTACAGTATATTCTTATAGTGATGTCAATTTATATTTTTCTACTGATGATAATGTGGACATATTTTAAATTATTTATTTGCCATTAGTGAGATGTCTGTACTGGATGTTTGCTTATTTCTAATTGAATTGTTTGGTTTTGTGCTGTTGAGTTTTGAGTGTTCTTTGTATAGTCCAGATCTAAAGGCTTTGTTGGATATGTGGTTTCCAAGTATTTTCTCTCAGTTCAGTTTATAAGTTTTTCTTTCATAGATCATGCTTTGGGTATCAAGTCTAAGAAATGATTGTTTAGTTCTACGTACTAAAGACTTTTTCCCAAAAATTATATAGTTTTGCTTCTTATATTGAAGTCCAAGTTTAATTTGAGTTAGTTTTTCTTTTAGTTGTGTGAGGTTTAGATGTAGGTTCATTTTTAAACTTGTGGATGTTCAATTGTTGCAGTGCCACTTACTAAAAAGGCTACCTCACCTTTATTGAATTGCTTTCGTTCCTTTGTTAAAATTGAGCATTTTTGTGGGATATATTTGAGGTTCTCTATTCTGTTTCATTGATTATGTGTCTAGCTCTCTTCCAAGACTGCCCTATCTTGATCACTGCAAGGATATTGTAAGTCTTGATACTGGGAAGAGTAATTCCTCTTAGTTTTTCTAAGATTGTTTGGCTATTATTTGACCTATTCACATATACGTTTTAGAATGGCTTTACAGACCCTGCATATGGTCTGTCTCTTCATTTATTTTTAGTCTTTGATTTTTAAAAAGTTTTATTAATTTTAAGAGAACCGACTTCATGTATTTCACAGGTACAATTCTAAGAATATAACCATACTTCCCTCCCTCCATTTCTTTCTGCCTTAATCCCTCTCCTTTCTTCCTTTCTTTTTTCTTTATTTTTTACAAAAACGATTTCAATCCACTCTATGACTATAAGCTAATGTACCACTAACCATATATTTAACAAGTAAAATATAGAAAGACAGCAGTTTCACAGGAATATAAACAAGGGCTAAAAACAACAATCACATTACAAGATGTCCATTTCATTCTAATTAATTTTTTGGAATTCTATATTAACTACCAAATATCAGAGAAAATATGATATTTATCTTTTTGGGACTGGCTTATTTCACTAAGCATAATGGTCTCCAGTTGAATTTATTATGTTGTAATTATGAGATTCATTCTTTTTTATGGCTGAGTAGTATTCCATAGTATATGTATACCACTTTTTTTTTTAATCCAGCCATCAGCTGATGGCCATCTGGATTGATTCCATATCTTACTGTGAATTAAGCTACAATAAATATGGGAATACAGATAGCTCTTTCATATGTGGATTTCATTTCCTTTGGGTAAATTCCCAGGAGTGGGATGCTGGGTTGTATGGGAGTGGGATGCTGGGTTATATGGTAGATCTTTCAGCTTTCTGAGGTATCTATATATTCCATTCCATAATGACTGTACTAGTCCCATTTCCACCACCAATGGAATAGGATACCTTTTCTCCACATCCTCTCCAGCATTTATTTTTTTTGTTGATTTCTGTATGAGAGTCATTCTACTTGGGGTGAGGTGAAACTTGGTTGTGGTTTTGATTTGTGTTTCCTTGATGGCTAGTGATCTTGAGCATTTTTTCATGTATCTGTTGGCCATTTGTGTTTCATCTTTTTTTTTTAATTTTTTTTTTTTGACAGGCAGAGTGGACAGTGAGAGAGAGAGACAGAGAGAAAGGTCTTCCTTTGCCGTTGGTTCACCCTCCAATGGCTGCCGCGGTCGGCGCGCTGCGGCCGGTGCACCGCGCTCATCCGATGGCAGGAGCCAGGAGCTAGGTGCTTTTTCCTGGTCTCCCATGGGGTGCAGGGCCCAAGCACTTGGGCCATCCTCCACTGCACTCCTGGGCCACAGCAGAGGGCTGGCCTGGAAGAGGGGCAACCGGGACAGAATCCGGCTCCCCGACCGGGACTAGAACCCGGTGTGCCGGCGCCGCAAGGCGGAGGATTAGCCTGTTGAGCCACGGCGCCGGCCGTGTTTCATCTTTTGAAAAATGACTGTTTAAGTCCTTTCTTCATTACTTAACTGAATTGTTTGTTTTGTTGTTGTTTAGATTCCGTATTCTTTATAGATCTGGGCAGTCTTTGTGGGTGGCTCTGTAGGCTCAGGGATCTCTGCCTGTGGAGGTCATTGCTGCAGGATCCATGCTAACACTCAGGACTGCATGGATCCTTTGTGTGGTTTCTTATAACAATGCAGATGAATATTGCACCCACTGTGGCTAGCACCCTGACATTGGACGCCATGAGGAGAGGAGGTAAGTGAGAATCTACACCAACAGAGATGATCAAGACACCCCTCTGATAAAAAAAAAATAGAAGAATTACCATACCCAACTTGGGTGTCACCTTGGACACTTCCCTAACCCTGGAACACTGAGCAGGGCTCCCTGGCCACACCAAGTACACACCCAGCATACATCTGGTTATTTACTGAAAGAGCTAACACTCCACTAAGCTACAGGGGCATGGTCCAAAGATAAAAACCAAAACAGGGAAAAAACACCCAACAAGTATCTCCACAGATGCCTAAAAATAAATGCAAAAAATCAAGAAACAAGAGTAAGGAAGACAATATGACACATCCAAAGGAATGCAACAACACTTCAATACTAGAATGTGAAGTTGAAGATATTGATGAAATTCTAGAAACAGAATTCAAAATATTATTTGTGGAATAACTCAGAAGTAACCAGAGGCAAATTCATGAATTAAAGAAATCCATACAGGACACGAATGAAACATTTTCCATGGTATTGATATTTTAAAGAAAATCAAAATGAAATATTGTAAATGAAGAATTCAGTAGATCAAAAAAATGTGGTGGATGGCTGAACAACAGACTCAGTGAGGCAGAAGAAAGGATATTCAAGTTAGAATACAAATCTCTTAAAATTTTACAATCAAACAAAAAAAGGAGAAAAATAAGAAATTAGAAAAAAACAGTGTTGGAGGTATATGGGATAGTATTAAATGACCCAACATATAGGTCTTAGGAGTTCCTGAAGGTGTGAAAAAAGAGAATGGATTAGAAGGCTTTTTTTAGTGAAATAATTACAGAAAACTTCCCTGACTTGGAGAAAGAAAGGACATCCAAGTACAGGGGGCACGTAGAACTCCTAACAGACATTACCAGAAAAGATCTTCACCATGACACACTGTAGTTAAATTCCAGAGTAAAACATAAAGAAAAAATTCTAAAATGTGCACAAGAGAAATGCCAGATTACTTTCAGAGGATCTCCAATTGGACTCACAGTTAACCTTTCATCAGAAACCCTATAGGTTAGAAGAGAATGGTGAGATAAATTCCAAGTCTTAAGAGAAATAAACTGTCAATATTGTATCCTGTAAAGCTCTCATTTATGAATGAAGATGAAATAGAGACCTTCCGTAATAAACAGAAATTGAAAGAATTTGACACTATTCATGTTTCCAATAAACACAGGACTGGATGGCTTCACTGCTGAATTCTATCAGACATTTAAAGAACTAATTCTAATTCTTCTCAAGCTGTGCAAAATAATTGAAAGGGAGAGAATCCTCTCAAACTCCTTCTAAGAACCCTGTAACACCTTAATTACTAAAGCAGAAAAAAATAATACAACAGAGAAAGAGAACTACAGACCAGTTTCTCTTATGAACATAGACACAAAAATTCTCAACAAAATGCTAGCCAATCAAATACAACAAAGCATCAGGAAGATCATTCACTGGACCATGTGGGATATATCCATGGTATGCAAGGTTGCTTCAACCTTATCAAATCAATAAATGTGATATATCACATTAACATACTGAAGAAAGAGCTATACAGTTATCTCAATAGATGCAGAGTAAGCATTTGACAATATACAACATCCTTTCATAATGAAGAACTTAAGAAAATTGTGTATAGATGAAACAATCCTCAGTGCAATCAGGGCAATTTATGATAATCCCATGGCCAGCATCTTATTGAATGGAGAAAAGTTGGAAGCATTCCCGCTAGGATCTGGAACCTGAGAAGATGCCCACTCTCACCATTGCTATTCAATATACTCCTGGAAGTTTTAGCCAGAGCTATTAGGAAAGAAAGAGAAACCAAAG
Source organism: Sylvilagus floridanus (assembly GCA_949820135.1). Lineage (NCBI taxonomy): Eukaryota > Metazoa > Chordata > Mammalia > Lagomorpha > Leporidae > Sylvilagus > Sylvilagus floridanus. The sequence continues at coordinate 16,205,627 of OX463239.1, read as the reverse complement.
GATACAAATTGGGAAAGAGGAAGTCAAACTATTCCTATTACAGAAGACATGATTCTATATATAGGGGATCCAAAAGACTCCACTATGAAACTACTGGAACCCAAAGAAGAGTTTGGTAAATTGGCAAGATATAGAATCAATACACAAAAATCAAAGTCTTCTTATATACAGACAATACCATGGCTGAGAAAAAACTTCTGAGATCAATTCCATTTGCAATAGCTACAAAAAGTATCAAACACTTTGGAATAAATTTAACTAAGGACATCAAAGATCTCCATGATGCAAATTACAAAACATTAAAATAGAAGAAAAAACAAAAAAGGAAAAATCTTCTATGTTTATGGATTGGAAGAATCAATATCATCAAAATGTGCATACTACCAAAAATGATTTTCAGATTCAATGCAATACCAACCAAAATACCAAAGACATTCTTCTCAGATTTAGAAAAAATTATGCTAAAATTCATATGGAAGCACAGAAGACCCAGAATAGATAAAGCTTTTTTATACAACAAAAAACAAAGCCAGAGGGATCACAATACCAGATTTCAAGACTTACTACAGGGCAGTTATAATCAAAACATCTTGGTACTGGTAGAAGAACAGATAGGTAAACCAAAGAAACAGAAATCAATCCATGCATATACAACCAACTTATCTTTGACAAAGAAGCTAACATCAGTCCCTGGAGCAAGGACAAATGGTGCAAGGAAAACTGGATCTCCAAATGCAGAAATATGAAACAAGACCCATATCTTACATGCTACATAAAATCCACTCATAATGGTGCAAAGACATAAGTATACAACTCCATATCATCAAATTATTAGAGAACACTGGGGAAACCCTGCAAAACACAGGCACAGGCAAAGAGTTCTTGGAAAAGACCCCAGAAGTACAAGGAATCAAAGCCAGAAATGATAAATGGGATTACACAAAATTGGGAAGCTTCTCATGGCAAAAGAAACACTAAGCTAAGTGAAGAGGCAACTGACAGTGAGAGAAAATATTTTCAAACTATGAAACTGATAAAGGATTAATATCCAGAATCTATAAAGAGCTCAGTAGACTCAATAGCAACAAAACAAATAATCAAGGTAAGAAATGAGCAAAAGACTTAAACAGGCATTTTTCAAAGAGGAAATACAAATGGGCTATAGATATATGAAAAAAATGCTCAGGATCACTAGCCATCAGGGAATTCTAAATCAAAACCACAATGATGTTTCAGCTCACCCAATTAGAATGGCTTTCATACAGAAAGAAACAAAGAACAAATGCTGTTGAGAATATGAGGAAAAGGGCACCCTAATCCAACCTTGGTGGAAACGTAAACTGGTCCAACCACTGTGGAAAACACTATGGAGATATCTCAGAAATCTGAATTAGACCTACCATATGACCAGCCATCCCACTCTTGGGATTTTACTCAAATGAAATGAAATCAGCAATATGAAAGAGTTATCTGTACCGCTATGTTTATTGCAGCTCAATTCAGGATAGCTGAGATGTGGAATCAACCAAGTTGTCTATCAGTTGAACTGGATAAAGAAATTATGGGATATATGGACCATAGAATACTACACAGCAGTAAAATAAAAAGAAATTATGTTATTTGTAACAAAATAGATGTAACTGGAAAACTTTATGCTTAGTGAAATAAGCCAATCCCCAAAGGACTGATCTGTGTTAGCTAATAGAACACTCAAAAGATAACTTATAGAAATGAAATAGACACTTTGAAATTTGATGACTTTAAACAACCCTTGTCTCACTGTTGAGGAACAGTTTTTTTTCATAGTATCTGTTGAACTCTTTACTTAGTATAGAGTTAGTCCTATTGGTATAAAGTTAATTGAAACTATATTTTAGTAAAAAAAGAATGGGAATAGGAGAGAGAAGAGGAAGAAGGGTGGGAGTGCTGGCGGGAGGGTGGGAGGGTGGGATGAGTCACAGTGTTCCTAAAGTTGTAATTATGAAATGCATGAAGTTTGTGTACTTTAAATAAAATGTTTCTAGGTTAAAAAAGTAAAAAGATTATGACAGACTTTTATACCTTTTTAAACAATTTTATTTAAGTTTATACAAGGATATGTATTTCATATATACAGATTTAGGAACACAGTGATACTCCCTACCTTATCCTCCCTTCTCTCATGCTCAAACTCTTCTTCGTCCTCCTTCTCCTATTCCTACTCTTAATTTTTACAAAGATCTATTTTCAGTTTACTTTATACTCATAAGGTAATGCTTCACTAAGTTAAGAGTTCAGGAAATAGTATAAGGAAAAAAACACTGTTCCTCAACAGTAGAGACAAAGGTTGTAATAATCATTGAATCACAAAATGTCCATTTCACTCCAATGCATTACATTTTAGGTACTCTATTAGTTACCCAAGATCAGGGAAACATATGATGTCTGTCTTTTTGGGACTAGCTTATTTCACTAAGTATAACAGTTTCCAGTTGAATCAATTTTGTTATGAAAGCATTTCAGCTTTTTTATTTAACTGCTAAGTAGAACTCCATAGTGTATATATACTATAATTTCTTTATCTAGTCATCAGTTGATAAACATCTGTGTTGATTCCATATCTTAAGTATTTTGAATTGAGCTGCTGTAAACATGGTGGTACAGATAACTCTTTAATATGGTGATTTCTTTTGGTTTGGATAAATTCTGAGTAATGGGATTGCTGGGTCATATGATAGGTATATATTCAGATTTCTGACGTATCACCATACTGTCTTCTATGGTGACTGCACCAGTTTACATTCCCACCAACAGTGGGTTATGGTGCCTTTCCCCCTACATCCTTGCCAGCATTTATTGTTTGTTGATTTCTGTATGAGATCGATTTTAACTGGTGTGAGGTGAAAACTGGTTGTGGTTTTGATTTACATTTCCCTGATGTCTAGTCTTAAGCATATTTTTAAGTGTCTGTTGGCAATTTGAATTTCCTCTCTTGAAAAATGCCTATTCAGTCTTCTGCCCACTTATTATTTGATTCTTTGTTTTGTTGTTGAATTTATTGTGCTCTTTATAGTGCTTTTATAGAGCTCTTTATCAGTTGCATAGTTTGAAAATCCTTTTCCCATTCTATTGGTTGGTGTTTACTTTGCTGAGTGTTTCTTTTGCAATGCAGATGCTTCTCATCTTGTTGTAATCCCATTTGTGAATTTTGGATTCTGGTGTCTTTTCCAAGAAGTCTTGGCCTATGACAACATCTTGCAGGGTACCATAATGTTCCTTAGTAATTTGGTGGTATTAAGTTGTAGATTTATGTCTTTGATCTATTTGGATTAGATTTTTTGGGGGTAAAAGTTGTAAGGGGTGTTTCTTCATACTTCTGCATTTGGAGATACAATTTTCTTAGCACCATTTTTTGAAAAGACTCTACTTGCTCAAGGGATTGATTTTAGCTCCTTTGTAAAATATAAGATGGTTATAAATTCATGGATTGATTTCTAGAGATTCTATTTTGTTACATTTTTCTTTTTTTTCCAACTTTTATTTAATAAATGTAAATTTCCAATACAACTTTTGGATTACAGCAGTTCCCCCCCATAACCTCCCTCCCACCCACAACCATCCCATCGCCCACTCCCTCTCCCATCCCATTCTTCATCAAGATTCACTTTCAATTATCTTTACATACAGAAGAGCAACTTAGTATATACTAAGTAAAGATTTCAACAGACTGCACACACACAGACACACAAAGTATAAGTACTGTTTGAAGACTATTTTTACCATAAATTCTCATAGTACAACACATTAAGGACAGAGATCCTACATGGGGAGCAAATGCACAGTGACTCCCCTTGTTGATTTTACAATGGGCACTCTTATTTATGACATCAGTGATCACCCGAGGCTCTTGGCATGAGCTGCCAAGGCTATGGAAGCCTCTTGAGTTCACAAACTCTGACCTTATTTAGACAAGGTCATAGTCAAAGTGGAAGTTCTTCCCTCCCTTCAGAGAAAGGTACCTCCTTTTTGATGGCCTGTTCTTTCCACTGGGATCTCACTCACAGAGATCTTTCATTTAGGTCATTTTTCTTGCCACAGTGTCTTGGGTTTCCATGCCTGTGAAACTCTCATGGGCTTTTTAGCTAGATCTGAATGCCTTAAAGGCTGATTCTGAGGCCAGAGTGCTGTTTAGGACATCTGCCATTCTTTGAGTCTGCTATGTATCCCGCTTCCCATGTTGGATCATTCTCTGCTTTTTAATTCTCTCAGTTATTCTTAGCAGTCACTAGTCTTGTTTATGTGATCCCTTTGCCACTTAATCCTACCATTATGATTAATTATGAACCTAAACTGATCACTTTAACTAGTAAGATGGCATTGGTACATGCTACCTTGATGGGATTGAATTGAAATCCCCCGGCACATTTCTAGCTCTACCATTAGAGGTAAGTCTGAGTGAGCATGTGCTGAACTGTTCATCTCCTCCATCTATTATTCCCACTCCTTTATAAATTTATTTGCCAAGTAGAGTTATAGATAATGAGAGAGAGAGACAGAGAGAAAGGTCTTTCTTCCATTGGTTCACTCCCCAAATGGCTGCCATGTCTGGTGCTGCACCAATCCAAAGCCAGGAGCCAGGTGCTTCTTCTTGGTCTCCCATGCGGGTGTAGGGGCCCAAGCTCTTGGGCCAGCCTCTACTGCCCTCCTGGGACACAGCAGAGATCTGGACTGGAAGAGGAGCAACTGGGACTAGAACCCAGTGCTCATATGGGATGCTGGTGTCACAGGTGGAGCATTAATCAAGTGAGCCTTGGTGCTGGCCCCAAATCCCGCTCTTATATTTAACAGGGATCACTCTTTAGTTAAATTTAAATTCTGTTACATTTTTCTACATGTCTGTTTTTAAGCCAGTGCCAAGTTGTTTGGATTATAACTGCTCTATAGTAGTCTGAAATCTGGTATTGTGATATCTCTGGCTTTATTTTTATTGTATAAGATTGTTTTATCTATTTGGGGTCTTGCATTTCTAAATTAATTTTAGCATATTTTTTTTCTAGACCTGCAAAGAATGTCTTTGATATTTTGAGTGATATAACATTGAATCTGTTAACTGCTCTGGGTAGTATGTACTTTTTGATGATATTGATTCTTCCAATCCATGAAAATGGAAGATTTTCCCATTTTTTGTCTTCTATTTCTTTCATTAATGTTTTGTTATACCTTCTTTTCTAATGTACGTATATATTACTATGATTTCACTTGTCAACACTGCTTTTGGGGTATTCTACAAATTTTGATATGTTGCATTTTAAGTTTCATTTAGTTCTTCCTACATTATTATTTCTTTTGAGGATTCTTATCCAATACATATACTTAGTAATGTGTTTTTTGGTATCCAACTGCTAGAATTTTTTCCACTGACTTTCTTTTGTTTTCCATCCTGACTGCTTATTCCCATCCATTGAGGTAATTAACCCTTTATCCAAAGTACCAGATCATTTTGTTCTCTCATGTTTTGGTTTTCTCTGCTTCAATTCACTACTGTAATTCTTTACTGCAAGGGTCTGCCCTCCTGAACCTGCCTGAAAAAATTGCTGCCAACTTTGAAGACATTTTTTGGAAGTTTTTCCAATTTCTTATTTTTTTAAACTTTTATTTAGTAAATATAAATTTCCAAAGTACAGCTAATGGATTACAATGACTTCCCCACCCCATAACTTCCCTCCCACCTGCAACCATCCCATCTCCTGCTCCCCTGTCTGGTGAATGCTTCCACTTTTTCCCCATATAATGATACAGACCTTGGGTTTGTCATTAATTGCCTTTATTGTGTTGAGGCATGTTCCTTCTAAACCCAATTTGCTTAGGATTTTCATCATGTATTGTTTTTTGTCAAATGCTTTCTCTGCATCTATTGAGATAATCATATAGTTTTGTTAAGCAGTTTAATGTAATATATCACATAGATTGATTTGCAAATGTTGAACCATCCCTACATTCCAGGGATAAATTCCACTTGGTTTGGGTGAATGATCTTTCTGATGTGTTGTTGGATTCCCTTGGTCAGAATTTTGTTGAGGATTTTTTTCATCTATGTTCATCAGGGAAATTGGTCTGTGGTTTTCTTTCTCTGTTGCATCTTTTCCAGATTTAGGAAATAAGATGATGCTTGCTTCATAGAAAGAATTTGGGAGGATTGCCTCCCTTTAAATTGCTTTAAATAAGTTGAGAAGAAATGGAGTTAGTTCTGCTTTAAATGTCTGATAGAATTCAGTAGTGAAGCCATCCGGTCCAGGACTTTTCTTTTTTGTGAGGGTCTTTATTACTGATTCAATTTCTGATTTGGTTATGGGTCTGTTTAGGTTTTCTATTTCTTCATGGCTCAATTTAGGTAGGTTGCATGTGTCCAGGAATCTATCCATTTCTTCTAGGTTTCCTGATTTGTTAGCATACTGCTCTTTTAAGTAATTTCTGATAATTCTTTTTATGTAAGTGGTGTCTGTTGTTACATTTCCTTTTTTACCTCTAGTTTTATTGTTTTGGGTCTTCTCCTTTTTTTTTTTTTTTGGCTAGTTGGGCGTATGTTGTATAAGTTTTGTTTATTTTTTCAAAAAACCAGCTATTCATTTTGCTGATCTTTTGTATTTTTTGTTTCAATTTTATTAATTTCTCCTCTAATTTTAATTATTTCTTTTCTTCTACTAGTTTTGAGTTTAGTTTGCTGTTGTTTTTCTAGATCCTTGAGGTTCATAGATGATTCATTTATTTGGTATCTTTCCAGCTTCTTAATGTAGGCACCAATTGCTATAAACTTTCCTCTTAACATTGCTTTTTCTGTATTGCACAAATTTTGGTATGCTGTCATCTTCATTTGTTTCCAGAAATTTTTTGACTTCTCTTTTGATTTCTTCTGTGACCCACTGTTCATTCAGAAACATGTTGCTACTTTTCCATGTGTTTTCATATGATGTAGAGATTCCTGAGTTTTTGATTTCCAGCTTCATTGCATTGTGTTCTGAGAAGATGCATGGTATGATTTTGATTTTTTGAATTTGCTGAGACTCACTTTATGGCCTAGCATATGGTCAATCCTAGAGAGTGTTCCATGCACTGGAGTTAAAATTGTATACTCTGTGACTGTAGGTTGGAAGGCTCTGTAGATCTCTGCTAGGTCTTTGGTCTATGGTGTTGATTAAGATTTTTCTTGCTGATTTTCTGTCTGTTTGATTTGTCCATTGCTGAAAATGGGGTACTAAGTCCCCCATTACTTTTGTATTTGAGTCTATATCTCCCATTAAATCCCTTAACAATTATTTTAAATAGCCAGGTGCCCTGTAATTTGGTGGTTATACATTTGTGATAGTCACATATTCCTGTTGGATTGATCTTTTAATCATTACATAGTCTCCTTCTTTGTATATTTTAACAGTTTTTGTGTTAAAGTCTATTTTGTCTGATGTTATGATGGCTACATCAGCTCTTTTTTGGTTTCTGTTTGCCTGAGTTATCTTTTCCCATCCTTTCACTTTTAGTATGCATTCATTTTTGTTGTTAAGGTGTGTTTCTTATAGGCAGAAAATAAATGTTTTTTTTTTAATCTATTCAGCCAGTCTGTGTCATTTAACTGGGGAATTGAGACAATTACATTCAGTGTGACTATTGTTAAATACCATCTTTGCTCTGCCACGTTTCCTTAAATAGACTTGTTTATATATTTTGGATTTCATTTGTACTTTTGCTTGGTCATTTTCTGCATTCATCTTCTTTTTTAGTGATGTTCTTGTAGCGCATCTGTGAGCATCTTTTGTAGGGTTGGGCGAGTAGTTACAAATTCTTTCAATTTCTTCCTATTGTGAAAGATCTTTATTTATCCTTCATTCATATATGAGAGTTTTGCAGGGTACAGTATTCTGGGTTGACAGCTTTTCTCTTAGAGCTAAACTGGAGGAATCTGGAAAACATCATGCTGAGTGAAATAAGGCAGTCCCAGAGGGACAAATATCATATTTTCTCCCTGATCAGTGACAACTAACTGTGCACCTAAAAGGAAACCTGTAGAAGTGAAACTCACATTATGAGAGACACTGTCTTTATCAATCCTGGTCCTGACTGTCGAGGAACAGCTTACTATTTTATCCTTTTTAGTATTTTCTTTTTCTACTTAATACTATTGGTTGAATTCTTTAATTAACACACAATTATTCTTATTCATTTAAAATTAACTGAAAAGTGATCCCTATTAAAAATAAGAGTGGGAATAAGAGAGGGAGAAGATGTACATCTCGGCATATGCTCACTTGGACTTACATGTAAGGGTAAAGCTAGAAACATGCCATTGGACTCCAAATCCCATTAAGTTAGCAGGTACCAATGCCATCTTACTAGTTAAAGTGATCAGTTTAGGTTCATAATTAATCATAATGGTAGGATTAAGTGGCAAAGGGATCACATAAACAAGACTAGTGACTGCTAAGAATAACTGAGAGAATTAAAAAGCAGAGAATGATCCAACATGGGAAGCGGGATACATAGCAGACTCAAAGAATGGCAGATGTCCTAAACAGCACTCTGGCCTCAGAATCAGCCTTTAAGGCATTCAGATCTAGCTAAAAAGCCCATGAGAGTTTCACAGGCATGGAAACCCAAGACACTGTGGCAAGAAAAATGACCTAAATGAAAGATCTCTGTGAGTGAGATCCCAGTGGAAAGAACAGGCCATCAAAAAGGAGGTACCTTTCTCTGAAGGGAGGGAAGAACTTCCACTTTGACCATGACCTTGTCTAAATAAGGTCAGAGTTTGTGAACTCAAGAGGCTTCCATAGCCTTGGCAGCTCATGCCAAGAGCCTCGGGTGATCACTGATGTCATAAATAAGAGTGCCCATTGTTAAATCAACAAGGGGAGTCACTGTGCATTTGCTCCCCATGTAGGATCTCTGTCCTTAATGTGTTGTACTATGAGAATTTATGGTAAAAATAGTCTTCAAACAGTACTTATACTTTGTGTGTCTGTGTGTGTGCAGTCTGTTGAAATCTTTACTTAGTATATACTAAGTTGCTCTTCTGTATGTAAAGATAATTGAAAGTGAATCTTGATGAAGAATGGGATGGGAGAGGGAGTAGGAGATGGGATGGTTTGCGGGTGGGGAGGGGGTGTTGGAAAAACCACTATAATCCAAAAGCTGTACTTTCGAAATTTATATCTATGAAATAAAAGTTTTTTTTTTTAAAACAATACTAACCAACAATAAAAAACCCTGATATATACAACTTGAATGAATCTTAAAAACAAGTCATATACTAATTATTTAATATCTGTGTATGATTCCATTTATTGAAGTAACAAAGGAAAAGTGATTCTATAGTAATAGAAATCAGGAAGTAGTTGCAAGGTAGGAGGGTGATAACTGACTGCAGAAAATCACAGGAATTTCCTAGGGTGATGAAGATGTTCTGTGTCTTATTTTGAATGATGACTGCATGATTGTATACAATTGACAAAGCTCAGTGAACTGAGCACTTTTTAAAATTTTTTTGACAGGCAGAGTGGACAGTGAGAGAGAGAGAGAGAGAGAAAGGTCTTCCTTTTGCTATTGGTTCACCCTCCAGTGGTCACCGCAGCTGGCGCGCTGCAGCCGGTGCATTGCACTGATCCGAAGCCAGAAGCCAGGTGCTTCTCCTGATCTCCCATGCAGGTGCAGGGCCCAAGCACTTGGGCCATCCTCCACTGCACTCCTGGGCCACAGCAGAGAGCTGGCCTGGAAGAGGGGCAACAGGGACAGAATCCGGCGCCCCAACTGGGACTAGAACCCGGTGTGCTGGTGCCGCAGGCGGAGGATTAGCCTATTGAGCTGCGACACCAGCCTGAACTGAGCACTTTTAAGAACTGTAGATTTAATTTTAGTATATTTAATTTAAAAGTTCAAAGGGACTAAATAAAAATATATATTTCTCCCCCAAGAGAAAAGATCTTGGACTATGTCTCCCTATTTTCTCCTTGCTTGTATGTTTCGTAATGAGAAGTCCAGGGTGAGTCTAATTGGGTTTCTTCTGAATGTGATTTATCATTTCTTTCATGCTCATTTTAAGATCTTTTCTTTGCCTTTCACTGTGGTGAGTTTTGGTTGTTTCTATTGGGAGTTCTATGTATTTCTTGAACTTGGATGGCTCTTTCTCTAGATTGTGGGTTTTTTCTGTTCTTATTTCATTAAGATGGCCTTCTAATCCCTTCTCTCTTTCCACACCTTCTGGAATTTCTAGAATCCATAAGTTGAGTTGTTTGAAAGAATCTTGTAAATCTCCAACTATGATTTTTAATTTTCTAATTTCTTCTTGTATTTGGTCTGACTGTATTATTTTTGGAAGTTTGTCTTCTAGTTCTGATATTCTTTCTTCTGTCTCATCTATTCTATTTCTTAGACTTTCCACTGCATTTTTTATTTGGTGTATTGAATTCTCCTTTCCAGTATTTCATTCTGGCTTCTCTTTAAAATCTCAATTTCTCGGGAATGGTTTTCATTTAGATCGTCAAGTTGTTTCTGATTGCTTCTAAGTAATCTGACTATTAATTTTTTGAATTCCTTTTCTGGAATATCCTCATTCTCTTCTTCAGCCTCCATTATTGAAGGCGGTGCTCCTTCGGTGAGTGAGTTCACAGTCTTCCTTATTCTTATTCAGGATTTTTCCCTTGTTCTTTGGCATTTCTAATTGATTTCTGGTTGATTTTATTTTTAAGTCGATTTCTCTCTGCTATGAGCTTCTATATGTCTGTGCATTGCAAGTGGAAGCACACAGCCTCACCTCCTGGAGCCCTTTTTACTTCTACATCTGAAGGAAGTGGGTACCAGGGCTTTGGTGCACTAACCCCCCTACTGGAGTTGGTCTCACTTTTCACTGGTATGTGGAATGAGCTTGAGTTTTCCCTATTTAGAGGTATTACTTGCTGTGCAGCTTGTGTGGTAGGAAGAAATCTGAAGTGTTGTGATCCTTGTTCCTGGGTGGGGTGTGTTGTCAGGTGGCCCCCGCAATTGATAGGTGTGTGCATGTGAGGCAAATGCAGCGGCCTCCTGCTTAGACTAAAAAATGTAAACAATCAGTATGTCTTCTCCACCCAAGCTGTAGGTCCGATTGAAGGGAGGGGGCGACACAGATGGACCATAGTGTGCCCAAACTCTCTACCCATTCCCCTACAATTTCTCCTTCTTCCTGCTTGGAGCTTCAAATACAGTTTGCCATGCTTCCCCACCCGTTGCTATCTGTAGTTCTGTGGACTTGTGACCTCTCACCTGGTTTGCTGGAGGGGAGGGGAGCACCAATCTTGCCCAGTCCCTCCGCTGCTTCTTTGTTACATGTCCACCACCTCTCCCTCCTCTTTGCTTTCCCAGCATGGACCTGAGCAGTCTCTGGTGGATTCTGGGCCACTTTTTGTGAACTTCCTACAGTTCTGCTGCTGGCTTATACCCTCTCTGCTCACCTACTATCCATTTTCCCCCGTGCAACTCAGAACATCCCTCTGAGATACTGCCATCTTGGCCCTCCTAAAGACCAAATTTCTATGTTTATGTGTATAGCATATCATTAAGCATTTTTTGTTTTTTTTATTATTTTTTATTTTTTTATATAAAGCTTTTATTTAAAGAATATAAATTTCCAAAGAACAGCTTATGGATCACAATGGCTCCCCCCCCACAACTTCTCTCCCTCCCCCTACCCTCCCCTTTCCTGCTCCCTCTCCCCTTCTGTTCACATCAAGATTCATTTTCAATTCTCTTTATACACAGAAGATCAATTTAGTACATATTACGTAAAGATTTCAACGGTTTGCCCTCGCATAGAGACACAAAATGATAATACTGTTGGAGTGCTAGTTATAGTATTAATTCACAATGTACAGCACATTAAGGACAGAGATCCTACATGATTTTTTTTTAAAAAAAATTGATTAATTGTCTATGCAATTTCCAGTTTAACACCAAGATTTTTTAATCATTTGCAATTATCTTTATATAAAGAAGATCGATTCAATATATACTATGTAAAGATTGATCCACATGGGAAGCAGGATACACAGCAGACTCATAGAATGGCAGATGTCCTAAATAGCACTCTGGCCTCAGAATCAGCCCTTAAGGCATTCGGATCTGGCTCAAGAGCCCATGAGAATAGTTTAGGCATGGAAAGCCAAGACATTCTGGAAAAAACAGAAGACCTAAATGAAAGATCTCTGCGAGTGAGATCCCAGTGGAAAGAACGGGGCCATCAAAGAAGGAGGTACCTTTCTCTGAAGGGAGGAGAGAACTTCCACTTTGACTATGACCCTGTCAGAATAAGATCGAAGTCCACGAACCCTAAAGGCTTCCATAGCCTCGGCAACTCATGACCAGAGCCTAGGGAGATTACTGACGCCATAAACAAGAGTGTCAAATTGTTAAATCAACATCAGGAGTCACTGTGTACTTACATCTCATGAGGGATCTGTCCTTAATGTGTTATCCAATGTGAAATAATGCTATTACTAGTACTGAAACAGTATTTTTACACTTTGTGTTTCTGAGTGGGTGCAAACTGATGAAATCTTTACATTAAGCATTTTTTGTAAGGCTGGATGAGTGATGACAAATTCTTTCAATTCCTGTTTGTTCTGGAATGTCTCTATTTCATCTTCATTCATAAATTAGAACTTTGCAGGGTACAATAACCTGGGTTGACAGTTATTTATTCTCTTAACACTTGGAATGTATCACACCATTCTATCCTAGCCTGTAGGGTTTCTATTGAGAAGTTAGATGTGAGTCCAGTTGCAGATCCTCTGTAAGTCATCTAACATCTCTCATGCAAATTTTAGAATCTTTTTGTTTTACTGTGGAGTTTGACTATAATGTGTTATGATGAAGATCTTTTCTGGTCATGTCTGTAAGGAGTTCTATGTGTCTCTTGTACTTGGATATTCCTTTCTTTCTCCAAGTCAGGGAAGTTTTCTGTAATTATTTCACTAAAAATGCATTCTAATCCTTTCTCTCTTCCCACACCTTCAGGAATTCCTAAGGCTTGTATGTTGAGTTGTTAGCATCCTAAAAATCTCCAATGCTGTTTTTTTTTTTAGTTTTCTAATTTCTTCTTTTTTTGGTCTGAATGTAAAATTTCAAGTGATTTGTCTTCTAACTTAGACATTCTTTCTTCTGCCTCACCAAGTCTGTTGTTGAAGGTTTCTACCACATTCTTTATTTGATCTATTGAATTCTCCATTTCTGGTATTTCATTTTGATTTCTATTTAAAATCTTAATTTTGGGGGAGAAATTTTCATTCATGTCCTGTATGGATTTCTTTAATTCAGGGATTTGTTTCTGATTACTTCCAAGTAATATTTTGAATTCTGTTTTCCAGTATTTCTTCACTCTCTTCATCTTCACGTCCTAATAGTGAAGTTTTGTGTTCCTTTGGAGGCATCTTGTTGTCTTCCTTATTCTTTTTTCCTGAATTGCTGCATTTATTTTTAAGAATTTGTGGAGATATTTGTTGATTTTTTCCCCTGTGATGGCTTTTATCTTTGGACTATGCCACTGTGTCTTAGTGGGGTGTAGCTCTTTCAGTGAATACCCAGAGGCATGTGCTGCATGTGGCCAGGGAGCTCTATTCAGTGCTCCAGGGTGAGGGGAGTGTCCAGGGTGACACCCAAATTGAGCATGGTAAATCTCTCTCTCTCTCTCTCTCTCTTTTTTAACCAGATGAAGTTTTATCTGCTCTACTGTTTCATGCTCACCTCCTCTCCTCCAAGGAGGCCAATGCCTGGTTGCTTTCCCCGGGTGGTATAATATTCATTCATGCTGCTGGATTCCTTTGTGTGAGCATGGATTCCATGGCAATGACCTTCCCCAGGGAATCAGGGATCCCTGAGTGTGTGGAGCTGCCCACAGTGACTGCCCAAAGACCCAGCCATACCCTGCACCTTCACACACAGTCCCAGCACATTGGGCTCCCACAGTCACAAGCAGCCAGGCTCCTGTCAATTCTCCCAGCTCGATTCATGTGTCCTATTGTCTGGTTGCTGGGTATGCAGCCATGAGCTGGCACAGTGGTTATGCATGTCCAAAAATGGGACCTGCCCCCTCTCAACTAGTTACTGGATACTGGTGTCAGGTGTTAGGGAGAGAGAAACATGCCCCCCTTTCTTTCCCTCCAGCTTGTCAGCTATATTGTCCCCCACAGGGCTCCAGGCCAGACTCACGACAGGCTCTTCCAGCAGCTTTATCACCAGTGGTTTGGGCTGCTGCAGTTGGGTCTCACCTCACTCTCCAAAGCTGGTGCAGCGGCTCTTGGCTGCTGGGGTCCTGAGTTGTGTGTATCCACACCCTCCACATAGATCTCCAGCACCCCTCTAATTTGTGTGGAGTTTCCTCTGATGTTTTTTCCCTAACGCTTCTTTTAGATTGCACACTCTCCACATTTTTAAAACTATTTTCCCCTAGACTAGAGCAGTAAGCTCCCTCTCTATTCTGCAATCTTGGTTTCCACTAGACTCTCTTTAAGAGCACTTTACAATTCTTTATGTTTGTTAATTTTGTTTAATAGCCCCCGTTTATGATCCATCTTGGTGTATACTCTGTGTGCTTGAAGTCATATGATTTTTTTGCTGGTTATTTTTTTTTTAGTAATTTGCAAATAGAAATGATTTATAATTAGGTCAAGTGGCCATTTATGAAACCCCAATACTGTTCTTACATTGTATGCTAATTTGATACAGAAGGTGGATAAAGTTGCAGAGGTATTAGGAGAATAGAATATTTGACTTCGCTTTTTTGTAACGTCTGTGCTTTCAGAATTCCTCATGGGAGAGGGTCCACATTGTGAGGTTGGGGGTGAGGAGTATGTTGTTGAATGCAATTATCAGCTTTGAACACTCCAGAAATGGAGTCAATGCAACATTCCTGGAATATATTCTACAGGTAGAATTTGCCTTGGATGAGGACTTGGAAATTGTCCTGAATCTCTAGACTTCGCAGGCAGATAGTCTAAGGCTGTGCTACTCCATCTATACTCCATTTCATGCAGGGGGTGATTCTTAGCGTAGCCTCCAGGCCTGCATTCCCACATTTTAAATTTGCTGCTTCCAACTGTCCCCCAACATGTGTTGTTGCTCCTACAGCCTCTTTCCCCAGGTCACCTCACCTGCTTTGCTGTGAGTGCTCTGACTTAAGTAATTGTTAACAGTTAATTCTCAGTGCCATGGCATAGATCAAGTGCTCAGTAAGTAGTCAACAAAATGTTTTCAGTGCACCTTCAGATATTTGAGGTGGAAGCTGAAGTTCTTGGGGTCTTATCTAATCTGGCTGGGGGATGGGAGGCACCATCTACTCTTGACTTTGTGTCCCATGGTCCCATGTGTGACTGTGAAGGAACAAAGAATCATCCAAGATTCCCATGCCTTTTTTTTTTTTTAGCTTAATGAAATTAACATCATTTCAGGAAATTCCTAGAGTTGTTTATACTTCAGATCCTATAGAGAATCCCAGTTTATGTTTTCTTGCCTAAGAATTTGGGGTTCTATTTCTTATTCTTATAAAAAAGCTTTTGTTGAAAGCCCTAATAAGCAAAGGTGGGGCAATTCTCTTAACTCTTGCACTTTGCAGCTATAACAGGGTTTTGGGAGATTTCCTGAGGCAGCATTCTAAAAATCCCATTATCACAGCTAAGACTTCTATGCCCTTATACTGTATAAATTCATATTTCAACAGTTCTGACACAGTCTTAATGAGAACCATTTCATAGCATAAAAGAGATAATATTTTTCCTCATGTATCCTTCATCCAATCCATGGAATTACAGTTTATGAAGAATTGCTTCCAAGGGCTGCTTTCTGTAAGAAACACAAAAGGATCTTTCTTTCCTTTCTCCCTATTTGTCTAATTGAAGCAAAATGATACAGCCTTTGTGTAAGATCATGTTTCAATTGCTCTGGGTTCTTTCATATTTAATTTAGGAATTCATGTAGTGTTTGGTTTAAAAATTAACTGTGAAATTAAATTTACAAGAAATGAATGAGAGCACCTTTAGTCTTCTCGTGAATCTCCACTATTATTTACAGAAATGGGAGGGGCTGGCACTGTGGCTCACTTGGTTAATCCTATGCCTGTGGTGCATCCCATATGGGTACCAGGTTCTAGTTCTGGTAACTCCTCTTCCAGTCCAGCTCTCTGCTGTAGCCTGGGAGAGCAGTAGAGGATGGCCTGGGTGCTTGGGCCCCTGCACCCACATGGGAGACCAGGAGGAAGCACCTGGCTCCTGGTTTCCGATTGGCATAGCACCGGCTGTGGTGGCCATTTGGGGGTGAACTAATGGAAGGAAGAACTTTCTCTCTGTCTCTCTCTGTCTCACTGTCTGTAACGCTACCTGTCAAAAAAAAAAAAAAAAAGAAATGGGAAGCATATTTTCAGAGAGAAGGTACTGTATTTCAGAATGCAGTGCACCTACCACAATTCTACTTTTCAGTGTAAACCTCCAATTTAGGTTTTCCTACATGTAGTTATTAGTATATTTTGTAAGGCTGACATTTAAATTATAATTGTGGCCAAAGTTGCTGTTCCCCTAGTTCCTTTCTGGTGTGTGCCTCTTACTGCTGATTCATAGAACATACTACTTCCAGTAGAATCTGGCAAACTTTCTCCATTATCTTGTTCTAGACAGAACTTTCCCTTTCTTCCCTGGAGAGAATTTGATGAGTTATGCAGTGCAACCCCTTACTTATCAAGCAAATATGCTGAATTGCAAGGACACTTTTGCAATTGAGGGAATCAGGATGGGAACCAGATTTTCTGACTACTGGGCCATGCTACTCATGGTTTCTTCTGACAAGCTCACAATCCAAAATTTTGAGATTTCTAAGGTGGGCAGTCACATAATTTCTTAGAAAAACAAAGTGTTTTGTAGACATTTCTTGAAGGAAGTGAAATCTTTCCATGTCCAGCAGGCTTAGTGATTTTTTTCCATGACTTTTGCTGTTAGTGACCATGCAGGCAGTGAGCTGGGCCATCCTGTTATTTGAAGACACACCAAATAAGAGTTGGGTTGGTGGATGGATTGCTGGGGAGCAAAGGAAACTAGTTCATGAGGAGGGCCACACTGAGACTTTTGTGGGCTTTGAGTTAAAAAAGTGATGACAATGTGGATACATGGAGAAGAAAATATATAGGGGTGAGGGCTAGCGCTGTTCTGAGAATTTTACAAAGTTACTTCAAAAAGTTGTGGAAAAATGAGTTAAAAGATAGGTTTGTTCTGGTACAAACAGTTTTGAAATACTACTTTTAAAAATAATAAGCATTCATTCTCAGCAAATTCAAAAGAATTAGAATCATACCATGCAGCTTCTCAGACCACAGTGAAATAAAGTTGGAAATTAGCAACTCAGGAATCCCCAGAGCATATGCAAACACATGGAGACTGAATAACATGCTCCTGAATGAACACTGGGTCATAGAAGAAATCAAAAGAGAAATCAAAAACTTTCTGGAAGTAAATGAGGATAGCAACACAACATATCAAAAGTTATGGTTTACAGCGAAAGCAGTGTTAAGAGGGAAGTTTACAGCAATAGGTGCCTACATCAAGAAATTGGAAAGGTGCCAAATAAATGAGCTATCAATGCATCTCAAGGATCTAGAAAACTGCAGCAAACCAGACCCAAAACTAGTAGGAGAAGAGAAATAATTAAAATTAGAGAAGAAATCAACAGGATTGAATCCAAAAAACATTACAAAAGATCAGCCAAACGAGGAGCTGGTTTTTTGAAAAAATAAAAAAAATTGACACCCCATTGGCCCAACTAACTAAAAAAGAAGAGAAAAACCCAAATCAATAAAATCAGAGGAGAAAAAGGAAATGTAACAACAGATACCACAGAAATAAGAAGAATCATCAAAAATTAGTAGGAGTTGTATGCCAGCAAATAGGGAAATCTGTCAGAAATGGATAGATTCCTGGACACATGCAACCTACCTAAATTGAACCAAGAAGACATAGAAAACCTAAACAGACCCATAACTGAGACTGAAATTGAATCAGTAATAAAGACCCTCCCAACAAAGAAAAGCCCAGGACCAGAGGATTCACTGCTGAATTCTACCAGACATTTAAAGAAGAACTAACTCCAATTCTTTTCAAACTACTCAGAACAATTGAAAAAGAGGGAATCCTATTAAATTCTTTCTATGAAGCCAGCATCACCTTAATCCCTAAGCCTGAAAAAGATGCAGCATTGAAAGAAAATTACAGACCAATATCCCTGATGAACATAGACACAAAAATCCTAGATAAAATTCTAGCCAATAGAATGCAACAGCACATCAGAAAGATCATCCACTCAGACCACGTGGGATTTATCCCTGGTATGCAGGGATGGTTCAGTGTTTGCAGAACGATCAATATGATACACCACATTAACAAACTGCAGAAGAAAAACCATATGATTATCTCAATAGATGCAGAGAAAGCATTTGATAAAAAAAAAAAACCCTTTCATGAAGAAAACTGTAAGCAAATTGGGTGTAAAAGGAACATTCCTCAATACAATTAAAGCGATTTATGAAAAACCCACGGCCAGCATCCTATTGAATGGGGAAGAGTTGGAAGCATTTCTATTGAATTCTGGTACCAGAAGGGATGCCCACTCTAACCACTGCTATTCAATATAGCTCTGGAAGTTTTAGCCAGAGCCACTAGGCAAGAAAAAGAAATTAAAAGGATACAAATTGAGAAGGAAGAAGTCAAAATATCCCTCTTTGCAGATGATATGATTCTTTATTTAGAGGATCCAAAGAACTCTACTAAGAGACTATTGGAACTCATAAAAGAGTTTGGCAAAGTAGCAGGATATAAAATCAATGCACAAAAATCAACAGCCTTTGTATATACAGGCAATGATAAGGCTGAGAAAGAACTTCTAAGATCAGTTCCATTCACAATAGCCATAAAAACAATCAACTACCTTGGAATAAACTTAACCAAGGATGTTAAAGATCTCTGCAATGAGTATTACAAAATCTTAAAGAAAGAAATAGAAGAGGATACCAAAAAATGGAAAAATCTTCCATGCTCATGGATTGGATGAATCAATATCATCAAAATGTAAATTCTTCCAAAAGCAATTTATAAATTCAATGCAATATTAATCTAAATACCAAAAGCCTTCTTCTCAGATCTGGAAAAAATGATGCTGAAATTTATATGGAGGCACAGGAGACCTCGAATTGCTAAAGCAAACTTGTACAACAAAAACAAAGCCGGAGGCATCACAATACCAGATTTCAGGACATACTACAGGGCAATGGTAATCAAAACAGCATAATACTGGTACAGAAGCAGATGGAATGACCAGTGGGACATAATAGAAACACCAGAAATCAATCCAAACATCTATAGCCAACTTATATTTGATCAAGGATCTAAAACCAATTCCTGGAATAAGGACAGTCTATTCAACAAGTGGTGCTGGGAAAACTGAATTTCCACGTGCAGAAGCGTAAAGCAAGATGCCTACCTTATGCCTTACAGAAAACTCCACTCAACATGGATTAAAGATCTAAATCTACGACTGACACCATCAAATTATTAGAGAACATTGGAGAAATCCTGCAAGATATAAGCACCAAAAACTTCTTGGAAAAGACCTCAGAGGCACAGGCATTCAAAGCCAAAATTAACTATTGGGATTGCATCAAATTGTGAAGTTCCTGTACAGCAAAAGAAACAGTCAGGAAATTGAAAAGGCAACTGACAGAATGGGAAAAAATATTTGCAAATTATGCAACAGACAAAGGATTAATAACCAGAATCTACAAAGAGATCAAGAAACTCCACACAACAAAACAAACAACCCACTTAAGAGGTGGGCCAAGGACCTCAATAGATATTTTTCAAAAGAGGAAATCCAAACAGCCAACAGACACATGAAAAAAATGTTCAGGATCACTAGCAATCAGGGAAATGCAAATCAAAACAAGAATGAGGTTTTACCTGACCCCAGTTAAAATGGTTCACATACAAAAACCTACCAGCAACAGATGCTGGCAAGAATGTGGGGAAAAGGGACACTAACCCACTAACCCACTATTGGTGGGAATGCAAATTGGTAAAGCCACTATGGAAATCAGTTTGGAGATTGCTCAGGAACCTGAATATAACCCTACCAGACAACCTAGCCATCCCACTCCTTGGAATTTACCCAAAGGAAATTAAATTGGCAAACAAAAAAGCTGTCTGCACCTTAATGTTTATTGCAGCTCAATTCACAATAGCTAAGACCTGGAACCAACCTAAATGCCCATCAACAGTAGACTGGATAAAGAAATTATGGGACATGTACTGTAAAAACCAATGCAATCCAGTCATTTGCAACAAAATGAAGGAATCTGGAAAACACTATGCTGAGTGAAATAAGCCAGTCCGAAAGGACAAATATATATGTTCTCCCTGATCGGTGACAACTAACTGAGCACCAAAAAGGAAACCTGTTGTAGTGAAATGGACACTATGAGAAACAGTGACTTGATCAGCCCTTGTCCTGAATGTTGCTGAATAACTTAATACTTTATACCTTTTAGTATTTTTTGTTGTTCTACTTAATACTATTGGTTGAAGTCTGTAATTAACACACAATTATGATTAAGTGTTTTTTAATTTAACTGAAAAGTGATCCCTGTTAAATATAAGAGTAGGAATAAGAGAGGGAGGAGATGTACAATTTGGGACAAACTCAAGTTGAATTGCCCAAAATGGTAGAGTTAGAAACGTGCCAGGGGGCTGGCGCTGTGGCTCAACAGGCTAATCCTCCGCCTTGCGGCACCGGCACACCGGGTTCTAGTCCCAGTCGGGGCGCTGGATTCTGTCCCTGTTGCCCCTCTTCCAGGCCAGCTCTCTGTTGTGGCCCGGGAGTGCAGTGGAGGATGGCCCAAGTGCTTGGGCCCTGTACCCCATGGGAGACCAGGAAAAAGCACCTAGCACCTGGCTCCTGCCATCGGATGAGCGCAGTGTGCCGGCCACAGCACGCCATCCGCGGCAGCCATTGGAGGGTGAGCCAACGGCAAAGGAAGACCTTTCTCTCTGTCTCTCTCTCTCACTGTCCACTCTGCCTGTCAAAAAAAAAAAAAAACAAAGAAACAAAAAAACAAAAACGTGCCAGGGGATTCCAATTCAATCCCATCAAGGTGCCATCTCACTAGTCAAAGTGATTGGTTTCAGTTCACAATTGATCATAATTATAGGACTAAGAGTCAAAGGGATTACATAAACAAGACTAGTGTCTGCTAATACTAACTGATAGAATTAAAAATGAGAGAACAATCCTACATGCGAAGAGGGATACACAGCAGACTCATAGAATGGCAGATGTCCTTAACAGCACTCTGGCCTCAGAATCAGCCCTTAAGGCATTCGGATCTGGCTCAAGAGCCCATGAGAGTATATTAGGCATGGAAAGCCAAGACACTCTGCCAAAAAAAAAAAAAAAAAGACCTAAATGAAAGATCTCTGTGAGATCCCAGAGGAAAGAACTGGCCATCAAAGAAGGAGGTATCTTTCTCTGAAGGGAGGAGAGAAGTTCTACTTTGACTATGACCTTGTCTAAATAAGCTCAGAGTTGACATACTCAAAAGGCTTCCATAGCCTTGGCAACTCATGGCAAGAGCCTTGGGTGATTGCTGACGCCATATACAAGAGTGTCAATTGTTAAGTCAACAACAGGAGTCACTGTGCACTTATTCCTCATGTAGGATCTCTGTCCTTAATATGTTGTACAATGTGAATTAATGCTATAACTAGTTCTCAAACACTATTTTATACTTTGTGTTCTGTGTGGGTGCAAACTGTTGAAATCTTTACTTAATATATACTAAATTGATCCTCTGTATATAAAGATAATTGAAAATGAATCTTGATTAAGAATGGAATGGGAGAGGGAGTGGGAGATAGGAAGGTTATGGGTGGGTGGGAAGTCATGGGGGGAAGTCACTGTAATCCAAAAGCTGTACTTTGGAAATTTATATTTATTAAATAAAAGTGAAAATAATATTAAAAATTTAAACTTTATTTTTCAACACAAGCTCCATCGAATTATTTAGTATACATTCTTAATGAACTAAGGGTCCTGTAAATTTAACCGTGTCAATGTAGTTGATCTTCTATATATATAAAGATAATTAAAAATGAATCTTAATGAAGAATGGGATAGGAGTGGAGTAGGAGATAGGATGGTTTGCGGGTAGGAGGGTGGGTATGTTGGGAAGACCACTGTAATCCAAAAGTTGTACTAAGGAAATTTGTATTTATTAAATAAAAGCTTTCTATAAAAATACTATGAATTAACAAAAAAAATAAGCATTTTCCATGAACATTATGAAGACCTCTCTTCCACATGGATTTCATTTTTTTGCATCAAAATAATCTTACTTTTAATTCAATTTTCCATGAATATTTAATATTTATTTATTTGAAAGGGGGCGTTACAGAGAGGGAGGGAGAGAGGGAGGGAGGAAGAGAGAGAGGGAGGGAGGGAGGGAGAGAGGGAGAGAGGGCATTTTCATCTGAAATGCCCACAACAGTAAATGATAGACCAGGCTGAAGCCAGGGGCAAGAAACTCAAGTCAATCTTGGTCTCCCTCATGGGTGGCAGGGACCCATCTACTTGAGTCCTCACCACTGTTTCCCAGGGTCTGCATTGGAGGAAAGCTGGAATCAGGGGGGAGAACCAGGATTCAGTCCCAGGAAGTCTGATGTGGGGTTTGGGTACTGCATCCTGGTTCCCCAGTTTGATGGTTGGAGCCTTGTTTGTAATCAAAGGATCTGACTCCTGTGAGCTCAAGGGATCAAGTGACAGAATTTGGGGTTCGATTGTGTATAGCACTGTGTTTGTTTAAGTGAGACTGTGCAAGTATATATTAAAGCTTGGTGTATGTGAGACGGTGTGTGAGTGTGTGTGCCAGAGTATGAGGGTGTGTATGTGAGACTATGTCCACATTTGAAATGTGTGACTGAACACTGTGTGACTGCATTGTGAGACTGTGTGTATGCATATGTGTCTGTGTGTGCAAGTTGGTGTATGTGTGCATACATGTGTTTGTGTCTGTCTCACACTGGGGATGGCAGCTGGCTTATCTTTCCTTCTACTGCTCAGCACTTCCCAGAGTGCGGATGGGCACACAGGGCAGACAGGTGTGCATCAGGATAATGCAGTCATCCTCCTTTCTAACCTTTGCAGAGCAGGTGGACGTATTTAGAACAAGAATGGGGTTAGGAGTGGCAGGGCTGCCCCCCTCCCGTAACAGGAAGTGAGCATACCCCTCTTTAAGCAAGTTTATTCTGCTACACACCTCTCACTCCTGGTGTTCTGGGTTCTGCCTCACATCTCACAATCTTCCCTGTTCCAAAATCTTGCTTATATCCTCTGTGTTACATCATGCACCACCATATGTTCCAAAGACCCAATCTTATTAGTTAATTTCCTATTTTTCTTGAAATCACAGGAGACACTCCTAAAAATTTTTTTTGTAAGTCCTGTTGTGATTTTCTTCCTTGCCTCTTCCCTAGACTGGTTTGGGGTCTCTGCTCAACCCTGAAACTTGCCACATGTTTCAAGTAGGAGTGCATCTATTTGTGTGTATGTCCATGTCCTCTCTAGCCCCCTGCTTCTAGACCAGTATCTGTGTTAGTCTGTGTTGGAGACCTCAGTAACCTACCCAGACCTCTCAGTGGCTTATAACCAGCTCTCTTGTGGTTATGAGGAATGAAGGCTATGGGCCAGACCAGCCCCCAGCGTCTCTGAATTTCCTGTGTGGTGGGACCTAGTGGCATGGCCTGTATTTTCCCAGTCATTCTCACACAGAGGCCAGTGATGTAGAGATGCAGGGAGGTTCTGTGGGGCTCTGCAGCTCTGATTGTGTTTGGCATTTGTTAGGGCTGCTCACAGCCACAGGGCATCCCCTCAGTGAATTTGTCCCCATTCACGCCAGCACCCATAGCGCCTAGGGTAGCACTGCTCTGAGCTCAAGCAGCTTGTTCTGGTGGTGAGCGTTCCTTCCTCTATTCCTGTATGATGCATCTTGAAAAGGGATCCCGTATAACAGAGTTTTGCAAACTCTATAATGGATGACACTCCAAGACAGGTAAATATATCAGAGACACTAAGAAAGGCTGCTGAGACACATGTGTATGTCTGTGCTTAACCAGAATCTCCCATGGCTACTGGGCCATGGGAGCAATTGTGTTGGACTAAAATCATCAACATTCCAAGCAACTTAGGATCGTTGGAATATACTTAGCATTCTTCCCACTCCCTTGTGGTCTAAGACTCTACACAGCAACAGCTAAATATTGTTTCATCCCTGTCAAGGCAATAACAGTGTAGGGTCAGAGGTCATAGGAGGAGCTGACCTGGCGATCATTCCAGTTTGAGGATGGGGTAAGGCAAAGGCCAGAGAAAAACTCATTCACAGTTGAGGGTGAGGTTTGGGTTTCAAGCATGGATCCTCAAGAAAATAGAAAACCTGGGTTACTATGGGGACATTTGATAATGTTCATTTCCTTTCTCCTCTTCTTCCTCATCTCCCTCTCCTTTTCCTTTTTTCTTGTACTGCTGTAATACTACCCTGTCACAACAAATAGCTACCATTCATTTATATAACAGAATGACTGATAGTTCTTTAAGTCTTTGACTAGACAAAGTTTTGCAGTTAATGAGAAATTTATTATCACCCTTGAAATCTGCTTCATAATACATCAATGGAAGTGATTGCCTTGTCAACAGAGGTTCTGTGATTGGTGTCCTAACGCTCAAAGTTGCTGAAACATGAATTTCCCAGAGTGGTTTATAAAATTTGAAACAACTTTGCCTGCATTATTTGTAAAGATAAATGAAAAAGTGATAGCACCACCAAAAATTCACTTCCATGAGCACTGTTGAGAAAAATGATGTTTTAATGTGCATTTTGAGATTAATAGGTTTCTATACTATACTACATACAACAGAGGACATATAGGAGAAAATGGCAGCTTGTAAAAACTATTTCTGAAATGATTTAAGACTTCTGAGAAAAATGCATGTATGTCCAGATTTCATGAAATTATATACAGTGTTGCTTTGCTTTCTTTCATCAATGTTCTACTGATTTTAATGTCAAGTGCAGTAAGAATTACTTTTGACCATTTGCAAAAATATCGTATATAATGCTTTTCAAAAATAAAGTGGTGGGAGTTTGGTGCAGTTCTTAACACACTGTGTGGTCTTTTTTATTCTAATAGTTTCAGGCTTTACATATGTATCTTTGATCCATTTTGAGTTGATTTTCCTATAGAGTGAGAAGTGGGGGTGAGTTCAAGTTTCAGTCCTCTGCATATGGATATCCAGTTTCCCCAGCAACATTTATTGAAGAGAATATCCTTTCTTCAGTGCTAATGTTTGGTATCTTTGCAAAGATCGAATGCCCATAGGTATGCAGATTTACTTCTGTAGTCTCTGTTCTGTTTGATCTATGTGTTTGTTTTTGTGCCAGTTTTGGTTTAAATACCTCTGTAGTATGTCTTGATCTGGTATGATGCCTCCAGATTTGTTCTCTTTGTTCAAGATTGATTTTACTACTCAGAGGATTATGTACCTCTAATTGAATTTTAGGATGTTTTTTCCTTGTTCTTGATAGTGGTTTTGTTGAATCTGTAAATTGCTTTGTATAGTATGGGTATTTTAATAACATTAATTCTTCTAGTCCATGAATATGGGAGGTCTTTCCAAGGTCTTCCACATCCTTCATTAAATTATTCCAAGATTTTTGTTGTTGTTGTTTTTGCTCTTTTGAATGGTGTTGCTTATAATTTCTTTCCCAATTGGTTCATTATTGGTGTGTAAGAATGCTACTGATTTTGTGTGTTGATTTTTTATCACATAACTTTAACTGACCTCACTTATCAGATCTAATATTGTCTTGGAGACTTTAGTCTTTCTATGCATAGAATCATGTCATCTGCAAACAAGAATAGTCTTATGTCTTCCTTTACTATTTGGGTGCCTTTTGTTTGTTCTCTTGCTTAATTACTCTGGCTGAAAGTTCCAGTCCGTATTGAGTGAGATACAGTTCCACGTCTCCATGCAATGCTTCCAGCTTTTTCCTGCTCACTATGATGTTGGTGGGTTTGTTGAGGAATGTTCCTTGTATACCTATTTTGTTCAAAACATTTAAAAGTCATGAACCAATATTGGGTTTTATAGAGTGCTTTTTTGCATCTATTGGGGTGATCATATGATTTTTATTCTTCATTCTGTTGATGTGATGAACTATATTTAATGATTTCTGGATATTGAACTATCCCTTCATCCCTGGAATAAATCTCAGTTATCATGATGTATGATCTATTTGATGTGTTGTTGGGTTAGTTTGCTAGTATTTTTGGGGGTTTTGGGGGAATTTCTCTTTCTGTGTTCATCAGGGATATTGATCTATCTTCTTCCCTCTCCTTCCCTCCCCTACCCCCTTCCCCTCTTCCCTCCCTTCCCGCTCCCCCTCCCTCCCTCCCTTCCTTCCTTCCTTCCTTCCTTCCATCTTTCTATGTTTTGGAAGTCCTTCCATGTGTGTGTCCTTCCATGTTTTGGAATCAAAATAATGTTGGCCTCATCGAATGAAATAGAAGGATTCCCTCTTTTAACTTCTTGCAATAGTTTGGAAAATTTAGTGTTAGTCCTTCCTTAACAGTTTTAGAGAATTCATCATTGAAGCCATCTGGTCCTGGGTTTTTCTTTGTTGAAAGGCTTTTTATTTTTTATTTTTTATTTATTTATTTATTTTTTTACAGGCAGAGTGGACAGTGAGAGAGAGAGACAGAGAGAAAGGTCTTCCTTTTGCCGTTGGTTCACCCTCCAATGGCCGCCGCGGTCGGCGCGCTGCGGCCGGCGCACCGCGCTCGTCCGATGGCAGGAGCCAGGAGCCAGGTGCTTTTCCTGGTCTCCCATGGGGTGCAGGGCCCAAGCACCTGGGCCATCCTCCACTGCACTCCTGGGCCACAGCAGAGGGCTGGCCTGGAAGAGGGGCAACCGGGACAGAATCCGGCGCCCCGACCGGGACTAGAACCCGGTGTGCCAGCGCCGCAAGGCGGAGGATTAGCCTGTTGAGCCACGGCGCCGGCCTGAAAGGCTTTTTATTACTGATTCAATCTCATTACTCAGTGTTGAACTGTTCAGGTTTTTATATATCTTCATTATTCAATCTTGACATAATTACAAGTTACATATATCCAGAAATGTAATCACTTCTTCCAGATTTTCCATTTTGTTGTAAGATAGTTGTTCATAATAATCCTTAATGATCATTTGTATTTCTGTATTATCAACTGTAAAATCTAATTTTGTTTTTTTGATTTTTTAGTTGAGTCTTTTGTACTCTATTTTTAGTCTAGCTAACAATATATTGGTTTTGTTTGTGTTTTCAAAGAACCAACACTTCATTTTACTGCTCTTTTATTTTTTTTTAAGTTTCATTTATTTCTGCTCTGATGTTTATTATTTCTTTCCTTCTACTGACTTTGTCTTGTCTTGTCTTTGAGATCTTGTCTCCTAGGTTTTTGAGATGCATAGCTTGGTCGTTTATTTGATATCTTTCTTTTCTTTTGAATATAGCAGCTTAACTGCTATAAACTTCTCTCTTACTATAGCTTTTGCTGTAGCTCATAAGTTCTGGAATATATTATTTTCATTTTAATTTGTTTCAAGGGGTTAAATAATTTTTCTTGTGATTTCTTCTGTGACTCATTGTTCATTCAGGAGAATTTTGCTTGTCTCCATGTGCTTGTATAATGTCCGGAGTTTCTTTTGTTATTTTCTGTTTTATTCCATTGTGGTCAGAAAATATATGTAACATGATTTTGATTCTTTGAATCTGTTGAGGTTTGTCTCATGATCTAATATGTGGTCTTTGCTAAAGATTGTTCCATGTGATGATGCAAAGAATGTGTATTCTGCAGCTGTTAGTGTCTATTAGATCTATAAAGTAGCTTAACTCTGGTGTTTGCTGATTTTTTGTCTGGATGATCTGTCTATTCATGAAAGTGTTGTTCTAGAGTTTACCTCTCTTTTTAGGTCTATTAATTTTTAAAGATAAAGTTGGATGCTCTGGCTTCAGGTGCATATACATTTGAAATCATCGTATCTTCCTGCTGAATTGATCCATTGAATATTATGTAGTTACCTTTTTGTTTTTTTACATCAGTCTGAAAGTTTATTTTGTCTGATGTAAGTACAGCTGTACTTGCTCACTTTAGGTTTCCATTTGCATCGAGTATTTTTTTCCATCCTTTCACTTTGTGTCTGTTTTTCTTTTCTGGTGAAGTATGTTTCTTATAGGCTGCATATTATTGGGCTGTGTTCTTTTTTCAACTCAGTCTATATCTTTTATTGGGGGAATTTAGACAATTTACATTCAAATTTATTATTGATTAATCATAATAATTAACCCTTAATAATAATGAATAATCTTATCATTGAAAAATGACTTCTGTTTGTTTTGAATATCATTTGTTCTTTCTTTTTCTGGTGATTTTTGTAGTTTTACATAATGGTAGTTATTTTTGTTTCTTTCCATAGGTACAACTCCCCTAAGTATTTTTCATGACTTGTCTGGTGGTGATGAATTACTTTAATTTTTGCTTGTTTTGAAAAGTCTTTATTTTACATTCATTTATGAAAGATAGCTTTGCTGAATAAAATATTCTTGGTTGGCAATTGTTTTCTTTTAGTATTTGGAATATGTAATTCTATTCCCTCCTGTTCTATAAAATTTCTATTGAAAAATCTGCTGTTTTTTAAATAGGATTTCCCTTAAAAAGTGACTTGGTGATTTTATATTGTGATATAAAATTTCTCTGTTACGTATTTTTGAGAGTTTGCTTATAATATAGCATGGTGAAGATCTTTTCTGGTCATGTCTATTTGGGATCCTATCAGTCTTCTGTCTTTAGATGTCTGTATCTTTATCCATATTGGATAAATTTTCAGCTATTATTTCATTGAATAGGCTTTTGATGTGTTTAGTTGTCTTCTTTCCCTAAGGAATTCACATGATTATAGAATTAGTCCTGGGAGCTGACGTTGTGGCATAGAGGGTAAAGCCACCAGCTGTGATGCCAACATCACATATGGTTGCTGGTTCCAAATCTGGCTGCTCCACTTCTGATCCAACTCTCTGCTAATGTGCCTGGGAAAGCATCAGAAGATGGCCCAAGTGCCTGAGCTTCTGCACCTATATAAGAGATCTAGAGGAAGCTCCTGGCTCCTGGCTTCATCCTGGCTCAGCCTTGGTCATCGTGGCCATTTGGAGAGTGAACCAGCATATGGAAGACCTCTCTCTCTGTCTGTGCTTCTCTCTCTTTGTAACTCTGCCTTTCAAATAAGTAAAGTAAATCTTTTTAAAATAAAGAATATTAGTTTTTGTTTATTTATTTAATAGTGTCCCAATGGTCTTGGAATCTGTATTCATTCTTTTCTATTCATTTTTATATTTTTTATCAGACTAGGAATCTTTAAAACCTTCCTTCAAATTAAAATTTTCTTTCTTCCAGGTGATATAATCTGCTGTTGACACTTTCAATTGTATTTTTCCTTTGACTTACTTGGTTCTTTATTTCAAGATATCTTTGCTTCCTTTTCAACATTTGTTTCTTTACTAAATTTCTCATTCATATCATGTATTGATTCCAATTTAATTATATATCTGTGTTCTCTTGTATATCTGAATATCCGTAAGGTCATTCTTTTGAATTCTTTTTTCCCCTATCTTATTTTATTTTTTAAAAAATATTTTAAGGTGAAAAAATTTCATGTATTTCATATATACAGACTTAGGGACATAGTGATAGTTCCCATCCTACCTTCCCACCTGCCCGCACTCCACCCTTCTTTCTCCTTCCTTTCTTACTCCTTCTCTTAAGTTGTACAATGATTTACTTTCAATTTATTTTATAATCACAAGATTAACACTACACTAAGTAAAGAGTTTAACAAATAATAATAGAAATAACAATGTTCCTCAACAATACAGAAAAGAGCTATAAATAATAATTAGATCTCAAAATGTCTATTTCACTCCTATATATTTCATTTTTGGTACTCTATTAGTTATTACAGATCAGGGGTAATTTATGGTATTTGTTTTTTTGGACTGGCTTATTTCACAAAGTGAAATGGTTTCCAGTTGAATCCATTTTGTTGCAAAAGACAGGATTTCATTCTTTTTCTACAGCTGAGCAGTATTGAATGGTATATATATATATATACAACAGTTTCTTTATCCAGTTATCATTTGATTCCATATCTTAGCTATTACGAATTGACCTGCAATGAACATGGGAGTACAGATAACTCTTTCATATGCTGATTTCATTTCGTTTAGGTAGATTCCCCGCAGTGGAATGGCTGGGTCATATGTTATATCTATTTTCAGCTTTCTGAGGTATCTCTATACTGTCTTCCACAATGGTAGTTCTATCTTACATTCTCGCCAATAGTCGATTAGGGTACTTTTTCCCCCACAATGTTAGCATTCATTGTTCATTGATTTCTGTATGAGAACCATTCTAACTTCCCCAATAGCTAGTGATCCTAAGCATTTTTTCATGTGTCTGTTGGCCATTTGATTTTCCTTTTTTGAAAAATGCGCAGTCAAGTCCTTTACCAATTTCTTAACTTGATTGTTTGCTTTGTTGTTGTTGAATTGCTTTCTCTCTCTCTCTCTCTCTCTCTCTCTCTCTCTCTCTCTCTCTCTCTCCATGCAGAGTTAGACAGTGAGGGACAGAGAGAGAGACAGAGAGAAAGGTCTTCCTTCCATTGGTTCACCCCAAAAATGGCCACTATGGCCGGCACACTATGCCCATCCAAAGCCAGGAGCCAGGTGCTTCCTCCTGGTCTCCCATGCGGGTGCAGGGCTCAAGCACTTGGGCTATCCTCCACTGCCTTCCTGGGCCACAGCAGAGAGCTGGACTGGAAGGGGCACAACCGGGACAGAATCTGGCACCCTGACCGGGATTAGAACCCAGGGTGCTGGCACTGCAGGTAGAGGATTAGCCTGGTGAGCCACAGCACCAGCCAAACTGCTTAATCTCTTTATAGATTCTGCATATTAATCCTTTATCAGTTGCATAGTTTGCGACTGTTTTCTCCTGGTGGCCTCTTCACTTCGTCGAGTGTTTCCTTGGCACTGCAAAGGTTTTCAACTTGATGTAATTCCATTTGCCAATTTTGGCTTCGATTGCCTGTGCTTCTGGGGTCTTTTCCAAGAAACCTTTGCCTATGCCAATGTCTTGCAGAATTTCTCCAATGTTCTCCTCTAGTTTTTGATGGTATCAGATTGTGGATTTAGATCCTTGATCCATTTTGAGCTGATTTTTGTATAAGGTGTACGGTAGGGGTCTTATTTAATACTTCTCAATTTGGAGATCCAATTTTCCCAGCACAATTTGTTTAAGAGCCTGTCCTTGCTCCAGGGATTGATTTTAGCTCCTTTCTCAATGATTAGTTGGTTATAAATGCATGGATCCATTTCTGCAGTTTCTGTTCTGCTCCATCGGTCTACATGTTGTTTTTATTTCAATGCTAGCCTGTTTTTTATTTTTTATTTATTTGACAGATAGAGATAGACAGTGAGAGAGAGAGAGAGAGAGAGAGAGAGAGAAAGGTCTTCCTTCCATTGGTTCACCCCAAAAATGGCCACCACAGCTGGTGCTGCGCTGATCTGAAACCAGGAACCAGGTGCTTTTTCCTGGTCTCCCATGCGGGTGCGGGAGCCCAAGCACTTGGGCCATCCTCTACTGCCTTCCTGGACCACAGCAGAGAGCTGGACTGGGAGAGGAGCAACCAGGACTAGAACCTGGTGCCCATATGGGATGCCAGTGCTGCAGGTGGAGGATTAGCCAAGTAAGCCTCTGTGCCAGCGCCAGGCTGTTTTGATTATTATTATTGTGATATCTCCAGCCTCATTTTTGGTGTTTAATATTACTTTAGCTATTTAGGGTTTCTTGTGTTTCCATATCAATTTTAGCATTGTTTTATATATCTGAGAAAAATGTCATTGGTAATTTGATTGTGATTGCATTGAATCTGTTAATTGCCTTTGGTACTATGAACATTTTGATATTAATTCTTCTAATCCACAAACATGGAAGATTTTCCCCACTTTTTGTGTCTTCTTTTTCTTTCTTAATGTTTTGTAATTTTCATCTTAATTAGAGATCTTTCACTCCTTGGTTAAATTTATTCTAAGGAATTTAAATTTCTTATAGCTATTGTGAATGGGATTGATATTGGAAATTCTTTCTCCTCTGTGGCATTGTCTGTGTGTACAGAGGCTATTGATTTTTATGTTAATTTTATATCCTGCCACTTTACAAAACTCTTATATCAGTTCCAATAGTCTCTTAGTGGAGTCTTTTCGTTCTTCTCTATATAGAATCATGTCACCTGCAAACAAGGTGATTTGAATTCTTCCTTTCCAATTTGTATCTCTTTGATTTTTTTGTTCTTGCCTAATGGCTCTGGCTAAAGCTTACAGGGTATATGGAATTGTAGTGGTGGAACTGGGCTTCCTAATTTGCTTCTGGATCTTAGTGGAAATAATTCTAACTTTTCCCTATTCAGTATGATGCTGGCTATGTATCTGTCATAAAATGACTTGTGTTGAGGAATATTCTTCTATACCCATTTTTTAAGGTTTTCATAATGAAAGTGTGTTATATTTTATCAGTGATTTCTCTGCATCTTGGAATTGCCCTTCTTTTGAATTCTTTATCACGCTTTTCATCAATCTCCATGTTTGTGGAGTCTGATTTTAATGTGCTATTGGATTTCTTTTGTGAATCACATTGCCTTAATTGCTCTTACTTCTTGTGTCTCTACATTGATATTTGTGTATCTTACAGATCAGTTCTTTTCATTGCTTTTGAAAGGGTAGCTTTCATGGAATGAATGCTTTTTCCTGAGGATGTGTCTTCAAGTGTTTGGTAGGCCACTTTGCTTGATTTCTACTTGGACACTGAAGATTTGCCTCCCCCATATCATCTTCCACTCTTAACAATGGCAGCAGTATCAGGAGCACAGGGAGTTTCTTTTAGTTCCAGCAGGGGTTTGTGGGTATTGGTGGTGGTGACCAGGGCCATGAAAGAGTTAGACTCATGTCTGTAGCAGGTGTGTGGTTTTACCTCCACTACCTCCTCTCCCACTCAAAAGCTCAGGTCATAGCAGGGCAGGAGTCTGGGTCATTCGTCAAAGTTGGAACTGAATGGATAATGGAGTTGCCCAGCATCAAAGCTGTGCACAACAAATCATGTTCCCCAGAGCTGGAGTGGGACAGGACTCTGATAGGGCTAATGTCTGGGGAATTCAATCGACCTGTGGTGGGCTAGAGGAGAGGGCTATAAAGTCCAAGAAGATATGTGCAAAAAACTACAGCTTCCACAGTGAGGGCAAGTTTGGGATGTGGCAGTACTGGAGTCCACTGTGGTCTTCAAATATGAGGTGTGCTACAGAAGGGAGCCATGTGGCTCAGGTGGGTCTGCATGACTAACCACCTGCCAAGGCCAGGGCAGTCTATGACTATGGCAGGGCTAGAATTTTGGATGATCACCAAAGCTGAGCCCACTGGGAAGGGGAGCTGCACTCTGGGCAGGTATACACAGTCAGCATGCCCATCAAAGCTAGGGTGGACTTGGGCTACAACAGGCCTGGAGTCTGAGGTTTCTTTATTCTTTCTTGATGTAGGTATTTACCCTTATAAACCTACATCACAGACTCCTTTATTGCTTCCTATAAATTTTGGTATATCATGTTTTCATTTTTGTTTGTTGTAAGATCCTTTTTGATTTTTTTCATCTATGAGGAGGACCTTTGTGTAGTCTTGGAAGCACCACTCGTAAGTTTCTATCATTCTTAGCATTTTATCCATTTATCAGAAGTCTTTCTTCCTGGTATTCAAAAAGTTCATTTTTTTTTCAGCATTGAAATTTAGGAATGTCCACAATTGTATCTAAAGTGATGAACTCATTGTCTTATAGAATCATTTAATTTAAACATTTTATTCTACATATCTGAGACTGATCATCAGCATTCTTTTCCATTTTTTTTTAATGGTAAGAGTTGTCTTACATTGATGTGTGGGGCTCCGCAGGGTAGAAAGGAGCTAATGGTGGCAGTGGCTCATGTGAGCTTGGTTATGTGGGGGTGGGATGTCAGTGGGACTGCAAGTGACCTTCCAGCTCTCCTGAGCACTGATATTGGTAAGTGGGTAAATGCTGTGGTTGTGGTTTTCTGCTCATGTATGTATCAATATGCAAAGACCTGATTGCACTGATCTTTTCCAGAGCTGAGAGCTGCTTGAGTTATGTAGTGCAGTTTTCTTATTTTATAAACAGGCAGACAAAGCCCCATAGGAGAGAGGAAAATTCTTTGTCTGAATCTAATTGCAATTGCATTACATTATGACATAGAGAAAAATAACTCAGCATTGTGGAGATTCAGTTAAGTGGGGTAATCAGTTTCCTCCTCATGGGGTCATTGTAAGAAGTACCTGAAATGTGTATGTAAAGCACTTAATCCAGTGCCAGGCACAGTTGATATTCAATAAAAGTTAATTATTTCTACCACCGTCTAATACAACTGACCAGCGACTAGGAGTCAGGTCTCTTGGCTATTTACAGAACATCCTTTTTCCTTCAAGACAAAATTAACCAAAAAGTTAAATCGGAAGAAATGATTGTGCACAGTTGAAAATTGCAGGGACTGCATGGACATATTCTATTTCCAGTTTGCTCAGTGCCTTTTCCTCCTGTCTTTGTCCATTTTCTGTTGCTATAATGAAATACCTGAAGCAGGCAATCTACGAAGGATAGAGGTTTATGTAGCTCACGGTTCTGCGGGCTAGGAGGTCCAAGAACATGGCCTGGCACCCTCTCCTCATCTGCTAAGTGGTCTTGTGCTGTCCTGTAACAAGGTGGATAACATCGCGTGGTCAGGTATAACAAGTGCGCTACCTCAGATCTCTCTTGCTCTTCTGATGATACCGCTAGTAGCGTCATGGGGCTCCATCCTCATGACCTTCCTTGGTCCTAATCACCTACTGAAGGCTCCTTTTCCAAATACCATGAGCAGGCAAATTTGGGGATTAAGTTTCCAACCCTTCCAAATCACTCTACCTCCTCTTTTCTTGTGGAGTATGTTTGCAAAGCTCTCACCATATGTTCAGCTTTAATTGAATACAAAAGACTTAAGATCTATGAAAGCTGGAACTGTCTTCACCTTACTCTGTATAGGGTGGGGAAACTTGGAGCCCTGGGTGCTGTGATAGAAAATCTGACTCTGGCTCCCAGCTCACATTCTATGTCCTGACTCCAGCTTGAGTCCCCAAAGTTGTAATGTTGGGAACAAATTCCTGCCCTTTCTATCTGCTAGTTCCACTGGAAACATCAAATCAGGAAGTATTAAAATGTGTCAAACTGAAACTGAAAAGCAGAATACAAATGGAAGGCATTCTTAGAATTTGGTAGTAACTTACTGGATTTTAAACATTTTTATTTGAAACAAATACATCAACTCTTAAAAATTTAAATCTAAAATTGGTATAAAATTATCTAAAGCTAACTTTGAATCCAGTGGTAAAAATGAGAAATGAAATGATTTTAGTCAGAATTAGACTTTTATGTAATTACTAGACTAGAGAGTCGTGTTCTGTGAAGGGGAAGGCATAAAATAATTGAATGAAAACCACTTTTGGGTATTAAGAGATGTTTAATTTTCTACTTGGTCTTGTGGTGTTCTTTTTGTATATTTTAACAGTTTTATTTAGGTATAAATTAGGTATCATAATTTCTTTGGAAGTATGCAATTAAGTAATTTTTATCAAGTTTAAAGAGTTTTGCAGCCATCACCTCAATCCAGTTTGTGTACATTCTATCATCCCATAAAGGTCCCTAGGACCATTCTTAGTTCCTGTTGTTACTCCCAGCCATAGGTGATCCTGATCTTTGTGTTTCCCTTACTTTACTTTTTCTGGAGAGATTTTGTAACCAGGGCAACACAATATACAGTTATTTTTACCTGGGATGTCTTATTGAGCACATTTTAAAATTTTTTTCATCACACAGTTCCATGGTGTAGCATACGTTACATTTTAGTTATCTACTCACTATGAATGGACATTGGGAATGTTTCTAGTTTTCATCTATTTTGAATAATGTTGCTATGAACATTCATGTCTCAGCTGGTTTTAGGTTTTCACTTTTTTTGGGATAGATTCCTTGTAGAATTAATGAGTCATATGATAAATTTATGTCTAAGTTTTAAAGAAACTACCAAAATGTTTCTCACAGTGTACACTATTTTACACTCTCACTAGCAATGTACGGGTGTCTCTACTCCACATCTTCGGCTTTCCTCATATTTTATCTTAGAAATTCCACTTCCATTTGAACTATAATTAAATAGAAAAGATGCTTTCATGATTCAGTGGTAACACTGAAGTCTCAATTAGATTAATTGTTTGGCTGTGTACCTTTGGTTTAATAATAGTCTCAGTAATTGGGAAGAATTGATTTATGTTGTTGAACTAATAGTCCAGTTGCCTAGGGAGTACATGGTAAATAATTAATGACAATTTACTGCAAGATTTCTTGCAGAACATGCTTTGTTCAGCCTTCTACTGTTTTGTTAGGGATAACAGATAGTAATAATATCTAATTATTATATCTAATATAATTAGATATATAATTATATAATATATATTATGTATAATATATATACTAGATACATATTATATATTATATATTATATATTATATTAATATAATATTATTTATTAATATATCTAATATATATTGTTAGATATAATAATAATATCTAATTATTCAGGAAATAAAAATAGCTTTATTTAGAAGGTACATATGTTGTTGTTGGTTGTATGAGTTTATAGGGAATACAAGACCCTGGAACATTAAGACTTGTGACTTGTTTGTCATTTTAATAGATAGGCTATACAATGACAGACACCAGCAGGTACTCATGTCAACACAAGATTTTTTTAAAAAAGACATTTATTTAAA
The DNA here is from genome assembly GCA_949820135.1 of Sylvilagus floridanus. Taxonomy (NCBI): domain Eukaryota; kingdom Metazoa; phylum Chordata; class Mammalia; order Lagomorpha; family Leporidae; genus Sylvilagus; species Sylvilagus floridanus. The sequence continues at coordinate 16,168,549 of OX463239.1, read as the reverse complement.
AGGCAGAGTTACACACAGAGACACACACACATATATCTTCCATCTGTTCACTCTCCAAATGGCTGAAATGGCCAGGGCTGGGCCAGACCGAAGCTAGGAATTTGGAGCTTCATCTGGGTCGTTCATGTGAGTAGTAGGGACCACGCCTAAGACCATATTCTGCTGCCTTCCCAGGTGCATTAGCGGGGAGCTGGATAAGAAGGGGAGTAGCCAGTACTTGAACTGGTGCTTATATAAGCTGCCAGCAGCAGCTTAACCTGTTGTGTGCCTCAATACTGGTCCCAATACAAGCCTCTGCTTCATGTGTGGTAAATCCCTGGTGTACTGGGGTGAAGTAATGTCTATATTTCTTTCCAGATTGTTCACAGAACCTTGGCAGCCATGTTGGGTTCCCTTGCAGCACTGGCAGCATTGGCTATGATTGGTGATGTAAGTTGAAGCCTTGAGAATTCTTGATTTACCACTTACTAGAATGTGAGACTTGAAGACACCTGAGGATTTAGGTTTAGTGACATTTTTCACTATGTTTTTCAAAAGAACTACGGTGTGACCTAGTGTGTGAACTATGGTGTGAACTAGGTGTGACCTAGAGGCATCAATGATTGGCGTGCTTTTGCTTTTATCACATACACAAACACACATGTACATACATACACATCCCAGGGCTTCTGTTCCCTGTTTTGGTATAGGAAAGGCTCATTATGACTATACATTTTCCCAGAGCTGTGTAGGTTAGTGGTATTAGAGCTAGATATAGTCTTGTCAGCTTTTGGGAGATAGACAGAAGGGTAGCAGACTGTGGGGTTGGTTGAGGCCCCTGGAGATGTGTATATGAAGGAAATGATGTTCTACTGTGGTCTGTGTGTAACCCACCTGGCAGGAACATGGGGACAAATGTTGGGAAGCAAGACGGGCTAGGTGCTCATTGAAGATAAAGGCCCAGAGCTGTTTGAAGGGCAATGCTGGAATCAAACTAAGCCCAAGTTGACAGCACACAAAACTGGATTTGAAAACAACTCTATGGAATTCAAGGACTATTCTGAACACTGAAACTAGAGGCCATTCAATCAGCCAAAGAATAAGAACTAATTTAAAAGTTATGTTGAAAATGTTGAGTTAGTTATTTTTAATTTATCCTTTGAAGGTTGGCTTAGCTTGGAAGTAGCAGTAACTTGAACATTTTCTTGTCTACAAGTGGCATAAGCAAATGATAACCCTAAAGGTAAAATGTCTCAGAACCCTAACACTTAGATATAAAATTGTTGTTATTTTTGTTAATGATTAAGGAGTACTGCCATAGTAGTCTAATACTTAATATGGCAAGAACATGCTGTAGAAAACCCATGAGCCACTCACCATGCTTCCCTGTTCCAGAAGCTAGACTCTGTGCCATTATTAAACACTTCACTCCTCATTCTTTGTGGCCTAGGAGTGGAGTAAGTGGGCACATGGAAATTAGGAGAGATGTTTATCCAAGTTGTCACCTGGCCTCATTATTATACTAAGGAAGAGATACATGTAGTGTCTAGTGAGAATGCAACATTAAGGGTCAATTTTGTAATTCAGGCTACAGTTCTTCCTAGAGTTGCCAAGGGATAGAATTAAAAAAAATATATAGTGCTAAGTGCATAGATCTGACATTGCAGATGCGTTGGGTCATGAATATTTCCAACAATGATATGATTTAATTTCAAAGGCAAGTGAATGCAATTTCCAATGAGTCCAATGAGTGGGTTTGCAAAAGGTAACACATTTTTAGAGCTTATCCTTGGGAGGGTGATGCACAGGATTAATTGGGAAATTGTGTTTTGATTGCAGAGACCCAGTCTGACCCACGTGGTGGAGTGGATCGATTTTGAGACCCTGGCCCTGCTGTTTGGCATGGTAATTATAGTCCTCCCAGTGGGACATGGCTCCAAGTCTGCTGTAACCTGGGTTCTTCTTTTTTACCTTGGCTGCTGATAACCCTTCATTATATTAAAGATTCTGGGCCTCTTGACAATTAGGGCTTGATTGGAAAGTGTTAGTGCAGGTCTATCTAAATCCTCTTGAGGAGGAATAAAATGATTTAAGCCTTGTTTAGTTAGTTGGAGAATTTCATTTTAAGGTCTGACAATTAAATAATATTGCCACTTGGAAAAGTCAGCATTTTCTTTGTTACTGCCATTAAAATAAAAAATGGAATGTTCCAAATAAATGAGCCATATAGAAGTTTCAGTGATTGGAAAAGTACCTTTAATTATATAAAGGAAGAAATAACCTCTGAGTAGTAGTTCAGGTGTTTGTTAATTTATCATATTATGAAGTGGCCACTCTGTGCTGTGTGCTGTGATGCATGTCAGCAAGTCAACTTATTGGAAAGAAACTTTAAATGCACAAATGGATTAGTATAGGACATGAGTCATAAACCAATTTAACAAGAATAAATGGAATTTGGCAAGGCCCTAGACAGCAGTGGGAGTGGCTTATGCATTCTCAAAGAGCCCTCAAAATTGTCAAGTGAGCAGGTCTCATCGTTCCTGGGCTGGAAGACCCCATTTTATTAAAACAAGGTCACCATATGTGTATATGTATATGTATATGTGTGTATGTATATGTATATATGTATGTGTATATGTATATGTATATGCCATCATTTTTCTTGCTAGTGTTTTTTGCCCACCCTCTCCAAGGCTGGCCACCTTGAAGGAAGGCTCTGCTGCTGTAGGCTTTTTTTTTTTTTAAGGGAAAGAGTTTATTGGGGGAAACTTGACAGACAGGAGGGAAGGGGTGAAGAAGGAAAAGAGAGGGAAGGAGAGTGTAAGAGAGAGGCAGAGACAGAGAGGAAGAGAGAGAGAGCGAGCGAGTGAGCCACGTGGTCAGGAACAGATCATTTAAAAACTTTGCCCAAGGGGCGGGCAGGGAATTAGGAATTGCGAGTTTCATTAGTATAAAGGTGGAACTTGACACTAGTGGTTGGGCCATGTGGCTACCTGGCTTCCAGTAATGGTGGCGGGGGCTAGAGCTTAGGATGGCGTCAGGGTGTAGATCGCACCATAGATAAGACTGCGCCATTTTACTAACATTCCCCACTTTTGTTTTTTGTAAAGCAGGAGTAGTATGAGATTACATTAGTCCCAAAGGTCCAGGAGGGGTAGGGGGATAGTGATATATCTTTAGAGCTACTTCCTGCTGACAAGGGGCAATGAGATACCCTTTGCTGGCATGGGGTGATGTCTCAAGCCACTGTCTCCTGGGTGGAGAGCTGAGTATATCCCTGTAGCAGCATTTGGTTGACCACTGGGTGGCTGAAGGCCTTGGTTCATTCCATTATCAACTCCTGTAAACACTTAAGCAGACACGGTAGTATAAAAGACAGGGTGAGAATAGCAACCAATGACCTAAGAGTGGCGTTAACCAGATAATGAGAAGATTTAATAGAGGAGAGGAAATTGTGAGGACAGTTTCATGGATGTGCTTTAAAGCTGATCTCTACCAAGCCTGGGAGAAAGTCCACTCAACTTTTGTGGGTAGTGGGGTTTGTAGAGAAATTCTGAATAATCATACAACATTAAGTGGGGGAAAGGACCATTAATATACACAGATTGGGTAGAGCCATTGATGTAAGAGTAGAGGCTATGATTACAAAGGAATGAGGCCCCAAGTGGGCTAGACAGGGTCTAGAACAAAGGACAGAGTCATTAGTAGAGGACCTAAGAAAGGTGCTGTCTAAGCCACAACTAAGTTTTCTGATTGAGAGGCAAATAGAAACTGACAGAAGGGGCTTGATAATAATCTGGTGGGCTTTAAGGCCTTGTCAGTTATGAGGCCTAGACCTATCTATCTCTTCACATGGGGTGCATCATAAGGGAGGTGTGAACCTCCCTGGGGAAGATACCCTGTTGTATTCCATTACCTAGCTGGCCTGGGAGGTGAGCTGGCCAGGTAAGGGCAATTGGTATCTCTAACAGGAAATTTATAGTTCTGCCTGCAGTGTCACTGACCCTTCTTGGCCATCCCCTCAGCAGCAATGGTCACCTTGGAAGCTGGGCCAAGTGAAGAGCTTTTCAGCTTGGAGCTGGCAAGACCTGTGGCTCTGGCCTAGGTGTCCTTCGACTCTAGGGCAGTTCCATTTCAAGTGATCCAACTCTTGGCTGGCAGGGCTGCCAGGGCTCTTCATAAACTGACTTCAGCTGAAGTCCTGGCTTTCCACATTGAAAACCAATGTAGTGGACTGGCCTGTTGGGTCTCTTTGAGGGCAGATTGCTGTACAGAGCAGTCTTTAATAGGCCTGCCACCTAACTTTACATTGCTTCTGATGCCTAGCTTCCTTTTCCTCCTGGTTTTGTTAAAGCAGACCAGAGGATGCAAGTTAAGGGGGTGCTCAAGTCCCATCTGATCTTTGGTGGCCTAAATTAGAAGTCTATAGTCACAGGCATGTTCTGGTAGTGGTTTTTCTGAGGTAGACATGCCCATGAGGAAAACGATATGCTCAAGGAGGCTTTGCCTGTTTACTGTGCCCATGGGAAAGTAAGTCTAGCTGTGAAATTATAATTTAAGCTTTCATTTTAGCTATGCTACTACAGAAAATGTTAGCCATCCCTTTTATGAGATATAAAGATCAAATTGTGCATCTTGGAGGGTCCTTCAGAATAGAATTAGTTTCCTAACGTCAAAGAGAATAGAGAAATGAGGGAGCAAATCCCAGATTGCTTACTGACAATAGCAATATCAAGTGAAAACTTGGCAAGCAATTTCAACCATTGAATAACAACTTAGGAAAACATTTACCGAAAGGTTTAATACCTTCCATAAATATTAAGAATACATGTGGAAGAATCTCTTAAATATCTAACATGGTGTAGCTTGTTTAACCAGCAAATTGAAGCACAAGCATATAAAAATGCTTTTAGTTTCTACCAACAGATTTAAAACATCTGATACAGAGATTCAGGTCACATGAATCAAAATGTATCTTTGATTACTTTTAGCCATTTAAATTGATGAGCAATCTTTTATCTAGAAGCCAATTAAAAAAGCTCTTAATAAATTTTCCCATGTAGACATACAATATATATATATATACACATAAAACATAACACATAAGATGGAATAATAAAGCAGTGTAAGTAATAGTTTTTTAAAAAATATTTAACTCCTTTTTGTAAATTACCAATTGATTCGAATTACTTTCTGCTCTTAGTAACCTCAGTTAACCATACTTTCTCACAGTTGGTACATACAGTTGGTAATACATTATTGGCTTCATCTGTTTACAGCACCATCCCAAAGCACTGAATACAATAGATGTGGCTGGAAAAAGTCCATTGGAACCTACACAATCCTGTGGATGACAAAAGACTTTAAATAGCCATGTTTAAAATTATAAACTCATTACCTGACAAGAGGCACTTGCTTACTTCACACAGTATTACTGAAAGCACCTGTAGGATTTTACAAAGCATTTAACCCTTTTTGGCCTCTAGGGTTTTCTCATTAAGATAATCATCATGTCTAGAAACACAAGATCAGACGTTTATATCAGTAGCATTTTATATTATAAAAATTTAAAATTTAGCACCACTTTACATCTTGACAGTACTTCTAACATAATCCAAATAGCCTGATTAGTTGGTGTCTCTACAAGATGAGAGGCATACATCCTTTGATTTTTCCAGTTGGACCCAAACTGGAAAAATCAAAGTCCATATTTACTGAAATTTCAAAATCTAAATTATTTGGAACTTTGATTTTTTATTTTTTTGAATGCCTGTCAAGGATGCCTAGAAGGCTTAAAATATCTTGCTGAAATAAGATCCCTTAACATCATGACATAATATAGACCAAATTTGATCACTGTTACAAGGTGATTATTCAAATGTTTTATAATAAGCATATATTTAAATAACCCATAAAAAACTCAGCTGTTTTTTAAACAATTAGATATTAACAGAGATATCAAGAGAACATAATAGATTTAAATAAGGTAACACATCAAATTTCAGCCTGAGTTACTTTAAGCAGTGTTGAACTATTTTTATGGACAGTTTATGAAAACATATTTGTTAAACCCGAATAGTTTTTCTATAGAATATAACATGCTGAATTTACCAAAGTTTACATTTAGATGCATTTATCTCATTTGCTTTTACTCAATTTAAATTAGCAGTTACACCTAAATGACTTAAGATGCTGATATTATATCTCTATCTGAATTCAATTAAAATTAAAATTGCATTCATCTAAAACAAATACTAATTACTCATTGCTGTTTCATTGAGTACTGATTACCTGGAAACTTGTTAAAATAAATTGCAAAATAAGTTCAGCAAGTTACAAAGCAATTTTTTTTTTTAAATCTTTTGACAGGCCGAGTGGACAGTGAGAGAGAGAGACAGAGAGAAAGGTCTTCCTTTGCTGTTGGCTCACCCTCCAGTGGCCGCACCACGCTGCTCTGAAGGCAGGAGCCAGGTGCTTCTCATGGTCTCCCATGGGGTGCAGGGCCCAAGCACTTGGGCCATCCTCCACTGCACTCCCAGGCCATAGCAGAGAGCTGGCCTGGAAGAGGGGCAACTGGGACAGAATCCGGCGCCCCGACTGGGACTAGAACCTGGTATGCCGGCGCCACAAGGCGGAGGAGCAGCCTGTTGAGCCACGGCGCCGGCCCTACAAAGCAATATTTTTAAAGGTAGTGATCTTAGATTTGAAGAGAAATTTCTGGGTGGGAGGGGCAGGTACAATGAACCGAGAGAGTGAAGAGTTGGGGCTGCAAACGTAGCAGGCGGGGCTTTTGGCTCAGGCCTTTGAGCTCTAGTAGAAACTTTGAAGGCCAATAGGACCTGGGCCAGAGAGCAGGAAGTACACATAGAAGGTTTAGATTGAAGTTAGAAAAAGCTTGGGCATACGGATCTCCTTCCATTTTCCCTGAACACTCACAGAAGTGATAAAGATCTTGAATGTTATCAGGGTCAGATATACCATGGAGGGGCCACTTTGATTGTTATGGTCATATATGGGCCATGCTCAATTACAGAGAAAGATGAAGCATCAACGTTTGTGGGCTGGAGCCAATTTGGGAGGGACCATATTACTTAGGAGGCTACGAAGAGGAGAATCGGACAGAACACAGGAAGAGAAAGTTCCCATTGCAACCTATAGAGTCAGATCAGTCGATAGCAAGCATCCTTGAAATCCTGTCCATCTGACTAATGAGAGGATCTGGGAGCAGAAGGCGGGGTCATCATCCAAGTGCCCACTGGAACCCAGGGCTTAGCCTGTAGAAGGGAAACAGAAGGTTGAGTCGTCACCCACACCCACTGTTGCCCAGACACAGCATCCGTAGAGACTAAAAGCCTTTGGAAGTTGTGGTTGGCGCCAAGAGCTAGGACTTTTAGATGAGCAGACAAGAGTAGAACCACAACTCAAGTAGAAGTCGCTGTGAGAATTTCCCATTCTGTGTCTTATCTCAGAATTTGAAAGGCCAGTGTATGGATGGAGATCATCGAACGTTCAGTGCTGTGGAAGGACTTCTAGGGGTGTGTTTTGTGACTGGCAGAAATTCAGGACCCCAGAGCAGCTCAGAGATCCCTGAAGGGAGAGCAGAGTCACTGGGGGAGCCTGGATCCGGGTCACAGCAGCAACGTAAGGCTGCCACAAAAACACACCAAACACCAGAGTAAGGGAAAGAGCTTATTGGGGGAACCAACGGACTGGAGGGAAGGGGCGAAGAAGGAAAAGAGGAGGAAGGAGAGCATAAGAGAGAGAGACAGAGACAGAGTAGCCAGGAGACGGAGAGGAAGAGAGAGAGCACTGCTGTAGGCTTCAGTGTGACCCAACGTAATGCTGTTGCCTTCTGTGGGTGGCATGTGGGGCAGCCAATGCTCTGAGCCCAGGCTTAACAGAAGAAGTAATTTGTATTGGGTCTAGAGGAGTACATAGGGTTTGGGCATCTGGATGGAAGTAAGGAGACATATCAGCTGTCTAGGTATTTATAAGAAAGAAAATTAAATGAACAATGGTGTATTAGCTTGGTCAGGCTGCTGTAGCAAGCACCTTGGTCTGTGTGAGTTAAGCAGTGTAAATTTCTTTTTTTTTTTTTAAAGGATTTATTTATCTATTTGGAAGTCAGAGTTGCACAGAGAGAGAAGCAGAGGCAAAGAAAGAAAGAGAGCGAGAGAGAAAGAGGGAGGGCTTCCATCCGCTGGTTCTCTCCCCAATTGGCTGCAATGGCTAGAGCTGTGCCGATCCGAAGCCAGGAGCCAGGAGCCTCTTCTGGGTCTCCCACGTGGGTGCAGGGGCCCAAGGACTTGGACCATCTTCTACTGTTTTCCCAGGCCATAGCAGAGAGCTGGATAGGAAGTAGAACAGCCAGGACTCGAACCAGCACCCATATGGGATACCAGCACTACGGGCAGCAGCTTTACCCACTGCGCCACAGTGCCGGCCTCTGGAAATTTATTTCCTCACATGTCTGGAGGCCACAAGTCCAAGATGTAGGTGTCAGCAGTGTTCGTGTTTCCTGAGGCCTGTCTCCTGGGTTTGTAGATAGTGTCTTCTCCCTGTGTCTTCATGTGGCCTGTGTTTGCGCCCTAACCTCTTCTTACAAAGACTCCAAAGTTACTGGAGTCAGGTATATCATAAAACATCACTTGAACATTATTACCTCATTAGGTCTTTACCTATCTCTTCATTACCTCTCTTAGAAAAGGCCTGTGCAGTCACAGGCTGAAGTGTTGAGAGCTAGGACTTCAACATACGGGTTTTGGGGAGCGGTGTGTGTCATAATTTGGCCCATAAACATGGTTTCTTCTTTCTCAACTGAAGTCAGGTTTAATAAGAATGTAATTTCTATGATTCAGTAATTATAGGAGTACAATGAAAATCTCCTTAACCAGGTTCCTGCCCCATTTCCTCAGTATCTGGCTTCCTGAGTCCCAGTGTCTCTTGTGTGGCTCTGTCAGCAAATGTGTGGAGTGAACCCCTGTGACAACAAATGCAAGCCCACACAGATATCCACTCACATCTCTGCTTGTTCATGCTCGTGTGCACCTCTCATTGCTGTGTGAGGTAACATGTTCTACAAATAGCCCCATAGGGCCTTTTTGGTCAGGATGGACGCTGGTGGTTACCCTAGACAGGGAAGTATTTGTACTGAATCAAAACTTTCATTGGGAATTTTTTGCATAGTTTATTTGAAAGCCAATATTGGGCCTACTATTTAATAACTAATTTATAGAATTTGGCAAATTTTGACAACATTCTTACAAGGTACAGAACATTAAAAGGTAAGGTAAGGGAAATAAAGAAGGATTAATAATAATTATTATTATTATTATTTTTTGCTTAAAGCTGAACAGCTCCTAAGTGGCAGAAACAGAGTGTGAAACTGTATCTTGTCATTACCAGTTTAACATATGATAATTTCCATTTTAGGAGGTGAAATAGAGACTCTTCCAGGAAATTCAGGCTGCTTAAAAAAATCTCTGATTGATTAAATTCAGAAATGAATGGGACATTACTTTTTATTAGCATTAAGACTGGTTGCTCTCTTAATTTTTTATTTTTGACAGGCAGAGTGGACAGTGAGAGAGAGGGACAGAGAGAAAGGTCTTCCTTTTTTGCCGTTGGTTCACCCTCCAATGGCCGCCGCGGCCAGTGCACCACGATGATCCGATGGCAGGAGCCAGGTGCTTCTTCTGGTCTCCCATGGGGTGCAGGGCCCAAGTACTTGGGCCATCCTCCACTGCACTCCCTGGCCACAGCAGAGAGCTGGCCTGGAAGAGGGGCAACCGGGACAGAATCCGGTGCCCTGACCGGGACTAGAACCCGGTGTGCCTGCACCGCAAGGCGGAGGATTAGCCTGTTGAGCCGCGGCGCCGGCCTAGACTGGTTGCTTTCACCAGCTCATTGTCATCAGTAGAAAGAAACACAAGTTAGTGTGTAGGCATTCTGGCTTCATAGAGAATCCAGGGAATAATCTTTCTAACAAAACTGTTGTTATTTTCATGTGCACTCAAATTGGTGACAAAAATCAATTTATTTTCAGAAACAACATTTAACCCAGTTTTAAACTCTTAAAACATTTAAGCATTGCTTGTGTAGACAGGTGCAGAAAGCCTCATACTGGCCCATTTCCTTCCCTGCTTTAAGCTCTGTGGCTGTGAGCAAGCTTCTCATCTCTCTGATCCTCTTTTCCTGGGTGAAAAGGCAGAGAGTAATAACACCTGGATTTATTGTAAAGATTAGATGGGATGATAATGTACCTTGAGGGAAAATTCCTGGACAAAACAAGTGGTACAAAGCCACTAGCAAGAGCCTCTATTCAAAGAATTAGTAAGTGGTTTAGACTAAGAAATAGTGGTTTTTAACCAAGAGGGTGAGGAGCTTCCAGAGCTCACAATTCAAACGTGTGACTGATGCCTCTGATGTTTCAACTTGCTGTAAGATGCTCCTGGTCTTTTTCCCTCTTTTCTTCGTAGATGATCCTTGTAGCCATATTTTCAGAAACTGGATTTTTTGATTATTGTGCTGTAAAGGTAAGTGTGTTGTTGCATTTAATTGTTGTGCACTAATAGCTGCTATGTTTACTTCTCTGAAATTATAATTGTAGTGAATCAAAACTATTCTTTAAAGAAATGTTTAAAATTCCATCTTGTTTTTCAAAATTGCTTTTGCAATACTGGTTATAGTTGCTGTGCTAAGTTGTATGTTTCTGAGCGACACTTTCGGCTTCTGCATTAATACATGAAGAAGGCTATCAATGGAAAATATAGTCAGGTTGAATATTTGCATAATATTATTTGAATTGGCTGATGAGAGATACACGTCAAACATTATTTTGCATGTTAGAGTACTTAAGTTTTTAAGGCATTAGCCTCTGATTATTTTGTCTTTTAATAAAGAACTTTAATGGTTACTATCTAAATATTGATTGTATACAGGCTCATTCTTTTTTAAGTTAGAGAAAAACATACTTGTTTTTAAAAATCCCTTAAAGGTCTTATTTAAAAATTTATTAGTAATATTATATTTGATTGACAAATTATAATTATATACATGTACGGGTATAGTATGATGTTTATAAATATAGATGAATACACACAAACACATGAAGGGCTTCAAAAAGCTCATGGATTTTCCATGAACTCCTGGAAGCACCCTCACATATACACACGTGGGACGGCTAAATCAAACTAATTTACGTATGCATCATTTTGTTTGCCTCTCTTTTTTATGGTAAGGCATTTGAAATGTGCTTTTAGTAATTTTGAAATATATAATACATTATTATTAACTGTACAGAGGTGCCCTCCAAAGTCTGTGGAGTGTAGTATCAAAACAGAAGTTTATTTCGATTTTAAAAGGTTTGGACTCCATGTGTAGGTTTTTCATTATATGCACTTCCACAAACTTTTTGAAGACCTTCCATAGTCACTCTGCTATACAGTGGATCTCAAAACCTAGTCCTCTGTCTGAAACTTGCTGCCCTTTCATGAGCAGCTCCTCATTCTCTTCCCTCCTGACCCTGCCAGCCCCTGGTAGCTGCCATTCTGCTCTTTACTTCTGAGACTGACTCGTTAAACTTCCGTAAGTGAATGAAGCATGCAGTATTTGCTTTCTGTGCTTGGCTTATTTCATGGAACATAATGTCATTCAGCTTTACCCATGATATCACATTTGAAAGAATTTCCTTCCTCTTTAGGGCTGAATAGTGTTCCACTGTATATACCACATTTTCTTTTCCCATTCATTTGCTGACGGGCACTTATGTTGACTGCATGTCTTGGCTACTGTGAATAGTGCTGCCATGAGCTTGGGAGTACAGATTTCCTTTTGACATGTTAATTTCATTCCCTTTCTATATATACTGAGAGATGGGATTGCTGATTCACACGGTAGTTCTAGTTCTAGTTTTTTGAGGAACCTCTATACTATTTTCCATAATGGCTGTATCAATTTACATTCCTACCAACAGTGTGTAAGTTCCCTTTCCTCTGCTCATTGCCAATACTTGTTATCTTTCTTGTTTTGAAAAAAAGCTATTCTAACAAATGTAATGTGGTATCTCCTTACTAGTAATGCAAAGACTAGTTCTATGCTTGAAATTTTTTGAAGCCCAAAGTTATTTTAAAATATTTACTCAGCAAAGCCCTTTGTAAACTCTGAAAGATAGAACCAAGCTATGATTTTTTGCCATCATTGATCAATATCATGCACATTCCAGGTAAATACCTTCCATCTTCCTCCCAATACCCTTACATCTCCAGAAGATCAGCAGCCATTAGGGTCACATGGAGCCCAAATGACACAGTCCAGGTTGTCTAACCAAAATACTAGAAGACATTAATGGGATTGAGGCTCCTCACCTTGTGACAATCCCCTGTCACGGGGATATTGTGAAAAAGAATTAAGGAGAGAGAGTGCAGGCCCAAATGGATTTAGCATGTCCAGGGACTGTGGTCCCTAGTGTGACCAGCACAATCTTATCTTAACAGACTTAGGACTCTGTGGGTGTAACTTTTAACCCATCATACAATGTCGATGTGGATCCCTGTTTCTTAGAATCAATAGTGAAAAGTAGCATCTTTTCTATGAACCTGCTGATTTTGGCTTGTTCCTTCCTGCATGTGTGTGTGTCCCAGGCCTACCGTCTGTCCCGGGGAAGAGTGTGGACCATGATCATCATGCTGTGTCTCATTGCCGCCGTCCTTTCGGCCTTTTTAGACAACGTCACCACGATGCTCCTCTTCACTCCTGTGACCATAAGGTGTGCAGAGCACTTCCACCGAGGGTATCGCGGCTGGTCTCAGGGCAGCTGTGTGCTCTGGCTTGAGGCTCTGTTCTTACATGCAGGAAAATGTGGTAAGGCAGAGACAGCGCCAACCCTTTTCCTGCAGAACAACTTGCTGCATTCCAGTCCAGGCAGCATTGGTTTTGTGTGACTGCAGTGCACTCCACAAACAGCGCTGTGACAATAGCATGGCCTGCAGGGCACTGGAAGACACAGTTCCTGCTTTCCTGGAGATTATGCTTCACTGGGGAATGCGCAGAGAAGGACCTTTGTCCCAGACCATCAGGTTCTTGTTCTCCCCTATCAGCATCTTCTACCTGGGCTGGCTCAGCAGGTCATACACACGGCAATGAGAGCCCCTGGCTTGGCCTCACAGCGGTATACAGTGGGAATATGGAAAATCCAGAGACTTGGAGGATTGTAGGACTGTCTGGGTGCTTAGCCTGGAAAGACTCTGTGGGGTTCTCTTTGGGAAAGAGAACTTCTGTTCAGTTTAACTCCAATTCTTTTTTCCCCCATGATGTGAATAGTGGTACTACTTTTATTTTCTTCCATTTGTGACAGATTATGTGAGGTGCTCAACCTTGATCCGAGACAAGTCCTGATTGCGGAAGTGATCTTCACAAACATTGGAGGAGCTGCCACCGCCATTGGGGACCCACCCAATGTCATTATTGTTTCCAACCAGGAGTTGAGGAAGATGGTATGTACCAGTGAGTAGTGTTGCCTTCAAACTACTAAGTATTGTCCTGGACATGCTCCCTTGGCACTCTCCCAGCATGGTAGAATCTTTTCTAAGTGTTAATGAAAATCCATTTTCTGAAGATCACCTCTTCATAGTAGGTGCTGTTAGTCATCTCAAGGGTAGGATATTAGGTGAGGGATCCTCTAATGTAGACTGAACTGATCTGAATCGTCTCAATGCTTGTTCTGATAAATTTTTAAACACATTATTTGATGACAAGGTTTATTTAGTTGTGATACATCAATTGTATTAATCAGAACTGAATTTTCTTCTAATATTAAGAAAAAAGTGATGTCTTCTGTCATTGCAGAAATGGGATTCTTCTCAACTGTGGTAGAAGTTCAGTGATGAAGAACTTAACATTTTTTTAAGGATTAGAAAAATTAAGGTTTTTAGAAATCTTTGAAAGTCCTTATTAATATAATTTCATAACAATGGTACACAACACCTCAGTTACAGAGCAACAGGGAAGAAATTCAACAAGAAGTTCCCCAGGGTCACCAGGGTGACCAGGGTGCTTTTTCATCAAAGCATCCAAGTTATACCCAGATTCTCTAGAACATGGTGGGCCTACAGTGTAGCCATCAGTACCTAATAGCCATGAATTCTTAAAGGTTTAAATAGCAATCAATGTAATTTACTACTCTAATAAACTAAATGAGAAAATCATATGATCATCTCAATAGATGTAGAAAAAATTGGCAAAATCCAATATCCATTACTGATAAAGTATCTCAGTAAGCTGGAAAAAGAAGAGAACATTAAAAACCTTGATAGAAAACCTACATGCAACATCATACTTAATTGTGGAAAATTTAATGTTTTCCTAGAAGATCCTAAACAAGACAAGGATGTCTGTTTTCATTTCTTCTTGTGAGTGTGGTCTGGGGGAGAGAGTGAAAGAGACCTTCCATTTACTATTTCACTCCATAAATGCCCGCAACTACCAGCTCTGGGCCAGGCCAAAGCCAGGAGCTGGGAATTCCATCAGTCTTCCACATGAATGAAAGGGATCCAAATACTTGGACTATCATCCTTTTCCTCCCAAGCACATTAGCAGGAAGATACATTGGAAGCAGAGGAAGCCCTTGATTGCAGGCAGTCCAGTATGGGATGCTGTATTAAACTGCTGCACCACAATGCATACCCCTTGTTCAATTCTTTGTTGGAGGCTGTAGCTTATACGATACACAAGGAAAGAAATACAACTTATCCATTTTGTAAAGAAAGAATTAAGTCAGTCTTTAGGGGCCAGCGCCATGGCTCACTTGGTTAATCCTCTGCCTGCAGCCCTAGCATCCCATATGGGCACCGGGTTCTAGTCCTGGTGCTTCTCTTCTGGTCCAGCTCTCTGCTGTGGCCCAGGAAGGCAGTAGAGGATGACCCAAGTTCTTGGCCCCTGCACCTGCATGGGAGACTTGGAGGAGGCACCTGGCTCCTGGCTTCGGATTGGTGTAGCTCCAGCCGTAGTGGCGACTTGGAGGGTGAACCAATGGAAGGAAGACCTTTCTCTCTGTCTCTCAATATCTTACTCTATCTGTCAAAAAACAAAAACAAAAACAAATCAGTCTTTATTTGCAAGTGGCAGAGTTGTCCATGTGGAAAATCTGATTCAATATACAAAATAGCTCTTATATTAATCAGTAAATTTAAAAGATTATAGGATATGAGATCAATATATAAAAAATTAAGTTTCTGAATTCTATACTAAATAATTTAGAATTGAAATAAAAATGTAATCTACAATAGCATCAATATGTAGAATATTTTTGGGTAAATCTGATCAAACATATACATAGCCTGTGTGCTAAAAACTATATCGTATTGCATAGTAAAGAAGACCTATATAAGAGGTATATTCTGTTCATGGATCTGAGGACTGAATATATAACTGTTCTCCAAAATGGACTATAGATTCATGCAATGATCCTCAAAACCATTTTTTGGTAGAAATTTACAAGATGTTTCTAAAATACAGATAGAAATTAAAAGTATCTAGAATAGCTTAAAATAAATTAGGAGGATCAGTACTAGCTTATTTCAAGATTTATTTTAAAGGCACTTTAACTGACAGGTATTGGTATTCAGATGGATAGATATATAGAATAAAGTAGGGAGCCAAAATATAGGCCTTCACATACATGAAAAACTGATTTTGACAAAGATGCTAAGCCAATCTAGTAGACAATAGATAGTATTTTCCACAAAAAGTCCTAGAACAAATGGGTATTGATTTGCAGATAAAAATTAGGTTTTACACAACTCCAGCTATCTACAAAATTTAATTCAAACTGAATCAAAGGCAAAAGTTTAAAACCTGAAACTAAACTTCAGTAGAAAAAATAGATTAGAGTACAATAGGTATAGAAATAGCTCAAGTGAGAATGTGGCTCCTTTATTTTCTTAGGCTGTTTTTATTTTAATTAAACATTTTTTTTTTTTTTTGCTTAGAATGGTTTTAGAGACTGGCTTTCAATTTCTGCTATTTTTCTCTTTTTTTCCCTGCTATTTATGCCCATGTATTAATGAGTGCTGCAACAGTTGAACTGCGCCAGTGAGCATCATATTACTATTAGTGTCAAACCCTAGGCGTGATGCCTTTCTTGGATACAAATTGCATCAACTCTGCTTTACTTTAAGTCTTCCCTTAGAGCCCCAGATCTAAATGCTCTGAATTAAGTGGTGGGATATCATCTACAGGTTGTGGGTCACTACCACATAGAAGTTGAAGGCAAGGCACAATCAGACAATTCCCAGTTTCCTCCATGGCACACTACATGCTGTTTGAAGGTATCCAGATACTCAAGATGCTTAAAATCTGATGCTTGGGTACACAGGTGAGCTTTGGAAGAAATATTCAAAGCACCCGCTGGTCTTACTGAGGCTCAGCCCAGGTTCATCACACAGCCTTGTGGTATAGAACATCCTCCGGGGACATGGCCTTGGGGTTGTCCTTGTTTTATTGAAGATTCATTTTATAATGGTTTGGAGATAAGGGACCTCTATATGGAGACACAAGTGAACTCACAGTTCTTAGGACAGTGTATTTAGGAGAATTAATTCGGAAAAACTCATTATCAGTAACAGCAGTACAGCTGTGTGTTGCAATGTGATGATCATATTTATGTTGCATTATTTGGTTATTTACCAATGAATTCAAATGTGAAGAAGACCAATTATGAAATAAAATCTAACTTTGAAATTAACTTAAAAATATTTACAAGGAAAATTAATACTTAATGTGTAATAAT
Source organism: Sylvilagus floridanus (assembly GCA_949820135.1). Taxonomy (NCBI): domain Eukaryota; kingdom Metazoa; phylum Chordata; class Mammalia; order Lagomorpha; family Leporidae; genus Sylvilagus; species Sylvilagus floridanus. The sequence continues at coordinate 16,151,784 of OX463239.1, read as the reverse complement.
GAGGAATAATAAATAAGTACTAACTTTGAAACAGTCAAGAAATCACATCTGAAAAAATCACATTTTCTGAGGATTAGGCAGGAAAGACACTAAGTTATGTGGAACGTTCTTTCCACCTACCATTAACTCACCATGCTCACTTCTCTGAGGTCTTTTGTGATGACTCTGTTGTGGGGTATCCAGCACTAACTGGGTTGGTGGGGTGTCCAGGATCACCACATGGACATCCACTGTTCTCCCCCGACCTGTGCCAGAACCCCCTGAGAAGAATGTGAGTCGCAGCACTGTGGAATCCCATGTGCAACAAACTGCTGTCCTCTCATCTCTCAACAGGCCAGCTGGGATATTGTCCTCCTCTGATGGTTACATTTGCCCCTGTATGACCATTGTAGGGATACTCATCAGTGCCAATAAAAGCTACACAGGCAGCTTTTAAACACCACTTAAAAACTGCCTTTTGGAGCATGTGTGATAGCTTACAAATAGAGTGGGAAGAATCACTCTGTTCCTAAATTTGTATTGATGAAATGCATGAAGTTTGTATACCTCAAAGAAAAGATACCTGGGGAAAACAGAGCAAAACAAAAGGAAGAAGACAGCTTTATCATTGTGTCCATATGCTGTGCATGCTGGAACATTCTTCACAACTTTCCTATCCTGCTCTGGAATTTATGTGCACTTGAATGTTCTGCCTGGCTTTTCTACCCTGTTGTGTGCTGCACACGCTGGACATATCTTTGGCTACTTCCCTACCACCATGTTCTTCCTCTCCGAGTCATGGCTTTGACAGTGTTATATGACTTGTTTCTGCTCTGCCTCTCTGATCATCTCTTTTTTTTTATGACAGGGAGAGCTAGACAGTGAGAGAGAGAGAGAGAGAGAGAGAGAGAGAGAGAGAGAGAGAAAGGTCTTCCTTTTTCCGTTGGTTCACTCCCTAAGTGGCCTCTACGGCTGGCGCATTGCAGCCGGCGTGCTGCACCGATCCGAAGCCAGGAGCCAGGTGCTTCCTCCTGGTCTCCCATGCAGGTGCAGGGCCCAAGTACTTGGGCCATCCTCCACTTCCTTCCCGGGCCACAGCAGAAAGCTGGACTGGAAGAGGGGCAACCGGGACAGAATCCGGCGCCCCAATCGGGACTACAACCCGGGGTGCTGGCGCCGCAGGTGGAGGATTAGCCTAGTGAGCTGTGGTGCTGGCCCTGACCACCTCTTAATCTCCATTGTGAGTTTTCTGCTCCCAGGGTTGGCACTGTGGCTTCATGGGTAAAGCTGCTACTTGCAGTGCTGGCATCCCATTTGGGTGCCAGTTTGAGTCCTGGCTGCTCTACTTCCAATCCAGCTCCCCGCTAGTGTGCCTGGGAAAGTAGCAGAGGATGACAAGGCCATAAGAACAGTGGAAGTTTTCTCCTCCCTTTAGAGAAAAGTATATCCTTCTTTGATGGCTACTTCTTTCCACTGGGGTCTCTCTCATAGAGATCCTTCATGTAGAACATATTTTGTCACAGTTTTTTGGCTTCCCATGCCTGAAATGCTCTCATGGGCCTATGAAACCATATGCTCTTATAAAATGATATTGGTGGGCTAGGATTTCCTCAGTCGCTTATGCCATAAATGTGTGTAGCTTCCTAAGCCAAAAATATTCTAATCTTTTTTTAAAAGATTTATTTATTTTACTTGAAAGTCAGAGTTACACAGAGAGAGGAGAGGCAGAGAGAGGGAGAGAGGTCTTCCATCCGATGGTTCACTCTCCAGTTGGCTGCAATGGCCAGAACTGTGCTGATCCGAAGCCAGGAGTCAGGAGCTTCTTGCGGGTCTCCCATATGGGTGCAGGAGACCAAGGATTTGGGCCATCCTCCACTGCTATCCCAGGCCATAGCAGAGAGCTGGATTGGAAGTGGAGAAGCTGGGACTTGAACCGGCGCCCACATGGAATGCTGGCGCCTCAGGCCAGGGCATTAACCCGCTGCGCCACTGCGCCGGACCCGAATGTTCTAATCTTATTCTGGGAGGGTCCCCCCTTGATTGTTTTACATTCTTCAACACAAATGAGGACAATGTGGAAAATTAAGAAGAAAATGTCTGACTAGAACCCCAAATAAAACAGTGCAAAATAACACCTAGAGGAGCAAAGTAAAAACAGCATCTTGTGAGAAGAAAGAACTGAGCTTAAACACTGTGTTGGTGCAAGTATGGTCGTGGGTGTTTTTGTTATTGGGAGCATTTTAGAGAGGATTCTAAGAAATTATAGGGTTGTGTAACAGCAGCAGGGAGGCCCAGATACATGCATCTAATAAGTTTAGTGAATACTTTGACATCCTGCTGTACATAGCATCTACCTATATTGTTTCTCAAAATTATCAGCTTGTGCTTTTCTGTTCTGCAATGTTCCTACTTGATAAATCTATCCATTACCACTCAAGTAGCAACAAAATACTTCCACTTGGTGTTGTGTTATTTTTAGTGGATGTGCTCCTAGGACCTCCTTACTCCTCTTTTCTTTTTCCTTTCATCTGCTCATCATTTTTTTAATTCAATTGCTCAACTATTTCTAACGAGGCAAACTTTGTAGTGATTGTATTCCATAGGGGCCAATAATTATTCAGGATTCAGGCAGAAGTATCTACTTCTGCCTTTGTATGTCACTTCCTCTGAGAAATATTAACAATTACATTTTATGACTTGGCCTAAAGACAAATGTATTTATCTTACTTTTAAAGCATTTTTTGCTGATCCCAAAGTTCACTTTTTGCTTCTTATTTTAAGGGTAATTAAAACATTCCATGAGCTCCTAAAATATTCTGGACATTTCCCAGTCATGTATCTGGAGCATGAATTCTGTAAATAAACACAAAATTCAAGGTAATACCTCAATGAAGAATTATAAGAAAAGTGATGAATTCTTGTGTAGCCATTTAGTGCTTTCCATGAGCCTCACCTCTATGTGGGTTTTCCTGCCATCTGTCCATAATTGAGCTCAAATAGCTCCATCTGTCACTTATAATGCTGTTTTCAAAGACAACCATTGGATATGCAGGTAACTACAAAAGATTAAGAACTTAAGAATATCTTACTTTCTAGACTTTGACACACTTTATTAATAATGGATTCTAGCTGTGTTGTATTTTAGCAATGTTGTAAGTGGTGATAGACCTTGTCTAGAAGTGAGGGCACAAATGAACCACTTTTAATAAGCAATAATTAATATATTTTAAATCGCTGCTTCCAACCCAGGCATTTGTAACATGGTTTTCCTAATACCTCTTGGGTATGATCTTGGGGGCTTCACTAGTGTCCCAGGAGATCTGCTATCCTTCTGCCTGTGTAAGTAACTTTGTTGGCCCCCAAGGCAGAGCTTGACTTCCTGTGACCCATTTGGCCACCCCACCCCACTAGTATACTCATTCCCACACTGGGGCCTCCCATGGTTGTGCTTAGTTTGCATGCCTCTGACCTTTCTTTGTGACACAAGTGGTCCATGGATACTACAGAAAAGACCTCAAGTTCTCACCAAATGGACAGTTTCGTGGAGTGAATGGCCTTGCCTGTTACACTGGGGGTTAAGGGCTGTTTTCACATATTTGATGAAGGTATAGAAGCACAAATTAATAAAAGAACAAAGCAAATGAATGATACTTCTGGAGTTTCCCTGAAAAAATAAACTAGCAGGTGACCACGGTACATAGTCACACAGTAGTCGATAAAGGCATGAGAGGGAAGGAGAGGCTTCCCCCAGGGACCCTGTGGCTTCTCTGGGAAGCCTTAGCTCTGGTGGCTACGAGGTTCCATGTGGAATGAGGGCTGAACTCTCCAGTCTGTTTTCAACCAAACCTAGGGGAATGAATGCGTCAATCCAAGGATGAAGTCAGATCAAACCAAGGTTAGAATTAGATGTGATAACTTGTTTTTGTTATTTCTCAAGATGGCTTATCTTTTGTGTAAGAATTGGTTTTATACATGAAAAAAAGATAAACTTCAACATTTTCAAATGCAAGGCTTTGTGCTGGGCTCAGGACCCTTGACCCAAAGTCCCCAGAGTCCTGATGTGGCCCTTTCCTCCTGGACCTATCCCTCTCTGGTCCTGGCATGGGCGCTGACTGCCGCCTGTGCAGAGGAAAGGCCTATCGGTCATTCCATTTCCCTTTTGCTCTTTTCAGGGCCTGGACTTTGCAGGATTCACCGCACACATGTTCATTGGGATTTGCCTCGTCCTCCTGGTTTCCATTCCACTCCTGAGACTCCTTTACTGGAACAAAAAGCTTTATAACAAGGAACCTAGTGAGATTGTTGGTGAGTATAAGCACCTCCTCATCCAGCCTCAGATTTCAATGCTGTAATGGTATTTTTTCCCCCAGGGGAATTCTTACAAACAGGCAGGAGTTGTTATCAAATGTAAAACATCAAAGAAGGGCCTGTTGTTGGGATGTTCCCTGATCAGTGTCAGTGACTGACCATCTAGAAGGTGGCTCTGTGGAAGGGATGGTGGGAAGAATCACTGTGTTCCTAAAGTTGTTTTTATGAAATGCATGGAGTTTGTATACCTTAAATAAAAGATTTCTGGGAAAAAAGGAGGTGCTTTTACAATTATGCTTTAAATGGCTAGAAAGCCCCTTGTGTTTCACGGTTGGACCTTAGACACACACACACACACACACACACAGAGGGAGGAAGAGAGAGGGAGGAAGGGAGGGAAGGAGGGAAGCAGAAAGAGAAAGAGAGAGAGAGGGAGAAAGAAAGGGAGAGAGAGAGAGAGAGAGAGAGAGAGAGAGAGAGAGAGAGAGAAAGAATGTATTCCATCCACTAGTTCACTCTCCAAATTCCAGGAGCCAGGAACTCAATATAGGTCTCCTACGTGGGTGGCTTACCATACTATGTGAGCTGTCACTTCTGCCTTTGAGGGTCTGCATCAGCAGGAACGTGACGTCCTGGACCAGAGGTGGGTATTGAACCCAAGCACTCTGATAGTGGATGTGGGTCCCAACTGGCAGCCAAATATCTGCTCCTGAATGTCCTGTAAAATTATTTTTTAGGTTTTTAAACACACACAACATACACATTCACTCACCCCAAATGCCCATAACAGCCAGGGCTGGGCCATGTGGAAGCCAGGAGTGGGGCACTTGGTCTGAGTCTCTGGGTGAAAGGCAATGAAACCCTCCACATAGTGATGCTCAGAGTGCTGGGTGAAACAGTGGCCCTCTCTGAACTCACAACGAAGCTGTGCTACCACTCCATGCGTCTCCTCTTTCCTGTCCCGACAGGGCGTCTTTGTTGTCTTCCAGAAGACCTGTTCATTGGTGGTTCTCCTCCTCCTGATCCTTCCTTCCTGTCTTCCACTCCTCTCCTCCCCTTCCTGCTCCTACTCTTCCTCTTCTTCCTCTCCCTGTGTTCTTCTTCCTCTCTTCTGTCTTCTGTTTATGTTACTATAGCTTCATAGATGGTTTAATGAATTGTGAGACTTTTCAAAAGAAAACTGTGGTTCAAGAGGCCCTTGAATTGTTCCCGCGTTTGTTTTATTAGGAAGCTACAATGCCAATGCCTCTTTGTAAAGCTGAAGCTTTAGAACACTCTGTGCTAACTGCAACAGTTTCAGTGCTCATGCATCCTGCTGGTTACTTCTCGATCTGAGTCTTGGCAGGCTCCATTTGCAGTCTGAATCTCTCTGTCTCTTACTGTTGTTTTCTCAGCAATGCAGTAGGTCTACCACATCACAGGCGATAAGCAAGCATGTGCTGAATACAGTGGGCTTAAGAGGTGGCATTGTTAGTTTTTGATTGAACCATCATGTTCATGCTACTTCGCAGGTCTGTGGTCTTTGCTGAGCCTTGCTTCTGCCTCGAGCTGGCTGCCAGCTGCTTTCGATCTTGATTGAAGGGTTTTGATCTTTTAATTCCATCTTTAATTTTTACAATATAGGACATTGTATCGGAGTGGTTCCTGCTTTCTTTTATTTTTAATGACAATTTTGATAAGTTTTTATAGTGTTTTTAATGGTAAAATAGAAGTTAAGTGTAAGCGTTCATGAAATATTTTAATATCTTAAGAGACAATGCCCTGACAAATCATTTCTCTCTACTTCTCTAAAGAAGAAGGTGCCTGAATTCAGTGGTGGGTGAAAAGCCAGTCCATTCTCTTAATGTCAGTATTTCGTCCGACCTTGTCTGCCTCTCTCACCCATGTCTTAGACTTTTGCCTTGATAGGAGTGAGGGCTTCTCCTACCTCCTGCCTCTTACTAAATGCCCTGCAGGAGGGTCCTAACATTATCTCCTGAGAATTACACTTGTGCTTTCTATTTTCAGCAGATCTGTTTCTTCCCCTAGAAACCTTTTATTTAAGGTATACAAACCTCATGCATTAATAAATAGCAATATAGTGATCCTTCCCACTGTGCCTGCCCTCCCACCCTTTGGGCGATGTCTAGATTTGGGTTAAAATCAGGACCTGTCCTGCTTCCTGCAAGAAGAGGGCAAGGTTATTTGGTGCTAGCATTGACAATGGAATTTGTTCTTTACCCAAGGCTTGAAATCGTGTTATTTCACTTCCGTGGAGATTTTTATGTCAGCTTTATCACCTGTTCCCATTACAATCATTTATATATTTAGAAATCACTGCTTTGAGTTGACTTTGGGCTACTTGCACATTGTCAGTGTGCACAGTGAGCAGCTGAGTGTTGCTGATGACTGAGGCCATGAGAAACCCAGGCCTCCCCTTCCTGTCTCTGCAGAACTGAAGCACGAGATTCATGTCTGGCGCCTGACTGCACAGCGCATCAGCCCAGCCAGCCGGGAGGAGACAGCGGTGCGTGGCCTGCTGATGCGGAAGGTGCTGGCGCTGGAGCACTTGCTGGCACGGAGGCTGCACACCTTCAACAGGTACCAAGTGGGACACTTCTGGGTCACACTTGGTTCACGGCAATGGTTCTCATCTTTAGTGGTTACGTTTAATGAGGGAATCGCATGAACAGCCCATTATTCCATGGATACCTTAATAGTGTCTGAATGCTATACAACACACCAATGAAGTGAGCTACAGTGAGTATTCTTCAGAGCATTTCCTAGCATTATAAAATCATGACACTAGCTGCATACTAATGAGTAGTTTTTAGGTGTCACACAATGTGCTAATTCTTTCATAGTGCATTGTGTTGTTTAACTCTCACTTAACTCTGCATGTTGTATCATGGCGTTAGTGTGGTTTAAGGACATGAACACAGAAGCTTGGAGAGTTTGAACAACTTTCCCAGGGTTAAATAGCTTGGTAAGTGATGCTAGGGACTCACACTACTGGGCCTCCCACATTTTAAATAAAAAAAAATTAACATAACAAATGTGACAATATATTATCCTGCTGGTTGATTTTCAGGCTTCTCAAATATTACCATATTACCTAATCCCTCTGCATTCATTTCCTGGTATTCATTTTTAGTCCAAACTGAGGCTTAGATAGTAACCACGAGTTTGGTGAGTTGTTTCTCCTCATTACCGTAAGGTGCTGAGTTCTAGTCTGCCACCAATCTGGAAGCTCTGGCAGGAAAATCAGGAACTCAGCGGCCCCTAAGGGATGTTGGTGCATTCCTAGAACTGAGCTGGGGGAGGGTAGAGATGAGAAGTCTAACACGTATCCTTGTGAATGAGCTTGAGGCTGGTCTTGCATGATGCAGGTTGCTGGGAGCGGCTGACACATGACGGCTCAGCCTGCATGGCTGTCTTGAGGGCTGGTCTGTTAGTAGAAGAAAACACCATAGGCAAGCCCTCCGATAGGCACAGAGTGCAGAGATGCAGCTCAGGGTGAAGTGCTGTCTCAGCAGCACCAGCCTCATCCCCAACCCAGGACCCACCTCCACCCAGTGATGCTGGAGAAGCAGAACCTATGATCCACAAGCTAGAGGAGGTCCTGAGTTGAAGACTGGGGGCAGGGAATCCAACTTTATTGTTGTAAATTTTTTTATTGGAAGGAGGGAGGGAGGAAGAGAGAGAGAGAGAACTAGCTAGCTTCCATCTCTCCCCAACAGCTCACAATGGCCAGGACTAGGCTGGGCCAAATCCAGGAGTCAGGAACTCAATTCAGGATTCTCACATGGGTATCAGAAACCCAATTATTTGAGCCATCACCTGCTGCCTCCCAGGGTCTGTGCTCCTAGGACATTGGAGTCAGGAGCTGGAATTGAGTATCAAACCCATTCACTCTGATTTGAGACATGGGTGTTCCATAAACCCAGGCCTGACCAACTTTAAAAACCAGCATAGATATTGAAAGAGACAATTTTCATAAATTGAAGTTGCAGAAATCAACCATCCTTGCATGGGGTGATCTCAGGCTCACAGTGGTGAAGAAACACGTGCCCTTGGAGAGTAACCAAAGTTCCTATCAGCTGATCTGTGCTGGTGGCAGATAAAGACATGGAGGCCACACATTCACTGAAGAGTAGATGGGAATGAGAGTCATTGAGGAAAGTGCTAGTTCTTTTTTTTTTTTTTTTGACAGGCAGCGTAGACAGTGAGAGAGAGAGACAGAGAGAAAAGTCTTCCTTTTCCGTTGGTTCACCCCCTAATGGCCGCTGCACCACGCTGATCTGTAGCCAGGAGCCAGGTGCTTCTCCTGGTCTCCCATGCGGGTGCAGGGCCCAAGGACTTGGGCCATCCTCTACTGCACTCTCGGGCCACAGCAGAGAGCTGGCCTGGAAGAGGGGCAACTGGGACAAAATCCAGTGCCCCAACCGGGACTAGAACGTGGGGTGCTGGCACCGCAGGCGGAGGATTAGCCTATTGAGCCGCAGCACTGACCGGAAAGTGCTAGTTCTGCAGGTCTTGCTTCCAGTTTCCTTCTAAAAACTTTCCTCAGAATCACTCAAACGGAGCTACTTTTTTTTTCCATAGACCCGTCGGTGTGGTCAGCTTGCTTTTAATCTTGTGCTATGTGACTAAAACTACATTTTCCTCTGTACAGTGCTTTTCCCTGATTGGTGTAGGAGAAAATGAACTAGAAAAGGTTGGCTAAGTTGCAAAGATGAATAGGAAAGACAAAAGGGTGGTACCGGATGGGGTGGGGTCAGGAGGAGGGTGTTAGGACAGAGATAGGGGCACTGCAACAGAACGAAGCAGATATCAAAGCTCTTCAAAATTGATCTTCAGTGGTTACAACTAACTCCTAAGGCAAAAGCCATTTCTGCTACAGGTACATGGTCCTTATTTTGGAAACAAGAAATTCAGAAAGTAGGAAGTACACAGAAGAAAATACAGGTGGTTTGCAGCCATTGCTCTTGCTTGCCTGTTGGCACAAGAAAGAATAAAATGTTCTTCATGTTGGTCCCTGTGCTCACACTCGTCATGCTGAGTAGTCAGTGTTGTGAGTGACAGAATCATTAGGGCACACACACACACACACACACACACAGAGGTGTGAAGGCATTTGGTAGGGAAATTGCCTCTTGTGATTATGAAGACTGAGAAGACCCACCATGGACTGCCTGCAAGCTAGAGACCTTAGGATGCTGGTAGCTTTGCTCAGTCTGTGTAACTCAGTCTAATTCCACAGGCCTGGGAACCCTAGGGACTACTGTCGTAAGTCCCAGAGCCCAGAGTCCAGAGATCCTGGAGTTCTGGTATCTCAGGAAAGGAGAGGAACATGCATCCACATCTCAGAGATGGACATATTCACTCCTTCTGTGTTTTCGTCCCCTCCAGCCTCAGCCAGTTGAATAGCGGCCATCTACGCTGAAGGTCAATCTTCCCCTTTGGTTCACTTAGATTCAAGCTGCTGTCCTCTGGAAACACCCTCACAGGTGCACCCCTAGTCTCTTGATTCCAGGTGTTTCTTAATCCACTCAGGTGGACCCTCAGAATTAACTATCCCACACATGCATATTCACACTCACTTCATTGAACATTTGGATCATTTCCTGTGAGATTCCTCTTTGGAAGTAAAGCATGGTCATATTGCCCAATTAACAAAGCAACCTCTCTGGTCACCTTCTGTCTCCAATTGTGCCCCTTATGTGTCTGTGCCAGGCTCAGAGTATTGTTGACAGTCTTACTGCTCAGTACAACTGGGGAAATAATGAGTCTGTGCTGTTCTCTTTTAGGCAAATCTCACAAGAAGACAAAAATTGGGAGACCAATATCCAGGAGCTGCAAAAAAAGGTATTGTGGTTTCTTTTCTGGGATGTCAAGGATTTATCTCTTGAAGAACAGAACAATGTGTTCATTTTCTTTACCTCCTTTGAAGTTAATACCTGAAGCTATTTCTCTTTTTATTCCTGTAGCTATAGATGAGACAGAATTTATTTCTATGAGTTAATGGGGAAAACATGGTAGCCATATTCTGCCAGAAAATTGAGACGTTAACATTTTATATGCCCTTTAAGATGCCCCCGAAGTGTGCTCTGGAGAGACACCCAGAGGCCCACCTAGCCAGTGTGCTGGTGCCTGAGACTCACCAGCCTTCGGACTCTGAAAGGCAGTCTCCAGTTCCTGTGTTGTGCAGAGGAGACAGCTGGGACTGGTGAGATGTGATAGAATAGCATCAGGGACAGACACAGGATGCGTGGAGTTGTGCCATAACAGGCTGAGTTCTGGGGCAGAATTCGTTATTTTTGAAGATTTATTTATTTGAAAGGTAGAGTCACACACACACACACACACACACACACACACACAGAGCACACTTCCATATCCTATAGCAGTTTACTCCCCAAATGCTTGCAATGTCTGGGCCTGGGCCAGGTCAAAGCCAGAACCAGGAAATCCATTCCAGTTTCATACATGGATGGTAGCGACCCAAATGCTTGGGCCATCATCTGCTGCCTCCCAGGTGTATCAGAAGAAAGCTGGATTGGAAGTGGAGTAGCTGGGACTTAGGCCAGGCACTCGGACATGAAACATGGGTGTCCTAAGTTATATATAAATTATATAAATTGCTGGGCCACAATGTTCACCTTCAGAGCTCATTTTGGATTTCTCTACTCATTTACTGCCAACACAGTCTTTTTCAGCACAGCTGTGGGGATCTAGACCTCACACCCCTCAGCAGAGAGAACTCTGCTTCAGATCTGCTAGGATTCATGTGAAATTCCATGGAATTTCCAATCCAGGTGGTTTCTTTTCCACAGAGAAATTGAACACCTACTGTCTCATTATGCTTGGCACATTTTGTTCTTGGCTAAAGGAGATTCAAACATTGGAGTCTTGGTAGGCAATGTGTTGTTTTGGGAGTTTGGGTGTGTGAACTCTCTTCCCAGTCTTCATCCCATGCAGATGGTCAGGGTTGTGTGAGAAGGGGAAGCTATGATACCATTCTGGGCCCCAAGTTTATAGGAACCCAGCGTACCTTGCTAGACCATATTTTTTTAGCTATAAGTTAGAGGAGAGACTGAGTACCTCTATGTGAACTGGTGGACAAGGATTGGAATGAAATATAAGTTAAAGCAACGGGCTTGGCAATATCTGTTTCTTGCATCGAAGAATTCTTTCTGAAATAAGCCTTGATGGCCAAAAAGCGCCTGGCACCCAGTCAGACACCCCAGGGAAACACCACTTACTCCAGCTGTATGACACTGGCTCCTTCTTAGACCTGCCTGATCCTCCACCTCCACCCTTTGAACTGGCTGTGGTCATACTGACTTTTCTGTGGTTGATGTGACCTAGGGAGGTTTGTTGTGATTCCCCGTGTACTTAGTGGGAGTCCATATTGATTTCCTCTGAGAACTTCAGTTTTTCTCCCTACTCTGTCCCTTTTATCTTAATTCTTCATCACAAAATCATGTTGAAAAGTCAGTCTTCCTTGGACTTGGGAAAGGAGAAGTGAGTGGGGGCCAGCTGATTATATTTTTGATGGCAGTAGCCTATGTGACCAGAAATTCATGAGGAAAAATGATCTACCTGTACATACATATATTTGTATGTCTGTATTTATTATATCTTTGTATCTCTGTTTATATTTAGATATACATCTGTATAAATCTATAGAGATCAGTAAGCACAGATGTCTACAGTCAGCCCTCCGTATCCATGGGTTCTGCACCTGCCAATTCAACCACTGGGACTGAAAATATTTGAAAAAAAATGTGTCTGTATTGAATATGTACATATTAAAGAATAGCAACTATTTACATAACAGTGACATCATTTTAGGTGTTATAAGATAACTAGGGACGATTTAAATTATATAGGAGAATGTGTACATGTTATATTCAACTACTACATTTTAGAAAAGGGGCTTAATCATCTGAGGATTTTGTTATCTGTGGGTGATTCTGAAAATGTGAGGGACAACTATGTTTCTATATAAATATAGATGGATTAGACAGGTGTGCTGGCTGGGGATGACACATTTAACAAAATGCCTGGTGCAGTGGTTGGGACAGGTGGTGGAGCTTGGTTGCATATGGTGACTCAGTTAGTAGAGTAGGCCAAGCTGGCCCTTGTCTGTGCTCCCTGGCTCTGGCCCCACAGGCACACCCTCACTGAGAAGAACACCTAGTCCTGCCCTGTGACTCCAAGGTTAATAAAGGCATTGCAGATTCCTAAGGGTGTCACCCCAGTGGTTAGGGGGCATCACCCATACTCTGAGGCCCTCATGAATGTTAATGAAAGAATATGGTGAGAGCCTTATCAGGAGTCATGGTATTGCAAGAACATGTTAACCTCAAGACCACAGGCTTTGCTTAATAGGAAAGTTGAACAGAAAGACTGTAACCACCCAAGCACCTGTTGAAGTGCTTGTGTCTTGTTTTTTTTTTTTAAGATGTATTTGAAAGAGTTACAGAGAGGCAGAGGCAGAGAGAGAGAAAGGTCTTTCATCTCCTGGTTCACTCCCCAAATGGCAGCAACAGCCAGAGCTTAGTCGATCAGATCCAAAGCCAGGAGCCAGCTGCTTCATCTAGATCTCCCACATGGGTAAAGGGCCCAAAGTCTTGGGCCATTTTCTATTGCTTTCCCAGGCCATAGCAGAGAGCTGGATTGGGAGAGGAGCAGCTGGGACTAGAACCAGCACCCATATGGTATGCTGGCACTAGCAGGCAGCAGCCTTACCCACTATGCCACAGCACTGGCCCCAGTGCTTGAATGGCAAGGTCCTTGGAGGTGATTTGTCAGCCTCCCACCAGACGCTGGGGTAGGACTGGAACAGCTTAACACTTTCTGTGTTAAATTGAGAATCCAATGTTGTATAAAAGAACCATTGCTTTTTATGTCTATTGTGTTTATTTTTCAAAACAATTTTGAATGGGACAATCCTGACTCTACAGTTTTCTTTCTAACACATTACCTGGTAATCTTATTTCAAGTTCAAGATTTTCTATCTTTCATGATAAGGAGGAAACTGTAGCAATTCGAGTCACGTAGGATTGTGGACACAATACAGGAATCAGGCTGCACTGAGTAAATAGATGTGTTTTCCACTCACAGCATAGGATATCAGACCGGATTCTGCTCGTCAAATGCCTGACAGTGCTGGGATTTGTTATCTTCACGTTCTTCCTCAATTCATTTGTCCCTGGCGTTCATCTTGATCTAGGTGAGTCTAATTTTTTGTTAGTTTTTGTTGTTAGGCTTTGCAATTGATATCATAGTCTGCAGGGGAAGACTACAAAGCAGATGCCCATACACTCACTGTACCTATAAGCAGCAATGAGGTACGGATGCTGGAGAGGGCAGAGACAGCTGGTGGGCAAAAGCCTGTTTGTACTACTTCGTTTGATGATGGAGATAGATTGAGAGTTCCAGTTTCTGCCAACTTGGGGCCCAGGTCCTTAGCGCCTCCAGCATTTAACCCTAGAGAGATACAGAGCAGGGACTGTCATCTCTGTTATACTTGGTAGCCATCTCTTTAAACCGTTCCTCGAGGAGACAGGAAGGTTTGTTGGCAAAGCCAGTTCTGCTTTCCCTGTAGTCCACAGCTCAAGGTGATGACTAAATGAGAGACTCTGGAAGGGCCGGAGAGTTACAAGTGCTCTGTGCAGGCCCTCTCTCCTTACTGGACTGGGAAGCCGTTTTCTCTATGCAGCAAAAACCCATTCTCCCGCCTTCTCATAGGTCCCTTCTGTGGCTTCAACCACACCCCAGCTCTCAGAACGCTACACTCTCCCCGGCTTTGTGTTGGGGATGGAGACCCTTCCCCACTTGAGAACGTGGCTCCCTTTCAGATTGAGCTTGCTAACACACTTTTCATGAACATTATCCATCTTCTGTAGAAATTTCTTACCTCCAATAGTGTCATTTAAAACAAAGTGACAGAAAATCCCTTCCAAATGCCTTCCTCATGAAAGCACAGGTTAATGAGAAAGATAAATTTGAGGTATCAGGAAGTCTTTTCTTTAACCAAAGCTTTACCCATGGTTTTGTTCAAAAGTGAACTCTCCTAATGTCTATATCTTATTTTATAAATGTTTGATTTATGACGACTTTCAAAGAATGTACCTGCTGTAGGAAGGAAAAGCTCTGAACCTTGTAAAACAGATGAATATTGCAGCCAGCGACAGTTATTCACATAACATCACTGTCGGGTTTCTAGCTATCATTAGAAATCTTTAGTAGTCAGTTTCCATTTTCTGTCATATAAAAATAAAACCATATTTCCAGATTCTCACATACAGCACACGATATACCTGTTTTGGACTGGTTGTCCACCTTTCTATCACACATTTGCAGTCTCTCAGAGTTCATTTCCATAAATAATCTCAAATCCAATTTGCCAGGTGGCCTAGGCTTGACTCTGAGCTGACAGGTGTTTTTAGCTACACCTGAGAGCTGATCTACGTGGAATCTCAATGAAGTAATGGAGAATGCCAAAGCTAGACTGGCAACAATGTCATGCACTTCCCTTGCTTTTTATGGATTATATCTAGAAGCTGTGCAGTGTAATTATTTTTAATTATACTCAGACAAAACATAATTTTAGCATTACAAGTCTTTAATCTGCACAAGAATGTTAAATGGCCACTACTGGTAATTTAACAAATACAATAAAACTAATGTTTTGTGAGAAGAAGTGTCCCATTAGAGGATTCTTTTGGATGTTCACAGATTATTTTGTTGCTAATTTTATTTGAGATTCTACTTTAAAAGAACAGAGCAGTCATTTTAAAAACTAAAAATATGACAGTTTATGGACAATCTTGCTAGCACTTAGCAGTAATCCTTGCATAAAGAACACTAATTTTAAAACCTAATGTCAGTCTTTAAATATATGGACTTAAATCTTGATTACAGTGAAGCTTCATTTTAGCCTTTGAAGTTTATGCTTTTAATAAAGATGTTTCATTTCTTTCTTTGTGTTTGTTGCATCTGTGATTGTATCTTTTCTGTTTTTAAATCTTGCTCTGTTTCCAGTTAGAGTTTGTGTACCCATGGTGTTATCTGGGGATTCTGGAGTATATAATCCATGCATTTGCATATTTTTCATGATATTAGATTGAATAGGAGAGATTTGGTTAGCATGTGTTTTAATAGAATACAGTTTCCTTAGAATTACAATAACTCCTGATAACAGGAGCAAAATAGATGCAGGATCTTTTCAGGGCTTCAGTCAATAGAGAATGTGATCATTTGTCTTTAGTAAAATTCTGTTTTGAATGTAGCCTACTTTGTAAGAGGAGTTTCTATATTGTGATTCTACAAGGTGACATTACATCACCAAATTACATCCTGTAATGTGTGACATATGACACAACATGATGTCCTATGACACAGGTGATGTCATATTATATTATGCATCATATAATACAAAATGACATTTTATAAACGTAATATCAAAATACAAAGTGATCACATAGAACATTTACATCATGTAAAACAACAGGGCTTTATGCCACATGAAGCATATCGTAGCATGGTTCATAATATAACACAGTATGATATATCACATGACATGCATCATGTAATGCATGACATCATGTAATACAGTGCATAGCATGCAACACATGTGATATTATAAGACATGTAGTGTTATACAACACAAGGTGATATTATTTAAAAATGTGCATTATGTAGCAAAATGTGTCATCATTTAGCACATTCCCTAAGATTCATAACCTAATCACATAATTGACTTTTGTCTTTATTTTTAAAATTAACATGGGCCCAAATTGCCTTTTCTTTTGCATGTAAATTTCTATGAATTTTAACACATAGGTAGGTGTATGTAACCTCCACTACAATCAGAATGCGGAATACAGAGTTAGATCACCAAAAATCCCTTCCTTGTGCTCTCCTTTTGTGATCACTCCCTCTGCTTCCAGTCCTGGCAAGAACAGATTATTCTCCATCACCATAATTTTGTCTTTTCGAGAACATCATATCTATGATTGTAGCAACTTTTTGAGATTGGTTTCTCTCACAGCATAATGGCTTCCAGATTCACCCACGTTGCTGTGTGTACCAACAGTTTGTTCCTTCTTTTGCTAAGTACCGTTCCATGTCATGGATGTGTTTGCTATTGAAGGACATTTGGGCTGCTTCCAGGTTTTGGTGATTGTGAGTTGAGGGACTGATGGCTTATATAGTGGGTTTATTTTTAACTTTAAAAGGAACTGTCACACCATTTTCCAGAGGGACTTTGTGACTTCACATTGCCACAGTGCACAGGAGGCCCAACTATACCACATTGTTGTCAGCACTTGGCCCAGTCAAACTCAGTCTCCTGCACCCCACAGAGCCTGTATATACCTTCAGTATAGAACTTATATGTGGCCGGCATTGCGGCTCACTAGGCTAATCCTCCGCCTGCGGCGCCAGTACCCCGGGTTCTAGTTCCGACTGGGGTACTGGATTCTGTCCTGTTTGCTCCTCTTCCAGTCCAGCTCTCTGCTGTGGCCCAAGTCCTTGGGCCCTGCACCCGCGTGGGAGACCAGGAGGAGCACCTGGCTCCTGGCTTCAGATCGACGCAGTGCACTGGCCATAGTGGCCATTTTGGGGGTGAACCAATGGAAGGAAGACCTTTCTCTCTGTCCTCTCTGTCTCTCTCTCTCTCACTGTCTAACTCTGCCTGTCAAAAAAAAAAAAGAACTTATGTGTTATTTTCATCATTTCTCCTCAGTCCCCTGACCTCTTCATGCCCAAGTACACTCAAGAGCGTTATGTGTATTTTCTGTATTTTCATCTTCTCAGTGCCTTGTATTAACACCTGACATATTGCACATACAAGGTGTAGGTTTATAGAATGCATGAAGACATTTCTCATTGTGGTTGACTCAGGTTGGGTTCTTCAGAAAGGAAACCCTAAGGTAAAAGCTGATGTGTGAGTTATTCAATGGGGAGTACTCTCCTAGGGAAGAGAGGTAAGAAATTAGAAGGCAGAATAGCAAAGGCAGTCAGCCAAAATAAGGCTTCATTCATGTGCTGACCACTATTAGGGACCACTGGTTACTCTATTACATTGGATTGTTGAGAACTGTCTATTGGGAGAAAGAGGCAATGTATACCCATTGGCTTTATTACCCAGGAGACTAGGACTCTATCCAGGTACTTGGGCCAATTTCTACTGCTTTCCCAGGTACATTAGCAGGGAGCTGGATTGGAAGTTGGGCAGCTGGGACTCTAACTGGCACCCATATGGGATGCCAGTACTGCAGGTGACAGTTCTACCTATTATGTCACAGTGCTGATTCCCCCCCCCCCATTTTTATTTAAAAAATTTATTTATTCAAAAGTCAGAATTTCATAGACACACACACACAGACACTCATACACACACAGAGAGGGGTCTTCTATCTTCTGGTTCCTTCCCAAATGGCCTCAATGGCTGAGGGTTATGCCAAGCTGAAGGCAAGAGCCTGAAATTTCATCTGGGACTCCCACATGGGTGGTAGGGGCCCAAGTATTTGGACCATCTTGAGCTGCTTTCCCAAGCACATTAGCAGGGAGTTAGGTCAGAAATGGAGCAGCCAGGATTTGAACCGGTGCTCATATGGGATGCCGGTGTTGCAGGCAATGGTTTAAACCACTGCACCACAACACCGGCCGCTGATCCCTTTTTTATATTAAATAGGTATTTTTTGTGCATTTTGATTCCCTATTGCTGTAGTTTTTGAGTTATTTTCTTAGTGCATGTCCTGAGAATTGCAATGAGCATTTTATTTTTGTAACAACCTAGTTCAGATTAATACAACTTAGTTTGAAGCATATAAAAGAACTTCGTTACTTAGCTCTGTTCCCTCCTTGCTTTTTGTGCCATTATTGTCACAATTTAATTTTTATACCAGTTATTTCTACCAATCCAGTTTTGTAATTATTACTTTATGCTGTCATTTTAAATCAAATGAATATTACAAACAAAATTACAGTTATATTTCTTTATTATAGAAATGCTTTTATCAGCGCACTGTATTTCTTCATGTAAATTTGAGTTACTGTCCAAAGTCTGTTTATTTCAGCTTCAAAGACTTCTTTAAGTATTTCTTTCATGAAAGGAATGTTAGCAGTGAATTTTCTTAGTTTTTGTCTTGGAAATATCATTTTTTCTTTGTTCTTGAGGATAGCTTTATTGGATGTAGAATTCTTGGTTGATGGTCTTATTTTGTTTTACTTGGTGTGTGTCATCCCACTTGCAGCTATGGTTTTGATTAGAAGCTGTGTGTTAATTTTATTGAGGATCTGTAATACATCATGGATTGCTTCTTTTTTTTTCAAAGATTTATTTATTTATTTGAAAGTCAGAATTACACAGAGAGGAGACACACACACACACACACACACACACACACACACAGAGAGAGAGAGAGAGAGCGAGAGAGAGGTCTTCCATCTGATGGTTCACTCCTCAGATGGCCACAACAGCCGGAGCTGTGCTGATCCAAAGCCAGGAACCAGGAACTCCCTCCTGGTTTCCCACGTGGGTGCAGGGGTCCAAGGACTTGGGCCATCTTCTACTGCTTTCCTGGGCCATAGCAGAGAGCTGGGCAGGAAGTGGAGCAGCTGGGTCTTGAACTGGTGCCTATATGGGATGTCGGCGCTTCAGGCCAGGGCATTAACCCACTGCGCCACAGTGCCAGCCCCATGGATTGCTTTTTTCACTGCTTCAGGATTATCTCTTTGTCTTTTGGCAGCTTAATTATGATGTGCCTGGGTGTTGATCTCTTTGAATTCATTCTGTTTAGGATACATTGAGCTTCTTGGATTTTGATATTTATGTTTTCATCACATTTTAAATGTTTTTGGTTATTATTTTTTGAAATATTCTTTCTTCCCTTCTTGCCCTTTTCTTATCATTTAGGACTTCTCCTATGTCTATGTTAATATACTTTATGATTCCCTAAATATCTCAGAGGGCATTTTTCTTTATTCTTTTTTCTTTTTCCTTTCTTTTTCTCAGACTAGAACTTGTTGTTCTTAATAATATCATCTGCATTTTCTTGTACTGTGGCAAGATTTTGGTTAATGTGTAGAGTTCCAAAAAAGTTGATCTTGACAACTTTTGCTAGTGTTGAGTAGATTTTTGATTCCAGACTTTGCTGTTCATGTTGACATCATTCCATGGATGAGTTTTGTAGTGACTGTAATTGGAGAAATTTGTTGTTTATCAACAAAACTTCTTTCTTTCCTGAGACGTGATTTTTGTCCGTTTATCATTGATGACAACATCATGGCAACATCTCTCCTTGGAGGCTCTTGTGAAGACTGGTCTTCCAGATAACTTAGTAGGAAAATGGCCAAGAGAGGAAGAAAATTTCAAGAAAGGAATGCATGGTTTTATAGTCCAAACCTTCCCTTTCAGTGAAGATGAGAAGCTGGCTTCTGTGGGAGAGTGCTGGGGACTAGAGAGGCAGAGTGCTTACCAGGGCTGAGTACATAGCACTTTCTGTGGATTCTCAGTGGATGCAGGTGACACTCCCTCACACACCCACACACACCCACACACACACACACATCTTCCTCCTTCTTCAAAATCATCTTGTGCCTTTTATAACAGTTGGATCTCCAAGGATCTGCTGTAAAGATTTTTTTTTTACTGAATAGCATACAGATCTGTTTTCTTTCTCTTGGCAATTTTAACTGTGATTTACAATAACTATAACCTTATTTTGTGATAAAAGTAATTTCCCACTGACTCCAGAACATCTACCTGTACCATTTTGATTGAGCCATACTTCCTGAATGTCCTGAAGACATTGTGATATGAAGGTGAGGAAGCCCATTCTTCTGTAGTTGTTTAAAACCACAACTTTGACAGAAACCTAGTGAGGCGAAGCAGTTGATGTTTTTGCTCTTATTTTCCAGTCATGAATATTTTTATTAGTTCCAGCATATTTTGAGTAATGCAGCTGATATCCTCTATTGAACACACAAGTCAATGAATTTGGGATAGAACAAACAATTAATAACTGTTCCTCCCTTCATTTTTCATTGCAAATGGCTTGAATCACATTGGTTTTCACATTTTTCTATAGCAGCGAGGCTGCAAAGGTTTTTAAGTGGGTAAAGGATTTTGAGGGAGAACTTTATCAGCTTTTAAACCATGGATTTTTTGGAAATGTTAGTGTTTTTTTTTTTTAAAAAAAAACAAAACTGTTTGTGGGTTATTTATGGAAAAGTAATGTGTTAGGCACACATTTCATTGAAATGAATTTTAAAATTTTCAGGTCAAATGGTTACTACTTAGAATTTTCTCATTGGTCATTAATCTTGGTATTCTAAATTGTCTCAAGATACTAATAATTTTTAATATATAAATTATATTTTCCTCTGGCATTAGTAATAATGGAAGTCTTCACATTTACTATTGGAAACCAAATCTGAAGAACCCATTGCTACAGGGTTGTCAGAAGTATTAGTACCAAAACATTATTTCTTCAGGACTCTGATCTTTAACTTTGGATTTGTAATATGAGAAAGTGCATTAAACTTTTCATATGCTTTTCTGAAGCCATGCTGTGGTGGTTACATTTTAATTCCTGTTCATCAATAACATGGACAAGGTTTACATGCATCCTGTGAGATTCATGTTCTGGCCATTCATTTTTGACGTTTTTAGTCATAAGAGCACTGGTTTCTAAATGCTAATTTGTCAAATTAAGTGTTCCATTGTAACTGAGTGATATAGATAATTGGATCAAAACTCAACAACTGAAAACATAACTGACCTACTTTTCCTTTCAACACTTGCAAACACATAATATGGTTATTCAATCCTGTGAATTTGATATTTTCTTAGGTCAGATACACCATGGTAGGACAGGTTATGCTGAGTAAAACATTTCCTGGCATCTTTCAGAAATTAACACAACAAAGGGCTTGTTTGTTTATTTATTTGTTTGTTTATGCTGACACTCCATGTCTAGTGCTGCTTAATGGGCACCCCTTTGGGTAGAAGGATCAGAATTTTGTGTTTCCACCATAGCAATACAATTTTCAGGGTCACCAGGCTGGGAAGAGATAATGGATAGAGCTGACAGCTGCCCTTAAATGCCAGGCTAGGAAGACGTGTCTCATTTGCTTGCAACTCAGTGGTCAGGTTGGTCTTGTGACTTTACCTAACTCTGTGGGTCTGGGAAACCTTCCTAGGTGTCCAGGAGGGGAGAAGAGTGAAAGATGTGAAACTCTGCTAGTGAACCACTACACAGAACACATCCTGAACATTCTAAAATATTTTAAGGGCTTCATATCATATTATACGCAGAATACTACATAGTGGCCAAGTGCAGGATGACTACAGTCTGATTGGATGTAGGTAGGCCTGGAAGTCATCCATAAAATGTACACCCATTTTGATGTCAAGGAACCTGAAGAGTGAGAGGAGGCAGTACCAATGGCAAGGCTGTGCTCTCTAAGGGAAGCTGGGTGATTTTCACAGGGTGAGGCTGGTTTGTCGCTTAACTCCTGGGTCTCCATTCACAGGGGAGTGGTTTGCTGTGGTTATGCCATGTGAGACCCATGTGGCTCCAGGCAATAGTTTCTGCTCTACTGGAGCAAAACACACACACACACACACACACACACACACACACACACCCTGTCACCGCTACCAATAGCAACAATAACAACAAGATCAAAAATCCCGTCTTAAAATTCTGTCTTGGGGATTAAATGTTGCCTTCTCTAAGGAAACTCAAGTTGTATGCCTTCTGAGAATGTGCATCCCTTGTTTAATGCATGTAAGGGAGTTACTTGTTCACTCACTTCTTAATTTGAGTGTGTATTTATCCTGTTTATCATAGTGAGAGTCACTGAGGATAAGATAGGTTTGCTACAGAGGAAAATAATAAATTTTCTAGTTTTACTGAAGAGAAGCTAGGAGTCACCTGGGTTAGCAAGAAATGGGCCTGAGGTCTAGACTCTGCCACTCTGTGCAGAAGTTTAGAGATGCTCCTCTCTTACATGAGAAGGCTAATGACTACCTTCTCCAACCTTCATGAGAACTTAAGTGGCACTATCTGTGTAGGCAGGTGCGTAACCCCTTCCCCTCCCTTATTGTTCCATATACTCCTCAAGATTAGTTTACCTACTTCCTCTCACATTCATTGACCTCTTCTGTAAAACAGGAATCCTTTTGAGTATCTTCATTACATGTTATATCACTAAAAACATTGCTATGCCTCTCCAACTTCTTACACGGGTCATAAAAAGTACTAAGAGTAGAACACTAGGTTGATGACATCAACTACCTCCAAATTAGAACTTCTGTTTCTCAATACATTATTACATGAATGAAAATAGAATCATAGAGTGAAAAAAAGATATGTAAAACATATATATTGTTACATTTGAAAATTATATCAAAAATATAAAAGAATACCTACATATCAATAAGGGAAAGAATACTCAATAGAAAAAGTGGATAGGAATCCTGAATGGGTACTTCACAAAATAAGATATTGAATTTATGAAAATATTAATAAGCATATGAAAAGTTGCCCAACCTCTTAAGTTGCCAGTAAAAATGAATTTAAATCACAGTGGAATGCTATTAGATACCTACCTAAGTGACTGAGATTAAAGACTGGAAGTTCCACATATTGAGATTATGAAGCACAACAGGAAGTGTCATACATTGTTGTTGCAATTGTAAATTTGGATAGTGACTTTTGAAACTGACTTGGCAGCATCTACTAAAGCATAAGACAATGCATATCTCCTACCACCAAATTTTGTTCTTAATTATGTTCTAACAGAAATATATGTGTGTGTATATATATACATATATATATGCCAAAGACATGTCTGAAAATGCTCATAGCTGTACAATTTACAATAGCCCCAAACTGTAAACAACTCAAATATCCATCAGCACTGAAACAGACAATTTGTGGGATAATCATACAGTGATACAGATATAAAATGAATAAATTACTGCAACTGTTACCACATGACCAAATCTCACAAATGTTGAAAAAAAGAACAGGAAAGAGTTCATTCTATATGGTACTTTAAAACATTTATTTTATTTCAAAGGCAGAGAGAGAGAGAGAGAGAGAGAGAGAGAGAGAGAATAAGAGAGTGAGAGTGAACTTCCATCTTGACTTAAACAGAGATTTCTCAAAAGAGGAAATCCAAATGATCAACAGACACATGAAAAAATGCTCAGGATCACTAGCCATCAAAGAAATGCAAATCAAAATCACAATGACATTTCACCTCGCCCCAATTAGATGGCTTTTATACAGAAATCAACAAACAACAAATGCTAGTGAGAATGTGAGGAAAAAGCTACCCTAATCCACTGTTGGTGGGGATGCAAACTGGTAAAACCACTATGACAGGCAATTTGGAGAAACCTCAGAAATCTGAATCTAGTCCTATTATTTGACCCAGCCATCCCACTTCTCAGAATTTACCCAAAGGAAATCAGATCAGCAAATAAAAAGATTCATCTGCACCTCCATGTTTATTGTAGCTCAATTCACAGTAGCTAAGACATGGAATCAACCTAAATGCCCATCAACAGAAGACTGGATAAAGAATCTATGTGATATGTACACTATGGGATACTACACAGTGGTTAAAAAACAAAATATAGTCATTTGCAACTAAATGGATGAATTTGGAAAACATCATACTCAGTGAAATAAGCCAGTCCCAAAGGGACAAATCCCATGTTCACCCTGATCTGTCATAAGTAACAGAGCACTTAAAATGAAACCTGTAGAAGTGAAACACAGTATAAGAAACAATTACTTGAATAGTTCTGTCTTAACTGTCAAGGAACAGTTTATTATTTCATTTTATTTTTTAATTTATTCATTTTTTTCTTCTTAATACCATTAGTTGAACTCTTTACTTAAGATAGAATTAATCATAAGTGCACTAAGTCAATAGAAAATAGATCCCAGTTAAAAAGAAGAGTGCGAACGAGAGGTTGAGAGCTGTACAGTTTGGCACACATTCCCATGGAGTTACCCCTAAGGGTGAAGCTAAAAACTTGCCATGGGACTCCAAATCCCATTAAACTTGGTACTAATCCCATCTTATGTTATAAAGTGATCATATTAAGTGTGAAATTGATCATATAGATAAGATTAAGTATCAAAGAGATCACAAAAATAAGACCAAGTGTCTGGTAATAACAATAGATGGAACTAAAAAGGAGAGAAAGTTCCAACATGGGAAGTGGCCACACAGCAGACTCATAGAATGGCAATCACTTTAAGTAACACTCTGACCTCAGAATCAGTCCTTACAGCCTCCTGGTCTGGCTGAAAAGCCCATGAGAGCATTTCAAGCATGAAAAACCAAGACACTATTGCAAAAAAATGTTCTACATGAAGGATCTCTGTCAGTTGAGTCCCCACTGGAAAAAAGGGGCCATCAAAGAAGGATGTACTTTTCTTTAAAGGGAGTAGAGAACTTCCACTTTGCATATCCCCAGTCTAAATACCAGTGGAATTTGTGAACTCAAAAGGCTTCCATAGCCTTTGCAGCTCATATCAAGAGCCCTGGGTGGGCCAGCGCCATGGCTCAATAGGCTAATCCTCCGCCTTGCAGCGCTGGCACACCAGGTTCTAGTCCTGGTTGGGGCGCTGGATTCTGTCCCAGTTGCCCCTCTTCCAGGCCAGCCTTCTGCTAAGGCCAGGAATGCAGTGGAGGATGGCCCAAGTGCTTGGGCCCTGCACCCGCATGGGAGACCAGGAGAAGCACCTGGCTCCTGCCATCGGATCAGCGTGGTGCGCTGGCTGCAGTGCGCTGGCTGCGGGGGCCATTGGAGGGTGAACCAACGGCAAAAGGAAGACCTTTCTCTCTCTCTCTCTCTCTCTCTCTCTCTCTCACTGTCCACTCTGCCTGTCAAAAAAAAAAAGATCCTTGGGTGGTCACTGACATCAAAAATAAGATTGTTAGTTGTTAAATCAACAACAGGAGTCACTGTGCACTTACTCTCCATGTAGGACCTGTGCCTTTAATGAGTTGTACTATGAGAAAGAACTGTAAAACTTGCTCTCAATCTGTACTTTATACCTGGTGTGTGTGTGTGTGTGTGTGTGTGTGTGTGTGTACGTGTGTGTGCCCAAATAGTTGAAATCTTTACTCAGTATAGAGTTGGTCTTCTGTATATAAAGTTAATTAAAAATGAATCTTAATGAAGAATGGAATGGGTGAGGGAGTAGGAGGTGGAATGAAGTGGGGCTGGGATGGTGGGAGTCGGGGGAGAACCACTATGTTCCTAGAATCTGTACATATAAAATTTGTATTCATTAAATAAAAGCCTTCTAAAAATTATGAATAACTAATTCACAAAAACATGTATATGAATGAAATGGTCATTTTGCTATTCAATCATTTTTATAGCTGTTCTCTATATTCCCACTAAACTAGGGTCTTTTTGCTTTTTACTTGTTAAAATTCTTATTTGGTGAAGTGTGAAGCATTTTTACTACAATGTAAATTTAAAATATGTTATCTCAATAACTAAAAATGACAGAAAGAAAAGTAGAAGAAAGGAGGGTGTAAGGGAAGGAGGAAGGGAATATCATTATGTTCTTAGACTTTATCTATAAATCATATTAAATTTGTTAAAAATTAATTATAATTAAAAATATAAAAAGGCTTCAAAGTTTCTGGTAAACAAAATAAAGTGATATTTCTCACTATATTAAGTGAAGCACATTTTTGGAGACACTTCAGATAAATAAAGCATATTTATTTCAGAAGTAGTCGAAAACATTCCATCTAAAAACTAAGCACATGATAGGAATCCAACTTGGTTTCATGGACGAAAATCCTCCAGGATGGGGATTGAATCTGGTTTTGCTCTCTGTTTGCCCTATAGCCTAAGGAAAACCAGTTCATCTTTTGGAAACTCAGTTTCTGCATGGGCTGAGTTGCTGAGAGGGGATTGGTGAGTTCCTGTACCACGGAGGCTTCTCAGTGATTGATAGAAGCCCTTGCCCTGTGTTCATCTGAATTGTCTTGTCCAAGGTTTTAAGAATGGAGGGTGGGCTGGCGCCCTGGCTCAATAGGCTAATCCTCCGCCTTGCGGCTCTTGCACACTGGATTCTAGTCCTGGTTGGGGCGCCGGATTCTTTCCCGGTTGCCCCTCTTCCAGGCCAGCTCTCTACTGTGGCCCGGGAGTGCAGTGGAGGATGGCCCAGGTGCTTGGGCCCTGCACCCCATGGGAGACCAGGAAAAGCACCTGGCACCTGGCTCCTGCCATCGGACGAGCACGGTGCGCCGGCCGCAGCACACCGGCCGCAGCGGCCATTGGAGGGTGAACCAACGGCAAAGGAAGACCTTTCTCTCTGTCTCTCTCTCTCTCACTGTCCACTCTGCCTGTCAAAAAATAAAAAAAAAAATACCCACTCAAGGCAGGGTGGGGAATGGTTTGATAGATGCTCCACAGGATAAAGACAGCACAGGTAAGTGATGATTTCTCAATGGCACATTGTTAGAATTTGTAGGAGAATGGCAAGCTGGGGTTTGTGATGTTCCCATCAGTGGTTTGTTCCTTCTGGCACACTATGAAAGAACCCACCACTTCATCCTTTATCACTGTCACAGAGGAGCTGGGAGCCAGCCCTGACTGATAGCAGAATGGAACTTTGCTGATAGTGACCTGGGGGGCTGCATTACGAAGTGTCACTTCCACTCCTCTGCGAAGAGCTTGCCAGGCATTTTCCAGCAGGTATTGTGCACCAGCAGTGTGATTAGTGCTGCCAGCTCTGCAGGCAAGGTAATTAAAATTGAGGGGGAAATCGCACTTTTTCAGAAACAAGGTGGATCTTCATTCAGTTGTAGGTTACCACCAGGGACTGTTCTGACAGGACAAAAGCCTGTGAATATAGAAGCTGTTCTGATGTTGAACTGATGATTGCTGTGGCAGGGCTTTGGGTACACAAAAATGCAAGTCTCCAGAAACAGCAGAGAGTAGGACTATAAAGAGAGTCCTTGAGAATGTCTAGCTTCCTGTCATGTCTGAAATTCCTTTGAGGATCGTGTAAAATATCTTGTGTTTTTACTGATGTCCAGAGAGATACTCTTCCTGTCATATTTTAGAGCAAACAATGAGATGCCATTTCTGACTGTAGAAAAGCACTGACCAGGAAAGGTACATTTGGTGCAATTTTTTTCTTAGTTAGAATTTAGAAAAAAATGAGATTATGTATCTTTAGGGGTGTAACCAAGGGATCAGCTGAGTGGATGTGATGGATCAGGTAAGCAAGTGCCTGTCTTCTGTACTGTGGCAGGTGTTTTGGAGCAAAGAAAAGTAACAAAGTCAGATCAGGCAGACAGAGCAACATGCATGGCAAAGTCAGGCCGCTCCAGTTTCTTTGCTTAGAAAACCTCAGCACCTTTCCCTATCTGTCTACAGAGTGAGGCCCCAGCATCTTTCTTTGCATGCTGTAAAGGCTTTATGTTAGATGACAACACACTTCCCAGATATGACATCTTCCTTCTTTTTTATTGTGATAAATTTATATATCATATAAAATTGTCATTTTAACAACTTTTGAGTGTACAAGTCAGTGGGTTCCATTATATTCACAACCTTGTATAACCTTCACCTCTATCTCTGAAGTTTTTCATCACCTTAAGCAGAAACCCTTTACTCATTGAACAATAACTCCCCCTTCCTGCCCTCCTTCCCAGGCCCTGATAACCTTTAATCTACCTTCTGATTCTATGAATTTCCTAATTAGATATCTACATATTGTTTACCCATTCATTTGTTGATGGACACATGGATTGTATACATCTTTTGGCTGTTGCAAATAATGTAGTTATAAACAATGGTTTGCAAGTAACTCTTCAAGTCCTTGGTGAATCATAGATAAATTTTATGTTTAGCTTTTTGAGGAACTTACAAACCATTTTCCACAGTAATTGTACCATTTTACATTCCTACCAATCATGTATGAGGGCTCCAGTTTATACACATACTCATCAACATTTATTCTGACTTTTTATGTTAGGGTAGTCCTCCCTTATCCATGGGGATATATTCTAAGACTCATAGTGATTGCCTGAAATTGCGAATAGTACTGACTCATATATAGTAGTCACCTCTTATCCATGGTTTTGTTTTCTGTGGTTTCATTCACCTGCAGTTAATTTTGGTTTGAAAATATCAATGAAGAGCTCAAAAAACAAGCAAGCATGTTTTAATTTGTGTGACATTCCAAGTAGTGTGATAAAAACTGTGCCATCCTGCGCCATCATGCCTGGGATGTGAATGACCCTCTTGTTCAGTGTTATTTACACTGTATAGGATACCCACTCATTAGTCGCAGAGTAACTGCCCCAGTTGTCGGACTAAGGTGTCAGTATCACAGTGCTTGTGTTCAAGTAACCCTTACATAGCAGTCTAATACTACATCACAATGCCCACATCATTCACCTCCCTTCCTTTCATCACAGAGACATAATATCATCTCATATCATCACAAGAAGAGAACATACAATGTAATAAGATATTTTTTTTATATATATAAAGCTTTTATTTAAAGAATATAAATTTCCAAAGAACAGCTTATGGATCACAATGGCTCCCCCCCCCACAACTTCTCTCCCTCCCCCTACCCTCCCCTTTCCCGCTCCCTCTCCCCTTCTGTTCACATCAAGATTCATTTTCAATTCTCTTTATACACAGAAGATCAATTTAGTACATATTAGGTAAAGATTTCAACGGTTTGCCCTCACAGAGAGACACAAAATGATAATACTGTTGGAGTGCTAGTTATAGTATTAATTCACAATGTACAGCACATTAAGGACAGAGATCCTACATGATTTTTTTTTAAAAAAAAATTGATTAATTGTCTATGCAATTTCCAGTTTAACACCAAGATTTTTTAATCATTTGCAATTATCTTTATATAAAGAAGATCGATTCAATATATACTATGTAAAGATTTCATCAGTTTGCACCCACTCAGAAACACAAAGTGTAAAAATACTGTTTCAGTACTAGTAATAGCATTATTTCACATTGGATTACACATTAAGGACAGATTCCTCATGAGACGTAAGTACACAGTGACTCCTGATGTTGATTTAACAATTTGACACTCTTGTTTATGGCGTCAGTAATCTCCCTAGGCTCTTGGCAGATGTCCTAAATAGCACTCTGGCCTCAGAATCAGCCCTTAAGGCATTCGGATCTGGCTGAAGAGCCCATGAGAATAGTTTAGGCATGGAAAGCCAAGACATTCTGGAAAAAAAAGAAGACCTAAATGAAAGATTTCTGCAAGTGAGTTCCCAGTGGAAAGAACGGGGCCATCAAAGAAGGAGGTACCTTTCTCTGAAGGGAGGAGAGAACTTCCACTTTGACTATGACCCTGTCGGAATAAGATCGAAGTCCACGAACCCTAAAGGCTTCCATAGCCTTGGTAATAAGATATTTTGATTGGGAGGAGAGTGAACAAATAACTTATAGTACGTTTTTATAATTTTTCTATTGTTTTTATAGGAAAAAACTATAAGCTGATATTTTACATAAAGGGCCTTTTAGAAAACAAGAATCCTTTTATAAAGTCTAGTTAGTGTTCAATTTCCCTTTAATGGATAATGCTTTTATAGATGTTTCTAAGAAAACTTTCCTTAAACTAAAGTCAGAGATTTTTTTCCCCATGTTTTATTCTAGAAATTTAGTTATAAGTTTTTTCTTTAGGCAGTGGTCCATTTATGTTAATGATTAACAAACAGATCAAAGAAAAATCTATTTTACATGTGTGTGTCCAGTAGTTTCAGCACCACTTGTAGAAAAGACTACTCTCTTTTTCACTGAACTGCCAATCAACTTTTGTTGAATCAGCTGACCCTGAATGTGTGGATCTGTTTCTCATCTCTACTTTGATAAGTATGATGATCTCAATGCAATACCACACTGTTTTGCTGAGTGTAGGTTTGTAAAAAATGTCTTAAAGTGAGATAATATATTTTTTGACTTTGTTCTTTTCAACATTGTATTGGCTATTCTAGGTTCTTTGCATTCTTATATAAATTTTATGAGAATGAATTTATTAATTTATACACAAAATATTTCTGAGATTTCTTTTTTTTTTACAGATGATCATTTTATTTTATTTTTTATTTTTTATTTTTTTAAAATTTTTTATAACGCTTTTATTTAAAGAATATAAATTTCCAAAATACAGCTTATAGATTACAATGGCTTCCCCCCATAACTTCCCTCCCACCCGCAACCCTCCCCTTTCCCACTCCCTCTCCCCTTGCTTCACATCAATATTCATTTTCAATTCTCTTTATATACAGAAGATCAGTTTACTATATATTAAGTAAAGATTTCAACAGTTTGCCCTCACATAGCAAAACAAAGTGAAAATACTGTTGGAGTACTAGTTATAGTATTAATTCACAATGTATAGCACATTAAGGACAGAGATCCTACATGACATATTTTTTTAAAATTGATTAATTTTCTATGCTATTTCCAATTTAACACCAAGATTTTTTTTTCATTTTTAATTATCTATATACAGAAGATTGATTCAGTATATACTAAGTAAAGATTTCATCAGTTTGCACCCACACAGAAACACAAAGTGTAAAATACTGTTTCAGTAGTAGTTATAGCATTACTTCACATTGGACAACACATTAAGGACAGATCCCACATGAGACGTAAGTACACAGTGACTCCTGAAGTTGATTTAACAATTTGACACTCTTGTTTGTGGCGTCAGTAATCTCCCTAGGGTCTAGTCATGAGTTGCCGAGGCTATGGAAGCCTTTAGGGTTCGCCGACTTCAATCTGATTCCGACAGGGTCATAGTCAAAGTGGAGGTTCTCTCCTCCCTTCAGAGAAAGGTACCTCCTTCTTTTATGGCCCCATTCGTTCCACTGGGATCTCACGCAGAGATCATTCATTTAGGTCTTCTTTTTTTTCCAGAGTGTCTTAGCTTTCCATGCCTAAAATATTCTCATGGGCTCTTGAGCCAGATCTGAATGCCTTAAGGGCTGATTCTGAGGCCAGAGTGCTATTTAGGACATCTGCCATTCTATGAGTCTGCTGTGTATCTCGCTTCCCATGTTGGATCATTCTCTCCCTTTTTGATTCCATCAGTTAGTATTAGCAGACACTAGTCTTGTTTGTGTCATCCCTTTGACTCTTAGAGCTATCAGTGTGATCAATTGTGAACTGAAATTGATCACTTGGACTAGTGAGATGGCCTTGGTACATGCCACCTTGATGGGATTGTATTGGAATCCCCTGGCACATTTCTAACTCCATCATTCGGGGCACCACTGATTGAGCATGTCCCAAATTGTACATCCCCTCCCTCTCTTATTCCCATTCTTATATTTCACAGGGATCACTTTTCAGTTAAAATTTAAACACCTAAGAATAATTGTTTGTTAATTACAGAGTTCAACCTATAGTACTAGAATAAAAAAAATACTAAAATGGATAAAGTATTACATTGTACAACAACAGTCAGCACAAGAGCTGATCAAGTTACTGTTTCTCATAGTGTCCATTTCACTTCAATGGGTTTCACTTTTGGTGCTCAATTAGTTGTCACCGATCAGGGAGAACATATGATATTTGTCCCTTTGGGACTGGCTTAATTCACTCAGAATGATGTTTTCCAGATTCCTCCATCTTGTTGCAAATGACCGGATTTCATTGTTTTTGACTGCTGTATAGTATTCTATAGAGTACATGTCCCATAATTTCTTTATCCAAATGTATGCTTTGAATTCCCTGTGATCTTTTGCTGTGAGGTTCCCTTCGTTTACCTTCTTTCATGTTGATGGCCGTGTTTCTGTGTTTCTGTGTGTAACATATCTTTAAGCATCTTTTGCAGGGCTGGACAGGTGGCAACAAATTCTTTCAATTTCTGTTTGCAATGAAAGGTCTTTATTTTGCCTTCATTCATAAATGAGAGCTTTGCAGGATATAATATCCTGGGCTGGCAGTTTTTCTCTCTTAGTACCTGGGCTATGTCTCGCCATTCCCTTCTAGCTTGTAGGGTTTCTGATGAGAAGTCTGCTGTGAGTCTAATTGGAGATCCTCTGAGAGTAATCTGATGTTTCTCTCTTGCACATTTTAGGATCTTTTCTTTCTGTTTCACTGTGGTGAGTTTAATTACAACGTGTCGTGGTGAGGACCTCTTTTGGTCATGTTTCCTAGGGGTTCTATGAGCTTCCTGTACTAGGATGTCTCTGTCCTTCTCCAAAACTGGGAAATTTTCTGCTATTATCTCACTAAAAAGGCCTTCTAATCCTTTCTCCCTCTCCATGCCTTCAGGAACTCCTAGAACTCGAATGTTGGGTTTTTTAATAGTATCCTGTAGATTCCCAACAATATTTTTTAGATTTCTAATGTCCTCTTCTTTTCTTTGGTTTGACTGTATATTTTCCTGTGCTCTGTCTTCTAAGTCCGATATTCTCTCTTCTGCCTCACCCATTCTGTTTGTAAGGCTCTCTAATGTGTTTTTCATTTGATCTATTGAATTCTTCACTTCATTATGATTTCTCGTCTCTATCACAGTTTCATGTTCTACTAGTTGTTTCATTTCAGCTTGATTCCTCCTTAATATTTCATTTTCACGAGAGAGATTTTCTACCTTGTCCATTAAGGATTTCTGTAGTTCAAGAATTTGTTTTTGAGTACTTCTTAGTGTTCTTATCAATTTTTTGAGATCTGCTTCTTGCATTTCTTCTATTTCATCATCTTCATAATCTTGAATTAGGGTGTCTTTTTCATTTGGGGACGCCATAGTGTCTTCCTTGTTCTTATTACCTTGGTTTTTGCGTTTGTTGTTTGGCATATTGGTTTCTTCACTGTGGTGTTTTTTTCTTGTTATACTATGACTCTAGATTAAGTGGACTATCTGCTTTTGATGGAGCCTTAGGGGCTTGAGATGGGTGTGGCCTGATAGCTCTGTTTGGTGCCTCAGGGTTGAGGGTGTGTCAAAGGAGACACTCCCAGGTTAGGCGTGGTAAATCTCTCTCTCTTACTTTTTTTTTTTTTTTTTTTTTGGTTCAAAAGGGACGTAATTCCACACAGCTGAATGGAATTGGGGGTGGTTAGCAGGCGAATGATATACCCACAGGAGCCAGAGATCGGAAGCTCTTTCCCCAGGACCAGAGAGGGAATCTTTGCGGCTCTTAGTGTGGGCTCAGATTCTCCTGTAGTCTCCCACTGGGCTGCCAAGGCTACTGAACTGTAGCGTCTCTGGAGAGTACTCAGATGAATTCGTGATTCCCGTGAGTTCTCTCCCCCACCATCTCTTTTTTCACAGTCTCAGTTCATTAGCACCACACATTCATTAGGTTCTAATCTCCTGTTATTTCACCCCTCCCACCCAGAGTCAGGTTTTTCTGCTAGGCTCGGGGCCGGTGCCGACCCGAGGTCGCCCTGCTTATGACGTATGTCCAAAATGGCGCCTGCTCTTTGTCTTGCTCACCTTTGAGAGGTGAGCGGAGAGAGAGAAACTCGTGTCCGTATGGGTCACTTTTTTTTTTTTTTCCCTCTCTCTCTCTCTCTCTCTTCTAGTTAGCCTGGTGAACTTTTCCCCGCAGGGTTTCAAGCCTTGTTCGCTCTAGTCTCCTCTTTCCACTTCCCTGCTGGTAATTTGGGCTATTGAGGTTTGGCTCACCTCGCGTTCCAGCGCTGGTGTGTTGAATCTGCTGCTGGTGTCCCAAACTGCGGGCTCCCACGCTCTCCACGCAGGTCCACTGTGGATAACCAGTTCCGGAAGGGTTTCCTCTGCTGTTTCTTCCCCTACTCTTCCTTGAACCTGCAGTATCTCCACTTTTATTAAACTGTCTCTCCCCAGACTATCAGTGTGCTCCCTTCCTATTCCGCCATCTTGCCGCTCTCCATATTTCTGAGATTTCTACAAAGCATTCTTATAAAAAATTGAAGAAGGCATAAATGTGTGAAGTTACAGACCATGTTCACAAATCAGAAGATCCTGTAGTGTTAATACTTATACATATAGATATACACTCTTTTTTTTTGACAGGCAGAGTGGACAGTGAGGGAGAGAGAGATAGAGAGAAAGGTCTTCCTTTGCCGTTGGTTCACCCTCCAATGGCCGCCGCGGCCTGCGTACTGCAGCTGGCGCACTGCACTGATCCGGCAGGAGCCAGGTGCTTCTCCTGGTCTCCCATGGGGTGCAGGACCCAAGCATTTGGGCCATCCTCCACTGCACTCCTGGGCCACAGCAGAGAACTGGCCTGGAAGAGGGGCAACTGGGACAGAATCCAGTGCCCTGACTGGGACTAGAACCCGGTGTGCCGACGCCACAGGCGGAGGATTAGCCTATTGAGCCACGGCGCCGGCCCAGATATGCAATCTTTGCCCTACTCCTAAAGGTATCTACATTCTGATTCCTGGTGTTGACACCTGTGTTTGTTATATAGCAAAGTGACCTTGCATAGAGAATTAAGTTTATAAAGCTTAAGAGGGAGATTTTCCTAGATTATTCAGGTAGGTCTAATGTAATCAAATGGGCCCTTAAAGATGGAAATGGAAAAAAGAAGATTCTGTTGGATGTGTCTAAGAAGAGGCAGCAGAGACAGGAAGTCTGAGAGGGACTCAAGTCACCATTGCCTGCTTTGAAGATGGAGGAGTTGGTCATGAGCCACGGGATGCGGGTAACCTCTAGAAGCTGAGAGCATCTCTTGACTGGTTGCCAGCAAGGATGCAGGAACTTCAATATGACAGCTGATAGCAATTGAACTACTTCAGAATCCGGAATGAACCAGGAAACAGATTCTCTGCTAAAGCCCCCAGGATGGGCAGTAGCCTCATCAACACCTCGGAATCTGCTTTATGAAACTCTAATCAGATACCTAATGTGGGCCGACCCTACTTTTGACTTATGAAAGCTATGGTATAATAACTAGTTGTTATTTTAAGTCACTATGTTTGTGATAATCTTTCATGGAAACTAGTATGCTTTTTAATCTATAGAATATAATGTCATCAATGATCAGATTCTTGATATTAGCAATTTCATCTTCTCACTTTTTGTCCTTCACATTGGCTAAAAGTATATCAATCTTACTGATATTCTCAAAGAACTAGGCTTTAGTATAATTTCTTTTCTTAACTATTTTTCTATTTTCCATTTTATTGATTCCTGCTCCAATCTTTATTGTTTCTATTTTTCTTACTTTGGGTTTTATTTTCTCTACTTAATAAGAAGAAAACTGAGAAGACTAGATCAACAAAAAACTTCATGAACCAAGATATATGGTTGATAAATGTGTGCATTAAAAGATACTCAGTAACATGAGTCATTAGGGAAATGCACTTTGAAACCACAGTAGGAAACTCCATCTTCACAGCCATTGGTATGTCTAAAATCAAAAGGCTCACCAAGTCTTTATGAAAACATGAGAGAACTGAATTATCACACACTGCTGATATGATTTTACAATGGTACAGCATTTTAAAAAACAGCTCTACAGTTCCTGAAAATAAATATTCTGTACAAAATTTCATAATACCTATCATATAATCCTACCAACCCATTCCTAGGAATTTACCCAAGGGAACTGAAAGCAAAAATTATATGTGATATAGCATATTCATGTGCACTAGCTAACCTCTAGTCCAAATGTCTATCAGCAGGTGAATGGTGTGCACATCCTGGCATGTCCATGCAGTGGTATACTACTAAGCAATGAAAAAAAAGCATTTTTGATTCACATGCCGACATTGAGAAGTTAAAATAATTATGCTTAATATTGATTTTGTTTGGATAATTTGTAAATTGAAAAGGAATAAGGAAAAACATACTGTGTTATTTATAGAAAATATAATTCCTCCCTAGTGAGAAAAGAGATGAATTTCTTACTGGGAATGTGGTGAGGGTTACAAGAGAAATTGGAGAAGGGTGCAAGGACATGGGCATGAATGAACCCTTGGGGTGATGGATAAGTTCATGGTCTTTATTATAGTGTTGGTTTCATCAGTGTATACATAATTCAAAACAGAAAGTGTGCATTTTAAGCATAGATACTTTGCACTGGATCAATTAACCCAAATAAAGGAAAAAGGCAATCAGAAGATATAAAGATTAATTGATGGATGAGTTAAAATTCGAAGTATATTTAAATATTCATTTACTTATTTTTCAGGATGGATTGCTATTCTGGGTGCCCTCTGGTTGTTAATTTTAGCTGATATTCATGATTTTGAGATAATTCTACACAGAGTGGAATGGGCAACCCTTCTATTCTTTGCATCACTCTTTGTTTTGATGGAGGTAAGACTTTAGAACTACTTCAATATGATCTTTTATCTAATTTTTATATCTCATACTTTACTTAGTGAGCAAAGAAAATCTAAGCCTGTAAGTCTTCCCACATGCTCAGTAAGTAGAAAGCGATGGAGGTTGTAATAAATCTATTTTAAGTTAAATTGTTTTTATCTCAGCCACTTAAATATTGGTGAAGAAATTGTTGTTTATTTGGTTGTCATTTTTCCTTGAATTATTCTTATGGTTTGTAAACTTGTCTTGATTTTGTTTACTATAATATAGAATTTTTTCTAAGTTTGGAGTTTGGAGCAAAATGACTTGTAACAGCAAATTTTCAGCGCAGTAATACCTTGATGATCTTTTTTCTCCCTCAAAGAAACCCAGCTAAGCACTGCCTTTTGCAGATCTTAAATTTATGATGTATTATGTTTTCATTTTCATTCTTAAAAATTTTCTAGTTTTGTATGAAATGTCTTTGATGCAGTCATTATTTAAAAAGACATTTTTAGGGTTTCAAATATTAAATGATTGTCCGTATTTCTTTCTGATTTTGATTTTTAAATTTAATTTAGTTGTCACAGGACATAGTTTGCATGATTTCAGTGCTTTTAATTTTGTTGAGGCTTGTTTTCCGGTCTAGGATTTTAGAATGTCATATCATTAGAATTATACAGCATGCACACTTTTTAGACTGGCTTCTTCCACTTACTGATCTGCACTTCAGTTTCCTTCTTGTCTTTTCATGGTGTTACAGCTCATTTATTTTTAACACTCAATAACATCTCATTGTCTGAATGCTCCACAGTTTATTTATCCATTCACCCACTGAAGGACATCTTGATTGCTTCCAAGTTTTGACAGTTATAAATAAAACTGTTATAAACATCCATGTGCAAGTTTTTGTGTGGACAGAAGGTTTCAATTCCTTTGGGTAAATATGAAGGAATTTGATTGATGCATCATACGGTAAAGGGTGTGTTTAGTTTTGTAGGAAGCCACCAAACTTTCTCCCAAAGTGTCTATACCATTTTTCATTCCCATTAGCAGAGATTAAGAATTCTTATTGTTCTACATCCCTGTCAACATTTAATGTAGTGGGGCCGACGCCTTGGCACAGTAGGTTAATCCTCTGCCTGCAGTGCCAGCATCCCCTATGGCACGGGTTCTAGTCCTGGTTGTCCCTCTTCCAGTTCAGCTCTCTGCTGTGGCCTGGGATAGCAGTAGAGGATGGCCCAAGTGCTTGGGCCCCTGAACCCACATGGGAGACCAGGAAGAAACTCCTGGCTCCTGGCTTCAGGTTGGCACAGCTCTGGCTGTTGCGGCCACTGGGAGAGTGAACCAACAGAAGGAAGATCTTTGTCTCTCTCACCATCTATAACTCAAATAAATAAATTAAATTAATGTAGTTAGTGTTATGGAATTTGGCCATCCTAATAGGTGTGAAGTGATGTCTCATTGTCTTTTTTTTTAAGATTTATTTCTTTATTTGGAAGGTAGAATTACAGAGATGCGGAGACAGAGAGAGAGAGAGAGGTCTTCCATCTGCTGGTTCACTCCTCAAATTGCTGCAACAGCCGGAGCTGGGCCAATCCCAAGTCAGGAGCTAGGAACTTCTTCTGGGTCTCCCATGTGGGTGCAAGAGCCCAAAGACTTGAGCCATCTTCCACTGATTTCCCAGGCCATAGCTGAGAGCTGGATTGGAAGTGGAGCAGCTGGGACTTGAACTGGCATCCACATGGGATGCCAGCACTGCAGGCAGAGGTTTTACCTGTTATGCCACAGCACTGGTCCCTCATTGTTTTAATTTGCAGTTCTCTGATGACACATGTCATAGAGTGTCTTCATATGCAAATTTGCCATCTATATATCTTTGGTAAAGTGTCTGTTACGATCTTTGGGCCATTTTTAAATCAAATGCTTTCTTTCTTGTTGAGCCTTAAGACTTTGTATATTTTGCATAGGATATGGAACATTGAGCGCTTCTCCCCTTGAGCAAAAATCTCCAATGCACTGCTGTAGAGCAGGTGCAAGGCCACAGTGATTTGCCTTTCAGTGTGACACCTCTGCTCTATGAGCAGTGTACTGTATGGGGGCTGTAGTCTTAGTCTTCTTGACCTGCTTCTCTTGGCATGGAATCACTGCTCTACAAGACAGCCAGGGTGAGAGCAGTGAGGGTACAAGTATTCTTGACTTAATGTACCCTAGGTTGGACTTCAGTCCTGTGGATGGCAGCCTGGTGGAGGAAGAGATCCTTGTATTATTTGGTCAAACTCTCCTGGAATTAGGGTGTGCAGCATGGGGGTAGAGATAAGACAAGTGTTGGTGGACTGTACGTCCCAAGGAAAGATGGAACAGGTTGTAGTGCTGGTGGTACTGATACCCACTATTCTTACCAAGATATCATAGCTTTTCTTAAATAAATGTCAGTTTACTTGCTGTGTGCCCTTAGGATACTTTCCAGAGACTTGTATTTTTTTATAAGGATGTTTTACCAGTTATTTTTGTTTCGCTATAGAGTAGGCCTCCAGAGTTCCTGTGGAAAACAAGCTTCCTGCATTCCTCTTTATTTGTTTCTTTACATTTTTCCCTTCTGAGGTTAATGATTGGTTATTTCCACAGCCAGCAATAATTCTACAGCAACATGAATTACCTCAGCAGCTGAGTATTCTTGGAGGGGTATTTAAAAGTTTATTTATCTCACTCTGAAGAAGTGGTCCATAGCAAAGTAAAACCAATTAACACAGCCTTTAAAGCTGAGCTTCACAAATGCCATGATATCCCTAACATTTCCTCCTAGCGCGCAGGTGTTGATATACCTCAGCTGGGGAACTTGCCCGAATGTTCATTTTACTGCCGTGTTTCCTTTTGAGGCAGCGGTGGTAATCACAACACCTTGAGCACTCCCAAGGAGGTGGAGCCCTCAGCACACATTCCAGGAGCTGCTGGGCTCCGCTGGCACCACGCTTCTATTTTCTCTATGAGAGAGTAATAACAATTCTCTGAGAGGAGCTGTATGGGATTTATCTTCTAAGATATTTAATTTATTTGTCGATAATTTGGACTGGTTAATACCTTATTTTTTCCTGTATATCTTCATTATAACTCATTTTACTTACTCTAATTACCTATTAATGTTTTTCCTCTTATATTTGTACTAATCTAGGCAATTCAGGGAGCCAACCTGGTGTATTGATTTAGTTACCTTGATACTGAGGATGGCAGTTATGTCTCAGTTTCTTCTCATTACATTTGTTGTTATACTGCAATATCCTAGTGATAACAATCAGGCAGTTCCTGCATGTAAGCCCTAAATTAGGACAGTTTGACTGCTTCCTTTAGGCCAGGTATCCAATAGTGCAGATACATGGAGCATTGATATACTCAATAAGTCAGTATATTTTTGCAAATCTTAATCATATTGATTTTTAAAAATTTTCTGTAAACTATAGGGATGTAATAGCTTTTTTTTTTCCCCTAGAAAAAGCAACTAGGGATTTCATTTGTGCCTGAAACTAATGTCAATAAAGCCAGGTAGCAAGGTTTCTGCTTTCTTTTTTTTTTTTTTTTTTTTTGACAGGCAGAGTGGACAGTGAGAGAGAGAGACAGAGAGAAAGGTCTTCCTTTTGCCGTTGGTTCACCCTCCAATGGCCGCCGCGGTTGGCGCGCTGCGGCCGGCGCACCGCGCTCGTCCGATGGCAGGAGCCAGGAGCTAGGTGCTTTTCCTGGTCTCCCCATGGGGTGCAGGGCCCAAGCACCTGGGCCATCCTCCACTGCACTCCCGGGCCACAGCAGAGGGCTGGCCTGGAAGAGGGGCAACCGGGACAGAATCCGGTGCCCCGACCGGGACTAGAACCCGGTGTGCCGGCGCCGCAAGGCGGAGGATTAGCCTGTTGAGCCACGGCGCTGGCCAAGGTTTCTGCTTTCTAATAATTAAGTAAAATTGTGAGATGTGGGTTTGGGTTTTAATTGAAAGAAACAACTTTGGTGCAGAAGCCAACAGGAAGGGCTTCTGAGTGAGGCAAAGGGATGCCTCCTCCTTGCCTTCCTTCCCATGCTCATATTTTGACTTGAGTCCTTGGCAGAATATACTCCCCATCGTTATCTACATCTTCTTGATATCATACCATTAGGCTAGCAAATCACCAGAATGCTGGGCTTATTGTATTTTAAAGTTTGTTTAAAGTATTATACAAATGGTTGTGGTTTTCTAGGAAATTCAGTGATCCTTCAATTTTTGTGATTTAAAGTGCAGGGAGTTGAAGATAACTGAATCTCCAGAAAGTGCAGCCTTGAGAAAGCCAGTTCAGATGCTTGACTTTCCCAGGACTATGCTGGGTGGCCTAACACTCATCTGACAGGACCTTGACATGAGAGGGCAAGATACTCTGACCATCCTTTTTCAAAAGGAAAAGCACAATTGTGAGTTATTTTAAGACACTTGCAACCCTGGTATTTTATCCCCAATATCAGCCATCGTTACATAGTAGGTTGCCGACTTGCTTCTCTCTTTGTGACTAGTCTAAACAGTGCATCCTCAACCAGAGCTGTTCCAGTTGAGCCCCACCTTCTGGCTTAATGGGGAAGTGGAGGATTCCTTCTCCCAGGCTATAAGTAGTAGCACAGAACCTGGGGTGCAGTGCAGTGGGCACACCCCCCGGGGAGATCTGTGCATCAGCCTTTTCTTTTTATCCCTATCATTTGTCTGCTTCTGTTTTCTGGTTTTGAATTTCTGACTTGGAGGTGGTTTTGTTTATTCAGATGCTTGCTTGAGCGTATCTAATTCATTCTGAAGACTGGGGGTGCCCTTTTCTTCTGCTCCATGGTTGTTTTCGGAGGGAGGATTTCCTCAGTTGATACGCATGGAATTGCCCTGCCTGATGCACTGGCTCTGTACCTCTCACTTTTCTTTGCTCTTGTTCCTTTAATGCTCCTGGGGATTTTACAGGCTTGCTATTTAACGGCGCCCTCTTCTGTCAGCACGGTGTTGGTGTCGTCCTTTTAGCTTTTGACTTGTAGGACACGGATTTTTCCCTTAGTTGTGCAGTCCCTGAAAGAAGGGATCCCCTTCCTCTTTGCTCCCCCTCCTCCCAGGGAGACTCAGTACTCCTGCCTCATTATCTGGTGGAGTCCCTTTTCGGTCATATCTGGTGGCTGTTGCTGATCACTTCCTGGACCCCATCATCTTGCCTGGGGTTTGTGTGCCTTTATTTTCTCTGAAGCTTCATTGGGATTGATGGCATTTTCTCTTTTCAACTGTATGTTCTCTTTGATTTATGGATCAGGCTGTGCCTGAGTCCAATTCTGGTAGAAGGCAGCGCGTGCTGAGTACATGCAAGGGAGGGCAAGATGGGCTGAAGCTCTCCTATAACAAGCTCACTCCCTTGATAAGGACAACAATGCACTCGTGAGGCTGGAGCCCACGTAACCTCAGCCACTCCCGTGGGGTCCCATCTTCCAACACTGCTGCCTTAGGGATTGAGTTGTCAACACATGAGCTTTGGGAGGTACATTCAAACCACAGCAGCCTGGTTTTGTGTAGGTTTTACTATTCCCTTCTTGTTTTTCTTACATTTTGGGAGAGAAGCAGTTATACCACTGTTGTTGTCAGCTACCGGTGTCAGTTTCTAAAAGGGAACTACTGTAACTCAGTCAACAAACACTGTGTTGTAGTGGCCACAAGCTAGGCCCAAGAAATTTAATAGAGTCCTCCTCTAGCAGGTTAGTGTAGGTGAGAAGAGGGTATGATAGGGGCTCAGAGGATATGGGGCCAGTGCCTCAAGTTCCTGGCCTTGTCCTGTTACTTTGCAGCTTAGTGTTCCCTGGTTTGTTCTGGATGATCCCCAGGGGTGGGAGAGATGGTCCATTGGCAGTAGAAGACATGATATGAAACCCACGCTTCCTGAATGGTGATGCTCAGTGCTTCATGAGTTGGCCCTCATCCCAGCCCTCCTCCTGCCTACACTCTGGGTTGGCCAGTGGTGGACTGAGCTTCTCCTCCTTCATCTGTGAGAACTGAAGTTTGCAGCAGCCTCAGCACCTCCCAGCTTGGCTCACTCATTCCTCCAGCGACCTCTGCAGCAGAGTTCCCTGAAATTGCCCCGTCTGGGGGTTGGGTTGTATCATCAACTCCACATTGTGCAGTTCCCCCATCTTTCAGAGAATATTTAAAACACCTCTTCAGGTTCC
Organism: Sylvilagus floridanus; assembly: GCA_949820135.1. Classification (NCBI taxonomy): domain Eukaryota; kingdom Metazoa; phylum Chordata; class Mammalia; order Lagomorpha; family Leporidae; genus Sylvilagus; species Sylvilagus floridanus. Next base: position 16,109,002 of record OX463239.1, on the reverse strand, counting down.
TGAGCTTTTATGTCCCAGGCATGGTCTGCACCCGTGGCTCCAACCACCTGTCCTGTTCTTGTCTTTGGCATCCTGGGTGTCTCCCCTGAGAGACCACTGGAGAGCAGGGTCTCTGCCTTGTCCGTGTGAATCTGCAGCATTGGTTCCTGTGCTTGGACATTTTGGAGGTTTGATCCAAGAGAATATTGAAGAGGTGAAGGCAGGAACTGGTGCAATATTCCATGAGCCACCATCACTTGGTGGTGTTGCAGCAGAATGGTGGCTCCACAAATGCCCAGAATCTAAGGAAAATCAGAACTTGAACTATAACTTGGATTCACACTGAAGCTGAATAAAGGGAAAGATGAGAGTTTAAACGTATCAAATGCATCGTGCTAAATTTAATGTTTTCTTGCCAAATAGCCGGCAAGCTGCATTTATTTTTAAAAAATCTCTTTGTGAAAGGTTGTGACCAACATCTTGCATATAGAAGATTTTCCACGCTACAAGTTATCCTAATGGGAAAAAAAGAAGTGATTTACAAATACTGTCACATGATATATTCATCCAAAAATCCTTCTAGAATGTGAAGATACATTCTTCTCTGTTAGAAATACTCTACAAACATTAAAAAATTAATTCTTTATTGTTAGAGAGTAGGTCAGAGTAATATAAGTGCAAATAGTTTATTTCAAAATTTTAAGATTAGGGCTTGAAATTTCATATTCTTGGGGAAAACCTCAGATATTTTAGGGGTTTTCTTCTCAGTAATAGAAGGTGTTTCTTAATGAATAAGTGAGGATTGGAAATTATGAAAATCCTCATTTCCATCTCCCAGTTGATACATTCTGAGCCAGGCTCCTGTAGGACTAGGATATAAACATTATGGAGGAATCCCTGAACCTGGAGTCTTTTACTGAAGGAGTAGATGAAGGTGACTGACAGCTGCAGGAGAGGAAGGATGACCTGGTACCACAAAGGCACCTCTGTCTCCTGTGTGGGACTGTGTGGTATATGATGACAGCAATGTGGTCCCCTCTGCCAACTTTGGGGATTTACAATAGTGGCAACACAAAGAGGGTGCTTTGCTCTAAGCCCTGCCTAACTTCAACCCTCTTCATGCTCCCTGCAACTGAACAAAAAGGGAGATAGAGGGAACACTGGTGACATTAGATATAATTAGGGAGAGACATTAGAGCTCTCTCTAGTTATCTCTGAAGAGCATGGAGTGATCCTTTCCCAATACTTATTCCTTGCTAAGAAGTCACTGAGGGGGACTGGCATCATGGTGCAGAAGATTAGCTATTGCATTCCGTATGAGTACCAGTTCTAGTCCCGGCTGCTTCACTGATGTGCCTCTAGTGTGCCTCCACTAGTGCTCTCTGCTAATGTGCCTGAGGAAGCAGTGGAAGATGGCCCAAGTACCTGGATGGAGTTCCAGGCTCCTGGATATAGCTTGGTCCAGCCCAGTCCAGCCCTGGTCATTGTATCATTGTAGCCACTTGGGAAGTGAACCAGCAAATGGAAGTTCTCTCCTCTCCTCTCCTCTCCTCTCCTCTCCTCTCCTCTCCTCTCCTCTCCTCTCCTCTCCTCTCCTCTCCTTTCCTCTCCCCTCCCTTCCCCTCCCCTCTCTTCTCCTCCCCTCTCTTCCTCTCTCCTCTCCTCTCCTCTTCTCTCCTCTCCTCCCCTCCCCTCTCCTCTCCTCTCCTCCCCTCCCCTCCCCTCCCCTATCCTCTCCTCTCCTCCCCTATCCTCTCCTCCCCTCCCCTATTCTCCCCCTCCCCTCTTTTCCCCTCTCCTCTCCTCTCCTCTCCTCTCCTCTCCTCTCCTCTCCTCTCCTCTCCTCTCCTCTCCCCTCCCCTCCCCTCCCCTCCCCTCCCCTCCCCTCCCCTCTCTTCCACTCCCCTCTCCTCTCCTCTCCTCTCCTCTCCTCTCCTCTCCTCTCCTCTCCTCTCCTCTCCTCTCCTTTCCTCTCTGCTTCTTTCCCACCCCTCCCCTTTCTTCCTCTCTCCTTTCCCCTCTCTTCTCATCTCCCCTCCCCTCCCCTTCCCTCCCCCCACCTCCGGATATAGCTTGGCCCAGCCCAGTCCAGCCCTGGTCATTGTAGCTACTTGGGAAGTGAACCAGCAAATGGAAGTTCTCTCCTCTCCTCTCCTCCCCTCCCCTCCCCTCCCCTCTCCATTCCTCTCCTCCTCTCTCCCCCCTTCTCTCTCCTCTGCTCCCTTCTCCCTCCCATGCTTTGCCTTCCAAAAAATAAATATTAAAAAGCAAGTCACTGAAGACCCCTCTATCCAATGTCCCCCACTGCTGGGGTTTCTCCTCAGTACTCCCAAAAGGGTTCAAGGCCTGTGTAAATGATATCAGTTCTGCAGGTCACCACAGTGAGTGGGGTGGCCCAGCCAGTTTCTCTTGCCTGCTCTGTCACCAAGGCTTGACATTAAATATTTACTCAACATAAGGGAGAGAGGATAAGCAGACCCTACAGAGGAGTCTGCACGAGAGTGAACTACCTAGCTCCCTCTGTACATCTCCTGCAGTCATGGACCTCCAGGCACAAGAAGGTGAGTGGCAACCTGCTGCTGGTGACTGTCCCCCATACCAAGAACTCTCTTAGGTTCATGGCAGCCATCTCACCTATGCTGGCTCTGTGCATTCAGAGCATTGGTCCCTGGGGGTGGTGTCAGGATGTGTACATGCCACCTGCAGACAGAGATCCTCATCAAGGCTATGATCTTTTCTGAAGGCAGAAGGAGAGCAAGCTGTAAGCCTTTGCAAATGGCAACAACTGGAATGTCTGCCTTCAAGAAGAAACAAAGAGCAAGACTATCGAGATAAGATAGGAAGGTTGTGGGAAGTACTGATAATGCCCCTAAAAACAGTTATATAAATTAAACCACTCTTGAAAAGAAGCCACAATGTCTCAGGGTTAGGAAAACATTACAAATGTTGAGTAGACTCAAGTGATGATAAGGGGAAGACACCTTGGGATTCCAGTGGGTAGATGTTAATTCCAGGTACAACTGGGTCAAGGGTACAAAGGATGTTATCAGGATGGTGGCACCCCTACTTCAAATCCTGGGCTCATAGGTTTATTCCAAGACATGCTGTTCTAAAGATAGCATGGAGAAATCCAGCCTATGATGTTGCGTCTGATAAAAGAATCTTTCTGAGCACCACAGCCACCTCCATGGCCACCCCCTAGATGCCAGTCCATCTATAGGGAGGGAGGCAATCTGGGATACACATCCACTGAAGTGAGAGAAGGTGGCCACACAGCCTATAAATAGGGAGGATAGTCAACTTCCATGGGGAGAACCCTGAATTTTTTAAGAAAGTAAATATGTGTACATCAGCTTGACTGCTTGGAAAGCAGTAAAGCTAGAAACATTCCAACTGTGTTCCTTGGTGTCCGCTCAGGGGGTCCTGGTATACTTCACTGCCTCACTGAGTCTCCACCCATGGGATCCTGGCTCTTCCCACGGATGGGACACCCTTCCAAGTCTTTAGATGAGTATTTCCTAAATCACCAAACTCGAGGTTCCTCTATTCTCTTGGCAACACTTCACAGTAGTGATTGTTTGTGTGAGATGTGACCTCTCAGGGATAAATGCCAGGAGACGGCCCTGGTGCAGGAACCTAGAACTCCAAGTTGCTTAGGAAGTATGTGAGCAGCGCAAAATTTACCATAAGCTTGATGATGTCTTCTGTTCACTGACTTCTCTTTGATTTCTTTTTTAAAACTACTGAAGCCAGCTAAGAAGATTTCCTAAAATTCAGCAATTTAAACTTCATTTTGGGTAAAATAAAAGCACTCAAAATAAATTTAATTAGTCAATTGATAATTATGATCTGAATAAGTTCCATTTAAATATAATGTTCCAAGCATGGCAAATTGTTGAGTAAATCAAATCATTGATATATTTTAATGATCCTAAAGTTATGAAATCATCTAAGCCTCATAAAAAGAAAGCATTTCATATATTTTAATTTTCCTCAGAAGTCCCTCTTTGTTAAAAATTTTTTTTAAAAAACAGTTTTTCTTTCATGGCTTCAAATTTTGCTGATATTGTCTGCCTAGAAGAACTCAGTGGGGTTTCTCATGCTTCCCCTACCACAGTTCTGCAGCCTGCACAGCAAGGAACTGTGCTTGGTCTCACATAGCTGTAGAATTCCAACAGCGTGAACATTAGAGGTTATTTACTAGAATACTTTTACTTGATGAATGAAACTCAGGGGTCAGTCCTTAAACCCCAGCAGAAACAGCACCAGACAAAAGAGACAGCTCTAGTCCATGCTGCCACTCACTGGGAGACATGTGCTGAGAGCCTTGTGCCCTACACCCCATATGACTGCCTTGGACACCCTAGGCAGGTGGGACCTTTGTAGATTAAACAGCTGTGTGCAGCTGCCCCTCAGAGACTTACATATGACTGCTCAGGAGAGATCTGCGACACCACCCACAGCTTCTCCTTAGGGACTGTTGATCTAGCATGGCTCTACTGGTCCTGAAACCAAGTTCACCTAAACCAGGAGGCCCCAGCCCTGCAGTGGGGGAATCATGTCTTAGTGTTCCATGGCTTCCTCCCACCCCCTGAATCAGACCTGCTCTCTCGTCTGGACGTTGTGATGTGAGAGCTTCTTACCCATCCACCTGCTTTCCTGTTTCCTGTGGGCCCTCTTCTGTCAAATGCTGGCATTGAGTTCCTCTTGTAAGACGGGTGCTGAGGCAACAGGCTTTCTTTGCAGCATCAAATGGGGTCAATGTTACTTCTCCTTAGCCTCTTAGGCCTTGTAGAAGGGTTTACCATTGCCCCAGAAACGAAAGCTTGGTTCTAAATTCTGATGAAGCCATGAAAATAACTTATCTTAGAAGGTCAAAATCCTACAAACTTATTCTGTTAGGGACTCTTCACCAAATAAATGTCAGGAGTTTTGATTTTATTTAATTACTTAGACTTACATTGATTTTATTTATTCTACTAATGATTTTTTGTGTATTCTTTTTAAAGAAGGTTTTTGTTTAATGTTTACAAATTTCATATGTACAGCTTTTAGGAATATAGTGGTTCTTCCCCCCCCCTCCCCCATTCTTGCCCTCCCAGCCCCACTCTCATCCCACCTCCTACTCCCTCTCCCATTCCATTCTTCATGAAGATTCTTTTTTAATTGACTTTATATACAAAACAACTCTATTCTAAGTAGAGATTTCAACTGTTTGTACCTACACACACAAAAAAATATAAAGTACAGTTTGAAGGAAAGTTTTAACGTTAATTCTCATGGTACACCTCATTAAGGACAGAGGTCCAACATGGAGAGTAAGTGCACAGTGACTCAGGTGGTTGATTTAACAATTAACACTCTTACTTTTGATGTCAGTGACCATCCAAGGCTATTGACATGAGCTGCCAGGGCTATGGAAGCCTTTTGAGTTCACAAATTGCACTGGTATTTAGACAGAGCCATATGCAAATAGAAGTTCCCGCCTCCCTTCAGAGAAGTACATCCTTCTTCGACGGTCCCTTAGTTCCACGGGGATCTCACTCACAGAAATCCTTCATGCACAACAGTTTTGCCACTATGTCTTGGCTTTACATTCCTGAAATGTTCTCATGGGATTTTCAACCAGATCCAGATGACTTAGGGGCTGATTCTGAGGTAATAGTGCAGTTTATGGTGTTTGCCATTCTGAATCTGCTGTGTGAACTGCTTCCTGTGTTAAAACTTTCTATCCTTTTAAATTCTATAAATTGTTATTACCAGACACTTGGTCTTATTTATGTGATCCCTTTGACACTTAATCCTATCTATATGATCATTTACACACTTAATATGATCACCCTTAGGGGTAAGTCTGTGGGAATGTGTGCCTAAGTGTATAGCTCCTCTCTCTCTCATTACCACTCTTCTTTTTAATTGGGATCTATTTTCTATTGACTTAAAACACCTGATTAATTCTATGTTAAGTAAAGAGTTCAACCAATGGTATTAAGTAGAAGAAATAAATAAAAAATTAAATTAAGTATTAAACTGTTCCCCCACAGTCAAGACAAGGGCTGTTCAAGTGGTTGCTTCTCATAGCGTCAGTTTCACTTCTACAGGTTACCTTTTAGGTACTCTGTTAGTTATCACAGATCAGGGAGAACATATGGTATTTGTCCCAAAGGGACTGGCTTATTTCATGAAGTATGATGTTTTCCAGATTCATCCATTTAGTTGTAAATGACTGATTTTTGTTTTTTAACTACTGTGTTCCTTAGAGTACATATCCCATAGATTCTTTATCCAGTCTTCTGTTGATGGGCATTTAGGTTGATTCATGTCTTAGCTAATGTGAATTGAGCTACAATAAACAGGGAGGTGCAGATGAATCTTTTATTTGCTAATTTCATTTCCTTCAGGTATTCTGAGGAGTGAGATAGCTAGGTCATATGGTAGGTCTAGATTCAGATTTCTGAGGTATCTCCAAACTGTCTTCCATAGTGGTTTAACCAGTTTGCATTCAAACCAACAGTGGATTAGGGTACTTTTTCCCCCCACATCCTCACCAGCATTTGTTGTTTGTTGATTTCTGTATGAAAGTCATTATAATTGTGGTGAGGTGAAATGTCATTGTGGTTTTGATTTGCATTTCTTTGATGGCTAGTGATCCTGAGCATTTTTTTTTTTGACAGAGTGGACATTGAGAGAGAGAGAGACAGAGAGAAAGGTCTTCCTTTTGCTGTTGGTTCACCCTCCAATGGCCGCCACGGCCAGTGTGCTGTGGCCGGCACACTGTGCTGATCTGATGGCAGGAGCCAGGTGCTTTTCCTGGTCTCCCATGGGGTGCCGGGCGCAAGCACTTGGGCCATCCTCCACTGCACTCCCTGACCACAGCAGAGGGCTGGCCTGGAAGAGGGGCAACCGGGACAGAATCCGGTGCCCGGACCGGGACTAGAACCCGGTGTGCCGGCGCTGCAAGGTGGAGGATTAGCCTATTGCGCCACGGCGCCGGCCCTGAGCATTTTTTCAAGTGTCTATTGGCCATTTGGATTTCCTCTTTTGAGAAATGTCTAAGTCCTTTGCCCATTTCTTGACTGGGTGGTTTGTTTTACTGTTGTTGATTTTTTGACCACTTTATATATTCTGTTTATTAATCCTTTATCAGTTGCATGGTTTGCAAATAATTTCTTCCATACTGTTGGTTGTTTCTTTACTTTTCTGACTGTTTCTTTTGCTGTACAGAAGCTTCTCAATTTTATGTAATCCCATTTGTTAATTTGGATTTTTGTTGTCTGTGCCTTTGGGGTCTTTTCCAGGAACTCTTTGCCTATGCCAACGTCTTGCAGGGTGTCTCCAATACTCTCTAGTAATTTGATTGTATTGGGTCATAGATTTAGGTTTTTAATCAATTTTGAATGTATTTTTGTGTAAGGTGTAAGGTAGGGGTCCTGCTTCATACTTCTGCATGTGGAAATCCAGTTTTCTCAGTACCATTTGTTGAAGAGACTGTCCTTGCTCCTTGGTCGAATATAAGTTGGTTGTAGATGCTTGGATTGATTTCTGGCATTTCTATTCTGTTCCATTGTTCTGTCCATCTGTTTCTTTACTAATACCAGGCTGTTTTGATTATAACTCTCTTGTAGTCTGTCTTGAAATTTGGCATTGTGATGGCTCTGGCTTTGTTTTTGTTGTATAAGATTGCTTTAGCTACCCAAGATCTCTTGTGTTTCCAAATGGATTTCAGCATCATTTTTTCTAGATCTAAAAATGCCTTTGGTATTTTGATTGGTATTGCATTGAATCAGTATATTGTTTTCAGAAGAATGAACATTTTGATGATATTGATTATTCCAATACATGAACATGGAAGTTTTTTTTTTTTCATTTTTTCATTTCTTCTTCTATTTCTTTCTTTAAAGTTTTGTAATTCTCATCATAGAGATCTTTGACCTCCTTAGTTAAATTTATTCCAAGGTATTTAATTTTTTTCATAGCTATTGTGAATGGGATTGAACATTATGTATACAAGGGCTGTTGTTTTTGTGTGTTCATTTTATATCCTGTTGTTTTACCAAACTCTTCTATGAGTTCCAGTAGTCTCCTATTTGAGTCTTTAGGGTATCCTATATATTTAATCATATCATCTGAAAGAGGGATAGTTTGATTTCATCCTTTCCATTCTGAATCTCTTTGATTTCTTTCTTTCTTTTTTGCCTGATGGCTCTGGCTAAAACTTCCAGTACTATATTGAATAGCAGTGGTGAGAGTGGGCATCCTAATTTGGTTCTGGATCTCAGTGGGAATACTAAGAAATTTTCCCCATTCAATAGAATACTGGCTAAGGGATTGTCATAAATTGCCTTGATTATATTGAGGAATGTTCCTTCCAGACCCATTTTGCTTAGAGTTTTCATCATGAAAGGGTGTTGTATTTTATCAACCTTTTTTGAATCTAATGAGATAATATATGGTTTTTGTTATTCAATTTGTTAATATGATGTATCATGTTGGTTGTTTTGCGAATGTGGAACCATCCCTACATGCCAGGGGTAAATCCCACTTGGTCAGGTTGAATGATCTTCCTGATGTGTTGTTGAATTTGAATGGCCAGAATTTTATTGAGGATTTTGGCATCTATGTTCATCAGGGAAATTGGTCAGTAGTTTTTTTTTTTTCCCTGTTGCAGCTTTTCTGAATTTAGGGATTAAGCTGATGTTGGCTTTAGAGAAGGAATTGGGGAGGATACCCTCCCTTTCAATTATTTTGAATAGCTTGAGAAGAATTGGAATTAGTTGTTCTTTAAATGTCAGGTGGAATTCAGCAGTGAATCCATCTGATCCTGGGCTTTTCTTTGTTGGGAGGGCTTTTATTACTGATTCAATTTGTGTCTTGGTTATGTGTCTGCTTAGGGCTTCTGTGTCTTATGGCTCAATATAAGTAGGTTCTATGAGTCCAGGAATCTCTCCATTTCTTCTAAGTTTTCCAGTTTGTTGTCATACAGCTCTTTATAGTAATTTCTGATGATTATTTTTATTTCTGGGGGTCCGTTGTTACATTTCCTTTTTTTAACCCTAATTTTATTGATTTGAGTCTTTTTTCTCCTTTATTTTGGTTAATTGGGACAATGATGTATCATTCTAATTTATTTTTTCAAAAAACAGCTCTTTGTTTTGCTGATCTCTTATATTGTTTTTTGCTTTCAATTTTATTGATTTCTTCTCTAATTTTAATCATTTCTTTCCTTCTATTGGCTTTGGGTTTGTTTTTTTTAAATTTATTTAATAAATAAAAATTTCCAAAGTACAACTTTTGGATTATAGTGGCTTTTCCCCCCCAAAACCTCCCTCCCACCTGCAACCATCCCATCTCAGACTCTTTCTCCCAGCACATTCACATGAAGAGTCATTTTAAATTATCTTTATGTATAGAAGAGCAATTTAGTATACACCAAGTAAAGATTTCAACAGTTTGCACCCACACAGAACACAAAGTATAAAGTACTGTTTGAGTAATAGTTATACCATTAATTGACAAGTACAACACATTAAGGACAGAGATCCTACATGGGGAGTAAGTGCACAGTGACTCCTGTTGTTGATTTAACAATTGACACTCTTATTTATGACGTCAGTAATCACCTGAGGCTCTTGCCATGAGTTGCCTAGGCTATGGAAGCCTTTTGAATTCACCGAATCCGATCTTATTTAGACAAGGTCATAGTCAAAGTGGAAGTTCTCTCCTCCCTTCAGAGAAAGGTACCTCCTTCTTTGATGGCCCCATTTGTTCCACTGGGATCTCACTCCCACAGATCTTTCATTGAGGTAATTTTTTTTTTTGCCACAATGTCTTGGCTTTCTATGTCTGAGGAACTCTCATGGGCTCTTGAGCCAGATCCAAATGCCTTAAGGGCTGATTCTGAGGCCAGAGTGCTGTTTAGGACATCTGCCATTCTATGAGTCTGCTGTGTATCCAGCTTCCCATTTTGGATTGTTCTCTCCTTTTTAATTCTATCAGTTAGTATTAGCAGACACTAGTCTTGTTTGTGTGATCCCTTTGACTCTTAGACCTATCAGTATAATCAATTGTGAACTGAAATTGATCACTTGGACTAGTGAGATGGCACTGGTACGTGCAACTTTGATGGGATTGAATTGGAATCCCCTGGCACATTTCTAACTCTACTGTAGGGGTAATCCGAGTGAGCAGGTGCTGAACTGTACATCTCCTCTGTCTCATATTCCCACTCTTATATTAAACAGGGATCATTTTCAGTTAAATTTAAACACTTAAGAATATTTGTATGTTAATTAAATAATTCAACCAATGGTATTAAATAGAACAAAAAATACTAAAAGGAATAAAGTAGTAAGTTGTTCCTCGATAGTCAGGACAAGGGCTGGTCAAGTAACTGTTTCTCATAGTGTCCATTTCACTTCAACAGGTTTCCTTTTTGGTGCTCAGTTAGTTGTCACTGATCAGGGAGAACCTATGATATTTGTTGCTTTGAAACTGGCTTATTTCACTCAACATGATGTTTTCTAGATTCCTCCATTTTGTTGCAAATGACCGAAATTCATTGTGTGTGTGTGTGTGTGTGTGTGTGTGTTTGTACTGCTGTATAGTATTCTACAGAGTACATATCCTAAAATTTCTTCATTCAGTCTTCTGTTGATAGGCATTTAGGTTGATTCCAGGTCTTAGCTATTGTGAATTAAGCTGCAATAAACATTAAGTTGCAGACAGCTTTTTTGTTTGCCAGTTTAATTTCCTTTGGGTAAATTCCAAGGAGTGGGATGGCTGGGTTGTCTGGTAGGGTTATATTCAGGTTTCTAAGGAATCTCCAGACTGACTTCCATAGTGGCTTTACCAGTTTGCATTCCCACCAAGAGTGGGTTAGTGTCCCTTTCTTCCCACATCCTCGCCAGCATCTGTTGTTGGTAGATTTCTGAATGTGAGCCAATCTAACCGGGATGAGGTGAAACCTCATTGTGGTTTTGATTTGCATTTCCCTGATTGCTCATGATCCTGAACATTTTTTCATGTGTCTGTTGGCTGTTTGGATTTCCTCTTTTGAAAAAGATGGGCCTATAGCCCATCTCTTAAGTGGTTGTTTGTTTTGTTGTTGTGGAGTTTCTTTATCTCTTTGTAGATTCTGGTTATTAATCCTTTATTGGTTGCATAGTTTGCAAATATTTTTTCCCATTCTGTTTTTTGCCTCTTCAATTTCCCGACTATTTCTTTTGCAGTGCAGAAACTTCTCAATTTGATGTAATCCCAATTGTTAATTTTGGCTTTGGTGGAAAGCCTCAATAATAGAATAGATGAAACAGAAGAAAGAATATCAGAACTAGAAGACAAATTTCTGGAAATAATGCAATCAGACCCAACATAAGATGAAATCAGGACATTAACACGGTTGGAGAACTACAAGATTCTATCAAACAATCCAACATATGGATATTAGGAATTCCAGAAGGCATCAAAACAGAGAAAGGATTAGAAGGCCTTCTTAATGAAATAATAGCAGAGACCTTCCCCCTACTCGTTACTTTTATTACAATTTTTCCCATTGTTTTTTGGCATTTCTGGTTTGTTTTATCTTTAATATGTGTTTTGGTGCTTGTGGTGAGATTTCCCTCTGCTATGAGCTGCTATGTGTCTGTGCATTGCGAGTGGGAACACACAGCCCCACCTCTGCAAGTCCTGCTCACTTCTGGGTGGTGATGGTTGGCAGATAAGAGAGCTCTTGTGCACTAACCCCCATCTACCTGGACTGGACTCTGGTGTGTGTTTAGAACCTCTCCCCACTGTACAGATGTGTGTTGGTGGGGAAAAATTACTCTGAAATGCTTTTCTTTTCATTCCTCGGTAGCGGGGTGTGGTGAAATGGCCCCCACAATTAATGGTCTTGTGCACAGGAGGCAAATGTGGTAGCACCCTGTTTACATTTGGAGATGTAAACAGACAATATGGCTTCTCCCAGCCTGTTGCAGGTCCAGATTGGGGGAGAGGGAGACATAGATGGGCAGGGGTATGCCTGAGTTCTCTATCTATTCCTATATTCTTCCTGCTTGGAACTTCAAACACAGCTGGCTCTCCTACCCACTGCTAACTGCAGCTCCATGGACTCGCAACCTTGCATCTCACCTAGTCTTTCCAGGGTGGAGAGAGGGCGTGGCATCAGTCATACTATTTGGCTTCTCCACCACACCTCTACCATGTTCCTGTGACTTTGCTCCCTCTGTGTGGACCTGTGCAGTCTCTCTGGACTCCTGGGCTTCTCTGTGCAAAACAATCATGGTTCTGTCACCAGCCTGTATCCCCTTTCCTTATTAACTATCTATTTTCTGCTATACTGCCATCTTGGCTCTGCCCCTTTTTGTATATTCTTAACTATGAATTTGCAAATAGAATTAAGTGTAACTAAAATTTGGTATTGTATATTGTTGACAGATAATTAAGCAACCTAGATTGTGAATTTGTGATCTGATTGTGTTTTTCTTTTGCATCTGACTAAATTATGAGATATTTGATCTTATATGGACAGTGAGCCATTTTAATTTTAAGATTATTGCCATTACCATTATGGAAAAATGAAAAACGCATTTTTAAAGCCCCATGAGGTGATTACATGATTTTCTTTTGATATTCAGCTTTTCAGTTCAGTGTGCTTTTTGTCTCATTATTTATTTATATACAATTTCATACATTGCTCGCCAAGTGGCATTCCTGTTGCATTTTACAATCTCAGCAAATTGAGACAGACCTCTGATTATTTCATTTCCCTGCTGTGTTTTGTTCTAACTAAGAATCACCTCAGCCAGGGCCTTGTCTTCCAGAAAAAGAACAAAAGGTTTGATTAAAAATGTTTTCATTCAGTATGTAAAACACTTGGGAGTTAAAGGAAAATTTTAAATTTCAGAATTTTTAAAATTTTATTGAAGGTATACAAATTTCATGTATTTCCTATGTACAGATTCATGAACACAGTGATGCTTCCTATCCTAACCTCCCTCCTACCCATACCCCTATACTTCCTCCTCCTCCCTCTCCCATTGCTACTCTTAATTTTTACAGAGATCTATTTTAAGTTAACTTTATACTCATAAGATTAACCCTAAAATAACTGAAGAGTTCAACAAGTAGTATGAAGGAAAAAATACTGTTTCTCAGCAGTCAAGGCAAATGCTGAAACATTGAATCTCAAAATGTTTATTTCATTCTTATAGATTACTTTTTGGATAGTTTATTAGTTATCACAGATCAGGGAAAACTGAGATTATTTGTATTTTTGTGACTGGCTTATTTCACTAAGTATGTTTTCCAGTTGCATCCATTTTGCTGCAAAACACAGGATTTCTTTTTTTTTTTTAACAGCCGAGTAGTATTTCATGATGTGTGTGTGTGTGTGTGTGTGTGTACTATAATTTCTTATCTAGTCTTCAGGTGATTGACATCTGGGTTGATTCCGTATCTTAGCTATTGTGACTTGAGCTGCAATGAACAAGGGGTACAGATCACTCTTTCATATACTGATTTTGATACATTTGAATAAATTCCCAGGAGTAGGATGGCTGCGTCATTTGGTAAGTCTATATTCAGATTTCTGAGGTATCTCCATACTGTCTTCCATAGTGTTAGCACAAATTGACATTCCCACAAAAAGTAGATTAGGGTACCTTTTTCCCCACATCCTCACCAGCATTTGTGTTCATATTTATTATTATTTTTTTTGATAGGCAGAGTGGACAGTGAGAGAGAGAGACAGAGAGAAAGGTCTTCCTTTTGTCTTTGGTTCACCCTCCAATGGCTGCTGTGGCCAGCGTGCTGCGGCCGGTGCACTGCGCTGATCCGAAGCCAGGAGCCAGGTGCTTCTCCTGGTCTCCCATGAGGTGCAGGGCCCAAGCACTTGGGCCATCCTCCACTGCACTCCCTGGCCATAGCAGAGAGCTGGCCTGGAAGAGGGGCAACCAGGACAGAATCCAGTGCCTTGACTGGGACTAGAACCTGGTATGCTGGCGCCACAAGGCGGAGGATTAGCCTATTGAGCTGTGGCGCCGGCCATGTTAATTTTTTAAAACAAAATTGGAATCATATTATGCTCATGGTTTTATAACTAGAAACTGCTTTAAACATAATAATTATAAATATGCAGTATTAGGTTGAATGGATAGGGCATAATCATTTTTTCCTCTATGACAACACTTAGGTTATTTTCTATTCTTTTTCCTCTTGAACATCTCTAGAGTACGTTTTTGAGCATTGAGTGATTGTTTTTTTTCTTTTTTTAAGATTTACTTATTTATTTGAAAGGCAGAGTTAGGAAGAGAGGGAGGTAGGTAGGGAGGTAGTGAGGTGGGGGGTGGGGAGAAAGAGAGAGAGAGAGAGAGAGATCTTTCATCCCATTGGTTCAGTCTCCAATTTTCCACAATGGCTAGAGCTAGGCTGATCTGAATCCAGGAGCCAGAAGCTTCTTCTGGTCTCCCATGTGGGTATAGGGGCTCAAGTGCTTGGACCATCTTCTGCTGCTTTCCCAGGTACATTAGTAGGTAACTGGATCAGAAGTGGAGCAACTGGGACTCTATCCACTGCCCATATAGTTTGCCACAGTGCAAGCCCCTGGGTGGCTATTTTTGATGTCTTTTACTGGGTATAGTCTCAGTGAAAAACAGATTATGGGCTCAAAGGTCAGAGTTTGGGGAAAGAATGGGCTTGCTGATTTCTCCAGAAAACATAACAACAGAGGTCATGGCCTCTTAGTCCTGAAGAGGCTAGAGGGTGTGTGAAGCTGCTGTTCTAGTGAGGGGCCCCATCCTGGATTATAGGAGGATATTGCCCTGATAACCCATGGCCTTCCTGGGAATGAGTCATGGGATTAAACACTCCTTTTACCTATCCAGGTTGTGGGTCAGCTTCTTGGTGAGTAGAAATTGGAACCTCCTTGTTCCTTTCAGAAACAGGGAACTCAAATCCTAAAGTGGGTTATTGAGTGTAATTGTAAGGGGGCCAGTCTTATCTCTACCACTTGGTTCTCACATCCATTCTTTCCAATGAGCTTTTTAGGAGATAGTGACATTCATTGGTCATTTGTTTATAGCATGTATTTCTTGCCATAGGATGACACTCCAACTTGGTGGAGTTTTTTGTTGCAGCAGATAGAGCAATTGAACCTTAAGTAGGAAACTACTGTTATCATGTCAACTGCTTCTGTGTAATAGAGCACATAGTAAGACTAGTGATTTCTGATCTGATACCCTTTTTTATAGTGAACTGAATTTCTTGCTAAAGGAACTGGGTATAAAACCAATGACTGGAAAATGAATTCACTGTTAGTGTTGGTTCACTGCCCAAATTACTGCAATGGCTGGGGCTGGGCCAGGCTGAAGCCAGGAGCCAAGAGTTTCATCCAAGTCTCCCATGTGAGTGCAAGGGCCCTTCTTCTGCTTTCTCAGGCACATTAGCAGGGACCAGAAGTGGAGCAGTCAGGACTTGCACTGGAGCCCATAGAGGATGTTGGCACTGCAGGTGGTGGCTTAACCTTCTATACCACTGCACTGGCCCCCATTTTTTTTTATATAACTTTATTCCTTGCTTTGTTTTTTGCTTTCTTATGTATCACAATACTTTTTGATTGATTGTTGAAGTATTTTTATGGTGGGTACTTTCATATAATTTTTAGGTAATCCAACATCTGATTCACCTGAGTTCTGGCATCAGTTGACTATCCTCTCTCATTCAGGTTGTGGTTTTCTTGGTTGCTTATATATCAAGTGACTTTTGACCATATCCTGGACATTTTATCTATTGTCTTAAGGGACTCTCAGTCATTCCTATATCTTATCTTATATCATCTTTCAACATATGCATCTTTCAACATAGGAAGGGACTACTTTCTGTCTTTATTGGCGGTGAACCTATTATTCCTTTCTTGGGAACTTGATCACCTGGGTTTGTTTCATCCAGTGGAAGAACAAGCCCTCCTATTTGTCTTCTCTTGCTGTAGGGTGTCACTGGGAAATGCTTGATTTGTGCACAAAAGGCACTGTAAAACTGTGTTGTCCCGCTTGTCCTCAGGTCTCAGTAATTTTCACTCCTCTTACCACCTTTTCTCCTTTGGTTGCCTTTTGTTATCTTTCCAGGGTTTACAGTTGTACTTAGAAGTATGAACAGGGAGAAAGGGGTTTATGCCATTTTTCTGGACTGAACGTACTGTGCAATTGCCCATTTGCTACCTTTCTGTCATTTGTTTTTGGTAAAGGATGTATGGAATCTAATTTTAAATTATTCACTGTTATGCCTTATGTTTGATATATTGGTGTATTTCATTTTCCCATACAGTGATGCATGTTGTTAAAATTGTTTTTTATCTCTTTTCCCATGTTTTGAAGCAATAGGTAATATTTTTATTCTCTTAATTGTTAGCTTAAACATTTATGAAAGTATATTTAAACCTACATTTATGTAGAACTCCTAAGAATAAAACAAGGGTTTTAAGCAGCTATCTTTGGGTTCTATTAGAGATTAAACAGAATTATTGATTTTCCAGTAGGCTTTTAGTTTGAGACCCTTAAATGAGACACTTTTTTTTTCTGCTCTGTGATATTGAAAAGTTAGCCCTCAAGTGCCACTTGGATCTCTTTGGAGAATTTTGAACAGCAGGTGAACTTCTGTACTCCTACAAATATCATTCAGTTTTTTAGCACCTTTGACAAGACCAATAGCTTTCAGTGCTTTTGACAATGGCATATTGTCCTTATTGCACTTGGAATAAAATCCAGAGCTTCAAAGCATGACTTATGCAGCCATGAATGACCTGGTTACAGCTGCTACTTTCATATTGAATATTAGTCCATTTTCCTTTGATAAAACAAAACACCTGAAGCTGGATAATGTATGAAGAAAATATTTATGTAGCTCAGAGTTTTGAAGGCTGAGATTCCAAACAGCATGGTGCTGGCTCTTGAGGACTCTGGATATTTCACCTCATGGCAGATGACATCATGGTGTGAGCACATGGGAGAAGGAGAGATCACATGGTTAGGCAGGAAACCAAAGACCATGGGGGGCAAGTCTTGTATTTTATAACCACTTTATCTTAAGATAACTCTCCCTGAAATCAGCATGAATTCCTTCTGAGGGTAGCACTCCCAGTGACCTAACCCCTTCCTATTAGATCCACTTTTTAAAGGTGCTACCACTTCAACACTACCACACTGAGTACCAAGCTTCCAACACATGGAACACACAGGAAAAACTACATTCAAACTATTGCACTCGTTATGTCCTACTATACTTGTAGGTTCCCTTGCTCACTGGGTCCCAGTAATAATGGCTTTTGGATATGTGAATGAGCATTTAGACCTGTTACCTATATCCAGGAGCATTTGGATTTGTCACCTATATCTGGGATGCTCTTCCCAAGCATGCTGGCAACTGGTACAGTCCTCCAAGTGAGTGCTCAAATAATGCATATGCAGGGAGGTCTTCCCCAGCACAGTGCAAAAAGCTCTCCCATCATTCACTATCTCTTTATTCTATTTTAAATTTCCTTTCAACAACTAACTGTCTATTATGCATTACTATATTTTGTGTCTTTGGGAGTGCGTGTTTGTAGACACACACAAACATGCACACATATAACAAATGTAGAAAATATAAATTATTTCTTGTCTGTCTTTCTTGGTCATTGTTGAATTCCCAGTGCTCCAACAGTGCCTCATATTGTAAGCACTCAATAACTATTTGTCAAACAAAGGAATGCATAAGACTGAGAACTATGGGAGGTTGGCTTATGAAGATTGAATAGTTATGAAGTACTTATGTTTATAAGTTAATTCAGGTATTCAGAGGTATAATAGTCATTCAGAACAATTTTCTCTGGTGCTACGTAAAGTGCTTTTCAGATCAGTTTGACTGAGAAGGCTTCTTATGAGGACATTTTTATCAGAATCTTAAAGCGAGAAGAAAGAAAACAACTAATTTTATTATCTCTTGGTTGTGTTAGAAGCATTGGTGAAGTCCTGGTTCTTATTTTATGTGTTCTTGGTTCTTATATAGCATGTTCTTATTTTCTATTCATCTCCTTCCTTAAACATTTATGAAGTTTAGAAAGGTTTCCCTGGGCTGGCGCTGTGGCTCACTTGGTTAATCCTCCGCCTGTGGTGCCAGCATCCCATATGGGCATTAGGTTCTAGTTCTGGTTGCTCCTCTTCCAGTCCAGCTCTCTGCTCTGGCCCCGGAGGGCAGTGGAGGATGGCCCAAGTGCTTGGGTCCCTGTACCCGCATGGGAGACCAAGAAGAAGCACCTGGCTCCTGGCTTCGGATTGGTGCAGCACTGGCCATAGCGGCCATTTGGGGAGTGAACCAACAGAAGGAAGACCTTTCTCTCTTGTCTCTCTCTCTCACACTGTCTATAAGTCTACCTGTCAAATAAATTTTAAAAATGAAAGGTTTCCCATGGATCCAGATTTATTTGTATCTCTTCCAGTGGGACATCTTTAGCTGTAGCAAGGTTTTCATAGGAAAAGTTGTAACAATGTTAATAAAATGCTCTGATTTATGGGTTGTATGTAATACTTTCTTGTTAGTAGTTAATAAATCATACCAAATTACAAATCAGGCTCTTTCATGGCTTCCCAACTTCTCCTTGGCTATTTTTTTTTCTGGCATATAAGTTAACTTTTTTGATTTACTTTTATAAAAAGTAATCCTAGAGTGTATAACATGAAAGTCATGTAGCTTTTATATTCTCAGCTGTCTTGAGAAATGTGAAGATCAGTCAGAATATAACACAATGTAAAAGAGTGAAGAGCATTTTTTCACTGTAAAATTCACCACAGAGGACTCTAGTAAAGAGCACCATAGCCCACATCTGCTCTGCTCATTGAAGAGCATTATCAGCCTCAAGCTTCCTGTCTTTGTCTTCCACAAAAGTCTTGAAATTCCCTCTCAGCTGAAGAAAACATTTTCCTATGGAGAGAGATTCCTTGGAAAACCCTAAGTTATATTGCTAATTCAGTAATGTGCTAAAAAGTGTGTTTTACCCAATGCTTGTTTGGCTACAGAAGGAATCCACAGATCTAGTGATGGCAATGACCATAGTATTGGCTTATATGGATGCTTTCAGTATTTTTAGACATTATGTAAGATCAAATACAATGCAAGGCCACATAGTGGTGAGGTCCTGAGCAGCAAAGCTGCTTCCATGTCTGGTTCCTTCCTGGTCCCTTCCCTTCCCATATCCATCATGGGTTCCTGAACATCCTCTCCTGTGCTGGGGCCAAGGTAACAACGAGAGCAGAATTGCTTATGCATGTCCACGTTCCATTTTCTATTTTCTTTTTTATATTTCCTTGAATACAACTTTCTACATCTGACTAGTATTGTGAAAATAGTGACACGCTTCAGTTAAATAGACCTTTCCTTCCTTTCTTTGAAGGTAATAAAAACCGTGCATTATCTTTTTATTCTTTTAAAACTCTAACTGTGAGGTTTAACTTTTAAAAAGAAATTGGAAATGCAATTTACTTGAAAGACCTTCTATATGGAGTGGCATTTCATTATATGCAATTGAACAATGTCCTTATACATAGATCTTAAAATACAGAGATTGCTTTCCATTTGAATTTAGATTTAACATGGGCATTAAAACAAATCAATGAGGAATTCCTGCCTGTGCTATTGTACTTTTTCTTCATGAAGCTTCATTGTGTATATATGATAGTAAACTATTTATAGACTATCTATTTGAGCCAGATCTTTTACAGGAAGCAAAAGTCTGAGCCTACCTTATGTTCAATTCTTTTCATCTTAAAGACAAGGTGTTTAAAAAGGAACTTTGCAAATATTTTCAGTTTTCAGCTGATTCTCACCATATGCCCTTTCTTCTAGGCGCTGGCGCATCTCCATTTAATAGAATATGTCGGAGAGCAGACTGCTTTGCTAATAAAGGTACATTAAATGCTGTAATAGAATCTGCTCCAGCCACTGTTTGATTTTGTAAAAAAAAGTCTGGAAAGAATAGGTCACATTAATTATGTAGAAAGCACAGCAGGGAACCTATTTTATCCTGGACAGACTAAGCATGAAGGAAGTCTTTTTCCAAAGAATATATAATTACAGATGCCTGATATTTTGTTTTTAACTCTTAGTTAAGACTTTTCTAAGTTGGAGCTCAGTCAACATGAGTATTAGTAACTGAATGCTGAAGATGTCCTAACCCCAGAGTTCTGCTACACCATTGGGTTGGTGGTGATACCAGTGTGCATAGCCACAATATTATATGAGGAATGGGTTACTCTGCATCCCTCACTACCAGGTTAATTGGCCTGGGCTTGGCTGGGAACTGCTCTCCTCAGTTATTCATGGTAACCTAGCTCAGGTTCCTGGTGTAGGTGTGGCCCTGGTTTGCACACCAGTGCCTGCCTTGGTCTTGGAATGTGTAACATCCCTTTGATCCCTTCTGAGTCTCACATGTTGTAAGATTAGATTCTAAGTACCTGTGGTTTATCAGTACAGCTGTGGACACACTGCTGCTATTATCTGCTCCTTCCAGATGGTCCCAGAGGATAAGCGCCTAGCTGCCGCCATCATCCTGGTTATATGGGTATCAGCCTTGGCATCATCCTTGATTGACAATATCCCATTCACTGCTACAATGGTGAGTTGCATGGGTGAGAGCCTTAACAGCTGAGCTGTGCTATAGCCCAGACCTGCTTCTGTGGAGTTTCCAGGCCTCTGCTACCTGGCTGTAAAGGCTATCTTGGGAAACCCAAAGTACGTTGCTAATGGTTGAGAATTCCTTGACAGTCTTTCTCCATTTAAGCCTGATATTTTCAACCTTATGAGTTGAATAAGAAGAATTTTCAGACAATTTTTAAATTAAAATGTCATTCTTATTTTGGATGTTGGATTCAAAGAATGGTTAATTTGCACACATATAATTTCAGGTGTTTCTTCCTAGATACTCATCATTATCACATTCATTTGACCTCGAAAAAGGATGCTTTCTCTTTCATGCATTTTCTTTCCCTAGGTGCTTTTATACAATCTTTCCCCCTACCACTGGAAGTATTAAGGTGGACACCTTTGGCTGTAGCACCTGACACAGGGAAGCCCTTTTTTAGAGGTAGTAAAAGTTCAAAACCAACACTCCCCCCTCACCCCCAAGAAAAACAGCACTTGACATTAACCTTTGCTTTTTCCTTAATCTTGTTTTTATTTTAATTCATACTTTCCTAACATGGTCAGGAACAACACAGTGTAGAGGGTTGAACTAGGTCCAGTGGATTGTAATTAGGTTTAATAGAATGGGCAGTTACAGGAATTAACAGGTCAGGTTTTGCAGAAAGTAGATCTGGGCTTAAGTCCCAGCTCTGCCATTGTGAGAGCTAAGGGAGCCCTAGAGCTACAGAACCAGAAATCTGTGTAGCTCAAGGGGGCTGTTTTCTCCAAATCAGGTTGGTGCTGACCCTGGTACTTATGGGCTATGTAGGTTGCAAATCTACCCCAAGGGGTGGACACTCAGAGAGCACCCTCTGGTGGGGGATACCAGCCTCAGAAGGGCACTTCAGTGGTGCCAGTACTTGAACTCAGGTGCTCCAGTATGGGATGTGGGTATTTTACGTAGCATCTTCTTTATAAACATATTTCACTTACAGCTATTGGTTTCCCTGTCAGCACTTTTTTCCCACATGTTTTTGTTGTGTTGTGTTTTCATTTTCATTTGTCTACGATATTTTCTAATTTCTTTTGTGATTTATTGTTTGATCCATTGATTTAATATTTGTAAACTTTTGAAGTTTCTGTCTGTATTGATTTCTAGTTTCATTCCATTTTAAAATTTTATTTAAGTTATATAAGTTTCAGGTATTTCACATACACAGATTTAGGACCATAGCGATGCTTCCTATCCTAACCTCCTTCCTGCCCATGCTCCAACCCTTCTCCCTCCTCCATCTCCTATTCCCACACTTAATTTTTACAAAGATTTCTATTTTCAGTTTACTTGATACTCACAAGGTTAATCCTACAATAAATAAAGAGTTCAACACATAGTCTGAAAAAAAAAAAAAACAGTTCCTCAACAGAAGAGACAAGGGTTGTAAAAAATATTCAAATCTCAAAATGTCCATTTCACTGCAAAACATTATGGTTTAGGTTTTCTATTAGTTACTCCAGATTAGGGAAAGTGTGGGATATCTGTCTTTTGGGACTGGCTTATTTTACTAAGTATAATGGTTTCCAGTTGCATCCATTTTGTTGTAAAAGACAGATTTCATTTCTTTTTATAGCTGAGTAGTAATCCAGAGTGAATATATACTCACTCAGTTCATGGTCATCTGAGTTGATTCCATATCTTAGCTATTGTGAATTGAACTGCAATAAACATGGTGGTACAGATAACTGTTTCATATGCTGATTTCATTTCATTTGGGTAAAATCCAAACAGTGGGATGTCTGGGTCATATAATATGTCTATATTCATATTTCTGAGGTATCTCCATACAGTCATCCACAGTGGCTGGACCAGGTTACATTCCGACCAACAGTGGACTAGGATACCTTTTTCCCCACATCCTCACCAGCATTTCTTGTTCATTGATTTCTGTATGAGAGCCATTATAACTGGAGTTAAGTGAAACCTCATTGTCATTTTGAGTTGTATTACCCTGATGGCTAGTGATCTCGAGAATTTTCTCAAATGTCTCTTGGCCATGTGAATTTCCTCTTTTGAAAAATGTCTGTTCAAGACATTTGCCCATTTTTAACTGGATTGTTTGTTTTGTTGCTGTTGAATTTCTTGAGCTCTTTAATACATTCTGGATATTAACCCTTTATCTGTTGTTTGGTTTGCAAATATTTTCTTCTATTCTGTTGATTACCTCTTCATTTTGCTGTTTTTTGTTTTTTTGCAATGCTGAAACTTCTCAGCTTCATGTAATCCCATTTGTGAATTTTGGCTTTGATTGCTTGTACTTCTGGGGTCTTTTCCAAAGTCATCGTCTACTCCCATGTAATGCAGAGTTTCCCCAATGTTCTCTAATAATTTTATGATATTGGGTAATAGAGGTCTTTGACTCATGTTGAGTGGGATTTTGTGTAAGGTATAAGGTAGGGGCCTAACTTCATATTTCTGCATGTGGAGATCCAGTTTTCCTAGAACCATTTGTTGAAGAAACTGTCCTTGCTCCAGGGGTTAATTTTAGTTCTTTTGTCAAACATCAGTTGGTTGTAGATATGTGGATGAATTTTTGGAGTTTCTGTTCAGTTTCATTGGTTGACATGTCTGTTTTTGTGCCAGTACCAAGCTGTTTGATCATGCTGCCTTGTAGTATGTGTTGAAACTTACATTGTGATGGTTCCAGTTTAGTTTTTATTGTTTAAGATTGCTTTTGTTATTCAAGGTTTCTTGTGTTTTTTTTCTAGATCTGAGAAAAATATCACTGGTATTTTGATTGGGTTCACATTGAATTTGTAGATTGCTTTTGGTAATCTTAACATTTTGATGATGCTGATTCTTCCAATCCATGAACATGGAAGATTTTTTCCATTTTTTGGTATCCTCTTCTATTTCTTTCTTTTCTGTTTTTAAATTTTAATTGTAGAGATCTTTGACCTCCTTAAATTTATTCCAAGGTATTTAGTTTTTTTTTTTGTAGCTATTGTGAATGGGACTTATCTTAAAAGTTTTTTCTCAACCACTCCATTGTTTGCATATACAAAGGCTATAGATTTTTGTGTTATTTTATATCTGACACTTTGCCAAACTCATGGAGTAGTTACAATAGTCTCTTGATGAAGTCTTATTGTCCCTTCTATATAGAATGATGTCATCTGCAAATATGGATAGTTTGACTTCCACCATTCCAATTTGTATCCCTTTGATTTCTTTTTCTTGCCTAATGGCTCTAGATAAAACTTTCAGAACTATATTAAATAGCAAAGATGAGAGTGGGCATCCTTGTCTGGTTCTGGATCCTAGGGAGAATGCTTCCAGCTTTCTCTCAGTCAGTGGGTTGCTGGCCATGAGTCTGTCATAAATTATCTTGATTGGGTTAAGGAATGCTACTTCTGTACCCAATTTGTTTAAGGTTTCCACCATGAAAAGACATTGTATTTTTATCAAATGCTGCCTCTGTGTCTATTGATACAAGAATATAGTTTTTCTTCTATTTGTTAATGTGGTGTATCACATTGATTTGCAAATGTTGAATCATCCCTGCATACCAGGGATAAATCCTACTTGGTCATGGTCTTTCTGGTGTGTTGTTGTATTTGATTAGCTAATATTTTGTTGAGGATTTTCACATCTATGTTCATCAGGGATATTGGACTATAGTTCTCTTTCTCTGTTCTTTCTTTTTCAGGTTTAAGAATTAAGGCAATGCAAGCTTCATAGAAGGAGTTTGAGAGGATTCCCTCCATTTCAATTGTTTTGAATAGCTTTAGAAGAAGTGGAGTTAGTTCTTCAAATGTCTGGAATTCAGCAGTCCTGAGCATTTGAAGAACTAACTCCACTTCAGTCCTGAGCTTTTCTGGGTCTTTATTACTGATTCAATTTCCATCTTGGTTATGCTCTGTTGAGGTTTTCTATGTGTTCATGATTCAATTTTGGTAGATTGCGTGTGTCCAGGAATCTCTCATTTCTTCTAGGTTTCCACAATTTGTTAGGATACAGGAATCTCTCATTTCTTCTAGGTTTCCACAATTTGTTAGGATACAGGTCTTTGTAGTAATTCCTCATGATTCTTTTTATTTCTGTGTTATCTGTTTTTATATTTTCTTTTTCATCTCTGATTTTATTGATTTGGGTCTTCTCTCTTTTTTTAATTAGTTTTTTAAAAAACAAGCCTTTTATTTCACTGATCTTCTGTATTCTTTTTGTTGTTGTTGTTGTTTTCAATTTTTCTTTCTCCTCTAATTTTAATTATTTCTTTCCTCCTGCTGATTTTGAGTTGGTTTGTTGTTGTCTTTCTAGATACTTGAGATGCATTGATAACTCATTTATTTGGTACTTTTCCAATTTCTTGATGTAGGTGCTAATTGCTATAAACTTCACTGTCAACACTGCATTTGGGGGCTGGTGCTGTGGCATAGTGGGTAAAGCCACTACCTGCAGTGCTGGCATCCCATATGGGTGCCAGTTCAAGTTCTGGCTGCTCCACTTCCAATCTAGCTCTGTGCTATGGCCTGAGAAAACAGTGGAAGATAGCTCAAGTCCTGGGGCCCCTGCATCCATGTGGGAGACCCAGATGAAGCTTCTGGCTCATGGCTTCAGATGGAACAGCTCTGGCCATTGCAGGCAATTGCAGACTGAACCAGTAGATGGAAGACCTCTCTCCCTCTCTCTATCTCTGCCTTCCCTTCTTTCTCTGTGTAATTCTAACTTTCAAATAAATAAATAAATATTTAAAAAACTACATTTGCTGTATCTCTTAAGTCATTTTTTAAAATTTTATTTAAGTTATATAAGTTTCATGTACTTCATATATACAGATTTAGGAACAGATTTAGGGGAGAGACTTCCCCTCCCTCCTGCTCACAGTCCAAAACTTCGCCCCACCCGTGTTCCTATTCTTAATTTTTGCAAGGATCGATTGTCAGTATACTTTGTGATCATATAGTTAATTCTCCTCTAAGAAAAAGAGTTCATCAAATAGTATGAAACGAAACAAAACAAACCAAATGAAAACAAAACAATACAGAAGATTGTTCTGCAATGGAAGAGATAAGTGCTCTAAACAATCAACCATTCTCAAAATATCTATTTTGCTCTGATACATTACATTTCAAGGATTCTATTAGTTGCATCAGATTAAGGAAAACATATGGTATTGTCTTTGTGGTATTGCTTATTTCACTAAATATAGTGCTTTCCAATTGTGACCATCTTGTTGCAAAAGACAGAATTCATTTTTTTACTCTATAGTGTATATTTAGCATAATTGCTTTATCCATCAATAGGTGTTGGACATCTGGGTTGATTCCATACCTTAGCTATTATTAATTGTGCCACAATGAACATGGTTGTAGAGATAATTCTTTCATATACTGATTTTTTTTTTGCTATGGGTAAATTCCGAGGAGTGGGATGGCTGGATCATATGGTAGATACATATTCAGATTTCTGAGATATCTCCATACTGTCTTACACAGTGGTTGCACCAGTTTACATTCCCACCATCAGTGGATTAGGGTACTTTTTCCTCCACATCCTCACCAGAATTCGTTGTTTGTTGATTTCTGTATGAAAACCATTCTAATTGGAGTGAGGTGAAAGCTTGTTGTGGCTTTGATTTACAATTACCTGATGGCTAGTAATCCTGAGCATTTTTCCAAGAGTATATTGGCCATTTAAATTTCCTCTCAAAAACATTCCTGGTCAAGTCCTTTGCCCATTTCTTCACTGGATTTTTTGTTTTGTTGTTGCTGAATTTCTTGAGCTCTTTATATATTGTAGATGTTAACCCTTTATCATTTGCACAGTTTGCAAATATTTTCTACCATTCTGTTGATTGCCTCTTCATTTTGCTAAGTGATTCTATCACAGTGCAGAAGCTTCTCAGCTTGTTGTAATCCCATTTATCAATTTTGTCTTTCATTGCCTTTGCTTCTGGGGTCTTTTCAAAAAAGTATTTGCCTAGACTAATGTCTTGTAAAGTTTCCCCCATGTTCTCTAATAATTTGATAGTTTCAGGTCATTGATTTAGTTCCTTGATCCACTTTGAGTGGATCTTTGTGTAGGGTGTAAGGTAGGAGTCTAATTTCATTCTTCTGCATATGGAGATCAATTTTTTTCAGCACCTTTTGTTAAGGAGACTGTCCCTGTTGTGTGGATTGATTTTATCTCATGTATCAAAGAGAAGTTGGCTATAAATGCATGGATTTCTGGAGTTTCTATTCTGTTCCATTGGTAGTAAGTCTGTTTTTGTACCAGTACCAGGCTGTTTTGATTATAACTGCCTTGTAGTATGTCTTGAAAACTGGTATTGTGATGCCTCCAATTTGTTTTTGTTTAAAAGATTGGTTAGCTGTTTGAGCTCTCCTGTGTTTCCATATAAATTTCAGCAACATTTTTTCTATATGTAAGAAAAATGTCTTTGGTGTTTTTGAATCATATTGCATTGAATCTGTAAATTCCTTTTGGAATAATGGACTTTTTTATGATGTTGATTCTTCCAATCCATGAACATGGAATATATTTCCATTTTTTTGGTATCTTCTTCTATTTCTTTCTTTAATGATTTATAATTCTCATCATAGAGGTCTTTGACAATTTGGTTTATTCCAAATTATTTGATTTTTTGGTAGCTATTGTAAATGGGATTGATTTTAGAAGTTCATTCTCAGGCTTGCATTGTCTGTGTATATAGAGGCTGTTGATTTTTGTGTCTTGATTTTATATCCTGCTACTTTATCAAACTCTTCTATGAGTTCTAATAGTCTCTTGGTAGAGTCTTTTGGATCCCTATATATAGAATCATGTCATTTGCAAATAGGGATAATTTAACTTCTTCCTTCCTAGTTTTTATCCCTTTGATTACTTATCTTTCCTAATGGCTCTGGCTAAAACTTCCAGTACTATATTGACTAGTAATGATGTTAGTGGACATCCTTGTTTGGTACTGAATCTCAATGGGAATGATTCCAACTTTTCCCCATTAATAGGACGCTGGCTATGGGTTTATCATGAATTGCCTTGCTTGTGTTAAGGAATGTTGCTTCTATACCCAGTTTGCTTAGAGTTTTCATCATGAAAGGGTATTGTATTTTATCAAATTTTTTTTTGCATCTATTGAGATAATCTTATGATTTTTGTTCTTCAGTTTGTAATGTGATGTATCACATTGATTGGTTTGCAAATGTTGAATCATCTCTGCATACTTGGGTTAAATCCCACTCAGTCTGAGCGGATGATCTTTATAATGTATTCTTGCATTCTGTTGGCTAGAATTTTGTAAAGGATTTTTGTATTTATGGTCATTAGGGAAAGTGGTTTGTAGTTCTCTTTCTATGTTGCGTCTTTTTCAGGTTTAAGAATTAAGGTGATCCAAGCTTTACAGAAAGAATTTGGGAGTATTCCTTCTCTTTCAATTGTTTTGAATAGCTTGATAAGAATTAGAGTTAGCTCTTCTTAAATATCTGGTAGAATTCAGCAGTGAAGCCATTTCGTCTTTGACTTTACTTTTTTGGGAGTGTCTATATAACTAATTCAGTTTATGCCTTTGTTTGGGGTTTAAGTTTTCTATGTGTTCATGGC
The DNA here is from genome assembly GCA_949820135.1 of Sylvilagus floridanus. Classification (NCBI taxonomy): domain Eukaryota; kingdom Metazoa; phylum Chordata; class Mammalia; order Lagomorpha; family Leporidae; genus Sylvilagus; species Sylvilagus floridanus. Next base: position 16,080,780 of record OX463239.1, on the reverse strand, counting down.
TCAAATTAGTTAGGTTGTATGTGTCCAGGATTCTATCCATTTATTCCAGGTTTCCCAGTTTGTTGGCATACAGCTCTTTGTAGTAATTTCTGATGATCTTTTTATTTCTATGGTGTCTGTTGTTACAATTGCTTTATTTATCTATTTTTTATTTATTTATTTTTGACAGGCAGTTTTAGACAGTGAGAGAGAGAGAGTCAGAGAGAAAGGTCTTCCTTTTTCCATTGGTTCACCCCGCAAGTGGCCACCATGGCCGGCGTGCTGTGCTGATCCGAAGCCAGGAGCCAGGTGCTTCCTCCTGGTCTCCCATGCAGGTGCAGGGCCCAAGGACCTGAGCCATCCTCCACTGCACTACCGGGCCACAGCAGAGAGTTGGACTGGAAGAAGAGCAACCAGGACAGAGTCCGGCACCTGACTGGGACTAGAACCTAGGTGCTGGCGCCGCAGGCATAGGATCAGCCTAGTGAGCCACAGCGCTGGCCTATATTTGCTTTTTCATCTCCAATTTTATTGATTTGGGTTTTCTCTCTCCTTTTTTTTTGGTTAATTGGTCCATTGATGTGTCGATTTTGTGTATTTTTTTCAAAAACAGGTTTTCATTTTGGTGAGCTTTTGGGTTTTCTTCAATTTTGTTGATTTCTTCTCTAATTTTAATTATTTCTTTTCTCCTGCTAGTTTTGGGTTTGGCCTCCTGTTGTTTTTCTAGACACCCCCTCCCCTTTTTTTTACAGGCAGAGCGGACAGAGAAAGAGACAGAGAGAAAGGTCTTCCTTTACCGTTGGTTTATCCTCCAGTGGCCACTGCGGCCGGTGTGCTGCGGCTGGCACACTGTGCTGATCCGAAGCCAGGAGCCAGGTGTTTCTCCTGGTCTCCCATGCGGGTGAAGGACCCAAGGACTTGGGCCATCCTCCACTGCACTCCTGGGCCACAGCAGAGAGCTGGACTGGAAGAGGAACAACCGGGACAGAATCCAGCACCCCTATCAGGACTAGAACCTGGTGTGCCAGCACCACAGGTGGAGGATTAGCCTATTGAGCTGTGGCGCTGGCCATTTTTCTAGATCCTTGAGATGCATTTATAGCTCATTTATTTGGTACCTTTCAAATTTCCTGATGTAGGCACAGTTGCTTTAAACTTTCCTCTAAACTTTTGCTGTATCACATAAGTTATGATATGTTGTATTGTCATCTTCATTTGTTTCCAGAAATTTTTTGATTTCTCTTTTAATTTGCTCTATGACTCTTTATCATTCAGAAGCATGTTGTTTAGTCTGCATGTGTTTCCATACGTTCTAGAGATCCCTAGGTTGCTAATTTCCAGCTACATTCCATTTGTAGTCTGTGAAGATGCATAGTATGATTTCGATTTTTTTTTTGGAATTTGCTGAGATGTGCTTTATGGTCTAGCCCGTGGTTAGTTCTAATGAAAGTTACTTGCATTGGTGAGAAGAATGTGTATTGTGCAACTGGATGGAAGGTTCTATAGATATCTATTAGGTCCATTTGGCCTATAGTGTTGATTAATTCTGCTGTTTCCTTGTTGATTTCTGTCTGGTTGATCTTTCTATTGCTGAGTTTGGGGTATTGAAGTCCCCAATTACTATTTTATTTGAATCAATGTCTCCCTTAGATCCTTAACATGTCTTTTAAATAGCTAGATGCCATATAATTAAGTGCATATATGTTTATAATAGTTATATCTTCCTTTACCCCTCAATCATTACATAGTGCCCTTCTTTGACTCTTTGAAGAGTTTTTGTGTTAAAGTCTATTTTGTTTGATATTAGGATGGCTACACTAGCTTTTCTTTGGTTTCTGTAGCATGGAATATCATTGTCCATCCTTTCACTTTTAGTCTGTGTGCTTATTTGTTGGTTAGATGTGTTTCTTGTAGGCAACACATAGATGGGTTTTCTTTTTAATCCATTCAGCAAGTCTGTGTCTTTTAACTGTAAAGTTGAGGTCATTTACATTTAAGGTCACTATTGAAAAGTGATGATTTTGCCTTACCATTTAGCCATAGATATTCCTATTTTTTACTGTGGATTTCCCTTGTACTTTTACTGAGAGATTTTCTTTCTTTACCTTCTTTCATAATTATGACCATGTTTCTGTGTTTTGCACATCCTTAAGCATCTTTTGCAGAACTTGTTGGGTGGTGACAAATTCTTTCAATTTCTGTTATGAAAGGTCTTTATTTCATCTTCATTCATAAATGAGAACTTTGCAGGGTATTATATTGTGGTTTGACAATACTTTTCCTTAATACTTGGAATATATCTTGCCATTCTCTTCCAGCCTATAGAATTTCTGTGAGAGGTCTGCTGTGAGTCTAATTGGAGATCCTCTGAAAGTAATTAGGCATTTCTCTCATGTACATTTTAGAATCTTTTCTTTATGTATTATTGTGGAGAGTTTGATTACAATGTGTTGTAGTGAATGTCCTTTCTGGTCATGTCTATTAGGAGTTCTGTATGCTTCCTGTACTTGGATGTCACTTTCTTTCTCCAAATTAGGGAAGTTTTCTGTTATTGTTTCATTAAAAAGCCTTATAATGCTTTCACTCTTTTCATGCCTTTAGGAACTCCTAGAACTCATAAATTCAGTCATTTGTTACTATCCTGTAGATTCCCAACAGTGTTTTTTAGTTTTCTAATTTCTTCTTGTTTTTGATCTGACTATATAATTTCCTGTTCTTTGTCTTCTGAGTTGGATAGTCTTTCTTCTTTCTCACCAATTCTATTTTAAGGCCTTCCACTGCATTTTATTTGTTCTATTGAATTATTCATTTTTTATTTATTTGTTTGAAAGTCAGTTACACACAGAGAGAGGGAGAGGCAGAGAAAGAGGTCTTCCATCTGCTGGTTCTCTCCCCAATTGGCTGAAATGGCTGAAGCTGTGCCAATCTGAAGCCAAGAGCCAAGAGCTTCTTCCAGGTCTCCCACGTAGATGCAGGGGCTCAAGGATTGAGCTATCTTCTATTGCTTTCCCAGGCCACAGCAGAGAACTGTACTGGATGTAGAACAGCTGTATCTTGAACTGGCATCCATATGGGATGCCAGTACTGCAGGCAACAACTTCACCTGCTACATCACAGTGCAGGCCCCTGAATAATTCATTTCTAAGATTTCATTTTGATTTCTTTATAAGATTTCAATTTTTTGGGAGAAATTTTCTTTCATGTCATTTATGGATTTAATTAGTTCATGCAGTTGCTTTTGATAACTTCTATGTAATCTCCTGATCAATTTTTTGAATTCCATTTCTGACATTTCTTCAATCTCATCATCTTCACAATCTAATATTGAAATGTTGTTTTCTCTTGTGGGGGATCATATTGTCTTCCTTTTTCTTGTTTGTTCAATTTGTACATTTGTTATTTAGCATATATGGAGATACCCATTTGTTTCTTTGTTTTTTCACTGTGGCAGCTTTTTAAAAATGATTTATTTATTTATTTTGAAAGTCAGAGTTAAACAGAGAGAAGGAGAGAAAGGGAGAGAGATAGAGGTCCTGCATCTACTGGTTCACTCCCCAGATGGTTGCAATGGCCGGAGCTACACCGATCTGAGGCCAGGAGCCAGGAGCTTCTTTGAATCTCCTAGGTGGGTGCAGGGGCCCAAGAACTTGGGCCATCTTCTACTTCTTTCCCAGGTCACAGCAGAGAGCTGGATTGGAAGTGGAGCAGCTGGGTCTTGAACCAGTGCCCATATGGACTTCCAGCACTGCAGGCGGCAGCTTTACCCACTACACCACAGTGCTGGCCCCCACTGTGGTGGCTTTTATCTTTGTAATATACCTTGTAGAGTGTCTGCTTTCAGTGAATATCTAGAGGCTATGTTCATTTTTCCAGGGTCAAGGTCATGTCTAAGGTGATATACCCAGGTTTGGCATGGTACATCTTTTTTCATCAGAGAGGAAGGTTTATTATGCTCTGCTGAGTTCCTCTCCTCAAAGGAGACTAGTGCCTGAGTGCTGGAACCAGTGGGTATAATATTCATCCACTCTGCCCCAAGGATCACCCAAAAGATCTGTGCAGTTCTCAGTGTAAGCTCACATTCCCCAGCAATGCCACCAACCAGGTAACCAGGGAAACCTGAGCATGTGGAGCTTCCCACAGCGACTGCCTAAAGTCTCAGGCACACTATGATCCCTCCCATACACCCTCAGTTTTTTTTACAGTCCCTGCACACAAGTCTCCATAGTCATAAGGACCCAGCCCCCATCAGCTCTCCCCATGAGACTCAGAAGTCTTCACTTGGCTGGTTGCTGTATGCAGACACAGGCTGTCACAGCTGTTACATATGTACAAAATGGTACCTATTCTCTATCGGCTTCTTACAGGACACAGTTGAAGGGTGATGGGGGAGAAAGAAATGTGCCCTCATTTTTTCTCCTCTAGTTTGGCAGGTACACTATCCGTCATGGGGTTCCAAGCCAGATTCCCTCTAGGATCTTCCTGCAGCATCATCGCCAGTGGCTTGGGCTGTTGCAGTCTGGTCTTACCTCATTCTCCAATGCTGGTGCAGAGGCTCTTGGCTATGGGGGTCCTCTCTTATTTCCACTCTTATATTTAACAGGGATCACTTTTCAGTTAAGTTTAAACACATAAGAAAAATTGTGTGTTAATTAAAGAGTTCAACCAATGGTACTAAGTAGAACAAAAAATATACTAAAAGGAATAAAGTAGTTCCTCAACTGTTCCTCGACAGTCAGGACAAGGGCTGATCAAGATATCATTTCTCCTAGTGTCAGTTTCACTTCTACAGGTTTATTTTAGGTGCTCAGTTAGTTGTACAGATCAGGGAGAACATACGATATTTGTCCCTTTGAGACTGGCTTATTTTGCTCAGCATGAATTTTCCAGATTCCTCCATTTTGTTGCCAATGACCAGATTTCGTTGTTTTTACTACTATATAGTATTCTATAGAGTACATATCCCATAATTTCTTTATCCAGTCTACTGTTGAGGGCAATCAGGTTGATTCAGTGTCTTAGCTATTGTGAATTGAGCTGCAATAAACATTTAGGTGCAGACAGCTCTTTATTTGCCAGTTTAATTTCCTTTGGATAAGTTCCAAGGAGTGGGATGGCTGGGTCATGTGGTAGGGCTATATTCAGGTTTCTGTAGAATCTCCAAACTGTCTTCCATAAGGCTTTACAAGTTTGCATTCCCACCAACAGTGAATTAATGGGCCGTTTCCCCACATCCTCACCAACATCTGTTGTTAGATGATATCTGTATGGAAGGCATTCTAACGGGGGTGAGGTGAAACCTCATTGTGGTTTTGATTTGCAGTTCCCTGATGGCTAGTGATCCTGAACATTTTTTCATGTGTCTGTTGGCTGCTTGGATTTCCTCTTTTGAAAAATGTCTGTTGAGCTCCTTGGCCCATCTGTAAGTGGTTGTTTGTTTTGTTGTTGTGGAGTGTCTTTATCTCTTTGTAGATTCTGGTATTAAACCTTTATCGGTTGCATAATTTCCAAATATTTTTCCAATTCTGTCAGTTGCCTCTTCACTTTCCTTACTGTTTCTTTTGCCATACAGAAACTTCTCAATTTGATGTAATCCCAATTGTTAATTTTGGTTTTGACTACCTGTGCCTCTGGGTTCTTTTCCAAGACATCTTTGCCTGTGCCTATATCTTGTCGGGTTACTCTGATGTTCTCTAATTATTTGATGGTGTCCGTTCATAGGCTTAGATCTTTAATCTATGTTGTGTGGATTTTTGTGTAAGGTACAATGTGGGGGTGTTGCTCCATGCATCTAAATGTGGAAATCCAGTTTTTCCTGCACTATTTGTTGAATAGACTTCCTTGCTCCAGGAATTGGTTTTAGATCCTTGATCAAACATGAGTTGGCTGTAGATGTCTGGATTGATTTCTGGTGTTTCTATTCTGTTCCATTGGTCTACCCATCTGTTTCTGTACCAGTACTATGCTGTTTTAACTATAACTACTCTGTAGTAAGTCTTGAAACATGGTATTGTGATGCCTCTGGCTTTCTTTTGTTGTACAAGATTGCTTTGGCTATTTGAGGTCTCCTGTGTCTCCATATGAATTTCAGCATCATTTTTTCCAGATCTGAGAAGAATGTCTTTGGTATTTTGATTGGTATCACTTTGAATCTATAAATTGCTTTTGGGAAAATGGACATTGTGATGATATTGATTATTCTAATCCATGAGCATGGAAGATTTTTCCATTTTTTGGTATCCTCTTCTATTTCTTTCTTTAATATTTTATAAATCCCATTGTAGAGATCTTCGACATTCTTGGTTAAGTTTATTCCAAGGTATTTGATTGTTTTTGCAGCTATTGTGAATGAGATTGATCTTAGCAGTTCATTCTCAGCTAGAGAATTGCCTGTGTTTACAAAGGCTGTTGATTTTTGTGCATTGCTTTTATATCCTGCTACTTTGCCAAACTCTTCTATGAGTTCCAATAGTCTCGTTCTTTGGATCCCCTAAATAAAGAATCATATCATCTGCAAAGAGGGATAGTTTGACTTCTTCCTTCTCAATTTATATCCCTTTTCTTTTCTTGCCTAATGGCTCTGGCTAAATCTTCCAGTACTATGTTAAATAGCAATGGTAAGAGTGGGCATCCATGTATGGTACCAGATCTCAGTGGAAATGCTTCCAACTTTTCCCCATTCAATAGGATGCTGGCTGTGGGTTTTTTCATAAATTGCCGTGTGTTGAGAAATGTTCCTGCTATACAAATCTGCTTAGAGTTTTCATCTTGAAAGTTGTTGTGTTTTATCAAATGCTTTCTCTGCATCTATTGAGATATTCATATGGTTTGTTTATGTGGTGTATCACATTGATTTGCATACATTGAACCATCCCCGCATGCTAGGAATCAATCCCACTTGGTCTGGGTGGATAATCTTTCTGATGTGTTGTTGCATTCTATTAGCCAGAATTTTATTGAGGATTTTTGCATCTATGTTCATCAGGGTTATTGGTCTGTAATTTTCTTTCAATGCTGCATCTTTTTCAGGCTTAGGGATTAAGGTGATGCCGGCTTCATAGAAAGGATTTGGGACGATTCCCTCTATTCCCATTGTTTTGAATAATTTGAGAAAAATTGGAGTTAGTTATTCTTTAAATGTCTGGTAGAAATCACCAGTGAATCCATCCGGTCCTGGGCTTTTCTTTGTTGGGAGGAACTTTATTACTGATTCAATTTGTGTCTCAGTTATGGGTCAGTTTAGGTTTTCTATGTCTTCATGATTCAATTTAGGTATGCTGTATGTGTCTGGGATTGTATCCATTTCTGATAGATTTCCCTGTTTTCTGGCATGTAACCCTTTGTAGTAATTTCTGATGACTCTTTATTTCTGTGGTGTCTGTTGTTAGATTCCGTTTTTCTTTTCTGTTTTATTGATTTTGGTCTTTTATAACTTTTTTTTCTTAGTTGGGTGAATGGTGTATCAATTTTGTTTATTTTTTTTAAAAAAACAGCTGTTCTTTTTGCTAATCTTTTGTAATTTTTTTGGATTCAATTCTGTTGATTTCTTCTTGAATTTTAATTATTTCTCTTCTCCTACTAGTTTTGGGTCTGGTTTGCTGTAGTTTTTCTAGATCCTTAAGATGCATTTACAGTTCATTTGTTTTGTGCCTTTCCAATTTCTTGATGTAGCCTCCTATTACTATAAACTTTCCTCTTAACACTGCTTTTGCTCTATCCTGTAAGTTTTGATTATTGTGTTGTTATCCTCATTTTCCTCCAGAAAGCTTTTTTGATTTTTCTTTTGATTTCTTCTTTGAACTACTGTTCATTCAGGAGCATGTTGTTCAGTCTCCATGTGTTTCCATATGCTCTAGGGATTCCTGAGTTGCTAATTTCCACCGTTATTCCATTGTGATCTGAGAAGATGCATGGTATGATTTCAATTCTTTCAAATTTGCTGAGACTTGCTTTATGGTTTAGTATGTGGTCAATCCTAGTGTGAGTTTCATGCACTGCTGAGAAGAATGTGTATTTTTCCAGTGTAGGATTGAAAATTCTGTAGATATCTGTTAGATCCATTTGGGCCATAGTTTCGATTAAATCTGTTGTTTCCTTTTTGATCTTCTGTCTGGTTGATCTGTCCATTTCTGAGAGTGGAGTATTGAAGTCCCCCAGTACTATTGTATTGGAATCCAAGTCTCCCTTTAAGTCCCTTAACATATCTTTTAAATAAACCGGTGCTCTGTAATTAGGTGAATATACATTTTAATAGTTACATCTTCCTGTTGAATTGATCCCTTAATCATTTTATAGTGCCCCTCTTTGTCTCACTTAACAGTTTGTGTGTTAAAGTTTATTTTGTATGATATGAAGATGGTTACACCAGCTCTTTTTTGGTTTCTGTTGGCATGAAATATCTTTTTCCAACCTTTTACTTTCAATCTAATGCACCTTTGTTGGAAAGATGTGTTTCTTGGAAGCAGAATATAGATGGGTTTCATTTTTTAATTCATTCATCCAGTCTCTGTCTTTTACCTGGAGAGTTGAGGCCATTTATGTTCAATATGACTATTGATAAGTAGTAACTTTGCCTTGCACTTTTTCCAAAGATATTTCTAATATATGCTTTGAACTTCCTGTGATCTTTTACTGAGAGATTTTCTTCCTTTACCTTCTTTCGTATTGATGGCCGTGTGTCTGTGTTTCTGTGTGTAACATATCCTTGAGCATCTTTTGCAGGGCTGTATGAATGGTGACAAATTCTTTCAATTTTTGTTTGCTATGAAAGTTCTTTATTTCACTTTCATTCACAAATGAGAGCTTTGCAGGATATAATATTCTGGGATGGCAGTTTTTTTCTCTTAGTACTTTGGCTGTATCTTGTCATTCCCTCCTAGGGTTTCTGATGAGAAGTCTGCTGTGAGTCTAATTGGAGATCCTCTGAGAGTAATCTGGCATTTCTCTCTTACACATTTTAGAATCTTTTCTTTATATTTCACTGTAGTAAGTTTGATTGCAATGTGTTTGGCAAGGATTTCTTCTGATCATGTTTTTGGGAGTTCTGTGTGCTCCCTGTACTAGGATGTCTCTTTCTTTCTCCAAATCTGGGAAGTTTTCTGCTAGTTTCTCACTAAAAACACCTTCTAATCCTTTCTTTCTCCATGCCTTCAGGAACTCCTAGAACCGAAATATTGTTTTTTTTAACAGTATCCTGTAGATTCCCAACAATATTTTTTAGATTTATAACTTCCTCTTCTTGTCTTTCATTTTACTGTATACGTTCCTGTGCTCTAAGTCTGATATTCTCTCTTCTGCCTCACTGATTATGTTTTTATGGCTCTAAACTCTGTTTTTCATTTGTTTTATTGAATTCTTCGTTTCATTTTGATTTCTCTTCAATATATCAATTTCACGTTCTATTAAATTCCTCATTTCATTTTGATTCCTCCTTAAGATTTCATTTTCATGAGAGAGATTTTCTTTCATGTCCTGCATGGATTTCATTAGTTTGTGCATTTGTTTTTGGTTACTTCTAAATATTCTTATCCTAAATTTTTTGAGTTCCCCTCTTGCACTTCTCTGTCTCATCACCGTCATAATCTTGTATTAAAGTGTCATGCTCTTTTGGGAGTGTCATGTTGTCTTCTTTGTTCTTGGTTCTTTGGTTGTTGTGTTTGTTGTTTGGCATTTGTAACTGGACTGTCTGCTTTCAGTGACCCTTTAGAGGCTTGTGGTGGTTCTGACCAGAGAGCTCTGTTCAGTTCTTTAGGGTTAAGGGTGTGCCTAAGGTGACACACCCAAGTTTGGCATGGTAAATCTCTCTCTCTCTCTCTTTTTCTTTTTTAATCAGAAGGAAAGTAATTCTGCTCAGCTGAGCTCCTCTCCTCGATGGTAATCAGTGCCTGAGTGCTATCTGCAGTGGGTGTAATATTTATATGCTTTGTTCCAAGGACCACACACAGGATAAGTGCAGTCCTCAGTGTAAGTTCAGATTCCCTTGCAGTGTCTCTCACTGCGTAGCCAGGGCTGCCCGAGCTTGTGGCATTTCTCACCGAGACTACTCACATCTCAGCCACACCATGAGTTCTCCCACGCTCCACACATTCACCAGGTCTTAGTTATTACTCCCTACCAGAGTCAGGGTTTTCTGTTTGGCTGGTTGCTGGGCGCAGCCCTGAGCTGGTGCAGCTGTTAATGTATGTCCAAAATGGTGCCCGCTGTATCGGCTCATAGGCTTTTGTAAGGTTATTGGAGATTGAGAATGGTGTCCGTACTGTCCCTTTTATTTTTCCTCTTTTCTAGTTAACACTGGTGTTCTTTCTTCCTCGGGGCTTCAAGCCTCATTACCTCTAGGCTCTTCCTGCCACTTTTCTGCCAGTGTCTCAGGCTACTGCAGTTTCATCTCACCTCTCTTTCCAGTGCTGGTGCAGAGGCTCTTGGCAGCTGGGGTCTCTAGCTGTGGGTGCCCGTGCCCTCCACGTAGGTCCACCATGTCCCTATAATTATGGAAGAGTTTCCTCTGCCATTTTCCCCCTAATTCTTCCCTGAGACTACACTATCTTCACTTTTATTAATCTGTCTTCTCCAGGACTATCAGCAGGCTCCCTCCCTATTCTGCCATCATGGCTCAACCCCTTTAATCTTTTGAATTCCTTTTCCAACATCTCATTATTCTTTTCATCTTCAGATTCTAATATTAGAATGTTCTTGTGCTTCTTTGAGGGGTTCTGTTGTCTTCCTTCTTCTTGTTACTTGATTTCCTGCATTTATTTTTAGGCATTTGTTGGTGTTTTCCTCTAATGGCTTTATCTTTGAACTATTCCTCTGTAGCTTACTGGAATGACTGCACTTTCAGTGAATACCCAGAGGTATGTTCTGGGTGTGGCCAGGAAGTTGTGCTCAATGTCCCAGTTTGGGGCGAGTATCCAAGGTAACACCCTTGGTGGGAATTTTAGATCTCCTATTGCTAACAGAAAGTGGGGTATGGTCACCTCTGTTGGTATGATCACACCCTCACCTCAGAGCATGGATCCTGCTGCAATGACCTGCCCGAGGCAACCAGGGAGATTTGAGTGTGTGCAGTTGTACACAGTGATGGCCCAAAGACGCAGCTACATCCTGTGCCTGCTTGTGCAGTAACAAAGTCCCCACAGTCTCAGCACACAAAGCTCCTACAGTTTCTGGGTGAAGAGCACTCACTGCACCCCACAAGCCTGTGTGGTCCACAGGGAGGCAGATGTTCCCCAAGCCAGCTGTTGGTGGATGCTCCATCTAGGCAGCTTGAGCCCAGGACCTTGTGATGTATTTGAAGGCTGTGGTACCACACAGTCTTATATGGGTGCCCAGCCCCCTGTCAGTCATCGCAGCTAGTCTCAAATTCAGTGGGGGAGTGCAGATTTTTCTTCTGCTAGAATATCTGCATTACACATGCACATAAGAACCACTGGTGGAATCTTGCCCTCTCCTTGCTGTTGCCACCAATAATGCTGAGAAGATGGTGTCCCATCTTAGCCAGTTGATTTGTGCATGCACACAGGCTCCTGTAGTTGCTACTTATGCCCCAAAGGTTGCCCTGCCCCCTCTCAACCAGGAGCAGGGCTCCATTGTGGGGAGGATGGGGTGAGAGAAATGTTTTCCTTTTACTTCCACTGCATCTTTAGGTACCCTCTAGCCCCTTGGGCTCCAGGATGGACTCACCAAGCTCTTCTTCTGGCTACATCACTACGGGTTGTTGCTTTCTGCTTTCACCTCTAACTCCAAGCTGGAGCTTTCTCCTGCGCTCAGGTGCTAGAATCGTGTGTTATGTTCGTGCTGTGCATCTGTACCTTGCACACAGGTCCACAGCGTTCCTCTTCCATCTGCAGAATATCCACTGGGGTTTTCTCTCTTTCTTGAGAATGCACTTCCTACACTTTTTTTTTTACTGTTTAACCTTAGCCTAGTTCAGTATATCATTTCCTATTCTGCCATCTTGGATCCCACACTGCCTCCCATTCCATATTTATAGGAAGAATAGTTTTTATTCTTTTATCTTTTACATTTTACTGAAATTCTTTTTTGTGATCTAGGAGAATATTTCATGTACAGTTTAGAGGACTGCATTTTTTTATTGTTGGGCAGAATGTTCTCTATATATCTGTTAGGTATAATTGGTTTACAGTATTTTTAAAGTACTGTATTTCATATTGATATTCTGTCTTGTGAATTATTAGAAGCAGAATATTATAATCTCCATTATTGTAGAAATGTCTCTTTTTTCTTTCAATTATGTCAGTTTTTGCTGCATATATTTTGGGATTCTTTTTTAAGTATATATATTTACTTTTTTATATCTGCTTTCTGTGTTGAGCCTTATATAAATATACAATGTCCTTATTTGTCTCTTGTACTCCTTGTTTTAAAATCTGGTTTGTCTGATAGTAATGTAGCCACATATGTTGTTTTGATTACTACTTACATGGAATAAGGTTTTTTATACTTTTATGCTTAATTTAACCACTTTGCATCTTCATAGTTAATGTGTGTTTTTTACTAACAGTATATGGAAAAAATGGGTTCACTTTTTTAAAAAAGATTTATTTATTTGAAAGATAGAATTACAGAGAGAGACAGAGAGGTATCTTCCATCTGTTGATTTACCACCCAAGTGGCTGCAAAGACTGGGGCTGGGCCAGGCCAAAGTGAGGAGGCAGCAGCTTCTTCTGTGTCTTCTACCCACATTGGTGCTGGGGTCCAATCACTTAGGCCATCTTCCGTTGCTTTCCCAGGTTCTAGCAAGGAGCTAGATTAGAAGTGGGGCACCCAAGACTCGACTGATGCTCATATTGGATGCTGGCGCTGCAGGCCCCAGCTTTACCTGCTGCACTACAGAACTGGACCCTGGATTCAGTTTTTAAATTCAGTGTGCCAGTATTTGTTTTCTTAACAGAATTTAATCCATCTACAGCTAATGTGGTTGCTGATGAAGGGGTTAACCTACCATTTGCCTAGTTGTTTTTTGCATTCATTAGATGATTTTTTTTTGTTCCTCAGTTTCTCTATTACTGTCTTTAAAAATTTTAGTGGATTTTTTGTAGTGCACACTTTTGATTTCCTTTTTTTTTTTTACTTTTATATGTATTTGTAATTTTCCTAGTGGCTATCTTAGAGATTGTAATTAAAATAATTAACATTCCAAATTTCCAACAATCTAATGTGAATAACATTTACTTAGTTTCAGTAATAGAAACATGTTATTCTTGCCTCATTTGTATTGTTATTGTCATATTCTGCCCTTATGCCTGTTATCACTGTTAGCATTGATGTATACTTATTATTTTATGTACTTACTAGGTAAGAGAGGAAACACAGACATTAGAAGACATATCAAAAGTACATAATAGGCCGGCGCCGTGGCTCAACAGGCTAATCCTCCGCCTTGCGGCGCCGGCACACCGGGTTCTAGTCCCGGTCGGGGCACCGGATTCTGTCCCGGTTGCCCCTCTTCCAGGCCAGCCCTCTGCTGTGGCCCAGGAGTGCAGTGGAGGATGGCCCAGGTGCTTGGGCCCTGCACCCCATGGGGAGTCCAGAAAAAGCACCTGGCTCCTGGCTCCTGCCATTGGACGAGCGCGGTGCGCCGGCCGCAGCGCGCCGTCTGCGGCGGCCATTGGAGGGTGAACCAACGGCAAAGGAAGACCTTTCTCTCTGTCTCTCTCTCTCTCACTGTCCACTCTGCCTGTAAAAAAAAAAAAAAAAAGTACATAATAATGTTAGTTCTTATATTTATCTATGTAGTGATATTTACCAGTGTTTATTAATTTTTATTTATTTTATTTATTGTCAAGCATCTTCATTTTAGCCTGAAGGATTATATTAACTATGGATTTCCTTGATTTTATACTGCTTGAAGTTCATTAATTTTTGCAAATGTATATTCATTATTCATACATTTTTAAAGACCATTCTGCCTCCCTTCCTTTCTCCTCTAATTCTGGAACTCATGTAGTATATATGTTGGAAAATTTAAAGATTCTTCAGGTTTTTTTTTTTCTTTATTCTTTTGACCTTCTTATACTCAAACCTGATCATTTCAAATGTTTTATCTTTAAGCTTGCTAATACTTTCTTCTGCCTACTCAGATCTGCCATTATATTACTCCAGTGAGTTTTTAATTTCAGGTCTTGTTTTTTTTCAGCTCCAAAACTAATTGGGTCTTTTTATGCTTTCTATCTCTTTATTAATATTTTTATTTTGTACAAATTTCATTTTCTTGATTTAATTTTGTTTTATGTTCATGGTTTCTTTTAGCTGTTGAACATATTTAAGAAAAATATTTTTGAGTAATAATGATATTGTCTAGGTTTCCTTAGGGATAATTTCTGTAAAATCCTTTCTTTCTTATGAGTTGATAATACTTTTCTACATAATAGGTATATTTTGTAATTTTTTTGGTTGAGAACTGGACAATTTGAATATTAAATTGTCCACTTGTGAGTTTTCCATACTTCTCTTGCAAAGTATATTCTCCTTTTTGTGTATGGTCACTGAAATTTCTCTTCCACTATCTCTATCCTTATATGTTCTTATATTTTCTCCAAAAAAGGAGAAAAAAACAAGTACTATCTCTTTAAACCTCTTGAGGGGCTTCACCCTTTTGGGGTAAAAAATTGGCTAACTTTATGAATTGAAAATCAGTGATCATCAATAAAAATATATAACCCCAAGTTTTGGAACATAGTGTCCTTTGGTCCACTCTGGTATTCACAATTGAAACAAAAAATGTGATCTGCTAACTGCATGGGTGCCTATCACAGGAGTACAGAATGAGGATTGGTCATCCCTGTGAGAAAGGCAAAATTCATCAGGTTCTTTATCAGTTTCTCGCTTGGCTGCTGCAAACTTTTAACTAGTTATTTGTTTGGATTGAATTGTGTCCCCTTCCCCAAAAGACATGTTGAATCCCACTCCAAATACCTAAAATATGACGTTCTTTGGAAATGGCACCTTTATAGAGATAATAAATCTAAAATTAGGTCATGACTGGTACCTGACCTAGTATGACTGGTATCTTTATTAAAAGGGGAAATTTGAACACAGACACAGGCTCCGAGGGAGAATACTATGAAGCAGACAAATGCCTGCCTGTTGTGGTGCAGTTACAAGCCAAGGAAAGCCAAGTGCTGCTGGTAATAACAGAAGGTAGAAGGGACAAGGAAAGGATCCTACCCTGGAGCCAGCAGATAGAGGGTAGCCTGGTCAACACCTTGATTTCAGATTTCCAGTCTCCAGAACTGAGAGACAATAAATTTCTATTGTTCTGAGCCACCCAGTTTGTGGAATATTGTTATGGCAGCCCTAGAAAATTAGGATCGTTACTTCAAATGTTTTTTCTGTTGTTTCACTATTTCTTCAGGTAGAGGGATGGATTCTTGGAGCATCAGACTCAAATAACCATTCTTATTCATAACTTAAAAAAAACACTCTCTGCTCACCATAATGCAAACTTAATGAGGGTCAGGATTTTTGTCTCTTTTATTCACTGTTGTATCCTTAGTATCTAGAGCGGTACTTAACACAAAGTAGGCCATTCTTGAATAACTATCAAGTGGATTAAAAAATAAATAAGCATAGACAGGCAACATGGTCTCACCATGGTGAGGAAGGGAGAAGTGAGTTAAATATGATGATGGTGGGCTGGTGCTATGGCATAGTAGTCTAAGCCCCTGCCTGCAGTGCTGGCATTCCATATAAGTGCTGGTTGGTGTCCCAGGTACTCCTTTTCTAATCCAGGCTCTGCTTATGGCCTTGGAGGGCAGTGGAGGATGGCCCATGTGCTTGGGACTCTGCACCCATGTGAGAGACCTGGAGGAAGCCGGCTTTGAACTGGCCCAACTCCAACCATTGCGGCCATTTGAGAGTGAATCAGTGGATGGAAGATATCCCCTCCGTCTCTCTCTTTCTCTGTAACTCTGTAACTTTACCTTCCAAATAAATAAATAAATTTTAAAAAAATCTGATGATAGAAATGAGTTTTGAGCCTAATATATCATAACACGCAATCTCATTGAAGGATTCAAGGGAGCCACCTCAGAGCAGCGATGTTCAAGCTTCTCACAGGTTGTGAGCACCAGAGTGAAAGTGTATTGGGTAGAGACACAGGAGTGGTGAGCACAGTTCAGGTACAGTCCTGTGAAAAGTTGAGTGATGGAGTGAAATAGAGAATATGCTCTTGAAGGAAGCTTGCTTCAGACTAAAGGGTATGGAATTGAGGAGCCAGCAACGTACTCAGAGTTGAGAGACAGGTCACTGCTGGTTGTATAGAAGGCAGAACTGAAGGGGGCAAATGATGAGTGTGAGGCTATTGAGATACCACCATATTCATGTAGTTTTAAGGCAAAATGGTGAGGAGTGTGGCTGACCAAAGTGGGTACTAGAGGGCAGGCCACAAGAGCTGAAGGGAGATCCTTGAATTCAGGAAAGAATATATGGCACTGGTTTTCATCTGGATTGCAAATTAGAGAGGGCTTGATTTCAAAACAACTTTTAATTGTACTGTTTGAAGCCATCAGCCTATAACAGATCCTAGAACTTGTAAATATGATTGTAGAATTTGTTACCTTTCATCCTTCAAAGAATGAATGTCAGCAGGTGCCAGGAACTGACCAAGAGCAGTAGTGAGAAACAGCTTAGCATGTTTACCAGTGTGTGGTTTGGAATTACTGTGTTCATGCTCTTGGTGCCACTGCAGGACTGATGTTCTTAGCCTCTCCATGTCTCTTTTCATCATCTGTTAGTTGAGGGAATAGCGCACACACCATGGGATGTTTGAGGGTAAAGTAAGATGTTGCATGCATAGCGTTAGCACATTACTTGCAAAGTTTCATAAGTGCTTGTTGGCTTGTCACACTCCCAGGCACTGTGTTAGATCCTATGTGACTTATTCCATTTAAGACTATAGCAGCAGCTGGGAGGAGCTGAAGACAAGGACAACTGTTTGGTCATGCTGCTGGAATCAAAGTCATACATCAGGTTACATTTCAACTTTTTGTGGATTAAATAGTTTGATTTGGCTTCCTTTCACACATCTTATTGTTCTTATAGTTTGCTGGAAATGTTTGGATTTTGTGTGTTGGTCACAATCTGGCAGCTCTTCTGAGCTTCTGTGAGATGTGATATCAATGTCTTTTTCCTCTACAGATTCCTGTGCTTCTGAACCTGAGCCGAGACCCTGAGGTCAGCCTGCCTGCACCACCACTCATGTATGCCCTGGCCCTTGGTGCCTGCCTGGGAGGTAAGGGGTTCTGACTGCATGAAGGCAGCATGTATGGACACTGGTGTCAAGTCTAAAACATCAGATAGTGCGTATCAAATTGAAAGTACACTAAGGAGAGCCCTAATGACTTTCTGAAATGAAATACGTCTTCAACTTTAATGAAAATGATTCCAGAGATACTCAGTCCCATAGGAAGAAATTTTAGAGTTTTACTTTTTATGGAGGGGATTGCACTTTAAAGAAATTGAAAAGTGAATTAGAGACAGTGTCAAGAGAGACTGACCTCTGGTGACCAAACAAAAAGGCTTTGGATATGGTTGTCCTGGAGGGTTCCAAGTTAGAATCCGTCTTACCTTTAGTAAGCCTAATAACCTCTGGGAACACAGGAGGATTGTGAAGAATGTGAGATAAGAACACCAGCTACATTTTAGATTTTTTATCCTTGTAGCCAGACCATTAAGTAATCCAGCTTTCTTTATTCTTTGATTGATCACTGACTACTAACTCAATAGTTTTCTTGTTACTTTATATTCTTGTTTGTGAAGAAGGATTAATGTCACCCAATGAAGTTTCTATAATTTCTGGAGACAGTGAATGTATCTGATTCAGTGACTGAGGCTTCACGTTCTTAGACTGCTGAACTCTTAAGATGGTTGCTATCTAGCCACCAGCCTCCAAGGAAAAGCAGTAATTCCACTCAAAGCTACATTTAGCATTAGCAAGAAGCCAAAGATACCTGGGAATGCATCCCCTATGTGGGATTTTGTTCATTCCAACTTGCTGAGTATCTGCTGCAGTCTCGTCCTCCTTGCTGTTTAGTAGGGAGTGCAGTCAACTAAAATAAGATTACAATGTAAACAGACACATCTTCACTGCCCAGGGAATGCCAAGGAAAGGCTGGAGGGAAAAGCCATAGAAAATTATTTAGAAAGGCAAATTTTAAGTAGGGTCTTAAAGAGTATGAAGCCACATTAGCTAGTTCTGACATGTGGTATGGGTATGGAGGGAATTTCTCAAGAAGAGGCATTAACATGGACTATTTATAGGCTAATAACTTAAAATAGGATTAAGCACTTTCTTACTGAGCACATTTTGAAAATAGGAATATAAATTTAGTGAATAAAAAAGGTTTTAAGTCTCGGACCCTCTTTAATCTGTAGTTCTGGTGATTGAAAGACTCTTGTTTCTGGCACAGCAGATACCCACTTGTGTCAGTGTTAAATCTACACTTACTTTATCAGGGGCTCCTATCTTTTAATTGTGGTGGAATACACACAACATAAAATTTATCATTTTAACCATTTTTAAGTGTGCATCTCAATGGAATTGGTTGCTTTTACAGTGTTCTGCAACCATCACCACCATCCATCTCCAGGACTCTTCATCCCCAACTGAAATTGTACCAGTGAGGTAGTAACTCCCATCTCCCCAAGGGCCCAGCATTTTGAAGAAGAATTTAAGTAGACATTTTCAGTCAGTTTTAGAAAAGTCATTTGGAATACAAATTGGGGAAGGGGATTCACTGAACGGTTTGAAGCAAAAAATATCACTGGCTTAACACCAATACTTTTTGGTTGTTTTTTCTACTAAGAACAATTAAAATTAGTCTTAAGAAAAATCTGCCTTAGCCCAAGTTTCCTGGAGAGCAGAGGCAGAGGCAAGTTTACATGCTGAGGCTTTACTGGAAGGTACAATCCTTGGGCAGAAGGACCAAGGGGAATGAGTGAAGTAAGAGCAGGGAACATATGGAAATGGAAACCACATTCATGTCATGGTAAAGTAGAGAGAGTGGCCAATCCAGGAGCAGATAGGTGAGTGAAAATCTATTGTTCTCCATGGGTCATATTCATGTCTTGAAGGGCAAACAACTCTTCAACCTGCCAAAATGAATGTCAGCACTAGAGTTGATTTCTATATTTGCTGTAAATTGGAATATTATCAATGATCTGAGAGTATGGCATTTTTAATGCAACTTGTACTGACTGATAGAGGGACAGTCTTTGCAAAAAACATGGCAGGGTATAGTCTTTGAGGACTACTCTTGTTCTGTATCTAGATCCATATATCATGGTCCCATATAGGATAACCTAGATGTGTCAAGACAGATATCAACTGTTCATACAAACATTCTAATCCCTTCATGTTCTCTGTAAATGGAAACTGGGGAGGAGGCTTGGGCTGAGATCATGACACACAAGATCTCTGTCTCCCCACCACAAGAATCCATTCCATATTTTGTGCCATTACAACCCTGCTAGCATCATATTAAACTAGAGGTGGTCCCTAAATTAGGATTGTTTGGATTAGTATATTTTGACTTTAGAGTGGTGTGAGAGTGACATTCATTCAGTAGGACCTACTTCAGATTTTGCGTCTTGACCTTTTCACAGGCTAGGACTATGTAGTAGATCCTCTCTCCTGATGCTGGGCTGTGGTAGCAGTTGTAGCTCCCTGTCAGACCTAAGGTCATGAGGGAAAACAACCGCACTCTGTGGTGTACTCTGTTGCTAAGATAGGCTGTTCACTAGGCTAGGTGTACACAGTACATATTTTTGGATTTAGGATTTTTCAAATTAAAATGATTTTAAAAGGATTCAACCTCATCATAACTCAAGGACTGTCTGTACTACAGGAGCCATTAACATCTGAACAGCATGTCCACATTTGTAAGCTTACATGAACCACACAGCTACCCCATGAGCTACCTAGGGAAGATGGCAACTGTCCTCATTTAACACAGAGGTAGCTGACACCCCTGCTGATGATGGTCAAGGACAGGCAGATGAATTTCTGCCCATGGCCAGTGACTGACATGGAAGTGAGTGGGCTAAAGCCATTTGGAATCAAGACTTGAAAGGATGATTTCTGGGAGGAGAGAGGGGCTAGTAGTAGAATTCCCCAGTCCTGAGAATAAATCTCAGGAAAGATAGTGGTCCTACTCCTTCCTTTGGATATTGTGTGATGGAGATGCCTGGAACTGCTTCTATCTCAAGTGTGGGACAAATTCTGCAGGTATCGCTGGGTAGCAGGACACATAGATGGAGGTAACTGGTCCAAGTGGCACCATGGAGCCCTGAAGCAGACACTTCTGGACTTGCTGCTCTGCTGACTGCTTGTTACACAGGAGAAAAGCTCTTCCTGTTGCTGATACCAGCTTATTTTGCATCTTCCCTTCCTTAATACACCACATATTTTAGTTAATAGAATAGAAATTACCAGTGATTTTCTCAAGTTACAAAGCTTAGAAGATTTGACTTCCACAGAGGGCTTCTGAGTACAAATCTAGCATTCTCATATCCTATTGGATGAAGTCCTCTGTTTCCAATACATCTGTGCAGGAATAGGGGTGGGGGTAGCCAACACTTCCCCCACTCTTTGTTGTTTCCCTCTGCTGTGCTCATTCACTTTGATAGCATACCTGCTTTGCTTGTCTCATTTTGTTGACCAGTAAGACATAATGGAATTTTGTGAGCCTTTTGGCATAACTTTTGCCTTTTGATAAAATTTATTGGTGTTGGTTCTCCTCTTTGGTTTCCTGCCTTAGACATGGCCATGAAACTATTTTGTGTCCAGAGAGCAGTCAAGAGAATTGTGGAGTTGTGGAAACCTGCTTTTGATGTCATGCACATTGGACTGAGGCTTGCCAGCCCTCTGCTTCCATGCTTCTTTTCCCATGGGATAGTTTGTTTCTTGTGTTTTTAAGCTGCTGTTAGGTTTTATGCTGCCTGTAACTGCAAGAATCTTAAAAAGAAACAGAGCTCCATGAGATTTTCCATAGTTAACTTTCTACCTCTCAGGTTAGGAAGCATTCAGGAGGCAAATGATGTCATGCAAAGTGATGGTGGAAAACACAGGGAACTTGAAGATGGTGGTCAAGTTATAAGCGCATGCAGGGGGAACTTTCAGGGAATTACAGTCTTTATAATGTCACGCATACTGCATTCAAATGTAGGAAGGCTGGGATCATGACATAAGCCAGGCTGGCTCTTGCTCATCTCTATACTGTATCTACCTCTCCAAGGAAAGAGAAGTTTGCATTGGGCTCCTCAGTTTACACTCTGGTACTCACCCAACTCAAAATTGTCCTGTAGCCAGGAGACCCAGCTTCTACCACTGCCCTCAGATTCTTAAAAATGCCCCCAACTCCTTCCCCTGAATCTGGAGGGGCTCAGGAACATGACGTTCTATGGAGCCAATTCACCTTGGCAACCCAGAAAAGGAAATGGAAAGACCCTGTGTTTCTGGCTTGTGGTTCATTGCAGATCAGGAATTCAGACCCACTGTAGGCATGGTGCCATACTTATCTGGGCAGCAACTGCCTGAAAAATCTTCACTGTGACTGGAAAAGGAGTATTTTTTCAATAAGAAAAACAAGTGTTGTCTTTTGCTTTTATATTCATATCAGTTACTGCATTTGAACCTGGATCACATGTTGAGTTCTGCTTAGGGCAAAAGTGGAGCTCTCCTTTTTTAAGTCTTGGAATTTGGAGTGTTTGGGGTGCAGGGCAGATGCTGTCCTGGCACCAAGGTGCTTTCTTCAGTTATGGAGGCTGGGCAATGCCTCCACAGAATGTTGGCCTCTCTGTGGGAAGAGACTTGTCTGACTGTGGAAAGTAATCTCTGGGCAGGGTGGCTTGGCATGGGTATGCAGTCTCATTTGGCTTTTCTCCTGGCCTAGCACATGAGCAAACTGGAAGGCAGGATGGTAGGATGGACACATCTGAGTGATGATGCTGAGAGGAGGCTGTCTGGGCCAGCGCGGCTGTGACTGGTTCCAGAGTCAGAACTCTTGGCTCCATTTCCAGGCTTCCCACTTCCAATCCTGATACAGCAGTGTACTACGCAGCCTTTCCTTGCTTTTAATTCTTCATAAGGGACGTTGGTCTTCTTGCTGCTTATATTTGTGTTGTCTGGTCTCAGAAAAGTGATCTTCTCATGCTGACATTCTGTAGACAGTTCCAAAGTGTTATTTCTCAAGTCACCAATCCTTGAAGTGGTGGGGTGGGTGGGTGGGGGGAACTCATCCTTAATGGTTTATGCGCAGATGGAGAACTGAGCTAAACTTCCTGAACCCGAGTCATGCACCTGTCTCAGGACAGTGACCTCTATGGCTCAGAGGGAGAGAAGAAGTTCAGTTTCCTGTCTGTCTGTCTCTCTGTGTATGTATGGATGCCTGAGTTACATATAATGATCTGACTGGCTGACCTCAGCTATAACCCTCACCCAGGCCATAAAGACTGGGTAAGTTCACATGTGTAGTGTCTATCTATGTCATGCGCAGTCAACAAAGTCTTCCCCAAGGAGGTATTTCATGTTAAGAAGTTGACCTTCCATGAACATGGCTGATTAAGGTGTTTTTGCCCAGTTGCTTCCACCTACCTATTCATCCAAAAGGGTTTCCTGGGAAAGTGTCTGGGTCTGGAGTCCTGAGGAAGGTGGTCCTCATCTGAGCTTCCATTCAGCTACTCCAAAGGGCACACATTCCTGCCTATGTTTTTTGGCTCTGATTGCTTTCATTTTCCTTTAAAAGATATGTGCCACTGTGTGCACTGAGTGACATGCTCATCTCCTTAGTACTTCCTCTTTCCTATCACATAGACATATCTATAGATGAATCCCTGTGTTTACAAGCAGTGAGATTTATGTTCTGATTGCTAGGGTGTGTGTTTCCTGATATTTGTGAAGCAATCACTTTGATAGTGTCTGTAGAGTTATCAGATCAAAGCTTGTGAGATGATCTAAATATTTCAGAACAAAATAGAACAGAAACTACTAACAGGATAAACTAGGATTTTATTTTGCTTTTTAAATTTTGATTTCAGGTAATGGGACACTGATTGGAGCTTCAGCAAACGTTGTTTGTGCAGGGATTGCAGAACAGCACGGATATGGATTCTCTTTCATGGAATTTTTCAGGTACTTTAAAAGTCATTTTACGTCTCTGTGTAACATCTGGGTTCTAAGCTCATTTAACTAAAAAAAAGCACCAATGCATTTGTTAAACATGAAGATAAGCATGTTTTTAGCAATTAGACAGACTTTGGTGTTGGTGAAGTTAGCTGGGAGAAAAAGCACATAGTAAATTTATAGCTGGGATTAGCATTGTTAGCTAGGAGTCTGCATGATCCAGGTTCAGTGAAGTGGTCAGGAAATAGTGGTGGGCTTGCATATATTTCATGTTGCTGTCTCCTTGAAAATTCCAATGAGGACTTGTGCTTTGACTGTCCTTGAAAATGATGTCTAATGAGAGTCTGAGATACCCCTAGTGGATTGCATTTCAGAAAAGCCAGCAAGGACCCAGGGATGTGGCAGACTGAGACAGGATGGTCATGCTGAGGGCATTCTGGATGTAGATGTTCCATGTATGGGCAGCTCTCAGGAGGACTGTACAGAGTATGTGGGGAGCATAGGAGGCCCAGAGTATGTGGGGAGCATAGGAGAATGTGCTTCTAAGTAGCTGGGCTCTCTCTGGGTTGCTGATTGTATGCATGGTCATGTTTATGTGGCAGAACTGCACATTGTGAGGTGATTAGGCAGAATGTAAATGGCAGCCACTGAAAAATGGTGCTGTCAAAATGAACTGCATTTATTTGATGTTGAGCAGGATTTCTATGGAAGGTTGTTGACGGTCAACTCACTACTGAATGTATGCACAACATTGGTTTTCAGAACCAATCTCATGCAAAGATTGGTAGCTTCAGCTTTAGCTGAGTGTTAGAGGAATCTAAAGCTTATGGGAATAATAATCCATGACCCGGGTAGTCTTTCTTCTGCAATGAGATGCTTGCCTGAGACTAGACTTGGGAAAGAACCCTGGCTGGCCCTTAGTCCAAAGTGAGGCCCAAGAGTGGCATCTTAGTTCATTTCCTGTTGCTATAACAAAATAGCTGAGACTGGGTAATTTATTAAGAACAGATGTTTATTTGGCTTACAGTTCTGGAAACTGGGAAGTTTAATAGTATGGTGATGGCATCTGCTCAGAATTGGGTTTTGTCTTGCTACATCATAAGATGGTGGAATACATCACATGGTGAGATATCAAGCATGTCAGAGAAAGCTTACTTTTATAACAAAGCTACTCTCTTGATGATCTGTTAACCCATGAATAAATTAGTCATTCATAAAAACAGAGCTCTTAAGACACAATCACCTCCCAAATCCATTAACATATGAATTGTGGGTTAAGTTTCCTACACATGAAATTTGGTAGACACATTCTAACAACAAAAAGTGAGTAGAGACATATAATAGAATGCTGACTTACATTTACTTAATGTAAATGCAGATTTACATTACTGGTCAATTCCATAGTTCATGAAAAACTAGTAATACTTGCAATTTTGCTGAGACAGTATTTTGAATGACACTCCCTGGGAGACTTAGATGTGGGAAGAAGAGACTGGGCTAGTGAGCAAGTGACATGGACAATGAATGTGCACCTCTCCATGGGGCTCTGGGCATAACTGACCCTGCTGCTTAGGGACAAGGTCTAAAACTTAATGCTGGACTAGCTTCTTCCTGATTAAATTCTGCTTCCTCTGCTGAGTACTATAAGGGGTTTTCTTAATGAAAACAGCATTCATTATAGCAAATACGGAAGTGGCCTTAGCAGGATAGCCCACTCACCTTGCCATTTTATCTTTGCTCTGTAACAGGAAGTCCCAGACTCACAACACAGCCAAGAAAGGAGTTCACTGATGAATGTTCTAGACGGGGCAGCAGTAGGAAATACAGACTTAAGCCCAGCAAACCAATGCTTCCTCATTTGTGCCCACCTCCTAATTTTGCAGAGCTTGGAAGATTGTCACTCAAATGCTTCTCTTTGGTTGGCTAAGAATATGACACATTGGCTCTTGTACTTCCAGACAGCAGGGAAATCTGTTGGCTGTCTTGTGACACTGGTTGGTCTCAGAGTTAGGCACAGAAGGTCTGGTATTAATATGGAAAGATAGAGGGTTATTGCAGCAAGGTATAATATAGCCCAGTCTGATTCCTTCATTATCACTTTGGAATCACAGCCATGCCATTTGCAGTCTTAGCTAAGAGTAGGTATCCACGCCCCATCCCCCCGCCACCTCATGGTACCATGATGCCTGGGTACACTGGACTTTTCATTAAGACTTTGCTTTTGATATGCAGTGTACATAACAAAAATATTTGTGTATGGGAGGATGGGTATGTGCAGTTATACTGACAAAAGTCTGGGATGACCTATAGGAACTTGATGACCTCGGGAAGCTCACTGTCAGTTGTCTCCTCAATAGCTTTCTAACTCCTAGCTTTATAAATTATGTCCATTTTGTTGTATGGAGAAAGACTGTATCTGTTGTCAGTGATCAAGAGCTGTGCATTGTTTTTACTGGGTTCCAGTTCTTCCAGCTCTGACCATCCTGCTGTCAGGTTCTTCTGCATGGAAATCAGTTGTTTTCCCTGGGAATTGCATCTGATATTTTACATGAAATGCTTAATTTGCAATTGCAGATGCACTAACTAGACTTTTATCTACCTCATTTTAAAAACTCTTTCCATAAAATGTAGCTTCCTGTGATACACAGTGTAAAATGTTGACTTCCTGCTTTATTTTTAAAAATGATTTTCCAATTATATAAGTATATACTTAATAGAAAATATGTAAAGGGATAAAATAATAGGAACATGTAATTTTGCAACCCAAATGTAACCACGAATCATAATAACAGTGCGTTTTCATAACTTTTTTCTAGCAATCCTAATATACATATTTATTTTTAGCAGTTTTAAAATCACTGTGTGTCCTACCTTACATTATTCATTATTTATTTTATACATAATATATAATATTGACAATATAATAATACCCAGGCCATTAATTGTTCTTTGAATAAGAATATATTTATCTTTACAACATACAGATGTATTCCTACTTCTTTTACAGTTGTTGGGAATTGAGGTTGATTCCTGTTCTTTTTATGATAATCAATGGTATGATAAATATCGTTGCACATAAAACTTTGTTTCTTTTCTGGTTCTTGATGATAAATTTTCTGAGATGCAGTAGCTGGCCAACGTGAACCATGTTTTCAGAATCCAGATAAATATTGACAAGCTGGCACTCAGCATGCTCCTGCCACTTGTTTACTGGAGCTCCCTCCTGGAACTCATTGCTGCCAGGTTTAACGCTCATGGCTCATCTAGCAGGCAAACTCTGAATTCACATTTCATTTTTTGTTAATTCTTCTGAGGTTAGACTTTTCATATAAGTATTGAATATTTAAATTACTTATTTTATAAACTTTCACTCATATCATTTGCCCATGTCTTTCTCTTGAGAAATTGGAATTTTTTATATTTATTGGAAACCCTCTTTTCATCTTTAGAAAATGAATGGGTTCTGATATGTTTGTGACAACTATTTTCTAGTTTATTTTTGTATTTTAAATTTTGCAAAAGGGCTTTTAGGTGTTCTATATTCAAAACAGATAGAACTTTACCTTTATTTTCATATAGACATTTTCTGATTCTATTAAACATTTTAAATTAAACTTTTTCTTACATGATCATTGTGAATTCATATGCAGTTATAAGAAATAATACACAGAAACCCCATGTAACCTTTTCCCAGATATTTTCAGTAGTAGGACCATAAAAAACCATAACAATTGAGCTACTGAAATTAATAAAAGTCAAGTATAAGAGAATTCCATCCCAGCTAGGGCCCTTCATGCTGTCCTGTGATATATATATCTGCTTCACTTTCACTAATTTGTTCTACCTGTCTGAAATGTATCATTTTAAGGATGTTTGATAAAAGTAATCATGTAATATTTGCCTTTTTGAATTGGCTTTTTTTCACTTAGCATGATAGCCTGGCAATTCATTCAATATTTCATTCCTTTTTGTTGCATTCCATGGTATATATGTACTGCAGTTTGCTTAGGAATTCACCGACTGAAGAACATTTGAGTTGTTTCCATTTCGGCTGTTATGAATAAAGCTCCTATGGGATTTTTGTCACTGTCTATCGATTGTCTCTTCTTTCACTTGACAAGTTCTTCTACAAAGCAAGTGTTGAATCTTGATGAAACTTAAAGTGTCAACTTTTCTTTTTATGTATTATGCTTCTGGTAAGAAAAGTGTGACAACATGGGATGTCTTTATTTCTCCCTAGATCTCAGAGTTTCTCCTATTGTATTTTCTAGAAGTTTTATTATTTCGGATTTCCCATTTAAGTTCTTTTCCCATTAGTGTTAATTTTTTATTATGGTGTGGAGTTCAAATATATGACTGTAACACCATTTAGTGAAAAGGCAATGCTTCCTCCATTGAATTGCTTTTCCAACTTCGTCAAAAGGAAGTTCAGTGTATTTTTTTGTATCTAATACTGAGTTCTCTATTTTGATCTGTTGGTTTATATTGCTTTTGGTGTATGCTGTCTTATTTATGTTTCTAATGATTTATATTGTGTTTCCTCCCCAGAAGCACACTATCTTGATTATTAATAGAACTATTGAAAAAAACTGCATACTGATTTAATATTTTATCAGAATAAAAATATTATAAAACATGGACTAAGATTTTAAAATTGGTTTTGAGACCCACAAATGATAAGAAATATGTTATAATTATTGTTAAATTTTGTCTATGGTTATTTCCCCCTTGTCATTTCTCATCTGTAGATTTTTCTTTTTTTAAAATTTTTTTAAGATTTATTTGTTTATTTGAAAGGCAGAGTTACAGAGAGGCAGTGGCAGAGAGATCTTCCATTTTCTGGTTCACTACCTAAATGGCCGCAATGGCTGGAGCTGAGCTGATCTGAAGTCAGGAGCCAGGAGCTTCTTTCAGGTCTCCCACATGGGTGCAGGAGCCCAAGCACTTGGGCCATCTTCTACTGTTTTTGTGGATTTAGTTTGGATGAACAGTTTATGACTTGTCTGTAATTTTATTTTTCCCAAAAATAAAATGTAGGGACTTGTGCTGCGGCATAGTAGTGGGTTAAGCCACAAACTGCAGTGCTGGCATCCCATATAGGCACTGGTTCAAGTCCCGGCTGCTCCACTTCCAATCCAGCTCCCTGCTGAAGTTTCTGGGAAAGCAGCAGAGGATGGCCCATGTCCTTGTGCCTCTGCACCCACATGGGAGACCCAGAAGTTTTCTCTCTGTCTCTCCTTCTGTCTCTCTGTAACTCTGCCTTTCAAATAATTAGACCTTTCAAATTATTAGACCTAGCTTTTCATTCGATTTTTTATTCTATTTTGTCCATATTATTGCCTTCCTTGTGTTTTGTCTAATTGTTCTTGTTCTAGTATTTTGTGAATTACAAGTTTGTCTCTATGTATGCCTTTATTTATTTGCCATAAATATTTAGGGCTATAATTTTTCCCACTGATCATTGGTTCAAATGTAGTCCATAGTAGTGCTTTCTTCACCATTATTTTTAGAACTTATATATTTTCAGTATCATTTTTTGCCTTTCATTCAAGAATTGGATGTTTAATGGCTTCTTTTTCCAATCTTCAGGTTAAAGAACTGTCAATTTACTAATTATTTTAGAGTTATTTATTTGAAATACAGAGTTGGAGGTGGGAATATAATGCCTTTTCAAATACTTTTCATCATCTCTCTTTTTTCACATTTAACATTTATTTATTTATTCCTTAGAGTTACAGAGAGGGAGAGATTGAGATCTTCCATTGGCTAGTTGGTTTCCTAAATGGCTGCAAGGGCCAGGCCTGGGCCAAACTGAGGCAGGAGCCAGGAGCTCTTTCTGGGTCTACCACATGGGTGCAGAGGCCCAAGTACTTGGGCCATCTTCCACTGCTTTCCCCAGGTCATTAGCAGGGAGCTGGATTGGAAGTCAAACAGCTAGGACTTGAACTGGTCCCAAATGAGATATTATCATTGCAGGTGACAGCTCAACCCACTACACGATGCTGGCCACATCTGTTTTCTTAATGTAATATCTAGTTTGTCTATCTTTCAAGATGTCTCTTGACCTCTACTTGTTACCTTTATGAGGGTATTTCACAAAGTTTGTGGAATTCAGTAAGTTTATTTTGGTGTCAAAATTTTGAAATTCATTTTTTTGTATTACATATTTCCATGAAACTTTTGAAGATCTCTTTTATAAGCATTGAGCAATTTATTCTACTTTTCCCTTCTTTCTTTACTCACCTATTCATTGAATTTTTTTCTGATTTAAAAACATGTGCACATTATTCTTCCACCACTGTTCAGTACCTGTTAGCTTTAGATCTATAATTAAGTCTATGAAGTTCTTACCTTTAGTCCTTTTGCTGCAGTGTCCCTACTCTTTTGAAGGATGAGGTTGATCTTTAAGTAGAGCTCCAGAACAGCTCCTTAGTTCAGTACTGCCTAAGTTTTTGCAGATTTAGGGGTGTGCTTCTGTGGCCTTTCCATTGACAGAGAGCTTGGCTTCATGCCTAGAAAACCTTGGGTTGACACATACCTTCTTTCAATTGCATGAAAATACAACTCCATTATTGTCTCAATTTTATTTTTTTTTTGGAACATCTGATGATGACCTTACTAAATTATTTGGTCATTTTACAAGATGCATGAAGGATTTTAAATTTTATCTCTGAAATATAACAGTTTTATTGATATACCAGGTAACTCATGGGTCATTTTAATATGTAGAATTATATATTATTATAATTTCAGAAAGGCTTCTTGGATTACAGATGTATTTGTTGTATTTCCTTGTTTTATGAGTTTTTTTTTTTTAAATTTGGAGTCTTAAGGGTTTGTCTTCTGTATCAGCCATTTTTTCTCTGACTTATTTTATTTTGATTCTCTTATTTTATTTGTGTCTTTAATGTCTCATTACATTTCACATAATTATATTCTTTCTAGGACATTTTATAATCTATTCTTAATTTCTAGAATTATTTAATCTTTTTCTTTGTCTTCTGTTTTTGTTTTACTACTTATTTTTATTTTCTTTCTTTAATGTCTCCTATTACATTTCATTTAATTATATACTTTATAGAACATTTATAATTTAATTTTCATTTGATCTTTTTGACTTCTTATTTGTTTCTTCATGTTTTTGTGTATTTCGGTTCTTAGAAATGCAAACTCTGTTTATTTATATTCCCACATGTTTATTTGAGGATATGTAATTCAGTTTAGAGAATTATAGTACACTTCTTTTTTTTTTAGTTTATATTTGACTTTTTTGGAGACATTGTTTTCAGCCTCAGTATTTAAATTCTCATGCTCAGTTTTATTTTTAGCAGAACCTTAGATAGCGTTAACCTGCTGCACCACAGCACCGGCCTCTGTAATGGACTTTCTATGTTTGTTGTTCCATGTTTGAGATATCTATCCATTTTATGATTCGTTTTGTCTTATGAGTCTATTTTTCTTCCCCCTGCTGCTTTTCACATTCCATTCCTGTCCCCATTAGGAATACCTGCTTTTTGCTTTTTTTTTTTTTTTCTGTTTTCTTATCAAGAAATAATGTTTACCTAGACTGTCACCTACCTTTCCAGGCATGTTTATGCTTTCTTTGGGTCTATATGCTGATTGATCTGGATTGCTTTCTAATAGCTTCACAGTTAGGTTGGCCTTCTTATTTATGGCTGTTGTTTTCCTCTATTTTATGAAATTTATTGTTTTATTCTGTTTTTCATGAAGATTTTCTGGACTCCACTGGCTCTCCACAAAGGCTTGAGAAAAGAGAAATGGCTATGCTGGGAGTTGGTGTTTATGTCAATATTCATAAGTAATATGAAATTTAGTTTCTTTTTGTCTTCAGTTATGTTGCAAGGCATGGGGTCTGAGGGTTTAATCTGTTTTCTTGCTGAACTATTGAGTTTATTGTGAGCAATGTGGATAGATGTGCATTTTGTGGCTGTCATTACATTAGGTACTGGAAGGCCCTGCTCTTACTTTTGAAGAAAGAGGAGTCACCACTCACATTCAGTGTCTCTGTTCTTTCTTCCACATTGCTTTTCCCTTGAGATTTTCCTTGACTCACTTTTGGGGAGGATAGGATTTTATTTTGCTAACTTTGGGGAGAATTATTTTTGGACTGGAGATTATCCTAATGTTAGATTCCATTGCTGGGCAGAAATACGATGTGCAGGAACTCCCTCCTTAGGGAGAACCTTGTTATACTCACATATTACAGATAAGTCAATTAAAGGTTCTTTCATCAACTAAAAAGGTAGATTTTTGCTATCTCTTTAAATGTTGAATTTTCTGGTGGGATTTAGCTTCCATAAGCTTTTAGACCTCATTTTGTTTCCTTTTGAGATTTATTCAAATTTAACTAATTATTGTGAAGCTTTAAAAACATTAACAAGTTGATAAATAACATAAAAGAGTGAAAAAAACATATCCAGAGAAGAAACTGTTTAGAAAATGCCACCCTAAAAGCAACATTTGAAATGTCCTTGCTTTGTTTCATGTGACCCAAAAAGATGACCACCACTAACACTGAATCCGAATAAAACTCTTAGCAGATTTATAAATCCCTCCTTCTATTGTTCGTTTTAGGGACATCAACCTAGACATTCATATTTTCTCAAAGGTCAAAGCAGATGCTAATGTAATGTTGGATGCTTTCTTAAAGGTTAATCTCTGTATTGATCACAGTGCTATAAACTCACTGAACCAGAGTCAAATACTTTCTTTCCTCATGAGTGTTAAATCACAGGCATGAGATCAATATTTTCTGAATGTAAATTTCAAAGTCCGACTCATCCATACATTATGTTAGCTTACAAAAAGAAGTAAAGGGAGAACAATTTTCATGCATCCCATTGGAACAAAGATGAGCCTTAGTCTTCTCAGAGCAGGCAGATAGATCCTTTGTTTCTGAAGGAATAGTTAAAATATCCCACCTTGAGATAAACACAAGGAAGCTACCTGTTGGTTTGCACTTACATATGAAAAATTTTCTTAGCTTGTGATGATGCTACTTAGGTGTATTGAGTATTTCTGATCAGTGGGCCTGAGAATGATTACAGTTAATAGGGCAGGGATTAGGCAAGACAGGAGCATTGCAAGGCTACATGGATGCTGAAGGCAGAGGAGCTCTTGACTGTTTGAGACAGCCCTGACAGCTTAGATACCACTGAGGAGGATGCCCCAGGAGGTGGTACGCCTAAGGTTCTGGTAACCATTTATTGATTTTGTTCTTTATTTTTATGGAAACCATGGCTCTATTTGGGTTTGGGGGTAACCTCCCTTTACCCACTTGTATACTTTCCAAGTAGCAATGCCTACCACCTCAGAATAAGAGACCACTAAGGAAAAATTGAGGAGTGACATACAACCCCAACAGGATGGTTAGCACAGCATATTATTATTGAAATGTTGGAGGATGAAGCCCCCTACAGTGATGATGGTAATGATGAAAACCTGACACGGCTGAATCCAACTGTTGGGAGTCTGGGAACAGGACCTGAGCCTGAGCCAGCAGAGCCAAGGGAAGGATCTTGGTAACCTCTTTTACATCCTAGTTGCTATGGCTGCATAGTAAATCATCTCAGAATACAGTGGTTACAAGCAATAGTAACTGTTTCAACTTTAAGTCCATCATTATCACAGCATTTGAAAGAGCTGGCTTGTGTCAGTATTTCTAGAATCACCAGGGGCTGATCAAAGATTAGAGCCTCAAAATCATCAAAGCTTACTGATGTGTCTGATCCCTGGGCTATTGCGACCCAAAGAGCAGGGACCTGGAATGACTGGGTATCTCCCATCTCTCTCTCTCTCTCTCTCTCTCCCTCTCCCTCTCCCTCTCCCTCTCTCTCTCCCTCTCTTTTATTTGACAGAGAGAGAGAGAGAGAGAGAGAGAGAGAGAGAGAGAGAGAGAGAGAAGAGAAAGGTCTTCCTTTCATTGGTTCACCTTCCCCCTTCTTCCCAAATGGCCACTATGGCCGGAGCTATGCTGATCCGAAGCCAGGAGCCAGGAGCTTTTTCCTGGTCTCCCATGTGGGTGCAGGGGCCCAAGCACTTGGGCCATCCTCTGCTGCTATCCCAGGCCACAGCAGAGAGCTGGACTGGAAGAGGGGCAACTGGGACTAGAACCTGGAATCCAATAAGGATGCCGCAGGCAGAGGATTAACAAAGTGAGCCATGGCGCTGGCCCCTCTTCCATCTCTTTATGTAACTCTGTGCCATAGGCCCTCCCAAATTCAGGGACAGAAACATTTTGATAGAAGGGTGTAATTGTCAATACTGTAAGACATGTGGGTGAGATGGAATGTATCAATGCAGCCAATTTTGGAAATTAGAACCCACCACATCATTTTTATTTATTCTCAGATGTGGCTCTCAAATGATATTATAGACCCCTTTTATTGTTTTGACCATTTTGGGGTGGGTTTTCTGCCACTTGTACAAAGGCCCCAAAAGTGTCACTACTTCATGATATTTTTCAAGAACTCATGGTAACTCGCTTCATCCCAATCAGTGTGTTTGATCATAAATTGATCCTTACTTTCTATGTCCCATTATATTTAGAAGGCCCGAGTTCTTAATGAGGAGGTTTTATCAGGAGTTCATGTCAGACTCCATAGAAAAAAGACAACACTCACTTCAAACACCAATCACAAATACCAAGACACCCACACTTCTGCCCACCTTGGCTACAAAGT
Source organism: Sylvilagus floridanus (assembly GCA_949820135.1). Taxonomy (NCBI): domain Eukaryota; kingdom Metazoa; phylum Chordata; class Mammalia; order Lagomorpha; family Leporidae; genus Sylvilagus; species Sylvilagus floridanus. Next base: position 16,046,961 of record OX463239.1, on the reverse strand, counting down.
CAGGATTCCTACAAACCCTCTTTTATGTGCAAGAATTTGTGAGAGTGGCTCACTCAATTAAAAAAAAAACAGTTTATTTACCTTTACTGTTTACTTCAAGGCTATTATAAAGATATGGATGCATAGTAAAAGGAGGAGGAATACAGGGTGAGGTGCAGAAGGATCCCAAGTGCAGGAGCGTCTGTCCCTGTACAGTTGGGCACACTATACTTTTGCCATGTGAATGTATTAATCAACCTGTAGCTCCCAGACCCCAGCACTTAAAGGATTCTATGAAGGCCTCATTATACTAGCACAATCAATTGAATCATTGGTCATTTGTCATTGATTTAATCTTCATTTGCTTTCCTCTCCCTGGAGGTGGACGGTGGTGGTAGGGCTGATAGTTCCAACTCTCCAACCGTGCCTTTATCTCTTTGTTGATTGGCCCTCATCCTGAAGCTATAGGGACTCTGAAGAGTTCCTTCATTGGAAAAAAACTTCTACCATCCTTATCACTCAAGAATTTCCAAGGGTTTTGATAGTTTTATCCCAGTAACTAGGGACAGAGACCAAGTATTTTTATTATGCCACCATTGATGAAAGTGTATTTAATGTGCCTGCTCTACTTGATGGTGGGTTAGCTGGGTGTTCACAGATGGCAGTATAGTTTTGAGTAGAGATTGTCCATTGAAAGAGGTACAAGAATCTGTGAGGAAGACATTTACTGTTAGTGCTTATGCTAAAACATGAAGTTTTAAAATAATAGCATTGTCTCATGGGCAATTTCCCTATGTCTTTGCATTAACCAAATTTTCTACAACTGGAATAAAACCCCTCTGGGGCCCTTGAAACCTAAATGATTGTTTTTTAACTTGTTTTCCAGATATTCTTAATTAAATGACATAAATTCTTAATTCCAAGCATTATAGTACCCAGGAAAAAATGTGTAAATTAAAATAATTCAAAATGACTTAGAAGTCCTCAATGAGATTTAAAAATCTGAAAAATTATTAAAGAGCCAATGCTCTGGTAAAGCAGAATCAGGTGAATTAAGGGTCAAGTTAGCCACAAGGCATCTTTAAGCATCTTCTAAAACAATCTCTATAAACAAAATGAACATCTATTCACTTCCTGACAATATCAACAATGTGCAGTTCAATACTGTGGTGGCAGAAATGTGGTCAGCTCCGAATGTATCCTTTCAAGATACATTGGATAAATTTCTGGAATAATGGGAACTTGGCCTAACCTTTCCTCTGTGTGCTATTTTAAAAAGAAATAAACATTTTTTAGTGAGTTGTAATGAGTTTATACACTTACATTGACACTAATTTACATTCTTTATAAAGTGGTATGCTTATGGATAACTAATTATCAGGTATTAGGAGGCCATATTTCATAAATACACATTGCATAAAAATGTCTAAAAATGTGTGTTTATTTACGTTCATCCCTTTGGTGAACACGTGTAATTATGCTCAAGTGACACAGGTAAATCAGTCAGATATTGTCCTCTTGAATGTCAGGACTCATCAAATGCAACTGAATGTAAAGCACATAAATTCTCCCCAGCAGGAACAAAGGATACGGTGCTATGCTAAACACATTAAAGATAAGAAATAGCTTTTAGGCCGGTGCTGTGGCATAGCAGGTAAAGCTGCCGCCTCAGGTGCTGGCATCCCATATGGGCACTGGTTCGAGTCCTGACTGCTTCACTTCTGATCCAGCTCTCTGCTATGGCCTGGGAAAGCAGTAGAAGATGGCTCGAGTCCTCGGGCCCCTGCACCCACATGGGAGACCTGGAAGAAGCTCCTGGCTCCAGGCTTCAGCTCAGTACAACTCCAGCCATTGTGGCCATTTGGGAGTGAACCAGTGGACAAAAGACCTTTCTCTATGTCTCTCCCTCTCACTGTCTGTAACTCTACCTCTCAAATAAAATAAAATAAAATGTTAACAGAGAAGCAAGATTTATTTGCATACAAAGTACACACTCAAGAAAGAGTGTGGGTATACTCAAGGAAGAGCCTCAACAAAGCTCAGGGCCATCCCTGTCTACAAAGTAGAGGTGTAGGTGGTGGGGCCTGAGGCAGGGCTTCATTAATATGTTATCAAAAGAGGCTGGGCTTTAGGAGGAGAAGATTGATTACAAGCCATTTCTTTGCCCGTTTGTGGAGAACTTGGTAGTGTCATTATATCAAATGTGGCCAACAACCATGTACGTTCTAAATGATAAAACTATGGAGGTTTTTCATTGCAAAGAAAGTGGCAGGGGTGACGGTGGCAGGGGGAGGTGGGTGTTTGGATGCTGCAGCCAGGGATGCAGCACAGGGAGAGGCTGAGCACCCCACCTCCTCTTTGCCTATATCAATGGGAACGTATGGAAGGGTTTTTGGAAAGAAAGCAGTGTGATGTGATGTAATTGTTTAGACAATTTTTTACTGCAAAAAAGAGAACAGATTGGAAGAATTAGGAGTGGCATAGGGAGGTCAAGTTAAAGGGTGGAGACGGCTAGGTCTTTGTATGGTGGGTGGGGAAAGGGAGCAGATGAAATATGGGTTGAAAGTAGAATCCGTAGTGCCTATTGGAAACTTGGACACGAAGAAATCAAAGGCATTTCCAGGTGCAGGAGCAGTGTGAGAGAAGAAAAACAGAGTTTGCCCTTATATATGTTATGTCAGCCTTGGTGAGACCAACCAAAAGATGTTAGATCAGCAGTTGAACATGCAAGTTTGGAACTCAGAGGAGGAGTCTCTGTTAGAGACAGAAGCTGAAAGTGCCCAAGGTACAAAGTCCTGCAAACATAGCATGCCCGAGAGTGGGCATGTCACATCAGCCCTGAGCACTGTGAGGAGGAAGAGAAGAAGGAATGCAGAACACAGGGCACTTTGTTAGGACTCTGGCTTCTGGATGGCAGAACTTAATTAGCTTTGGCAAAAGAGGGAAGTGGACCAGAAGATTTTTCCACCCAATATGGGCAGTATCTAGCTAGGTCACAGAGGCAGCAAGAGCCTGGCCTTGCTTTCTTTCCCATCTCTCAACTCTACCTGGCTCAGGATGGGGCTTCCTTCATGCAATCAGTAGTATAACCTGCAGTTCCAGAGATGAACTGGGTCATGGGATAGGCTGTCTCTGGAGGAGTGCTGGCTGATCTGAGTTGGGCTAGGTACCCATTTTAACCTAGAGGACCAGGCTGAGACTTTCCGTGGGAGTCTTCAGTGCTGGTCACCTAGGTCAGTCACCATGACAACATGTCCAACATGCAGAACAAGAATATCTCCCAGGAGAAAGGCAGAATGAAAACAGTTGATATCTATAGCATTCATACGATTGAGAGGGCACTTGGGGGACCTTTATCTGCTCTGTAGTAAATGAGACCTCGGGAATTGATATTATGATGCCTTTGCTCTTTGTATTCCCTGGAAACCAGAGAATTGCAGTTTCTTTATTGGAGTTCCTTTGCCTTGTTCCAGGGGAAAACCCTCTGCTCTGACCCAGCTGCCTCCCTGAGTATCACATAGTAAGAAAACTTTCTTTTCTTATGGAGACAATGATGCTTTTTATATCCAGATGCTTTGTGATATTGTGTAGTTACCTCCCAATAAACCTAGGATAAATAAAAAATAGCATAAGTCAAAAGTATGTTGAATACACCTAACCTACCAAATATCCCAGCTTAGTAACCCAGCTCACTGTAGAACATTGGTTGTTTAGGCCGGTGCCATGGCTCACTAGGCTAATCCTCTGCCTGCGGCACCGGCACCCCAGGTTCTAGTCCCGGTCGGGGCGCCGGATTCTGTTCCGGTTGCTCCTCTTCCAGTCCAGCTCTCTGCTGTGGCCCGGGAGTGCAGTGGAGGATGGCACAAGTCTTTGGGCCCTGCATCCACATGGGAGACCAGGAGAAGCACCTGATTCCTGGCTTCGGATCGGCGCAGCATGCCAGCCGTTGTGGCCATCTGGGGAGTGAAACAACGGAAGGAAGACCTTTCTCTCTGTCTCTCTCTCTCTCACTATCTAACTCTGCCTGTCCAAAAAAAAAAAAAAAAAAGAAAGAAAGAAAAAGAAAAAAAAAAAGGAACATTGGTTGTTCAGTGGGAGCTGTGGTTGCTGCCAATGCCTGGCATCGCAGAGAGGATCATACTGCACATCTCTTGTCCAAGAAGAGATCAAAACTCAACATAAGGTTTCCATTGATTGTGTATCTTTTTCACACAGCCAGAAAGTAAAAAAAAATTGCAATGTGTCCAATACATAATGTTATGCTCCATAAAATTAAAGTTTCTGGGGCTAGCATTGTGGCATAGTGAGTAAAAGCTGTCTTGTGCAATGCCAGCATCCTACATGGGCACTGGTTTGAGTCTCAGCTGCTCTACTTCCAATCCAGCTTGCTTCCTGCTAATGTACCTGGGAAAGCAGTGGAGGATGGCCCAAGTGCTTGAGCCAGGGAGACCTGGCTGAAGCTCCTGGCTCCTGGTTTTGGCCTGGCCCAGCTCAGGCCATCATGGCCATTTGGGGAGTGAACCAGCAAATATAAGACTTCTCTCCCTGTCTCTCCTCTCTCTTTCTCTCTGTAACTGTTTTGTAATTAAAATAAATCTTAAAAAATTAAAGTTTCCTTTCTTTAATAATTCTCTGGTACAATTTGAGTTGCGCTGGACTAACTTGTTTTTCAAAGATTTGGTAGAATTTTACCTATGAAATCACCTGGACCTGATACTTTTATTTTTGGAGAAAGGTATCTCTTTTATAATTTATTTATTTATTTATTTACTTACTTATTTATTTTTTGACAGGCAGAGTGGACAGTGAGAGAGAGAGACAGAGAGAAAGGTCTTCCTTTTTCCGTTGGTTCACACTCCAGTGGCCGCTATGACCAGCACGCTGCAGCCGGCGCAACACACTGAACCGAAGCCAGGAGCCAGGTGCTTCTCCTGGTCTCCCATGCAGGTATAGGACCACTGCACTCCCCGGCCACAGGAGAGAACTGGACAGGAAGAGGAGCGACCAGGACTAGGACCCGGGGTTCCGGTGCCGCAGGCGGAGGATTAGCCTATTGAGCCGAAGCACCAGCCCATAATTTATTTTTACTATATATTTTTTAAAGATTTACTTTATTTATTTGAAAGAGTTACAGAGAGAGGCAGAGACAGAGAGAGAGAGAGAGAGAGAGGTCTTCTATCCATTCTCCAAATGGCAGCAATGGCTATAGCCGTGCTGATCCAAAGCCAGGAGCCAGGAGCCTCCTCCGGGTTTCCCACACGGGTGCAGGGGCCCAAGGACTTCAGCCATCTTCTAGTGCTTTCTCAGGCCATAGCAGAGAGCTGGATCAAAACTGGAGTAGCCAGGACATGAACTTGTGCCCATATGGGATCCCAGCACTGCAGACTGGGTTTTTAACCCACTGTACCACAGCACTGGCCCCTTTCCTATCTATTTTTTGAAATTAGTTTCTCTAGACTTTCTGGCTCTTCTTTAATCAGTTTTGTAAAATTGTATTTTAACCTAGGTTTTCAAATGCATTTTCAAGCAGTTGTACAAATAGTCTCTTATGACTTTTTAAAATTTTTTTCTGATTCTCTGCTACTCACTCAGAGGTGAAGGACTTTCAGGTAACCAGGCAGATAGATAAACTTAGCTCCCCTAAAGTGGTGCGCATTTCTTCTAACACTCAGAAAGGCATACCACCTGTACTTTATTCTTAGAATGTAAGGAAGCACTGGTGCCGTGGCTCAATAGGCTAATCCTCTACCTTGCAGCGCCGGCACACCGGGTTCTAGTCCCAGTCAGGGCGCTGGATTCTGTCCCGGTTGCCCCTCTTCCAGGCCAGCTCTCTGCTGTGGCCTGGGATTGCAGTGGAGGATGGCCCAAGTGCTTGGGCCCTGCACCCCATGGGAGACCAGGAGAAGCACCTGGCTCCTGCCACGGGATCAGCGTGGTGCGCCGGCCGCAGCGTGCCAGCCATGGCGGCCATTGGAGGGTGAACCAACGGCAAAAGGAAGACCTTCCTCTCTGTCTCTCTCTCTCACTGTCCACTCTGCCTGTCCGAAAAAAAAAATGCAAGGAAGCAAAGTCTAGCCATTGGCAGAGTGTATGCCCTTGTTCACTGCTTCATCACAGAAACTTAATTCCTGTACCTTTGTAAAATGTTTTCATCATTTTCTGTTATGTTTATGTATTATCAAAGCATGTATGTTTCCTGTCACTTTCTGCTCTGTGAGTTTTTTATTTAATCTGGAAGTCTTGTTGGGTTACACTGCTCAAGTTGTCTGAGGATTAAATCCTGGCTGAGATCCTTACTTGCTTTGGTTTTGATTTTGTGAGAGCTGTGGTTTTACAGCTTATGAAACAAAAATGCATTTTCCAGCTCAAATACTGTGTGATAGTCCCAGCGATTATCAGCTTTCTTTTTTCCAGTAAGAAAATCTTATCTAGGGGAGTAGCTGCAGTTGAATTCACCATCTAGTTAAGATTCTATAGTCTACTTGCTCCAGGAATTGTCTGTCTTTTGCACCAGGCCCAATAGAAAGTTAAGTGGTGATATGATAAGCAATGCTTTAGTGCCTTTTAGGTATGGATCAGGGATGCTGGTGAAAAGTGCTCCCACTGAGTTTGACTTCCTGATTTCAACTGGGATGCTGAACATCTGTGTGCAGGGACAAATCAAGGTTGACCAGAGCCACAGCTCAAAATCTCCCTCTTGGTAGTTACTATGTTGCTTCTGCTCGAATGCTTAAGCCAGATTCTTGAATGAGGTCTCTGTGTACCCAGCCTCTGTGTATAGTTCTCAAAGTTCTGGGAAGTTGAATAGTTTAATGGACAAAGCCTAGCCCATGTGCTTTACTCTAGCTGGAAGGGATAGCTCCACATTCTGGGTGAGAGATGTTGTGACTTCCACCATATCCTTAGGTGTATGCTCTTTTTCATTGCATTTCTCACAGCATCTTTTATTTATCTCTATCTTTTAGAAAGATTTATTTATTTATTGGAAGGAAAGGTGACAGAGAGGGGGAGATATATCAATTGATCGGTTGATCAATCATCCATATGCTGCTTCATTCCTCAAGTGGCCACAATAATAAAGTCTGAGCCAAGCCAAAACCAAAGCCAGGAACAAGGAACGCCTCGCTGTTCTCCCATGTGGGTGGCAGGGACCCAAGTGCTTGGGCCATTTTCCCACTGCACCCTAGGCACATTTTGAATTTGCATTTTGTACACATGATTTACTTTCTTCCCGATTAAAGCAATCACAGTATTAATAAAAACAACACAGTATGATCATGCTTATTTCAAATATCTCTATATTCAGTTGAATCTTGCAATCTTAATATTTCATGAGTGGAAACACTAGGTTTAAAATGAAATATCCTTCCTCTTCAGAATTTAAATAGTTATGTTTCTACCTTCCATTAAGCTGGACATTCTGAGCAAATCCACAGTATCTTAATGGTTTCATTTGTATTTTTTTCAACCGAATGTATTTTTTTCCTTAAATGACTTATGAGAATTACAAAGAATAAGTAAGATACTCAAAATACAGCTTCTTGTATGTTGGGTTTTGCTGGCATGCTAATTGCGCTCCCCAGCTCTGTCAACTGTCAACATTCTGTGGCAAGTAGTATCCTGAATGTGCTTTGACTGCATTAAACCAGATACACCAGGGCTTTCCTTCCAAAACTCAACTTAATAATAACCATTGAGAATCGATTTTAAAGTTGCTTGATGTTTAACTTGTATTTTTTAAAATTAAGTTAGGTGTTGATTTCCCAATTCTTGGCTCTTCAGCGCTTATAGCATTCTGTGCTACCTGCATGGCTTACTAATTTCAATTTATTGGTTTGTATAATTGTCTAGTGTGCTTGGATTACTGTCTCGTTGCAGGTTTCATATTAATAGAGAATAAAGCTGAATTTAATGTACTGCTAAGATTTTTGTGGGAGCTCAGTCTAAAGTGAGAGTTTGTCAAGAGAGCACTTAATGTTGTACTAGATTTGGGCTCTGTATAGATTGCTGAACCACATAGATATGGCTCCTCCATGCCAGGACTACAGCACTGTATTAGAAGCATGTGTAAGTGGAATAATAATGAGTGTTTTGTCTTTAAATACAATTGGGAAATGTTATGTTAAGCAAGGCTCAACACTTTTCTTGGTGCAAAGCACCACAAAATGATTAATATACTAATGTGCTTGGTGAGTCTTCCAGCAGACACTGAGCTGTGTGGAATTTCCAAAGATGCTTTATGGACATGTCTGCCTGCTAGCCTTGGTGCTGGGAGCTATCTAAGCTGCTGCTATTCTAAGGTAATATTCTTAGGCTGTTGAGGGCTGATGTAATTCTGGGTTCTTTTCCTGGGAATGTAGCGTTGAGCATTCTGGCTCCTATCTCAGAAGAGGTGGGCCTGAGGTTGGAGGTGCAGTGAAAGGGAGAGTCAGTTGTGCAGAGAGGGTTGAGAGGAGAGGATGTGATGGTTCCAGTCTGCACCTGGGTTCTAGCCTGTTCCAGCTGAGTCCCTGGCCTGTGGTGCTCCTATACCCTTTCTTGACTTAGACTGGCTGTGGTGGTGTCATGGTTGAGATCCAGCTTCTGGGCTTGAACTCTGATCTATTGTTTACTATTGTCTGTGTGTATGTGTGTGTGTTGGTGGGGGTGGGGAGAGGCTCCTCAACCTCTCTGAGAACTGGCTCTTCATTTGTAAAATAAGGCTGCAATCAACTGCCGTCATCATGGTGCTGTAAGTGTGAGATGCAGGAACTCTTTTAGGAAAGAATACTCAGAAAACTACATAATAAAATAATGCACTTTCCCTAACAACATTATCTTCTTTGGGGTACAATGTTGGCTGTCTCCCAGAAAACAGTGTTGTATAAAAGCAGGTAATCCTTTGCCATTTTTGGTGGACATTAGCATAAGTTCTTGTAGACCTATACAGAGAAGCTGCATATAATAGTTTTTGTAGATTCTGTGGATTTGTGTATTCAGTTCTGTCTGGCTTTCTCTGTAGTGTTCATATCCAGTCTGTAGTCTGAAATTGAGATGATGAAAATCACTTATCACTTGTTTTCTTAAATATGGTATAACTGAGAAGGTGAGTGTACTGCACAAATTCAGTTAGTACATTGTGAAACTGAAGTAGAAACAGATTCTTATTAATTGCCTGGGGTACTGGCTGACAGCTTTCCACAGACCAGGGTGACAAAGCTGGCTGACACCAGCCTGGAGGCAATCCCTTCTAGAACTGGGCATGTCCCAGAGGAGCTTTGGTGGCCAGGGTTAGGGTCAGAAGCACCACAGGCAATCAAGACCAGCTCAGGGAGATGTATATGGAAGCTAGGGCATCTTCCTGAGTGCCTAGTTTGCTGTCATCCTAGTTTGCTCACGGTGTATGCCCACTGCAGCCTGCAGCCCATCCACTTTGTGCTCTGTCCCTTGCCTCAACTCCAATGGGGCAGCTCCTAACGCCATCGCTAATGCTAGCTGGCTGTCTAGAAACCCTTGCTGCCCACTCCCAGCCTCAGCTTTCCCCACTTACTGTGTTGTCCCTGAGTTTTGAAGAGAGCCAGGTCCTTTCCCTCTAAAACTGACAGTGCTATACCCCCTGCACAAAGTAGAAATGTGTTGTCTTCCTGGTAGGGAGCCCTTCAAGATGGAAACCATATCGATCTTCTGTATATAAAGATAATTGAAAATGATTAAAAAATCTTTGGTGTTAAATTGGAAATTGCATAGATAATTAATTTTTTAAAAAAAAATCATGTAGGATCTCTGTCCTTAATGTGCTGTACATTGTGAATTAATACTATAACTAGTACTCCAACAGTATTTTCACTTTGTGTCTCTATGTGAGGGCAAACTGTTGAAATCTTTACGTAATATGTACTAAACTGATCTTCTGTGTATAAAGAGAATTGAAAATGAATCTTGATGTGAATGCAAAGGGAGAGGGAGTGGGAAAGGGGAGGGTAGTGGGTGGGAGGGAAGTTATGGGGGGGGAAGCCATTGTAATCCATAAGCTGTACTTTGGAAATTTATATTCTTTAAATAAAAGCTTTATAAAAAAAGATGGAAACCATATCTACACCTGCCACCTACCGTATGCGCTCTCCCACTCAATCAGTGACTTCTGGACTGAGGCAAGTCTAGCAAAGCAGGCACAGGGATGTGAGTCTTGTGTTGCCAGAGGTTGCTGTCCTTGGTGCTGGCCATATGGCTGGAGGAGGCTGGCCATCCTTGAACAGTGTTACCAAGCAATCATTTCTCAATCAGGAAAGTTGTCTGGAGTACATTTTAATTTTTTTTCTAATGTAATGATTTTGTCATGTAATGATAATATAATGATTACCGATTATTCAAGTCACAGATCAGGCCTTAATTAAAACTGTTAAATTCTTAATTGATTCCCAGTGGGGACACTCATGAGTGCAGGGAAAAGGCATTATCTTCACAGATGGAGTTTTTTGTGCTTCTGTCACTTGTGACTAACAGGGTATGCAGGTGAACTGACGATGCAGCCCTAAAATAATATGTGTGGACAGCCCACTGTGGGGGGAGGACCTCCCACAGAGAGCTGGCGAGCACCACCTATCTGCAGACCTTAAGTGTAGTTGCACACCTGACTGTGTGAAGCAGGCTTGGAGGAATTTTGAGGCTTTTTAGGTGAGTGTGCTACATGTAGAGATGAGACAACAGAACAGGCCTGATATGCTGTCCTCTGGCTATCGTTTGTTAACCTGCCTTTTGGGAGAGCTGCTCCATTCTCTCACTGCTAAGTATGGCTCACTGCACCTGAACTGTTTGTACAACAGTGTGGTCTGTCTGTGCTGAAACCTGCCTTCCTTGGAATTTGGAACATGGCATGTGCCAGACAGATGGTGACTGTGTGGTCACCCCCAATGCAAACACAAAGCATCAAGTCTCTCAACAGCTTCCTTGATATGAATCACCTCACATGTGTGGTCACACCAAGCTGCTAAGGGACCTGTGTGTGTCCTGTGTGAATCCTCTGGGATAGAAACTCTGGAAGCTTGCACCTGGTCTCCCCCAGACTTAAGCCAGATGCCTTTTCCCTTAGCTGCTTTTGCTCTGTCACTTTTCACTGTAATAAATCATAACTGTGAGTAGAACTCTCTGCTGGTTGACCACCTGGGGGTAGTCTTAATGTTGTTATTTGATATAAGTTGAAGCTCAAATATTTGTGTTGCATTTTCAGAGATTGCCTTTTACTGGAATTTCTTTTTGCTTTTTACTTTTTACATCATTTATAATTTCAATAATTTTAGAGCATACAATTCAGTGCCATTAAGTACATTCACAGTGTTGTCTAACCATCACTGTCATATAAAACTTACCGTTTTAACCATTTTTAAAGTATACAGGTTAGGGACATTACGTGTATTCACAGTATTGTGCAACCATAATCACTGTCCTTTATAACTCCTTTCATCTTCAATTGAAATTCTGTATCCAGTAAACACAAATGTCCCATTCCCTTCTCCCTCAGCTCCTGGCAACCACCATTCTACTTTCTGTCTCTTTGAGCTGAACTATCGTAGGTATCATCTCATATGAGTGGAATCATATGATATTTGTTATTTTATGGACTTGCTTATTTTACTTGGCATAATGTCCTCAAGTTATATCCAAGCTGTAGTATGTGTCAGAATTTTCTTCTTTTTGAAGAAGAATTAACACTTGGGGAGCTTCCATGTTTTGGCTATTTTGAACAGGCAGAATGGGAGTATGAGAAAGTGCGAGAGCAAGTGTGAATGCGCATGAGAGAGAGAGAGAGAGAAAGAGAGATAGTCCATCTGCTGATTTGTTCTCTAAATGCCCACAACATCCAAGGCTGAGCCAGGTTGAAGTCAAGAGCTGAGAACTCCATCTGGGTCTCCTGTGTGGGTGGCTGGAACCCAATTACTAGGCTCTAATCCACTCCTTCCCAAGATGTATTAGCAGAAAGCTGGATCGCAACAGAGCAGCCATGACTCATGGCACTCCAATATGGGATGCAAGTGTCATAAGCATCAGTTTAATCAGCTGCATTATGATGCCCATGCCTTAATTGGTACATTTTACTAACATTTTGTTGTACAATTTAAAGGAGAAAATATCTTTATCATTAAATGTAATACTTTTGCTTTAAACATTAAACTCTTCTAAGTATGGTTGATTTGAGGTCAGAAAGCAGTTTACTGGCATCAAAGAGAGATATTTGGCTAGATATTTGATACTCTACTGCCCCATTTTTGAAACTAAAAGCATCAGCTGTAAAGAATTGAACTTCTTATAATCTTAAAGTCAAACTTAGAGAGAGAGTTCCTATCGACTGGTTCACTCCTCAAATGGCCATAATAGCCAGCGCTGGGCTGATTCTAGGCCAAAGCCAAGAATCAGGGTTTTTTTTTCTGGGTCCTTCACGTGGGTGGCAGTGGCCCAAACACTTGGACTGTTTTCCACCACTTTCCTCAGCCATTAGCAGGTAGCTGGTTCAGAGTGGAGTAGCTAGGACACAAACCGACACCTGTATGGAATGCTGGCATCAAAGGTAGTAGCTTTACCTGCTACACCATTACGCTGACCCCGACAATCTGACTTTTGTATTAAAATTTTATTTGAGGAAAGCTTTGATTTCACTTAGGTATGTGGCACTGTATTTTAAATATGTGCCCCCTTTACATCAGCTGTTCTTAATTTACTGACTTAAATTCAATGCCTTTAAGCTTCTTGATTTTGTGTATCACATCAAAGCTTGCATGCTTTACATACCTTAAAGTAAAAAATAAATAAATAAAGCCATCATGTAACATGACTTCATAGTGTATTTTGATACTAGAACAGCATTGTTGTCCTTTGAGCTGGTAAAGTTTAAGAACAAGGCATAGATTTTTGTTTATACTCAAAAGCTATTCATGAGATTCATTATCTTACCTAACCCAAATCATATACACGTTAATCTCTCTAGTATTGCAGTGTAATCCATTTTATTGCTTCAAAATGCCTCTTAAATGAGTATTCTGATTAGGAAATAAGTCAACATTACATTTTATTTTTGTTGTAGTTATAGAAGTAATTCCTTGAAAGTTTCAAAGATAATTAACAGTATTGTAAACTGTTAGACAATGTAGATGTTTTTAAGGGGAGGAAGAATGAGTACTAATTTTGCAAATTAAATACATATGTTTCTTAGTACTGTTTATTAATCATGTGCTTATGGTACAGGTGGTACTTAGAATATGCTAAAATAACTGATTAAGAAAGTAAAAAACTCAAAATTTTTTCTTATTTTCTGCTTGTCCTGTGCTGTTTAACATTAGATAAACATAGACTTAAATGAGTTTTTCTCTGAAAGATTTATTATTTAGAGGAAAATTAAATAACTATTATTATAATAACCAAAAGCCACAATAATCAATATATTACTCATTCAAGCAAATCCATGATCTTCCCCTTTCTTCCCTTCTTTCTTTCTTCCCTTCCATTTCCTTCATTCCTTTGTTTTATATTAGCATATATGTTACACAGTGTTTGAAGGTTTATACTATCAGATATCAAGAATTATTATAAAGCTGTAATATTTAAGACATGTGATACTGATGCAAAGATAGACTACTCTATAATGAAAAAGAGTGGAGAGCACAGAAATGGAACCAAGCTTACACAACTTATGTCTTATGACAAGGGTAACATTGCAATTCAATAATTAAAGGAATTTTATGTTTAATAGATGGTATTGTCAACTAGCTATTTATGAGCAAACTCAAAAGAATGGGAAAATGTAGGATAATGGAATTAAAAAGTAAGTTTTTGCACCAAAATGGACTTTAAATTCCATTTTTAGTGAACTTTTTGACATATCCTTGGTATATAGGATATTTCATCCTACTTCATACCATACAAAAAGTCATTTCTATATTGCTTGGAGCTCCAAATGTGATAAAATGAAAATTTTTAAGGTTTCTCCATTTGATAGACAGAATCACAGAGATATGAGAGACAGAAGGAGAAAGAAAGATATTCCAACTGACCAGTGGTTGGATGGGCTGGAGCCAGGAGCCAGGAGCTTCTTCTGGGTGTCCCATGTGGGTGCAGGGGCCCAGAGACCTGGGACATCCTCTGGTGCTATCCCAAATCAGCACAGAGCTGGATCAGTTGAGCAGCCATGCCTGGAACTTGTGCCCATAACCCGCTGAGATACAGCGCTGGCCCCAAAATGTAAATCTTTTCAAAGAAAATGTACAAAAATTTACTAGTGAACTTCAGTAGTACAAAGTGTATAACTAGGAGCTAACTCTAAAGTATTAATCATACAAAAAATATATATCAGACTATATCAAAGACCTATTGGTCAGCAAAAGATACCATTAAGAGAATAAAAAAGAGGACAAAATATTTTGCCTGGTAAGTAAGATGCTTACCTGTGTTCCATATTGGAATACTTGAGTTCTAGTTCTGGCTCCAGACTTCAGCTTCTTACTAATGTGGACCCTAGGAAGCAGTGGTGATGGTGATGGTTTAAATAGTTGGGTCTCTGCCATGCATTGAGAAGCCTGAATTCAGTTCTTGGCTCCTGGTTTTGTTCTGACCCAGTACAGCCATTGTGGACATTTGGGGAGTAAACAACTGGATGGGCGCTCTATCACTTTCTGTGTCTGTCTATCTCTTAAATAAATAAATGAATGAATATTTTAAAATTTAAAAAGAACAAAGATAAAACATACAACAGAGGAAAATATTTTATACTATACAATCCAATAAAGGATTCGTATTAATACTACATAAAGAACTCCCACAAATCAATAAGAAAAAACACAGACAACAAACTTAATAGAGAAGGGAGCAAAATAGTTGATTGATATTTCACTTGAAGAGCTTATACAATAGCCAATAATTATATGAAAAAGTACTGAACTTCTCCAGTCACAAGAGAGGAGCAAATTAAAATCACAGTACATATTATGGAACACCCATCTGAATGAGTAAATTTAAAAAATGCAAAGTAGCAAATGTTGGTAAAGGTCAGAAGTAACTGGAATGCAAGTGCTTTACTGGTGGGAATATAAATTGCTACCATGGCTTTGGTAGTGGCTTGACAGTATCTATTATGAAATTTACATACACCATGAAATCACAGTCCCACTCACAGGGATATCACTGATAGAAATACAACTTTATTAAAAATTAAAAATGTACTGCAGTATTCATAGGACTCTCTAGGGTATAACTTTGAGCAAAAGAAGTTAGACACAAAGGAATACAGATGATATGATATGATATGATATGATTTCAGTTATACAGAGTACAAATAGAGAAACACTAACAAAGCCATTGCAAAATAAGGTAACTATGAATCTTGAGAGGGGTGTAATGAGTTATAGGAATAATGAAGGAATTTTGAGTGTGGATAATGTAAATTTTATGACATCCTTGCTCAGTTTCTCTCTCTTTTTCTCTCTCTCTCTCTTTCTCACTGTATACAACTCTACCTGTCAAATAAAAAAATAAATAAATAAAAGTGTGTGAGCACATGTTTGGGTATGTATACTTGGTGTGCCTGTGAATGCATGTATAACATATGTAAGTGCGTACAGGCAAATTTGCAGGTATGCATATCAGGTTAAATGCACGCATGTGTGAGTGTACTCATATTTATTGTATGTACCAGTAAGTATATTTATGTATGTGGGCTAATGTCTCCGTGTGCATCTGTGTTTATGTGTGTACATATGCTTGAATATCTTTATATACTTGTGGATGGTTCACATGTCTCTATGTGTGCATAATTGAATTTCTGTGAATTATTTGATATGCACACAAGTATACCTGTGTAACTGAACTAGGAAAATTGTGCTTGCATGCATGTATCACGTTTTTTCTGTGTACCTGCTCATGTGTGTATATGTTCATGTGTGTATGAATGTATGTGGATGTATGTGCCAATGTGCATATGTGTGCATGTGTGTATAATCCAACCTGAATGTCATTGGCTTCATTTCTAAATCTTGTGCAATTCCTTGCCTGAATTAATGTTTCAAGTATAGCAGAAGCATTACCAGAAACAAACTAATCAGTCTTGTTCATCTTGGATGGAGTAAATTACCATCTCAAGAATGCACAAAAATTCTCCAATAAAAAACAAACAAATGAAAACTGTTTTTGTTGTGGGATTTAGAAATCAGGGCCTTTGAAAGGAATTTTGCATCTTAAAAATGATCATTTATAGTAGATCAAAGACCAATCACTTGAGACATTGTTTCAAAATATCATTTACTTTTCTAGTAGAGAAAGGGAGCACGAGTCCTCTCCAAGAACAGTGTTTTTCTCTCAGGCTGCCAAAACTATCAATTCCAGGACAACCTGCATACATACACATCATTCTGTTAATTTATGTCATAGCATTTTAAAATGTTTTAAGAGACAGTTAATCTCAAAACCACGTTGTATTTTAAAGTCTATAACATGAGAATAACCAGAATACTAAAAAATTGTTTTGCATGTGATATACTCTTCCAAGTTATTTATTTTTTTCAATTCATGGGCCTTACTTAGGGCCATTCTTTAATATAAATAGGAATGCTTATTTTTAGTATTATTATTGTCATTGTTGTTAATTAAAGCCATTACCGAATTTAGATTTAGTTTTTCCCTAAGATCCTCTTATGTTCCAGGTTCCCATGAAAGATGCATTTTTCATTTAGTCATCATATCACCCACGTCACTTCTGTGCTGTGAAATGTCTAAGATTGCACTTGTTTTTGATGGTCTTGATAATTTTGCATTATATTGACCAGGTATTTTATTGAATGTCATTCAATTGGGATTTGTGTGACATTATTCTTATGCTTTGAGGTTTGTATGTTTGGGGTGAGAGACCTCAGAATGAAGGTGTCATTTTCATCAGATTATCTTGAGTCCTCTCTATCAACATAGCTAATCACTGTTAACATCAACTTGATCATTGGGCTGAAATAGTAGCATTTTTCAGGCTTCTCTACTGCAAGTGTACTTTCTTATGCTGCACTGTCTGAAAGGAAGTCACTATGTTCAAAATGCTCAAGGGTGGAGCATCTACCGAATCTATTTGGAATTCTTCTACAAAGATTTGTTTACCCTATTTATTCAATATTTTATTTATTTCAGTATGGACTCATGGATGTACATCATATATGGCTTTGTGTACTAATCAGTGTGATTTTATTTTTTACTCAAGTTGTTCCAGCTTAGGCCATTGAGAACTCTTTCCTTTGACTCCATGTTCCATTGGCATACCCCCCCCCAATACTATTCTGTATATCTGAGCTCTTGCTTATTTTCTAGCATTGCATTGTGCTACAAGCTCATCTTGTATATTTCCTGCTCTGGTCCTAGATTCAAGCATTTCTCCAAGGAGCCCTGGTATCCTTTGGAGAATGGTATTTGAAAGTGATCTTGGCTATGGGTGTGCTCATTGTTATTGGGAATTAATTGCCATTGATTCTCGGTCCTTTCATCAGACAGAGCACAGAAATTTATATATATATATATATATATATATATAATATATATAAAACACATACACACATACATTAATATGGAAATTTCTAATGCAACCATCTGTCTTTATGTTAAGCTAAACATGAATTCACACTGATACCTCCAACTCTTCCATTATCAACTGTATAATTCTATGATCTACCTCTTACTTATCTGTAGTCTCCCACTATAACAGTGAGAAACCTAACTCTTTCCATCCACCATATATTTATTTAATGCATGACTCCTACATTTGCCTAGATATCAGTTTCACATTTCTGTGTGTCTGACATTTTCTATATTCCAACCATAAATACTGCTCATCCTGCCCCCTTCTACTTCTATTCCTACTACTTTGACCCATTTAATGAATGAATAGCTAGAATGTTTTATAAAAGATATATTTATTTGAAAGGAAGAGTCACAGAGAGGGAGAGGGAGACAGAGAGGAAGAGGAAGTGGGAGAAAGAGAGGGAAAGGGAGAGGGAGAAGGATAAGAAGAGGGAAAGATGTTTTCAGTCGCTGGTTCACTATCAACATGGCTGCAACAACCGGAGATCTAAAGCCAGGAGCCAGGAGCTTCTTCCAGGTCTTCCACATAGGCACAGGGGTACAGGTACTTAGGCCATCTTCTTCTACTTTCCCAGGCATATTACCAGGGAGTTGGATTAGAATTGGAGCAGCTGAAACTCGAACTGGCACCCTGTGTGATGCTGGTGCCACAGGTGATGGCTTTACCTGCTATGCCACAGTGCTTGCCCCATGAATAGCTAGTTGATCATAATGGGGCAGATTCTCCTGGAGAGACTCTGTGCATACATATCTCTCTTTTTTACTTTTATTTAATAAATACAATTTTTAAGATTTATTTTTTTATTTGAAAGACAGAGTTACAGAGAGAGGCAGAGACAGAGGGAGGTCCTCCATCTGCTGGTTCACTCCCTAGATGGCCGCAATGGCCAGAGCTGTGCTGATCCAAAGCCAGGAGCAGGAGCTTCTTCTGGGTCTCCCACATGAGCACAGGGGCCCAAGGACTTGGGCCATCCTCCACTGCTTTCCCAGCCACAGCAAAGAGCCGGATAGGACGAGGAGCAGCCAGGACTAGAACCAGCATCCACATGGGATGCAGGCACCACAGGACAGAGCTTTAACCCATTGCACCACAGCACTGGCCCCATAAATATAAATTTCAAAAGTACAACTTTTGGATTTTAATGGTTCTTCCCGCCATAACCACCCTGCCACCTGCAAACCATCCCATCTCCTACACCCTCTCCCAACCCATTCTTCATCAAAATTTATTTTCAATTATCTTTATATACAGAAGATTAACTCTATACTGAGTAAAGATTTTAACAATTTGCACCCACACAGACACACAAAGTATAAAGTACTGTTTGAAGATTATTTTTACCATTAATTCTCATAGTACAACACATTAAGGACAGAGATCCTACATGGGGAGCAAGCGCACAATGACTCCTGTTGTTGATTTAACAATTGATACTCTTATTTATGATGTCAGTGATCACCCAAGGCTCTTGTCATGAGCTTCCATGGCTATGGAAGCCTTTTGAGTTCATAAACTCTGACCTTATTTATACAAGGCCATAATCAAAAGTGGAAGTTCTCTCCTCCCTTCAGAAAAAGGTACTTGCTTCTTTTATGGCACCTTCTCCCCACTGAGATCTCACTCACAGAGATCTGTCATTTAGGTCATTTTTTGCCACAGTATCTTGGCTTTCCATGCCTGAGAAACTCTCATGGGCTTTTTAGCCAGATCTGAGTGCCTTAAGGACTGGTTCTGAGGCCAGAGTGCTGTTAAAGGCATCTTCCATTCTATGAGTCTGTGTGTATCCCGCTTGCTATGTTGGATCATTCCCTCCTTTTTAATTCTATCAATTATTATTAGCAGACTCTGGTCTTATTTATGTGATCCCTTTGGCACTTAATCCTATCTTTATGATCAGTTATAAACTTGCACTAATCACTTTAACTAGTAAGGTGGCATTGGTACCTGCCAACTTTATGGGATTTGGAGTCCCATGGCAAATTTCTAGCCTTACCTTAAGAATAAGTCTAGCAGGCACTGCGGCTCAATAGGCTAATCCTCCACCTTGTAGTGCCAGCACCCTGGGTTCTAGTCCCAGTCGGGGAGCCGGATTCTGCCCCGGTTGCCCCTCTTCCAGTCCAGCTCTCTGCTGTGTCCAGGGAGTGCAGTGGAGGATGGCCCACGTGCTTGGGCCCTGCACCCCATGGGAGATCAGGAGAAGCACCTGGCTCCTGCCATCGGATCAGCGTGGTACGCCGGCCGCAGTGCGCCGGCCGCGGTGGCCATTGCAGGGTGAACCAACGGCAAAGGAAGACCTTTCTCTCTGTCTGTCTCTCTCTCACTGTCCACTCTGCCTGTCAAAAAAAAAAAAAAAAAAGAGTAAGTCTGAGGGTGCTTGTGCCGAACTGTACATCTCCTCCCTCTCTTATTCCCACTCTTATTTTTAACAGGGATCAATTTTCAGTTGGGTTTAAACACCTAAGAATAATTGTGTGTTAATTAAAGAGTTCAACCAATGGTATTAAGTAGAAAAAGAAAATACTAAAAAGAATAAAATGGTAAGCTGTTCCTCAACAGTCAGGACAAGGGCTGATCAAGTCATTGTTTCTCATAGTGTCAGTTTCACTTCTACAGGTTTTCTTTTAGGTGCTCAGTTGTCACAGATCAGGGAGAACATATGATATTTGTCCCTCTGGGACTGGCTTATTTTACTCAGCATGATGTTTTCCAGATTCCTCGATTTTGTTGCAAATGACTGGATTTCATTTTTTTAACCGCTGTGTAGTATTCCATAGAGTACATATCCCATAATTTCTTTATCCAGTCTACTGTTGATGGGCATTTAGGTTGATTCCAGGTCTTAGCTATTGTGAATTGAGATGCAATAAACATTTAGGTGGATATAGCTCTTTTATTTGCCAATTTAATTTCCCTTGGAGAAGTTCCAAGGAGTGGGATGGCTGGGTCATGTGGTAGGGCTATGAGGTTTATGAGGAATCTCCAAACTGTCTTCCATAGTGGCTTTACCAGTTTGTGCATACATTTTTTATTTAGTCCTCTTAGCAGTCTTTAAAATAAATCATTTTATCCATATGGTACTGCTGAAAAAAAGAATGAGTGCCAATGCCTTTTTTAAAGTTTATGTAAGATGAACAATTTTCATGTATTTTATATATACAGATTTAGGGGCATAGTGTCCCACTGAATTTTTTTTAAGATTTATTTATTTGACATACAGAGGTAGAGAGAGAGAGTTCTTCCATCCACTGGCTCACTCCCCAGATGGCTGCAACAGCTGGAGCTGAGCAGATCCGGATCCAGGAGCCAGGAGCCAGAAGCCGGAATCTGCCCTCCCAGGCACATTAGCAGGCAGCTGGATTGGAAGTGGAGCAGCCAGGACTCAAACCACTGGATGCTGGCGCTGCATGCTGAGGCTTTTCCCCACTGTGCCACAGCACTGCTGCATCCACCCTACTGAATTTTTAAAAGGAAATGAGCACTGTTTGGAACTATTAAAGGCCTAGATTTTTCCTGCCTATGTAAGCTAACAGATTACCCTGGCACAGAGTCCTGGATCCTGGCAAGAAGACAGCAAACTCCTCATTCAGACATGAAGGACTTGCTACTCATGACACACAGGCAGCATGAGCATAAGCTGATCTGAGGCAGCTTTCCCGAGCCTTAATTCCCACAGGTGACTCAAAGAGGGTGTGCTGACAGCTGCACATGCAGTGACTGTGTCAGGAGAAGAATTCTGTTTAAGAAATGCAAATTTATTATACAGACCCTCTGCTAGACAGACAGAGAGAGAAAGCACTTTGTGGGTCTTTTTTCTTTTTTTAAGAAGTACAAAGAATAAAAAGATGAACTTTTATTTAAATTCAAACAGGTTTTCCAAGTGTGATGTGAAAACTGAAAATTTCCAGAGGTCTAATTCCGTTCATCTTTTTCTGTTATTCTCACCAAAAATCATCAAATTTTTTCAATAAAGATGCCCACTTCAGCTCCAACTGAGATGTCCACTATCCAAAATTAAGAGAAAAGGGAACAACAAAAGAAGGTCTCTCTCTTTCCCTTATATCTCTATTATATATAGATCTATGTACAATATATATATATATATATATAATCTGTATATATAAATCTTTCCATATATTAGTCTATATATGTCTATCAATATATATAAATCTCTCTGTAATATATATATATAATATATGTATAATCTCCCTAGCTCTTTCTAAAAAGAGTCTATGTGATAGATTTGCATTTCTTAAGTTCTGAATTCTTCTCCTGACACAGTCACTGCATGTGCAGCTGTCAGCACACCCTCTTTGAGTCACCTGTGGGAATTAAGGCTCCGGAAAGCTGCCTCAGATAGGCTAATGCTCATGCTGCCTGTGTGTCATGAGTAGAGAGTCCTTCATGTCGTTTGTTTTAATGGAACTTCTGATATGATACTGATAACACTTTCATTTTTCCATGTACACAGGAAAAGGCATGAAAATAAAATATTTATTCCAGGCAAATAGATGCCCAGGTAAATGTCACAGATTATTTAAGTATTTTTAAAAGTTTGTGTAAGGTGAACAAATTTCATGTATTTCATTTGTGAGCACAGTGACACTTCTCACCCTGCCCTCCTTCAGGCCCATGCTTCCACCCTTCTTCCTCCTTTCTTTCTTCTTTGTTATTTTTATTTTTATAATGATGTACTTTCAGTTTACTTTATACTCATAAGATTAATCCTCCACTAATTAAAGAATTCAACGAATAGTAAGAAGAATAAAAAAACACTGTCCACAAAGACTGTACAAAGTAATCAGTTCTCAAAATGTCAATTTAATTCATATGCATTGAATTTTTTGTACTCTATTAGATACCATAGATCAGGGAAAACATGATTTTTATCTTTTGGGGAATGGTTTATTTCACTAAGTATACATCAATTTTTTTGTGAAAGTGAGGATTTCATTCTTTTTATGGCTAAGTAGTATTCCATAGTGTGTGTTTAAATATAAATATATAATATATATAAATATATATAATATATATATATTTCTTTTTAAATTTCATTTTTAAACATTTTATTTGTTATACAAGTTTCATGTATTTCATTTGTACAGGAACATAAATAAACATAATAAATACTTCCTCCCATACCCTCCCTCCTGCTGATGTTCCAACCCTTCCTCCTCCTTTCTCTTCCATTGCCACTCATAGTTTATACAAAGATTTATTTTCAGATTACTTAAAGATAGTGTGGTTAACTCTACACTAAGAAAAAGAGTTCTACAAACAGTATGAAGAGGGGAAAAAAACCCTGTGCCTCTATGAATGAGATAGGGGCTGTAATAATAATCAAATCTCAAAATGTCTACTTCACTGCATTGCAATACATTTAAGGTACTCAATTAGTTACCTTGGATCAGGGAAAACATGGTATCTGTGTTTTTGGGACTATTTTTTCACTAAGTACAGTGGTTTTCAGTTGTATCTATCTTGTTGGAAAATACAGGATTTTATTTGTTTTTCTTTTTTACAGATGAATAGTACTCCTTAGTGCATATATACCATAATTTCTTCATCCAGTCAATAGTTGATGGACATCTGGGTTGATTCCATATGTTAGCTCTAGAAATTGTGCTGCAATGAACATAGGGGTAGAGATAACTCTTTTATATACTGATTTCTTTTGATTTGGTAATTCCCAGAAGTGGCATGGCAGGATCATATGGTAATTCTGTATTCAGATTTTTGAGTTACCATTATATCGTCTTCCTCACTGGCTTCACCAGTTTATATTCCCACAAACAGTGGACCAGGGTACCATTTTCCCCACATTCTCACTAGCATTTACTGTTTGTTAAATTCTGTATAAGAGACATTCTAATTAGAGTGAGATAAAACCTCACCATGGCTTTGATTTGCATTTTTCTAGGGCTAGTAATCCTCAGCATTTTCTCAAGTGTTTGTTGGCCATTTGAATTTCCTCTCTTGAAAATGACTATTCGAGTAATTTGCCCATTTCTTAACTGGATTGTCAGTTTTGTTGTTGTTGAATATCTTGAGCCCTTTATACATTCTGGATGTTAACCCTTTATCAGTTGCATAGTCTGCAAATAATTTCTCCAATTTTGTTGGTTGCCTCTTCACTTTGTTGAGTGTTTCTTTTGCAGTATAGAAAGTTCTCAATTTGATGTAATTCCATTTGTCAGTTTTGTCTTTGATTGCCTGTGCTTCTGGTGTCTTTTCCAAGATGTCTTTATGTATGCCAATGTCTTCAGAGTTTTCCCAGTGTTCTATAATGATTTGATGGAGTTGGGTCATAGATTTCGGTCTTTGATCCATTTTGAGTGGATTTTTGTGTAAGGCGAAAGGTATGGGTCTAGTTTCATACTTTTGAATGAGGAGATCCAATTTTTCCCACATCATTTGTAAAAGAGACTGTCCTTGCTCCAGGGATTGATTTTAGCTACTTTGTCAAAGATAAGTTGGTTGTAGATGCATGGATTGATTTCTGGAGTTTCTATTCTTTTGTATTGGTCTACAAGTCTGTTTTTGTGCCAGTACTAGGCCGTTTTGATTATAATGGTCATGTAGCATGTCTTAAAATCATCCAGCTTTGTTTTTATTGTATTACATTGCTTTAGACAGTCAGAGTCTCTTGTGTTTCCACATGAATTTTTAGCTCATTTTTTCTAGATCTGCCAAGAATGTTGTTGGTATTTTGATTGGGATCACATTAAATCTGTAAAATTGGTTTTGGTAGTATGGACATTTTGATAATATTGATTCTTCCAATCTATGAACATGGAAGATTTTAACCATTTTTAAATGTCTTATTCTATTTCTTTCTTTAGTGTTTTGTAATTTTCATCATAGAGATATGACACACTTGGTTAAATTTATTCTGAAGTATTTAATTCTTTTTGGAGCTATTGTAAATGGTATTGATCATAAAAGTTCTTTATCAGCCATGGCATTGTCTGTGTATACAAATGCAGTTCATTTAATATCCTGCCATTTACAAACTCTTTTATGTGTTCCAACAGTCTCTCACTGGACTCTTTTGGATCCCCATATATAGAATGTTGTCATCTGCAAATAGGGATAGTTTGATTTCTTCCTTTCCAATTTGTATTCTTTTGATTTCTTTTTCTTGCCAAATAGCCTCTGGATAAAACTTCCAGGGCTATTTTAAATAGGAGTGGTGAGACTGGGCATAATTGTCTAGTTCTGGATCTTAGGGGAAATGCTTCCAGCTTTACCCCATTCAATAGGATGCTAGCCAAGGGTTTGTTATAAATTGCCTTAATTGTTTTGAAGAATGTTCCATTTATACCCAATTTGCTGAAGATTTTCCTTATGCAAAGTTATATTTTATTAAATGCATCCTCTGCATCTATTGAGAGAACCATATGGTTTTTATTCTTCAGTTTGTTAATTGATGTATCACATATATTGATTTGCAAATGTTGAACCATCTCTGCATACTAGGGATAAATCCTACATGGACTGGATGAATGATCTTTCTGATGTGATGTTGGATTTGATTCACTGATATTTTGTTGAAGATTTTACATGTATCATCAAGGATATTGGTCTATAGTTCTTTCTCTGTTGCATCTTTTTCTGGCTTAGGAATTAAGGTGATGCAGGCTTCATAGAAGAAGTTTGGGAGGATTCCTTCCTTTTTGATTATTTTGAATAGCTTGAGAAGAATCAGAATTAGTTTTTATGTAAATGTCTGGTGGAATGTCTGGTAGCTGACTGGTCCTGTGCTTTTTTTGTTGGGAGGATCTTTATTACTGATTCAATATCTGTCTTGGTTATCAGTATGTTTAGGTTTTCTATGTCTTCCTGACTCAATTTTGTTAGATTGTATGTGTCTAGGAATCCATTTCTTCTAGGTTTCCTGATTTGTGGGCATACAACTTTTTACCATAATCCCTGATTTTTTTTTTCATCTCTGATTTTATTGATTTTGGTCTTATCCCTCTTTGGTTATTTGGGCCAATGGTATGTCAATTTTTTTTTTTTTCAAAAAAACCAGCTCTTAATTTCACTGATCTTTTTTTCATTTTTTTTTGTTTTCAATTTTGTCTATTTCTTTTGTAATTTTAATTATTTCCTCTCTCCCACTAATTTAGGGTTTGGTTTGTTATTGTTTTTCTAGGTGCTAGCTCATATTTTTGGTACCTTTCCAATTTCTTAATGTAGGCACTAATTTCTATAAACTTCCCTCTTAACACTGCTTTTTCTGTGTCCCTTAAGTTTTGATGTCATCTTCATTTGTTTCCAGAAACTTTTCTCTTTTGATTTCTTCTATGACCCACTGTTTATTCATGACCATGTTTTTCAGTTAGTCTCCATGTATTTGCACATGTTCTAGAGATCTTGATTTGTTGATTTACAACTTCATTTCATTGCGGTCAAAGAAGTTGGATGATATAATTTAGATTTTCTTGAATTTGCTGAGACTTGCTTTATGGCCTAGCATATGGTCTATTTTAGAGAAAGTTCCATGCACTGATGAGAAGAATGTGTATTCTGCCACTGTAGGGTAAAAAGTTCTGTAGATACCAGTTAGTCCATTTGGTCTATAGTATCTATTAACTTTATTGTTTCTTGGTTGATTTTCTGTGTAGTTCATCTGTCCATTGATGAAATTGGAGTGCTGATATCCCCCATAGCTATTGTATTGGAGTCTATCTATGTCTCCCTTTAGATCCATTAAGATTTCTTTTAAGTAGCTATGCATCCTGGAATTGGGGTGTATAAATTCATTATTGTCACATCTTCCTGTTGAATTGATCCCTTAATAATTACATTGTTCCCTTCTTCATCTCTTTTAACAGTTTTTTATTTTGAGGTCTATTTTGTGTGATATTAGGATGTCAATACTTGCCCTTTTTTTCTGTCTGTTAACACAGAATATCTTTTTCCATCCTTTCACTCTCAGTCTGCCTGTATCTTTGTTTGTGAGATGTATTTCTTTTAGGTAGAAAATAGATGAGTCTTGTTTTTTAATCTATTCAGTAGTCTGTATCCTCTAACTAGAGAGTTGAGGCTATTTACATATAAGGTGAATATTCATAAGTAACAACTTGACCCTATTATTTTTCCATAAATATTCCTGTTGTTTACTTTGGATTTCTTTTGTAATTTTACTAAGAGATTTTTTCTGCCTTAAAATTCTTTCATAATGATGGCTGTTCTGTGTTTCTGTGTGTAGCACATCCTTAACCTTTTTTTTAAGGCTGGATGAGTGGTGACAAATTCTTTCAATTTCTGCTTGTTATGGAAGGACTTTATTTCATCTTCATTCATACATGAGAGCATTTCAGGGTACAGTACTCTTGGTTGACAGTTTTTATCTTTTATGTCTTGGACTATGTCTTGCTATTCCCTTCTGGTCTGTTGTGTTTCTAATGAAAAGTCAGCCATGAGTCTAATAAGAGATCCTCTGATAGTAATCTGGCATCTCTTTTTCCACAACTTCAAGAACTCCTAAGACCCGTAGATCCATATGTTGGATTGTTTGATAGTATTCCATAAATCTCTAACACTGTTAATTTTTTTTTATTTCCTTCTTGCTTGGTTTTTGGTTTTTTTTTTTGTTTGTTTGTTTGTTTGTTTGTTTTTGGTCTGACAGTAAAATTTCCAAAGATTTGTTTTCTAGTTTGGGTATTCTTTCTTCTGCCATTTCAAGTCTGCTTTTAAGACTTTCCATCACATTTTTACTTTGAATTCTTCATTTCTAATATTTCATTTTGATTTCTCTTTAAAACCTCAATTTCATGGAAAAATTTTCATTCATGTCATATATGATTTTCTTTCATTAATGGATTTGCTTCTTATTGCTTTTGAGTAATACTATGGTTAACATTTTGAATTCCACTTCTGGCATTTTCTCAATCTATTCATCTTCATATTGTAATAATGAAATGTGTTCCTTTGAGGGAAAATTCATATTTCTATGTTTGTCTTTAGGCATTTTTGGAGTGTATTGTTTTCCTCTGATAGCTTTTATCTTTGATCTATGCCTCTGTGGGTTAGTGGAATATCTACACTTTCAGTGAATACCAAGAGGTATATGCTGAGTATGGCCAGTGAGTTCTGGTCAGTGCTCCAGGGTGGGGTAAGCACTGAGGGTAACACTCAAGTTGGGCATGGTAAATCTCAATGCCTGGCTCTTAGCTCCCAGTGTGTTCCATGCCCTGTATGCACTGTACTAATGATCTGTGCAGTCCTCAATGTGAACACTGCAATGTATACCACATTTTCTTTTCAAGTCATTGGTTGATGGATGTCTGAGTTGATTCCATATCTTTGCTCTTGTGAATTGAGCTACAACAAAGATGGTAGTACAGATAACACTTTCTTGTGCTGGTTTCTTTACATTTGAGTTAATTCCCAGGAGTGGGATTGCTGGGTCATATGGTAAGTCTATTTTCAGATCTCTGAGGAATCTCCATACTGTCTTCTATAGTGGTTGTACTAATTTACATTCCTCCCAGCATTGTAAATTGAAGTAGGGTACCTTTTCCCCCATATCCTCTCTAGCATTTATTATCTTTTAATTTCTGAATGTTAGCCATTCTAACTGGGTGATGTGAAACTACATTGTAGTTTTTATTTGCGTTTCCCTGATGGCTGGTGATCCTGAGCATTTTTTATGTTTCTGACCACCTTTTGAATTTCCTCTTGAATATTTCCTTTTCAAGTCCTTTGCCCATTTCTTAACTAGATTGTTTGTTTTGTTATTTTTGAGTTTCTTGTGCTTTTTTTATATATTCTGGACCTGCTATCAGTTGCATAGTTTGCAAATATTTTCTCCCATTCTGTTGGTTGCCTCTTCATTTTGTTGAGTATTTCCTTTGCAGTGTAGAAGCTTCTTAACTTGATGTGATCCTATTTGTCAATTTTGATTTTGATTGCCTGTGCTTCTGGGGTCTTTTACAAGAAGTCTTTGCCCATGCCACTGTCTGGTAGAGTTTCCCAGTGTTCTCCTCTAGTAATTTGGTAGTACCAGGTCTTAAATTTAAAAAAATTCTCTACATAATGCTACTTAATACATTCTAACAGTTTACCAGAAATATTATTCACCTATACCAAGTGGAATTTATCCCTGGTATGCAGGAATGTCTGAATTACAGAAATCAATAAATGTGATATATCACATAAAAAATTGAAGAGTAAAAACCACATAATTATCTCAATAGATGCAGAGAAAGCATTTGATAAAATGCAACATCCTTTCCAGATGAAAACCTTAACCAAATTAGATATAGAAGGAACATTCCTCAACAAACCCATTGCTAGCATCTTATTGAATGGCAAAAAGTTGGAAGCATTCCCACTAAGATATGGAACCAGACAAGGATATTTACTTTCACCCTTCCTATTCAATATAGTTCTTAAAGTTTTATCCAGAGCCATTAGGTAAGGAAAAGAAATCAAAGGATTCAAATCAGAAAGGAGGAAGTCAAATTCTCCCTGTCTCTGTTTACAGATGACATGTTTCTATAAAGAAGGGAACCAAAAGACTCCACTAAGAGACTACTGGAACTCATGAAAGAGTTTGATAATGTTGTAGGATATTAAATCAACACACAGAAATCAATTGACTGTATACACAGACAATGCCATGGTTTAGAAAGGACTTCTAAGCTGCATTTATTACACTGCATCCCATATCAGAGTGCTGGTTTGAGTCCTGGCTGCTCCACTTCCTGTCCAGCGGCCTGCTAATGTTCCTAGGAAAGGAAAGCCATGGAAGATAACCCAAGTATTTGGGTCCCTGCATCTCAAATGGGATACCTGGATGCATTTCCTGGCTCCTGGCGTTGGCCTGACCCAGCCCTTGGCAATTGAAGACATTTTCAAATACATAAAGTAATCTTCTATTGTTTTTTGAGATTATGTTCATTTATTTGAGAGGTAGAGTTACAGAGAGAGTCTTCCATCTGTGGTTCACTCCCCAAATGGCTGCAATGGCCAGAGCTGGGCCAATCCAAAGCCAGGAGCCAGGAGCATCTTCTAGGTTTCTCACATGGGTATAGGGGCCACTGCTTCTCCAGACCATAAGCAAGGAGCTGGATCAGAAGAAGGGCAGCTGGGACATGAACTGGCACCCATATGGGATGCCAGCACTGAAGGCAGAGGTTCAGCCTTTTACACTACAGCACAGGCCCAATAAAGTAAATCTTCAATTAACTTTGACACAGAAGAGAGGGAGGAGGAGGAGGGGTGGGAGTGTGGGTGGGAGGGCGGGTATGAGGGGAATAATAACTATATTCCTAAAGTTGTACATATGAAATTTATATTCCTTAAAAGATAAATTAAAAAATTAAAAATACAGGGGCTGGCACCGTGGCTCACTTTGTTAATCCTCCACCTGCGGTGCCAGCATCCCATCTGGGCGCCAGGTTCTAGTCCCAGTTGCTTCTCTTCCAGTCCAGCTCTCTACTGTGGTCCGGGAAGGCAGTGGAGGATGGCCCAAGTACTTGGGCCCTGCACCCACATGGGAGACCAGGAAGAAGCACCTGCTTCTGGCTTCGGATCGGCCATTTGGGGTGTGAACCAATGGAAGGAAGACCTTTCTGACTCTCTCTCACTGTATAACTGCCTGTCAAATAAAAAATATTAAAAATACAAAGAGAGTATGTTTTTCAAATCAATAGATGAAACTAAGAATGCTTGGTTTGGCTTTGTGAGAGATGGGTGAGGCTGTATATGGGCAGACAAAATGAGGCTTTTGTAGGGAGGGAAGTCATCCTCCATTGGATTTTGAAGAGGGGTTGGGGGTGCCATTCATTGTAATGTCAAAGAGTGGTCAGCAGGGAAAAATTTTGGACATAGATGCTTGAGAAAATTGGAAGTCCCAACATTCAATTAATTAAAATGAGTTCCTGAATATTTTATTACCTGATGTTACCTTCCTGGATTGTAGTTGATATTTAATCTCCCTTGCCTCTCTATTCCAAGCTTTCCCTGAGCCAGGGGTGCTCCTTTGATGTTGACCACATCATTTCCTTATTTTTCCATGAAGGTAAATTCATATTTTTATTTTAATATGAACATGCCTGTACTTAGGATAAATATACAATGATCTCAAAGACAGATTGAAAAAAAGTTACCTAGTACTTAAATATTGTTAGCATTTTCTTTCAGGGCCTTCAACTTTTCCATGAATATTCAATGGATGACTGAAGACTATTCTTGTGATTTGTTATTATAAATATGTCAAGTGGTCCATGTCAACTTCACCTATCTTCTTTCAGTAGACATCATATGTCTGAAATATATCTTATTTATCTTTTTTGTGTTGCTATACATTTTATGTATTTACGCTAACTATCTCATGCATTATTTTTCTTGCTTATTTAATATCACATTCTTCTCTTTCTAGTTATGAAATATCCCTTATATTCTTTCTTATGTTTTAATAACCTCACATTTACTGCTGTCTTTATCTTTTCTGTGTAGGTTTTAGAAGCTGTAACATGTTGTAACTGTAGTTTTAAGAGGTTTCTTTACAATCTTTGAACAGTGCTTTCTAAAGATGTTTTAGGTTTGCAGCTTCCAATTTTTTGTGCATGCAGTGCTCATATGTGAGAGAAGTTTCTTTCTTCTACATCTGGAATTTCAATGCCCCACTGGGCACCATTGTAATTACAAACTTGGTGATGTGATAGCTATTTCCTCCTGGGTGAGAAGCTTTGAATGAAGATGAAGTAGTTCCCTCTAATGAGCTTTAATGACCTTTCATATCCCCATGGCTTTGTCTCACTTCCCCCCTCCTGCTTTTAAGAGAAAGGTTTATTGGGACCTAGAAGCCTGGGCATATTTTTCTTGCATTTCTGAGTCCTGTAAGTCTATCCAAGGCCATCTTCTCTTAGGGTGTATTTACCTGTGGAAGAAAGTACAGGGGTAAGGTAAAGGAGGGGTGAGAGTGGTCAGCCCATCTTGCTGAGCTCAGGAGGATGAAGAGCAGGAGGAAGTGAAGGCCATTCCCATTTGGAATGGACCTACTTGCTATCCTCGTTTCTATGTTCCATCAATCCTGACATGGGGAGGTGTGGGGCTTGGCAACTGCAGGATCTCTGCCCTCAGACTCCTGTGAGATGCCAGTTCCAGAGACCTGCCATGTTAGCCCCTTCCTCCTTGTTTGCCTGTCCAGAGACACAGTTGTGTTCGTAACAGCGACCCTTCTAGACCCCTGGGATCTCACCGTGCTCTCCTGTATTAAGTGGGGTCAGAGATATTGAATCATGGGCAGCAACAAGACACTGCAGGTAGGTAAAATGGGTTTGTGAAAGAGAAGGGAGGTTGGAGGCATGGAGCACCTGGAGATAGGCGGGCAGAGGGACCTGAGAGCATGTCCTAACCAGGGCCTTGGCAAAACTGTATGTGCACGTGTTTTACTTCTAGTTTACCAATCAGGGTTCAAATCATGGTAAGAAAGACATTTTGTCTAATGGGGTAGTACACATGGAGACAGTATCTATACCGTAGGTTTCTTTCTTAAGCAAAGGGGTGTTTATTTTTTTCTTCTTTTATGAATTAGTTATTATTGGGCATATTAGAAAGATAAGTGTTTTATATTATAAACTCAAAATGAATAACTAAACTAAAATAGCAGTCCCATGGAACAAATGGAATTTCTCAATTTGAAATGCAATATATCATATAATTGTTCTTAGCCTTTTTTTAAGTGAAAGATTTAAAAATTATTCCTCTTTCTACCAATAAAACCTATTGGAAACTTATCTCCAGGTGAAAGGGCCACCACCTTATTGTATTCTTGTGTGGGGAACTTGAGAGCGATTCTGGGGGAAGAGGCACATCTTCCCCACATTCACAGCAGGTGTAGATGTAAAGATGGAACTCTCCTCTTTGAGCTGCTTATTTAATAAAAGCACATTTTTCTCTCAAACCTCTTTTTTTGAAATCATTTATAAGTTTAGAATTGAATCCTTAAAATCTAGAGAAATCATTCTGTATTTGTTAACATTTTTTAATATTTTGGCAGAAGGTTATGGTAGATTTTGATAAATGAAGACTGTCAAACCAAAAGTCACCTGACTGATGGTGGGTCTCCATGCCCACATTTATCTTATGATTGTGTCATCAGCTTCATTATCATTGTGACATCAGTTAGTACATACCTTTTTATGAAAATTATTTATGAAATTATTTATAGAGTGCCAAAATGAAGCTTTGAAGTCATTTCCAAAGAGCAATTTGAAATAAAAATGAAGTGATTCTGGAGCTATTTAAGCACCATTAAATCCTGTGGCCATGAGGTCAGTGCAGGGGAGGCTTGCTGAGTGCAGGAACTGGTTGTGGCATCCAATGCTCCTTCTTATTTAGTTACCATGGTTACATAAATCTCCAGCATCCACTATTCTTAGCTTAGCTTTATGGGTGAAGAAGCTGAGGCCAATGATTGTGACTTGGACATGATGACAAACAAGGTGAATGCACATTATCTTGTTGCTCAAGTGATCTGGATGCAAGAAACCCAAGACAAAATCATCACTAATCATCACATTTCCCTACAGAGAGAAAGAAAAGATAAACTTTTGTCATAGCACTTCTACTACTCTGAAATAGTACTAAGCCATTTCCTTTACTTGATTAACTTATAAATTTAAAAATAAATCAATAGATCTGCATTTCCTAAGCTTCAGGAGTTGATAACTTTTTAAATTAGAATGGTTCTTTTTAAATGGTTCTGAAAGAACAGAGGGAAAATAAATCCAATGTTCCTATAGTAAATGACATGTCTCCAAATTGTAAGATTCAAGATTATCCAAATTGCAGTTCACCACAAGAAAGTGAAGAATTCTGAGTAATAAGAAGATAGGAAGAAGGGCTCACAGGAGCAAGATGGAGTTCGCTTGAGGTAGGAAAGAGGGTGAAGAGGCAAGAGCTGCAAAGGTAGAAATACCTGGGGGTGGGGCTGACCTTGGAGCAAGCAAAGGTCATGGCTGGTGCTGGTTGGTTCCCCCTCGGTATGACAATGGGAGATATAGCAGAGATAAGGACTCTGAGGTGAAGAGGTATGTAAATGATGATGTGTTCCCCAGTAGTCCCAGGCCCTTCACCCAAAAGGGAGATAGCCTGGAAAAGGCAGGGCAGGGGTAGTGCACCTGCTGTCCTGGGATGTGGTGAGCCAACAGGCCAGTTTGGGTTTGTAGCACTCCCTTACCTCTCTCAAATTCTAGCTTCGGTTTCCTACTTGACACCTAGACCTGTTTTTCTAAGATCCATGATCTCTGGTGCCAACTGTGTCAAATTCTTAGATCACCTCACCCCTTCCTTTAGGTCACACTCTTCCCTTCTGTCCATCCAGGTACCTTTTCTGTTTCTAAATATTCAGACTCTGAATCATAGTATGTCCACGCTGTAATAAAATGTACATATCATTCCCCAAACCTCCATCCACCATGTGTTGTTTGCTACTTTCTACCATGTGGCTTCCAGCTCCTAAAAAAATGTCATTCAAGTTTTAGACAGTTTCATGATTGGATGGTTTCTGTTGATAAGGAAGTGAACTCTGCCTCCCAGTGGTTCACTTCCCTTCTAGCTCTTTTCCTCTCTGTGTCCTAGTTCAGTAGTTTTAGCTCAAAGGGAAGAAGGTTATAGCTTCTTGATGACCAGTTCATCATCCCTGATCTTTTTTGTTTAAGATTTATTTACTTATTTGAAAGAGTTACAAAGAGAAAGAGGGAGGGAGGGAGGGAGAGAGAGAGAGGTTCTCCATCTGCTGGTTCACTCCCCAAACAGCTGCAACGTTTGAAACCAGGAGCCAGGAGATTCTTCTGGGTCTCCCACATGGGTGCAGGAGCCACAGGGCTTGGGGCATCTTTCACTGGTTCTCCAGTGCACTAGCTGGATCCAGGACTCAAACTGGTACCATATGGGATGCTGGTGCCATAAGTGGTGGCTTTACCAATTACGCCACAGTGCCAGCCTCATCCCTGAGCTTTTACTTCTGCAACTAGCATCCTTGGACTGTGCCCAGCATTCTTACCCTTGCCCATCCACACACAAGCTTGAGTTCTTCCATTTCCTCCATTACATGTGGGCTTGCCAGAGCAGAGAGGGACCATCTTTTGTTTTATAATCTGTTCTGTTCATGAAGCCTAACTGAATTACTCACCTATGGAATGAGGAGAATGGGATGTCTACTGCAGCCAAGTACTGTATGAGTGTTTAGTCTCTGTGTCCCTTGCTTCTCAGTCTTCAGAGCAGAGCAAATCACAGTTATCCAGTGATTCAAAGAAGGCAATTTCCTTCACCTTCTTGTTGTATACTTCCGCCAGCAGAGGCTCCTCCATCCTCTCCCCAGTCTGGACTTTTTTACTTGGGTAGACAGAGTCTTAACATGTTCTTTTGATTGAAGAGGCACTAACAAATTATGGATTGAAGACTTACATTGAAATAGATGGCAGAGCTGTGGATTTATTGCTTGGCCTTTTTCACTCTCCTGAAGAAAATGGACTTTAAAAATAATCTTCTCCCCCATAAAAAAGAAGAAATACTCAGGGTAGAAAATCATTCATGCCATCCAACTTTCTGAAGGGCTCTCTAGAGCAAAGATTTTCAAATGTTTCTTTAATCTGGTTACATAACCTGGGGATTAACACATAAATCATGATTCTCCTTGGACTGATGAGTGCTCACTGCCCATAGGAGGCTAAACTGACAGCTCCCTGAGAGGAGCCCTTGCTGATTTTTTTTTTATTCTCCATTACATCTCTATTGTTGGTGCTTATCACTCTGTGACTTCATGTCTGTGTGTGTGTGTGCACACACTCATTGCATTTCCACTAAGTGATGAACACTGAGGGAACCAAAGTCATTTCATAGAACATGGAGTGCCTCCCGGGGATCCCATGGGGCTTGAGACCCCTTTTGAGGAGTGACTTTGTTTAGTCTTAGAGAAGGGTGGGTAGCAGCATATACCAGGGTAGTGAGGCAGGGTGGAGGAAGCCCAGGTGAAGAGGTCCCACTGCATAAGTTGGGGAGGCCCAGCCAGGCTCATAGAGTCTAGGTCAGTAGTTTGAAGTTTCGCTTTGTTTTCTTTTCTGGTTTTACAGGAAGCCATCAGAAGAGTTTGTGCGGGGTGGGGTGTGATCTGTTCTCACCTGTAAACATCTTTCTGACTGCTCTGTGGGTGGGTGAGTGGTGGCTGGAGGTCCATCAGAGGTGATTCCAGTAGTCTGGGTTGCAAACACTGATGGCTTGGACTGAGAAGGTATAGGTTGGGCACAGCCTGCAACATAGGTTCCTAGTATTGCTGAGGGGTGGTCAGGAGCCCAAGATGATTTCCAGGTCTTGTCTGGGCCATTCCAGGTATAGTGAAGGTGCCAAGGGGACAGCCAGCTGCTAACAAGGGCAGTCAGGCCCAGGATTACTCAGCTGTCACCTGGTTGGTTGTCACCTGTCAGCTGTTACTAAGGTGACAGAACTCCTCTCTGATGTTTGCATCAGTGCAAAGTGGAAACCCTTTTTTCTGCAGAAAACACTCTTTCCCACAAGGTAACCCCTTCTCCCCAGAGAAGTTTGCGTGGCCCCAGGTAAATCAGTTGGTCATGGCATCCCTAGCAAACGGGACAGTCCAGTGATGCAGCAGCGGATGTGCGGGCAGGTGACAGAAAGCCATGCCAAGTGCAGGAGGCGGGGTTGTGCCCACCTAAGGAATGGAATTCTGTTGAGGCACACCCTGGCTTTCTAGTCTCTCAGACCTCCCCAACTCCAAGGTCAATTCTCTCCTGCACTTAGCTAACTTGGAAAACAGCCCAAGGAAGTGGGGCTAGGGCACAACTCCGCATTTACCTTCAGATTCCCTTATTTTATTCCCGAACTCTGCCCACTCACCCCATGGTACTTTATTTCCTTTTGGGTAGGAAAACCGCATTTTACCTCTTGTGCACTGTGCACATCTCTGACTCATGACATAAACTTCACACTCTTGTCAGACTCCCTAAACTTTGAAAATTTTAAACAGAGCACTTTTTTTTTCTCAAAAATTCTAGCATTTTTCAATGTAAGTGTAGGTTGTATAAAACTTGTGTTGGAGACAAAGGCTAAAAACTAACTCTCAGCTCTGTCTTCCTGCTTGAACAGGGCCAGGAAGAAGGCAGGGAGGCCAGTGGTCTTCACCTCAGTGAATAGTTAGGGCTTAGCTGTGCCACGGTGGCAGAGCAGCGAGCAAAGCTGGACATCTAGTTCCTCTCTTTAAAAGCATCCCTTTCTTCCTCAGAAAACCTCAGTTGCAATTATCCTGTGGGCAGGAGGCTCAGCCATTTGACCTGAGATGTGGGGACAGAGAAGAAGCCAGAGGCACAGAGCCCCATTATCTTATTATCTTCTTGATTCTGCATCTCGCTCCTCACTTATGAACTTTGACTGCATAGGTGGGCTTGTTGGGCTGCTTCTCCTGTTGTTTCTTCTGCCTGGGGCTCCTGAGCTCCCACTCTCACCCATATGCTGATACCACTCAGGGCATTTTCTCGGGGCAAGTTCTCTCTGACCCAGCACTCAACTACACCTTCCTGATTACTCAGCACGTCCACACTGGTGTCCGGGGTTCTCCTCCATCATACCACCACGGCATCTCCCAGAGTTCCAGTCCAGCCCAGCCTCATTCACAGGCAGCCTTCCCGATTTTGATGGGTTCTCTTTTCCCTTCCACTTCATCACCAAGCTGATGGCCAATTCCTGGGGCAGGGTGACTGGGCAGTTATGTGGCCCATCTAAGTTCCAAGGCTCTGTGGTGCTAACAGGGACAATTAAATAAATAACCAGGTATTTAGTCATTTAACATCTCTGCATCTTGCTAGAATGCAAGCAAGGTTCTGCTTTACAATCGGGATAGGAGGAGACCCTAGCACCGACCTTTCTGCCCGCAGGGTGCTACGTAGGAATGGTTTTGATGCGTGTTTGCATGAATGAGAGAATGGCTCTGAGCAACTCATGACTAGAGCCTAGGGAGATTACTGACGCCATAAACAAGAGTGGCAAATTGTTAAATCAACAACAGTAGTCACTGTGTACTTACGGCTCATGTGGAATCTGTCCTTAATGTGTTGTCCAATATGAAGTAATGCAATAACTAGTACTGAAACAGTATTTTTACACCTTGTGTCTCTGTGTGGGTGCAAACTGACAAAATCTTTACTTAGTATATACTGAATCGATCTTCTGTATATAAAGATAATTGAAAATGATTAAAAAAATTGGAAGTTACATAAAATCAATCAATTAAAAATAATAATAATATCATGTAGGATCTCTGTCCTTAATGTGCTGTACAATGTGATTTAATGCTATAACTAGTACTCAAAGAGTATATTTCACTCTGTGATGCTATGTGAGGGCAAATGGTTTAAAATCTTTTCTTAACACATACTAAACTGAGCTCCTGTATACAAAGAGAATTGAAAATTAATCTGGATGTGAATGAAAGGGGAGAGGGAGCGGGTAAGGGGGGAGGGTAGCGGGGGGGAGGGAAGGTATGGGGGGAGAAGCCATTGTAATACACAAGTTGTACCTTGGAAATTTATATTCTAAATAAAAGTAAAAAAAAAAATGGCTCTCCAGAGGAAGGGGCCTCACACTAGCACTGTTGATTGCGGCATTAAGCTCTATGACACTGATGGTCTCAAGGGCAGAGAGGCCTTGTTGTCTTTCTTGGCTAAGGAATGCAGGAAAGCGTGGAGGCTGCTCCCCACCCCTCTCCAGCCTCCTCCCTGGTCTCTTCCCTAGGCATCTTGTCTGGGCTTCGGTTTACTTATCCAAAAAAGAAGAGGAACCAGATGGTTTCTGAAGCCCTTTGTGGTACTAGCATTTTATGATTCTATTTTTGTCAAAGCCCCTTAGGAAATAAAACTGCAGTGTAAATAATGAAAATAAAGAAGAATTTCTATGTGGAAGTGCTTTGGGCAATTCCTTTCTTATACTCCTAAGGAGTGATTCTATTTTCATCCACATGAAATTGGGCCATTCTGACTTTCCACTTCACAAACTCAAACTGGGCAACTTTTTCCTTTTATGTACAGGAGACCAATATTTGAAACATGGTATCTTTTGCCTTCTTTGTATATAAATGTTGCTTAAGTCCAGTTTGAGTTAAAATTCACAAGCAGTGACCAAAATACCAACGTTCAGTTTTCAAAACACTTTATAGTGGACAGAGGAGAGGGTCATCATTTGCCATTCTTATACAAGTTTCTCTCTTAAGTTGCTTATTTTTGATTGACAAATAATTATCCATATGTATTTTCATAGTACAACATGATATTTTGTATTCATTGGATAATAATCAACTCAGAACAATTTGGATATCTATCACCTCAGATATGGGTCATTTCTTTGGGGTAAGAACATTAAACATCCTCTCCTAGCTATTTTGAGACATACAATATCTTAACTACATTAACTGTAGGCACCCGCTGTGCAATTGAACACAAGAAATTAGTCCTTGTATCTAAACATGACTTTGTGTCCGTAGGCTACTCTACTCCAGTGCCTCTTCCCTGCCCATCTGTGGGAACTACTATCCTACTCTGAACTTCTGAAGTCAGCTTTAGAGAGTCCACAGCCGAGTGAGATCATATTGTATTTGTCTCTCTATGCCTGGCTTATTTCATCTAACATCACAGCCTCTAGTTTTATCCATGTTGTTACAAGTGACAGGATTTAAACCTTTTTATGGCTTAATAATTTGTGTAAATATATGGATTCTTTATCCGTTCATCTGCTGATTCCATGTCTTGGCTATTGTGAATGGTGGGAGCGCAGATTTATCTTTGACAGACTAATTTCATTTTCTCTGACATAAACCTAGTATTAGGTTTACTGCATCATAGGGTAGCTCTGTTTTTACTTTTTTTTAAAGAATGACAAACAATCATATAATGATAATTTTGCAAACTTACGTGAAATGTACTTGTTTCTTCAAAGACTCAAAATTAGAAAACTGGCATGGTCAGAAAAACAGTTTTGGATAGCTCCAAATGTATTTGAGATATGTAATTCATTTAGAAAAACTTTCCTGGAAATTACTCAGGTCCTGAAGAGTTTTACTGATGAATTCTACTAAACACTTAATGAAGAAATAATAGCACAATAGCATGTTCTTTCAGAAGATAGAGAGCATTAAATACTTTATGACTTATAAGTGACTAATATAACCCTGTACCAAAATCCAAGGAATACAAGAAAAAGGTCACAAAATTATAGTCCTTGTTTTTTATATTTATTTATTTTTTCATTGTAGAACTTTTTAATTTGTTTTTATAGAAAGCTTTTATTTAGTAAATTTCATAAGTACAACTTTTGGATTTTAATGGTTCTTCCCCGATACCTGCCCTCCCATCCCCAAGCCATCCCACCTACTACTCCCTCTCCCATCCCATTCTTCATTAAGATTCATTTTTAATTATCTTTATATACAGAAGATCAACTCTATACTAAGTAAAGATTTCAACAATTCGCACCCACACAGACACACAAAATATAAAGTACTGTTTGAAGACCAGTTTTACCGTTAATTCTCATAGTACAACTCATTAAGGACAGAGGTCCTACATGGGGAGCAACTGCAAAGTGACTCCTGTTGTTGTAACAATTGTATAGTCCTTGTTAATACAGGTGAAAAAATTCTTCACTAAATAGATAGCAAATTAAATCTGGAAAAAAAAGGTAAACTCTGAATCATTAGGTATTTCTTCTCTGTTTTTTGTGTGTCTGCTTTACTGTTGAGATTTGTATTTTTGTGTGTTTCCATAATGATTGTTATCATTTCACTTCTAATGCAGGACTCCCTTAAGTATTTCTTGCACACTCAGGCTGGCGGTGGTGAATTCTTTTGTTTTTTGCTTGTCACATGAATCATCTCTCTCAAGATATTTTCTTATGCTGTATTTACCTTCTTCTTGTGATGATGTCAGATAATGCAATCATCCGTGATTAAATGAAGGAGGGTGACTGATGCAGGCACTGGCACACAGTGTTAGGCTGCTGTGACCTTCTGATGATAAGTCGAGGAGAATCATCTGCTTTGGGTGATCCAGGGTCATCAAGCCACGATGATGCCGTGTGGGTAACTTACAAGATTGCAGAGTGGCTACTGCACACCCTGAGTGGGAATCGGCAGGACAGCACCATAGTTCATGTGCACAATTTAAAATTATAAATTAGCTATTTATGAAATTTTCCTTTTACTATTTTCAGACTATGGTTGACTAGGGGTAACTGAAACCTCAGAAATGAAACCAATGATAAGGCGGAACTGTTGTAGTGTGTGTGCTTTTGTTTGTATTTGTTGTCTTTCTCTCCCAGCTGTGGTAACAGGCCCCTGAACATTGCCATGTGCTTAGGGCTGGAATGGTGTCTGAGTGAATGATGTCCTCTGGGCCCTGAGGGCTGCTCCAAATTTAGGTCAACCTGGTTCTTCTCCCATAAACAGAAGCCATTGGCACCCCTCTTCTTCTCCCTAGAGTTTGCCTGACAACTGCAAAGAAAATGGCTTCTCTTTGGTGGAATAATGAGAAATAATCATGTTTTTTAGAGCTGCTTATTAAGAGTGCTCTCATTTAATGAAAAACATTGTTTGGTCTTCTTAAGATCCAATTGTAATGCAGATCTAGCAATGTGTGCAGCTGGTCTCTCTCTTCATTTAAAAGCCCATCTGGGTTGTTCTCAAGGAAACCATATTCTAAATAGAATTCCTTAATGCTGTAGCCTTTTTTAATCAAGCTATTATACAGCTACACTGGGACTGTGTAGTCACTGGCCTAGCTATTAAATGTTTTGAAGATTTAAAAATTTGTAAATTTTTAAAGAAGGTGCAAAATGATATAACCATCAGTAATCTTATTTTGAATATCAGAATCATCTTCTCAACCCTTAAGCTTATTTTGTGTAATAATTAAGGAATGGACATTTTGAATGTGCCTGGAATCTTTTGTGTGTTGTTTATTTTAATGACAAAGTTTTATTTAAAACAGTAAGACAGGTTCAGAAAGACTTTTTTAACTTAGGAAATTTCCCAGCAGTCAGGTAAGGAGAGAGAAGGAGGACGGAAATGTGATTTTACAGTACCTTCCCCCTTCACTGAAGACAATTCAATCTTCTGAAATTCTTTTCCCTGGGTCATGATCGACTGCAATGTGAAGTTTTTTTTATGTGATTATACAGAAAATTTAAAAATAAGAATCAAACCTGAGAATAGTATTACATTACATTGCATTAAAATAAACCTCTCTCCTACTATAGAGTTTTTTTGGGTAGAAAACGTCACCCATCAGAATGGAGCTCATCAAAGCTGCACTGCAGCACACTGTAAGCTGAGAGGGAACTGCTGGCTACAGCTTGACCATTGTCCTCCTTAAAACTCTCTTCAGCCATTTTTTCCATCTTAAGACTTTGGTATCTCATTTTTTCACTGATTTACACCAAAATGTTTTACTTTTTAATGCTTGTCCAATGAATGATGACAGTTGTAGTCCTGTAGCCCACCCCCCATACCTCTGGTGCCTACACACACCTCTGTGTTCTCACATCCATCCTTGTCCTGGTGCCAGGCTGCCATAGTCAGGTAATGTCCTAGGTAAACCAATTACATGGTGAGCTTCCCAGGAGGGCGCCATATCAGTCAGGTCTGGGCAGGCAGTCAGAAACAGAAGGGACTTGGGCAAAACTTTGATAAGAAAAGAAGAGCATGGGAGGTAGACCTCTGCCTGGCCTTTGCTTGCT
Organism: Sylvilagus floridanus; assembly: GCA_949820135.1. Classification (NCBI taxonomy): domain Eukaryota; kingdom Metazoa; phylum Chordata; class Mammalia; order Lagomorpha; family Leporidae; genus Sylvilagus; species Sylvilagus floridanus. The sequence goes on along the minus strand of OX463239.1, from coordinate 16,004,648 downwards.
GAAGCAATTTCCCAAAAGATTTTCTCAAAATTTGCCATTCACTGTGTTACTTCCAGCGTGGGGTCAGGGAGCATCTGAGTGTTTGGGAAGAGAAACGCTCTGGATGGTGATATATAATGCTGCTTGTAGGGTTCTGTTTTTAGCCTTACTACAAATGTTTGGGAAAACTGTCCCTGATTGAATACCTGCTTCACCTGGCACTGTACCGAATGCACAGCACGTGTTATTTCCCATGAGGCTGCTTGATATCATGTTGACCCATTGTCAAGTGAAGGCACTGGGGCTCACAGTGGGCAGGAATTTGCTTGTGGCCACAACAGAGACAAGAGACAGAGCTGGGTCCTTCACAGCATTCGCTGCCCCAATCCCAAGCCTTTCCCATCATGCTACCTTCTCTCATTGATGTATTGGAAGCACATGTCTTAATGGAAAATAAATGTTCAGTACTTGGTAGTGTGTCCCAATAAACATCACAGCAATTGCTGCCTGTCCTTGAGCCTACAGAATTGATGTGTCACTCAGCAAATCTTGTCATCATCGTGTTGGGAATGTTGATAGTCAAAGCATCCATTACAGACTAAGGACCTCAATGAAGATATCACTCAAAATACAGAAAGAATATATGTTAGGACAATCCTTTCTTTTTTTAACTTTTATTTAATAAATATAAATTTCCAAAGTACAGCTTTTGGATTACAGTGGCTTCCCCTCCCCATAACTTCCCTCCCACCCACAACCATCCCATCTCCCACTCCCTTTCCCATCCCATTTTCATCAAGATTCATTTTCAATTATCTTTTTATACAGAAGATCAATTTAGTTAATATTAAGTAAAGATTTCAACAGTTTGCACCTTCGCAGAAACACAAAGTGTAAAATACTGTTTGAGTATTAGTTATAGCATAAATTCACATTGTATAACACATTAAGGACAGGATCCTACATGAGGAGTAACTGCATAGTGACTCCTGTTGTTGAATTAACAAATTCACACTCTCGTTTATGGCATCAGTAATCACCCAAGCTTCTTGTGATGAGCTGCCAAGGCTATGGAAGCCTTTTGAGTTCGCAGACTCATATGACAAGGTCATAGTCAAAGTGGAAGTTCCCTCCTCCCTTCAGGGAAAGGTACCTCCTTCTTTGATGGCCCATTCTTTCCACTGGGATCTCACTCACAGAGATCTTTCATTTAGATTTTTTTTTTTGCCAGAGTGTCTTGGCTTTACATGCCTAAAATACTCTCATGGGCTCTTGAGCCAGATCTGAATGCCTTAAGGGCTGATTCTGAGGTCAGAGTGCTGTTTAGGACATCTGCCATTCTATGAATCTGCTGTGTATCCCACTTCCCACGTTGAATCGTTCTCTCCTTTTTAATTCTTTCAGTTAGTATTAGCAGACATTAGTCTTGTTTATGTGACCCCTTTGACTCTTAAACCTATCATTATGGTCAATTGTGAACTGCAATTGATCACTTGGACTAGTGAGATGGCCTTGGTACATGCCACATTGATGGGATTGCATTGGAATCCGCTGGCATGTTTCTAACTCTACCATTAGGGGTAAGTCCGACTGAGCATGTCCCAAACTGTACATCTCCTCCCTCTCTTATTCCCACTCTTATATTTAACAGGGATCACTTTTCAGTTAAATTTACACACCTAAGAATAATTATGTGTTAATTAAAGAGTTCAACTAATGGTATTTAGTAGAACAAAAAAATACTAAAAGGGATTAAGTATTAAGTTTTTCATGAATAGTCAGGATAATGGCTGATCAAGTAACTGTTTCTCATAGTGTCCATTTCACTTCAACAGGTTTCCTTTTTGGTGTTCGCTTAGTTATCACTGATCAAGGAGGACATATGATATTTGTCCCTTTGGGACTAGCTTATTTTACTCAGCATGATGTTTTCCAGATTCCTCCATTTTGTTGCAAATGGCTGGATTTCATTGGTTTTGACTGCTGTATAGTATTCTATAGAGTACATATCCCATAATTTCTTTATCCAGTCTACTGTTGATGGGCATTTGGGTTAATTCCAGGTCTTAGCTATTGTGAATTGAGCTGCCATAAACATTGAGGTGCAGACAGATCTTTTATTTGCCAATTTAACTTCCTTTGGGTAAATTCCAAGGAGTGGGATGGCTGGGTTGTATGGTAGGGTTATATTCAGGTTTCTGAGGAATTTCCAGACTGACTTCCATAGTGGCTTTACCAGTTTGCATTCCCACCAACACTGGGTTAGTGTTCCTTTTTCCCCACATTCTTGCCAGCATCTGTTGTTGGTAGATTTCTGAATGTGAGCCATTCTAATGGGGGTGAGGTGAAACCTCATTGTGGTTTTGATTTGCACTTCTCTGATTGCTAGTGATCCTGAACATTTTTTCATGTGTCTGTTGGCCATTTGGATTTCCTCTTTTGAAAAATGTCTGTTGAGCTCCTTGGCCCATCTTTTAAATGGGTTGTTTGTTTTGTTGTGGAATTTCTTGATCTCCTTGTAGATTCTGGTTATTAATCCTTTATCTATTGCATAGTTTGTAAATATTTTTTCCCATTATGTTTGTTGCCTCTTCACTTTCCTGACTGTTTCTTTTGCAGTACAGAAACTTCTCAATTTGATGCAATCCCAATTGTTAATTTTGGCTTTGACTGCCTGTGCCTCCAGGATCTTTTCCAAGAAGTGTTTGCCTGTGGCTGTCTATATTTTGCAAGATTTCTCCAATGTTCTCTAATAATTTGATGGTGTTGGGTTGTAGATTTAGATCTTTATTCCATGTTGAGTGGATTTTTGTGTAAGGTGTAAGGTAGGGGTCTTGCTTTATGCTTCTGCTCATGGAAATCCAGTTTTCCCAGCACCATTTACTGAATAGAGAGGAAAATCCTTTCTTTTTTTTTAAATTTTTTTATTTTTTTTTTTATTTTTGACAGGCAGAGTGGACAGTGAGAGAGGGAGACAGAGAGAAAGGTCTTCCTTTGCCATTGGTTCACCCTCCAATGGCCGCCACGGCTGGCGCGCTGCGGCCAGTGCACTGCGCTGATCTGATGGCAGGAGCCAGGTGCCAGGTGCTTTTCCTGGTCTCCCATGGGGTGCAGGGCCCAAGCACTTGGGCCATCCTCCACTGCACTCCCTGGCCACAGCAGAGGACTTGCCTGGAAGAGGGGCATCCGGGACAGAATCCGGTGCCCTGACCGGAACTAGAACCCGGTGTGCCGGCGCCGCAAGGCGGAGGATTACCCTGTTGAGCCACGGCGCCGGCCAGAAAATCCTTTCTTATATAGGTAAGTTTAAGTGATTTAATCACAGATGCCCTCAATTATAATGGGTTATGTTCTGATAAATCCATCATGAGCTTAAAATGTAATGGATATCCTACTGAACATCTTAGCTTGGCAGCACGGCACACTGTAGAGCATGATCAATTGTTTCCAGTTGTGATTATGGCCCAGAACTGCATGGCAGTGCTCTATTATGCATCACCAGGCCAAGTAAAGATCAAAATTCAAGACCTGCGCTACTTTTTCTTCTGAATGTGTGTTGCTTTTGTACCATCATACATGAAAGGAATCACTCACTGGAACCATGGTTAAGTCAAGGATCATCTGTATTTTCTACTTAGTTACAGATTTTATAGTGGGACATTCACACAGGATATAGTCCTGCAATCTGTGAGGGTTCCTCCTCTCACAGGAACAGTGCTGTGGGTGGAGATGGTCCCATCAAGAGTGGCTGTGAGAGGGTGAGACTTTGGAACTGTGTTTAGAGTGTAGTGATAAGGGGCTGCTGTCTCCTCAGATGCTACCAGCTGGGACCACCCCTCTGCGCTCTGCTCCCACAGTCCACCCTTCTCTCATGACTTGGAAACTTTATCTAGTTCATATTTTCAAGAGATCTTGAACATCACCGAGAAGCAGAAGGATGGTGCTGAAGAGAAGATGCTAGTCTGGCATGGGCAATGGCTGAGATTGAGTGAGGCAGAGAGTGCAGAGAACACTGACCTGCAGCCCACAGGGGAGCAGTGGAATGAGCAGGCTGGGCAAGGGAGGCAACAGAAGAAAGTTTTCTAGGAGGCTCTGCAGGGTGAGGAACTCGGTGACATTTATTGAGGCACAAAAAATTTGACAGGGAGGTGGGATGGGGACAACTTTTCCATGGATTAAAAACTTAGCCAGAAAGAAAGACACAAGAATTGTCCATGAAGATTGTGGTGAAGAAGCCCAGTCAAATTTGAACAATGAGAGCATCCATGTAATTCATGTAAAACCCTAAGGGCAATAAGCACTCAGCACTGCTTGGAGCACAGCAGTTGGCAGTTCTGGGCACGTGCTCCTGAAACTCATTTCACCAGGAGTGAATGTTTTCTCTGCTAGGCACCAGTAGTTTAAGGGAAGGTGACAGTCTTGTAGTCAGATTCAACTTTGGTCACCTCCTAAATGAAATGAAAGTAGACAACTCTGCGATTAACAATTGAAAGTCAACCCCTCTGTGCGTTATTTCCCATCTGCTTCCCATGCCATTGAAATGCCTGCACTGCTTTCTTTCTCCAATCCTGGGGAGAATAGCTTTCCAGCTATATCACCTGAAAGGGACCAAAGAGTAAAAGGACAAAGTTACAAAAATAGGTTTTATCTTTGTGCTGAGGAAGAAAAATGAATTGATGTTTTCATAGATCTTACAAAATATGACCTTCCACTTGGAACTTCTAGGTAAAAATTGGCATTGAAGAAAGATGTAGGCATTTCAACCAGAATGGACTTTTAAGAGCATACCATTATAACACATTTTCTGTCCTGTAATTTGGAGGTAAGGATGTCTATTTCAACCTATATCTTTTCATTTTTAAATTCCTGGTTCAAAGCACAACTCCTTCTATCTAATATACTGAGTCATACAGGTAGCTGTTGCATTGTTAAGCATCTACAAGTATTTATTTATTGGAATCTTCTTAAGTTCTTAAATTGTGGTTCTTCAGAGTTCAGCCTAACAGCAGTAATTAACTGCCAAGACATGTGTTTCCATAATCCTTCTAACTATTGATACGTTCCAACCCATTTGTAGTTACTGCCTAAACAGTGTGAGGAAGACAATGTATAAACTTTCCCTCTAAATTTTTGGCTCCATGAACTACTTCTGGAATTGTGTCAATTGTTTGACAGCCACCTCCTGCACACTTGCCATCTCTCAAGTCACATGTGTACCACTGCCTTCCATTCCTCTGGGGGGAATGATCTGTGACCTGAGGCTGTCCACAATAAGCCACAACCCATCTAAGGCATCTGCGCTCCATCTAGGGTCTCAGGACTACCGGTGTCTATGCACCTAAAAGATGAGGCAGTCCTGGGTTCCCCCTTTGATTTTAGAGATGCTGTCACATGGAGCTCCTGGACACAGGAACATAAAATTTCTTTTGACTTTCAGCACACAGCTTTTCTTCCTTTTCCTAGACGTAGGCTCTTTTGGGATCTCACTCACTAAGCAAAGAAGTTTCCTCTCGGAGAAGATTTTCCCTAGGAAACCTGCAGAATCCTAACCTCATATCTATCCCAATACACACAGTCTTTTGTTTGACTTCTAACCTCCTATCACAGCCACTTCTGAGTTCTTTGAATAAGAAGACTCCAGCCACAGTAAACCAGTGAAAACAACAAGTGTTGCAAGGCACATGGGGGGTCTGGACCAGGGGTGCCAACCCAGCTCACTGACCCAAACCCAGCAGGCCCCACTCCAAAATTATTCAATGATACATGGGAATCATGTATCAGATGATACTTTTTTTTGTTGTTTTTTTTATAATGCTTTTATTTAAAGAATGTAAATTTCCAAAATACAGCTTATAGATTACAATGGCTTCCCCCCCCCATAACTTCCCTCCCACCCGCAACCCTCCCCTTTCCCACTCCCTCTCCCCTTGCTTCACATCAAGATTCATTTTCAATTCTCTTTATATACAGAAGATCAGTTTACTATATATTAAGTAAAGATTTCAACAGTTTGCCCTCACATAGCAACACAAAGTGAAAAATACTGTTGGAGTACTAGTTATAGTATCAATTCACAATGTATAGCACATTAAGGACAGAGATCCTACATGATATTTTTTTTAATTGATTAATTTTCTATGCAATTTCCAATTTAACACCAAGATTTTTTTCCCATTTTTAATTATCTATATACAGAAGGTTGATTCAGTATATACTAAGTAAAGATTTCATCAGTTTGCACCCACACAGAAACATAAAGTGTAAAATACTGTTTCAGTGCTAGTTATAGCATTACTTCACATTGGACAACACATTAAGGACAGATCCCACATGAGACGTAAGTACACAGTGACTCCTGAAGTTGATTTAACAATTTGACACTCTTGTTTATGGCGTCAGTAATCTCCCTAGGGTCTAGTCATGAGTTACCGAGGCTATGGAAGCCTTTAGGGTTCGCCGACTTCAATCTTATTCCGACAGGGTCATAGTCAAAGTGGAGGTTCTCTCCTCCCTTCAGAGAAAGGTACCTCCTTCTTTGATGGCCCCATTCGTTCCACTGGGATCTCACTCACAGAGATCTTTCATTTAGGTCTTCTTTTTTTTCCAGAGTGTCTTGGCTTTCCATGCCTAGAATATTCTCATGGGCTCTTGAGCCAGATCTGAATGCCTTAAGGGCTGATTCTGAGGCCAGAGTGCTATTTAGGACATCTGCCATTCTATGAGTCTGCTGTGTATCTCACTTCCCATGTTGGATCATTCTCTCCCTTTTTGATTCTATCAGTTAGTATTAGCAGACACTAGTCTTGTTTGTGTGATCCCTTTGACTCTTAGACCTAGCAGTGTGATCAATTGTGAACTGAAATTGATCACTTGGACTAGTGAGATGGCCTTGGTACATGTCACCTTGATGGGATTGTATTGGAATTCCCTGGCACAATTCTAACTCCATCATTTGGGGCACGACTGATTGAGCATGTCCCAAATTGTACATCTCCTCCCTCTCTTATTCCCACTGTTACATTTAACAGGGATCACTTTTCAGTTAAAAGTTAAACACCTAAGAATAATTGTTTGTTAATTACAGAGTTCAACCAATAGAACTAGAATAAAAAAAATACTAAAATGGATAAGTATTACATTGTACAACAACAGTCAGCACAAGAGCTGATCAATTTACTGTTTCTCATAGTGTCCATTTCACTTCAATAGGTTTCACCTTTGGTGCTCAATTAGTTGTCACCGATCAGGGAGAACATGATATTTGTCCCTTTGGGACTGGCTTAATTCACTCAGAATGATGTTTTCCAGATTCCTCCATCTTTTTGCAAATGACCGGATTTCATTGTTTTTGACTGCTGTATAGTATTCTATAGAGTACATGTCTCATAATTTCTTTATCCAAATGTATGCTTTGAATTCCCTGTGATCTTTTGCTGTGAGGTTCCCTTCGTTTACCTTCTTTCATGTTGATGGCCGTGTTTCTGTGTTTCTGTGTGTAACACATCTTTAAGCATCTTTTGCAGGGCTGGACGAGTGGCAACAAATTCTTTCAATTTCTGTTTGCAATGAAAGGTCTTTATTTCACCTTCATTCACAAATGAGAGCTTTGCAGGATATAATATTCTGGGCTGGCAGTTTTTCTCTCTTAGTACCTGGGCTATGTCTCGCCATTCCCTTCTAGCTTGTAGGGTTTCTGATGAGAAGTCTGCTGTGAGTCTAATTGGAGATCCTCTGAGAGTAATCTGATGTTTCTCTCCTGCACATTTTAGGATCTTTTCTTTCTGTTTCACTGTGGTGAGTTTAATTATAATGTGTCGTGATGAGGATCTCTTTTGGTCATGTTTACTAGGGGTTCTATGAGCTTCCTGTACTTGAATTTCTCTGTCCTTCTCCAAAACTGGGAAATTTTCTGCTATTATCTCACTAAAAAGGCATTCTAATACTCTCTCCCTCTCCATGCCTTCAGGAACTCCTAGAACTCAAATGTTGGGTTTTTTAATAGTATCCTGTAGATTCCCAACAATATTTTTTAGCTTTCTAATTTCCTCTTCTTGTCTTTGGTTTGACTGTATAGTTTCCTATGCTCTGTCTTCTAAGTCCGACATTCTCTCTTCTGCCTCACCCATTCTGTTTGTAAGGCTCTCTAATGTGTTTTTCATTTGATCTATTGAATTCTTCACTTCACTATGATTTCTCATCACTATCACAGTTTCATGTTCTACTAGTTGTTTCATTTCAGCTTGATTCCTCCTTAATATTTCATTTTCACGAGAGAGATTTTCTACCTTGTCCATTAAGGATTTCTGTAGTTCAAGAATTTGTTTTTGAGTACTTCTTAGTGTTCTTATCAATTTTTTGAGATCTGCTTCTTGCATTTCTTCTATCTCATCATCTTTGTAATTTGAATTGGGCTGTCTTTTTCATTTGGGGGTGTCATAGTGTCTTCCTTGTTCTTATTACCTCGGTTTTTGCATTTGTTGTTTGGCATATTGGTTTCTTCACTGTGGTGTTTTTTTCTTGTTATACTATGACTCTAGATTAAGTGGACTGTCTGCTTTTGATGGAGCCTTAGAGGCTTGAGATGGGTGTGGCCTGAGAGCTCTGTTTGGTTCCTCAGGGTTTAAGGTGTGTCAAAGGAGACACTCCCAGGTTAGGCGTGGTAAATCTCTCTCTGTTAAATTTTTTTTTTTTTTTTTGGTTCAAAAGGGAAGTAATTCCACACAGCTGAATGGAATTGGGGGTGTTTAGCAGGCGAATGATATACCCACAGGAGCCAGAGTTCGGAAGCTCTTTTCCAAGGACCAGAGAGGGAATCTTTGCGGCCCTTTGTGTGGGCTGAGATTCTCCTGTAGTCTCCCACTGGGCTGCCAAGGCTACTGAACTGTAGTGTCTCTGGAGAGTACTCACATGAATTCGTGATTTCCGTGAGTTCTCTCCCCCACCGTCTCTTTTTTCACAGTCTCAGTTCATTAGCACCACACATTCATTAGGTTCTAATCTCCTGTTATTTCACCCCTCCCACCCAGAGTCAGGTTTTTCTGCTAGGCTACGGACTGGTGCCGACCTGAGGTCGCCCTGCTTATGACGTATTCCAAAATGGCGCCTGCTCTTTGTCATGCTCACCTTTGAGAGGTGGGCAGAGAGAGAGAAACTCGTGTCCATATGGGTCACTTTTTTTTTTTCCTCTCTCTCTCTCTCTTCTAGTTAGCCTGGTGAACTTTTCCCTGCAGAGTTTCAAGCCTTGTTCGCTCTAGTCTCCTCTTTCTGCTTCCCTTCTGGTGTCTCGGGCTATTGAGGTTCGGCTCACTTTGTGTTCCAGCGCTGGTGTGTTGAATCTGCTGCTGGTGTCCCAAACTGCGGGCTCCCACGCTCTCCACGCAGGTCCACTGTGAATCTCCAGTTCCGGAAGGGTTTTCTCTGCTGTTTCTTCCCCTACTCTTCCTTGAACCTACAGTATCTCCACTTTTATTAAACTGTCTCTCCCCAGACTATCAATGTGCTCCCTTCCTATTCCGCCATCTTGCCGCTCTCCCCCAGATGATACTTTAATCTGTCCTCTTAGTATTTGGAAGGAGTTTGCGAACATATATGTGCTGTACGGTATTATATATATTTCTGAGAACTTGAACTCAAGCCTTCTGTTTCTTTTTCTGGTTGAATGATTCACATATTCCACTCATCTCAGAGGTACAACCTTGAAGGAAAACAGCCCTCTCATTCAACTCAGATACTGGTCATGCAGGATGGACCACACAAACTCCTAAGTACATATGTGGCATGTAGAGACAAAAAGCTGAGAATTCAAGGTAAGATAAGCTGCACAGATCAAGCAAGAGGCAAAGAGACGTGGAGGTCCAGCTCAGCTGATTCCACTCCCTCTGCCCTCAAGGAAGCTGCCCTAGCAAAATCCTGTGTAAGGAAAATATTGTAAGGCATGGGAGAGAAAAGGGATACAGCTGCACAGTCACCAGTGAGCCTCATCCCTGCTGGGCCACCAGCCCAGTACCCAGTTTATTCCACAGTCCCCACCCTGTGTGGGGGGTGCACAAGGGGACTCAGTGAGTGTATTATAGCAGTGGAGTTATGGCCATGGGTCATCTATTCTGAGTACGCCAGAGGATCTCTGTGTCTGTAGGGTGGCACATCTATCCTTGCAGCTCATTGAGGTTAACCCTCCAGGCCTTTCACCACATAAGAAAGCACAGTGACCAAAGACAAGGCTCCCTTCAGGTCAGAAAGAATGGCATCTACACAAAGTCACCTCTCAGTCAGTCCCAAGCACCATGTAGAATAGCCCAGAAACTTACAGTTCCTCTTATCTCTGTTCTTAACCCTTATTGAGTCAGCATCCTAAGTTCAATGAAATACCTGTCTATTCAGAAGGGAATCAGGATCTTCCTTTCATGGAGTCGGAATGTTGTTCAGCTGAGTTGGATGCACACCGGCTGTCAGGCTCTGTAGAGTGACTCTGCTGTGGTCAGCAATCAGCACAGAAAGATCTGTTGGAATGTGCATGCTGAGAATTGAGATGGGGAAGTGGGCAGGGTCTTCCGCACAGTGGAGGCAGAGAGGCCTGTCTTGATGCCCGATATACCCGCTTGACCCTGATCCTGGTCCTCAATCTGCTTACCTAGGTTTTTCTTTTCAATAACTAGAGGAACAGTGAATTAAACAATGAAAGCTAGTGGAATGAATGAGTAAATAAATACACAAACACGTGGGCCTGATGAAAGGCTGAATGACTTGGTGCTTGATGTAGCTTCTTGCTCTCAAATCCTGATTCTATGTACAGGAAAATTAAACCAAGGACTCTAACCAAAAATGAAAAGAGTCCCATGGAAGTTATTTCAGTAGTAAATTCAGCACCTGAGGAATTACCATTTTATTTTTAAAACAAGTATTGAACATCTTGACTTGAGAAAATAGCTAAAATTCATCAGTAATGATTTTTTAAATGGAAAAAGACACACAGTCTCCTTTTTGCTGAGCTAGCTCATTATTTTCACTTGGTATTCCAAATATCCCCGAAGAATGTAGATAACATTGTAATTTTCAGATTTTAGTAGTAGTTTACCAAACACTTGTAAGATGTCACATAGCTAACTTGTTTTATATTTTTGAGACCTAACTGAAGTGCAAGTGTGATAAATTCCTGGTCCGATTCTGAAATGTAAGGTGCCACTTTAAGTAGCAGAGCCCTGTTGATCTGTGGCTACGTTAGTCACTCCATTAGTTCCATTGCAGTTCTGCTTTATTTAGAGCTGGTTGGATACACAAGATAAATTGGCATCGTCAGTGACTGTAAAAGTGAGTTTTCCAGTTTTATCAATAGCCCAGGGAACTGCTGGACCTGCAGGCACTGGGCTAGCCAAGTGCCCTGGCTATTGCTCCTCTGGAAGCTATGCTGGAAGCCAGCACACTGGGATCAAGACCCACCTGAGACCTCTGGACAAAGGTTGGAGGCCCACATCAGCCATCATTTTTCTACTCTTCCCTCCCTTCCAGCCTCACTAATAGTCCTCATTGTGAACTCTTGTCATCCCAAGTCAATGGGACTAAATTACCAAGTTTTTTTGGTTTTGGGACTCAAAATTATTTAGGCTATTTCCTGGGCATACAGGAGTTTACATACTGGTGAAGAGAGACAAACAGACACCACGTCTACAACCCAGTGTGCTAGGTGGTGCTATTGAAGTGTGCATGGATCACTAGTGCACAGAAGAGGAAAAATCAAAAATCCTAATTTGGCTGAAGTCACTGAAGTGAGCACTTGTTGAGGGAAGGCGCAGACCCCATGAATGGTTCCGGAAGTGGAGACACATGTCACATAAGAGATAGGGCTGAGTGGTAGGCAGGCTGTCCAGGTAAGGTCTTTCAGATTCACTATTGGTGAGAAGCTGTACCCAAAGGCAAGCTGCTAGCTGATTTTAGCTGTTAAACCTGGTTAGATTTCCACTACTATATAAAGGACGAAGTTGGAAAAGGAAAATTGGATTGGGCAAGGAAATGATAATGAGTCTTGGGGGTTCTGTTGAAATGTCACAGTACTTGGTCCATTAAGACATTGAAAAATAATTTCCCTGTTTACATTTCTTCGAGTCACTCCTAAACTTTAAGCACTTGGAAGCATATTTATTATACTCCCTTTTGTTACCAGTATCTGGATCTGGGATGGCATAAAGAACAGTCAGTGTGTGTTGAGTAAATGCATGAAGTTAACATGGGTACTTTTCACCCCAGGCTACAAGGCAATAAGAAGCAGAGAGGACAAACATGGGCTTAGGTCATTCGCCCTCATGAGCCCATTAAACAGTGCAGAAATGGAGCAATAGGGAAACTGGGTGGATTCAAAAAGCTTTCAATTAAGAAGTTTACTCCAAACCATCAGGGAACATTTGCAAATGGTTCCTCCTTTGGGGAAAATGCACATAAAAGAGAATCCTTAACTTTTTCTTTATTGTGGTTTTTTAACAATTATTTGGAGCTCCTACTGTCCTGCCCAATAGTCCCTCTGTGGGACCACATCTTGACTGATCATCTGAATCTTCCCTGTACCCCTTACTTTGCCATGTTATTAAGAAGTAAACATTTAAAATTTTATATTTTAAGATACATGCAATGAATCATGTGGTATACATTTCTATGAATGAAGAATCTATAACTACACCTCTGTCACCACAATCAATAAGGAGTTCTTTCACCAAAAAAATTTCATTATGTTGCACTTCTTTGAAGATAGTCCCTCTCTGCCAGCAACTCATGGAAACTAATAATTTTTCTCCACCCTACAGTTTTGTCTGTTCCAGAATGTCACAGAAATGGAATCATAGCTTTCCTTAGTCCTCTTCTTTAACTTACAAAAATCATTTGAGATTCATCCATGTTGCTTCATATATCACTTTATTCCATATATTATTCCATTGATCAATACATTATTTATCTGCTCAGCTTTTGAAAGTCACCTTTCACAAATCTTGAGCAATTTTTGATCTTCAAAAAGTGGATGGACATGCATATATGGGAAAGCTGTGCATGCATTTCAAACTCTTTGTGCTTGAAAACAAACTTCCATTAGTTCCACTTTTTCCATGAAGTTTTTGAAGTACCCATGTATGAATAAACCTGCTCTCAACACTAACATATATGTTTTCATTATTCTTTAGCAATTTGAGGAGTTGATATAGAAAACAACAACAGCAACAACAAAAACCCAACCTTGTCTCTGTTTTTTTTTTTTTTTTAAGACTCAGAGTTCTTAGGTATAATTCTACGCAGTAAATGTCACACACCCTTTAGAATATATAGCTCAATGAGTTTTGTCAAATATGTACAACCACGTAATAATTACCTCAACTGAGCCTTTCAGTCTATCACTCCCCAAAGTTCTATGGTACCCCTTTATAAGCTATCCCCTTTCTCCTCAGCTGACAGAAGGAACCCCTATGATTTTTGTTTCTTTATGTGTGCTTTCTCCAGAATCTCCTAACATGGAATCTAGCTTCTTTAAGTGTAATCTTTGTTGAGATCCAGCCATGCTTTAGCATGTGCCAGTAGTTTCTGTCCTCAGCCTGCTCCTTAGTTCTGCATTGCATAGATGTTCCACAGTTTTCCCAGAGGTCTTTGTGTGTATATGTTTTAATTTCTTTTTGCAAAATTGCCTAGCAGTGAGAGCGTGAAGCTAGATAGTTTGTAATGTTCAGCTTTCTGGAGTGGCTATATCATTTTGAATTCTACTGGTAAGCCATGAGAGTTCCAGTTTTTCTACATTTTGGTTGGCACTTGATTTGGTCAGATTTGATTTTTAGTGATTCTAATTTGTGTGCAATAGAATCTCGTGATGTTAATGTACATTTCACTCATGATTAATGATGTTGATCCTGTTTTTATGTGCTTATGTTCTTTGATGAAGTATCTCTGCAGCCATTTTGTACTTTTTAATTTGAGTTATTTTGCCATTATTGAGTTTTGAGAGGTTTTTATATTTCAAAATACAAGTCTTTGGCCATGTGTGTTATTTGAAAGTCTTTTCTGTTCTTTTTTGTAATAGTTATCTTTCTCAGATGAAAATTTTCAATTCTGATGAAGTTGGATTTATGAATTTGTTCCTTTGTACATCATGCTCTTAGTGCTATATCTAAGAAGTCAATGCTAGTACAACACCACAAAGATTTTTTTCTTAGATTTTATTTTATAGATTTTACATTTTATCTCTATGTCTATGATACATTTGAGTTTAATTTTGTGTAAGGTGTGAAATATGAGTGAAGAATCATTTTTGTTTGCATATGGACAGCTAATCATTATAACACCATTAACCCAAATCTATTTATATGGTATATTAACACTATTTTAAAAAATGGATTGCTTTTATACTTTTGTCAAAAATGAAATGAAAAAGCAGGCTAGCCAGATAGCTAACAAGGGATCCAGTGGATGTGACCTACTGGATTATGCTTTGATAAGCTTCCATATATCTCTGAAAGTATAGAAAACTAAGTACCTTGCACAAGCTTGCACATATACTTCAGAAAGCAGACATGGATCCTCAAGAGATACTAATTGCTGATTATGTGAAAAGCCTTGCATCTGCAGAAAATGAAAGATTGAGCAATCTTGTAAACTGCCCAGACTGTAAATATAATCTCTAACCGACACACATACTAGTGGAAGGCTTACACAATACTAGGTGTTTTAGCACAACCATTGACTAATTGTTGTCTGACTGCTAAGCTATGCTGATCCTATGGTTAGCTTTTGTAAGTCATACTTCACAATAAATTTTTAAAAGACCAAAGAAAATGAGCAGAGACACCAGTGGCTGAAGCAGGTAGGGGAGATAGACTCCACAGTATTAGTCTAGGCAAGTCACTAAACAAACAAAAATAACAATAACAGCTGCATAGAGGACAGTCAGAATCCAGAGTTTCTAAAATATATTATCTAAATTGTTTTATTTTCAACAAAAAAAGTAAGAGATATGTAAAGAAACAGGAAAGAATTAGCAAACAATAGAGATAGTCTCTGAGAAGAGCATGATGTAGGATTTAGAACATCAAGATTTCCAAGTAGACACCATACTTGTTAATATGTTCAAAGAATTAAAGAAAAGCATATCTAAATAGTTAACAGAAAATATGAAACTAGTAAGTAATCCAATGGAGAATATCGGTAAAGATACAAGCTATATAAAAATGAATCAAAAGAAAATTTTGCAGTTGAAAAAAAGCATGATACCAACATAAATATTTTAATATAGGCCATTAGCAGCAAATTTGTGCTGACAGTAATAAGAACATAAACTGTTCCAAACTAGAAACATAGAATGTATTTCCACTTATTTGTATCTCCTTTAATTTCTTTCAGCAGTATTTTGTGGGTTTTGGTATACACAGCTTTCACTTCCTTAGTGAAATTTTTAATTCTTTGTGATAGTATTGTTTTCTTTATGTTTTGGGATTGTTCATTGTTAGTATATAAACATGCAAGTGATTTTTTGTGTTTTTTTTTCTTTCAATTTTGCTGAATCCATTTATTAGCTCTAACATTTTCCCCATTTTTTCTTTATTTTTTGATGGGTGCATATGTATCTATATCTGTATCTGCATCCATTTCTATACATGGAATCTGTAGAGATTTTGCATATAAGGTCATGTCATATGTGAACAGAGATAATTTTATTATTTTCAATTTGGATGAATTTTATTTCTTTTTCTTGACTAATTACTCTGACAATGCATTGTTTCTTATCTTAGAAGGAAATTTCAATTTCTTTACCATTGAATATGACATTTGTTGAGGTTTTTCATATATGGCTTTCTTTTTTTTTTAAGATTTTATTTATTTATTTGAGAGGTAGAGTTACAGACAGTGAGAGGAGAGACAGAGAGATTTTCCTTCCAATGGTTCATTCCCCAAATTGCCACAATGGCTATAGCTGTGCCGATCCGAAACCAGGAGCCAGGTCCTCTTCCCAGTCTCTCATGTGGGTGCAGGGGCCCAAGGACTTGGGTCATCTTCCACTGCTTTCCCAGGCCACAGCAGAGAGTTGGATTGGAAGAAGAGCAGCTGGGACTACAGCCAGCATCCATATGGACTACTGGTGCTGCAGACAGAGGGTTAACCCGCTGCGCCATGATGCGGGCCCCATTATATGGCTTTTTTACGTTGAGGGGATTTCCTCTAAGTGTTTGTGCATGTGTCTGTGCTTGTGTGTGTGTGTGTGTGTGTGTGTGTGTGTGTGTGTTAATCATGAAAGGATAATGAATTTTACCAAATCCTTTTCCTGCATCCATCGAGATACTTATGTTGTAATTATCCTTACTTCTATTTATATGGTATATTAACACTGATTACTTTTTGTATGTTGAACCATCCTTAGCACTAAATCCCCCTTAGTCATGGAGTATAATCCTTGTGATGTGTTGTTCAACTCCATTTGGTAATATTTTCTTGAGGATTTTTGCATCAATATTTGTCAGGGATATTAGTCTATAGTTTTCTTTTCTTGTAGAATTTTTACCTGATTTTGGTATCAATGTGATGTTGGGCTCATATCAGTTTGAAAGAGATTCTTCCTATTCAAGTTTTTGGAAGAGCTTGAGAAGGCTTGGGAATCTTTAAGTGTTAGGTGGAATTTTCCAGTGATGCCATCTGGTCTTGGAATTTTCTGATTTCTGATTTTTGAGTCTTCTTTTTAGTCTGATTAAGAGTTTGCCAATTTTGTTGATATTTTCAAGAAAGTTAAGTTTTGTTGAATTTTTCTGTGTATATTTTCTTCTCCATTTCATTAATTTTTCTTTAGCCTTGATTGCTGACTTCCTTCTAATAACTTGGTTTCAGTTTGTTCTTTGTCTGGTTACTTGTGGTCTAAAGTTAGGTTGTTGATTTGAGATTACTGGTAAAAACCATCTTTACTACATTTTTGCTGCATTCTACAAGTTTTAGTACATCATATTTTTTAAAAATATCATTTATCTCAAGATATTTTCTAATTTCCCTTGTATTTATTCTTTGACCTGCTGGTTGTGTTATTTTCCATCTATTTGTGAATTTCCTAGTTTCTCCTTTGGTGTTGATATCTGCTTTCATTCTGTTATTATCATGCACTCCATTATTACATGTAGTGCTCTGTATATGTCTTTTAGGTTTGATTGAACTGTAAGTTGCTAAAGTCCTCTGTTTTCTTATTGGTCTTCTTTCTTGTTGATCTATCTGTTATCGATAGTGGAGTATTGAAATCTCCTACTTTTACTTTATTACCTTCATTTTCTACCTTCAATTGGAGATGTTATGCTGTATGTATTTATAACTGTTTCATCTTCCTGAATTGACAACTTTATCATTATTAGTATCCTTCATCATCTCTTGTGAATCTAAGTATAAAATTATTTATTTCCATTTTATTTGAAAGGCAGAGAGAGAAAGACAGACACAAGACAGAGACAAAGAAGGCGAGAGAGCTTGCATCTACTGGTTCACTCTCCAATTGCCTGTGATAGCCGGAGCTGGGCCAGGTCAAAGCCAGGAGCCTGGAACTCAGTCTGGCTCTCCCATCTGGATTACTGGACCCAAGTACCTGAGCCATCATCTGCTGCTTCCCAGGGTGTGTGTTATCAGTAAGCTGGATCAGAATCAGAGTAATTGCAGCTTGAATGAGGCATTCTGATATGAGATATGGGTATGGCAAATTATATCTTAAGTGTACCAAATGTCCACCTCTAGCATAAAATTATTTTAAAATAGAGGTTACATTTAAACTAACCCTTGCGAAGTATACAAATCAGAGATAGTAAGTGCTTTCATGATGTTGCCCAAGCATCACTTCTATCTAGTTTCCAAGTATTTTCTTCATCTCAAAATAAGAGTCCAACTTCATTCTTTGGCTCATAGATATCCAGTTTCCTCAATTCAACATTTGCTTAAAAGACTGTTCTTGCCCTATTGAATGTTCTTGGAGAAAATCATTTTGCCATGGAGGTGAGGAGTTATTTCTGGGTTTTGCTTCATTGTATGCTTTGTAATCTTTTATTGAAAGTTGGACATTTGAAAAAAGGAGCCACATGTCTAGGGCTTTGCCGACTGGCTCTGTGCATGGGAGGACCTTCACTAATCAGTTCAGCAGCAAGGCTTAAGGTCTGGCCAGGCTTTTCTGGGCATCCATCCTTCCTGGGTCTGCATCTGTGCTTTCTCTAATTCTCCCTTACCTAGGGCTGCTTTCAAACACCACAATTTCCTTCAGAGTTTCAGCCCTGCTTTTCCTTCAGATCCTCTGCTGTTCTATTGTATTCCTCTACCAATAATCACTTGCCTCAGAATCTGCAGGCCAGTAATCCCCGGTGAGACTTTTGTGAGCTGAGCCCACTGCTTTCTGTGGCTTTTCCTTGCCTGAGATCCAAACCGAGTCACTTTTGCCTGTCTGCACTTCAATAGGCATCACAGAGAGCAGTGCCTCTGGCAGTGCCCACATAGATTAGAGTGCTGCAGAAACTGGTCTTGTCTTTTTTTCTGGCTCTTGGAAGGGACCAGGCTGTGGCTTCTCCCAAACCGTACCATGCTAGGGAAGTTGTGGGGCAAATTTGAATAAAAGCATCACAAACTTCCCTATCACTTTGAGTGGACCTTTTTCTTGATCATTTGCTTTAGTGCTGTGTATATGTGATTGATTTCCAGAGTTCCTATAAAGCAATTTTAATTAGCTTCCAGTTATTTATTTAGTGTTTCAGTGGGAGAACCAGGGGCGAGAGCTTCCTAGACCATCATCTTATTCCACTTCAACTCCCTTTTTAAGGACACAATAGCATGGTATTGCACCAAGGTACTAAATCTTGTTTGTCTATTCATGCCTTAATGGATATTTGGGCTGTCTATGCCTCTTTGCTGTCATGATTTGTGTTGCTATGAACATATGTGTATATGAATGTAGCTATCCATTTTCAATTCTTTTGTGTAGATACCTAGGTTTGTAATTGCTGTGGCTCCTCTATTTATGATTTTTTTTTTTTTTACCAAGGATAGAGTTTTGTGTTGTTTTTCTGTCACCCCATTGTCTTCTGGTTTGAGTTGTCTGACAAGAAGTCTGCTGCGACTCATATCATTGTTTCTCTGTAAGCTGATTGTTTTCTCTGGGTACTTTCAAGATTTCCTACTTTTGGTTTTCAGAAGGTTGAAAATGATATACTTAGGTTTGGGTTTGCTTTGTTTGCTGTTTTGCATTAATCTTTGCTGGGTATTTTTCTGCTATTTGGATTTGTGATGTGGTATCATTCATTTTGGAAGCTTCTGGACTTCTTTTGTCTGTCCACTTTACTCTTTTTTTTCCTACTTCCAGGCTTGTACATGTTAGATGGTTTGGTATTGTAGCATAATCACTGTTTCCTGGATGTATCTTTTTTTTGTTATTTTTGTTTTGTTTTATTCTCATTTTTTGTCTTCAGATTTTACTCTGAGTAATTTATTTTGATCTATTCTTCAAGTTCACTAATTACTCTATTAAATCTGTCATCTACCAGCAACCCTGTCAAAGGCATTTTTCAACTTTGTTAACATGATTTTTATTTCTAACATTTCATTTGATTATTCTTTATATTTTCCATTGTTCTGCTCAGGTTACCCATTTGATTTTATATGTAGTCCACATTTTCCATTAGGCTCTTAAAACATATTAATCTCCATTATTAAAATTCCTAATCTGAAGGTGCCACACCTTAGCCTAGTTTTATTGGTTACATTAGTTTTGAGAGTGTTCCCCCTTCAACTTACTTATATATCTGATATTGTCTTTTTTTTAACATACTTTTCAAACCAGTTAATTAACATTTCCATTTGCTTATGTTAGAACCAAAGAGTTTCTCTCTTCTGTTTCTTCATAAAATGTGTGTTATGTTCCTGTGAGCTACACTCACCACCTGTGGTGTGGAACACTACAATTGATGTTGGAAAGGTGAAAACATAGCAGAAAAGATGTAAAAACTAAAGCAAATACTAATTTATGCCAGCAAACTCATAGTGTTTCTCTTCTTTTTGGCCTTTAAAGATGGGGTTTGACTCAGTCTAACCAGGGGTTGACTTGGTTTGTGATTTGTTGTTGCCATGGTTACCTTAGTGCACCATAATCTTTAAATTGCTCTACTATTACTTTGTATTTAGGGTGGGAACCAGTTTGTCTGAGGGCTTTTAGCAATGTCTTTTCCATTCTAATTTTTAGATCTTTTCTTTGCAATGATTTGCAGTGAAACCTTCTCTTCCTGTTCTTATGTTCTCCCTGAAATTATTCTTAGATGCTATTATCTGTTGCTCAACACTTGTTTACCTGATGGGTACATGTGGGTGTGTTATTTATTATTCTGATTAGTTTCTGTCCCTGGGTCATGCGTGTGTGGGCTTTTAGTGCCCTCGCCATCCCCCAGTTTGTGCCTCTAAGTAGAGTCACTATTTGTGCCTCAGCCCTTCTGTCTAAGGCTGTGCTCATATCCTTCTGTCTGGCTGCTGTGGATTTTCATCTTTGAGCTGGTTGCATCATATTTGCTGCTCGTCTGCCCATCACCCTGCAGTTTTAGACTTTGGTCCATTGGGATATTGTAGAGAAAGATCTGGGCCTGTCATACTCTCTGAGAGCAAATCCTGACCCCTCTGGCCGGCCTGCACCACAAAGATGCCTTCTCAGGAATGTAGTCTCTGATTAGTCTATTCTGTGAGCACTAACTTAAGCCCATGGTGAAGATGGTACAAATGAGTAAGAATTACTCTTTTATATGAAGTCCCAGGGTTCTTTATTCCCTTTTTAGTTCACATTCTGCTTTTGCCAATGTCTTGGTCTATTTTCTGTAGCTATCCCAAAATCCCTGAGACTAAGGACTTTATAAATAGAGGTTTATTTGACTTATGATTCTGGTGGCTGGAGTTTCTACAAACCACGGCACTGACATATTGGATTCCCCTGGAAGGGCAGAGCAGCAGAAAAAAAAAAAACAGTTGTGTGCAGAAGGGCTTCATGTGTGAATAACAAAGTGAGAGACTGGGAAGGAGCCAAGATCACTCTTTGTATAACAATCTGCTCCTGCAGAAGCCAAACCACTCCTACTAGACCTTATCCATTCCAGCAAGACAATGTTAATTAATTCTTGAGGTGCAGCCCCAATGACCTAATTACTTTCCAGTAGGGTTCATCTCTTAAAAGTTCCATAGCTTGTTAGCATCACCACACTGAAGACTAAGATTCAAGCACTTGAAAGTTTGGGGGAAAGAACCATTTCCAAACCATAGCAGGATTTTTGGCTGTCTGGCTGGGTTCTTCCTGGTAGTATTTTACATACAAGGTGGGCAGGTGCACACGCCTTATTTCTCTGTGCAGCTGCCTGCCTTTCCTTAGATTTCAGGACATTTGTTGTATCAACATGTCAGTTCTATGATGAGTTCATTAGAAGCTTAATTTGTAATCTGTCCGAACATTCTGTTCCAAGATTGAAAGTGATGATCTTTGCAGCTTTCTTCAAGCTAGGAGTACTGCAATGAGACATTCATGAAGTCAAAATGTTTGGTGTATGGAAACAAATTCCCCAGACTGTCCTGATCCTCTTCTCTTTCTCTAGTGTTCCAGTACTTCACCTTCACAGGTGTTTTCCAGGATGACTTTCACTTTTAGACACAGGTCCTCTGCTTGCCATGTGCTTCTCACCTGGGATGTCTTCCCATCTTGTCCCTAAGTGCTGTTACCCAGATCATTGCTTGATATCCTATTAATGAAACAGCCATAGATTGGGGTATGTATTGGGGTACACAGTCTTACTGGCCCCATTTAGAAACATAATAACCTTTATTTCATACTACATAGAATGCTTGATACATTTTCCTGGAATCCCATAGATATATCCTAGAGTCTACTACAATAAACATCTGATAAATGACTTAATAAACAAGGACTAGTAAGAATCCAGTAAGAATAATCACTCATTAATATATAATCACATTGTGTTATTGAAGTTTGTTGTGGATCTATCTCCTGTACAAATTCATGAGTTACTAAAGGTAAGAACTGCTTTATTTGTTTTACAGTCCCTAAGTAAATAGCAAGTTTTCAATATATATTATGAAATAAGCAAAAAATCAAGTCTTCAAAGATGAGGACCAAATGATACCTGCAAAGGGAGCAGAGAGGGACTGGAAGTACAAACTGGAGGAGAGAAAGATACTGAATTAAGTGTGTTAAGGGCAGCAAGGGTCAGTTTCTCTCCAGTCCCCTTTTCTGTGGGGACCTTCAAGATACACACAGTGTACAGTTCTACGGACATCAACTTGGGAGGGAGAGCTCCCTTCATGACTCAGATGGAAGAGTTGACACCCAGTAGAGAAAGCATCTAATCGTCAAGAAATTGATGATTCTTAGAAATTTCACCTTTTATGTGAATTGACAGGTATTTTTGCTATGGTTTTTCTATTTTGTCAACAAGTGCAAAGTTCTAGTATGTCCCTGACAATGAAACATGATAAAACTGTTCTTCAACTTTCATTAGAAAATGCCCCCAGGATATTCTAATGCTGTACATTTTTTCCCCTGCTTAGACAGCTATATTTTGTCACAGAGATATATAAACTAGAAGATCAAACTGTCTTTTTTATTCTGTTTCACCTCATTGAAGTCACTCCCTAGGGGATTAGGTTCCTCCTGGGGCAGATTTGTCAAAAATAGCTTCAATTTGAATAAAAATGTCCTTTTGTCCATATTGGGAAAAATATACATGAAAATTTAACATTTAAAAGCACAATAAGTTGAATAACCCTTATTTGAAATGCTTGGGACCAGAAATGTTTTGGATTTGAGTTTATTCAGATATTGGAATATTTCCATGTACCTAGTGAGATATCTAGGAATAGGAACCAAGTATGCAAACAAAATCCATTTATGTTTCATATATACCTGATAAACATAACCTGAAGTTATGAAACTTATTCAGTGCTTCTTTACTTTGACTGCAACTCCTTCACATGAATTTTCTGCTTGTAGAATTTTCCACTTGTCATCATTTAAAAGAGTTACACATTTTGGAGCATTTCAGATTTTTAGATCTTTGAGTAAGTGATTCTCAGTCAGTATTATGATATAAAAAGAAGTGAAGGGATGAGAACATTAGGACATGAGAAAGAATTGGTTTCAAATACCAGTTATAGTTAAAAATAGAGAATAAGTCCCAGTAATAGAGAATTTTACATGATTTTTCCACTGCAACATGTAGTATTTCTAACACATAGAACAGGGCCAACACATGATAGATGTTGCAACAGATGAATGAAAAGAATCAATTGCAGGAAACTACTTCACCACTCAGGCTTTAGTTTCCTCTAAAACAAAGATTTAGACAAGATCATCTCCAAGGTTCTTTCTCATTTCAAACTTCTAGAATTTTAATTACTAAATTTATGTTAATTTGTAAATTATATTTAAGGTTTTTGAAATAATGTTACTCTATAATACGATATAAGAAAGGATGAAGCATATTTATGTATTTATTTTTAAACATAGAATATAAATTTATTATTTTTAAAAATTTATTTAAGGTATACAAATTTCATATATACTTCTTATACATAGATTCAGGAAAATCGTGATATTTTCTACCCTAGACTTCCTCCAGCTCATGCTCCCAACCTTCTTTCTTCTCCCTCTCCTATTACCATTCTTGTTATTTACAAAGATCTATTTTCACTTAACTTTATAATCATAAGATTGATACTACACTAAGTAAAGAGTTCAACAAATAGTATTAAAAAAACACTTTCCCTCAATAGTCAAGAAAAGGGCTGTAAAAATCATTGAAGCTCAAAATGTCAATTTCACTACTTTGTATTACCTTTTAGATACTCCGTTACAGATCAGGGAAAACATGATATTTGTCTTTTGGGGACTGGCTTATTTCATTGGCTTATAATGGCTTCTAGTTGTATCTGTTTTGTTTTTTTCCAAAAAACAGGATTTCATTTTTTTTCCACTGTATAAATACCATAGTGCATATATACCATAATCTCTTTATCTAGTCATCAGTTAAGGGACATCTGAGTTGATTCTATAACTTAGCTATTGTGAACTGAGCTGCAATAAACATGTAATAAATCATATGCTGATTTCTTTTGGTTAGGGTAGATTTCCAGGAATGGAATGTCTGGGTCGTTTGGTAGGTCTGTTTTCAGATTTCTGAGGTATCTCCGTTCTGTCTTCCAGAGAGGCTGTTCCAGTTTACATTCCCACCAACAATGGATCAGGTTACCTTCCCCCCACATCCTCACCAGCATCTGTTGTTTGTCAATTTCTATATCATAGCCATTCTAACCGTGGTGAGGTGAAACCTCACTTTGGTTTTTATTTGCATTTCCCTGATGGCTAGTGATCCTGAGCATTTTTTCAAGTGTCTGTTGGCCATTTGAATATCCTCTCTTGAAAAATACCTGTTCAATTCCTTTGCCCATTTCTTAACCAGATTGTTTATTTTGTTGTTTTTGAGTTTCTTATGCTTTTTATAGATTTTGGATATAATCCTTTATCAGTTGCATAGTGTGCAAATATGTTCTCCCATTCTGTTGATTGCCTCTTCAATTTGCTGAGTGTTTCTTCTCAGTGCATAAGCTTCTTAGCTTGGCAGATACCTTCAAACACCGGAAGACAGATTTGTTGTTTACACCTTGCTGCAAGAAATATAGGTGGGATCTGTGAGTCCGATGGGGACTTTTGACTCCACACAGAGAGGAATGATTAAGTCAGATTTTACAGTGAAAAGTCTTATGAGGCAGCAAACTCTTTAATCCTGGAAATGTCCAATTTGAGATGAGAACGTTGATAAAATGATAGTGATGACCTGGATCTGGTATTTCTTGATCGAAGTTATGAAGGCAGACATTTGGCTTAGACTGAAACAGAGAAGTTACTTTTCTGTAATGTCAGAATAATTCTGATTAGATCACAGTCTAAGCACTGTTTTTTTTTTTTTTTATATATATATAACGCTTTTATTTAAAGAATATAAATTTCCAAAATACAGCTTATAGATTACAATGACTTCCCCCCCCCATAACTTCCCCCCCCAACCCGCAACCCTCCCCTTTCCCACTCCCTCTCCCCTTGCTTCACATCAAGATTCATTTTCAATTCTCTTTATATACAGAAGATCAGTTTACTATATATTAAGTAAAGATTTCAACAGTTTGCCCTCACATAGCAACACAAAGTGAAAAATACTGTTGGAGTACTAGTTATAGTATTAATTCACAATGTATAGCACATTAAGGACAGAGATCCTATATGATATATTTTTTTAAAAATTGATTAATTTTCTAGGCAATTTCCAATTTAACACCAAGATTTTTTTTCATTTTTAATTATCTATATACAGAAGATTGATTCAGTATATACTAAGTAAAGATTTCATCAGTTTGCACCCACACAGAAACACAAAGTGTAAAATACTGTTTCAGTGCTAGTTATAGCATTACTTCACATTGGACAACACATTAAGGACAGATCCCACATGAGACGTAAGTACACAGTGACTCCTGATATTGGTTTAACAATTTGACACTCTTGTTTATGGCATCAGTAATCTTCCTAGGCTCTAGTCATGAGTTGCCAAGGCTATGGAAGCCTTTAGGGTTCGCTGACTTCAATCTTATTCCGACAGGGTCATAGTCAAAGTGGAGGTTCTCTCCTCCCTTCAGAGAAAGGTACCTCCTTCTTTGATGGCCCCATTCGTTCCACTGGGATCTCACATGCGGAGATCTTTCATTTAGGTCTTCTTTTTTTTCCAGAGTGTCTTGGCTTTCCATGCCTAGAATATTCTCATGGGCTCTTGAGCCAGATCTGAATGCCTTAAGGGCTGATTCTGAGGCCAGAGTGCTATTTAGGACATCTGCCATTCTATGAGTCTGCTGTGTATCTCGCTTCCCATGTTGGATCATTCTCTCCCTTTTTGATTCTATCAGTTAGTATTAGCAGACACTAGTCTTGTTTGTGTGATCCCTTTGACTCTTCGACCTATCAGTGTGATCAATTGTGAACTGAAATTGATCACTTGGACTAGTGAGATGGCCTTGGTACATGCCACCTTGATGGGATTGTATTGGAATTCCCTGGCCTGTTTCTAACTCCATCATTTGGGGCAGTTCCGATTGAGCATGTCCCAAATTGTACATCTCCTCCCTCTCTTATTCCCACTCTTATATTTCACAGGGATCACTTTTCAGTTAAAATTTAAACACCTAAGAATAATTGTTAATTACAGAGTTCAACCAATAATACTAGAATAAAAAAATTACTAAAATGGATAAAGTATTACATTGTACAACAACAGTCAGCACAAGAGCTGATCAAGTTACTGTTTCTCATAGTGTCCATTTCATTTCAATAGGTTTCACCTTTGGTGCTCAATTAGTTGTCACCGATCGGGAGAACATATGATATTTGTCCCTTTGGGACTGGCTTAATTCACTCAGAATGATGTTTTCCAGATTCCTCCATCTTATTGCAAATGACCGGATTTCATTGTTTTTGACTGCTGTATAGTATTCTATAGAGTACATGTCCCATAATTTCTTTATCCAAATGTATGCTTTGAATTCCCTGTGATCTTTTGCTGTGAGGTTCCCTTCGTTTACCTTCTTTCATGTTGATGGCCGTGTTTCTGTGTTTCTGTGTGTAACACATCTTTAAGTATCTTTTGCAGGGCTGGACGAGTGGCAACAAATTCTTTCAATTTTTGTTTGTTATGAAAGGTCTTTATTTCACCTTCATTCACAAATGAGAGCTTGGCAGGATATAATATTCTGGGCTGGCAGTTTTTCTCTCTAAGTACCTGGGCTATGTCTCGCCATTCACTTCTAGCTTGTAGGGTTTCTGATGAGAAGTCTGCCGTGAGTCTAATTGGAGATCCTCTGAGTGTAATTTGACGTTTCTCTCTTGCGCATTTTAGGATCTTTTCTTTCTGTTTCACTGTGGTGAGTTTAATTACAACGTGTCGTGGTGAGGACCTCTTTTGGTCATGTTTACTAGGGGTTCTATGCTAAGCACTGTTTTCCCCCTTGTATTTTTATAGAGGCACCAAAATGAACTATGACGTCTTCTATTTCTTATTTTAAATATATCAATTGCTAAAATAGGTTTGGGCTCTTGATATTTTCCCAACTCTTTGTTCTAAAATCTTATTTTTTCCCATTCTTCTTTCATATATATCCCCCTACATGCTTGAAGTAATTCAAGAAAGAAGGTTGCCAGGTCAAATTCAACTTGGAAACTGAATAATATATCCAACCTTGGAGGACCACAGGCACATAGATTATTAGACCTGATGGAGCCTAGTAGTTAATTACTTGAGTAACCTGTATTGCTCTTTAGCCAGCATTACTTAAATTTATTAGATCTTGGAAATTCATTTGAATAGCACTTGGAGACACCCACAGACACTCATACTCATGCATGTTGAGTATCAGGGCAGGAAATCAGTGTTTCTAGGAGTCTTTCTGATGTGTCTGCTTGTAATTGTACCCGAGAAAGCACTCATAGGTCACTTGGATAGCACACACTGTCTTGATGGGCAGCAGAGCACTCTTGTTGAAATCCAGGCTCCCCCATCCATGGGAGGATGCCCAGGTGGCTAGGGATGAGAAGAACAGCAGAAGCATTGGGCATCGCACCTGTCCAGGATAGACCAGGCTGGGGAACAGGAGGTGGTCAGCAAAGAGGTTTGCAGGGCACAGAGGTCACCTACCCCATTCACCAGAGCATGGGGGACCTGGTTATTTTGGGAAGACATTTCCATTGAAATAACTGGATATGTGTAAATCAGATACATATAAATAATCTCTTTGAGGGGCAGGTATTTGGCATGGGGGTTAAGTTGCCCATGCACTATACCAGGGAGTGCCCAAGTTTAATACCCACCTCTCCTTTTGACTGAGGCTTCCTGTTAATGTTCTCCAGAAGTCGGCAATGATACCTCAAGTAATTGTGTTCCTGCTACCTGTGTGGAAATCCTGAATTGAGTTCCCAGTTCCCAGCTCTGGCATCAGGCTCTTGTGAGAATCTGGGGTGTGAACCAGAGGATGGGAGCTCTCTCATTCTGTGTATCTCTCTTTCCCTCTTTTTAAGTTCTCTTAAAGAGAACTTAAAGAGAACTTTAGGCCACATTGTCTATAATTATACCTGAACATTTTTTTCTTTTACAGCACTTGTTTACTATGGTATGATTACTGGAAATCTCTTTTATAGAAATTTTATTTTTCACTGGGCTGACAAAGATTGCCAATGATGTACCTTCTATCTCATATATTCTTTCTTCTGCCTCACTAAGTCTGTTGATAAGACTTTCTACCATGTTTTTTATTTGACCTATTGAATTCTTCATTTCTAATATTTCATTTTGATTTCCCTTTAAAATCTCAATTTCATGGGAAAAATTTCATTCATGTCATGTATAGTTTTCTTTAGTTCATGGATTTGCTTCTGATTGCTTTTGAGTAATCCTATGATTAATCTTTTGAATTCCATTACTGACATTTCATTGATCTTTCATCATCACATTCTGATATTGATATATTTTGTGTCCCTTTAGGAGGATCTTGATGTTTTCCTTATTCTTGTTTCTTGAATTTCTTCATTGATTTTAGGCATTTGTGGAGTTACTTGTTGGTTTTTGCCTCTTTTGCCTTTTAGCCTTGAACTATGCTTCTAAGGCTTAATGGAATGTCTTCACTTTCAGTGACTACCAAAAGGTGTGTGCTGGGTGTGGCCAGGGAGTTCTGGTCAGTGCTCCATGGTGGGCAAATATCCAGGATAACACCCAGGTTGGGTGTAATAGATCTCCTCTTGTTAGCAGAAGTGGGGAATGGTCACCTCTGTTGGTATGGTCACCCCCTCTCCTCCAAGCTGAGTTATGTCCAGGGTTTAGCCTCCAGTGGGTTCAACACTGATCTGCACCTCCATATGAACCACACAAATGATCTACGCAGTCCTCACTCAGCATAGTTCCTGCTGCTATGACTTATGCAGTCAACCAAGGTGTTTGGAACATGTGGAGATGCACCATTGATTGCCCAGAGACCCAGCTACACCCTACAGTCTCTCTTGCAGCCCCTGAGTCCCCACAGTCTCAGCACACAAGCTCCCACAGTTACTGGGTGCAGAGGCTTCCCTCCTTCCTGCCAGCCTTTCTGGTCAACAGAGAGGCAGATATTCCCCAAGCCAGCTCTGCCTCAGCGCCTTCAGCCCATAGCCTGTGGTACGTCAGGAGGCTGGGGCTGCCTCACAATCCTACGTGGGTGCCCAGCCACCTGTCAATCCTCCTAGCCAGGCTCAAAGTCAGTGGGGATTGTAGATGTTTTTCTTCACTAGAATCTGTGGATCACATGGGTATAAAAGAGCCACTGGTTGAATGTTGTCCTCTACCTGCCACTGCTGCCAGTGCAGCCGAGAGGCTGGTGTCCTGTCTTAGCTATTGCTGTGCGCATGCATGAAGGCTTCTGCAGCTACTGCCCAAGCCCCAGATTGTGCCTGCCCTTCCTCAGCCGGGAAGTGGGTGCCATTGTGGGGAGGGTGGGGTGAGATAAACATGCCCCTTTTACTTCTACTGGGTCTGCGAGTAGCTCCTAGTAGCAACTAGCCCCTAGCCTCCAGTCCAGACTCATGCCACACTCTCCCTCCAGCTGTATCATCATGGATTTCTGCAGTCTGGTCTCCCCTCTGTGTCTAAGCTGCTGTCTGCTCCAGCCTTTGGCTGCTGTAGTCTTGTGTTGTGTCTGTGTTCATTCTGGACGTCTGCACTTTCCACACAGGTCCATGGCATTCTTCTTTGTTTTGCAGAATTTCCAGTGAGTTTTTCTCTCTAATTCTCCCCTGAAAGTGCCAATTCCTACTGCTAGCCTAGCATAGTACAATGTTCCCTATTCCACCATCTTGGAATACCCCTCCCTCCCTCTTTTTTTTAATGGTCATATTCTTCTGGTGCACATATGTTTCTTTAGAACACAAAAAACTTACGGGTTTCTAACAAGAACTGGACTGAAAGCAGTGCAGTAAAAATGGAAAGAAAATCCACTTGGACTTTAAAATGCCCAGCAGACATTAGTCTTTTGGATTCAGCAAAAGATTTGATGCCAGAAACTAAAGTTAAACTCATGAAATTATGTATCTGAAATGCCACTATAATTATGGTATATCTGTGTTTTTTAAAAAAATCAAATCTGAATTTGTGAAATAGTGCCAACTTAATAAGGATTATTTGTATCTAAAGTTTTCTTCCTGAAATGTGATATTCTACATTGAAAGACCAGTTTGATTGGCCTAAAGTAATGTCGAATATGATCCACAATGGACTTGTTAAAGCAAGCTCCTCTGCCTTCATTATTCTGGCCTCTACCCTAAGACTGATAGAGTCTGCTGTGTATCTTCCAGTTAGGGCTGTAGGACTCTTCCCTGAAAATGAAAAGTAGAAAAGTAAATTGCAGGGCCCTCTGGATGGGCATCACCACCAACATTCCCTGCGATTATCCTCATGCTGTTGGGTTAGGTCTTGTACTCCTTAGAAACAAGTTCTTATTGAACAAGGTACTCCAGTGGTCCACTAAAGAGTGGCCCCTCCACAGACAGGTGCATGCCCCTGTCCTCTGAACCACTTGGCAAGGTGAGGGGACCCTTAAGCCAGTTCATGGTTTAAAGGCTCTCTAGGGCAGTGAGGTCAGAACTTCAGCCTTGACTTCATTCTTTTTTTTTTTTTTAAAGATTCATTTATTTATTTGTGAGGCAGAGTTACAGAGAGATGGGGAAAGAGAGACATCTTCCATCTGCTGGTTCACTCCCCAAATGGCTGCAACAGCCCCAGGGCTGATGCCAGGAGCCAGGAGCTTCTTATGGGTCTCCCACATGGGGCCCAAGTACTTGGATCATCTTCTGATGCTTTCCCAGGCTCATAAACAGGGAGCTTGGTTGAAAGTAGAACAGCTGGGGGGTGGGGGACGGCACCATGGCTCACTTGGCTCATCCTCCACTTGTGGTGCCAGCATCCCATATGAGTGCTGGGTTCTAGTCCCAGCAGCTCCCCTTCCAGTCCAGCTCTCTGCTGTGGCCCAGGAAGGCAGTGGAGGATGGCCCAAGTGCTCGGGCGCCTGCACCTGCGTGGGACACCAGGAAGAAGCATCTGGCTCCTGGCTTCAGATTGGTGTAGCTCTGGCCGTAGCGGCCATTTAAGGGGTGAAACAATGAAAGGAAGACCTTTCTCTCCATCTCTCCCTCTCACTGTTTGTAACGCTACCTATCAAATAAATTTAAAAAAAATGTAGAACAGCTAGGACTCAAACTGGCACCCATGTGGAATGCTGGCATTACAAGAGGTGGCATAACCTGCTATACCATGATGCCAACCTCTTGACTACATTCTGATAAGCTCCTGATGTTGAAAAATATTGTGTACTCTATGATTTCATTGAAGCAGAAGCATACATATGAACAAAAATTATGTGCATATGGCAAAACATGACAGCATTTCTGTTAGGATAATGAGATTGTAGGTGACTTAAAACTTCAACATTTGATGCCCCCCCACCTTTTTATTTTGCCTTTAGCGTGTAGATTTTTAAGTAACTAATTTTAATTGCATTTTTCTAGTTCACAAGCAATGCATGAATGTATTCCACTGTAAAATGATAAATCAGAACATGTAGACATAGGAACAAAATCAAGACAATTTCTCTTTACCTCTCTCTACCTCTTAGAAATAATTCCTATAACTCTTAGCTGTTATGGTCATGGCTCTTTTTTTATCAGATACTCAGTATTTGAAGGATAATAAGCAGGACATATCTTGGCTTCCCAGAGTCTTTCCTGAATCCTGAGCTTAGTCCAGTCAGCGATAATCAAGGACACTACATTTTGAAGAGAGGTGCTAGGGCTGTGTACACAGGAGTTACCACAACAGAGCCAATGCCAGCCATGAGCCTCAGTCCACCAGGAGCCTCTAGGGTATGTGGAAGGAAGGCTGAGCACTGATGGGACACATGCATGAAGCTGTCTTTGAAGAGTCAGAAGACTGACGGATAGGGGAAGAGAAATGCTCTCTTGGGGAGTAGCACCCCCACTTTGCCACACACATGTTATAGCCGCTGGTAGACGGGTTTGATTCCTGACCAATGCACCAAGATGTTACAGCTGATTTGAACCCTGGGAACTTGTTCTATCTACAACAAAATATGAGGCAGATGAACAAACCTAGAAGGCAATCTTTAGCAAAAGACTTTTACTGAAAAGAGCAGAGAGAGGTTGAAAGAGCAGAGAGGAAGCTCTGGGAAAAGCAGCCAGGAGGGGCTTCTTCAGAAGGAAAAAGCCATTGAAGGGAAGTGACCTGGGGGTTTCATGCCAGTTAGAAAGTTTGTACAAAGTCCTTTAAGAAAAGCATTTCTTGTATGGTGAGCTCATCGCACCTTCTTATCTCTGACTCCTCCAATGTGGTTGTGACTGTAACAGGACAGAGAACAAGTTCTATGTTGGGCCTGTCAGGACTGTGGGGGAACTATTTGTCTTTACTTCTGAGACTGGTCACAGGCAGTTCTAGCTCCCTGACCTCCTGGGTGACCTTGGCACCAGAGCCTGCTTTTCTCCTGACTAACCAACAAAACTCTTTATGTCTCTCTTCTCATCACAATTCTTTCTAGCTCAGGCCAGTTTCCCAGCTAGGCTAAGTAAGTGTTCTACATTACAGGAAGGGCCCCTTTGTTCTCACTACCCTTTTATCATTCCTGCTTTGACTTCTTTCCCATTTATGTGGGGCTGCTCCTACTGCTGCTGGGTGAAGAAAGCTGCCCCAGTGTTGCCACCAAAAATGCAGAGTGGCTCCTGAGGTATGTGGAGTGATAATGGATTAAACAAAGTGGGTGCACCTGAGTTTTCAGGCACCAAATTGTCCTAGGGGGTAAAAGTAAGTGAATGCCAATTGTAGTCTTGGTCTGGAGCTGTGCTCTGGGGACTACGACCACAGTGGAAGGAGGAGTAGGTGGGGCTGAGAGTTCACGCCCAGAGATGAACTGAGCAGGTGTCCTCAGAGGAGTCAACCCAGGGAGGCAGGAGGCAGAGGCCACAGTGGTCCCTGTGGAAGCCACACGCATCTCTCAGAGGACACATGCCATTAGTCTGCACCTGCTCTCAGCTTTCCATGGAGAGGGAGTAGCCCCAGAAGCTGGTGTGGGTTAGTCGTGTGAAAGCAGAGTGGGGGAATAACACTGAGATCGCTAATTAGAGAAGGCAGGGACTCTGTCGTCTGCCTTCTTTGATACGTCCTAGGTTGCCTCTGAACGCTATAAAGTGGTAGGGTAGGTAATGAACACTTACAGAAACGTCTCAGCAATTATTATAGGGAATGAAGGAGGGAAAGAGGTGGGAATAAAGGAGGTTAATCTTGGAAGGGAGGAAGCCAGGAGCAAGACAATGAAGACATTAAGAAGGTTAACGTGACTGCCCATCCTAGCACACCATGGGCCCTACAGTTAGAGCCTAGGAAGATTATTTAAAAATGGAAAAAGATTTGAAATATTTATAGAAACAGAAATATTAGGATTTCATGAATGACAGACTGCAAAGGGTAAGTACCAAATGATGACTTAGAAGATTCAACTTAAATGTTGGAAGCAAAGTTAGGCCCTAGAGGCTAAAAGAACATAGCCTCTGGTTACCAGTAGACATGGGGGCTTTGGGGTTGGACATTTCTGTGGACTAAATTGTGTTCCCCTCAAAATGTATTTGTTGAAGACACAATCCCACTGATATGGGAGATGACCCCCTAAAATCTATACAAAAATGTGATGTGGCCCCTTAAAGTTCCCCAGAAGCGCCATCTGGTATGATACATATGTTACCAGAATTTGGGGTGCCATACGACATCACCATATGCTTATTAATAAATCCCCAATATTAATAAGCCTGAGAGGGTTCTTGCCTAATATTTAGAGAAGAATTCTAAATACTGGCATAAATAAACAAGGCTGCATGGTATATCTTAAGGTTTTATTTAGTGTGAAAGATGCATAGGAGAGTGAGAGCTTTATTTAAGAGAGAGAGGTAAATCTGGGTTCATACCGAGCACCAGGAACCTGTCTCTTTTACTGTCTAAATATATATATATATTTCATAAGATTGAATGCATGAAAAAGAAACCACCCCAGGTAGGAAAGTATTCAGATGGGACACAAGCAAATATTAGCATTTCCTCCTTGGACAACTTTTCCTTTCCAAGCTTTGCCTCTCCACAGTGATGCACTTTTCCTTGCCATGTCTATAACTGTTTCTCTGTCATCTTCCCTGGTCCTTATTCTGG
The DNA here is from genome assembly GCA_949820135.1 of Sylvilagus floridanus. Classification (NCBI taxonomy): domain Eukaryota; kingdom Metazoa; phylum Chordata; class Mammalia; order Lagomorpha; family Leporidae; genus Sylvilagus; species Sylvilagus floridanus. The sequence goes on along the minus strand of OX463239.1, from coordinate 15,970,338 downwards.
AAAGTTCCCTGCTGGCAGCTGGTCAACAGTGCAAAGTGATGGTGGGGGCAGATGGTGACAGATCCCAAGAAACCCCTTCCTGTTCAGAATGTGCCTTCTGCCCTCTGTGGGCCTCCTTCAGGTTCACTTCAGCCCTGCCCTCCCCAGAACCCTTCTTCCTCCTTTGTGGAATGCACGATGATGGGGCCAGATTTCCTGGGGGCAGGGAGCTTCTCCAGTCTTTCTCCATTACAGGGATTATCTAATTGTTACCAGGAAATAAGTGATGAGGCCTGCAAGTGGGGACTGAGGACAGGAATATGACCCTTGTCCTGAGGCCCAGAGGATCCCAAAGACAGGTTGGGGTAGGGGAAGGGTGGGGAATGCAAATGTGCAGAGAGCAGAGCTACCTGTCTGAGCTGTGTGTACCTGGACCGGCCTCAGAAACACAGTTAAGTTTGCAGCGAGACAGCAGTGAAATGGCTTTTTGATTAAGAGCTGCAGTCATGGTGTGTAATAAAGCCTTTTGGGAAAGAAGGCAAAATAAATAGGAAGAATGATTTCAGTCTAAAGCTTAAGTAGGAGACTTCATTAGCAAACCTATCTTGTTGAAAATCAAGTCTCTTCCATGCGCCAAGCTCTGTTGGAAACGCTCCAGGCACGGTGCTGGGGCAGCCCATTTCCCAGCAATCTGGCAGGCTCAGCTCCTCAGAGAAGTGCATGCCAGCACAGGCGTATTTTTAGCTTAAAACTAAATATGTATCATGCAGGGTCTGTTTGGGCATCCATGTGACGTTTTGCATCTTGGTTTGGGCTTTGACATTCAGGTGTTTTTGTCTTGTGTAGCACAGTGTGATGTTAGAGCCAAAATGGATTGAAAATAACCCCAGAGGGAAATGAAAGCTAGCGTGATGCTGGATGTTGAGCAAACACGCTTTGCTAAGCCTTTTGGTGAAGGTGTTGCTCGCTGAGAGGCTTGAGGAGCAAGACAAATGGATCTTCCCGGAAATGGAAGGCTGCTGGTGAACGGGAGCATCCACGTCAGGTGTATTTGGAGTCCTGCTGGCAGTGAGAGGAAGTCATTACCTCGTCCCCTTGAATAAATCTCCTTGCAGCTGGCTCCCCGCTGGGCAGTGAGTGAAGCATTGAAACACCAATCAAGCTGCTTCTCTCCCAGAGGAGAAAGCAGCGGGGACTTGGCCCAAGGAAGAACACGCCAGCCTTTGAAGTTCCACTGGAAAGAGCACCCCACTGACCTCATCTCCACTCTTGAAGTGCTCAGATGTGCTGTTGTCACATAGTCCAATAAACAACATTATCACTTGGGTCAACCCTAACTAATAATGGATTTTTTTCCCCCTCTCGATGTCCAAAACATAGAAAGAGAGGCCATCCCACTGAGCTCCCCTTCCTGGTGGACATGGATTGGGGCAGCTGAGTCCCAGCTGCCAGTGCGCATCTTGAGTCTGTGTATCTCATCGCTTTCTCTTCAGAGCCCTTCCTGACCAGGGCATCCTCCCTGAAACTCCACCAGGGCAAGCTCTTTGTGGAACAACTCACAGCCGTGAACCTGCCTTTTCAAATGCTTTCTTTAGCAGAAAACGATTGCTTCCAGAGCTGCACTGCTGTCCATGTCGTAGCTTCCAGCCCCTGTGGCTACTGAGCCTTGAAATGTGGAAAGCTCCAACTACGGTGTGCTGGGAATAAAAAATCCACGCTGGCCGTCATGACTTAGTTTAAAAATATATCAAATACTCCACTGAAAGTTTGTATTGATGATGTGACAAATAGGTTGATTACTTTGGGTTAAAATATATTATTAAGCTTCTTCTTACTTGTTTCTGATTATATTTTTTAAAATGTAGTACTGGAAATTTAAGGTTACGTATAAGTGTATTTCAAATGTTCATGGAAAAATAGAAATAAATATTAGCTTATTTTGTTGCAAAAAATGTTTGAAACCCATGCGTGTGAGGAGTCTTCAAAAATTTTATGAAAAAATGAAATGTTTATTACGAAAACCTATGCATGATTTTTTTTTTTTAAAACCTGTTTGAAGTATTGTAGTAGTGGCTTTCAATGTATTTCTACTGGCTGGGTGGTACTCACATTTTGGGTAAGTGCCGATGAGAAGCCAAGTTCCTTCATTCCCAGATTTTGATGCTTAAAGGGTGAGAGTAAATATTTCAGGCTTTGCTTTAAAGCAGCCGTAGGCGATAAATAAATGAATAGAAGTGTCTTTGGTCCAATAGAACTTTATCTACAAAAAACAGTCGTCTGCTAGACTTGTCCTGGGGACTGTAGTTTACTGTCTCCTGGTCTACCGAGAGGGGGCATTTTGCCTGGATTAATACACTTTGGACTGGAAAATCATGTTTTCCATTAGTGGAACTCCTACTCTTTGTATCTTAAGGAGTTAAGGGCTTTTTCAGGGTTCTTATGGTATATGCAAATATCTTTGAATGTGTTAATTCTTTGTTGGATTATCATAATCAGACCAGCAGATGATGAAGACAGGATCTGAAACAGTAGAGCTGGCATTTAATATGATCCCTTCCCCTTATTTTTCTCTCTCTCCTCCCAGTAAGTTGGAGTTTATATCCTGTGAGGTTACTTAGTGAGAAAACTACAGTCAGCATTGGCACTATCCTGAGATGATCAGTTCTTCTGAAGCTCTGTTTGGGGAATACATATGGATTTGGAAGGCAGAAAAATATACCAAAACATCATCTGTATCTTACAGGTGGTAACTTTTGTCAGACTTCTTAACAAGCTTCAGTTTTCTCATCTGTTTAACAGAGATAATATGATCTGCCTTGTTTTTGGACAATAATAGATAACATCCATATCTGTATCTATGCAGCACATAGTATATAGCAGATGTGCAGTAAGTTGCTGTTTTTTTAAATCATTTTAATCATTTTCATTGAAATGGAAAGAGAGAGAGAGAGAGAGAAAGAGAGAGAAATGGAGAGGGATCTTGCATCCATTAGGTTTACTCTCCTAGTGACCACAACAGCTGGGCTGGCCCAGGTTGATGCCAGGTGCCAAGAACTCAACCTGGATTTCTTAAATGGGTGGCAGTACTTGAGTAATTACCTTCTGACTCCCAGGGTGTGCACTAGCAAGAAACTGGATTCAAGTTCCAAAGGAGCTAGAACTTGAAACAGGCACTCTCATGTGAGATGCATGTGTCCCGAGTAGTGACTTAAGTGCTGCATCAAATTCCTACCCCATAAATGAATTTATTAATGCTGTCATTACCCACTTCCACGAGTAGACAGTATATGTAGCAATTAAACATTTAATATCATAGCGTTGGAGTTGGGAACTCTAACCTGGGAAAGTCTGCTTCCTTCTCCAAATCCTGTTTGCACGGTTGGTAGGCTAATGTCCGTCTCAGCAGGTGGTATGACAGGTTGTTGGGGTCAGGTGTGTGGAGACCTTCACAGTGTCCAGATATTGTGAGTAACGTGATGGGGTGAATCTGATGGAGTCTGAATGCTCATGTCAATACCTGGGCTTTGCTCCTTCTTGGAGTTGGTATCCCTGTGACATCAGTGGCATCCACAAAGAACTTCTGGGTTTGGGATCCCCCAGAGAAACGTCTGTTTTTTGTGGAATCTCTGTTGGAAAGGCAGATTTGCATCTGAAACATGGCAAGTATCACAGAGGCAGTGTTGAGATACTCAGCATTTCCCTTGACATTGGCTCAGTGGACAGCGTGTATCACAGTGAAATGAAAGGTTTGCATTTCTGTGTCTGTAGACCAGACACCGTCATGGTTTGTTTCTCTAAAATTCAATGACCAGGACTGACATTTTGCAAACATGCTCAGCTATTTTCAAAAATGATAAATGCCAAGAAATTTAAGTAGTTTTTCTGGAATCTGTTATTTACTATTTTGTGTTTTTTTCTTTTTCTTTTTTGCCCCAAGAAATGTGTTCAGATGAGAAATCAGAGAATCCTATATTACCTTCTTGAAATTTTTAAGTCTGTTCTAGAATTTATGGAGCTGTTTTATTCATAAATGTAGTTCTGGTGTCTAATTATAGCTTTGTAGAGAGAACTTTGTGACTGTTTTTGTGTAACTTCTCATATCCATGGCCAGTGAAAGAAAAATGTCATAATCCTTATAATTATCACATAGTAGGCTCTTGCTGCTTAATTTTTTAAGTCCTTTGGAACCAGAACTGTAATCCTTTCAGGGACTTCTCTTATTGACAAAGCAACGCTAAGTAAAGGCTATGGAGCATGGATTCCACATGCTAAAGGAGAGTATGTTAGTATTCACAAGTCATGTTAAGAATTCAGGTTGGGGGAGGCACACAGTGAGGGAAATTTTCTATAACTGCAATTTTATTATTTTCATTTTATTTGAAAGGGAGACACACACGCATAGAAAGAGACATACATAGAGAGGGAGAGGGAGAGAGAGAGAGATATGTAGAAAGGTTTTCTGTCTACTGGTTCACTCCTCAAATGGCAGCAATAGCTGGCCCAGGCTTAAGCCAAGAGCATAGACTTGTGTTGGGCTCCCAAGTGGGCAGCAGGGACCCAAGTACTTAAGCCATCACCTGCTATCTCCCAGGGTGCGCATTAGCAACAAGATGAATTTAGAAGCCATGACTTGAACCTAGGCACTCCAATACAGGATGTGAGCATTCTAGATGGTGTTGTAACCACTGTGTCAGTTGCCTGCCCCTTATAACTATTCTGTATTTGTGTATAGCTACACAAATCACACCTCACAGGAAATTCAAGAAAATCCCATTCTTTCCTCTTACTTTCCTTAGAAAAGAGATGGCCTGACTTCCAATCCTAGCTCTCAAGCTCCCCCAGACTTTAAGAGTGAGGGACTTTAGGAGTCTGTGTTAAGAAGCCATCTCTGACACAGCCAGAGTTTTATATAGTGGCACAGTACACAACATTGATGATCGGCATAATGGACCAACCCTGTGATGCAATAGATGGACATACTAAGGCTCTGATTCATTAAAAATATGAAAAAAAACTTTAATCAGATCTCAAATAAAAGTGTACATAATGGTTGGTCATTTAACAGATGCAGGTACCCGCATAATATAAGCTAAAATGAACTTTCTGATTTGTAGAAATAAAAGGTAATGAACTTTGTGCAGATACACAAAGATCCTCAAGCCATGTTCTTTTGAATAATGGAATATAATTTTACTAAGTCCGTACCTCAGGGTACTCCCCAGACACCAGGTGCCGTAACACATGTGTCTCTGTATTTCAGGTTGGGTTTCCCGATGATGATTGTGTCCTGCACTGTCGCGATGTGCTATCTCCTCGTTGCGCATGTTGTGGTGGGATGGAATTAATAGGTATCCATCACCTGAAGACTGAGGGAAACCTGATCCATCTCCATCACCTGTCAGAAAACCTCCCCAAGATCGCTCTGGAGAAGAAAAAACGCTTACCATGGAGATGCTGCACAGTGGAGGAGACTCTTGGCGTTTATGCTCATCCGGATGAATGCTGGCAAATCACGACCTCCTCTCATGTGACTTTTTCCCAAGGACAAAAGACGGGAAATACAGCATAACTTGCTGAAGATTCCCTTACAGTAAAATGTGATCAAAAACACTTCTTGCTTTTCTTGTTAAGACAAGATACAATTTCACTCAAAATGGCTTGTGCTCTTTAATTGTCCCTTTTCCTGAGGCTAACATGTATCCAATTATTCTTCTTGTGATCTCTTTTCTGTTAAAATAATCAGCATTCAAATTGTATACCCCCCACCAACAAATATAGACTCTTTCTAGGAAACAGTATACCATTTGTAAGGAACTATTTTATATATTAAAAAAATAAACTGTTCCTTGAGTAAAGCTTTTGGAATTTATTAGTTTCCTAGTTTTTTCAATAGTTTGCGTTACATTAAATTACATTTTATTCATTTATATTTTTCTCTGCAGTTTTACAGTCATTAATTAGAAGTCCATAATTTGATTTACAGAAGATCATAAGTGTGCTTTAAATGACATTTAACAGCCTACAGTAATAATTTTCCACTTTGAACATGATGCATGCTATTTTCATTTATTACACAGAACTGTGGTCAATCCATTCAGCCCTGCTCTGTTGGCGGGACTCTAGTGGTGCAGTCAGTGCTTATTAAATGCAGGTCTTTTGCAAGCATCCCACATTAAGCCAGAATATTGAGAACAAAGAGCCAGAGGAAGTTCTGTGCTTCAGTTAACATCCTGTCTGCTCTGCCTCATCAAGGCTATGGTTATGCCCCAGAGGAAGAACCTCTTGTGGAGTTTTCCATCGTCTGTGCAGGATATCTTGAGAAGGAAATGTTTGCTGGGGTCTGTGCTCAGAGTGATCTTTGTGTAGAGTCTGGTTTCAAAAGGTTTGAGATGCTAGGGGCACAAAGAACTGGAATGTCAGAGACTTTTCTCATCCCCTTTCTGTCACTGGCACCCTCAGGGAGGGTGTGCCCTCTGTACAGGTAAGTTTATGTTTGTAAAGTGGCAACCTGCTTCCTTCCTGAAAAGCTGGGAGAGTTTGTGAAATTATGACCTGAATTCAAGAGCCATCTTTGAATTCCTCAACAGCAAAGGCAACCTGCAACTCCATTTGTATTTTAAAATCTGGTCCTGGCCACTATCTCATGAATTTCCATGTGCACCTGCTCTTGTGGTTGGGAAGAGCCTCCTGTCTGTGCAGAAAAGAGGCTTCCAACCAGTCCATCTCTTCATCTTTACCTCGTCTTCCTAATGCATGCATGACCCTGAGCCCTTTCACTAAAAGGCTTTGTTTTCCTCTTCTGCCCACACCTGACAATGCCTGGAGCCAGCATTAATGTCTTCCTTTTGTCCAGTTGCTTCTTCCAGCTCATGTCTGCCTTTTCTCCCTTTAATGTCTCCTGTCCTTTAATACCCAAGCTCTATCACAACATTTCCTGCCTCTCCCCAGTCCCTCAGTCCTTTCTTCTCATCTGAAAATCTGTTAGATTCTGACTCATTTCTCCCTCTGCCTCATCCCACACTCAGCCTCTTGACATTCAAACCAAGGCTTCATAGTTCTTTGGTTTCATTTATTCCCTCCACCTTCCTTGTACTTCCACCTTTGTATCACACGCTGAGCATCATCCCAGGTGGCTGTACTTTCAGTTTGTTCATTTCAGATACCTTCCTCTGATACTTCTGACACTTGCAATCATTTACTGTGGATGGTCATCTAAAATAAATCGTCTCCCCACTGACTCCTCAAATTCACAAGTCCCTCCTCTTTTTCCAAGTTTCCATGTCATTTCCTTCTTAGCCTCGCTTTCTATTTCTGCTCCTAAATTTAAAAATCTACCAACAAACTAGTACTTTTCCACATTTTCTGCCCTTGCATCCAAGCATCTGAATATTGCTGAGGTAAATCACTACACTGGGGTGACAGGTTTTCCCTAAAATAACAATTACAAGCATTAACTGAGTCTTTGAAACTGCCTTTCTCTCTGGAAACAGATGGCAGCTCAAGTGGGTAGCTAAAAGGGAATTTAACCATGGGTCCTTTAGCCCTTCAGAGCCTGTGAGAGTTGACACCTGTAGCCTTCTGAGACTGGAGGAAAGGGGTCGGTTCCCAGGAGCTTGAGATGCAGGGTGTAGTAGGGAGAGGGACCCAGACAGGTGCCGTGGTCTTCTGCTGAGGGTGGAGCCAGCTTCCATCATTTCCAGGGGAGGATGCCATGGAAATCATCTTAATTTTTATTTCTTTTCTTCCTGTGATTTCCATCTCTGCCTTCCATTGGCTGACCCGGTCAGATGTCAGAGGATAAGAGAAAGTGTTGATATTGTCCAGAATAGATCAGGAAGAGGAAGATGGTGTGGGGAACCACAGGCTGGCCACCTGTGGGGACCTTCTCATTGCACTACCTCATCCTGCGGAGCAGAGCAAGGTCAGGGTAATAGAATGGGATACGCCTTGATCTGATGAGATGGGATATACCTTGACCTGGAAGGACTTGCAGACAACCTGGCGAGATGAGATGCACCTGGACCTGAGACTGCGCATGCCCTTTGATGGACTGCTGGGGGGGGGGGATGGGGGATGGATAAAAGACCGTGTTAAGGGCGAGAACGGGGGCAGCCACTTCAGTCTTTCTCCGTCTTTCTCCCGGCTGCTCCCCCCTCCCTCCTTTCCTTCAATCCCTAAGAGTAAAAGTTCCTCGAGAACCGATCAACAGCGGTCGTGTCGTGATTCTGCGGGTTGGACCTTTGTTGAACAAGACTTGGGTTGGCGAGGGATCCGACAGATGGGAGCAAGCAGGGGCGAAGATGGGAGATATTCAGCTCCATTCTCCAGTTCTGCTCCTTCTCAGATGGGAACCTCACATCTGAGTAAAGGAGGTGGTGGAAATGCCCTTAGCTTTCTTGTCATCAAGAGACAATGGAAGCTTGTCCTTCCTCCCTTCTGAACTGACTCCAGGTTCAGCAGGGGAACAACCCAGTGCATGTCAAATAATGTTTCCCAATGTCGGCCAAAGACATCATTGAAGAAAGTGAATGTGGCTTTGCAAGGAGTGCTGGGCTGTCATCATCTCTGCCCTCTGCAGGAATTTTTCCCACACTTCGTCCGGGAGCCCCTAAGTGTCACAAGGACCATGAATGTACACATCTTGAATCTGAATACACCATGGAAAGCCAGAGTCCACTTGCCCTTCTACTCCACATGAGGAGTCTGTCCTCCTTGGCTTGCACTAGTAGCTGTGTCTTACCTTGACACCCATTCACGTGCAGCCGGGAGGTTAGGTGGCAAAGCCCCCATGGGGGCACATTGTGGGTCTTCAACTTGTGCAGGCCCAGTGTCCCAAATGCAACAACTACAGAACAGGAGGTAATGTGAGTGTCCAGCGTAAAAATTCAGTGGATAAGAGAGCACACTTGGCTTGTGATGCACAGCTCAGTTGGTTTGGTTACTTCCATTTCCCAGTCAGATCTTTCCTGCTTTCCAGGGCCAAGTACCAGCTGTGAGCAGTTATTTTTTTTGTTTTTTCCCTCCCTCTTCCCTCCCTTCCTTCCTTCTCCATCGCTCTCTCCCTCCCCCTCTCCCTCCCACTCTCCCTCACCCTGCTTTCTCTCTTTGAAAGGCAGAGTGTTGGGAGGGAGGGAGGGGGAGAAGGGGAAGGGGACAGAGAGAGAGAGAGAGAGAGAGAGATCTTCCATCTGCTGTTTGACTCTCCAAATGACAACCAGGTCCAGGCCAGGCTGAAGCCAGGAGCCAGGAACTCCCAGATGGGTCTCCCACATAGCTGGTGGGGCCTAAGCACTGGGGTCTTTAATCGCTGTCTTCCCAGGTGTATTAGCATAAAGGTGGATTGTTAGCAGTGCAGCTGGGACTCAACTTGGCACTCTGATATGGGATGCTGGCATCACAGGTGGTGGCTTACCTTGCTGTGCCACGTTGCCAGCCCCTGTGAGCAGATTTTAAGGTGGAGTTTCATAGAACTAGAAGGCCAGGACTTCACCTACATTCTGAGACTGCCCTCTGATCCTTCTGTTGAAGGTCACTAACATCTCCCTGCATTGTCTGTCTGCCGTAGACACTCTGGATGGTTTCAGCTGTGCTGGATTCTTTCATGGGAGGTTTGCACAGAGACATGAATCTGCTCAGGAGCATTTACTTAATGTGAGACCCTCATACCTTGTGACTTTAAGAAATTACCTGCTAATGGGCCAGAACAATTGATCCAATATGTTAGATGTTACGTACAAAATAGAAACTGACCACCATGAATTGTGGTTTTCTCTTATTGGTAATTAGTGCAAAGCATAACAGTTTGTCTCTCACCTCACCTCTGCAATGTTAAGTCATTGATTGAAACTTATCTCTAAAAATCTCATCAGGGCATTGTGTTTCTTTCGTGTTACTATCTTGGTCTGAGTATGGGGAACTTCCTGACTTACTAGAGAACAGAGGTAAGGGTTTGTACTTTTGTTTTTGGACAGCTCAGTACTTATCCTAGAAATCAGCACAGGATGGATTCACCTGTCCATGAGAGCAGCCGTTACATGGCTTTAGCTAGAGAATACACCTTTCACTTGACCTCCAGAAAGCTTCTGCTGTGTCTCACGGACCAGAGGATATTTTGAGTCTCTGTGGATCAAGGAATATTCAGAACTGCTATCTAGTTCATAGCCTACTTTGATGTTCCTTTTCACCAATGCAGAAGTTGCCTGTAAATGGCCTCTGGTCCCTCTGGGGAAGGTGGATGGGAGGAATACTAAATAAATCTTTGGCTATGTTGAAGAATCATTTTTTTTTTCTCAGAGGCACTTGGCTTCCTTTCAATCAGAGCCTGACAATGCTAGGAACATCCTTGGGTCTGAGAAGTGGCTTGGGTTGTTGATCCCTCTTACGATGACTTGAGATAAGCCTCTTTGTGCCAGACTTATTCCCTCCAGCTGTATATGTCAAATTGCTCATATAATCCATTACTATGACTTTATGATCAATTTGCCTTTTGGCCTAGATCTCTGAAGTTCACCATGGTAACTGTGTCCACACTGACTATAACTTCCCTGGGCTCTCCTACCTTGGGGTCCCATTATTCTCACTGAGAAAAGAATTGGATTCTATGACTGCATCCCCCACTGTCATCAACAGTCTCCAAAGTACAGGTATCATGGGGCTTTCTAAGTGTGTTGATGCCAGTCTCCAAATAATATGTTTCTTAATGCTTTGATGTAAGAACTATCCACTCCTGCAGAGAATTCTAGGGGAATCTGAGTAGATTTCATACAATCTATCTGTGCCTTTAGACTCCCTTATATGCCAATTTCTAGCTAACTGCACCTGCTAACAACATCTATTCCAAGTGCTCAGCCCAACACATTAAATCTCAACTCCAGCTGAGTGCACCCATCCATGAATTTGTCTCATTCAAGTCTTATATTTCATTCTCTGTGTGTTGTAATATCCTTGAATTTCAGTCACTTACATGCTCCCAAAATAGAGTGGTGAAATTTTGTAACTTTTTAAATAGACAGGATAATTTATCTTGAAGTAGATGTTCTACTTCTCTGAGAAGTTTTAGTTATCTTATAACAGCCCTGCAGAAACGGAGGGGTTTCAGGAAGCGTCTTGTGTTACATAGGAGGGATCTTCAAAAAGTTCCTGGAAATGTCTATTATAAAATAAATACATTCATGGCTTTCATATTTTCTGCATCAGAATAAGCTTATAATCTAATTCCATTCTTCCACAAACTGTTTGAAGTATTCTTGTCCATCCCAGCTTGTGAGGCAGCTGACCCAAGTTCAGTCATTAAATGGCAGGAAGTCCACACAGCTCTGCTGCATGTCGGATTCATGCTCTACACTCTCACACCTCATACTTCCCTGAACCCAATTTTATTTATGAGAATTGTATGCCAGAAATCGCAAATGAGGTTCAATAAAAGCAAATGTATTGGGTGCAGAATTAATTTGCAGACCTGGATACATGAAGTCCAGTTTAGAAACCAAACTAGTGTTCCAAAGAGGTGAGGCAGGATGGAAGCTTTCCAGGACAGAAACGGGAAGCAGGAATGTGTGGCTCAGCATTCTCGAGATGAGTGAGCATCAGGCAAACCTGGTGGGGGAAAACTAATGTGAAGCAGGGTGCTTATAAACTTTGCAAGTCCACTGAAATGGCCATGCCAGCAACAAACTGGTCACCCTGGACTCTTTCCAGGTCTGCAGGGTATTGGTAAAGTACCAAAGATTGTTTCATTTTCAGTTCTGTCGCAGTATCTGTATAGCAACTTGTCTCTATCAGCAAATTTCAGAGGTTTTTAAAGGGATTTTTGCATTCTCTGATCATTCTGAAGTCATTTTGACTCTCATTTTATCAGAATAGAGAAGCCCTCAAATAAAAAGGCTTTCATTAGTCGCTTCTCTCATTTACCTGTACCTGGACCCAAATGTTCTGTCTTCTCTTACAAAATGCAAGCAGTACCTCTGAGCTCATCAAAAACTTCTACACGTGTGATCTGACCTGCTCCCTTGCTTTGAGGTGCTCCCCCTGCTGGTAGGGGATGAGGAGCATTTCCCAGACCCACTTGCAGGTGTACCCTGGCCTCACTGTGTCTCTGGGCACTTTCAGATTTGGTAATGAAGGAAAGCACCTATTATCACCGGGATGTTCCTAGTTGTTTCTTCCATGCTAGCTTGGTGTCATAGTTGAGATTCACGTTCAACCTGAGGGAGGAGCAAGCCCACCTGCCTGGCTTCCTTGGGCCAGAGAACACTGAGTCTGGGTTGCCTTCTGCTGTTGGGTGGAGGGTGTGGAGGCACCACAACTTGGATCCTCTTGTCCTGGGTCCCAAACCTGTTTACTCTCCCCTACTGGCCTTCCATATTTCTATGGACATCTGAAGTCACAGTCAGGGTTCACAGCTGTACTGAGTGGGAAGGAAGAGGGAGAAACAGTCTGTGACATCTTGTGCAGACCCACATGCTCATTTGCTGCTGAGAAAGAATTCATGTGATCAAAACAAAATACTCCAAACAAGTAGAATGGCAAGGCAAGGTTTAAGATCAGCATAATTTTGTTTCTTTGATTTCAAATGGAAGAAATTAATTTTAGGTAAACAGATAAAACCTCAAAATGGGTTTTAGGTGAGCCGCCTATTAATTCCTATGAAGGTTATTTACATAAAAACTTAACTAGTTCATGTTCCACATGCTGAGAACCCAGCTCTCTGCTCTTCTTTAGAAGTACTGGGTCTGTCCTCTCACCACGGGGCCTTTGTCTTTATGATATTGGTTCCTCAACATCAGCCTTGTTGTATGGGTCTTGGAACCTTTGGCTGTTAGAAGTAAAACGTCACTATTCAACATTTCCCTGCATTTTCACAGAACAGCCTGTCTGGAACAAGGAATATCAACTGACCACTCCCTCATGTTTCTGATTCTACTTTTTCTGTGGCCCATTTGTTGGGTTTTATGTTGTCAAAGCTTTCCCCATGTCATTACCTCCCAGTAGGCGTCCTCAGCTTTGTATCTCCAGACTGGTGGTACCTCACCTGCAAAGATGTGCAAACAGCAATGGGGCCCTTCCACCCTTCATGGTTAGTGGGGTGGGGGATGTGGGGTACCTACTGAACTCGCCCCTAGTGCCAGTTGTCTGGGCCTGCTGGTGTTTGTTTTCAAGTGGAGGATAAATATTAATAAGTATGCCAGGAGAGGTAAGTTCCAGGAAGAATGAAGCAATCATCACTTTCAGACAAGTTGATCAGGAAGGAAAATCTGAGCAGCAAAGTCAAGCAAGGGACCAAGCCAGGAATATGTTTGGAGACAGAAGAAGCTCATCTAAGAGAAGATCCAGGGTGTGGGCCTCTGGGACAGGGATGGGGTGGGCTTGTCCTTGTCACAGCAGGGAGGTCAGTGTGGCATGGGCAGAATCAGCTTGCAAGACTGTCTGCAAGTGGCAAAAGGGTAACTCTAGATACTTGGGAGAAAAAGCTGGGTAAATGGGTGGGGTAATGTGAGTGCCCCAGATCTAAAAAGCAGTGCCACAGGAGGGTGGCTTTGCCTGAATTTTATCTTATTTTAAAGATTTATTTATTTATTTTAAAGTCAGAGTTACACACAGAGAGAAGGAGAGGCAGAGAGAGAGAGAGAGAGAGAGGTCTTCACCCACTGGTTCATTCCCCAGTTGGCCATAATGGCAGAGCTGTGTCAGTCTGAAGCCAGAAGCCAGGAGCTTCTTCCAGATCTCCAAACTGTGTGCAGGGGCCCAAGGACTTGAGGAGTCTTCTACTGCTTTCCCAGGCCATAGCAGAGAGCTGGATTGGAAGTGGATCAGCCAGGTCTCAAACCAGCGCCCATATAGGATGCTGGCACTGCAGGTGGCAGCTTTACCCACTTCACCACAGCGCTGGCACTTATTTTATTTTATTTTTTATTTTATTAAAATGTATAAAATTATTTGAAAGGCATAGATACAGAGAGAGGAGGAGGGGGGAGGGAGGGAGAAAGAGAAAGAGGGTGGGAGAAGTTACCCATCTGCTGGTCTACTTTCCAAACAGCTGCATGGCCAGAGCTGGGTCAGGCTGAAGCTAGGAGCCTGGATGTTCTTCGGGTCTCCCATGTGGGTACAAAGCCCCAAGTACTTGGGCCATTTTCTGTTGCTTTCCCAGGTGCACTAGCATGGAGCTGGATCAGAAGTGGTGCAGCCAGGATTCAAACCAGTGCCTATATGGGAGGCCAGCACTGCGTGCAGAGGCTTAAACCTCTATGTCACAGCACTGGCCCCGACTGGGACTTTTATAGCGAGTGGTAGACAAATTGTGCATGTGTGGGGGGAGGTTTTAGTGGCAAAGTGGGGGAGCTGTTCTGCCAAACAGAAGTCTCAGTCAAGTAAAACACTTAGCTCATTTCAGGGGGACCAGGAGTTCTAATCTTAGCAAATCAATAATGAGAAAGCGTTTTAATCTGAGCTAATCAATAATCAAGCATGAGTTGAACAACACAATTGCTAGCTGCGGTTGTGTAAATACCAAGTGGCCGATCATCTTGTTTCAATAGAATAACATTCAGATAAAATTCACTCAGCAAGAGTAGTTGAATACGAAATCTAAAACTGTACTTGTACCATAAGAGAGAAACGTAAAGAGCCAATGCAAGGCCCACAGAATAACTGGAGAGAAGCGAACCTCTTTTCTCCACCCCTCTGCCCATCACCAGTGTGGCTGGCCTGGCCCTTTGTCTCTTCCTCTCGGGCCCCGGGGCTGCCCACATCCAGAGTCTCTGCCCAGGTCCTCCTACCCACCTTTGTGCCTTGGCCTTCTGCACTCCTGGCATCTGCATCCCCACAGTCCTGCCTTGGCTTACTTAAAATTCTGCAGCTACTATCACACTGTATGTTAGTGAATGTAGCAACTTATTAAAGGACGCCATCTTGCTCCCCAGCCCCACCCTTGGGGTTGCAAACAGTCTCAGAAGCCCAGGGAGAAGGCTGGACGAGATCTTGAACACCCAGATCCTAATCGTGGTTTTTCATTTTTTTGTTCCTATTTGCCAGCATTTCTTCAGTTCTGAGGGATGCTACGATAAGGCACAGATGTTGCCACGTGCACGGGCCGTGCCACCTGCAGGAGGGCTGGCCTTTGCTGCCCTTTAGCCTCTCTCTCACACTCTTTTATGGATCCTGCAGTGGTAGGAAATCAATGAGAACTTCCATGGGGAGAAGTCATATTAGGAAAGGGTTCATTAAAGGCAGCTGCTGGTGAAAGAGCCAATGCCAAGAGGTGGCAGGTGTGAGGGGCTGCAGTGCGCGTGGTGCGCTGGCTGGAGAGAGTGGGGCTGTCTGGAGGCGGCAGGCAGGTGAGCGGGTGTTTGGGAAGAGCCACTGAGTTCCAGGTGAAGTCAGCCTCCCTGTCCTGCTATGGCCCATGGCGCTCATTTGCCAGATGCTGTCAGGACTTAATCTGTCTGAAAAGCAAGGGTTTTCATGGAAATTCACTTGCTGTGTGATGATAGGCCTCCTGACCTATGAACAGCAGGCAATTAACTGTTGAACTCAGTAATTCATGGCCTCTTGGAGCCCCCACCATGTTTCCAGATCCCACAGCTGAACCTCAAACGGACTCGTGGCTGGCGGAGTTGGGGATGCACCTGAGCAGTGGCTCAGGAGAAGCTTCAGGGAAGTGGAGAGGCTGTCTCGGGCCGAAGGCGCTCAGGAGGCTCTGCCATGTGCCAGAGCAGCAAGGCACAAAGCCCGCTAACCAGTGCGATCCCTGGGAGGACTAGAGCTGACTTTCGTCACAGCAGCCTGACACGGATTGGAATGAGAGCTACTCCTCACCCTTTCTCAGGAGTGGTGTAATCCTTGCAGACTGACATCGGTCCAGACTGGGGACCTGCACCCTCCCGACGTCCCCTTGCCAGCAGCAGGCAGGTGTGCGGGGATGTGGTCCAAGCTGAGTGAAGTCCTCAGCATCCCTACAGAATCTTGTGACAAAGATGCCGCCATATGCCAGGAACCAGGGTGTCCCCCCAGCCCCTCCAACCCTGCAGCGTGAGAGCTGAGTTGGGTGATGCGGAAGAAACAGGACCTGCGGAGGTGGCTGGTGAGTCCTTTCAGGATATCTACTTTTGTTGCATTTTATGCTGTGAGTGAATTAAAAATGAGCATTCTAATTAAGTTCCCAATCTAACATGCTTTCATGAGCTGTGCATACAAGAAACAGGGGACAGTTTTTGCCTCCAGGAGCTTTCATTAAATATTCCGTATTTTACTGTTTTCTCCCACCCCGACCTTCTCTGAGCAGTGGCCACATGTGCCATCACCCTCTTTAATCCACAGACTCCTCAGAGGGCCTTGCATAATAATGTATGTGTGTGGAGTAATGCATCATTGCAGATGCTGTTGTGTGCATAAAGACAGTCTTGGACGCTAGAAAGAATTCTGGTGACAAAGCTGGATTACAAGCCAGTTAGTTGTAAAGTGTTTTCCTGCTTTGCTCTTGGACCATCCTCCCCTGGTATGGTGCCCGTCTTTCTTTTGCAATGTGCACAAAGCTTCAAATGACACGTGCCCAGTTCTGCATCATCCATTACATGTAAAGCTTACAGGACGCAGCCATGCCATCATGCTTACCTCCTTCTCTCCAGGTGCACCCTGGGCTGGAACTCCTTGCGGGAGCCCGTTGATTCTTCCATCCCCAATCCTCTCTCTACAATGTGGTTCTGTTCCCTTGCACATGCAGAGCTGGGCCTTGTCTGGTCCCAGTTTTGAACCAAAGTCTTGCAGACTGAACTTTCCCCAGGCATGCTCTTTCATTGACAGTTTCCTTGCTGCTTTGTAGCCAGAGAGGTCGGAATCTTTCATTCTCCATTTCCTCTGCTTTGGCCAGGCCCAGTGCTCTCCATGCCTCCACCACTTCAAGTGCAACTAGAAAGGGGCAAGGGTGTTCTCCCCCCTCCTGTCCCAGATCCATCGCGGTGCTCTTTTCTCTGGTGGACACTGAGTGTCTGGTGGTGAAGTGAACACATCACCTGCTTCTAACAAAGAAACAAAGGTGTTTCTGCCACAGCCCAGATAAGTTTTCAAGATGTATTTCTTAAAATCATCACTTTCAGTGAAAGAAAGAGTCAACAGGAGGATATTTTATTCATTGTCTATACATTTAGGTCTTTGCAAAAAAAAAACAGCCAAAAAAAGTTTCATTCAGGTGCTTCTGTTTGATGATTAATGTTTATCATGTAACAATAATGACCCATATGCATGCAAAACAACTTATATGACACATTCAAATACAAGCAGCTTGGGACAATTCATTTTCCTGAACTGTTACCTTTTCCTAAGCTTCATACTTTGGGAAACAACGATGGTTAAAAAGCCCCTCACCTGCCCTTATGTGTTCCTGACCAAAGAACTCTCCTGGATAAAGTTTGTCTTTCCCTAAGTCTGGGTTTGTTAATTTGACAACAGAAATCTAAAAGTATAAGGGACTTGTTTCTCAGACATCTCTGTTTTTGAAGCATTCTGCTGGTGAAGTAGTAGCTACATTTTCCATCATTTAAACTACAGATACTTTGTCTTGCTGAGGAAGGGTCACGAGCCTCCATCATAAATGGGTCTGGGTTAAGAACTGCACAGTGAACTGTGCTGGCTCAGAAACATTCGTTTCTTACCCCACCCTGCTGGTCGCTACTGTCCTGGGAAAGTCGTTGAGCCTTGGGCTGCTGTTTCCTGCGTGGCTCCTTGCTGTTATCTCACTGGATGAGTGATCTCCAAGCCTTCTTACAGGTTCTCTACTTGAGATTTCATCTGGAAAGGATGAGGGGAAGGAGAACACATCGCAGGAGGCTGGAAACCCGTGAGATGACGATGGGAGCTTCTCTCAGACCTGCTGACTGTGCAAGGACAGGGAACAAGTGCAGCACTTGGCTGGCCCAGCTTCTGCCCTGTGCGAGCACTCAGGGAGGAGAGCCTGCTGCTTCTTCAGGCAGTTAATTAATGCTACTGAATTAATCTTCAGATTAATTCAAATTAACTATCGTGGTGATCATTGATAAGCACCAGTCCATGTGTCCTTTCCATGAGCTGTGTGTCTGGAAGGCACAGACCATCTATAACTCAACTTTGTATCTTCAGCACATGGCAAAATGCCCAGGACATACTTGGCATCACACATATTTTTCTTTACTAAATTGATGAATTAGCCTTTATACCTGCCATCTCCCTCCCTTCCTCCTTCCTAGTAGAGAAGGTGACAAAGTAGCAGCCTGTTGGAGGGCCTCGTGTGGCCTTGTGGGAGGACAGCTGACAAGTGCTCCTGGAACAGCTTTGGTGCTGTTGGCCTTCTCTCCCAGAAGTGATGATTAGGGAGTCCTGGGGATCTTCTGGGCTGGGAGGCGTGCACAGGGCTGGAATCCAGCAGAAGTCTAGCAAGAGCTTCTGACCTTTTCCTGTCCCTCTTGGCCCCAAACACAGCTGCCCCTAAACAGGAATGAGTCACACCCAAGCTCAGGAGTGGTCACAGAGTTCAGAAAATGCCACTCTTATGACCTTTTATTCTGAATAACATTTCTGGGCACAGCAAACTAGGTGGTGTATGTCATGTTTCTGAAAGAAGATGGGAATAGAAAGACTATCACAGAAGAGTTTTTCAAGACAGTAAAGTAGAATATGACATCCAATTCTTAATAACTCAGCCACAACAGATAATGAGCACATAATTCAGCACATATTTTAACCCCATTATGTGATTTTTGTGTGTCTGTTGGTCTTGTCCCACTCAACACCGTATTTGTGAGACTCACCAGTGGTTTCCTCACATAGCAGGGTCTGCTCATTTTGTTCCAATGCAGTGCCTCATTGTTTGAATCTACTAATTTATTTATTCATTTTCTGTTGGTGGATACATGAGCTATTTCCTGTTTTCATCTCATTAATAATTATGTAAGGAAATGCATGCATGCCATATTATTATTAACTCTAGTCATCCTACTAAGGATAGAATGCCATAACTTTGCCTAGGGAAGCATAACTTTGTGCCCCTTGACTTACATCTGATTATCACAAAGAAATGATAAATGCTTGGGACGATGGGTATACTAATTACCCTGATTTGATCACAACACAATGTATACCATGTACCCCAGAAGTATCAGTGATTAGTATATGTCAACTATAAATAAGAAATATGAAAGCACCGAAAGTTACTAATTCTACCTGGAGTATTCTTGAGCATAGTTTTTATATTGCTTTGGGTTTTTTTTTTTTCATGCATGTGTATGTATTTCTGATTGGCATATACCTTGTAATGAAATTTCTCAAATCTAGGGTGAATGTATGTTCATTTGTGGATAATTTCTCAGAGAGAATACATTACTTTATACTCTCACGAGCATATATTAGATTTCTCTTGCCCCCATCCTCAACGGTATATGATGGTGGTAGGGTTTTGTTATTAGACACTGTGACATTCTGGTTCTTTATTACAATTTTTGTTTGTTTTTAGCATTTTTCAATTATTTGAAAATCTCAGAGATGGAAATGGAGAGACAGCTAGAGGTCCCAACTGCTGGTTCACTCCACAGATGCTTTCAACAGCTGGGGCCAGGCAAAGACCTAAGCCAGGACCAGAAAGGCAATCAAGGCTCCCACACTGGGACAGGAACCCTTTTACTTCAGCCATTACTGCTGCCTCCCAGGAGCCCTGGTAACAAAAAGCTGCAGTCAGGACCTGGACGTGAGATTGGAATCTGGGAGCTCCACTGTGGGTCGTGGGCATCTTAAGCCCTGCTCCTGTCACTGTGGTTTAAATTCTGTTTTTTTTCTGGTGATTGATGGTGTTGAGTACATCTTCTTTTGTAAAGAAGTATCATCTTTTTCATACTAATTTGCTGAAGTTCTTTAAGTACTGTGGACCTAAGTCTTATGTTGGGTATATAGTTTATCTTGTACCCTCTTGACTACCCTGATGTTCTTTTAATGGAATAATTGAATATAACACACGTTCCTAATCTTAACGCATTTTAATCTATGATCTTTATCCCTATGTTTGATGCTTTTCTTTTTCCAAGTAAGAAATATTTGCCTGTCCCCACAAAATATGGTAATTTCTAGCAGTATCTTCTAGAAATTTATTGTTTTACTTTTTGTGTTTAGCTTTAAAATTGACTTAGAATTCATTTTTTAATTTATGGTATGAGTAGAGGGTTACTTGTTATTGTGGATAATCAGTTGAGCTTTTATTGACAAAACTGTCCTTTCTGTTTCTGGATTATTTATATTTTACTTATTTGCTATCATTGAGCTGACACTCCCTGTTTAATCACTGTAAGTCCATAATATGTTCAGATATGTTGAAGTTTAGTTCTTTCAAGTTTGTCCTTTCTCAAGATTGTCTTGACTATTTGCCCTTTTCATTTTCACAAACGTCATAAATTTTAGGTATTTCTTACTAACTTCCACAAAAATACCTGCAGGGATTTTCATTGGCCTTGTCCTGGATCTACAAATCACGTGGGATGAACTGAACTCAGGAGCATTATCTACCCCTCCCTTCAGCCAGGCTTTCAAATATTTCTCTGAAGGATGATTTGTGGGACTTTTACGGAGTGGTCTTCCATATCTTTCATGAGATTTATTCCTCAAAATTTGATATTCTTTGAGGCTATTGTAAAGGCTGTCCTTTCAAAATTTCCTTTTCTAATGAATTACTACATATATAAGAAGTATGCTGCATTACTCGTTGATTGTATGTTGTATATCTAATTAATAATTCCAATTGTACTGGCAAAGCTTAGAGTGGTCCAGACAGGCGCAGCTGGCAAAAATGATAAACAGCCTGGTGAGCAAGCAAGTACGACTTGAGCAGGCAGGACCTGACCAGGCCAGTGGAGGAATGGGCGTTCTGGGCAGTGGGCTGCCCCTCTGGTCGCCTGAAACTCAGGAAACGTCAGTGTAGACAGGCTTGGATCAAGTGAAACAGCCTCTTAGGTCAGAGGCAGACAGGCCTGCAGGCTCTGGGCTGTGAACTGTAGAGCCACTGCCAATATCCATTGAAAGAACAATGGACTCTTACCAAAGGCAAAAAAAATCACCTAAAAAGAAATATAAAGGTAATAAAAAAAATCCTCAAGCCTCGAATTTAACCATATTTCCTGTCCTTTGAAAATCTAGAGGAGTCAAAATTCTGTAGGTATTCTGATGATGTTTTAACCCAATAGGGTCTGTTCAAAGGAATGCAGGCATTAGCCACTGGTCTTTCATGAGTGACCAGAGCTAATGGATTCTGAGGTCATGGGGGTTCTTGCCGCTGAAAGTGTTTTTTCATCTCTGTTTACGCTTTTTGGTGCGCAGTTGTAATTATCCTCTGCACCAGTTTTCTGTAATGGTCAGATGAAGAAGGCTATATATGATCAATATAAGAACATGAATGATAATCAAATTGAATTCTTCCTGTTGGGGAAAACCAAAGTAACAAGTGACTATTTTCTCAGACCCTTTTTTTGGAGGGGATGAAATATCATGTCCAAAACTCATGAATGAACTTCTGGTTTACTAAAACATCCCAGGGAGAGAAATGTGTTTCCATTGTGTGTGTCAGGAAGGGCCCACAGCAACCCTGTGCTGAGTATGTCATGGTATAGATGGCCTCAGGGACATCCACTGGGGACCAGCATGGCTAGGGAGAACCAGGCACACTTGAGGTCACTGAGCAGGAAGGACACACTCTCGGAGGACTTCCCCGCAAGCTCACATCCCCACCGGCATCCTTTCTTCTGAGCCTCCAACTGGCTACTGTTCCTGGACTGCTGGAGCCCCTAGTGTCTCTCCATGGTTCTCAGCTGCTGCAGTCAGCACTCCAGTCACCTCCCAGGGGCCTCTGTCTCAGCTGTGTCAGGACCACACCTGCTGGGGAGAACTGCACCTGAGGCCTCCATAGATTGGGGCCTCCCCAAGAGTCTCTCTTAGTTGTCACTGTGTCGTCAGTGTCCACCTCAGTGTCTGACACTCGACAGGAGTTGGAGGTGGAAATCATCCACACCTCAATACAGTGTTTTTTTTTCCTTGTTTCTGCAGTTGGAAAAGAGGTGGATCCTTATCTTGGGCCATTTTTACGCATTTTTATGTGCAATGCAATTTGTTGTCCTCAAACTCGGTTCTATATCCACAATTTTCAATATAAGTCTTGGAGGAAGCCTTTTCATTGAGAAACAGAAATCAATTATTGTATGCAAGTGACTGGCATTTAAAACAAGACAATCTCTTGTCAGTAAGTCCATCCCTCATTAGCACATCCATCTTACTGTATTCCAAGGGCAGCTGTCAAATCATGTTAGATACTCAGCTTGTATATGTGATAATCCAGGATTCTCGCCTCAAAATTGAGCTAAACTTAATTAAACCTCTTGACAATACTGGAGTGGATTCCTCATTTTTGTTTATTCATGGAATAAATGGATGAGTGAAAATAAGAACCCACACTGGGGATCCTAGCATGCTAAAGATTGTTAACATAGGTATTATACCCCCAGAATGCTGTCTTTCTCAAGGAGAGTCATTCTTCTCTCCCTTATCCACACGCTGTCTCATGTTCAGGATTGACTGGTCACTTCAGCGAAGAATGTTTAAGGAGAGCCCAAGGGTCTCTGGGAGAACAGGTAAAACAGTGACGAATGGGAACATAATGTTTATGCAACTCCTTCATGCTTCATTACATCAAAGAAAGATGTAGTGCAGCATTTTTATCTATAAATAGCTTAACATTAACATCACAATATATTCATTTCCTTTGAGTTCTCTTTCTATTTTTGCATTCAAGCTGAGGCCAGATCTCACAAAAGAGAAATATCTACACCTGCCACAGAATTAAAGATCATCAGCATTTCCTCCTCTAGAGGAGACATGTAATTGAAAGTTATAGTAGTGTTTTCATGGTGGCATATTAGGGAGGGAGCTTACTGCTCTAGTCTAAGGGAAGATAGTTAAAAGTGGAGAGAGAGCAATCTCAGAAAACAGAGAGAAAATAGTAGAGAAACCCCATGCAAATTAGAGGGACACTCTTGACCTATATGGAGGGTGTCAAGACCACAGCAGCCTAGAGCCTTAGCACCAGCTTTGGAGTGAGGTGAGACCATGATGCAGCAGCCCAACCCACTGGTGATAAAGCTACAGGAAGAGCCTGGTGGGAGCACAGCTTGGAGCCCTGTGGGGGACAGTGTACCTGTCAATCTAGAGGGAAAATTGGAGGGGGCATGTTTCTCCTGATCACCTGGCACCTGCATCCTGTAACTAGCTGAGGGAGGGCACGTGCCATGCTGGAGATACATAACAGCTGCACCAGCTTGTTTCTGTGTGCCCAGCAACCAGCTGAGAGGAGATGCCTTTGTCTGGCAGAGAGAATTGGCAGGAGGCTGGGTGTTCATGATTGTGGGAGCCTTGTGTGCCAGGATTGTAAAAACTTTGTGACTGCATTGAGGGTGCAGGGTGTGACTGGAACTTTGGGCAGTCCCTACGGGTGGCTCCACAAGCTTGGGGCTTTCTAGTGAACTGGCAGTGGTAATTGCTGCAGGATCTGTGTTCACACTGAGTACTGCACAGATCATCTGTGTGGTTCTTGTCACAGCAGAGATGAAAATTGTACCCACAGGGGCTAGTGCAAGATACTGGTCTTCTTTAAGGAGAGGAGGTGGGCATGAGACTACAACAAAAGAGCAGAACAAACCTCCCTCTGATAAAAAAGAGAGAGATTTATCATGCCCAACTTCAGTGTCACCTTGGATATTCCCCTCACCCTGGAGCACTGAACAGAGCTCCCTGACCATGCCCAGCGCGGACCTCTGGGTATTCACTCAAAGATCAGATATCCCACTGTACCACAGAAGCATAGTTCAAAAATAAAGGCCATCACAGGGAACAACAACAACAAAAAAAAAAGCCAACAAGTATCTCCACAAATGTCTAATAATAAATGCAACAATTTAAGAAACAAGAATAAGGAAGACACATTCAACTCTAAAATAGCACAACAATTCAATACTAGAATGTGAAGATAGAGGTTGATAAAATGCCAGAAACAGAATTCAAAAAGCTGATCATAGGATTACTTAGAAATAATCAGAAGAAAATTCATGAACTAAAGAAATCCATAGAGGGCATGAATGAAAAATTTTACCATGCAACTGAGACTTTAAAGAGAAAACAAAATGAAGAATTCAATAGAACAAAAAAAAGGGGGGGGGGAATCCTTAAGAACAGATTCAGTGAGGAAGAAGAAAAAATATCTGAGATAGAAGACAAATCTCTGGAAATTGTACAGTCAGACGAAATAAGAAGGAGAAAGAGAAGAAGTAATAATTAGAAAAAACTAAAATACAGTGTTAGAGATTTATGGGATACTATCAAATGACCACACATATGGGTCTTAGAAGTTCCTGAAGGTATGGAAAGAGAGAATGGATTATAAAGCCTTTTCAGTGAAATAATTACAGAAAACTTCCCTAATTTAGAGAAAGAAAGGGATGTCCGAGTACAGGAATTACATAGAACTCCTAATAGACATGACCAGAAAAGATCCTCACCATGACACATTGTAGTCAAACTCTCCTCAATAAATCATAAAGATTCTAAAATGTACATGAGAGGAATGCCAATTTATATTCAGAGGATCTCCAACTAGACTCATAGCTGACTTCTTATCAGAACTGTACAGGAGAGAATGGAGAGACTTAGTCCAAGTGTTAAGCAAAAAAAAAAAAAAAAAAACAACCTGTCAAACCAGAATATTGTGCTCTGCAAAGCTCTCATTTATGAATGAAGTTGAAGTAACAACCTTCCATAACAAACAGAAAATGAAAAAAAAATACCACCTACCCAGCCTTAAAAATATGCTTAAGGATGTGTTATACACAGAAACACAGAAAGATAGCAATCATTATGAAAGAATGTGAAGGCAGAAAATCTCTCAGTAAAAGTACAAAGGAAATCCAAAGTAAACAATACGAATATTTATGGGAAAATGGCAGGGACAAGTCATTACTTATCAATAGTCACTTTGAATGTAAATGCCCTCAACTCTCCAGTTGAAATATACAGACTGGCTGAATGGATTAGAAAACAAAATCCATCTATTTGCTACCTACAAGAAAAACAACTCACCAACAAAGATACACGCAGAATTAAAGTGAAAGGATGAAAAAAGATATTCTATGCTAACAGAAGCCAACAAAGACGTGATGTAGCCATCTTAACATCAGACAGAATAGATTTTAACACAAAAGCTTTTAAAAGAGAAAAAGAAGGGCACTATATAATGGTAAGAGATCAATTCAACAGGAAGATATGACTACTATAAATGTATAAGCACCCAATTACAGGTCACCTGGCTGTTTAAAAGAAATGTTAATGAATCTAAAAGGCAAGATAGACTCCAGTACAACAGTAATGGTGCACTTTGGTACTCCACTCTCAGCAACAGAAAGATCAACCAGGCAGAAAATCAGTAAGGAAAACACAGATTTAATCAGCACAATAGACCAAATGGACTTACTGGATATCTATAGAACTTTCCAGAATACACATTCTTCTCACTAGCATGGAACTTTCTCTAGGATAGACAACATAAGGCTAGGCCATAAAGCATGTCTCAGCAAATGCAAAAAAATCAAAATCATGTCATGCATCTACTCTGACCTCAATGGAATGAAGCTGGAAATCAGCAACTCAGGAATCTCTAGAGCATATGGAGACACATGGAGACTGAACAACATACTCATGAATGAACAGTAGATCATTGAAGAAATCCAAAGAGAGATAAAAAAAAATTTTCTGGAAATGAATGAAGATGACAACATAACATATAAAAACTTAGGGGATACAACAAAAGCAGTGTTAAGAGGAATGTTTATATCAACTGGTGCCTACATCAAAAAATTGGAAAGGCACCAAATAAATGAGCTATCAATACATCTCAAGGATCTAGGTAAGCAACAGAAAACCAAACCCCAAAACTAGGAGGAGAAAATACATAATTAAAATTAGAGAATAAACAAAAGTGAAACCCAAAATAAAAAACAATATAAAAGCTCAGCAAAACAAAGAGCTAGCTTTTTGGAAAAAATGAAAGTGACACACCATTGGCCCAACTAACCAAAAAAAAGAGAGAGAAGACCCAAATCAATAAAATTAGAGATAAAAAGGAAATGTAACAACAGACACCATAGCAATAAAAATTACTACAAAGAGCTGTATACCAACAAATCAGGAAACCTTGAAGAAATGGATAGATTCCTGTACACATAAAACCTACTTAAATTGAGGCATAAGGATACAGAATACGTAAACAGAACAATAACCAAGATGGAAATTAAATCTGTATTAAAGACCCTCCCAGCAAAAAAAAAAAAAAAAAAAAAAAAAATCCAGTACCAGATGGTTTCACTGTTGAATTCTACAAGAGATTTGAAGAAGAACTAACTGCAATTCTTCTCAATCTATTCAACACAATTGAAAGGGAGGAAATCCTCCCAAACCCTTTCTATGAAGCCAGCATCACCTTAATTCCTAAACCTGAAAAAGATACAACAGACAGAGAGAACTACAGACCAATTTCCCTGTTGAACATAGACAGGAAATTCAACAAAATGATAGCCAATGGAATCCAACAATAAATTAGAAAGATCATTCACACAAATCAAGTGGAATTTATCCTTGATATGGAGGGATGGTTCAACATTCACAAATCAATCAATGTGATATGTCACATTAACAAATTGAAGAACAAAAATCATATGATTATCTCAATAGATGAAGAAAGCACTTGATAAAATACAACACCCTTTTATGATGAAAACTTTAAACAAATTGTGTATAGAGGGAACATTCCTCAACACAATCAAGACAATTCATGATAAAGCAATGGCCAGTGTCATATTGAATGAGGAAAAGTTGGAAGGATTCCCACTGAGATCTGGACAAGGATGCCCACTCTGACTATTTCTATTCAATATATTCCTGGAAGTTTTAGCCAGAGCCATTAGGCAAGAAAAAGAAACCAAAGGGATACAAATTGGGAAGGAAGAAGTCAAAGTATCCCTATTTGCAGATGAAAGGATTCTATATATAGGGGATTCAGAAGTTTTCACTAAGAGATTATTGGAACTCATAGAAGAGTTTGGTAAAGTGGCAGGATATAAAATCAACACACAAAAATCAGTAGCTTTTGTATGTGCAGACAATGCCTCAGCTGGGAGAGAACTTCTAAGATCAATCTCATTCACAATAGCTACAAACAATTCAAATACCTTGGAATAAATTTAACCTAGGATGTCAAAGATCTCTACAAAGAGAATTTACAAAACATTAAAGAAAGAAATGGAAGGAAATATTTTAAAATGGAAACATATTCCATGTTAATGAATTGGAAGAATCAATATCATCAAAATGTGCATATTACCAAAAGCAGTTTACAAATTTAAATGATACCCATCTAAATACTAAAGACATTCTTCTCAGATATAGAAAAAAATGATGGTGAAATTCATATGGAGGCACAGGAGACCTCCAATAGCTAAAGCAATCTTACACAACAAAGACAAAGCCAGAGGCATCACAACATCAGATTTCAAGACATAGTACATGGCAGTTATAATTAAAACAGCCTGGTACTGGTCAAAAAAAAAAAAAAAAACAGGTGGATAGTCCAATGTAACAGAATAGAAATGCCAGAAATTAACCCATTCATCTACAACCAACTTATCTTTGACAAAGGAGCTAAAATCAATCCCTGAAGCAAGGACAGTCTCTTCAACAAATGGTGCTGAGGAAACTGGACCTCCACAAGCAGAAATATGAAACAAGACCCCTACCTTAAAACATACACAAAAATCCACTCAAAATGGATTAAAGACCTAAATCTCTGACCTGCTACCATAAAATTTTTAGGGAATAGTGGGGAAACTCTGTAAGGCATTGGCGCAGGCAGGGTTATTGGAAAAGACCCCAGAGGCACAGGTAATTAAAGCCAAAATTGACAAATAGGATTACATCAAATTGAGAAGCTTCTGCACTGCAAAATAATTGTTCAGCAAAGTGAAGAGGCAACCAACAGAATGGGAGCAATTATTTGCAAACTATGCAACTGATAAAGGATTAATAACCAGAATATATAAAGAGATCAAAAACTCTAGAACAACAAAGCAAACAACCCAGTTATGAAATGGGCAAAGGACTTAAGCAGACATTTCTCAAAAGAGGAAATCCAAATGGCCAACAGCCAGATGAAAAAATGCTCAGGATCACTAGCCATCAGGGAAACGCAAATCAAAACGACAATGAGGTTTCACTTCACCTCCATTCGTATGGCTTTCATACAGAAATCAACAAACAACAAATGCAAGTGAGGATGTGGGGGGAAACATACACTAATCCACTGTTGGGTGGGAATGTAAACATTATAGTCGCTGTAGAAGACAGTTTGGAGATACCTCATTAATTTGAATATAGAGCTACCATATAACCTAGCCATCCCACTCCTGGGAATTTACCCAAGAGAAATGAAATCAGCATATTAAAGTGTTATCCGTACCCCATGTGTATTGCAGCTAAATTTATAACAGCTAATATATGGATTCAACCCAAATGTCTATCAACTGAAAACGAGATAAAGAAATTATGGGATATGTACACCATGGAATACTATACAGTGGTAAAAATAAATGGAATCCTGTCATTAGCAGCAAAGTGGATGAAAATGGAAAATATTATATTTAGTGAAATAAGCCTGTCCCAAAAGGACAAACACCATGTATTCTCCTTGATCTGTGATAATTAATAACACACCTATCCATAATCTTTAGAAGTGAAATTAACACTTCAAGATGCAGTGACCAGGTTGGCGCTGTGGTGTAGCGGGTAAAGCCACCGCCTGCAGTGCTGGCATCTCATATGGGCACCGGTTTGCATCTCGGCTACTCCTCTTCTGATCCAGCTCTCTGCTGTGGCCTGGGAAAGCAGTGGAAGATGGTCCAAGTCCTTGGGCCTCTGCTCCTGCTTGGGAGACCCAGAAGAAGTCCTGGCTCCTGGCTTTGGATCGGCATGGCTCCGGCCGTTGCAGCCAATTGGGGAGTGAACCAGCAGATGGAAGAATGACCTCTCTCTCTGCTTCTACTTTAAAAAAAAAAAAGATGCAATGACTTTGAACAGCTTTGAGTAACAGCTTTGTTTTTTCATACAATTTATTGAACTATTTACTTAGTATAGAGTTAATTGTGTATGTATAAAGTTAATTGAAAATAGATCTTAGTAAAAAATGAGACTGGGAATAGGATAGGGAGGAGAAAGAAGAGTGGGAGTGTGGGTGGGAGGGCAGGTACAGTGGGAAGGATCACTATATTCCTAAACTTATATTTATGAAATGTGTGAAGTTTGTATTCCTTAAATAAATGGTTTCTGGGGAAAATAGTTATATATACATTGCAGCTAAAATAGCTACTCTAGCTTAATAATATTTTTACACTTGTAATTTTCTCACCACTTAGAACTAATAGGTACTGTAAATTCAGAGATGTACTACAGTTTTATGACAAAGTGTATGGATTTCATGAGGCTATTATTAAAGACATGATATGCAAAGCTATCATTGCTTTTTGAGTTTTAACATAACATTATAACCAAATGCAGAATCCATTCAAAGTGCAATATGTACTTTCAAGGTATTTGAAGCACCCTTCCTGGCAACATAATGACAGTTTTGTGATATGGGGTAGATTTATAAGAAATGGAAATACAATTCTGCTTAGTAAGTGAATACATTATGATGACTTTGAGTGAAAGTGAAAGAAAATTGAAATTCAACTGATTTCAAAACTAAGGAAATTTTCTAACTTATATTTAAGGAAAATATTGAGAAAATTTGGGTTTTAGAGTTGACCTATAGCTTAACACATTCTAAGACTCATTTTAAAAAAACTTACTTTAAAAATTCTTTTTTGAACAAAATTTTTATTTGTTTATTTGAAAGGAAAAAGAGAAAGAAATTATTTGAAAGAAAAAGAGAGAGACAGAGTCAGAGAGAGGTATCTCCCATCTGCTGGTTCATTTCCTAGATGCTTGTCGCAGTAGCCAGAGCTGCGGCAGGCTGAAGCAAGGAGCCAAGAGCTTCATCCATGTCTCCCCCATGCAAGCAGGGACCCAAGGACTTGAGCTGGCTTTTGCTGCTTTGCCAAGCCATTAGCAGGGATTTGGATAATAATTGAGCAGCTGGAACTTGACGTGGCACCTATAAGGGGTGCTCTCATCTCGGGTTGTAGCTCTTACCCAGTAAACACAATACCGGCCCCTGAAACTCACTTTTTTATGAATTTTCTGATGCACATATTTCAGTCTTGAGTTGCCCATCTATTTATGTCCTAAATCCTCTTGGATGTAATTTAAAAATGAACACTTGGACTTTGTCCCAGGTTCCTTGTACATACAAGTGTACTTCAACGCATTAATGCACAAAGGGAATTAAAAATTAGTCCATTTTGGTGCAAAATATTTAGAAATCCTTGCATACAAGAGGTCTTCCAAAAGTTTGTAGAAAATGCATATTATGAGAATAACTGCAAAAATTTCAAGATTTTTATTTTGTCTTAATTTATTTGAAAGGAAGAGAGAGAATGATTTCCCATCTGCTAGTTTACTTCCCAAACACCCACAACAACTGGGAGTGGGCCTGACCAAAGCTGTTAGGCCAGAATTCAATCCAGTTCTCTAACACAAGTGGTAGGAACACAAATACTTCAGTTATCACCTTCTGCCTCCCAGGAGGCTAGAATCAGGAGCAGAGGTGACACTCAAACCCAGGTACTCTGATCTGTTGGTGTCCTACTTGCTGTGCCAAATACCAACACCAACACCAATTCTGAGAAATTTTTGGACATGAAAGCCCATCCCCAGCTTTGTTTTATGCATGACTCCCTTTTGGCTATAATAAACTGAGAATGGGAAGGAATGTTTTTTTTCTGAGTCCTGTGTATGAGTCATTCTAGAAAATTTTCCAGCATGGGAGGAAGGGGATCATGTTAACCTGCGATTTGTAGCAGGTAGGTCAGAAGTATGATCTAGAACAATCTCTAGAGCTGTTTGGAGGTGTTGCTACAGAACCAAAACTGTGCCTGATTCCTGATGCACAGAAAGCCGATCACTGACATCAGGGTGGTGGAAGAAAAGAGGAGTTTATTGAATGCACAGAGAAGGGAGTCGGGCAACTATTGCTTAATTCTCAGGTTCCCCAAAGGCTAAAGGATAAAGGTTCTAATAGACTGAAGCTGGGGCTGTGAAGTGTGTTCAGCTGTTGTTCAAGTTCCTGGGTGGTCTGCAGTGCTGGTTGATGTCCTTCAATTGTTCAAGGACGTTGTGTCCTTTCAGGAATTTTGATGATGGCAAGATGAGCTTCGAGTCTGTTTGGGGACTCCATGCAGGTGGTAGTTACTTTCTGCTCTTGGCCTAGAGCTCCTGGAAAAGAAACCCCATGAGACAAGACTGAACTGCAAGACGTTATCTGTTGGAGAAACAGATGACATCGTGAGTCTGGAGATTAGAACCTTGTAGGGCCAGTTGCTTTTCTTGCTTAATTCAGCAAACTAATTTTAGTGAGAGATTGATTTGTGATAAAAAGCACAGTAAGGAGACTTTAAATTAATGGAAGGAGACTGGGAGACTATAGGATCTGGTGATATCTGGCATCTGCATTCAAAGTAGTATACATGATAGATTTCAATTATGGGAGGCCCGGGCCTTCTGATTGGTACCTGACGTGGAGACAGAGCCCTTAACCTGTGAGGTCTGTGATCACTCTAGGTGGAGAGTGTGAAATTGAAGTAAATTGTTGGACATTCAGTTGATGTCAGAGGTTCTGGTGTTGGAAAAATCTCACACATTTGTTGCTGAAGTGTTGAACATGGAGACATTATCAGACGCCAGTGCCGGCTTTTCAAAAAATTACTTTCATTGAAGCACTGAATTACAAAACACTGAACTATCACACACTCTCTTAATTAGTTTGTAAGAACGCTGTTTGTGTTAGGCAGAATAATAAACTCCCCAAAATGTTCACATTGTAATCCCAATCCCATGAATCTTTAAAATGAGGAGCCTAGAGAATCCTTCTTGTCTGTATGGAGAGGAGAGGTGAAGAGAGAAAGGAGAGACAGAAAAAATGAGGGAGAGAGAAACATTGAGAAAGCTTAGATGATCCAATTTCTGCTTTGCAAAAGTAGGGGCCTGTGTACAAGAACTTGAATTCTGCCAAAAACTCAAATGAACAAGGAAGCAAGGAAATAAACCCTCCTTTACAGCCTCCAGAAAGTACGATGGCCCTTATGACTCCTCAGTTTTAGCATGGAACCATAATGAATTGTATTAATTATCATGATCCTTTGGGGTAGCAATGGAAAACTCATCCATATTTTGAGAGCCAGAAAGTAGGATATTACTGTAATAAATGTGTGACAATGGCTTTGAAATGTGAAACTAGGCAGAGACGGGAAGAATTTTGAGATGATGCGAAAAGCTTTGATTGTCTTACAGAGACCCTTAGGAAAAATGTATATTAATGACATCTGTTTCTGGTGAGGAATCAGAAGGAAGTAAAGGGTACCATAAAGCAACATATATCCAGCTTAGAGCATCTAAATTGTGGAGAACAGAATGTTGGTAGATGTGTGATCATTAAAAGCACTGTTGGTGGAACCTCAGAAGGAAACAAGGAACACAGTATTGGACACTGGAGGTAAAGGGATACACTGGCAGAAATCTTAGCAAGTCTTGGAGTTGTGGGAAACAGCTTGGAAGAGATTTCCAAGTGAAGTGGAGAAAGTGTAATCTGGTTTCTTCTTTCTGCTCATGGTAGAAAGCAAGAGAAAAGGGATAAATTGAGGGAAAAAATGTTAAACAGAAAAGAATTTGATGGTTTGGAAAATTCTCAGTCTATCCTTAAGAAAAAGATGCCAAAATTAAGACGTTTACTTAGAAAAGCATGCTCTAGAGGAAATGTTGAAGGCATGGCTTGAAACCTTCTGCAAACACTGTAGGAAGGTCACAAGGTCAGAGTATTTAGTCACAAAAAGGGCTCTTTAAAAAAACAAAGAATGTGACTCACAAGTGTCCTCACACCAGAGGGTGTTACTCCTCAGCCACCTCAGCCAAGGGAGGGTGCAGGAGGTGGATGTACCCAGGAAAGAACGAGGGCCAGGTTCTATTCCAGTGGTGTGAATCCCCGTGAAAAACATTAGTAATCCATGAGGTTCTTGAGAGCATTATATAAGCAGAAATAGTGTCAGCTTGAACTGAAAGTGATAGAAAAAGTACAAATGAGAGAGGGATGACAGACCCTCAATGGACAGGTATGCACTGACCAAATGCTTCAGCCTTACACAGGTGTTGTCTCATGAAAAAAATTAAGATCATTCAAATTTGGCCTGAAACATAATGGAGTTTGCCTCTACGGATTTTGAAATTGCTTGGGGCCTATGCCTCTTTTTTCTTTGAGTGGAATTATTTGTAACTGTTACTTGTACCTGTTCCCTCATTGAAGTTTGCCAGATCACTTGTTTCTTAGACTCATAGCTCCATACATGAAGGAGAAATTTCCTCCCAGGTGGATTATACCGTGAGTCCCAGCCATTCCTGATTTAGATGATAATATTTTGTACTTTTAAACTATTGAGATTTATATAAGATTATGTACTTTGAGTTGGTGATATTATGAGTTTAAAGTCTGGGGGAGTTTGGAATCTAGCAAATGTATATTGCATGGGCATAGACACGAATCTTTTGGATCAGAGGCCAGGGGGATGCTGGCCAAGGCAGAATGTGCCCATTTACCTTTCCCCAAGGTATCTGTGTCCTAATTCCTAGGACCTAGGAATTTATTAACTCATACAGCAAAAGGGACTTTGCAGAGACGATTAAGGTAAGTATATTGAGTCAAAAAGAATCTTCTCTCCATCTTGGCTTGAGGGCTCATTTGTGTCTTCTAGGATCTGATCCTGCTAAGCCTCACTGAATTCTCCAGAGTCCCTCCAGAATCATTCCTCAATGTGGTCTTCGTCTCAGGCTCTCCTAGTTCAGGGTCTTCAGCTCAACATCTGCATATGAATTTATTTCATAATAGTCTTTGTTTCCTGGCCAAGATGTTAGCTTAAGCTGGGGATGATTTTATGCGTTTTCACTGCTGTTCTGGGTTTTGGGGAAAGATGTATTCTAATTTAATGAGCTGAACAGGCATTATCTCACAGGACGTAGGACACTGGGCACCATCTGTGGGACTGGAATCTCTGTTCTTTACAAATTTGCCTTTGTTATTTCACTATCTTCTCTTCCTTTCATTTTATGGCTGCCTCCCGAGGGCATCTGACCAATTGGCTTTGGTCTCCGAAGCCATCCTGATTCTCACAGCTGGGCAAAGGTGCTTGAAAAAGATTGAGGTCACATTTTTCCCTAGGTTAAAATGGTCACACTTCTGTAACAGTTTTAGTGTGAGGGACAGATGCTGTTGATGTTTGCTGTTCTGCCAGCCCCTAAATCACTCGACCTGCAGACAGTGTAGAACTACTGTAGAGAGCTTTTCACCCTAATGACAATGTTTCACTTCCAAATCTTGGAGTAGATTCATTTTGGATCTATGATACTAAATAAGGGTCAGCAATCATAGCAACCCTGATCTAGCCTGCTGCCTTTGATTTCATTTTATAAATGAAGCATGAAACAAGGTTGGTTTTTATATTTTCAAAATGATTATTACAAAAAAGATTATTCTATGTGCCTGAGAGAGTATATGACTCACAAAATCCTGAAGTACTTGTCTGCTGGAAGAGTTTGAGATACCAGCTCTTCGGAGAGGCTCATATGTGGACTGCTAGAAGCCTCTACTAATGTACACATTCTCTGCAATGGGCTGAACTAACTTGCTTTTAGGAACCGATCTCTCTTTTTAATGAAATGGTGGAAGGCTGAGCCTCTCTAAACTGAAGACAAACACTGACCATCCTCCATGGCCCCAAAACCCAAGTAGGAAAGCCCTGAGTGCAGAAGCTCTGGGGTATCCATGGAGGGGGCGATGTTGTTCTCTTTTTCTAGGAGCAAATTAAGGGCCTTTAAAAAGAGACTCCCAAGAGTCTCCTGACGGTAATTCGTTCCTTTGTTGAATAACATAAGTTGTGGTCTGGCCTGATAAGGATAATGCTGATGTGTCAGGCCCTGTGTCAGGAGATCCTCATCGTGTCCTGTGGCCATGCCACATTGCTGACGACAGTCTGTTATCCAACAGACAATGGACAGACATTGGTAAAAGATTCACCTTGCTATTCCTGTATGCGTATGACCCTTAGAATAGTCTGCTTTGCAAGAACTCTTTAATTTTCTGTTGTCTGCACTGCTGCTGTACAAATTGCTGTAGTTCTCAGAATTTGAACCATTCTCTGTTCCTCAGTTTCTGACCTTGTGGGTTCAGATCGCTGCTGTGAATTTGCAGGAGTATTAATCACAGATACTTGTCTCAAAAAGAAAACATACCACTATTTTTTAACAGAACTCTACATAGGAATATGCTGATTTTGAGGACTGTTTCTTTCACTGATAATTCCTGGGTAATGCTGGGTTTCTGATTTATTTTACCTGACCCTCAGTTTTCTTACACATATATGGGTATCAAAATGCCTCTCTTTTTTGGGGGGATGGGGCAATTGATACTGAGTTCCTTTCCCCTGATGCCTTCGATTTTTTGCTCAATATCTCTTCCTTAGCTTGGTGTTCCTCTATAAAAGTTGACTCCTTAAAAGATGATTGAGATGGGAGGGGATAGTAGCTATTAAGATCCTGTGAATTTCTCATGAAAATCAAAAGAAACTTGAACTATTAGTCACTCCTACAGAGAACGAGATTGCCCATCACTACCCTGCATGCCAGCAACAGGTACAGAAATGCAGTGCTTCCAGGTGTGCAAACGGAAAAATCACCTATATTCACAGTCACCTATATTCATGGTCACCTATATTCATGGTCACCTATATTCATGGTCACCTATATTCACAGTTCTGAAAACACTGACACTTGATCTCTGAGCCATTTAATTCTAGGAATTTATTTTCAGTAAATAGTCATGTATATT
Source organism: Sylvilagus floridanus (assembly GCA_949820135.1). Lineage (NCBI taxonomy): Eukaryota > Metazoa > Chordata > Mammalia > Lagomorpha > Leporidae > Sylvilagus > Sylvilagus floridanus. The sequence goes on along the minus strand of OX463239.1, from coordinate 15,934,241 downwards.
TGTAAATATTGATGCTAGGGTATTCATAATCACTCTATATATCATAGAAAAATAGAGTACATGATCCCAGAGTCCATGGTAGAGGTTGGTATAGCAAATAGAGGATATGTATTCAGTAAAATACACACATCTGGGGCCCCTATTGCATTTCAGTAACTATGGAATTCACAGAATTAAATAATACACAATTATGCTAAATAAATATATTTAATGACATGGGTCAATGTATACACAGCATTAAGTTGAAAGAACTGATGGAATTATTTTAGTACAGATCTTGTGATATATACAATGTATATATGCCCACTTTAGGGAATGTAATGCTTGCATGGATACAGATCATTAACAGTGGTCACCTCTGGATTTTTTTTTTTAAAGTTCCTCACATAATAGCCTATTTTTCTTAATTGTTTGCATCCTACTTATGATAGGCCTCATAAACTCAGCTAATCAATGATTAATCATTATGTTGAATAACTCAATACTTGTCCATTGAATCAATTCTCACTAAGCATTGATTATGTAGGTGCTGGCCATTGTTCTGACTCACAGAGAATGTCAAGTTCTTATTCTTACAGTTAAATGGAAGAATTCAAGGTATTCTTTGGCTCCATCTTCTGCAGAGGTATCTCCACTAATGAGTCATATGTCAGTTACTGATTGATGTGGGGCCACCCTTTATTTTGGTGACAACCTCTTTCTAGGATGTCCAGGCTGAACTGTCTAAAAACGAGGCAGTTGCTGTGAGAGCCAATCCTACCATCAGATGATCTTTGTTCACGGATGAAGAACTAAGCCCCATTATGTTAGAACACATGCTCAAAAATGGAAAGCTTTTGAATTACCCAGGATTGTCTTGTAAATATGGCATGTCTATTTGCTTATTTTAAGAGATTATTTCAACCAATTGAAAGTGAAACTACAATGTATCAAAATAAGAGGGACTCAGTTAAAACCTTAGTGAGATGGAAATTGATAGCAATAAAAACCTACATCAGAGAGAGAAAAGATTGTAAGTTAGTCACCTAAATTTCAGCTTCAATCAACTAGAGAAAGAATAGAATAAATTCAAAGCAAGCAGAATAAATAAATAATAAAGATAAGAGAAAATACCAATGAAATTGAAAATGAAAAATAATAGAGAATATCAATGAGACAAAAATCTGGTCTTCAAAGAAGATGAGTAAAATTGATGAACTTCTGGCAGAACTGACAAAGACAAAAAGAGAAATTACACAAATTACAAGTATCAGGAACTGAAATAGAGCTATCACTATAGAGTCTGCTGTTATTCACAGGACAAAAAGGAATCCCATGAACAGATTTCATTCATAATGTCATAATGTCTGCAATATTGAAAAAGTGAATTGATTTCTTGAAAATTTCCAAACTACCAATGTCAAAGTGATCAATGTGTGAATAAAGGGCTCTTAAAAACATCAATCTCCAGGCCAGATGATTTCCCTGGAGGATTCTGCCACAAGTTTAAAGCACAATGACCCCAACAGTATACGCTCTCTTCTAGAGATTGGGAGAAGGAATACTTCCCAGCAATATTATAAAGCTAATATTAGTGTAATATTCAAACCAAATAAAGATGGTACAAGGAAACAATAGAGTGAAATCTTTATGAATTTAAATACACAAGTATTCTGAAAATAACAGCTAATAGAATTTAAAGAATTATACACCATAACCAAGTGGAGTTTATTCCAGGGATGGAAAGAAAGAAGGTGTGAGAGAGAGACACACAGAGAGAGAGAGAGAGAGAGAGAGAGAGAGAGAGAGAGAGAAGGAAGGAAAGAAGGAGAAAAAAGAAAAGAAAGAAGCGCACTCATTCACTGGTTCCCTCCCCAATGCTCACAGTGGCTGAGGCAGGCTGAAGCTGGAAGGCAGGAATTTAATTCAGGCCTCCCAGGAATTTAATTCAGGTCTCCCCTGAGGGTGATAGGGACCCAGTGACTTCAGCCATCACTACTGCCTCAGGATTGCATTTGCAAAAAGCTGGAATCAGGAGCTGAAGCCTGGAAGTGAACCTAGGTCTTAATCAGCATTTTAACTATGGGCTAAATTCCTGATCCTGCTTCAGCATTATAATTAATCAGCTTAGATAATGATATTGATAGTCTAAAAAGGGCATATTAATTGATGCAGAAAATCATATAAAATGCAACACCTGTTCATGACAAAATCGCTCACTAAAGTAGTAAGAGAGGTGAAGTTCCTCAACATCAAAAAAAGAATCTACAATAAACCACCCTTAATATCATACATAATATTGAAAGACTGAATTATTTTTCCCTAATATCAAGAAAAAAAAAATAGGATGTCTGCTGTCATCACTCCTACTCAGTATAGCACTGGAAGTTCTGGATGGTAAAATAAGTGAACAGAAAAGAATAAATTTTATGTAGAATTGAAGTAATTAAATTAAATTGCCCATTTGCACCTAACATGATGGTCTATAGTAAATTACAATCTACAGAAATGAATACCAACCAAATAAAAAGCTCAGGCTGTCACTGTGGCACAGTGGGTAAGGCTGCCGCCTCCAGTGCTGGCATCCCATATGGACACCAGTTTGAGTCCTGGCTGCTCCACTTCCAATCCAGCTCTCTGCTATGGCCTGCGAAAGCAGTAGAAGATGGCCCCAAATCGTTGGGCCCCTGAAACAGTGTGAGAGACCTGGAAGAAGCTCCTGGCTCCTGGCTTCAAATCAGAGCAGCTCTGGCCTTGAGGACAACTGGGGAATGAACCAGCGGATGGAAGACCTCTCTCTCTCTCTCTCTCTCTATCTCTATCTCTGCCTCTCCTCTCTCTCTGTGTAACTCTGACTTTCAAATACATAAATAAATCTTTTTTAAAAATAAAAAAGCACCCAACCAAGCCAATAAGCAAACAAATAGTAAACTTTGTTAAGATAATTGATGAGCTTAGCAAGGTTGCAGTTTTCAAGGTCCACATAAAAGTTTAATTGTATGTCTATACATAAATAATAAAAATGTGTTTTCATTTTAAAGGCCATTTATTTGAGAGAGAGACAGAGACAGACAGAGAGAGAGAGAGAGAGAGAGAGAGAGAGAGAGAGAAAGAAAGAAAGAATCTTCCATTCACTGGTCCTCTCCTAGTGGCTGTGACAGGCTCTGCTTCTGATCACAGTGTCTTGTTGGAGGGTACCCCAGGCAACAACAGGTGATGTCTCAAGTAGTTGGGCACCTGTCACCCACATGGGAGACCAGACTGGGCTTAGGCCTGGCCCAGGCCTGACTATTTTGGGCATCTGGGGATTGAATTGTATGAGGGATCTCCTTCTGTCTCTGCCTCTTTGCTTTTCAAATAAATTTTTAAAAAAGAAATTAAAAAAATTAACAAAACCCAATTCATAAAACAATAATCAGTGGACAAAACATAATGTATAAATAAGTAATTTGTGCCAGTGATAAATAAAGGGAGGGGTTGAAGCTGTGTAGGAGCAGATGGGCTGATAGACACTCAAGGCTGGTATTTAATAAGATTCAGAACAAAACTGTGAAGTTATCCAGACTCACAGGGGTGCTATTTTGATGAAATAACAGGAGAGAGGGGGCATTTCAGGTCTCCTTTGGAAAATATAGCTGGTGATACTGTCAGGGCAAAGATTATACAAAACAAAGTTAAACAGAGATGAATTCATTCAGGCAATAGACGCTTTTCAATTTTGCTGAAACAAAGGCAGCAGTTTCTTTTTTTTAATTTATTTTTATTTTTTGACAGGCAGAGAGGACAGTGAGAGGGAGAGACAGAGAGAAAGGTCTTCCTTTGCCGTTGGTTCGCCCTCCAATGGCCGCCGTGGCCAGGGCGCTGCGGCCAGCGCACTGCGCTCATCCGATGGCAGGAGCCAGGTGCTTCTCCTGGTCTCCCATGGGGTGCAGGGCCCAAGCACTTGGGCCATCCTCCACTGCACTCCCGGGCCACAGCAGAGAGCTGGCCTGGAAGGGGGGCAACCGAGACAGAATCTGGCGCCCCAACCGGGATTAGAACCCAGTGTGCCGGCGGAAGATTAGCCTGTTGAGCCATGGCGCCAGCCTGGCAGCAGAGTTTCTAAGTGCTAGGGTAAGCCAGTGAGAAGGACTACAGGATGTTAAAGGGGAGTTGATCCTTGGGCTGCATCAAACGCTTTGAGGCCCTTCTTGGGCAACTGCAATACCGAAATCCTGTTCAGATAAATCTTGGGAAGAGTCCTGTAGCAAAGTGAGTGGTGAAGCATGGTTCAGTCTGACCACTGGGTCGCGCTGGCAGAAGTTGAGGAGGAAGAGCCAAGGATGGAGAATGCCACTGGGTTCTCACGTTGGGATGGTGGCCAAACTGAGGGTAGCTGGACCCCTTAGACTTGTGTAGTCCTCTGACGTTCCTGTGACCCTTGCAATCCCCCTCAGGGAACCAGCACTTCTGGAAGTGGGAAGGTTGTTCTGAATGCCCCTCTTCACTGAGGAATAAACTGACAGATCTGCTTAAGCAGAGAACCAGGTCCTCTGTGCTCTGGAAACACAGGGAATGTCACTGAGCTGCAGAGAGAGATGAAGCATTTCAAACACATGATCCTTTATCAAGGAAGAAGAGGCTGAAAGGAGGTGGAACATGGTCACTCTAACTCCTCTCCCTGGCAGCAGACTAAGGGACCAGCTGACCACCTAGGCCCACACGGGCAGGGCTCCCAGCAGCTCGTGGTGGTGCCCTGGATTTCCACAGATGGTAGTTCATCAGAGGCAAGCAGTGGGATGGGTAGGCTGACTGTTCTTACCAATGCACCTCCTAGGCACAGAATCCCCAGATGGCCTTAGCAGGCCCATGGGAACAGTGTCCTCATCAAGATATTTTTGAAAAATGATTTGTTGTGATTTACTCAATTAGAAATTGGCTTCCATGCTTCAAGAATTTGCATTTAGGCATAATTAATATAGAACTGCTAGAAATACAAAAATGCTATTTAAATACAAACCATTTTTTTATGATGATGGAAACTAAGAAAGATAAAATCAGGCCACAGCTGCCTAGGGTGCTAAAGAAACTAATCCAGATAAAACCTGCACTTAATTTCCATTTAAAAAAAAAACAGCAGGGGACAAGAATACCTTGGGAATTAACCACACATGGAATAGTGCAGAGCGATGAGAATAAACGACCTACAAGGAAACACAGCAACATGGATAAATCCCCAGATGTGAAAAACTACTCCATGTGATTGTCTTTGTGTGAAGAATGATGACAGGCAGAGCTGGCCTTGGCTATTCAAGGAGCAGAGCAGGCAGGAGAGTGTCTCCCTCATGACTTGGGTGGGCACACAATGCGAGGTGGTCCCTGTGTGTGTGTGAACTCTGTGGAGCCATCTAAAATGACCCTATACTTTCTCCACCTGTATCATGCCTTACTAGAAAGGTATCTGCAGGGAGCAGACATCCTTGACCAGTGGCGATGGTTGACCCTGTGGTCCTTGAGTGCCCAACCATAAGGGGCATTATGTGAACTGTGTGGTGGCCTAAGTGGCTCATGCTGAAATGCATGGTAATGAATTTAGACTTGACTAGAAAAAGAAAATGGAACATGAGAAGTGCCACATGCAGGCGACACAGCAGGATGGGAATTTTGGTTGTTCTTTCCAAGTTTAATGTTACACAAATGAAAATGTTACTCGTGGAAAAGCAACAACTGGCATCGGGTCCAACTGAGAGTAATTAGGGACAAGAGACTGTCTGCCAAGTTTAGAGCAGACTGAGAAATCTTGGTTTCCAAATTTAGAAGTAAATGAAAAACTCCCAGCTTCACTGTGTTAAACTCTGAGAAGAACTAACATTTTCTTTATTTTTTCTAATTGTGGTAAAATACACATAACATAAAATTTACGAACATCACCATTTTTGAGTGTGCAGTCCAGTCCTAGCACTGAGTACATTCATGGTGCTGACATAGTGCAACCATCATCACCATGCATTTCCAGAACTTTCCCTCCTCCCCAACTGACACTCTGAAGAATCACATGTTCTACATCTGTGCTAGCCACTCATCTGATGATCTCAGCAGCCCACCAGGAGGTCCTCAAAGCTAAGTCTTTTTCAAGTGCAGTTGGAAGCATCAATTTATTCATACATTCATTCTCTTAGTCGGGTAAAGAGTGTTTATATAAGTCTTCATATAGGTAGAGTGGGCTTCAAGGGAGTTTTACGTAATTAAAGAAAATTCTTTCAGCTAACAAATAGCCTCCCATGTTGGTTTTAAGTTGAAAATTATTCTGAGTTAATTATCAAGGCTGGTTTCTCTGGATTGAAGTTTCCAGATAGCCACTTGTGTTTCCACTAAAATTATACCGGTTTTCAGGAAGAGAATGAATTTCAACAATCTGCAGTGACACCAGATATCGTTTTTTTTTTTTTTTTACATTTCAATGGAGATAAATGCACGCTTTAAAAAGAATAAAAGGTTTTCATAACACGGTTGTCATGAAAATCATCATAGATAATTCACGTACTTCTGCAGGTGGCTAGGGGCACGTGTGGTGGGTGGGCCATACTCACAGATTAGCCGCCCGAGATAAAGACATTATCCACTCTCAGAATTACTGAGACTGACTAGTAGATTTCTCAGTTCTTTAAACGTGGTGAACGGAGTTAACCCTGAAGACTGCACGCAGGCTGGGTTGCCATGGGAGCAGGCAGCCGTGATGGCCACCCGCTCTTCCATGCGTCTCCTCCCTACGCCTGCGTAAGAAAGCAGAGAGCACCTTCCTTGGTCGCTGACTTCAGTATCTTTGTCCTCCCTGAAGCAGCTGCTAGAAACTCTGGTGTTTCTCACAGAGCATTTGGCGAGGAAGGGGCAGGTGCTGAAGTCAGGCAGTCAGGATTAGTTCAGCTCTGCCCTCAGTGACTCTCTAAAGGAATGTGTGAGATTTCCCATCAGTCAGGGTAGACCTTGGAAGTGTTCTTGGGAGGCTGCTACTCAAACCTCAGGAAGAAAGGGGCTGTGGGGTTCCCAAGGGTGAGTGTCGGTATTTCCCTCCCCTACAGGACTCACTAGAGGCCGTCCCTGCCCAGGCCTGTCCTGGAGAGGATGGTGAAAGGCCACCTAGAGGGGATCAAAAAGGTGAGAGACGCTGAGCTGCCCCAACCACTCCTGGGGCTTCTGTGGGTGGGGTGGGGTTGCATGCTTCTGGAAATCTTCCTTTAATTTTACTTTTTTAAACTGTATTTATTTATTTATATTTGAAAGGCAGAGAGGCAAAAAGAGATATCCCATCCACTGCTTCGCTTTCCCCAAATGCCCACAATGGGTGGGCCTGGCCCAGACCAAAGCCAAGAACTAGAAATTCAGTTTGAGTATCCTACGTGGGTGCCAGGTCACCCGACACTTAAGCCATCCCCTACGGCTTTACAGGGTGAGACTTAGCAGGAAGCTGGAATCGGAAGTGGAGCTGGAGCTCGAACCTAACATGCCTATAAGGAAGAAGCAGTGTCTCACCTGCTGAGCCAGATGCCTGCCCCTGGAATCACTCCCCTTGGGTCACAGCGCTGCCTATGTGCGGTAGTGGGGTAACCAGTAGAGTAGAAGCCGACATTGACTGACAACTTCCTTTCCCTGTCCCTTTCTCTCCACGTGCGTCTTCCCCTTTACAATTCTCCCAGACACCACTGTGGGGTAGGTGCTCTTGTCAGATGCTCTATAAATGAAAAAAACTGGGATCTAGAAAGGGGAGCAGCACCCCGAGTTACTCAGCAGGCAGCAAGTTGACATTGAACTCCAAGGCTCCCACTACAAATCTGCCATTGGCAACTCTGTTCCTCTCCCTCTAATCTTATAAATCAGTAAAATATTAAATATTCCTCCCTTGCCTGCCTGTGGTCAGCTTTGTGTTCTGTCCCCTTCTTCCTAAACCCTGGTCTGGATCTGGATGGAAGGGGCACCCCAGGGGGCCCCTCTGTTCTGAGCTGTCATTGCTCTCCCTGCCTTCTTCCCTCCCACCTCCATCTCCCTAAGCCACTGCACCTTTACTGTGTGTGCTCACATCTGATTCTTAATGAGATACCGTGTCTCTTGTAACCCAAGGGTTTTTTAGGGGAGTAAGGTCTTGCTTCCACGACAGGACTGAAAATCTTTAACACAAAGGATCATGTCTTGTGCTTATTTTGCCTCTGTTCTTCAACTCAAGCTCAGAAACTGTTGAAGTGAAATAACTTTATTTGGAGTGTTAGGAATTATAATTTGAGAGGCAGAGTCAATTGTCCTAAAGGAGTGTTCCAAAGGAGACAGGGAAACATAGTTAGGCAAATGGTGCTGATTTATTGCAAGGCAGTAAAATCTCTGATGTTGAAAAGCTTCCCTGGGAGTTGAGAAAAATGGGAAGTACGTAAGAGGATCTGTGTTACTGATAGAAGAGAAAGAAGAGTGCATAAACCAACTGAAATTGCCCATAAAATAGACAGGAGTCCTACAACCCTCTGACACATGTCTTCCATCTCTGGACACAATGTAATGACCCAGCTGTTGCTCCAGATGGCAGCAGTCAAGGGTGACAGTGACCAGAACTTCACATTCCAGGTAGTATCTTCAGACATGCATGTGCCCTGCTTCCTTAGCAGCCTACAATGCCATTTTACGTAAGAATTTCTTTGTCCCACTCTCCATACATCCCCACTTCACGGTGGGCTTCACTGATTTGGACAGGCTTTGAGCAGAGAAAGTTAGTTTTTCACTTGGACCCCAAAGGTATCTTAAACCCCTGTGATCTTGAGGAGAGACAGACAAGGGCACTGTGGCTCCTCTCCCTCTATGCCCATGGAGCTGGGAGTCCAAACCAGGTGAGCCCATGCCCTGTCCTCAGCATTGTGAGGCTGGCTCCTTCTCACATTGGGACTTTTCCCCTTTGCAAGTGGGCAATGTGCTGGTACCAAGAAGTCCTTATTGGAAAATATAAATATATAATAATTAGGTGGAAACAAATCCACTCCAAATATTGAGGAGGGGAGACTTTCTGTTATCAGCATGGTACCATCCCTATGACATAGTAATCACTCTATGAAAGTCAACTTCCTTGTTATTTTTCATCATGGAAATGTGCTAGAATAATCTAAGTGTGGAGGAACATGCAAGGAAGAAGTTCTCTTCTGCACCAAGGAAGCAGAAGAGGCAAAAATACACACACACACACACACACACACACACACACACACAAACTGAAGAATCATAGTGAAGACAAAACAATTTCCCTTCAGGATCTGTGGCTGTGTTTAGGTATTTTTCAATTTAAAAGAACCAAAATAAAAATATGAAGATGTCATCTTGGTTCCAAGTTCAGACAGAGTAGAACAAGACTCGGGTGGGTTTAGGCTCTCGAGCTGTGTGGCATAAATTAAGTGACTTAAATTCTCTGTTTTTTCTTTTTCAAAAACAATAGTAATAATATCTGCCCTGTATGCCCCAAAGAGCTGTTTTTATGACTTTATGAAATTGGTGGAGATGATGAAGAATTACAATCTGTTGTTGAGAGGGCAAATAATTGCATGCTTTTGAGATGACAACCTGACAGAATATATTAAGGCATGAAATGTGTTTTTCTTTTGACCCATCTAATCACTTCTGAGAATGTCTCCCAGGAAACAATCAGATAGAGCTCAAAGTACTCTGTATAAAGACACTCACCATCATATCTCAGTAATAGGGAAAATCTGGAAATAACACAAACCTAGCAAAAACATTACAGCATGTATGCAATTAACTTGTAAGAAACTCCTAAAATGATAAGTGCCTACTGAAATTTTTACCATAGTGAATAAAAAATATAAAATTATAAAGTGTTCATTAGTATTTTCAAAACAAAATTTTAAAGGATACATGTGAAAATATTAGTATTCTTCCCATTGTTTAGTTGGAATGTGTGTCCGTACAGATGTTATATACCTTTTGTAATGAACTCGTGTCTTTATTTAATAAAAATATCTATCCGAGTAGGCAGCCTCACCCAGTGTAGTCATTCCCTGGTCACTCTGATTGCCTGTAATCTGGCTTCATTCTTCTGTGTCTTCCTGAAGCCCATCTCCTTGGAGCTTGGTAAAAGCTGTGCTTCCATAGCTATTCCTGGAGTGAAAAAGGAAACTGGGTCAACAGAGTGCAAGTCCCGTTGTGAGACAGAAGTCCCCTGGAGGGTGCTCAGTGACATGGGATGCTGAGAGTACAAGTCTGTGAGAAAGAAAGTTGCCCAACTCTGATTGTTTATGCATTTCCCAGCAGAAAGCCTGAAGAGCATTTCCGTCCTGGGACCTGGTGCCATCATGTGGATGTGACTGCCCCACGGGACTCAGCCTGAAGGGTGCGCGCTGGTCGTACCTTGACTTGTCTGCACCCTCAGCCACACTATGACGATCTCCTTGAAGGCATTCCTTCCTCCAGTAGTTATTGTGAAGGTGGGATCCTCCTTCTTTCTCCAGTCTCAGCTTATACATTCTGCTCTCCTGGGGGTTGTGAGAACTCCTTCCCTGGGAGATGAACCCTCCCTCCACAGAGCTCTCTTTGCTGGGCCAACCAAGGCTGTCCTTAGTAATAACTCTCCCTTTTGGCCCTGCTCTGTCTACAAGGTGAGGATGAGCAGAAAATCTGTGGCTATTCATTGGGTTGGACCACCCACAGCTGCACCTGGTCCATACTAAATAAAATACTCAATACTGAAGAAAAGGATGGAAGACATCCTTTAATAGTGTGGAGAAGAAAGCTAATGAGCAAAAGATGAGGGGTGAGGCTGTGTCTGTTTTCTGCCCAAGGGCCTCTCTAGAGACTCACCACAGTCTCTTTCTGGCCACTGACTTTGGAGTGGAGTGGACATGTCCATCTATGGCCACATCCTTCTGTGACCAATGTGCTTGTACTGGTCTTGCACACGATGCCTATGTTCATCCCTGGGTAAATGCAGGAGACTGGTTCAAAGACCCCTGTGGATGCTAAAATCTACAGATGTTCAAGTTCCTTATATAAAATGGTATTGTATTTGCATATGGCCTACACAATTCTCTCATATATTTTAAATGTTCTTTATATTACTTATAATATATAATACAATGTAAATGCTGTATAGTAGTTGCTATACTGCATCTTCAGGTGAAAATCTTTTTTGAATATTCTTGAACCATTGTTGGTTGAATCAGTGGGTGTGTAACCTGCAGGTACAGAAAGTCTAGCATGGGCCCCCTGGGGGAGCAGGAGGGATTTCCACCATACGTGGGCTTTCCAGGACGTTGACACACAATGAGCTGCAAAGCCGACCTCCTCTGGATGGAAGGTCTTAATTTGAATGAGGATGTTCATACAAATGGCTGAGTCTTAGACCCTGGAACAGAATGACAAATGCATCTGGGCTCTCAGCCTGCAGACCTTGCAAGAACCGGGATAAGCGATACGAACATTGCAGCTGCATCAAAGCAATGCTTGGTGTGATTCCTGTGCACAGATTTTCAAGAAGCGTTTCCTGCAGTCTTCCTGCAAATGCTTCAGGTGCTTTGTGCCTGGGGAGGTCAGCTGCCAGGGGTACTGGTGGCCTGGGATGTCACCTTGGCAACCAGCACATCCTAGGTTCTCTGGGACCTGTCTCAGGAGAGTCCAGAGCTTCCTGTGGAAACTCAGCCTCCCGAGAGCTCTGTTTTTTCAAGCACTTTCTCTTATTATAATGCCCTCTTTTCTTTCTCTCAATAAATATTTATTAAGGACCCACTGAATACCAAACAGATGAAATGCTGCTCTCATGGGTCTTATGTTCTGCTGCAGGAGAACATAATCCATGAGAAACCAATGGAGATGATGAGGGTTATTTTTGAGGAAACTCTCAGCCAGGAAGGGGTAAAGGAGTTGAATCTGACTCCATCTCCACAGTAATTTTTAGTTTGTGGCAAGATCTCTCTTTGCAGTCCTTCTAGCACTGTATTTCTTGAAGCCGGAAACTCTCCTGAGTGCAGGTTTACCACCGCCACCACCACCTCTGCCCAGGGCTGCAGGCTGCAGTTGGCCTGGGGCCAATCCCAGGTCTGCAACCTGACCAGATGTCATGAGGTTAATAGCATTTCCAGCCCCAAGGCAGGTGTTGTCTGCATTCAAGGGGATGTTGGGGTGAGAGGCCCCTTAGAGCACAAGGACAGCAGATTCAGGGACTCTCCGGCCAGGGAGGCAGCCCCAGGTACTTGGAGTGTGAAGATGAGCACTGGCACACAGAGTGAGTGCAGGGGGAGGCACTGAACTGGGATTTCTGGGAGGGTGCTGTGGCATCTAACGGCCGTTTTCAGGAAATGCAATATCTGAACTGGTAGCTCTTCTTGTTCTAGCTTGGAGTGAGTCTGTAGCTGGACAACTCAAGGAGGATAAACAGGGCAGTCTTCAAAAGATCCCCCTTTTGGGGAGTCTGGTCACCTCTGGGCATCCCAACATGTGCGCTTGGCCCCTCTGTCATCTGCCTTACACCTGTCATTACCCTTGTCTTTGTCACGCTTCCATTCATGGTGTCCTTCTCAAATGCCCACAGAAAAGAAAACTGCTGTGAGAAAATAAGCCGGGGCCTTCAGAAGAGGATTTAGACACAGCCTTTGTCCCTACGTTAATGACAAGCCTAACTCCTTGTAAATCCTTTTGTGTGTCACCTTGGGTTATTGTTGTACTTCATTCTGTTCCTGCAGGGGAAACACTTTCAGGATTATTTGTACTTTGTAGGCACCAAAGAATATGTATGTGTAAAGTATGCATGGGATGTGGCCTGTGTGTGTGTGTCTTGTGTGTGTGTGTTGTGAGTGTGCTTATATGGTATGAAGTTTAGAAGTGAGGTGTGGAATGTGTTTGTAAGGTGTTATATGGTATGTGTGTTGTATGAGTGTGTATATGCTGTGCATGTGTGTGATGTGTGTGCTGACGGTGTGTGTGTATGATCAGTGTATGTGTGTGTCGGTACATGTATTTGTGGTTTAAGTGTGTGTGTGTATGTGTGTGTATGTATGTTCATGTGTGTGATGGCTATATGTATTTATGTAGTATGTGTGTATGTGTGGTGGGTGTGTGTTGTGTATATGTGTGGCTTGCGTATGCATGTGGTACAGGTATTTGTGGTGTTAGTGTGTGTGTGTGTGTGGTGTGGTGTGATATTTCTGGTTGCTGGGATCAGGAAAGCGAGAGACACTCTGACATTTCCAAATGGCAGCAACGACTTACGTACGAGATTTCTTTCAACATTTAGAAAGATTAAAAAAAGAAAAACCACACTGAAGGCAGTTATTGGGCAGAAACAATTCCATGTGAACAGATTGGTTTTGAAGCATTTCATTTTCCTCTCCCATAAACTCCTTGTACTATTTTAAGTGAATATCTATTACTTTACTTTCTTTCTCTTGGACTGGAAGACAGACTATTCTTTTCAAATAGCCCTTTCAAAGCCAATCAAACATGTAGGCAGCTTCAAAGTAAGAAAAGGTGAAGGGAAATAAAAAGTGAAGTGTAAACGGCTGTGAAAGATTGGGATTCGCCAAAATAGCAAATCGAACAATGGGGAAGTACAGGCATCAGAAATCTTCATTGAAGTGTCATCGCAGTTTCCATTCAGGAAATGATGTTTCCCCACTGACGCATACTGTGCATGCGTTCTCTCTCTGCCCAGAGCTCCCTGAGGCTCCCCTCATTTCTGCCCCTTCTGACCGTCCATCAGTGCCGGTTCTCTGTTAACACTGGACTGGCCTCAGCCCATTAAGCACCCGAAATCTTTCTGTCTCTGTCACAATCTCCTCGCGTCTTAGGAGAAGTACAGTTTAGTGTCAGCCCTTCCCTTTCTCTTTGGTCCCTCTCATTTGAATGAATGAGTAAGTGAATGTGCCTGAATCCATGTACATGCTGCTGGACAAGCATGGGGAAGCTCTTTAAACAGGTTGTTGTTGGCAGGCAGCGTGTTCCTCTAGAGCTGGGAACATTTACTGGCTAAAGACAAAGTAAGACAGCAGACAGTTTAGGGCAAGGGCTAGCATGATTTCTTTTTATTTAAACATTTATTTATTTATTTGAAAGTCAGAGTTACACAGAGAGAGAAGGAAAGAGAGAGAGAGAGAGAGAGAGAGAGAGAGAGAGGTCATCCATCCTCTGGTTCACTCCCCAGTTGGCTGCCACAACTGGAGCTGCACTGATCGGAAGCCAGGAGCCAGGAGCTTCCTCTGGGTCTCCCACATGGGTGCAGGGGCCCAAGGACTTGGGCCATCTTCTACTGCTTTCCCAGGCCATAGCAGAGAGCTGGATTGGAAGTGGAGCAGCCGGGACTTGAACAGGCGCCCGTATGGGATGCCAGAACTGCTGGTGGCAGCTTTACCTGCTACGCCACAGCACCAGCCCCAACTTGCACACTTTCCGTCAAAGGGAAGACAGTAAATATTGTTGTCTCCAAGCTGTGCTGTCTCTCGTGAACCCAGGACTTGCTGTTGCAGTACAACAATGTCCCTCAATATAGGTGAGTGTGTTGACCATGAATAAAATCATCCTAATCAAGAATAAAAATATTTATTTGGGGCTAATTAGGGTTGTAACTCAGGAAAACACAGATTCCAGCAGCCTTGAGAATGTGCTTGAGGTTTTTACAAAATAGTGGCCGTATTTGAAGTTCAGAATTGCAATGGGATGGTGGTCACATCATTTGCTTTTCAGGTTGGTTCTGACAAGAGAGAAAAAAAGATTGGGTGTTGTCTCTGCCTCTAGGTAATTTAGGAGAAAAGGAGGGTTGCAAATGGTTGACAAAGCTAATGAACTGTACTTTGGTCCAATCCAAAAGTCAACACGCATTAAGGTACCTCTGCACAAGTACCTCAGGTCAGAATCCTGGTAACTGCCCTGATCAACACTGCTCCATTCTGATTTTCTTCTTGATAAAGGGGCCTGGCTGTGTTTCTATAAAACCATATTTGATGTGGGAATTTGAATTTCATGTAATTTTTGTATGTTACTAAATGTTATATTCTTTTGATATTTTTCTTTTTTTTTTTTTTGACAGGCAGAGTGGACAGTGAGAGAGAGAGACAGAGAGAAAGGTCTTCCTTTGCTGTTGGTTCACCCTCCAATGGCCACCGCGGCCGGCGCACTGCGGCCAGCGCACTGCGCTCATCCGATGGCAGGAGCCAGGTGCCAGGTGCTTCTCCTGGTCTCCCATGGGGTGCAGGGCCCAAGCACCTGGGCCATCCTCCACTGCACTCCCGGGCCACAGCAGAGAGCTGGCCTGGAAGAGGGGCAACCGGGACAGAATCCAGTGCCCCAACCGGGACTAGAACCCAGTGTGCTGGTGCCGCAAGGTGGAGGATTAGCCTGTTGAGCCACGGCGCCGGCCTTGATATTTTTTAATCATTTGAAAATGTGGAAACCATTCTTAGCTGCTGGCTGTTTACCAACAGCTGGTGGGCTTTACTTGCCCAGGACATGTTGCCCACAGCCCAGCCCAGGGGACGCTTCCTTCTCAGGTTCTAGCTCTGAGTCAGTCTCAGCCCATGTTCAATGAATCATCACATGTTTAACCCTGCATGGCTTCTGCCTCTGTCTTGTACTAGCTAGCAGCGATTTATCACTGACTCTTGCAAATTGCCTTCCTGTGTTCTTACTTTATCCAGACCCTTCCCTGAGGGCTCATAGTCAGGCTTCCTGATGGTTATGTAGGTTCCTGTAGACTCAGAGGGCTTCCTGTTTACTGTGCACATAGCCTAGGGCAAGGCTTTAATTAAGTTGCAATTTCTCCCATCTCAACTCAACTGTAGAAGCTACAGTTACACCTGCTCTGCTAACAATCGTTATCAAGTCAGAGCTAGTGGCCAGGCTAAATATGAGGTTCATTCTGAAAGCTACATCCTCCTGCGCAAACATAAATTGCTCAGGTGCCTTCTTTGGCTTCTCAAAAGGGAAGCTCTTTCACTATTCAACTTGGTTCACTGCTCCTCTACCAACCAAATGACTGGTGGCAATGTGAAACACCAGGTGCTACTTAAAGCCGCTTTCCATTTGTGCCGCTCAAAATCGCACATCTCCTTGAGCTTGCTGATGGGAGAATGGGTTTTATTGTCAGGATCTGGCAAAATAATTAGATCACTGCAACCTGTATTCATGCCCTTGGCGATCAATAACTAAACACATGACAGATGTTTCTTGCATTGCTTAACTATGTCCTAAGGAGTACCCTGTAAATGTCCTTTACCCAGCTAAAGGCATTGTCTGCATAGGGGTAGAGCTCTCACACCCAGACAAACAAATATAATATTTTACATGATTTTTATTTGTTTCCAAACATCATTATGACTTTCCAAGAAAGCTGAATGGAGAACACACAGCATCCCCCTTCACCCCAACACCATGACACTCCTGTTGACCCATAGGGTGCAACTGCATCTAGGTACAATGTGTTGGGATAGCACCAGCTGTCTGCCTTCTATTTTTTTTAAAAAGATTTTTTATTTTTTTGGAAGTTGCAGTTATGGGGCTGGTGTTGTGGCATAGTGGGCAAAGTCACCAACTTCAACACTGGCATCCCATATGAGCACTAGTTTGAGTCTCAGCTGTTCCACATTTGGTCCAGCTTTCTGCTAATCAGCCTGGGAAAGCAGAAGAATATGGGCCAAGGGCTTGGGTCCCTGCACCCATGTGGGAGACCCAGAAGGACCTCCTGGCTTCGGATTGGCCCAGCTCCAGCCATTGCAGCCTTTTGGGGTGTGAACCAGTGGGTAGAAGATCTCTCTCTCTCTCTCTCTCCCTCTCTCTCTCTTTCTCTCTCTCAGTAATTGCACCTTTAAAATGCCTTTTAAAAGAGAAAAAAGAGGAAAAGAAAATAAAATCACTATTACAGGGGAGAGAGAGAGAGAGAGAGAGAGAGAGAGAGAGAGAGAGAGAGAGTTCTTCTATCTTCTGGTTCACTCCCGAAATGGCTGCAATGTCCAAAATTGAGTTAGACTGAAACCAGGAGCCAGCAGCTTATTCCAAGTCTCTCATGTGGGTGCAGGGACCCAAGCACTTGGTCAATCTTTTGCTGCTTTCCTAGGCCATAGCAGAGAGCTGGATTGGAAGTGGAGCAGCCAGGATATGAACCAATGCCTATATGGGATACTCACATTGCAGGCAGTGACTTTACCGATAAGCCACAATGATGCTCCAACTCTTCCCTTTTTTAAGAAGAAAAAGTTTATTTACTTGTTTGAAAGGCAGGGTGGTAGTGAGTGGAGGTGGAATAAAGAGAGAGAGAGAGACAGAGACAGAGACAGAGACAGAGAAAGAAAGAGATCTTCCATCTGCTGATTCATATCTCCAAATGGCCACAACAGCCAAGGCTGTACCAGACTAAAGCTGGGAGCCTGGAACTACATCCAGGTCTCCCCTGTATACTTGTGCTATCATCTGCAGCCTTCCCAGGCTGATTAGCAGGAAGCTGGATCAGAAGCAGAGTAACAGGACTTTAACTGATACTCCAACATGGGATGCGACACTGTCACCAGCAGCTTAAGCTGTTGCACCAAAATGTGTATTTTGCTTTCTGTCTTTTTTTTTTTTTTGACAGGCAGAGTGGACAGTGAGAGAGAGAGACAGAGAGAAAGGTCTTCCTTTTTGCTGTTGGTTCACCCTCCAATGGCCACCACAGCCGGCGCACTGCAGCCAGCGCATCGCACTGATCTGAAGCCAGAAGCCAGGTGTTTCTCCTGGTCTCCCATGTGGGTGCAGGGCCCAAGCACTTGGGCCATCCTCCACTGCACTCTCGGGCCACAGTGGAGGGCTGGCCTGGAAGAGGGGCAACTGGGACAGAATCCGGCTCCCGACCGGGACTAGAACCCGGTATGCTGGCGCCACAAGGTGGAGGATTACCCTATTGAGCCATGGCGCCAGCCACTTTCTATCTTTTAACACAGGGGCCACTCGCCACTTTCTCTCTGTCTCTCCCTCACTCTCTGTAACTCTGCCTTTTAAATAAATAAAATAAGTAGTTTAAAAACTTCACAAATTTAAAAAAGAACACAGGAATCAAACACATTTCATTAACCAATGAGAAAATGCTAATCCCTTGAGGCAAGCTGTGGTCGGGGTCAATGGTAAGGCATTTGTTTTAATGTTTTGCTCTAAGTGCATTTTGAAATCAGTTGATTTTGAGTTGTTCATGTTTCCAGTGGTTGTCAAAGAACATTTCTCATCTGTAACTCACTTCCTCTCATGGAGGGAAAAATTTTTGCTTTGGAAAACCCCTGGTAATATTTGGGATATGGGTCAAATGCAAAGGCAAGGTCAGCAACAGTGTGGGGAAAAAATGGAGGAGAGGATCACAAAACGGATTGCTCTAAAACTCATCAGAAATTGGAGCTAGTGGGAGAGAGCAGGGAGAGAAAGAGGAGGAAGAATATTTGAAATGACATTCAGAATAACTGAGTAGTGTGTGATTTAAGGTTGAGTGCTACTGATTACCTCTCTTTCTCCAGATCTCCTATAAAGTAAGGGAATATATGTAAAGGGTTTTTTTTTGCTTTGTGTGTGTGTGTGTGTGTTTGAGATGGTGAAAGAAATTTCAATCAACTCAAGGTCAGGGGTGGCTCCAAGATGGCGGAATAGGGAGGGAGAACACTGATAGTCCAGGAAAAGATAGTTTAATAAAAGTGGAGATATTTAGTTTCAGGGAAGAGTTAAGAAAAAAAACTGCAGAGAAAACTCTTCCGGAACTAGTGGGACATGGTGGACCTATGTGGAGGGCATGGGCGCCCACAGCTTAGGACCCCAGCTGCCAAGTCTATGTACCAGCGCTGGAAAGGGAGGTGAGGCAAAACCTAAGTAGCCCGAGACACTGGCAGAAAAGCGGCAGGAAGAGCCTAGAGGGAAGGAGGCTTGAAGCCCCATGGGGGAAAGTTCACCGGGCTAACTAGATGAGAGAAAAAAAAATAAAAGGGACTAGTATGGACATGATTCTCTCCACTCACCTCACAAAGGCGAGCAAGGAAAAGACCAGGTGCCATTTTAGACATATGTAACAGGTGTGCCACCTCAAGGCTGTGCCTGCCCTCAGCCAGGCTGAAAAACCTGACTCTGGTGGGGAGAAATAACAGGAGATTAAGACCTAGTGAATATGTGGAGCTTATGAAGTGGGACTGTGAAAAAAAACTGAGGGTGTGTGGAAGAACTCATGGAGTACCTGAGACATAAGTACTCAGTGGGAGGCACCACAAACTTGATAACCTTGGTAACCCAGTGGTAGATTGCAGGGGAATCTGATTTTACACGAGGACTGCACAGATCCTTTGTGTGGTCCTTGGGACAGAGCAGATGAATATTATAACCACAGGGGCTAGCGCTCAGGCACTGATTGCCTTCAAGGAGAATAGCTCAGCTGTGCATAATTACTTCCCTTCTGAATGAGAGAGAGAGAGAGAGAGAGAGAGAGAGAGAGAGAGAGATTTACCATGCACCCACCACAAGCCTCTAAAGATTCACCAAAATCAGTCCACTTAATCTAGAGTCATAGTATAATGAGAAAAGCCACCACAGCAAGGGAAAAGAAAGAAGAAACCAAAGAATATCTCCACAATGCCAAGCAACAAATGCAGAAACCAAGAAAATGGCTGGTGCCATGGCTCAATAGGCTAATCCTCTGCCTGTGGCACCGGCACACCGGGTTCTAGTCCTGGTCGGGGCACCGGATTCTGTCCCAGTTGCTCCTCTTCCAGTCCAGCTCTCTGCTGTGGCCCGGGAGTGCAGTGGAGGATGGCCCAAGTGCTTGGGCCCTGCACCCACATGGGAGACCGGGAGAAGCACCTGGCTCCTGGCTTTGGATCAGCGCAGTGTGCTGGCTACAGCGCAGAGGCTGCAGCAGCCATTGAGGGGTGAACCAATGGAAAAAGGAAGACCTTTCTCTCTGTCTCTCTCTCTCACTGTCCACTCTGCCTGTCAAAAAGAAAAGAAAAGAAAAGAAACCAAAGAAACAAGAACAAGTAAGACATTATGACAACCCCACGTGAACATGTCACTCCAATACAAGATTATGAAGATGATGAGATAGAAATGCAAGATACAAATTTCAAAAAATTTATAAGAACATTTAGAAGTTCTCAAAACAAATTCTTGCACTACAGAAATCCTTACTGGACAGGATAGAAAATTTCTCTCATGACAATGAAATCTTAAGGAGGAATCAAAATGAAATGAGGAATCTAGAAGAACACAAAATTGAAGAGAAATCAAAATGAAATGAAGAATTCAATAGATCAAATGACAAACACATTTGAGAGCCTTAAAAACAGATTCAATAAGATAGAAGAGAGAATATTGGACTTAGAAGACAGAGCACAGGAAAGTAGTCAGTGAAACCAAAGACAAGAAGAGGAAATTAGAAATCTAAAAAATATTGTTGGGAATCTACAGGATTAAAAAACCCAACATTCAGGTTATAGGAGTTCCTGAAGACATGGAGAGATAGAAAGGATTAGAAGGCCTTTTTAGTGAGATACTAGCAGAAAACTTGCTGGGTTTGGAAAAAGACAGAGACATCCAAGTACAGGAAGCTCACAGAACCCCTAATAAATATGACTAAAAGAGATCCTCAACACGACATGTAGTAATCAAACTCACCACAGTGAAACATAAAGAAAAGATTCTAAAATGTGCAAGAGAGAAACGTCAGATTACTCTCAGAGGATCTCCAATGAGACTCACAGCAGACTTATCAGAAACCCTACAGGCTAGGAGGGAATGGCGAGATATAGCCCAGGAACTAAGAGAAAAAAACTGCCAGCCCAGAATATTCTATCCTGCAAAGCTCTCATTTGTGAATGAAGGTGAAATAAAGACCTTTCCTAGCAAACAGAAATTGAAAGAATTTGTCACCACTCATCCAGCCCTGCAAAAGATGCTTAAGATGTGTTACACACAGAAACACAGAAACACGACCATCAATATGAAAAAAGGTAAAGGAAGAAAACCTCCCAGTAAAAGATCACAGGAAGTTCAAAGCATATATTATAAAATATCTTTGGGAAAATGGCAGGGCAAAGTTACTACTTATTAATAGTCACATTGAACATTAATGGCCTCAACTCTCCAGTTAAAAGACACAGACTGGCTGAATGGATTGAAAAACAAAACCCATCTATTTGCTGATTACAAGAAACACATCTTTCCAACAAAGATCCACACAGACTGAAAGTGAAAGTTTGGAAAAAGATATTCCTTGCCAACAGAAACCAAAAAAGAGCTGGCATAGCCATCTTAATATCAGACAAAATAAACTTTAACACAAAAACTGTTAAGAGAGACAAAGAGGGGCACTATATAATGATTAAGGGATCAATTCAACAGAAGATGTAACTATTATGAATGTATATGCACCAAATTACAGGGCACTGGTTTATTTAAAAGATATGTTAAGGGACTTAAAAGGAGACTTAGACTCCATTATAATAGCATTGAGGGACTTCAATACTCCACTTTCAGAAATATACAAAGGGAGTGGGAGATGGGAGGGGTGCGGGTGGGAGGGAAATTATGGGGGGGGGGGAGCCATTGTAATCCATAAACTGTACTTTGAAAATTTATATTTACTAAATAAAAGTTTTAAGAAAAAAGAAATAGATCATCCGGACAGAAGATCAACAAGGAAACAGTAGATTTAAATGACACTATAGCCCAAATGGATCTAACAGATATCTACAAAAATTTTCATCCTACACATAAAGAATTTACATTCTTCTCAGCAGTGCATGGAACCTACTCTAGGATTGACCACATACTAGGGCATAAAGCAAGTATCAGCAAATTCAAAAGCATTAGAATCATACCATGCATCTTCTCAGACCACAGTGGAATGAAGCTGGAAATTAGTAACTCAGGAATCCCTAGAGACTATGCAAGCACATGGAGACTGAACAACATGCTCCGGAATGAACACTGGGCCATAGAAGAAATCAAAAGGGAAATCAAAAACTTTCTAGAAGTAAATGAGTCTAACAACACAACATATCAAACTTATGGGATACAACAAAAGCAGTGTTTAGAGGAAAGTTTATAGAAATAGGTGCCTACTTCAAGAAATTTGAAAGGCACCAAAAAAATGAGCTTTCAGTGGATCTCAGGGATCTAGAAAAACTGCAGCAAACCAGTTTCAAATCTAGTAGGAGAAGAGAAATAATTAAAATCAGAGAAGAAATCAACAGAACTGAATCCAACAAAAACATTAAATAGATCAGCCAAACAAAGAGCTGGAACAGAATAGAGACACCAGAAATCAATCCAAACATCTACAGCCAACTTATATTTGATCAAGTATCTAAAACCAATTCCTGAAGCAGAACTGCCTATTCAATATATGGTGCTGTGAAAACTGGATTTCCACGTGAAGAAGCATGAAGCAAGACCCCTACCTTACACAGAAAAATCCACTCAACATGGAATAAAGACCTTAATCTATGACCCAACAACATCAAATTATTAGAGAACACTGGAGAAACCCTGCAAGATATAAGCACAGGCAAAGACTTCTTGGAAAAGATCCCGGAGGCACAGGCAGTCAAAGCCAAAATTAACTGTTGGGATTGCATCAAATTGAGAAGTTTCTGCACTGCAAAAGAAACAGACAGGAAAGTGAAGAGGCAAACGACAGAATGGGAAAAATATTTGTAAACTGTGCAACAGATAAAGGATTAATAACCAGGATCTACAAAGAGATCAAGAAACTCCATAACAACAAAACAAACAACCCACTTAAGAGATGGGCCAAGGACCTCAATAGACATTTTTCAAAAGAGGAAATCCAAATGGCAAACTGATGCATGAAAATATGTTCAAAATCACTATCATTCAGAGAAATGCAGAAAAACCACAATGAGGTTTCACCTCACCCCAGTTAGAATGGCTCACATTCAGTAATCGACCAACAACAGATGCTGGCGAGGATGTAGGGGGAAAGGGACACTAACCCAGTGTTAGTGGGAATGCAAACTGGTAAAGCCACTATGGAGGTCAGTCTGGAGATTCCTCAGAAACCTGAATATAACCCTACCATACAACTCAGTCTTCCCACTCCTTGGAATTTACCCAAAGGAAACTAAATTGACAAACAAAAAAGCTGTCTGCACCTTAATGTTTATTGCAGCTCAGTTCACAATAACAAGACCTGGAATCAACACAAATACCCTTCAATAGTAGACTGGATAAAGAAATTATGAGACATGTACTCTATAGAATAATCTACAGCAGTAAAACACAATGAAATCTGGTCATTTGCAACAAAATGGAGGAATCTGGAAAACATCATGCTGAGTGAAATAAGCCAGTTCCAAAAGAACAAATATGGTGTGTTCTCCCTGATCGGTGACAATTAACCAAGCACCAAAAAGGAAACCTGTTGAAGTGAAATTTGACTTGATCAGCCCTTGTCCTGACTGTCAATGAACAATTTAATACTTTATCCCTTTTAGTATTTTTTTTGTTTTACTTAATACTATTGGTTGAACTCTTTAATTAACACACAATTATTCTTAGGTGTTTAAATTTAACTGAAAAGTCATCCCTGTTAAATATAAGAGTGGCAATAAGACAGAAAGGAAATGTACAGTTTGGGACATGCTCAGTCGGACTTGCCTCAAACGGTGGAGTTAGAAACATGCCAGGGGATTCCAATTCAATCCCATCAAGGTGGCATGTACCAATGCTAACTCACTGGTCAAAGTAATCAGTTTCAGTTCACATAATGATAGGACTAAGAGTCAAAGGGATCACATAAACAAGACTAGCGTCTGCTAATACTAACTGAAAGAATAAAAAAGGAGAGAACGATTCAACGTGGGAAGTGGGATACACAGCAGACTCATAGAATGGCAGATGTCCTAAACAGCACTCTGGCCTCAGAATCAGCCCTTAAGGCATTTGGATCTGGCTGAAGAGCCCATGAGAGTATTTCAGGCATGTAAAGCCAAGACACTCTGGCAAAAAAATGACTTAAATGAAAGATCTCTGTGAGTGAGATCCCAGTGGAAAGAACAGGGCCATCAAAGAAGGCGGTACCTTTCTCTGAGGGGAGGAGGGTACTTTCACTTTGACTATGACCCTGTCTAAGTAAATCAGAATTAGCGAACTCAAAAGGCTTCCATAGCCTTGGCAAGTCATGACAAGAGCCTAAGGTAATTACTGATGCCATAAACGAGAGTGTGAATTTGTTAATTCAACAACAGGAGTCACTGTGCATTTACTCCCCATGTAGAATCTCTGTCTTTAATGTGTTGTACAATGTGAATTTATGCTATAACTAGTACTCAAACAGTACTTTACACTTTGTTTCTATGTTGGTGCAAACTGTTGAAATCTTTACTTAATATATACTAAATTGATCTTCTGTATATAAAGTTAATTGAAAATGAATCTTGATGTGAATGGAATGGGAGAGAGAGTGGCAGATAGGTGGTTGCAGGTGCGAGGGAAGTAATGGCGGGGGGGGCGCCGTAATCCAAAATCTGTGCTTTGGAAATTTATATTATTAAATAAAAGTGAAAAAAAGGAAATTTAAATCAAGTCGAAGGAAAAGACTACACCTCACCCCTGGTTGATACAGACTATAAGAGGATAGTGTGGTCCAGTCTCCCATGTCTAGGAAGTGGAAGCTGATTGTGCACATCAGGTTTAAAGGCAGGAAATAGATGCTGAGTCCAAGAGTTTGCTGAGGATTTTGGCAGAGTTGGAATGCAGCTTCTAGTGTTTTGCAAGGACACATGATAGTGTTTCTGCTGCAGCAGGAATAGGGCAGGTGGCAGATGACTATCTTCCTCCTAAGGCTGTGGCTGGACATCCAGTGGTCTGTGCTTCCTGAGTCACTCCCTACCGTGGGCTTCCTGGTACTGCCTGTGGGAAATATCATCTGTCCTTTCTGTGAAGGGGTGGCTTTGGTCATCTGAAGCCACCTTCCTTGACAGGACAGGAGGCAACATTACTATTGGGCTGGACCAGGAGCTGGGCACAGTTACTTCTCACCTCTCTCACTTCCTTTGGGTCTCCATTCTATAGGCTACTGTCTTGCAGCTAGACCAGCTCTGCATATTTATTAGGACTAGTAAAGGACTAACAAGGTCCAAGGCACACTGAGGACGGGTCAATGCCAACAGGAAAAGTCTTCAGGAAAAGGCTGTCTCAACTCAAATGGCTTTTCCCAAAGTTGTGAGAAAGTTTAAGCTGTAACTTATGTTCAGCTTCTGAGGTCAGCTATGTTTAAAGGAATCTCCTGGATAAGATGAGTTTATCTTGGATAGAGAAAGAACAGCAGTACACAGGAGAAACATTCTCAACTATGTGAAAGGGTATAACATGGACAAAATTGACCCAGTGCTATGCAAAGTCCACGATTAGAAAGCACAAACAAGTCCAAGAGCTAGAATAACAAACAACAAAGTTTTGACTGTAAAAATAATTTAGTTCTAAAAGAATGTCTAGAGATGTTTAAGAAAATAAAGAACATGTTCCATGATATGTTCTAAGATAATGTGGAAAGTCTTCAAGCATTGGAGGTAGTTTGTGAGTTTCAGTGAGGCTACTCAATTTCAGATGACCAGAATAGAAGACTTGTGAAATGTTGATATATAGACTGGCACACACAGCAACGTTGCTCAGAGGGTAGTCTCTCTCTATTCTCACCTGTGACTTGATTCCTTCAGATTTGAAATAATGTTAAGAAATTTAAAATAGTCATTGTAGATAGTTTTTTGTTAACACAAAAATTTACTTTATGAAAGCATACTTTTGAAAACTATCTGTCTTTGAAAGACCCTATGCAAAACATGCAATTTCTTTTTTAATTTAATTAATTAACTTTTAAAACATGTTTATTTATTTGAAAGTCAGAGTTATACAAAGAGAGGGAGATACAGAGACATCTTGCATCTACTAGTTTACTCCCAACATGGCTACAACAGCCAGCGATGACAGGCCAAAGCCAGGAGCCAGGAGTTTCATCTGGGTCTCCATGTGGGTGGCAGGAGTCCAGGCCATTAGCAGGAAGCTGGATCAGAAGTGGAACAGCTGGGACATGACCTAGTGCCCATATGAGATGCTGGCATCACAGGAGGCGGCTGTACCTCTAGGCCCCATTGCTGGCTCCTGCGATTTCAATTTATATTAATATTTTCTGATAAGCAGTAGGGATCCGATCACAGTATCCACCCTTTTAATGCTTATTCTAACCATATTGTTTTAGGTGTAGTGATGTACTAGGTTATCATAGATGAATTCGTGTGGTTACCTTGGTTGTTTATTTTATCCTTTGGCACTTAATACCATTTAAGTGGATAAAATCATTTTGAAACTGAACTCTCTTTTCCTCAAGCACTCCAATTAATTTTTCTAATTAAAATTCATGGAATAACAGCAAAAAATGGTGCATTTACTATCAGGGTTGCTCACTGAAGTCTGAGTGGGTACTTGTGTGCAAGTCCCAGCAAAATAGGGAAGCTGGAAAAGAACAACGTGACCACAAGTGGATGGGAAGCTCACTCATCCTGCTTATCAGTTGATAGATTTGAAATAACAGCACAGCAAACAACCTCAAACCCAGTGACTTAGTGAAAAAAAATCATTTCTCGTCCCCTACCCCGCAAAGTTGTTTTGAGTTCATGTGACTCTCTAAGGTCCTTTCTCTGGACTTAGTGATACAGATTATACTTCCATTGTCTGAAACATATTCCTTCCTCAAGCAATATGGAGGAGAAGATACAGCAGATGAGTTAAGTAGAAATGGTGCACACTACTTCTGCCAGTGCTTTGCCCGTCAGAGCACATCATGTGATCATTTCTACCTGAGGGAAGGGAAGGAAGTACAGCCCTGGCTCATGCCTGACAGAGGAAGAACTGATATTGGTGAGCATTAATGATATCCAGCACAATTTGATAATTAATACAAGGATTATGTAAGGATAAAACATACCATGCATTCCTGATACTACTGTATGGCTAGGTTGCTTCATTAACTGGCTTAGTGAGCAGTTTACTGAAGTGGTCAAGTATGTAAACTTAGAGTGATATAGACCAAGGTAAAGCCATGACTCCACCATCGGTGGGTATCTTCAGTATTTAGCAGAGTGTCTAGAAGTTGGAGATTGTCTAATACCTGCCTCTCCACCCAAACACCTCCCTGTGCCTACTCTGATTCTCATTCTATTGGCCTGAACGTGAGCTGGCACAATCGGTTGAATGGCACCTAAGTGATGACAATGAAAGAAGATGATTTCTATTCTTGGAATGAAACAATTGTGAACTTCACTTGCCACACCAGTAACTGTTATGACAGATATAAGCATTTAATGTATTTCATTAGTGAGTAAATTTGGCCATCCTCATGTGTTTATATTGATGCAACTACACACCAGACATCAGGCTAGGGCTCATAGTGCTGAGCAAAACTAACTACCCACCTCAGAGAATTCACAGTACAACAAAAAGTTCATAGAAAAAATGGAACTAAAAGATAAGTTTATATTAGTGAAAAATTGAAATCCATGTAGTTTTTTCCTAATAGGCATTTCTATTAATGTTTTTGAAGACCCCCTATTCTCAAAGAGATTGGGATATTACAACTGTGATGAATGGTGTGAACGATCAGTGCATCTGTCAGATCTCTTTATTCAGACAATGAAGACTCTATCTTTAGTTTAAAAAGAAAAGCATTAAAGGATTTTTAGGAGAACCAGACTGAGAGATGACATAAACCAGAGTTAATGGCCAAACAGCAGTGGGAGAGCTGCCATAGCATCGCAGCATCCTCACTGGGCAGGATGCAATTTGCCAGCACAGACCCAGGTTGCCAGCTGGGAACTCAGCCTTGGCTGCCCTCCTAGAGCTACTCATCTAGCCCACCTGCAGGATATTGGGCCTCCCTTATACCTTGGAGCTTCCAGGGATATATAAGGGGATGTCTTAGCCTCCTTTGTGCTGCAATAATAAAATCCCAAAGACTGGATAATTGACAAAGGTTGCAAGCTTTTTCTTTCATGGTTCTAGAGGCTGTGAAGTCCAAGATTGAGGCACTGGCTTCTTTGGTGTTTGATTTCAAAATGGCACCTTGCTGTTGCCAAGAGGCAGCATGTGTTGTCGTTGTATGGTCATGTTGCAGAAGAGAGATCCAACTTCTGCAGACCTTTTAATTGTGGCATGAATCTACTCATGAGGCTGGATCCCACATGACTTAACTCCATCTCCCAACACCGTTTCAGTAGCATTCAAGTTTTGAACACATGGATTGTGGAGAGGATGTGTTCAGACCACAATAGATGGGAATTCACCAATATAGGAAAGACATGACAATGGTTAGGTTGCCAAAGGCGTGCAGCAAAAGCAGAGAAAGGGGTATGCCTCTGTGTGGAGGGGGGTATGGTTGGAGGGTCCCCTGGTGGCAGTACAAGGAAACAGTGTAACTTCTGGGAGTGTCCAGGAAGTGCCAAAGGTGAGTGTGGGAGGATGATCCTTAGGGCTTTGCTATGTATTCCAAGAGGGGTGTTGGCCAGGTCATGTTTTAAGAAGGAGGGGGGAGTCACTTTTGTGGGTGATATGAACAGGTTTTCTCTTGGAGGGGCCCATCGCATGGTAGTTGGTGTAGTGACTCTGAGGTTGGCGTAGGAGGGGCTGCAGGCATACCCAGCATACTGGTTTCACTGCCAGCTCCTTTATTGTCTGTTGTGTTTTATGTACTTGTCTCAGATCCAGCAGGAGTGATGCCTCGCAGCGGGCTCTCAACAGATATTAGTGGAACTTTCACTAAAGGTGTAGAAGGACTTTGATTTGGAATAGGCTTCCATGCTCAGCACCACAACCAAACCAATCTAGGGCTTAATCATAGCTGCTGAGCTCTGGCTGTTTTCAAGAGGCACTGTAGTCAATTAACTAATTAAGCTGTAACAAATTGACGGGTAGATTGACTAAGCTGTAGCCAACTAACTTGTTTTCTATATCTCATGTCTGTTTTCCTATAAATATCATCTGATCACATCTGTGGTTAGAGCTCCTAGAACCTTCTCTGGTTCTGGGAGCCGCTCGATAGTTTTGTTTTTTCAAATGAACTATACATGACATATTGGTGCAAGGAATTTTCCCTTCTAATAGGGGTTATGGGAACTCTGTGGAATGTCCAGAAGTCTAAAGAGGAGAAGGCAAGGGCATGAGTGGACAGCAGGCTCTGTAGTCCTCAGAGGTAGGTGGACATGGAAGGGACTAGATGGGCAGGGGTAAGGAAGTGCCTAGGATTGCCTGGGTTTCTGGGTGTGAAAAGTGAAAATTGAGGTACAAAAGCAAAAAAATATGTTGTTGTTGGGTTTTAGGTGCTTATCCTGCTTCATAAGGCCACCACCTCCAGGAACAAGGCTCTGTACCCTACGGGAAACTACTACACTTCTTTGGTTGAATGTTTGTATCTTCCGACCCACCCCACCAAAATGCATATACTTTAATTGCCAGAAATGGTCAAAGAGCAAAGTATGTAGATCTTCAAAAATGTAGATGAGGCCCAAGGCCACTCTGCTGGCCAGGTCAGAATATTTTGAGTGACCTGTGTATTCTGAACTATAGGGTACTGTGGAGAACTAGAGAGTGGCCAGACAGGTGAGCATCCAGTCCCTCATGCTTTTCCCTCTAAAATGTATATTTGTTTTATGTGTTGGGCCTTGTGTGTTTGCTTTCTTTGAGCAAAGGGCTCTATGACCAAATACAGTGTAGAGCCCACTGTCTCAAACTTTGTAGTTGTCCTTTTGCCAACAACCCAACTTGTCCAACCCTTCCAAGTCACACATAGCTCATAAAGCACTTTGAAATGTTTGGTAAATTTTCTCATTCACATGGGTAGGTATGGTAATCGTTCCCATTTTACTGGTTCTGAGCTCTAAGCCATGGTCACTGATTTTGGCTGGGAAAATCATGCAAGTTCAACAGTCACCCTGGGCCTGGAGTGCTTCAAGGAAGAACTGGATGGACAACAGGCTCTGCTTAGAAGCCACACTATCCTGCATGTGGAACAGACTTTGAGGCATCCATGTCTTGGAAATCCATCTTGGAGAATGTATTATCTTGTTACTATGATGAAATACTGGAGGCAGGGTATATAAAGAAAAGAGGTTTATTTGGCTCATCTACCTGGATGTTTGGAAACTAAGAGCTTTACTTGGTGATGACCTTATTGCTGAGAATCCCTAAACTGATGATGTTACACAGCAGGAGAGAGAGAGTGCAGACATCTATTTATGTCTATGTGGTCTCTTACAAATCCACCAGGTTTCAGTCATGAAGGCCCCAAACTCTCAACCTGATCCAACCTAGGCACTTCCCAAAGACTCCACCTCTAAATACCATAATTGGATGAAGTTTCATCATTTTAGTGCCGTTGACATAGACCACTGGGGACTAAACTTATGAGTTCAGAGGGATAGATACTCAACTATAGAAGAGGATTTCCCAGCTTTGCTTCTAAGTAAAATTCTTTGCATCCTCCAGTTTCTGATTGTCTAAAACTAGCATCTAGAAATACTTTGGAAATGCATAGGGAAGCACCACAACGCTGCCTGGGGTTGCTGAAGGCCATCACAAGAATTGCATGCCCTGTGGGCTGATGCCAGCCACTTTTCTCCCAGAATGAAGGATTTCTTCCAGAGAACTAGCAGGTTGATGTGAGACTGCACTGCCTGCCAAGTTTGACAGCTAGGTAATTTCAAATTGGAATCTTAGATTTTGCTTACACTTGTCTTTGCTTTGAAATTCCCACTGCATTTCCTAGGCATTTATTGAGTCCACTTGTCAGCTTGAGTGAAAATAGCGCATGCAATTCACTTTCTGATTCTCCTTTTCAGCCAAGACTCTATGCCACTAATGGGAGATTATCTGCGAGTACCTTGAAGGGTAAGCTTGTTGTTGACGTAATCTGGGAAATCAATCTCTAGTGTGAATTATCCCACTTGACTATGACTGCAGTGTAAACAGTGAATGCAGCACTGGAGTGGGTAAGATTTGTATCTACTCAGCATTCTAATTACATTCTATAAATGCTGGTGTCTTTCCCTTGGCTATCTTGGCAAATGTAAATATATTTAGTTCTTATTTCTCCTCCTAGTCTACAAAATATTACCATTTATTTTTCCTTTCAGAAGCAAGAGCACAAATTAAGCTCTTGAATCCTGAAAGGCTCTTTTTTCTCATTTGGAGAAAATGCTAAGCCTGAGAGACCAGTCAAAAACACAAATAATTAAAAACTCTCTTTGATACAAGTGTTTTCTTCAGCTCTGCAAACCTAGGTGGAATTGAGATGGATGGACACAATTTGCCTGTGGATGGTGGGGTCAAACTTTATGAAGGGGTCTCCCGTAGGGATCTTTGGGGGATTGGGCCTAAGATCTCCTTGAGGACACCAAAATTCCAAGGATGCTCAAGTCCCTTCTATAAAGTGGCAGCGTATTTGCATATCATCTATGTCTATGCTCCTCTATACTTTAAATCGTCTCTCGATGACTTGTAATACCTTGAAACAGGATGTGATGCTATGTAAATAGTTTTTATACCATTTTGTTAGGGAAAATGACAAAAATTCTGTGCATGTTCAGTAAAGATGTAGCTGACAATATTTCTGATTCATGGTTGATTGAATCCACATATTTGGAACTCACAAATACAGAGAGCTGACTATATACAGAAAATTCGTCTAACGTCTCACTGTTAGTACAATGTGGCCATTATTTGTTATGTGTCATGCAACAGAATCTTTCTCTGTGTCTAAGACCCTTGCAGCTTAGTTCGGCCAAGATGGTACAACAGCAGGTGTGTTGGGTGGGAGTGGATGGAAACGTTAGTTCTGAAACTGCTGCCAGGAGCAAAATCACATTTGTGGGACGGAGATTGTGATTCTTGGGAGAGAGATGGATGCACAAAAATAAAAAGGCAGGCAAGTGGAAAGCATAGGTGAGGGCTTTGCCAGCCAGGGTCAGGTATGACAGAGCCTCTCAGCCAGCACATGGGGGTGCAGGTGTGCTAGGGGGCTTGTATTCTGAACCCGAGTTTCTTAACAACTAACTTAGTTTCTATGAATATTCTAGCACCTGGGAAAAACAGATACGTTAGATGGATTTTATTATTAACTTGAATTTCTTGAAAACTTAGTTTCCATGAACACACAGCAATATCTTTGGAGTAAACACTAGGAATACAGAATAATATCATATCTGAGTACTAAGACGGCTTCAACCATGAGATTTTCTTCTCCTCTGTCCCCTGGGACCACTGGCTTTTCTTTTTTTTCTTCTTTTTAAATAAAGATTTTATTTATTTATTTGAGAGGTAGAGTTACAGTCACATGAGGAGCTGGCTTAGAAGCTGGAAGATAACAAAGTTGAAGTAACTTTGCATTCATAAAGCAGAGGTGTTAGAGTTTAACATATAAAAAGAAAGGCCACATAGCATAGAACAAATTTATGCTATTCTTGGCATTAGTTATTTCTGTGAAGTCACCTCGAACACTGCTTTATTAAATACTGAACTATTGCTTCCAGGAGAAAGGCAGGGTCAGGTTCCTGCAAGTGTCTGGTCACAGATTTCATCAGCTAATCACTGTTTTACGTGTGTTCCTGTTTAAAGAAAACTTACTTAATATATGTGGCTGATTCATGAACATTGGAGTCATAGCCAACAGCACTATAACTCGGGTCTGAATGAAGCTTATTTAACATATGAGCCAGGCTTGCTCTTAGGAACACTGGGCAGCACTACAGCACTATGCTCGGGGGACTCTACTTAATGAGATCACCTACATAAACACAAAAGTGCAAAACATCCAGGCCAGTAAACAGACTCTGAAAAGGACACTTGTTTACAGAGCAAGGAGAGCTTCGCGAGAACATGGGACTCGAACCTGCCCTCTGATATGGGAGGCTGGCAGTCAAGCAGCGGCTGAACCCTCTGTGCCACAGTGCTGGCCCCAGATGGACTGGTTTCATCTCTTCCATAGATACCCCAACTCCATTGATTCCTTGTAATTTGCTCGCAAGTCCATAGTTTGGGTCTTAGTGATTTTACCTTTCCCCTGCACATTCACATTTTAGGTCTGGAATGCCTTTGAGGTTGAAGCAGGACAGATGATGAAACTGTTTTGGTTGAAGTTACTGAGAGGTTGAGCGACACACACGCCATGTGTGGGCTCAGAATGTCCCACACAGTTTCTGATGCCAGTTGCAGCTGTGGCGTGTAAGTCCTGCCCTCACCAGACTGTGAAACCACTCTGACTCAGTTTACCCACTTATTAATGGATAATTATTATGCTGTCAACCAACAACAACTTCACATGTAGATAAGGAAAGATTTTACACTAAAAGGCTACTGCCACTGAAGGAGGTGATTGGCCATGAGGGAAACATTTTGACCATCAAAATTGGAAGTATCTGAGAGTATTTGACCATAAAATCTGGAAGTATCTGAGAAGATAAGTAGAAATGAGTTTTCTTTTATGGGGAGACGTAGACATAGCCAGAAAGAGCAGGATGTCGTGGCCCCATAGTCAAGCAAAGGATCCCAGGTGGGCAGGAAGGGTGGTTCTGCACATAGGCCAAGGCAACAATGTTCTGAAGACCCATAATACTCTCTTCTAATAGCATTTATTTTGAGTGATATTGAGGTGAATGCCTAGGATTCATATCATCCTCAAAGAAAAGTCCAGGGAGACTCCATGCACAAAGCTCTGACTTTCATCTGAGTTATGCCAGTCAATTTGAACGCTTCACCTTGAACTTACAAACATCTGACTTATGTATTGAAGAAAAAGGGGTGTTTATCCATTCGTTTCTGCAATAGATGTTAGGATAGTTTATTCAGTTCCAAGATAAAGATGAGCTTTTGGGCGCAATTATCATAAATTCCTACTACTCAAACGTACTTGGCTGAGCACCTATTTTGTGTCACACATTTCTCGCCTTCCCTTCTCTGCCTGGTGCAGAGTTTACAACAGAGCTCTCTGACATTGACACCTTCCCTCTGCCACGGGGCCCATGGCTCCTGAGAGACCTGAGCTTTTGGGGGGTGCAGGTGGCACACTTCTGCTAACAATGCTCCCTGCTTTCTTGGAGGAGAGTATCAGCTTGGATAAATCAATGTTTTAGATTATGTGGCAATCTTTATATCCTCTTCTGAATCATTATTTGAGCCAAGGGTCACTTAACATATACTTTTGAGAGGAACTTTTGCTTTGAAAGACACACAGCTAAAACCCTGAGGCCTCTTTGAGTCGTTGGTCTTTGATGATCAAATGACCTGAAAGGCAGGTAGTGTTCCGGCCACTTGCTGCTTGGGGTTTGATCTGCTGCTAGAGGGCTGCTCTCTCTCTCTCTATGACTGTATGTGCATGCAACAGCTTGACTGCTGCTCCGTGGGCTGGTTTCATGGCATCTTGCTCTGTTGTTTTTCTTTTTACACAGTTAGAGACTAAAGAGAAGCAGGGGCTTCCTCCCCTGAAGGGTTGGTTGTGTACTGAGGAGTAGATTAAAAGACTGAAAAGCTCATGTCTGCCTTCCCTGCTGCCCATCCCTGCCTCTCTAACTCATCCCTTCTCTACTCCTTGGCACAGGTACATCTTAGGAGGGCCCTTCTCACCCAGAGAGACACAACCTACTAAGAATCCCCAACTCGCCTGATGGGTGCTGGTGCTACAGAATCTGTGTTTTCACATTTGCTGTGTGTCTGGTTTCTCAGTGTCTCAGTTTCATCATTCTTAAAATGAAATAATTGTAATAATTACCACTTCTAAGGCATTTTATATGAGAATACCTGTAAAAGCATTCCATCCCCCAAATAAAGGATAACTTGAGCTAAAGATATCAAAGTTCATGAGAATGCTTTGCTTCTCTCGATTTGCCTAAGAGCACGGCAAAGATTCACAAAAGACCAAAAATCTTTCTACCTAGCTGTTCAGGCCTTCCAGCCCAAAGACAAGAGGTGTAAATTTTCCTCTCCACTGTTTGCTTATCAGCTCAGAGGGGCAGGAATCTGTGAACACACTTTTCCCCCATAAATTTACCTTCCCACAGTTTTCCTGCCTTTCCTTTGTCTTGTCACTTCTCCATATTTATTATCCTTTGTTAAAAATCTTATATAAGCTAGAACCCTAAGCCACTGCTTTGCATTGCTTTTCTTTCATGTGATGTGCCCTGCACACTTTAATAAAGTTGTTTATTTTTTCTTTTTAATCTACAGTTATAGAAATCTGTTCCAGCTGAAAACTTGTGAGGTTTGAGAAAAAATTATATTTTTCTCTTCCTCATAGGCCATCTGAGAATCTTAGTTGCTCATGCTATCAACTAAGGTCAGAGATGCAGGGATGCCTTCGTTTTCAAACAGAACAGCTATAGTGGAATTGGTAGATCAATTTCTACTGGTGGAGTGGCAGGTATGGTTATGTCTTGGGACAGATTCCATTTTTAGCCCTGGGAGACTCCCTGACATCCCACCCAGTGCCATTGTACAGAATACTACAATCCTGGTCATTGGGAGGGTGGGTGGCTGCAGAGAGAAAGGCAATAGCAGGGAGATTATAAGAAACATAAATTTTAAATAGTTTCTTCCAGTATAATTCGTGTGACTCCAAGTAACTCAAGAGATTATTTTTGAAGAAAGACACAATTTCCAACACATTCCTGGCCACAGACAGAGGTGGATCCAGTGCCCTGATGGATCCTAGTGCTGCTGTGTGGTGCCTCTTGACCTTCATGTACTCTGGGGAAACAGTGCCCTGTCTACGGCTCACCCTTCCAGGAGGGCTGACTCTGCTTCTAAGGGAAATAATTCACAACTCAGTGAGTTATAGACAACTGACAGTGACACAAACACACATGGGTCCCGTCAAGGCTCAACTCGCTTCTCCCGGCAGAAAAGGCTGATGTGACCCCATCTGTACATCCTTGTAAACATTCCTGATCTTTCTGTGCATCGGTTCTTTGATTATCCTTTGTTGCAGCTGCTTGTAACATCTTACTAGTTCCCTTGTTGATAATGAACTAATTAAATTTTTTAAGAAAAAATGCTTATTTATTCCCCCAACACGTAATTTTGTAGTATCAGTTGTGGGCTGGACCCTGTGCTAGTGTGACTCAAAGAGGCCATCCACTGCCCATGTGAACAGAGACACAAATCAATGATCCTTGATCCTACAGAATCCACCTTTGGATATTCCCTCCTTTCTTTTTTTAACTTTTATTTAACAAATATAAATATCCAAAGTACAACTTTTCGATTATAGCGGCTTTTTCCCCCTATGACCCCCCTCCCACCCACAACTATCCCATCTCCCACTCCCTCTTCCATCTCATTCACATCAAGATTCCTGGAGCAAGGACAGTCTATTCAACAAATGGTGAGGGAAAACTGGATTTCCACGTGAAGAAGCATGAAGCAAGACCCCTACCTTACACCTTACACAAAAATCCACTCAACATAGATTAAAGATCTAAATCTACCACTCGACACCATCAAATTATTAGAGAACATTGGAGAAACCCTACAGTATATAAGCACAGGAAAAGACTTCTTGGAAAAGATCCTGGAGGCACAGGCAGTCAAAGCCAAAATTAACTATTGGGATTGCATCAAATTGAGAAGTTTTTGTACTGCAAAAGAAACAGGAAAGTGAAGAGGCAAACAACAGAATGGGAAAAATATTTACAAGCTATGTTACAGATAAAGGATTAATAACCAGAATCTACAAAGAGATCAAGAAACTCCACAACAACAACAACAAAAAAAACCCACTTAAGAGATGGGCCAAGGACCTCCATAGACATTTTTCAAAAGAGGAAATCCAAATGGCCAATAGACACATGAAAAAATGCTCAGGATCACTAGCCATCAGGGAAATGCAAATCAAAACCACAACGAGGTTTCACCTGACCTCGGATAGAATGGCTCACATTCAGTAATCGACCAACAACAGATGCTGGCGAGGATGTAGGGGGAAAGGGACACTAACCCAGTGTTAGTGGGAATGCAAACTGGTAAAGCCACTATGGAGGTCAGTCTGGAGATTCCTCAGAAACCTGAATATAACCCTACCATGCAACCCAGCCTTCCCACTCCTTGGAATTTACATAAATAAAATTTTAACATATTTTTATTTGATGAAGGTGTAAGCAACATGATTCTGCCTTTTTTTTTAAGTTATTTTTTCCCAATGCTCTGGTGACCCGTTAGAACTCATTAGAACAAGTTTACTTGAATCTGTCAGGAGTATTCCCATTGTTTGTTAACTGCATGGAGTTTGAGTCATCATACCCTATGTGCAGCACGTCTTCTCTGAGAACATTCCATGCACACCTCTAAATGCACAATGAGGAGGAGGGAGGGAGGAAGAACTTAAGAAAACAACCACAATGAAACTGCAGAAGCACTAGGTAACTCAAATTCACACATGGTAGAGTCTGTGTGACAATTTCTG
This sequence comes from Sylvilagus floridanus, assembly GCA_949820135.1. NCBI lineage: Eukaryota > Metazoa > Chordata > Mammalia > Lagomorpha > Leporidae > Sylvilagus > Sylvilagus floridanus. Next base: position 15,896,800 of record OX463239.1, on the reverse strand, counting down.
CTCTCAGTTCCAAAACACACGATTTCTATGACAAAAAATGTATCATAGTTTGCATCAAGGGTTTTTGTGAGTCTTGTTTCCTTGTCAGGCCATTAGGAAGCAAGGTGAAGTCTTCCCAGGGCTCCCTGGCCAGGCCATAGTGGGTGATGATGAAGCCTTTGAGACCGAATTTCTTGGTTCCCTGGCTGAGTCATTCAGCAGAGTCTTCCTGGTGAGGATGATCCTCCTGAGTTCACAGTGGTTGTCTCGTCTTCTTCTAGTGGAACATAGTTTGCAAGGAAAGCATGAACTTTGAGCCCAGGCATTTTGACAAACCTCCAGTCTGAGTGTCTGCATTCTGCTCTGTAGCATGGGACAAATACCCTTCTCTTGTGAGTGTTCATGAAGATGAGATTTCACATCTGGTATCACATCCAGATCACATGGGATGTGCAGTGCATGTATCCAGCATGACGGTGGACGACTCCTACCTAGCCTAAGAGGAAACAAGGAGAGACCCCTAGACTCTGATCTTACTCTCCCATGGGCTTCTTTTCAGGGGCGATGAGACTAGCATGTGAACAGCATCAATGACCAAAGGCAGGAAGATCAAGTACTCCCAGCAACACATTTTCAGAGATGTAAGGAGAGGAGATTTCTGAGGGCTGGATGATGTGATTGTTTGCCTGACTATGAGAAATTTGCTTATTTTAAGAATTTACTCAAAGTTCACACTTGTAATAGCTCTTTCCAGTATGTAGACCACCAGGGAATAATGAAAAAGAGGTAAGCAAATCAGGCTAAGAGGAAATGAAGAAGAAAAAAAAAAAAAAACCAAGAAGAATCCAGTGAAGTGTAATGCTTATTTGACTTCAGGGGTACTGGAATGGGGTGCTTTCAGGGACAGACTTCAGGTCCCCTGATTCACAGAGCCCATGTAGCAAACACAAGGTGAGTACATCAGCAGGTGTGCAGTTGGACAGTAATTACCTGCACAGGATGCCGTGGGGCAAGAGGACGTGGGAGCTATGCCACAGAGAGAGGAGCTGAACTCCCGTACCCATGAGCAATTCACTTTGGCCAAGATGGAATGGCTTCAACAGGTGTTTTCTTGCATGTTTTTCAGGCCACCTCATAAAGCACATACCTTCTTGGAGTAGAGTTCTTGACAAGTCCTGGGCCTTGCGAGGGTGGAGGGACCTGGAGTTCAGGGGTCTGAGGACCATCGTGACCAGAATAAACATCTCAGAAATTTCAGGAAGCCACAAACAGGGCAGTCCAAGGTCATGCAGAGAGTTTGTCCTGAATTCTAGAAAAGTGAAGCGCAACTTCGTGATTCTATGAGATGTCAAGTGACAGCTGAGTTCTCTGCCCCAGGCAAGCATGCCCAGCGTTAGTAACCCAGAGCTCTGTGAACAGCTTGGATTCCAACCTCAGTCTCTGCCAGGCCCAGACTGAGGCCGATCTCTAACTCTAGTGGCCCAGGGGAGGGCCAGTGGAGGTGGTCATGAATCACCAACCTACCACAGCCCCTTCTAGTATACCAGCCCCAGAGGCTACATAACAGGCTCTACAAGCTCTGTTCCACCTGGGACACGGTGAGAGGGCACTGTGTGCTTGTGGATGTGGATGCTTGTGTGATGTGTGGGTTTGCATGCATGTGTATGTGTATTTTGTGTGTGTGTGCATGCATTTGGTGTTGTCTGTAGTACATATGTGTGCATGTGTGTGGATATATTTCTCTGAGTGCATGCATGTGCATGGTACATATGTGCATGTGTATGTGGAGTTGTGTGTATGTTTGTGTGTATGCAAACATGCAGCATCTTTTGTTGCCAACCACATCCTAGGGAAGTTCTGGACTAGCCAACAAGGCTCCATGCAGAGACCAAGATGGAAATGAGAAGCCCTTTCTCCAAGGCCCCCAGGGATGAGAGCACTGGAACCGCTTTCAGAAGAGTTTTTTCAGGTTTTCAGAAGAGTTAAACAGGTTTGTCTTTTCTATGTCTCCTTCCCACTCAAATCTAGTGAAGTATTCTGAAGGCAGCACTCTGGGGATCCCATGAGCCATGCACACACTTGACATTTGAAAATGCTATTTAATAACAAACTCTGGAGACCCTCTGTTTGTCCTTGTAAAGGATTCAGAAATAGAAAATGACCTTGCTTTTCTGTGAGTGAAGTGGTGCTGGATGTTAGTATACTTCTCTGAATGGGAGTAAAATAACATCTTCATCCTAAGGGCAGAGCCATTGCATAATCTCGGTAACTGATGGTGGTTAACTTGGAACAGAAACCCATTTGAGGCCAGTGTTCATACTTTGTTTCTGTTTTCCAAAGGGATAAAGCTTATTTGTGGAAGCATCTTCATGCATTTACCAGACTGCAGGCTGTGCAATTGCTTTTCAGGCTTGAAAAGTAATTTCTATAAAAGGTGTTTAGAATTCTTCTTTGTGTCCATGCCGTGCTCCTGTGCACATATTGAGAAGCCTGATGTACCAATGGCCAATTCAATGTTTTCTGAAGGCTGCAGTCAGCGACTCTCAGGGAATCACAAACAGTGTCAGACACAAGGGAGTCACGGGGAAGGAAGGTGGTGTGGGCTCCACCAGGTACTTGGTGCCACATTGACGCCATGTGCACATTACCACTGAACCTCAGGCAGACAGCCAACCTACCCTTACTTTTTCTCAAGTGTCTGGGGGCAGCTGAATTTGGGATCTTCAGGCTGCTCTGGACAAATGAGTGCGAGTTCAAGCCTCTACCACACCCATTTGCAAACATCTCAGGAACCAAGGTGAGTCCTATGACCTATTTATGGCCTGGGGCTGGGGGCTGTGTTATTCCTACAGAGGAGGAATAAGCAAGAGTGCAACTAATGAAGGGTGCTTATAACAGAGTTTCTTAGGCTCAGGTCATACAATCAAAGGAAGCATGTTAGGTTCTGGAAGCTGCATGGACCCCTAAGTCTGATGTCCCTGCAGACACATCAGTGGAAGTGGACACAGCTCATTAAAGACAGTCCCACTTCTCTAAGGCTCTAAGGGAGAAGAGGTCCCAGAAATATCCCCAGAGGCTAAGGACTTGGAATGCTAGGGAGGCAGGAAATAATGAAAATTTGGAACTTAACAAAGAAGGAACATGAAAACGTACAAGTATCAGCGCAGTCCTGGGAGGTGGCTGCCATCATCATTCTCCTCCTCCTCCTCCTCCTCCTCCTCATCATCATCAGGTGAATGGGAAGACTGATAGAGAAACTAACTTGAATCATAGGAACATGGCTCAAGTCATGGCTTTGCAAATGGGTGTAGTGCCATGAAGTCATGGGAGTCAAGATGTCATACATGTATTGGTAAGGAATAATTATGAGGGGGGAGAAGGCTAGTGTTAAGCATTACCCATGCTTCTTCATAGAAACCTCGGCTCTCCATATGCTTAGTACACCTGTACAGGGCTTCCACCTTCGGCATTGAGTGAGTAGCAGATTCCTTTTCCTGGTGTGTGCCAAAGAGAGCTCTGGTGAAAAGATACAATTTCTTTGAAGTAGCAGAAATGACTGTGTGCATGAAGGTATAAATGCTCATGCACGTATATGTTCTCATATGTACATGGATGTGTACATGTGCTGTATTCGTTTGAGTATCTAGTTTGGTCTCACTCTGAATTCTATGATGAGCCTTCTACTCCCCCTTCTACTTTCACATACTCTACCTGTGGTCAATGTCAACATGAGAGATATTGTCTGTAGTTATGATCACTTGTATGAAGAAGTGAAGATACAAATGGACAATGCCAGACCAGTAAGACAATAGAACTCTAAGTATCTGTGGCAATGAGCCCAGAAAGCCAACCATAGCCTCTGTAATTATCAGCTCAGAAAGCTCAGGAGTTGGCCAATGTCAGCCAGATTCCCTGATTTTTTTTCCTGCCATGCCACAGCTAAGGACTGGCTAGAGAAAGCTAGCCCAAAGACATGGCTTACCCTACTGCCTACAGCTTTTTGATACCAGTAACTTCTAATCAGGGCACACTGGAAGAGTTTTCGTTTCCACTATAAAGATTTCCCATTGCTCTGCCTGTCTTTGAGTGTTGCCAAAAGCAAATTCTGGTAGCTGACTACTAAGCTCTAGCAAGCTCTGAATAAACAGCCCCTGCTCGTTCTCTGCTTGTTCATTTCCACACAGAGAACTTCTGGCTTGAGGTTCTTTCTAACGGAGGAAGGGGCAGGCAGGCTGAAGGTACAGAGCTACAGCAGAGCGAGAACACAGTCTCGGTTTCTTATCACAGTCCTTAGGTATTTGGTTTGTAAAGTCCAGTGCCAGGGCATTTGCTTGCCAAAAGTTTGTAGTAAACTATCTGTATAATAAATGCACAGGCGCACTCACCGCTACACACTTAGTAATTTTGATGCAACATGGAGCAGTTTGAATTCTCAGTTTATTTTTTTATTAATGTATTAGAATGGAGGGAGGGAGGAAAGGAGGAATGGGATATCACTATGTTCTTAGAATTATATATGCAAAGTGAACTTAATTTGTTAAAAACTAATTAAAATTAAAAAGTTAAAGAAATTGATTTTATTGATTCATTATTAGTGTTATGATATTTGCAACATTGCGATGATGACCCATTCACCTGCCTACGAGTGATGACTGACTGGGAGAGCTGGAGTGGAAAGGGCAGGCTCAGATTCCCATGTCTGTGGGATCAACCACCCATGCTTGAGTCTGAGCCTCACATTTCACAGGGAGTGTGACTTCCTGAGTGTTTCTTACCTTCCACAATCCTACTTCCTTGTCTGTGTTCATAAAGTATGCCTCCCTTATGTGGTTTTTGTAAGGATTTATTGAAAATACACAACTATCAACAGTTAATATTAAAGTGTTATTATTATAATCATTGATATAATGTAAGCAAACAGCGAGACCAAAGGACTTGTTTGTCCTACCATGAAATGATTCTCTGTTTTTGTTTTTATTTTCTACGTGGATACGATTTTGGAATTTTTTTGCATGATCTTAGACCCAATAACATAAAGATGTTTTACGATTTGCAAAACTGAAAATGATTTGGGGCATATTGGGCAGTCATAGTTTGCCTCTGGAATGTTGGAAGCTTTAAGAGGAGCAGTGATATGCTGGGATGTATGCAGGCAGGCTCTGTCATGCTCTCCCCAGTCTCTGACTCTGAAGTCTAGATTCACCCTGCCTCGGGAGCAGGGAGAGTGAGATGGCCCCAGAATTCACATTACTAGGTACCATTTGTAGACACAAAGTACTAGCATCTACTGGGATCACTCTCCTATGTGCCTAGGGAGCCAAGGAAACCTGGAAAACACCTGAGATTCAGAACGTCCTCTTGGCAGGGTCTGGCTTTCCTAATATATGTGTGTATATTAGCCATGTGTTTCCTTAGAAGGTCAAAGGAAGAAAGTGAATGAAAATTGCATAAAACCTCACAGCTCCAGAGCCTTCATTTTGTTGAAGACATATGTGGGCTTGGAACGAGTCACGGATTCAGTCTGTTCTGTGGGCCTGTCACATGCGCCTCCACTATTGGTACTGGCATTAATTAGCTGGCTAAAGCACTAATTGCCAGGTTTCCCCACTGAAGCATTAACCCTCCACAGCCCATGTCCACACTGTAATCTCTGCAATGGAGTCTCTGTACGTGACTCACCCTCAAGGGCTGGGGGTTATGTTCCACATACTTGAAGGAAAAGTAACTACATGAATCTTTGGAATTTTTCTGCACAAGAGAGTTTTTACTCTGCTATTCATTTATTCATTGACTTAATTTTATTGCACTTTGGATCATGGATATTTATTTTAAATATAATCCGACACAATTTTGTTGTTTAAACGGTTCCAGTTTGGTCACTAAGAACTATTTCAGTTGGCTGCTGTGTCTCTTTAACTTTTTTTAAGTTTATTTTTTATTTATTTTTGCTACTTGTAAGGCATAATGAGGAGGAGGAGGAAGAGGAGGAGGAGAAAGAGAGAGAGAGATTCAGAGAGATCCACCTGCTGTTCACTCCTCAAATGCCAGGCTGGGCCAGGCAGAAGCCAGGAGCCTGGAACTCCACCTGGGTTTCCTTTTGATGGCAGGGACCCTGGTATTGAATCATCATCTGCTGCTACCCAGGATGCATTAGCCATAGCCTGAATCAGAAGCAAAGTAGCTAGAACTCCAACATGCATTCCGGTAAGGTATGTGAGTGTTACAAGCAGCAGCTTAAGCCACTGCATCACAACATGCACCCACCCCTAATTTTAATTATTTCTTTTCTTCTACTAGTTTTGGCTTTAGTTTATTGTTGTTTTTGTAGGTCCTTGAGATGCACTTATAGCTCATTTATTTGGTGATTTTCCAATTTCTTGATGTAGGCACCTACTTTTTTTGTCCCTCTAGGTTGGCAGGTACATTGTCACCCACAGGGCTGCAACCAGACTCACGCCAGGCTCTCCCTGCAGCTTTATCGCCAGTGGCTTGGGCTGCTGCAGTCTGGTCTCACCTCGCTCTTCAAAGCTGGTGCTGAGGCTCTCAGCTGCTGGGGTCCTGAGTTGTGTGCATCCACACCCTTCATGTAGGTCCACGGTGTCCCTCTAATTTGCATGGAGATCCCTCTGGAGTTTTCTCCCTAACTCTTCCCTGAGACTGCACTCCCTCCACTCTTTTTAAACTATCTTGCCCTAGATTAGAGCAGTAAGCTCCCTCCTCATTCCACCAACTTGGAACCAAAGCCTTTGGTTTATTTATTTTTATTGCTGAATAGTACTCATTTGCAGACCTCAGTTTGTATATTTAGTCAGATTTTGAAAGATATCTTGGTTGCTTCTTGGTTTTTTTTTTTTTGGTGACTAAGTATACAGCTGGTATAAATATTCATGTTCATGGTTTTGTGTGAGTAGAAGTTTTCAAATAAATTGGATAAATTCTCAAGAGTACAATTAATGAACTTCATAGTAACTGTATGTTTAACTTTATAAAGTGATTGCTTAAAAGTCTCCCAATGTAGCTGTTAGAATTTTTGAACTCTTGGCAACTGATATTTTCAGTTTTTAAGATTTTGTTCCCTCTAATAGAGGTGTAGTGGTGTTTTTGCTGTAATATTAATTTGGAATTATCTAATGAAAATGCTGAGCATCTTTCATAAGGTTGTTCTGATCTCTTGTATCTTCTTGGGTAAGTTGTTTTTCCTTTTCAAACTTTTGTTCATGTTTTAATTGGGTGTCATGATGAATTTTATGCACCAACTTGAACAGGCTGTGGAGTGCCCAGGTAGCTGTGACATATTGGCTCTGGCTGTGTCTGGTGGACCCAGTAAGGAAGAACGCCCTCACCAATGAGATAGGCATCAGTCGATCTGATGAGGGGCCCTGGGACATCCATCTTTACCTGTTTCCAAACAGTGGGGTGCTCCTGGCTCTTAGTTCATCAGGCGTGGGTTAGGAACTTGCATCAACAGCCTGCGGGGTGGATTTGGACTAGAATTATACAATGGACTTTCTTGGGTCTCCAGTTTGCAACCAATCATGGAACTTCCCAACTTTCATAAACTAATGATCTGACTCATCATAATAAATTTCTATACAGTCTTACACTACATAATGATGTTTCAGTCAACAATGGATCATATATTCAGCAGTGGTCTCAGAATATTATAAAGGATCTAACAAATGCCTCTGGCTTCATGAGGTCTTAGCTGTCTGAACACTGCATTGCAAAACACCACTGATGTGGTTGAAGGAATGCCAGTGTAAAGAAAACTACTGAGCTGCCATTCATATAAAAGGATAGCACATACAGTTACATAAAGTGCATAACACTTTATAATGCTAACGTGTGACATGATACTCAGGTATTTTACTATGATATATTTATTATTTCAGAGTTTATTCTTTCTATTTATTAAAAAAAATTACTGTAAAACAGCATGCAGTGTTATGCCAGCAGCAGCCTCACGTATTTTGTGTTTACCACATTTTGATCATATCAAGAGGCCATGTCAAGTGACTGACTATATCATCCATTCAGGCTTGTATAAGTGGATGCTGTTATGTTTACACAACAAAGTCACCTAACAGTGCATTTCTCAAAACATGTCCCCATTGTTAAGAGACACAACTAAATATGTCTCTGGGTATATTTCCTATTAGTTCTGTTTTTTTTTTTTCTGAAGAATCTTGACAAAAACCTTTGGTTATTTTTGTTGTTGTGGGCCTTTAAGAATTTTTTTGTACATTTTTAATACAAATCACAAATGTAGTTTGCAAATATTTTCTCCAATATGTGGCTTGTCCTTTCATTCTTTTAACAGTGTTTTGCAGAATAAAAGTTTTTAATTTCAATAAAGTCTTCCTTACAGCTTTTCCTTTCGTGGATCATATTTTTGGTGTTGTATTGCAAATATGAGAATATGTCATCCTAAAAATGATAATTTGTCATACAAATTATCTTCAGGTAAAGGCACTTCAAATACAGCAGGTGCAAGAAGTGCACTCTGACCCCCCTTTTCTCCCTGAAAAGCAGGGAAAACAATTCTGTATGGAAAACATCCTTCTCCTATAGCAGAAGGGAAAGTAACATTCTTGTTACCAGAGATAAGAAGTTGGGGATGAGAAAAAGCTGCACAAGCAAACCTGGTTAAATTAACCTTTATATCCCTAGTTAATTTTCTGTCAACTCTGCTAGCCCAAGCTCCTTTATCTGGCCACATTTTCATAATTTACTTACTCTTTGTCTAAACCAGCATGTAAATATTCAGCTCTAACTGCTTCTTTGGGTCTTTAATCTTCTCATAGAAAAATTAAACCTTGAATATTTTTTCTCCAGTCAATCTATTTTATGTCACTTTAATTTGTAGGTGCAGCCAGAGACTTTCCGAAGGTAGAAGGCAAATTTTTCTTCCCCTCTCATATCTAACACCTCTTTAGGAAGCTCACAATCTCTTTTGTCTACGTTTTCTTCTAGAAGATGTGTTGTTTCACAGTTTGCATTTAGGTATCTGCTCCATTTCGAGTTAACTGCTAGTCCTTTTGATGCTCTCAGTCTCCCCAGCTTTTACTGGTTCCTCCTAGGGTAAGCCCCATCCCATGTTTCTCAAACTGTTCTGATGGGCATTGGTGCCTTGATCTTCTAAGTGGAAATGATATTTTATAGAAACCCCAGAAGTCAATCCATGCATCAACAACCAGTTGATCTCTGACAAAGGAGCTAAAATCAGTTGCTGAAGGAAGGACAGTCTCTTCAGTAAATGTAGATCCAGGGAAGTTGTCTGTGCACTCCTAATACCCAGGAGAGTGCTGCTGTTGGGATGGGGGCGTGAAAGCTTCTCTTCTGACATCAGAAATGTCTGGACCTGGACAATCTGCTGAAGATTGACTCTGAAATGTGAGCCCCTTTGTTGTGGGACTCGTAGTTTTACTGGTCAGTTTGGGAAAAAGTGGTTCTGAGCTTGTAGAAGGGATCTGTCTCTTCTTACACTTCTTATTCTTCTCAGTTGAAGGAATCTGGACGTTCCTTCCACAATATCACAGTCTTTAAGACCCCTTTACTAGAGTATACCTCCTTCCTCATCACCCTGAGCTCAAACACAAGAAGTCGGTTGGGCCACTTCTTTCTATCGATGCCTCCAAACCATGAGCCTTCTATTATGTATTATGCGTATTATCCTCAATAAACTCTGTTATTTTTGTTTTTATGTTATATCCTATTCCCACTATTCTTTATTATATTTCTTGCCAATCTATAACGACATCCCAGAGTGGCTTCAGCATTTAAACATCCCTTTCCCCTTCATAGTCCCTTCTCTATAACTCCTTCAGTGATGCCAAGTGTAGGAAACTCAGCACCCATGTTGACAATTCTCACCAAGTTCTCATCAAGCCTCATGATTCTGAATTTTCATCACATTCCTTCCTTGGGCCATTGTCCAGAGCTAACTTCCTGATAATTATTATGAAACAATAATCAAATCAGAAAAGTGATAGAAGAAGATTTATACAGAAAAATAATTTAAAAAGCTATAATTATGGTAATTGTGTTGTTCTAAGATTCTTATTAGAAATATTAGCAAGAAGAATATCCTATTTTCAACAATATGAAGGGCTGTTTGGGTGTTACAAGATGAGAATTGAGTAGTGGTAGAAGAGACCACATAGCTCACAAAGTCTAAAATATCTGTCCCTTTAAATAGAAATCTTGACTAACACAGAAAATTCATAGTCCTAGAACAGCTCTTAAATTGTGACTGATGGGAGCTGTTGCATATATATCAGAGCTGCCTCGTCGCTTCACTGAGACAACACTGAAGCATTTGTCTTCTGGGTCCATAGAGCTCCCCAGTGGGTCTAAATTCTAGTTGACTGCAGTGGGAAAATAATTGATATCTATGATCTGCTGTCTTCCTTTCCCTGTATCACTTTCCTACTCACTGGTGTGCTGCAAATTCCTTTATCAAATAAATGATTCACCTTTGAATCTTCAAGGTTTTGAAAAAACCCAACAAACACAAAACCCAAACATGATCCTTCTGGAGCTGGATTATGTCTTACTGACTTGAAAAGCGTTGTGATGTGGAACTAGACTGTTTGAGTGTGAGTGTTATGAATATCACATCTGTAATTTTGTGTCTGGTAACTGAATCCGAAGTGGACTGTGTATTCTATGATGTTAGAGAGGACTCATTTCCTTATTTAATTTGTCTTGGGACAAATTAAGCTCACTTGGGGACAGTTCTGGCTTACACTGCTGTTTGCTTCTCCCTTCTGTAGCAAGGCTGGTGTTTTGGTTCTTTTTTTTTTTTAAGATTTATTTATTTATTTATTTGAAAATCAGAGTTACACACAGAGAGAGGAGAGGCAGAGAGAGAGAGAGAGAAAGGTCTTCCATCTGCTGGTTCACTCCCCACCTGGGCGCGATGGCCAGAGCAGCACCGATCCTAAGCCAGGAGCCAGGAGCTTCCTCCAAGAGCTTCCATCAGATCTGGCACATGGGTGCAGGGTCCCAAGGACTTGGGCCATCCTCTACTGCCCTCCCAGGCCATAGCAGAGAGCTGGATCGAAAGTGGAGCAGCACCCATTTGGGCTGCCAGCATTGCAGGCGGTGGCCTTACCCGCTATGCCATAGTGCTGGCCCCTGGTCTTTGGTTCCTTGTGAAACACCAAGTGACTACCACTATCAAGGCCATGATTGGACCCTCTATGTGGTCCTGCTCATCCCTCCTGCTTCTGTTTTCTCCATTCCTTCAGTGACTATCCCAATACACAGTCACCTGTATTTGTTGACAAATAACATTTGGAGTTGTTTTTACTGTGATTGGTTATATTGTTGTGGTCAAAACAATCTCTGTGATTCTCACCAGACTTTAAAAATCAGAATGAAATCAGAGAAACATGGTTTTGCATTTAATGCAATTATTACTCCATATATATATATATACAAATATATGCAAATATATATGCAAATATATATGCAAATATATATATATTTGCAGAGAATCATTTTTCTTACTGCTTGACATGACTTAGGTAAACATCCCATCACAGGATGCAGCTTTGTGAATTAGAGCAGTCGAGGCGGATGCGGAATGACCAGTGAGACTGTATTAAATGACTGTGTACTGGTTTATGCTCTTGCTATCTGCATTTTATTGTTATTTTTAGTATATTCCTACTTATAAAAACAGGACAACTGTCAAACAGCCTCTGGCAGCTCCTGTAGGAGGTGTCCAGAGGAAGGCATTGCCGTCACAGGAGATGACGGCGCCACGTGTGTTATTGCCTTTGCGGATCTTCCAGTGGGACGCAACGTGGAGGTGGGAAGCAACGACATAGGTGACTGTGTGGCTAATGGTGTAGCTATTGGTGACCCTGTGTAGCCTTAGGCTAATGTGTTTGTTTTTGTCTCTTTTTTTAACTTAAAAATGTGAAAAAGACAAATAAAAAGTTTATGGAACAAGGATATAGCTAAAGAAACTATTTTATGTAGCTGAAAATATGCTTGTATTTTAAGTGTGATGGCAAAAGAGTGAAAAGGTTAACAAGAAATCAGAAAATTTACAAATTGAAAATTTATAGTAAACTAAGATTTCCTTATTATTACAGAAAGAAAAAACATAAACTTACTGCAGCCTAAATGCACAATGTTTGTAAAATCCACAGTAATGAACAGTAATGACCTAGATCTTCACATTCGCTAACCACATATTCACTCACCCAACACCACTGCTGGTCCTGTAAGCTTCATTCACTTCATGAATGGATGCCCTCTATGGGGTCCTGTGCAGATGTACCATTTTTTGTTGTTTATACTGTATTTTTTAAAAAAAAATTTATTTATTTATTTGAAAGTCAAAATTACACAGAGAGAGAAGGGAAGGCAGAGAGGGAGAGAGAGAGAGAGAGAGAGAGAGAGAGAGAGAGAGGTCTTCATCTGCTGGTTCACTTCCCAATTGGCCAAAAAGACTAGAGCTGGGCCAATCGGAAGCCAGGAGCCAGGAGCCTCTTATAGGTCTCCCACCCAGATGCAGGGGCCCAAGGACTTGGGCCATCTTCCACTGCTTTCCCAGGCCGCAGCAGAGCTGGGTGGAAGTGGAGCAGCTGGGACTTGAACCACTGCCCACATGGAATGCCAGCACTGCAGGCGGTGGCTTTACCGCTATGCCACAGCGCTGTCCCATCATTGTTGTTTATTCTGCAGACACACACCCTCCTTGCTCTTCAATGCACTGGGTTATTGCTCTGGGGTCTCACTCAGCTGCTGCAGAAGGGGAGGGTAGTGTGAACTGCTTTTGGGTTGTCCTGCACTTCATCTCCTTTGAGCAATATTGACTTTTTCTTGATAATGTGGAGCTCCCTCGCTGTGCCACATCCTCATCTGGGTCAGGTCAATCAGAGTGCCTCATTCCCATGCTCAATACTGTTGGTTTAGGTATGTGCAAGTGATATGGTTTTTCAAATTCAAGAGAGCAAACAAGCCTTGTCTTTTGCATTCATTATCCTAAATTGGAGACTGTGGTAGCCACTGTGTCTGTAGTAGACAAAGACAGTAAGAAACTCAAAAGAGACAAGGAAAGATAAGAAACAGAGTATCTTGGTAGGTTTTTGTTTCATTATTTTTTAGGGTATTTGTTTACGAAAATGAACACTGACCATAAATTCTTTCCAAATTATTGCTTTTATCTTTGTTAATCTTGGCAACTGGATCTTGAGCATACACTTTTTTTTTTTTTTAACAGGCAGAGTTAGACAGTGAGAGAGAGACAGAGAGAAAGGTCTTCCTTCCTTCCATTGGTTCACCCCCAAATGGCCACCACGGCCAGTGCACTGCGCCGATCTGAAGCCAGGAGCCAGGTGCTTCTTCTGGTCTCCCATGCGGGTGCAGGGCCCAAGCACTTGGGCCATCCTCCACTGCACTCCCGGGCCACAGCAGAGAGCTGGACTGGAAGAGGAGCAACCGGGACAGAATCCAGTGCCCTGACCGGGACTAGAACCCGGGGTACCGGTGCTGGAGGCGGAGGACTAGCCTAGTGAGCCACGGCACCGGCCGAGCATACACGGTTTTATTGTGAAATTGTTTAATACTTCAACAAATACAGCTCACACGGAATCTGAAGACTTTTTTTTCATGTATTTGACAAATAATGCATTATTCCTATGATGTGTCAGACATGGGGCTGGACCCTGGGAACTCAGTGTGGAGGGAAGTAAATGTCCTGCCTTTATAGAATTTATCCTCAAATAAGGGAAAAATCTTTCATTCTAAAAAATCAACCAAATAATATAATATAAATTCAAATTCTGTGAAGTGCTTTTGATCTATTTGCCTCAAAAGAAAAATGGTCAGAAGTCAAAGTACCCACGAACATGGGTCTTGGTGCTGTTGACCTGGAGTGAAATCGTATCTGTAGCAATGACCTTGGCTTCTGTTATGCTCACCTTATTTTCAGCATAACCCTGTTTTTTAAAAATATTTATTTATTTGAAAGTCAGAGTTACACACACACACACACACACAGATATCTTCCATCCTTCAGTTCATTCTCCAATTGGGTGCAATGACTAGGGCTGAGCCAGACCTACCTTGGGTCTCCCATGTGGGTGCAGGAGCCCAGACACTTAGACTCCTGCTTTCCCAGGCACACTAGCAGGGAGCTAGATTGGAAGTGAATCAGCTGGGACTTGAACCAGTGTTCCTATGGGACACCAGTGTCACAAGTGGTGGCTTGACTCATGGTGCCACAATGCTGGCTCCTCACCGTATCTTTTTTAATTGCCCATTTGTTGTTCTGTATACAAACATCAATTAAATTCCAATGAATATTGACAACTGAATAATAAATTTTTATTTGAATGACTTCACTAGCACGGGAGAAGGTGCTTAGTATAAAATATTGAGTCAGGCAAAGTCTTAATCCACAGGATCTAATGTAATGAACAAAGGCTCACTCTCCTCATTTTAATCAGTATCTACTTTCTTCATTTCTTAGAAAAACTCATAATGCCTTTTGCTTTCCATGAGTATAATGCTAGGACAAAAGATGTGACTTAGATCTCATAATCACACAAATTGCAGTGCTAAGCCTTTTTATCAAATGGAAATTTATAATATGTTATCTCAAAAACTTAAAAAAAAAGTGAGAAATAAGGAGGAGGGTGGGGGGAGGAGGAAGAGTGTAAGGAGCAGAAATTAAACAGCTCCACCACAACATGAACAAGAAACAAGCAACAGTTAAGCTGACCGCGGGAGATCTTCATGGACTTGATAAGAACCACCCATGGTCCCTCTACACACCCTCCTCGGGAACTTATCGGCCCTAAACTGACCACCAAAAGTGTATATAAACTGCAGGCCAGAGAGGCCCAGAGGGACTCTGAACAGACACTCCTGAGAGCGGCAGAGCAAAAAGCTCCGGATTAACCCACTGCACTCAGACCTTCCCGTGAGAGTTCTCCCAGCCAGCCCCGTGCCCGCCTGACACCGGGGCTCTGGGATCACCTGACTCTGAAGCCCTGCTCTCTGGGAGCCGAGACTCTACCCGCCCTTCAAACCTGCATTCTTCTGCTCTGAGCACCACCCATCAGGATACCGTGAGAATCCCCCTCCCGAGGCTGACACTTGGCGAGGAGCACCTGCGGTACGTGGGGAACCTTGGATGGTGGGCTTGTCCAGTGCGTTGTGTGAATTAGAAGTGTGACTTCCCCACTGCATAATAAAAGCCTTTTTGGTACCAACACTGCCTCGGTGTTGTTACTACACTCATGACAAAGAGAATATCATTATGTTCTTAGAATTGTATCAACAAATCACTTGGAATCTGTTACAAGCTAATTAAAAATTAACACTAATTTTTTTTTAAATTGCAAAATTTCACAATTCTATTTTTCTTGCTATTATTTATCAACTTTAAGTTTCAAATTGTTAGGTTTTCTTTAGCTCATCTTGAGCTAATGATCTAATTCATACAAATTTATACAAATCCATTTCATACAACTAAATAGTCATGCATATTATGCAATTCCCTTGTTCAATAATTTAATTTTTTGAATACATAAGTATTAAGTATCTACACTGTGTCAGATGCTGTTTGCTGCTGTATTTATAGATCAGATGGAAACAGTCAAGTCTTCTCTCGTGAAAGACAGAGTGGTGAAGAAGACAGCAGAGAACCAGCAATGATGAGTGAGATGAATGTCAGAGGAGTGTGATTTCTTATCAGAGCAAATCAGAAGTAGACATCCAGAAAAGGGAGCCGGTGGAGCCTCAGAAAATCCAAGTCTTCTCTTACAGCCAGAGTCAGTGTGGAAATCTATACTAGTGGATTTCCTGAGAAACAGAGGACGAGCATATAAACATCACACACACACAAGCACACACAATATGCACTTGCCAGCCTCCACAATTGTGTAATTTAAAAAACAATTGATATTTTATAGCTCTAAATATGCATAACTCTTATTGGAGAAGCAAAGGGTCCTTGTCTTCCTGTGAGAAAGAATTCAGGCGTGAGACAGAGAGCAGGGGAAAGCAACATAGCAAGGTGTATTAGGGTAGGGACATCTGTAAGGACGGATGGGCACCTCTCCAGACAGAGCCTGAGAGTGCCTAGTTCACATTTAGGCTGCGGTTTTTAAGCGGATGGGTCTTGCCTTCCCTCCTCCTTTCCTTCTTCTCCCGGAACAAAGGACTTGTTGGATGTAAATACAAAAATTTCCTTTCTGAGTTTTCCCCCTGAAGTTATCAGACAGGGAAAGCCTGGCTTGCATCGCCCCACCTTAGAGGAAGGATATTTATCAGGTAGAAGGGGCAGGACCCCTGGAAGGTCATCAGGATCCGGGCAGGAAGTTTGAAGTGCAGATACTGGGCTGACCTGGAAGTTTATTGAGATGACTTTGAAATGCAGATGTTGGACCATAGTAGATGTCAATTCCTTAGGCCTTTGTCACACACATACAAGCTCATTTCTGACTTCCTACCTAACTTAACTATACAAATGTACACACATGTATATGCACTACACTCATATATATATGTGTGTATGTGTATATGTGTATGTGCATAATTGTGTGTAAATAGATCAAATACATTTATTTTACATGTTGGATTATTTGAATTCTGAAAAGGTCAAATGTTGCATGACAGTCCAGCAGGTCAGAGACACAGAGAAGAGCCAGTGTTGTAGCAGGAGTCCAAGGGTAGTCTGGATGCAGGATTCCTTTTTCTTTGGAAGTTTCTTTATTAAGTTTCTTTTTTAATAAAACTTTTCAGTCGACTGGCTGAGAATGCCTCACATCATAAAGGAGAATCTGCTTTACTCAAAGTCTACTGACTTAAATGTTAGTTTCATTTAAGAAATACCTCCACAGTCATATCTGTAACAAAATATTGGAGCACCACATTTCTAAGTTGGCATAAAATTAACCACTAAATATATGGAATAAAAGTTAAATGCTAACTTGGGCTCTGGTATCAAGTGGCTTGTGTTCTAAGGTGAGATAACTCTCCAAACTTCTTGCTGCTTGACCTTGTGTGGGCCTCATTGAAAACTTAAGACAATCATAGTGGACAACCCATAGAACTACAACAGCACTTAGCATTATTTGTGCCATATAGTAAGTATCAATAAAGCTATTTACTGCCATCAAATGCAACAGAGCTAGTGAAATGTTTTGAACTACGTTGCTTGATAAAATGTAAGGTGTATTTCATAGCTAACGAGACATAAAATAAAGTTATACACATTGATTAGGAGTCAAACACACTCGGGTTTAAATATTGGGTTTTCCTTAATTGAATTTCTTAATTTTTTAAGGTTTAACTTCTGTATCTGAAAATATTAATGGTTATCCCTACCCAATAGGATATATCTTTTGAAAAAAATACTGTTTTATTTGTGATTTGATTGTTGTTTTTAGCTCTTGTTTATACTCCTGTGGGACTGTGGTCTTCCTACTTCTTACTTTTTGAATGCTATAGTTAGTGATGCATTAAGCCTGTGATTATAAAGTTGATTGAAATTATGCAAACAACAAAGAAAGAAACAAAGGAGGGGGATTGATGGGGAAGAGAGAAAGTTATCTTCCTAGAATTATACCTATGAAATACATGAACTATGTTCTCTCTATATTAATAAAATATTTTAAAAATTATGAAATTCTGTTTTGAAATAATTTGAGACTTAAATAAGAGAATACAGAACTTCGGTGTCCCTGATACTTATTTCTTTAATGTTAATCTCTTACACAAACCATGCATATTTGAAAAAACTAAGACATAAATGGTGCAGTATTACTAACTGAATCTCCTACATTATTTAAGTTTTACCAGTTATCCTCTACTATCTTTTTGTTTGTTTTGGCAACTACTATATTAAGACAACTCTGGCCCATAAAGTCCATTGGAAAGTAGTTTCTTCCTCTTCTCTATCCAAAAAGGGGTTATGTAGAGTTAGTGTTATTTTCTTCCTTACATCTAGTAGAATTCTCCAATGAATTTTTATGGCTCTAGAGATTTCTTTGTGGAAGTTCCTTTATTGTGATAAATAGAGATCTATGGAACCATTCAGTGCTCTGCTCTCCCCTACAATGTTGCTGTGCTTGGAATGAGAGCAGCAGGAACCTCACTCACTGTCCTGTCTCCTGAATGGAAGCAGGGACTGTGGAAATAGCTATTTCCTTTTATTTTTAAATATTTATTTTATTTATCTGAAAGCTTGAGTTACAGAGAGGGAGAGATAGAGAGAGGTATTCCCTCCACTGGTTCACTCCCCAGATGGCCACATTGGCTGGGGGCTGGGCCAGGCTGAAGCCAGGAGCCAGAAGCTTCATCTGGGTCTCCCATGTAGGTGCAGGGGTCCAAGCACCTAAGCCATCCTCTGCTGCTTTCCCAGGTGCATTAGTAGGGAGTTGGATCAAAAGTGGAGTAGCTAGGACTCAAACCAGTCCCATACGGGATGCTAGGTTCACAGATGGCCGCTTTACCTGTTACACCATGACATCAGCCCCAGTAGCTACTTCCTTTTAACACAATTTATTTATTTATATTTGCTTCAAAGGAGGGTGGGGGAGAGAGAGAGAGAGAGAGAGAGAGAGAGAGAATATCTCCCATCCATGGATGGGAGAGCAGAGCCTGGGTCAGGTCAAAACCAGGAGCTGATAACTCAACCTAGGGCTCCCAAATGGGTGGCAGAGACCCAAATACTTGAGTACTTGAGCCATCCCCTGTGCCTCCCAGTGTGTGCCTCATCAGGAAGCTTCAACCAGGAGCGGAACCAGGACTCAGCCCAGGCATCAGGGTAGGGGATGCAGCTGTCTTAACTGCTACACCACATGTCTGCCATGGAAGATACTGTGTACGCTTAGGTCTTCTAGTAGCAGATGTCTGCAGTGTAGGGGGAGACATGAAGACTGAAAGAATGTCAAGTGAAAGAAACTAAAAATAATGAAGGCTCTCTTCAAAGAGCTAAAGCAGTAGCAATGGAAGCCATAATGAACCATCTGTTCACTGTGTGTAATATAGGGTAGGTTTATATGGGATGAAATTACACCTACACCCATGCATAAATAGAGTTTTTGTTTCATTTAAAATAATGTTCTTTGTAGCAAATTTATGATTTGCTTGTTCCATTTGGTACAGAACTTGTGCATTCTGGTCAGCAAAACCTCAGAAGATGTGTTATGATGAATTATTAAAGGTAGTGATGTTAAAATACATTTGCTTGCTAAAATAGAATGTATACTTCTAGAATGAATAATCTGGTTCTTGGAGACCAGTGGTTGTACCTCATAGCATGCGGAAGTCACACAAGACATTTTTTTCCAGTGCTCTCTGAGAAACTGGTGCTGAAGGAACCAGTTACAACTCAGAGCAAAACCTTATCTAATTGTGGGCCGGAATGTGATGCCAGCAGCTCATGGGTGTTTACATTTTTCATATTTTACAAGAAGGAATTAACTCATTCTTCTGAATAACCCATCTTCATGACCAAAATGACCTAATCTCTCACCTCCACCCTGTGACATTATATAGCATCCAATAATTAGCAAAGGCCTTGCTACAGCATTTTGCTGAATTTCCCTCAAAAGAGACCATTTGTAATCCTAAATAATTTGGTTAAAATGTTTTTGATCAGGTGCATGCCCTCTAATTTATCTGTCATCATCTATGTAAGCTGCTGTATCTGACACAACCTCCCACATGTAGGATTCCTCACACCTGTTAATTAGTGTCAGCTTTCTCCAGAGGGAATAAAAGAATACTGCATTTGAACAGAAAATGGTCATGAAAAAAGGGAGTAATAAAGGATCATGAAAACATCAACAGACTAAGACAGTTAAGTGTTCAGCTTTATTGAAAATATGTGAAAATCCCTGGGCTCTCTGTCTCAGTCTGCTTTGTGTGGCTATAACAGAATACTCAAGGCTAGGTACTTTATTTTTTTCTTTTAAATGGTTTACTTAGCTCATAGTTCTGAAAGTTCAAGAGCATGAGTCTCTAGTGAGGGCCTCGTGGCAGATGCTGCCATGTAGTGGGAGTGTGTGTGTGTGTGTGTGTGTGTCTGTGAGAGAGAGAAATTTCACATGATGATAGTGGAAGAAACAGACTGAGAAGGGGACAGGCTCACTCTGTTGTAGCAATGTGCTCTTGCAGGAGCTAACCAACTCTGTGAGACCAGCATCGATCCCTTCACAAGGGCTGTCATGAATCCAGCACCTCCACCGAGTCTCCACATCTCACAGGTCCCACCAGCTCTCAGGTCTGTCAGACTGGAGACCAAGCTTTCGGCACATGAACCCTTGGGCAGCACAAGCAAACCATCTCCAAACCCCAGAAACCTCCAATTCTCTGTGCTCAGCATTTTTTCTCAACAAGTTATTCCAGCACTGCTTCATATCGCTGTCTAAGTACTTGGAGAAATTAGACAAGAAAAGGCCAAATAATTGTTTTCAAAGAACTTATTGATCAATAGTTAGATCTATTTTCCCTTCTTAGAGTATAAGCCACATTGATTTTTAAAAAGTAGAATCATTGTAAAAGTTGGGTTTCAATATAACGGATTCATGTTGGGATTATGGAAATATTTGGAAATGAAACTCACATTGTTTACTTGTCTTAAGCAATTTCCATATTATCTGCTGCAGAGTCTGGGAGTGATCAACATAGGGTCGATGACCAGGGATTAGAGGGAGCAGCAAAGATGGTACCCACGGGTTTTGGACTCTTTTTCTCTCAAAGGAGACTGTGAAAGTCAGGGCAATGAGGTCATGCTGCTAAGATCATGCAGGGCTGACGAACTCTAAGTGACCGGATTCACATTGTGAATATTAAAAAGTATTAAACTCCTAAAACAATTTAGATACTCAGAGCATGATTATGACTCTCATTAGAATTAGGTCAGTTTCTGGCAACAAATGCTCACAAGTGCCTATTCTGTCAGGAAATGCACTAATTCCAGGGCTACAAACACAAGCCTGGCCCAGCTACAGACTTTGCAGATCACTGAGTCTCCTGGGGGTGAGCAAGTGGTTATTAATGGAATCAGATCTGATCTGCAGCTGCTGTCCTCTGAGGATGGCTTGAATTGTGCTGGTTTCTCCTGTATCAGCCCAGAGAAGTTAGAAAATCACCTAGAGGCAGGTGTGCATGTGTGTGTGTGCGCGTGTGTACATGCATCTGAGCACACATGTAACCATTCAAGGCTTTGAAAGGCTTAGAAAGAATTTTTTTCCTTAGCATGAGGGGTGAAGGGAGGAGGAGAATGATGAGAGTTGACCAAAAAGATACCAGAGACTTTTGAAGAAAGTTTATAGAGGGGGCTAGCGCCATGGCTCACTTGGTTAATCCTCTGCCTGCAGCACCGGCATCCCATATGGGCGCCAGGTTCTACTCCCGGTTGCTCCTCTTCCAGTCCAGCTCTCTGCTGTGGTCCGGGAGGGCAGTGGAAGATGGCCCACGTGTTTGGGCCCCTGCACCCGCACGGGAGACCAGGAAGAAGCGCCTAGCTCCTGGCTTCGGATCGGTGCAGCGGCAGCCATAGCAGCCACTTGGGGAGTGAACCAATGGAAGGAAGACCTTTCTCTCTGTCTCTCTTTCTCTCTCACTGTCTGCAACTCTACCTGTCTAATAAATTTAAAAAAAGAAAGTTTATAGAGGAAACTTCAGTTCTGTTACATAAGAGTCACAATCAGGGAAACCCATGAAAAAGTCTGAACAGATTCTGTGGGCAGGAAAGGAGCTGAAGGGATAAGACGAGAAATTCCTCAGGAAGGGAGGCGGTTTGGGCTGCTGGGTTGACCTCATTTGTTGATGTGAAAGGTTTGCGAGTTCATGAGTTAGAGGATAGAAACAGTCTGGCACAACATACTTGGGGCCAGATGCCTCTCCAGACTTCATCCCCTGGCAAAGAGTTCTGCATTTTTGAAGGAATGTTTTCCTATGGAGGTGCAATTGAAAACCTGCTCATCTCACGTGCAGGCACGTGGTGCCCAGCAATTCAGATTAATTTTGGACAAGCAAGACAGCATTGACCCATGGGCACAGATGTCAGCCATGGCTATGTAGGCCCGCACTCAGCAAGTATGTCTATTAGCAAGAATTGACAATAGTGGAAGCCAGGGGCTAAACTGACTCTCCAATGTTCTTTTTCCCAGATCAGCAGCTGGTCTGTTTCTCCACTTGGTGGAGTATGGTTAAGGGACTGTGGTGGCCTTAATGAGGAAATGCTAGGGAAATGAAGTACTGAGAAATTATAGGATAAAGTTCAAGAGCTCTAGCTTCTCTGACCCCATGTTAGTGCACAAGTTCACTTGTGGCACCTAGTGTGGAGATCACTCGAGATTTAATAAGTGATAGGTTACACCATGACTCAAGTGATCAGGGATGTGATTTGGGAAGAGGCATTGCTCAGCTGGGCAGGGATATTGTGGAGACAGCTCATGGGATTGCAACAGTGAAAGGAAAAAGGAGTAAAGGTTTCAAAGGAGGCATTCTTTCTGAGACTTTGGGGAAAAGTAGGGGCAGAATATAGAGAAGGCAGGGACGGCTTCAGATAGCTTTGTGTCAATGGAACATCTCAGTGTAAACATTGTCACCAGGAAAGAGCTACTGCCACCTATGCTGGGAAATACTGGCCAGCATGTTGAATTTTGTTTGGAGCCAGCACACGTATCAGTGCCTACTCCAATGTGCTTGTTTTCTTGCCCTCTTTGATCTGGGATTGCCCCATGTCCTTGGAAGTGGTAGCCTTCTCCTGTGAGTGCAGCTTTGTCTCCATTGAGTGAATCTAGTAGCTCAGGATGAATGAACTCCCTTGGGTGGGCATCCAGTAAGGAAAATCTAATTAAAATTTAGCTATGACTGCTACCGTGGTCTGTTGGATAGGAATGCATTTTCCTTTGAAATCCAAAGTCGGACTCATGTTTATTAATTCAAAAAAAATACACCTACAATTTTATCCTTTGTTGGTAATTAAATTCTCACTAACTGCAGAATGCTGAGAGGAGATAAGTTCTGCTTAAATAAATCTTTTGAAATCCACATGCAAAATCATTTTGAGCCTCTGTTCCCATACCTGTTCCATTGTAAATCTACCACAATTCTGGTCTGTCTGTGGTGTGGGTATCCTCTGGATCAGACAACCAATGGGTTGATGCTATCTAGTTTCTTGTTCTATGACAGGAAAAGAAGCACAGACATTCCCTTTGGATACATGGAGGTGAGCTGAACTGAAGACAGCGCTCACAGCCAGGAGTTACTCTGCACTGAGGCACCAGGTGGGCATCTGATACATGGAGGCTAGATGTAGATCACTCTGGTATGAGACTAGACAGGGAGCTAGGATTAGGCTCATGAGCTGCAGGCCACATCCCCGTGCTCCCTAAGTGTTCTCACCTGAATCCACCCACCTGTCAATCAGACTAACTACTCCCCTTTTGGAAGTGAATAGAAGGCCTGGAGAGTGCTGGGCCCGCCTTACTCCAGCCCACCCTGCTCTCCCATGCTCTCCCATGCTCTCTGGCCTGCCCTCTTGCCCGTGCTCTCTCGCCTGCCCGTGAGCTCTCTTGCTTGCAGCCTCTGGCCTGTTCCCTGGATATGACTGGGATGGAGTCCCCCCATTTACACCTTCGGGCCCACTCTCCCTTAATGAAGCCCTCATGTTCCTTAAATTCCCCTCACTTTTCAAATAAACCCTAAGCCTTACCATGTTGCATGTGTTGTTTGAACAGGTGATTAGAATTCTTTAAGTAAATGGCAAGAACCTGAAATATTAAA
This sequence comes from Sylvilagus floridanus, assembly GCA_949820135.1. Lineage (NCBI taxonomy): Eukaryota > Metazoa > Chordata > Mammalia > Lagomorpha > Leporidae > Sylvilagus > Sylvilagus floridanus. Next base: position 15,873,049 of record OX463239.1, on the reverse strand, counting down.
TTTTGGCTTGTTAGCCCATAACAACTCTACCTGCCATAAAGTGACTCTCTATCTCTCTGTCCCCCTTGCTTTCTCTCTCTTATGTGTTTGTGTGTGTGAGCTCCAAAAACTGTAGAAAATGGAATAAATGGAATTTGAAAGGATAAGTTTATTTTTGGTGCAAAAAATTAAATTCGTGCATAGTTTTTACATTTTTCATGAACTTCTTGAAGACCCTTTTATGCTTTGATTTCAAAAATGTTTGCTCCCAAATAAATGTACCCATTAAATTAATTTCCTTTAAAAAAATTTCAATGCACCCTTGTTTGTGTGTGTATGTGTATGTGTGTGTGTGTGTGTTTATGTGTTTATGTATTTACTATTTCCCAAAAGTTCTTGACTAGCCTGGCTGCAGAGTCATTTTCTTTGCTCTTCTGTTGGTGAGTTGGTTTCTGGGACAGAAATCATGAACTCAGACTTCAGATCTCTGAAAATGGGTTGGCCCTAGACCCACTTGCTAGGTGGCTCCAGAATTTCCCATATCAAGATTAATTCTTCTGTCTTGCTACTACATATAATGGCAAAACTCCTTTTTACCTCAGAGAGATATCATGGTTTATTTCCTTTAGGAACAATATTGTTTCAATTCGGTATTTTGTTTTCTGTCAATAAAAGTAAAGAAAGCAGACTATAGGTGGAGAAAGCACAGAAGGTGACGTAGATGGACCCACATGTGCCCTGACCCTTTGACTATGAAGTTAGGAGGAGATCATGTTCTGCTAGACGCTCATTGTCTGGACATAGTGCCTGCAATATTCTTAGGACCATCCATTAGAGTGGACATAGTGCCTGCAATATACTTAGGACCATCCCTTAGAGTGCTGAAGACACTTTTTCCAAAAATAGACAAAGTGTGAAGATTTACTAATCATTTGGGGGGCAAATGAAGTGAGAGTCTTAACAACTATTGTTTTGTAAGTGATCTCACATGCACGTAAGAGCTATCCATGAACATAAAAACTTGTTGAAAATTGTCTTTTAGATATTTTGCTTTACTGTTGGCTTGCTTTCCTTTCATTCCATGTTGTTTTCAAAAGCAGATAATCTTGCTTCGCTGAATAACAATGTCCTGGTAGGGGAACTTGGGGCTCTTACTGAGCTTGCCCTGTTCCTGGGTCTGTTAGAGGCAACCACTTTGTTTTGTTTGCTGGTAAGCTTCTCAATTCTGGTGTTAGGTTTATGCCACTGCTTTCATCAGTTTAGTGGTTTGTATCCTGACAACCTTATGTGAAATAAGAAGCTTTAGTTAACATTAGCACTACTTCCTGTAGCCATGAGAGTTTTACAGTCACTGGTGTCCTGGGATTGTGAACATGAACCTCTCTCCATGTGTTGCACCAACACCACCGAGCATTCTCCCCTAACGTCTGTTAATGTGCAGAGAATCTTCATGCACTCATTTCCTCCTTCATTCTCTTCATGTCCCCCTCCCCAGGCCATTAGCAGGGAGCTGAATCAGAAGAGGAGCAGCCAGGACTTGCAAAGGGACACCCATGAGGGATGTTGGCGCTGCAGGCAGCAGCTTTACCCTCTATGCCACAGCACTAGCCCCTTTCTTCATGATTTTAAATGACATCTTTATCGTAATCCATATCAAATTCTTGAATTATTTATAATTCTATTTCACTAATCTGATTCTGTGTCAATACTATATTGTTTGTTTCCCATAGCGTTATATTAAATTTCCATATTGGGAAGTTGTTCTCCCTTTTGGTTTTAATTTTTAATATAGTTTTAGTTCTTCCAGTCCACATCCTATCCATGCATATTTTAGAAGTAGTTCATCAGTTTCTACTAGAGATCCTGTTGGGACTTTAACTGTAATTGTGCTGAGTTACAAATTTGTCTGGGGAGATCTCACACTTTTCCCATGAATTGCCTGTTTCTGTTCATGACTATAGTATCTTGCTCCATCCACTCAGCTATTTATATACAACTTTTAGGAAAGATTTAACCATTTTTCCATAACATTATTGACATCAGTTTATTGATTTCTTAAGAGGAAGGGAATCAATACTTCAGAAGTCATGAATAAAATGTTTTCATATGCAAGTAATACAGGAAAAATATGCCAAAGTACTTAGTTGGTAATTTAGAGAAATGAAGAGTAAACATGCTGGATTAGGGAGTCTTTCTTCAATGATAATTTATTCTCCATTTGAGGAGTGAAAATATGCAGTTATTGATGTTACCTGGTGCTTTTCTGTAAAGGAACCCTATTTTTTTTTTTAACTTAAGAGAGAGAACTTCCCCAGTTGATGTTGAAGCATCCTCTAAAGTGAGCTTTCATAGTTGGAAATGTTCTCTCTTTTATTTTCAGAAGATTTTATTTACCTGAAAGACAAAGTTACAGAGAGAAAGAGACCTTCTATCTGCTGGTTCACTACCCGGATGGCTGCCAGGAGTCAGGAACTCCATCTGGGTCTTACACAGTAAGATAATTTCTCCGTAATAGCTTGACATTGTTTTATTGGGGTAGGCCTTGACATCAATTGTTTATTAAAGTATTATTTAAAACTCCAGAGATTCTAGTCAGTATCCTCAGCCTACTGAACTTGGTGCCTGCATCATAGTAAGCAGAGGTTGAGTTAATATATACATTCCACTTCCCAAAGAGATGTCATGTTTGTGTGAGAAGTGGCCTCTTTAATGATTTTAGATTATGTCTTTGCCTTGATTTTCTTTACATGGTAAAAAGCAGTGACGTACTTGTCTCTCTCTGCCATCACAGGAGGAGACGTTTTAAAAAAGTCCCAATGTGCCTATGAGTCCATGTGTTCTAAGCTGATGAGTGTGCTGTGGACAGATACCAGTTCTCTAAACCTGGGCTCAGAGTATTCGTGATCTAAACATACTTCAAAGAGTTTGTGGAAAATGGCATGCGTCTATATTAGCTGGATTAACAAAAAAGTTGTGTCCTCAAAATGTGCCAGATGTAATTCGGAAAAGCTCTATATTCAGGATTTAGTGAGCTTGCTTTATTGTCTATTTTTTCATCTCGGGTTTCTAAGAGACCATTATGAATTCCTGACTGGCTTTGTAATGTCTGCCAAAAAACTACTCGAGCTCTCTTTGGGTTATTATGTCCATATTCAGTAAGTTATCTAAAACAAAAGGCAGAACCTTGTAAAGAGAGAACAAGCCATGGATATTTATGTCTTCTCTGTGCTGTTTCTGGTTTACAATTTTAAAAATAAAAGCACTAAAAATAAACAGAGAGCCGCTCTGGCGGACACACTGTGTTTGCTTGAAATGGCAATCAGAAATGTCATGCTGATTGCCAGGAAGACCACAGCTGCTCGGAGTCTCAGCTCCTCATCCACTCCTCAGCTGTTACTCTCCCCTCTGTCCTGAGTCAGCCCACTCTCCGAAACAGCAATGCCCACATGGAAGGCAGGGCAGCGGGCCATGGGTTTTAGATATTACAAGTTCTATTTTTCTACAGAAGATTTTTTTTCATAATACCATGAATATGTGATTTTATTAAGTGGTGCATACTACATCAGTGACACTGGAGCTTGTTTTGTCTTGTCTTTTTGTCTTAGAAAGTGAAAGCAATAATTAAAGCAATACATAAAAGGCAGTTTTTCCCAAGAGGAGTGAATGTTGAAACTGAACTCCTCTGTGCCTCTCAGAGCTCCCGTAAGTGCTGAGCGCCAAGGTAAGGGATATGCACCCTGCTCTAGAAGTCAAAGAGATGAAGGTTTAAATTTGACTTTGCTCGTTAGCTATCAGCAGCTTCTATCTGCTGCCCCATCTATAAAAAAAGGAGCATTACCAACACTGAATGGAGCCTCCTCCAGGGAAGGAGGAAGAGGGCCGTGTCCCTAGTGCGGGCACAGCAAACACTATTTTCTTCGATGTTTGCTCAACCCGACTGTTGTGTGCAGTATGCTTACCCCCAAGGATCTGGCTTACTACGTCTCCTCTGCCTGTCCAGCTCCTTCTCTCTCTCTCTCTCTCTCTCTCTCTCTCTCTCTCTGACAGGCAGAGTCGACAGTGAGAGAGAGACAGAGAGAAAGGTCTTCCTTTTGCTGTTGGTTCACCCTCCAATGGCTGTCGCGGCCGGTGCACCACGCTGATCCGATGACAGGAGTCACAGTCTGAAAAAATGAACCAAAAGAAACAGATGCACGTTTGAGTGAACAAAGGTTAAGGACATGAAGCCCTGCATTCTGGCTCTGGTTCTTTAGTTCCAGGTCTCCTGCAAGTATCTTTGTGATCATGCACAAGTAACGAAGCCGTCCAAGCTTCTGTCTGTAAATTGAAGCGAGACTTTGCAGCCAGGGAGGTTGCGTTCCCTGAATAAAAGAGATGACAAGGAAGGAAGCACTTTGGGGTGGGATAAGTGCAGATAAATGCAGGTGATTATTAGGGTTATAAATCACAGTCCTGCCTCCTAATGGGAAGTTGTGACGTCACGGGGGACATTTGCTGTGGCCTTAATCCTCTTCTCTGGCTGAAGGGACATCTCAGCCCAGCAGGAAGCCAGCACTCTGCCCACACAGTTAGTGGGGAGAACTCTGGGGCCAGCCGCAAAGAAGGGGTTGTTTTATTAAGATCTTCTGTTCTCAATGAATCATCGGAGGGGGCTGGAGCCACGTTGCTCATTGAGTGAAAGGCTCTGCAGTACCAGGGATTTGGCTCACAGCATAATCTTAAAATAGGTATTTATTAGTTTTCCTCTTTTATTATTTGTACATAGGGGACTGTGTTCTAAATTGGAAAAAGCTAATATTCTCTTAATGGGATTGCTTGGGAGAATACACACTAGGCAGTGAAATGTTTGAGTCTTCAGGCAAGTTGGTCACAAGAAATGTCATTTCGGTTTGGTCAAGAACGCTTTCAGGGTAGATGGAGATAGGCTGTAAAGAACTATCGCAAGATTATGTTGAGGGACAACAGCCTATACACTAAGTTATTTCCTGCAGAGCCATGAGTGCTTAGATGAATGTTCACAAGCAAATAATGTTTTGTTTACCCACAAGCAAATAAACACATTTGACTCAAATTTCCTTTATAACTATCTCTAGATATACTGGGGAGTTTTAAGGAGATAATGAGAAAGAAAGGCTGGGAGAGAAGTTTCTGCTGTTGTTCACGAGCAGATCCAAGTGTGTAGATTCGTGCCTTTGCACCCTGCCTCTCCCCCTAGGGGCCAGTGGCATCAGGGGTGTCATTATCTTACTTTGAATGCATTAGGATTGGAAACTCTTTCCTTTTCTCACAGTTTTTTCCCCTTAAAGGAATTACAATTTTCTGTAACTATTGAGCTAAAGATTAAAAGGAAAAGAAAAGCAAGGATTTTGGAATTGGTGAAAGTACAAACACAGATCCTGCAGTGAGACATACGTAGGCTATAATACCCCTTAAGTATAGAAAATTAATCCCACCAATTCCAGCTGGGAGCTCAACTGGTTCCTATGCACAGATAACTCACATTTTCAAGGATCAAGTTTCGATTCCTACACTAATTTTGCAAGTTTATATTGTGGCTTTGCCCTTGGTTTAAAAATAAGAGGAAGTTGATAATTAAAGAAAAGAAAACCTTAGTAAGAAAGCAAAATTAAATTTATATATATATATATATATATGTATGAAAAGGCAAATGAAATCTTCATTTCTGGCTGTATCTTCACGAAAATGACATCCTTGAACCCAACAGATATTTAAAAATGACATTAAAATTCCACACACATTTGGAACAAATTCCACAATAGTGTTTAAAATTGTACATGTTGGTCTTGTTGTTGGCATAGTTTCCTCTCTATTCTTTTCTTTGTTAGCCATACCATTGTTGTCTCCAGGAACCCTAAGACCCAAACACTAATTCCTCTTTGATTCCTTATTTTCCCATCTCTCCTAATTTGAGCAGTTGCCTCCAATCTATTCTCCTTTCAAGTTCTTTAAAAAAAGCTAGAAAGTTTTGCATACACTGTTTATTTCAATACAGCATGAACTTGAGGTACTTACAGTCAAGGCCATCAAGAGAAAAAGTGAAATGGACTTGACATTGAAAAATAAAAGCAGAGTGAAATTTAGATGAATACTGACCACTTATTTAATGCAAATACCAAACCAGGAAATGGCCCATAAAGGTGGAAGAGGAATGTAAGGGGCCAGTGTCATGGTGTATCTGGTAAAAGTGCCACTTGCGACACCAGCATCCCATAAAGGTGTCAATTCATGTCCCAGCTGCTCTACTTTTGATCCAGCTCCTTGCTGATGGCCTGAGAAAAGGGCAGAAAGTGACTCAAGTGTTTGGGTCCCTACCACCCACACGGGAGACTCAAATGAAGCTCCTTGCTCCTGGCTCTGGCCTGACTCAACCGTGGCCATTTGTAGCCATCTGGGGAATAAACCAGCAGATGGAATCTCTTTCTCTCTCTAGTGCTGCCTTTCAAATAAAATAAATAAATTTTAGGAAAAAAGTGAAGGTTAAAAAAAAAGACACACCCATGGCTGGCGCCGTGGCTCAATAGGCTAATCCTCCACCTGCGGTGCTAGCGCACCAGGTTCTAGTCCCAGTCGGGGCGCTGGATTCTGTCCCAGTTGCCCCTCTTCCAGTCCAGCTCTTTTGTGGTGTGCCAGCAGCAGCGGCCATTGGAGGGTGAACCAACTTTAGTAAAGGAAGACCTTTCTCCTTGTCTCTCTCTCTCACTGTCCACTCTGCCTGTCAAAAAAAAAAAAAAAAAAAGACAAAAATGCCACCTTGAGAGTGATGGGGTTAGGAAGGTGAGTTAAGGAGAAAACAGAAAGTAACTGCAAGCTACATAAGTCTGATATTTAGATGAGGGTGTGAGGGTGTCAAAGCTGTTGGCAGCCCACAGAGCCTCAAGGACAGTTAGGGTACATCCCTGAGAGACAGCTGCAGCCCAGCCCAGGAGAGGAGCAGAGCCCTGCACTCATGAGACCCACGTAGCTGGTGCTCCCCACCCAGCAGGAGCTCTTCCACCAGAGTCAGCTCGATGAGCTGTTGATCCTCAAGAAGTAGATAGGGAAATTCAAGACAGGACCAAAGGTATTAGAAGAAAAGTGTCACCCACAAAGATCAGAGGAATGTAGGTAGCATGAGCGAGCATCCTCTAGCAAAACACACACAAGGGGTGAATCACAGACTCAGAAGACAAATGTCCTGCTTTTCTCACTGTTGAGCAGGGGGCTGACAGGTTTTTGTAATCCTCTCAGCTCCAAGTCGCCCTTCTTTCTCTGTCCTGTGGATTGCATATTTAAGCCTTTCTCTTCTGCAGTGAGTACAAGTGGGCTAAGCTTGCAGGAGAGGATGCTGGAGACAAGAGTACAGGGCTTCTTCTCCCTGGTTCCTGTGCTGCTGTTTTTTCTTCCTTGTTGCTCCAGCTGTACCTCCACAAGAGGCATCTGCTCCAGCCTCCTGCCAGTCCTCAGTCAGATCACAGCCTGCTCCTACCCCATTGGCCAGTTGGCAGCAGCCTACTATGTGATGTCTATCCAGAACTGGATCATCACCTTGAACCTCTGTCCCTAGCCTCACCTGCTTGATGCTCACAGCGCTCCTGCCCATCAGTCTCACCCTCCTGCAACCCTGCTGCACGTGGCCCCTAGCCTCACTATCCTAGAACCCCACTGTGCACCTGCCCTCAGCCAGAGCTCCCTGCTTGCTGAGATTTGTTTTCTATACACTCCAACATTCTGTCATGTGCTCTATATAGTTCTTTTTTTAAGATTGATTTTTATTTATTTGAAAGAGTTACAGAGAGAGGTAGAGACAGAAGAGAGGTCTTCCATTCGCTGGTTCACTCCCCAGATGGCCACAAGGGCAGGAGCTGCACCAATCCGAAGCCAGGAGGGAGCTTCTTCCAGGTCTCCCACGTGGGTGCAGTGGCCAAAGGACTTGGGCCATCTTCCACTGCTTTCCCAGGCCATAGCAGAGAGCTGGATTGGAAAAGGAGCAGCGGGGACTTGAACCGGCACCCATATGGGATGCCAGCACTTCAGACCAGTGTGTTAACCCACTGTGCCACAGCACTGGCCCCTACATAGTTCTTAATTTTAGTGGTTATTACTGTTGACTTCTTGGATTTATATTTAATTCTTTCTATAGTTTTGAAATAATGTGCTCTAATTCTGAATATTTTAAAATATAGATATTTTAAAGCTTTTATCTGATAATTCCATTCCCTGGATACTTTAGTTTTCTTTTTGATTCTCTCTTTTTTATTCTCTTGGATATATGACATATTTTATCATTTTATGTCTAATTGAATTTATTTGTTGTTTCATTACTTGTAATTTTTGTTGTTATCATTTCAGATTTGCCAAAAATATCACATTTTCTGCTTTATTGAATTATAATACAAAATCCCTTCTGTGTATTCATCATGCAGAATCTCCATTTCCCCCACTGGTTTCATTGTTCTCATTCTCTGATGATGTAACTTGATGAAATAATTTTATCTTATATACTAATATGTATTTGTCTAAATTTTGGAACTACCATCTTATCTTATTCTATTAACTTAATTAGCAAAGTTAATTTTCATTGAGATTGTTTAACCAACCCTAAAATCACTTTACATCAGAACATTTAGATTAATGTGTTAACACACGTTCACAGGGCTATTATAAAATTAACCAACAAAGAAACTATGGAATGTGTCTAGCAAAATATATAACTGAGAGTATGTTTTCACTGGCTTCCACATTCATCTGTTGAATTGAGTATAGAGTACAAAATTAGAAAAGCTTGCACATTTATTTGTTTTAAAGATGTATTTATTTAGGGGCCTGCGCTGTGACGCAGCAGGTTAACGCCCTGGCCTGAAGTGTCGGCATCCCATATGGGCGCCCGATCTAGTCTTGGCTGCTCCTCTTCCGATCCGGCTCTCTGCTATGGCCTGGGAAAGCAGTAGAAGATGGCCCAAATCCTTGGGCCCCTGCGCCCACGTGGGAGACCAGGAGGAGGCTCCTGACTCCTGGCTTTGGATCGGCATAGTTCCGGCTGTTGAGGCCATCTGGGGAGTGAACCAGCGAATGGAAGACCTCTCTTTCTCTCTGCCTCTCCTCTCTCTGTGTAACTCTGCCTTTCAAATAAATAACCTTTAAAAAAAGATTTATTTATTTATTTGAAAGGCAGAGTTACAGAGAGGCATAAGCAGAGAGTGAGAGAGAGAGAGGTCTTCCATCCACTAGTAGCAAATGGCTGCAACAGTCAGAGCTGGGCTGATTGAAAGCCAGGAGCTTCTTCTGAGTCTCCCACGAGGGCGCAGGGTCCCCAGGACTTGGGCCATCTTCTACTGCTTTCCCAGGCCACAGCAAAGAGCTGGATCAGAAGGGGAGCAGCTGGGACTCGAAGTGGTGCCCATATGGGATGTCTGCACTGCAGGCAGCAGCTTTACCCACTATGCCACAGTGCCGGCTCCTGCACATTGATCGTTTTTTCCTTTTAAAATATTATTTGCACCTGAAATTAAAGTTTGTGTTTATGTTGATTAGCTAGATAGCAATAGCTATGTATTTCTCTTTACTATTGCTTCTTGTAATCTGTTTATTGTGGTCATTTAGCTTTCTTTTTCAAATTTTCTTTCTTTTTTCATATTTGAATTTTTTATTAATGTAAAGAGAACAAGTTTCAAGTTTTTTAAAGATACAATTCTAAGAACATAAAGATTCTTCCCTCTCTTCCTCCCTCTGCACTCTTTTCTTTTCTTTTCTTTTCTTTTCTTTTCTTTTCTTTTCTTTTCTTTTCTTTTTGATAATGTATTTTCAACTTTATAATCACAAGCTTAATACTCCACTAAATATAGTGATCTACAAGTAAAAATACCACTGTTCCACAGAAATATAATCAATGGCTATAAATAATAAGTAAGTCATAAGCTGTCAATTTCCCTCATATACACTGTTTTTATTTCCCCTTTTGGTAATCTATGTATTAGTTACCACAAATCATAGAAAACACAAATTAGAAGGGTAGAAGTCAAATTATCTCTGTTTGCAGATGACAGGATTCTATATACAGGGGAAACAAGAGTCCACCATGAAACTATTGGAACTCATAAGAGATTCTGGCAAAGTTGCAAGATCTAAAATAAACACACAAAAATCAATAGCATTTGTATACACAAACAATGTCATGGCTGAGAAAGAACTTATAATTTACAATGGCTACAAAAATTAAATATGTTGGGATACATTTAACTTAGAATGTGAAAGACATCTATACTGAAAATTACAAAACATTAATAAAAGAAACAAAAATGGAAAAATCTTCCATGTTCATAGAATAGAAGACTTAATATCAAAATCTCTATACCACTCAAAGCAATTTACAGATTCAATGTGATTCCAGTGAATACTAAGGACGTTCACCACAGATCTAGAAAAAAACAATTCTAAACTTCATATGGAAACACAAGAGACCTCGAATAGCTAAAACAATAAAATAAACAATAAAAACAAAGGCCGAGGCATCATAATACTAGATAAAGGGTAGTTATAATCAAAACAGCCTGGTACAGCCACAAAAACAGACATGTGGACCAAAAGAACAGAAATTAATCCACATGTGTACAACCAACCAAAAATGTATTACTAATTAATTGTTGTAAAAATCTATAGAGAACAGTAGTGTATTTTTTTTAAAAAAAGATTTATTTGTTTACTTATATGAAAGGCATAGTTAGAGAGAGAGAGAGAGAGAGAGAGAGAGAGAGAGATCTTCTATCCATTGTTTCACTCCCCAAATTGCTACAATGGCTAGGGCTGGGCCACACTGCAGCCAGAAGCTAAGAGCTACATCCCGGTCTCCCAAGTGGGTGTCAGGGGCCCAAGCACTGGAGCCATCTTTGGCTGCTTTCCCAAGTGCATCAGCAGGGAGCTGGATCAGAAATGGAGCAGCTGGGACTCAAACTGATGAGAGAGACAGAGAGACAGAGATCTTCTATCCATTGTTTCACTCCCCAAATTGCTGCAATGGCTGGGACTGGGCCACACTGCAGCCAGAAGCTAAGCTAAACTGCTATAGCCAGCAGTTTAACTGGCTGTGCCACAGCGCGGCCCCTCAGTAGTATGTTTTGATATGTGTAGTGATCAAATTAGAGTAATTATCATGTCCATCACTTCAAACACTCATTATTTTGTTGTGGTTAAGTAGTCAAAATCTACATATTTGGAAATATACCATACATTATTAACTATAGTCACTCTACTGTGCAGAACAGGAGAAATTGTTTCTCCTACCTACCCAACACTGTTTCCATTGACCAACCTCTTCCCTTTCCCCAGCCTGCTACCACCTGCAGTCTCTGGTAATCAGTATTCTACTCTCTATTTCTATGAGATTGACTCTTAGAGTCGACATATCAGTGAGATCATAAAATAATTGTTTTTCTATGTCTGGCTTATTTCATGTGACATATGTTCTCTAGTTTTACCTGTGTCGCTGAAATGGACACGATTTTACCCTTTTGTGACTAAATGGTATTCCATTCTGTCTGTAGACCCCATTTTCTTAATCCTTCATCAGTTAATGGACACTCAGGTTGTTTCCATCTCTTGACTCTTGTAAATAGTGCTGTGGCTAACGTGGGAGTGAGATATCTCTTCAATACACTGATTTCATTCCCTTTGAGAATATTCCCAGTGCTGGAATTAATTTGAGGCTTGACAGAGAGCACTTAGTGTAGGTCCTGAAGTGGTTTGTGATTGTGAACAGAGGGATGCAATGAACAAGTTAATAACAGTGGCAGGACTGGCACCATCCAAGTAGTCCTGATAATTTTTGTAAAAACAAATTTTCACATTGCATTCATCCTATTTTTCTTTCTTGTAACCAAGGAAATATTGAAATTTTCAAGTGCTTTTTCCTCCTGTGGTTCGGCACTTGGGCCTCCCTAAGTTTGGCTCGGTATACCTTTTATCATCACCCACGTGCAGCACCAATGGGGCTTCTGAATTTAATTGTTAAAAGGGAGAAGTATGCAAATTTTGCCACTATTATCTATATTTTAAAGTCATGAGTAAAGGGGTTAAATTAGATGATGTATACAAATCTATGCAAATGATTGTTTAGCAGCATTGTCTTGGATTATACTGTAATCTAAACAATCCAACATTCTCTACAGTTCTTTGCTCTACAGTTCTTTTTTTTATAATGCTTTTATTTAAAGAATATAAATTTCCAAAATACAGCTTATAGATTACAATGGCTTCCCCCCCCATAACTTCCCTCCCACCCGCAACCCTCCCCTTTCCCACTCCCTCTCCCCTTGCATTCACATCAAGATTCATTTTCAATTCTCCTTATACACAGAAGATCAGTTTAGAATATATTAAGTAAAGATTTCAATAGTTCGTCCTCACATAGCAACACAAAGTGAAAAATACTGTTGGAGTACTAGTTATCGTATTAATTCACAATGTATAGCACATTAAGGACAGAGATCCTACATGATATATATGTTTTAAATTGATTAATTTTCTATGCAATTTCCAATTTAACACCAAGATTTTTTTTCATTTTTAATTACTTTATATACAGAAGATCAATTCAGTATATACTAAGTAAAGATTTCATCAGTTTGCACCCACACAGAAACACCAAGTGTAAAATACTGTTTCAGTACTAGTTATAGCATTACTTCACACTGGACAACACATTAACGACAGATCCCACATGAGACGTAAGTACACAGTGACTCCTGAAGTTGATTTAACAATTTGACACTCTTGTTTATGGCGTCAGTAATCTCCCTAGGGTCTAGTCATGAGTTGCCAAGGCTATGGAAGCCTTTAGGGTTCGCCGACTTCAATCTTATTCCAACAAGGTCATAGTCAAAGTGGAGGTTCTCTCCTCCCTTCAGAGAAAGGTACCTCCTTCTTTGATGGCCCCATTCGTTCCACTGGGATCTCACTTACAGAGATCTTTCATTTAGGTCTTCTGTTTTTTCCAGAGTGTCTTGGCTTTCCATGCCTAAAATACTCTCATGGGCTCTTGAGCCAGATCCGAATGCCTTAAGGGCTGATTCTGAGGCCAGAGTGCTATTTAGGACATCTGCTATTCTATGAGTCTGCTGTGTATCTCGCTTCCCATGTTGGATCATTCTCTCCTTTTTTGATTCTATTAGTCAGTATTAGCAGACACTAGCCTTGTTTGTGTGATCCCTTTGACTCTTAGACCTATCAGTGTGATCAGTTGTGAACTGAAATTGACCACTTGGACTAGTGAGATGGCCTTGGTACATGCCACCTTGATGGGATTGTATTGGAATTCCCTGGCAGGTTTCTAACTCCAAATGATGGAGTTAGAAACCTGCTCTACAGTTCTTTCCTCCCTCAAGCCTTCCCCCTCCTACTTTCCTTCCTCAAACATGAAATACACCAGGTCCCACGGCAGCAAGGTGGTGGTGGTGCAACTGACAGAAAAGGAAGATTAAACAAAGATGAGAGGAGAATTAATGAGTATAATAATAATTTAATAATTAAATATCAACTAAAACTCTTTGAAATGGTGTTACTAAGTCTAATTTAAAAATGTCTCTCAAGGTTTAAAATAGGCTTATGTTCATGATTCTGTAAATTTTCCTAAATTACATATCATTATTTTAAGATTATTCTGTCATGCTCCCTCTGAATTAATTCAAATTCAATGCTATAGAAAAATTATATTTATAGTCACAGAAATTAATGTATAACAGAATGTCATTATTAACATGGAGCTTTATTTTAACAAGTAAACTCAGATCAGTATGATAGAGTATTTCAGACCTAAATGATATTAGATCATCACAAAGATTATGTGATAAAATGGGAGTATATTTGCCATAGAACCTTTCAACTTGCAGTAAGACTCAAATTCAAATATATAAAGATTTAAAATCACAATTAAATTAGCAATGTTTTATAAAAGTAAAATATATAGGCTAATAAAAACCCTAAATTACTACGTAAAAATGAAACTGTGGTATCTTAATCACAAATAACATCAGCATTAAAGAAAAGAACCTGTTAACTCGTTGAATTCTGCACAAGGGTGAAGACTGTGTCAAAATCCTCATTCCTATGGGCAGTGTTTGGCTGACGCAAGCGTTCAAACTAAAGATCACCAAATGGGACCTACAAGGGTGAATTCAAATTTTGCTTAAGTTATTAAATCATCATCTTTAAATTGCTTGGTGTGTATCGAGGAATTTAAAAATTATTTGGTTTCTGTAATGCAGAACAGAAAGTGAATCTGTCATCAAAAGAAGTCACACAAATTCAGTATGTAATGTGAGGTACATTGCCTGGCAATCTGAAGAAGAATGATAATCCAAAAAAATGTAGAATTGGAGTTCAAGAAACGCAGAAACTAATGCAATTGGAAAATAATATAGCTAAATTTTTAAAAATTAGCAAACTGGGAAAACTATTTGCAACTCATCTCAAAAAATGCCCCATTACTCATATAAAAAGATCCTACAATAAATCAATGAGATGACCAGAGAACTGATATAAGGTTAGATAATTAAAGGAAATACTGTTGACTCATATATGTATTGAGATCTATTGATCATATAAATCAAACTTTCCTAACATTCCATAACATCTTAAATAATAAATTTTCAAAAATCCCAAAGTATGATAACAAGATTTTACAAACTATAAACAGCCACTCTCTTAGGGCAACTTTGAAATACGGACCAAAGATGAACGTGCTTATATGCTTTGATCCAGAAATCCTGCTTTTGGAAGTTTATCCTAAGATGAACATATAGACACTTATAATGAAACAAATACTAAATGATTCATTACTTAAGAGCAAATAATTGCTAACAAGCCAAATGTCTATCAAATGGATCCTACACAAATAAACTGTTGAACAATCAAAATGAAATGTCACATTTGAAAGAAAGCAAGCATGTCCTAATATGAAAAAGATAAGACTATATGCAGGTGGTAACCATTAAAGAAAGCAAGGTATGTAAACGTGTGTAGTATGTGAGCCTTTGTTAGCAGGAGAAGCAGGAGCTGGAGTGGTATTCATATTCATTTTCTTAGACAATTGCAGTGAAAATGAAGAAATATATCAGGCTATCTGTGAAAAGGCAAATGAAGAAATATTTTGAGAGTAACCCCCTTTTTTTTCGTAAATATCTTATATTGCTTTTAAACTATGTATTACTTAAGGGAATTTTTAATGAAAATTTTAAAAATGAGAAGAAAAGTAAAATGTAACTGATGTTGAGCTAAAGCAATAAAATGTATGCCAGATCTTACACCCTTACTGTAAATGAGCTTTCTTATTATTCTTTTGTTCTTAAAGATTTGTTTGAGAACCAGAGTGATGGGAAAAGGGGAGAGAGAGAGAGAGAGAGAGAGAGAGAGAGAGAGAGCGAGAGAGAGCTCTTTCATCTGCTGGTTCACTCCCCAAATGGCTGAAATGGCTAGAGCTAGGCTGGTCCAAAGCCAGGAGCCAGGAGCAGGTGCACAAGAACTTGGGTTATCTTCTGCTGCTTTCCCAGGCATGTTATCTAGGAGCAGAATTGGAAGTGGAGCATCCAGGACTTGAACTGGCACCCATTTGGGATGCTGGTTTAGCAGGCAGCAGCTTTACCCATTATGTCACAACTCTGGATCCTCTGAATCTTAGTTACTTTTGATCAAAAACTGGGCATCAGATTTATGCACATCCATACATCTACCAAAGAAAGATTTGATCTTTTATCACATTATTGGCTTTCTAAATAAATTATGCCTAGGGCTACACACATAATAAATAATAAGAAATTGGTTTTTTTAATATGCTACCCTCTATTCTGACTTCCTTGTGTAGTCTTACCATTATATTTCAAATTATCTTCCTTGTGTAGGGCTCTGATACACCTCCACACTAACTCGTTCATTCATTCATCAAACCTTTACCTGTCCTCGGTTCTGCACATAACCTGGAGGCTGAAGATGTTCTACCTGCTATGATGTGTGTTAAATTCCAGCTCAGGAGATACAGTATAAAACATTAGGTAAATAAATAATGCCATCAGTTAGGGCTCTAGGAAAAAATTAAGTCATGTAAGGGAAAAGAACGTGGCTGATAGTAATTGGAGGTTGTTTTAAGTCAGTGTTCATAGAAAGTTTCTTTACAGCAGTGAGGTTGAAGGACAGACCTGAAATAGACACAAGCAAGTTGTAACAAGACTGGGGAGAAAGTTCTCCAGACAAGGGAAATGAAAAGCAAAAACCCTGAGGCAGAAAAGGAGCTTACTTTATTCTGAGAACAGCACATAACTCTATATAGATGGAAGGATGTCAAACCGCCTTGGAGTTGTGGTTTGTACAACATGTCAAGGAATAACATGGTTTGACAAATGTATTTAAAGCATCATTCCAGACATTGTGTGAAGAATAAAGTGTAGGGGCCAAGACAGGAAGGAGGTAGACCAACTAGAAGAGCTGGAGTGATACAGGTGATGCAGGATGAGGTTTATACTGGGTTGCAACAGGAAATGTGGTAGGAAATATTCTGACTCATGTATTTTGCATATAGAACTAGCAAATGTGTCAGTGGATTGTGTGTAGGAGGGAGAAGGAGCCCCCAGAGAGCCTTAGTGCATGGGCAGAGGATGTAAGTATCCCTGACTTAGGTGAGACCTAGAAGTGAAGTTAAAAATCCTTAGGCGTTGTTAGTGTGAATGTTTATATCATGATTTTTTCAATAGCTATTTTTACTCATTTTTTCTATCATGTCTTTTATTTTTCATTCTTTATTATTTCATTTATTTCATTGAAGAAATGTCTACCACAAGACAGAAGTGGTTCAATCGAAGCAAAAGTGTACCACTCAAGAGCAAAGATCATGGCAATTGATTTTTCGGAATGCTGAAGGCATTATGCTTGTTGACTTTTGGGTCAAAGAAAGATAGATCTGCTTGTTAGAAGAGTGTTTTGAGAAAGTTGTCCAAAACACCCAGGAAAGATTCACCAAGTAATCCTTTCTCAACACACTGGTGCTCCTGTCCTGTTTCAATGGGAAACCATTAGACATCTGCTTTGCAGTTCTGTCTTGGCTCCTTCTGATTACAACTTGTTTTCTAAAACCTTTAAAGGCATTGTTTTCGTTTAATAATACAAAAGGACTGATGTGGCATAGGCAAAGTCCCACAACTCTCAGTAAGTTGGAGGTGAACTAAATGTCTGGCATCATCACTCATGAAACTGCCTAGAAGTTGATGTTTTGTTCAGAGATAAAATTTATATTTTTTGTTTTTATCTCTTAGTTCCAATTTTTTTTTTCAGTGAACTCTTTGAACCATTCCTCACATATTATCCAAATTTTCTAGTGGTTCTGGGTTAGGAAGATTGTTCAGTTTTCAACTCACTCCTTTTAGGATTTTATTTTACCATTGATATTTTTCTTATTACTTTACCACCTCTCTATTTTCTAATTACTTGAGATTTTTTTCTTTTATGTTCATATTTTTTCTTTCTCCCATACTTCATCTTTGTTAAGCTTTCTTTTCCTTGTTTGTGTGCTTAATTTATTTTCACTATTTCTGTTCTTATTAATGAGCATTTTACCCTGTGACTTTTAATACTTTTTTAACTCTATTTTGTGCTAAATTTTTCATTACTAAAATTATTCTTTTTTACATTTATATTCTGAAATTTTGCATTTGCTTTTAGTTTTAACCCATGAATAGCTTAAGAGATGATTGTCTTGCTATTGAGCTGTTAACAGAAAATCTTGCCCTTGTTACTTATAATATTGGAATTATTCAGGTTGTTTTTCATGGCTTACTATTAATATACTTTCTGACAATTTCCTGAGCATTTGAAAAGAAGGCTTATTTTGTGCTTACAGGATAAAGCATTTATCATGTGACAATAACCTTATTAATTGCCTTGTTTGGATCTTCCATAATTACCTTTTTGCTGTTGTTCTACTTGAACTTGTTATTGCTTGAGACAGTAAAACACAGTCTCCTGTTCATAATGTTTTTTTTATATTTCTATTTCTATCTCCCATAGTTTTAGAATTATGAATACTAATGAATTTATTTGATGCATGACTGTTAAATCCTCACTGTAGGATCCACAGTTTAGCATTATAAAGTGCTGCCTTTGTTTCATTTAAGTGTTCTTTTAATTGCATTCACATTTTAAAACATTAAAATAAAATAATTAAAACTCACCTTCACTTTCTTTTTATTTGAATGGTAGATCTTTGCTTGTTTATTTAGGTTCATACTTTCTCATTTATTTAATTATTTATTTGCAACTTTAGCAATGATGATGTGTATATGTGCAATTGATGATAATTAGGAATCTTACTTTTTTGTTGTAGTGATTAACACCATAATTATTACATTATATACTACTAAGTTCTTTAATGCAATTTTTTAAGATTTATTTTTTATTTTTTTGAAAGAGTTACAGAGAGAGGAGGAGAGGCAAAGAGAGAGAAAGAGAGAGAGCTCTTCTATCTGCTGGTTTACTCCTCAAATGGCTGCAATGGCTGGGGTGGGGCCAGGCTGAAGCCAGGAGCCTGAAGCTTCTTCCAGGTCTCCCACATGGATGGCAGGGGTCCAACCACTTGAGCCATCTTCCACTGCTTTCCCAGGTGCATTGGAAGGGAGCTGGATCAGAAGTGGAGCAACTGGGTCTCAAGCCAGCACCCACATGGGATGCTGGGGTTGCAGGTAGGGGTTTCACCTGCTATACCACAATGGTAGCCCCTAATGTATTGTTTTAAATAGGAGTCCCATTGATGTTTGTGGAAGGAACAAAATTATTGTGTAAGAGTGTCACATGCATTGCGGATATTTTGTATTTCTTATCTTATTCACCTTCTAAATGGCAATAATGAACCTTATTTATTATGACTATAAAAACATTTCCGTATCTGATCATATTCTTCAGAACAGATAGTATATATCTCAGTTATGAAAGATTCCTTCAAAAATTACATGAGGGAACTTCAAAATACTAATGGATATTTTGCATTATCTTTTCATTCCATTTTCCACAATCTTTTTGAATTTCCCTTGCATATATTGTCTTTGTTTACTCCCATCATATATTTATTAGTTAAAAATGCTGTTTTCATACTCTTCTGTATATTTATGTCTCTATGTTGAGTGAATTCTGACTATTGAAAGTCAGGAAAGCATCATACTTATACTATGTCCCACGTTCTTGATTTTTCCCTTTATAACTTCTGTTAATTACATCATTTATACACTCTCAAGGTTTGAAACATTATTTCATATTGTATAATCACAATCTCCATATAGTCATGCGGCACAATGACAGTTTGGTAAATGATAGACTGCATATAGAATGGAGGTACTATGAGATTACATTGCCTCATGATGCCACAGCTGTCTAAGTTTTTGTCAAATTCACTCTACAGCATTCACATAATGATGAAACTGCCCAACTATACACTTCTTTGGACATATCCCCATTGTTCAACAGTATACACTGTATTTATTTTCATTTCTACAAATAAATAGATTAATGCCCATTGATTGTATTTTTGCCCCAAATTTTCAAGTTATCTCTTGGTGGAATATTCAAAAGGTACCCAAGGAAATAATATTTCCTGTTGCAGCTAGGGTAATCTGAAGGGCAGCTTGCTAAATATAAACTGTTTGGATGGAAGTTTTCGTGGAAATTCTTCACTTTCTTCTAGCACTGCTATAGAAGTCTGAAGTTTTGTTTGTTTAGCTTCTCTGCTCAGAGCGTTCGTTTTATTCAAGTCCAACATCATCCCTTTTTATCTATCTTAGAGCTGACCTTTCTGGGTTATATTTTCCCCTGGACAAGATGCCCTCTTTAAGTCATTAATACATGTTTTATTTCTCTTGATTCATATCCTTAAATAGCTGTCTGCTTCATTTTTGAATTGCTTCTAGGGTGACTGAGTTATGAACATATCCAATCTTAAATCTGTTATGCTTGTTTTTTTTTTTAATGTTTCAGAACTGTTCATTGATACTTCATTGATTCATTGATTTGCTTGTTTCTTGTTTCTGTTCTCTGCAAGGGATCGGGTTGCAAGCATGTTAGGCATCATGGATCTATTCAGTCTCTCACACTTTGTTTTTGTTTTGCTTTTTCAACCATTGAAGACTGTTCTCTGCTCAGGGCCACAACAAAGCTGAGCAGGGTGGAACTGCCCCTGGGATCCTCCTCAGTGGACCCCTGCTCTGTGCTTGGAGCAGCAACTCGTTTGTGCGTTTGCCAGCTTCATTTTCCTGTGTGTGATGAATGTGTTTCTTTCCTAAGCTTCTTTAAAGAGCACTGCCAACATGCATTTCACATCCTCTGCATTCTTGCCATTTCTTCTCTGAGCTACATTTTATCTATGTTTTGTGCTCTTACAACATTGAGGTGATTAATTCTCCTGGTTTTTAAAATTTAGAGGAGTTCATTTATCATAATTTTACCAACTCTGAAGAACCATTTTCCTGGTAAGTTTTTCCAACTTCCATAATAGGCCCAGTTCCTACCCACCCTTTTATTATTATTATTATTATTTGATAGGTAGAGTTATAGACAGTGAGAAAGGGACAGAGAGAAAAGTCTTCCCTCCACTGGTTCACTCCCCAAATGGCCGCCATGGCCAGCGTTGTGCCATTCCGAAGCCAGGAGCCAGGTGCTTCTTCCTGGTCTCCCATGCGGGTGCAGGGCCGGAGCGCCTGGGCCATCCTCCACTGCCCTCACCCTTCTTTCTCTTGTAGAAGCTATATGCAGATGATTTTGTGGGTCTGAGTTTGGAAGAGGCCTATGTTTCTGGCTGACTGCTCTCGGAGTACAACGTGCACGGGAGCAAACAGGACCATGTTCTTGTTTAGCAGGTATTGTTCTCATGACCCAGGGTTTTCCTTTGCTTCTCTGAGTATGTGATTTTTATAGTCTTTATTTCCTCCCAGCCAAAAGAAATAGACAATCATGTATTAATAATAGAACAGCTTCTCTTTTTGTACTACAATGAAGTCATGCTGTTACGAAGGCTTCTCTACACCTCACCATTTAGCTTTTCCTCCTCTGGGATCTGGGACCAGACTGAACCCAGTGAGTTCTTGCTAGGAGCTACTGCTTCCCTCTCAGTTGGGAAGTCAGGGATATGTATGTTTGACCCTTACCGCTGCGAAAAGCCCTCTGTGAACTTCCTTCAGCCCCGAAGTGGAGGCGTTGGCCACTGCTTTGCTCTGCACACACCTCTGTTGGACCCGCTTTGCCTCTAGCTGCTCTTCATCACATTTTGTGGTTTTCTGGGTTTCTGTTTTCATTAAAGTTAAAATGTATGACTCTGTTCCTGGATCTTATTGTTATGAAGGAATTGTCAGAAAATAAAAAGCAAACCTGCTGTCTTTGACCCTAAGAACTCCTTAGTCATTTCAACTAAACAATTTTGTTATTTTATACAGATTATCCTGTTCTACTTCCTGGGAGTGTGAATTCTCTTGCTCCTTTCCGTGAGGGGTTTGTGGCTACCTTGTTTTATGTGGAGTGATAGTTGTTTCTCCTAAATTGTAGGAGTTTCCTTATAAAGTGGTTTCGATTTGATTTTCTAAGAATGTTAAATGATCAAGGGCTTAAACCCCAGTTTTTACACCAATTTCTCACGTTGCCATTCCTGTACTATACAAATGTTATAAATCTGGGCTCAAGATCCCCTTGTAGGTTTAGAATTAAATGCATTGCTTGTGATTTTTCCCCAGCCCATGGAAAGATAAAAACTTCCGCTGGAGTTTTATTCCGTTAGCAGATGGAATTTCTAGTTTCTGTTTTATGAAAATGTGTAACCCTGGGAGCTTGCTGGGGTATAAAATGTCTGGTTATGGGCTATTTTACTTGCAGTAATAGGGAAGGCAGAGGTAGGAAATTGCTTCTAGAACAGAATATCAATTAAGCTATTTCTAAAACAGATCTGGCATTGTTTTACTTCAGCTCCCCCTGTATAGGGGCATGTTGCTCACTCACATCTCCCAGACTCTCACTCCAGTCCCAGCTGCCCAGGACTGTCAGAGCTCATAATAAAATGTTGTGCAGGTTTAATTTTGCTACTGCTAAGCAAGTAAAATGGCAAATAAACCACTAGTCAAAGCAAAGACTAATTATTCAGGAGCTTTCTTTCTGTAACTATGGTGTCTTAAAAACATTTTACAGTTCTGTTACTTCATGTCGGAAACTAGAGGAATTCTAGTGGATTAAGGCAGTGTGTGAAAACCCCCACACACGCACAGTTCTGTTGCCATCATGGTGGAAGTACCCATTCCATCTTGATTGTAATTTATGCAAATAGGATTTTGCATAGGCTCTGAACAAAAATTAGAATTTTTTATATAGAAATTAAAGAAACAAAGAGAGGCATCTTGATTTGAATATTGTGCAGTGTGTATAATCACATGGTACACCATTAATATTAATACCTTTATGTATCTATTTAGAAAGCAAATATAAGCATGTTAAAAATAAACATAGATTGACATATTTATGAGCCTTATTAATCATTCAGTGTTTGTCTCAGCGATGAGAGTCAATCACTCATTTATCACTTGAAGCACTTACACAGCTCTAGTGAGACCCACGTTCCTTAGCTTGATGACTTCTGCATACCTCCTTGGGTAGTTTACAAAGGCACTAGAGAATTATGTCATGCAGCAGGCCTCTTTACTGGTACTGGGTAAGATTGTATGTTTTCATCTGAGCCTTCCACTAACTAAATACCTCATGGAGAGACAGTCCCTTTCCAGAACTTGAAAACGCCTGGTGGTATTTCTGAAGGAGGATGGAGAGAGGGATCGTCCTTGAAGGGGACTACCGCAGCGTGAACCTTTTCTCCCTTGTCTCGCACAGCTGGATAATACTTGATCGGAGAAGAGCTAAATGAAATCTTAAGCTGTATTTAAAAAATGATTTCCCATAAACTCTACACACCTATTTAAAATGGGCACCAAAGCCACTGGAATTTATAGTAGAGGAGCAGCACAGTGAGAACACGAGTAATTGGGTCAATTGCAAAATCACAAAATGGGCCATTTTGAAACAGAATAGTTTCATTGATGATGATCATTTATACTTGCTGGCCAAATTTTGCTTGGCTTTTGATTTAGAAATGTAGAACTCAACTATTATTCCACAAATATAAACAGAAAGCATGGTAATCTATGAATCATTTTGTTTTGTTTTGTTTCTCAAGGTAGTATTCTTTGGAGACAAATGATATTCAACCAAAGAGCTGTTTTTTGAAGGTGTGGAATTTTTGTTCTTTCTTTTTTGAACATGTCTTGAATCATTAGGGACATTTCAGGAAGCTAAGAATTTTTCTTAGGAAAAATAAATATTTAATTAGGATTTCTAAAGGAAACTAGAGTATAAACCGGTTACATTGCACTTTACTTTATGTGTTTGTCTTCCTTACAGTGCTATGAATTATATGTGATGTTTTTTGTTATATCTTCATGCACCTCATAGTATGTCCCTCATAACAGAAAAGATTTCAATGAATACATTTTTAGAAAAATGACAAATAAATATAAAAATGTTTCACATAAATTTAAAAGCAGACATCTCACCACCATCACATTTTAATGGCATAACTTTCCTAGTAGTCTTGGGGATTTTAATCTCTCTTACAATAACCAATATTTAAAGAACAGAGTATTTAATGAGTACATCCTTCTTTACATTACAGTAAAGATTGCCTAGATTTTTGGTACAGTTATTATTTTGGTACAGTACTATCTGTTTCTTATTTTATTTGCTATGTTATAGAAATGCTTTTGTAAATTTTTTAAATCTATAAAAAATTTGATTGCTGCAGTGTCAGTCTTCAGTATTCCCACACCAGCTCTGGGTAGACTAGAGACACGACATAGCCATAAACTGAAGTTTACTTATTGTGTGCACTGAATTGGAATTTTGCAGGTCTGCAATTTCAGAATGAGTTCATTTTACCCTGAAGGAGAGACCTTAAAATACGAAGAGGGAATGAGTGCTCTGGTTTTGCTGGTAAAGCTTTGTGTGCAGAGATGGACAAAGTTTGTGAAAGGCAGATGGAGGGGCCGGCGCTGTGGCACAGTCGGTTAACGCCCTCGCCTGAAGCACTCTCATCCCATATGGGCACGGGTTCGAGACCCAGCTGTTCCACTTCCTACCCAGCTCTCTGCTATGGCCTGGGAAAGCAGTAGAAGATGGCCCAAGTCCTTGGGCCCTGCACCAGTGAGACCTGAAAGAAGCTCCTGGCTCCTGGCTTTGGATCCGTGCAGCTTCAGCCATTGCGGCCAACTGGGGAGTGAACCATTGGATAGAAGACCTCTCTCTCTCTCTCTCTCCCTCTCTCTCTGCCTCTCCTCTCTCTGTGTAACTGTGACTTTCAGATAAATCAATCAATCAAAAAAAGGCAGTTGGAGAAGAGAGAGAGGGCAGGAGGGGCAATGAGAGAAGCTACCTTAATTGTCAGTCTTTCCAAATGTATTTAATCATTGCTGATAAACTTGATACCTGCTTATTCACAACATAAGGCACTCTATAAAATAAATACGTACCTTTAAGAAGTGAAAAAAGGGGTTCCATGTGGTAGCAAGTTAAGCCGCTGCCTACAACACTGCCATCCCATGTGGGTGCTGGTTTAAGTACCAGCTGCTTCCCTGCCAATCCAGCTCCCTGTTAATGTGCAAGCGAAAGCAGCCAAAGATGAACCAAGTACTTGGGCCCCTGCCACCCACGTGGGAAACCAGATAGAGCTCTTGGCTTGTTGGCTGCTAGTTTCGGCCTGGCCCAGCCTCACCGCTGAGTCCATTCTGCAAGTGAACCATCAGACGGAAGACTATTCTGTGTGTGTGTGTGTGTGTGTGTGTGTGTGTCTCCCTGTCTCTGTATTTCTTTGAAATAAAATACATATATCCTGGAGGAAAAAAGGAAATGGAAAAAAAGCAGAAGGCTTATTAGTACCTGTTGACCAGAACACAGCCAGCAACCTTTCCTATCTTGTTCCATCCGGTGGGAGACACTAAGCAAGTAAACCAATGTGACAGCGAGTAGGCTTTGAATTGAGTGCGCTTGAATCCACACAAAAGTAATAAAACAGTGGTTTTATCACAAAGTAAACCTCATGACACCTCTCCCCCTGCTCTAGCTTGCTCCTCCAGGACAGCCTTCAAAGTCACCACCAGGCAATTCTGTCTCTCTCTGCAAGCTGAAGCCATCTGCTGAGGCTTGCGGGGGTAACTGCGTAACCATTCTCCGCAGCGTTCAGCATGTTCCGTTCTCTGCTGCTCATTTCTCATGTTTCACTTTTCCTGTCCCCACCACTGTTTGAAATGCTGTCCCTGCACGATGCTTGGCTTGTATGTTTCCTGCTCTCGATTTGCACTTCTGCAGGGAGCCTTGGTTCTGTTTATTAGCAAAAGGTATCAGCCCCTAAGCTCTAGCTTCCACCTGTGCTTGCTGCCCCTGGGGTGGTGTTGCTTCCAGGATGCTCAGTACATAGGTATCAAGAGTACAGGTAGGGAATGGGAGATCTGGATGAATCTCCTGGCTCCTGCCTTGTGCCTGGCTCAGCACTGACCATTGTGGCATTCTGGGGTGTGAACCAACAGATGGACGATCTCTCTCTTCCCCTCTCTCTCTCTGTCTCTTTCCCTCTCTCTGTAACTCTATCAAAATAAGTAAATACAAAATCTTTCTTTTTTTAAATCAGTACATGTTGGGGGCTGGCATAGTGGCAGAGTGGGTTAGATCGCCACCTGAGACTCTGGCATCCCACATGGGCACTGGTTCAATTCCTGGCCGATGTTCTTCTGATCCAGATCCCTGCTAATGCACCTGAGAAAGTAGCAGAAGATCCCCAAGTCCTTAGGAGGGTGCCCCTATGTGGGAGACCTGGATGAATTTCCTGACTCCTGGCTATAGCCTGACCCGGCCCTGGCCATTATAGCCATTTGGGATTTGGGGAATGAGCTGATGGAAGCTCTGTCTTGTTCTCTCTCTCTCTTAAATAAATTAATAAATTTTTTTTAAAAGAGGACATTTGAGTATACTAACCCATCTAGGCATGTACATCTGTAGCATTTCTATGCATATCCTCCTGTTTTGTGTTAAGCAAAGCGTGAGTTGACATTGATGTCACCCACTCTAATCCAGCACACAAGGTTCCTTCTGGGTTCTCCCTGGGCTTATCTGTAAACTGACACACTGAAGGTGAGAATCCTGGCCATAACAATCATCACTCAGTTACTTACTTATTCAATCCCAGTGTTTAATTAGAGCAAAAGTGTTCATCTTCTCTCCTAGGAGAAAGAACTTTGCTTGCTAGGGTACAGGGCTTGTGTCTTTAGTGTACAATCTCCACTCATTTGCAAATTACCTTAGATCAGCTACTCTTTCCTACATCCTCTTTTGTGAGGTTATGTCATAAGTTTTAAATACCATTAGACTCTTACAGTCTGACTTTCATGCTGGCATTCCCCACCAATCCAGCTGACTTTGTTTTGATTTGCATGCCTGAAGTTTTACTCTGTGATATTTAAGTTCTGTAGGTTTTGACAAATGGATGAGATCACAAGTCCAACAAAAAAAGGTGCCAAATGAAATAGTTTCACAGCCCTAAAAAGAGCCCGTGTTTCAAGTAGTCATCTCCTCCTCTGGCCCCTCCGCGGTGGAAATGCTTTCTTTCTGAATGGGTTTGTCTTTTTCAAAACACTATAGCCAAAGAATTATACAGGGGAATTCATCTGAGCCAGTGCGGGTGCCACACCCTAAAACCTCCAGAACTGTGAGCTAAACAAACCTCTCTTCTTCATCAAGGTACCCAGGTTCAGACATTTCAACAAATACATTTCAACAAATAAACTAACATGCAATCACAGAGTCGTATTTTCCTGTTGCATTTGTGCTCCGCATTGACCTAACAAAGGTCGTGTTAGTTGCTTCCTGATTTGACAGTTGCTAATAAAGCTCTTATGTTTTTGTGGGGACTGCAGTAGGTGGATAATGCAAACGGCTGAAGTGCTTCAAAGGAGACTGTAACATTTCGTATTCCCTTCAGCAATGAATTAGCGTTCCTGGTGCTCTGAATCCTCACCAGCAATTGGCATTGTCAGTAATTTTTTGGATTTTAAGTATTATAATAG
Source organism: Sylvilagus floridanus (assembly GCA_949820135.1). Lineage (NCBI taxonomy): Eukaryota > Metazoa > Chordata > Mammalia > Lagomorpha > Leporidae > Sylvilagus > Sylvilagus floridanus. The sequence continues at coordinate 15,845,912 of OX463239.1, read as the reverse complement.
ATGTGTAGGAGTATCCCATGCTGCTTTAATTTGCATTTCTGTAGTGAGAAGTGATGTTGAGTTGCCTTTCATCTGCTTGTTCACCATCTGTATATCCTCTTTGATGAGATGTCTGTTTGGATCTTTTGCCCAGGTTTTAATTGAATTGCTTGTTCACTTAGTTGAGTTTTTAAAATTCTTTGTATGGATGGATACAAGTCAGACATGTGCTTTGAAAATATTATCTCCCACTCTATGGCTTATCTTTTCATTTTCTTAACAGTATCTTTCAGAAGGCAATTATTTTGAACTCTATTAAACTCCAACTAAGAAATTTTCTTTCATAGATCATCCTTTTAGTATTATGTCTAAAACTTCATAACAAACTTAAGGTCATGCAGATTCTCTTCTGTTTTCTTTTAGAATTTTTGTGGTTTTCCATTTTCCATGTGAGTCTTTGATCAATTCTGAATAAATTTTTGTGTAGGATGTGAGATCATCATCCATGTTCTTTTTTTCTTTTTTAACATAGGAAAATCCAATTCTGCAGGTAGTTTTGTGAACAGAGTTTTTCTTCATTGAGCTGCCTATGCACTTTTGTGAAAAGTAAGATGACTATTTTGAGGGTCTATTTCTAGGTTGCCGGTTCTGTTCCACTGATCTATTTCCTCAAAATCATATTATCATGATTAATATAGCTTTTTAATAAATCTTAATCAGTAGTGCCAATCATTGAACTTTGCTGTTTTTACAACTTGTGCTGGCTGTTATCAATCCTTTGCCTTACACTTAACATAAGAATTCGTGTTTTGGTGTTTAGGAAAATATGCCTGGAGATAGAATGGTATGGGGTTGCATCATTACTTAGGGAGAATTGCTATTTTAATGTTTTAAGTCTTTTGAACATGGAATATCTCTTCGGTTCATCATACCTTTGATGTCCTTCACCAGGGTTTCATAGTTTTCTATTTAGAGATCTATAAATGTTTGGTTAAATTTATACTTGTGTTTCCCTTTTGTATTATTATAGTTTTTTAGTTTCAAATCTTAAATATTGTAGACTTTATTAAATAAAACTAATTTTGTTTCAATTAAGAATGATACTAGATTTTTAAAACTACAATTCTTGATCATGGTGTCTCCCCTCTCCCCTGCCAGGTAAGTATAAAACTACAATTCTTTTTTTTTTTTTTTTTTTGACAGGCAGAGTGGACAGTGAGAGAGAGAGACAGAGAGAAAGGTCTTCCTTGTCCGTTGGTTCACCTTCCAATGGCCGCTGCAGCCGGCGCACCATACTGATCAGAAGCCAGGAGCCAGGTGCATCTCCTGGTCTCCCATGCGGGTGGAGGGCCCAAGCACTTGGGCCATCCTCCACTGCACTCCCGGGCCATAGCAGAGAGCTGGCCTGGAAGAGGGGCAACCGGGACAGAATCCAGTGCCCTGACAGGGACTAGAACCTGGTGTGCTGGTGCTGCAGGTGGAGGATTAGCCTATTGAGCCACAGTGCCGGCAAAACTACAATTCTTTATATTAAGAAAGTACCTTCTTTTCATAGTGATTCAATCATAAAAGGATGTTGAATTATTTTTGAGAGGATATGATCATATAGTTTTAAAAATACTGTCTGCTAGTATGAGTAGCATTGATTTGTTTACAAATCTAGAAGAAATGTTGTGTTGGTGATATATGATCCTTCACATATATTGCTTAATTTGTGTTTCTAATATTTTGTTAAGGATTTATAACTGTGTTCATTAAAGGGTTTTTTTTTGTAGTTTTCTGTATTTGTAATACTTTTATGTGGCTTTTCCTAATACACTATTCAAAAAGTTATCTTGCAATTATTTTTTCTTCTGCTTTTGGGAGAGAGTGTGGGGAGTTTGTACTCATAGTATTTATTACCTAAATATTTGGTACAAATTCACTAGTGAAAGCGTCTGAGCCCAGTCATTCCTTTCTGAAAGATGTTAAACTACTAGTTAAATTTCTTTAATAAATAAATGGCTATGCATGTTGTCTAAATATGCTTGAAGTTTTGTAATTTATGTATTACTAGAAATAGGTCTATGCTATCCAAATTAATTAAAGTTGAATGCATAGAGTTGATAATTATCTTATTATCCCTTTAATGCCCATTGGATCTAGAGTGATCATTTTTCTTCTATTTCTGATTTGGCAATTTGTGTCTTCTTTTTCTTGGTTAGCTTGGGTAGAAGTTTATTAAGTGTATTGGTATTTTCAAAGAACCACCTTAGTTGCATTGATTTTATGTATTATTTTCATTGTAATTTCATTGGTATATGCATTTATTTATTATTTATTTTCTACTATTTGCCTAAGGTTTCATTTGTTCTTGTTTCTTAGTTTTATAAATTATCATTCAGGTCATCCACATCATTACTGATTTCTCTGGCTGTCTTATTTGGCAGTTATTGGCAGAGAAGTATGCCAAATATGCCCTAGGGGCCAAATCATCCTCAGATGTTCACAGACAACTGGAAACAAGGTCAGTGTGATATGGGCAGGCAGATAGGATTAAATTAATTAGATTCATGAGCTGGAAAACCATGCCCCCTTACCCCCTGCGTGATCTCACACTCCTACCAGATCTCACCTGTATATGCCCATCTAGTAATCAGGCTATATAACCATTCCTCCTTTAGAATCCCTGGGCCTCTTGCTCTCCTTGCCTCCAGGCGCTCCGCCTTTTGGCCCACCACCACCTGGGGCTACTCTTAATTGCACGATTTTCTCCACTCCACTCCAGCCTGTGGATTTTTCGTACATGATTCGTGGACTGCTCTCTGCCTGGTATGGACTCCCCAGCTCATTTTTCTAAACTCCTTTCTCCCTTTTATAAAACCCTCACCTTCCTGTGTATCTCTCTCACACTCTTTAAAAAAATTTTTTTTGAACTGCTGTGAGGAAAATATATTCCAGCCCAGACTCTTCTCTGTGCTGTGATGTAGTCATATGGCTCCTATTATCTAAAACTGAACAAAATTTTCTGTCCAGTTGATATGGGTGCAATAGTTCCTCTGACTGGACTATGAGTTTGGATGAGATCACAGTATATGTGGAGTTCTTTAAAACATAAAGTCAGACTTAGGAGACAGGAAAACATTGACTATTAAAATGAGTCATCATAAAATGATGCATTCCTCTAAGTTCTAAGGACATTAATATCACACAGCGTTTTCTGCTACTTGACATTTGCAGCCCAGGAATCAGCTGCTCTTGAATTGAGATTCTTTTCTTAGTGCTTGAAAGATAAGGACAATTCTCACTTGTTTCAAGAATTTTGCAAAGAATGTGAACTGTTAAGGATGGTAGTTTTCAAAGGATGGGAAAGACTGTGTCCTCCAGATAATTTTAATGACAAGTATTCCCAAGAATGTGGAAATAATTTAAAAATCACTTTCATTATTAGGCTAACATATGTCCAGAATTGAGTAAAATGACATATTGTTTCTCTGATATAAAATAAAACCATAAAGAGTTCTTGGCGGTGGGCAAAGACTCTCAATGGGGAAGAAGAGAGAAAAATAAAGTTCCACTAGAGGAGGTGCCACTCAAATTCTCTAGGGACATTAAGATTTTTAATGTTTGCAATAGGGGATCTTTTTATATAAAAGTGTTTTAATTTTATTTTTGACATCACAATAAAGCAATTGTTTACAGATTTACATTAATACTAAGAAACAAATGAAAGTAGTACTTAGGATTCAGTTGGTTGAGGCACAAAGTAGGGGCACTATGTAAGCATATGAATTTTTAAAACATATTTAATTCCCAGTTCCAAGGAGTAGATGTTCTTTTACCGTTCCTCCTGCTAAGAATATCAAAAGTATAGAGGCTCTCATGGTAGAGGGAAGAAGGCAGCCTAGACTGGAGACTCAAAGAACAACATGGCAGGGAGTTCTCTGAGGTTTTTTTTTTTGCCTCTTATAACACAGATTGAATCTTGGAGAAGCAGCAACTCAGAAACCCCAGTAAACCCAGATGAAAAACCAAGGACACAAAAAGCCCTGCTCATTACAGTCACAATGTTGTAGGCAGGCATACAGGTTAAGTTGATTAGGTTTGTGAGCTGGAAGACAACGCCTCTGTGTGACCTCATGCCCTTACCTGGCCACACCTGAGCACCCATCAGCCAATCAGGTTAATTAACCACTCCCTTTTGGAAATGGACTCAAAGTGTGTTATATATTGTTAGCCGTTGCAAAACACGCCAAACACCGGAGCAAGGGAAAGGGTTTATTGGGGAACACCCAACAGAGCGGAGAGAAGGGGCGGCGAAGGGAAAAGAGAGAGAGAGAGAGTATAAGAGAGAGAGCCAGAGGGGAGGAGCTAGTGAGGAGAGAAGATAGAGCAGAGAGGAGAGCAGGAGAGAGAAGGGCCAAGAGAGCGAGTGTGCAGGAACAGGCCCTTTTAAAACTTTGCCTGAGGGCGGGCAGGGAAGCAGGAGCAGCAGATCCCACTAGGATGGGGGTGAGCCTGGCTCAGGTAGCTGGGCCAAGCAGCCACCTGGCTAAAACTGCGCCAGTTTCCTAACACAGTGTGCCCACGCCCTCTCCCTCTCCTCTTCCTTGGCTTTTTGCCAGTGTGGGGCTTGCTGTGGCCCTGTGCCTCTAGGCCCATGGCCTTTAGGCCACCTGCCCCATGCTTCCTGCCCTGGATGCTCCTCCATGTGGCTGGTTCCTGGTGCTTGGTATGGCCCCAGATTTACTTCTCTCTCTAAAATAAAGCTTTCAGTCTCCTATGCATCTTTCGCACTAAATAAAAACTTAAAATGTACCATGCTGCCTTGTTTATTGATGCCGGTATTTAGAATTCTCTAAATATTAGGCAAGAACCCTTTCAGGCTTATTAATATTGGGTATTTATTAATAAGCATATGGTGATATCGTATAGCACCCCAAATTCCGGTAGCACGTGTGGCATTCCAGATGGCACTTCTGGCGAACTTTAAGGGGCCACATTTTCATATAAATTTTAAGGGGTCATTTCCGATATCACTATGAGGCCTTTTGGGGTTCTTTCCTCTCTTGGAAGCTCCCACCACATGCCGCTCCAGCTGGAGGTCCTTGATTCTAATAAATACTTTTTTTTTTTAATTTATTTTGACAGGTAGAGTTACAGACAGTGAGAGAGACAGAGAGAAAGGTCTTCCTTCCATTGGTTCACTCCCCAAACGGCCATCACGTCACTGTGGCGATCCGAAGCCAGGAGCCAGGTGCTTCCTTCTGGTCTCCCATGCGGGTGCAGGGGCCCACGCACCTGGGCCATCCTCCACTGCCTTCCCAGGCCACAGCAAAGACCTGGACTCGAACCTGGTGCCCATATGTGATGCCGGTGCCGCAGGTGGAGGATTAACCAAGTGAGCCACGGTGCTGGCCAATAAATACTTTTAAATCTCTTTGCTGTCCACTTGGAAATTCTTCCATGTGAGACAAAGAACCAAGGTAACAATAATTTCTCTGCCACTGTTTTCCAGTATCATTGGGAACTATATGATTTTCAGTTAAAATAAAGACTTTTTTTTTTTTTTTTGACAGGCAGAGTGGACAGTGAGAGAGAGAGACAGAGAGAAAGGTCTTCCTTTGCCGTTGGTTCACCCTCCAATGGCTGCTGCGGATGGCGTGCTGCGGCCGGCACACCGTGCTCATCTGATGGCAGGAGCCAGGTATTAGGTGCTTTTTCCTGGTCTCCCATGGGGTGCAGGGCCCAAGCACTTGGGCCATCCTCCACTGCACTCCTGGGCCACAGCAGAGGGCTGGCCTGGAAGAGGGGCAATCGGGACAGAATCCGGTGCCCCGACTGGGACTAGAACCCGGTGTGCCGGCGCCGCAAGGCAGAGGATTAGCCTGTTGAGCCACGGCGCCGGCCAAAATAAAGACATTTTGTATCATGCTATGAAACCATGGAGCTCTGATACACTAAATTGTGTCTTGTAATTAAGTATTTTTAAAAAGGTACCCTGTGTTATGGTGTTCAGCCAGATTTGGAACTAGGACTATGATGCTATTTGGGCTTTTAAAGATCCAAGTTTGTGAGATAGGACACACATCATTTTGTCAGGAGTTGCAAGCTCATGTATAAGGTTGAACTCAATTTGAGGTTAATTCGCATTCCTTAGAGTGTGTAATGCATAGGAAATTCTCAAGGAATGCCCATAATTGGTGGATTAATTCAGTTCCCTCTGAGCAGCTCAGACTTATTGTAAGAGAAAGGGATGAGTGATCCAGACAAGTCCCTGTACCCTCCTTTCTTTGGCTCCCTATGCTGCCCTCTCTGCTGATGCCAGTTGACTGTGGCAGGTGGGATGGGGGCAGAGGAGCCACAGGAAGAGTGATCCCCATCTGTAAACACACCCATTCACACACACACAATAGTACCATTCATTATGTATATACATTTTAAAAAATTCCTACATAAGGGACAAAAATATTGTCTCCATGTTGATTTTCTGAGGAGGGAGGCATGGTCTGGGCCACAGGACTTCTGTCCAGACTCAGCTTCCGGTGCTCTGGCTCTGAAAAATAGCCTCCAGCTTCCCTGGTTCCAATCCTTAGCTGGAACTCCTCCTGTGTCTTCTTTTATGACCAAGTATAATAAAATACCTCACAAGGATTAATTGTGTGGCTTTTCAAAATTGAACGTGGAGGAATTAGTTGCTGCTTGTCTACTCACATTTAAAATTGTTATACAGTGTTTATACTCCACTTGTTCATTGGGCTCAAAGCCACAAATCTTTCCTGAAGACAAATAAACCCGTTTCTCAGGAGGACTTTTAATGCTTTCTGGTATTAATAAGCTCTACTATTATGCAAAAGGTTTCTTAGTGAAATGAAGTTGAATTATTTTTAAATGCATATACTGATAAATAGTTGGAATTCAAAACAGAAACAGAAATTTATTGTTTTAGCTACATGGGTTGCAACTGCATTTTCCAAATTTACTTGGGTTTTCAGGGATATTAATCCTCCCGCACATAGTTTTAGTGTGTTTTCAGTTTCTCAAGAAACCCACTAGAGTTTTAAAATTAGTATTATTTCAAATGTATAGAACAATTTGAGAAGTAACATTTTATCACATTAACTAAAAGCTTAGGTCTCAAAGAGGGCACCTGTGTGATGCGTCTGTGGACAATCAACACCTCTGATTGTCTCAGGCAAAGGGAACACACTTCCCCTAAGTATGCACTTCCCCTAAGATTTTCGTTGGAAAATTCACAACTAAAATTCAGCTCTTTGAATCACGACTCAGATAGAGCTTACTGAAACTTACAGCAATGAGCTTTTTAAATAACATTGGCCTTCATAAACAAAAGTCCCACATTAGGCAAGGCAGGATAAACGGGCTTGGCTGCTTTGAATACTATGAGCAGGCTCAGGGACACAGGGGCGGCCTCCGGTTGTCTGGCACGTGGACCTGTGGTGATGGCTGCGGGTGGAGAGTGGCTCAAGTCAACAGTGAGGACCTGGTAAAGGAAGTGTTTAGGGGCTCAGGACTTGCAGGTTTGTACACTGAAGATAAGTCCGCATGGAAGTTATTTACTGACTCTAGGAATTGACATTCCCGGAAGGGGCAGTCCCTCCAGGCTCAGCAAAGCCCTGGATGTCAATACACAAATAAGAGTCACAGGTACTACAGGGAATGCCAACACTCTCTTGCACACAGAGAACAAATGCAGGGCACTTACAAGGAGCAAGGCAAGGGAATACTCATCACTTAAACGTGGGAGAACAGTGTTTCTCATCTCCCAGGGGCTGCGAACATTTGCACTGTTCAGCAGTTCTTCTCTGACACTGTTCCCAGGCATTTCCTAAAAGAATTCAATGAAATTCTATGCAGACACTCCCTAAGTAGTCTGGCTAACCTTGCTATTAGGAAATTTTTATCATACCTATGCAACCTTATTGTAAAGTTTCTATTTTGTGAGTGTAACATTGCAGAAGAACAAATACTGTGTGATTATTTTTATAGATATCCATCCTTCTTTTAAGCGAGGATATAATTTTATGATACTTTAAAAAAAAAAATCACAGGTAAATAACACAATGTCAACTCACAGGGTCCTCTCCAGAAACCTGCTCCATAAGAATTGAGATTGCCAGATCAGAAAGGAATTAGACATCAGTTCTAGCCAACCATGACCAGAACATCTGGCCCAACCCTTTCCTGGCAGATCCAGAGGTTGAGGCCAGAGGCAAAGCCGTGGGTTCTCCATCTGCATGAGAGCGTTGGTTTTCTTCTTTCCGTTCAGGCTTGTTCCCAGACATCAGCACAATTCACTGTCTGGTTACCTTCAACATCAGAGAGAATTGAGAATCCCAGTAATGGGAAGGATTTCTGACCCAAAAAAACCTGCAAATCATATTGATAACACCTGCAATACTGCTCTTGCATTCTACTGCCTGATGCACTGGTGTTAGGATTCAATTCCTCAAGCACACAATGCCTGTGCATGCCCAACTCAAGATCTTATTCTGAGCTTGCACGCCCTTGCCCTCAGGCTCTACCTGCATGCCCACCTGTTTGCTAAGTGTCTGCCTTTCCCTGTCCCACCCTGAGTTCTCCTGGTATCCTGCCTAGGGACTGCCTTCTTTCTCTGCTTCAGTCAGCCACACGATGGACCACATGGCCGCTCACTACACTACAACTCCCTAACACAACCATCTCGCTGGCATTCTTCCCTAGGACTCAAATATTGCTGCCTCCATCCCTTCCTTCCTCCTCTCTGGCTCTTTGAGGTTAATGCCAGCTACTCGACCTGGCCCTGTGGGGCAGAATGTAAACCACTGAGCTGGTCTCCCACACCCTGTCTGCACGCTTCTGCAGCATTACCTGGTCTCCTCTCCGCTGCAGTCCTCTAGCACTGCTGTACACTCAGCTTGCTCAGCATCAGGGACTCAGTCCTCTGACCTGCTGACCACCAACTCTTAGGTGGCTTGAAAATTGAAACTCCTATGTCCAATGGCCTCCCACCTATCCTTGCTATCACCATCCCTTGATCTCCAATTGCTCCACTCAGGAAGCTCTGCAGCTCACCTTGTCTAATTCTGCTCACACATGGCTCACGCCTTTTGCATCTTGAGCCTGTTCTTCAGCCTCACAGTTGCTTCAGACCTGATTTTGTCTTCTCTTTCTCCCCTCCCACAGCAAGGCCTTTGTACTTGCAGAACCTGTCTCTCCCACTGGTAGTGCCTCATTATCTATCAGCTGCTGAGCTCTCAGCGTGTGACAGTGACACTTTGCAGACCTCCCCCACAGGATCAACCCTCAATGGTAGGACTTCGGGATCTTATTAATTTCTCCCTGTGAATCACTGCAGTTGGAATTGTACATACATTTTTGTGATTATTTTACTGAGTCAATTTCCTTTAAGGACAAAGGACAATTTGAGGGCAGGAGCAGGGCTGCTCTGCTGACTACCTTAGCTTCAGTGCCTAGCACACTCCAGGGAGCAGATGCCACTCCTATGACTGTTCCAGTGCATGTGCATCTAGGAAGAAGTCACCTTGAAAGGCTTCTCACCTACAGGAGGGCACTGCCATTGTTATGAATTTGTTTGTTTTGCATTTTTATTTAACAGTCCATATTATTATATTTAAAAGGCAACACAGTACAAATGTTTAAAGGAAAAGCACAGATCATGTGTTTCCTAGTAACTTTTACATTAAATCACAAAAGTAAATCCATGAAAGAAAATAATACATAGTTTGGTCATTATTAACATTTAAGGGTTGGGCCAGAGCTGTGGCATAGTGGGTAAAAGTCACCGCCTGCAGTGCCGGCATCCCATATGGGTGATGGTTTGAGTCCAGGCTGCTCCACTACTGATCCGGCTCTCTACTATGGTCTGGGAAAGCAGTGGAGGATGGCCCAAGTCCTTGGCCCCTGCACCCACATGGGAGACCTGGAGGAAGCTCCTCGATTCTGGCTTCAGATCAGCGCAGCTCCAGCTATTGTGGTCAATTGGGGAGTGAACCAGTGGATGTAAGACCACTGTCTCTCTCTCTTGTTTTGCATTTTTTAAACTCCTATCTGGTGGTGAATTAAGGTCTCTGCTGAGATCAGCTTGTGTGCGGACAAAACATCTGAGGAATCGTCCAAGACCTCCTGAGTTCCTCTCTGATAGCCCTCTGCCCCCTGGGCCAAGTACCAGAGCTGGGGGCTCCCTGTGACCATGTGCACATTCCTGTAATGGAGCTGTGAGTAGGAACATAGCTCACTGCCTTTGACAGTATTATTAGGGCATAGCATTAGTGCTCAACTAATCCTTTGTGAGAAAGGAAGTCAGGGAGAAGGGGTCTTCTGGGAATCTACTGGAGGTTGACAGCTGGCTGCAGGAATTCCCTGTCCTTGGCTGGAGACCAGGAAATCTGCCTGATCAGATGATGCTATTGGCCTGTATCATGGTACAAATGCTGTAAATTACAGTAGGAATCGAGAAATTAAGAACTGTTAGGGTGGGTGCTGTGGCGCAGTGGGTTAAAGCCCTGGCCAGAAGCACCGGCATCCCATATGGGCACTGGTTCTAGTCCCAGCTGCTCCTCTTCTGATCCAGCTCTCTGCTATGGCCTGGGAAAGCAGTAGAAGATGGTCCAAGTCCTTGGGCCCCTGTACCCATGAGGGAGACCCAGAAGAAGCTCCTGGATCCTGGCTTTAAAAAAAAATAAAGAACTATTTTACTGGAGGTAGGAAGATGGTGTCAGATGTTTCCAAACTGGTGATTTGCTTCTTTTAGCATGGAAATGCATGTGCACGTAACCCTGCTTTTCTACTCTAATTTAAAAACTTTGGCTTTTGTTTAAAGATTTATTTTATTTATTTTGAAAGTCAGAGTTACAAAGAGAGGAGAAGAGGCAGACAGTCAGAGAGAGAGAGATCTTCTATCCACTGTTCACTCCCTAGGTGACCACAATGGTCAACTCTGGGCCAGGCCAAAGCCAGGAGCCAGGAGTTTCATCTAGGTCTCCCATGTGAGTGGTAGGGGCTCAAACACCTAGCCATCTCTTGCTGCTTTTTTCCCAGGCCCATTAGCAGGACACTGGATTGGAAGTGGAGCAGCTGAGACTCTAACTGGTGCCCATATGAGATGCCAGCATTGCAGGTGATGCCTTTACCCACCATGCAACAGTCTTGGCTACTCTAATTAATTAACTTATTAATTACTTAATTTTTAAAGATTTATTTGTTTATTTGAATGTCAGAGTTACACAGAGAGGAGAGGCAGAGAGAGAGAGAGAGGTCTTCCATCCGCTGGTTCACTCCCAAATTGGCTGCAACAGCCGGAGCTGCTCCAATCCGAAGCCAGGAGCCAGGAGTTTCTGCCAGGTCTCCCATGCGGGTACAGGGGCCCAATCACTTGGGCCATCTTCTACTGCTTTCTCAGGCCATAGCAGGAGCTGGATCAGAAATGGAGCAGCTGGATTGCAAGTGGAACAGCCGAATCTCAAACCGATCCCCATATGGGATGCCGGCACTGCAGGCAACAGTTTTATCCACTACCCCACAGCACTGGCCCCGGCCACTCTAACTTAAAAGCTTTTTGTTACTCTGAACCTGCATAAAGCATCTCTCCTGGATTTGCTCCTTCCTGGAGGCTGCTCAAAGGAGTCTGCCTTCACCCTCTACTTTTCCTATATAAAATCAATGGTGTCAGGACACTCAGAGTAAACCCCTGGGTGTGTACTGCAGGGGCTGTGGGGTCGAACAGCTTTTTCTCAGTATTACTCCATTAGGTGTCTCTCCTTTATCACTGGAACTCCATAACTTTTACAGAAATTTCCTTGACTGCTCGTAGGACAGAAATATTGATTTTTTTTCTTTTGATCATTTGCTTAAAGCAGAGTGCTTGCCTCTGGGGGTGACATTTTCCTTCTAGTCATTTTTAATTTTCCCTTCACAGTGGCCACTTTTCATGTTAAAGTACAATGACATTCAAGACAGCACCAGAGCTTGTTATTTTTACCAAATAAGCTCTGCCTTTGCATAGTAGAATAAGATGGATGTGACTCAAAGGCTCATATGAGCTCACTTCTCTGGAGCAGAAAGTGATAACTCTGCACAATATGGACACATCAGCCCAGCTGCTGAATGGGGAATTAGGCATGCAGCTCGCAGGAGCATGGATGAGGCTCTGTGTCTTGTTCCAAGAGAAAGTGGTTGTCTTTTTTTTAAGATTTATTTATTTATTTGAAAGTCAGAGTTACCCAGAGAGAGAGACAGAGAGGGAGGGAGGGAGAAAGAGAGAGAGAGAGAGGTCTTCTATCCACTGGTTCACTCCCCAGTTGGCAGCAACAACCGGAGCTGCACCAATCCAAAGCCAGGAGCCAGGAGCTTCCTCCAAGTCTCCCAAGTTGAGCCCAAGGACTCTGTTTTCCCAGGCATAGCAGAGAGCTGGATTGAAAGTGGAGCAGCTGGGACATGAACCAGCGCCCATACGGGATGCCGGCATGCAAGTGGCGGCTTTACCCACTACGCCACAGCACCGGCCCCAAGTGCTTGTCTTTAACTTGATCCTATTAAGATGCTGGTATTTGAAAAGATGATTATTTAGTTTCTTTTATCTGAATCCTGCCCTGTTGAGGTATGGAGATAATAATTCGTTTGTCCCAACTCCCATGCTGACAGCTTTTGCTCCCCATTTGAGGTACATAGAGTTTGGAGGCAGATTACATAACAGAGTTGAGTCTTGGTGCTCAGGAATATGATCCTCACAGAGGCTCATCCAGGTTAGATGTGCCTGATTGTTTTTGGCACTCTGCTCATTTAGTCAGGGTCAATGAAATTAGTCTGAGTGTCTGGTTAATATTGGTTCACAGTGTATCGGTGAATTAATTAATCATATATGAACGTATTACAAGGATATTGATTTATGCATGGTAGAGACAACTTTTCTCCTAATCTGGGAATTTGAATTTGACAAAATCTATTTTAAATGCATTTCATTGTGCGGTTAAATTATAAGGCATAAGTGCAGTGTAAAGCTTAAAATTAGTGTTATGTGTTAAAATTGGTAGTATTAGTATCAAAATGCGGAGGGGTTCAGATGGCTTTACAGTAAGTTTCCCTCCCCACTCCACAACCTAGGAGGAGATCCTGAAGTCAAACAGCTCTGTTACTCATGGGGTCTAGGCACAGTCCTGCTCATTCCAGAACTGTCAGCCTCACTACCTCCCAGCCCAAGGAGTTATTCAAACAAAACAACTTGGGAGCCAAAGTCACCTCACCCTCTTGTTACTTCTAAGCCTTCCTGCCTCAAGCTCTAATTGTTTACCTTTTAAATTATTTGAAAGGCAGAGTTAGAGAGAGAGGCAGAGACACACACAGAGAGAGAGAGGTCTTCCATCCACTGGTTCACTCCCCAAATGGTCGCAACAGCCAGAGCTGAGCTCATCTGAACCGAGGAGCCAGGAGCTTCTTCTGGGTCTCCCATGTGGGGGCAGGGGCCCAAGGACTTAGACCATCCTCTGCTGCTTTCCCAGGCACATTAGGCTAGGGCTGCATCAGAAGTGGATCAGCCGGGACTCAAATTGGCTTGCATATGGGATGCCGGTGCTGCAGGCTGGGGCTTTAAATATTGTGCCACACACACCGGCCCTGATGGTTCACTTTGTTCCAACCCCATGGGTCCATGCATAGCATGTGTTGTCCTCCATTCCTCAGGCTGTGAGTGTATGTAACTAATAAACTGCTGTCAACTTCACCCATCCAGCATATCCAGTATTAGCATCATGTGTTCTTGGTCAACCACGTAGTCATAAGGTGGTGCCATGGATCACCTTATGTTTCCTGAGGCTCCCACCCATGAAAATGACAACAATACAACAACTGCAGTGGACCAAATATTAGTGTGCACCTCCCCTAAATCATCTTGAAACCTAACTCCACAGGTGGAAGGAGCAGATACTCTGTGTCTGTGCTACCATAATGTGTGGTCACCCTCTAAAGGTGTTGAGGAGAATGTAAAGGGCAGCTGACTGCCCTGACTTTTTTACCAAACACTGCTGATAAAAAGGGGGATCACTTGATACTCAGCTACTCCCCTTATGCAAAAGCCCTAACCTATGTGCCTGGACTTTGCTCAGCCTTGCCGTTCACCAGCACGACAAAGGACTAACCTTTAGGTCAAATAAATGGCTTGATAGCTACCACCCTTGCCACGTACACAAGGGTCTTACTTGATGTGCCAGGGGGACCGACTGCAGCTCTTTGGAGGAACAGGTGGCCACAGTGACCCCAAAGCTAGCCCTAGACACAACTGAAAACTGCAATAACAACCAAAACATTAAACAGATACAAAGATCCACAATTTTTCCCATCTGGAAGTTCAAAGTTTACTAAAAGAATGTGTACATCAAAAAACAATGAATGAGCATTCATTTGCTACCGCAGAGGTGCACAATTAGCTGTAACATTTGACTAGAATGCAATTGGCAATGCTTCTTGACAATTGCATATTTACTTTTTAAACAAACTGCTAAAGAGTTCTCCAGAATGGTTGTACCATTTTGCAACTCTACCAGCAATGGATAAATGATTCCTGTAGCAGGTGTTGTGTGTAGGAGTTAAGTCACTGTATACCCTGGGAGGCAGCAGATGATGGGTCAAGTACTTGGGTCCCTGCCACCCATGTTGGGGATTGAGATTGAGTTCCAGACTCCGCCTGCTCCAGCCCCTGCTATTGCAGGCATCTGAGGAATGAACCAACAAATTAAAGATCTCTCTACATATGTCTTTCTATCTCTATCTCTCTGGCTAAATATTCTTTAAAAAATAGTCCTGTTGGCCAGCGCTGTGGCTCACTAGGCTAATCCTCTGCCTGCCGCGCCGGCACTCTGAGTTCTAGTCCTGGTTGGGGCACCGGATTCTGTCTCAGTTGCTCCTCTTCCAGTCCAGCTCTCTGCTGTGGCCTAGGAGTGCAGTGGAGGATAGCCCAAGTGCTTGGGCCCTGCACCCACATGGGAGACCAGGAGGAAGCACCTGGCTCCTGGCTTTGGATTGGTGCAGCGCGCCGGCCATAGCAGCCATTTAGGGGGTGAACCGATGGAAGGAAGACCTTTCTCTCTGTCTCTCTCTCTCTCACTCTCTAACTCTGCCTGTCAAAAAAAAAAGTCCTATTCCTCCATGTTTTCATCCGCATTTGGTGTCGTCACTTTTTATTACGTTTTTATGGATGAGTATTGCAGAATTCTTTCCTTGTGTCCAGCAGAAAGGAGGAACATTCTCAGCATTGCCTTGATGCATACCTTTGCATTCATTTTCTCTGACTGAGTCCCAGGTGAAGCAGTTCAGTATCCATGCTTGGGTATATATGGGCTGAGAGTCAGAGAGCATTTACTTTTTCCCAGAAGAAAATATGAATATGATTTCCAGAAAGTAAATGGATGATCATGGTCAACAAACAAGATCATGGTCAACAAACAGGATAGAGCAAACAAAATGTGGTTTTGTTTGTTTTTCTCCACATGTTGTAAAGGTTCGTTTCAAGGGACTTAATCCTGAGTGAAGGTGCTGAACAATATACAAGACCATGAGTTGTGAATCACAGAACGCCATGGAAGTTTGTGGTGGATTCTAGGGACAGTGAGTTGGTAACGATTGGATCTGTTCCTACCATGGAGATTGTATCAGTACCATCAGTAAGACATTAGGAAAACAAGCAAATAGGGAGGGGATCTATCATTTAATAATGAGGATACTCTCCATAAGGGACTCTCTGATGACCAACTGAACACGTGCAGTTGGTGTCTCAAAGTATGAATCACTTTTTCAGGCACATTTCCCAACAGTTTTCTAGATTTGAAAATTATACAAATGCTTCATATTCTCACCAGCCTTAGCTCATCTTGTTCCTTTGACTTCTTCAGTCTCTCTGCTGATGTGGCCAATGATGACAAATTCATATAGAATGATCAATAGTTTGCAAGTTTTTATTACTCTCAAGAGATGTGTTGTCATCACACCCGAATCAGATTTTCCTTATCTGAAAATTGCTTTTCTGAGAAACTGTTAAAAAATTCAAGCTTCTGGACATGAATGTTTATTGTGTGGTTTATTTATTTTATTTATAAGTCTGCCTGTCGTTGAGAGAGACAGTGTATATGCATCCAATGACTCAACTTAGAGAGCCAACTAGTCACAGTCTCCCCAGGGAGTCTGCCTGTTCATTCTGTTAGCCACTGAAAGTATGTTAGCACATGCACTTCCCAGCAGTGGTTATTCTGAGGTTCCTAAGTGAATCCAGTTAAAACTACTTGAGTCTTGGGGGAAATTTTGTTTCTTTTCCACTGTGGTGCATATAGAGAAGTTGTTCCTACTATCAACAACACCACTCTAGAGAAAAGATGCTGACTACAGACTTTAATTAGATTCATGAAACTCATGATTCTAGGAAAATCTCTAGGAGAACCCTATTTGAGAATATCTAGAATGTTCTCTGAGATTTTAACATATGTCTCTTAAACTGGGTTCTCTAAAGGAAAATGAAGAACTCCACTCGTCAGAGATGACTCTTAGAAGAAACAAATACAAATCTACTTGCTCTATTCATGGGCCCTGTTCACTATCAAGGGTGTATCTATCTAGTTCATGAAAATAAAGGAAAGGTTTAGATACTGCCTTTAGTACCTATGTAATGTTTTGATCTGTACTTGATATATTACATAATGTTTAGTGATAGAAAATGATAGGCTGCAAAACCTTGCATTTTCTGTCTCAGCATATTCTAAACACTTTATGTTCAATACCAACCACAGGTATTTCTTTTGTACTATAAACATCCTTTGAGCCCTGTGAAATAATTAAGAAGTTCAAAAAATTTATAGGAAATGGAATCAAAAGATACTGCACATTTTCCATGAGGTTTCTTTTTTATTTATTTTGCAGATAGAGTTAGACAGTGAGAGAGAGACAGAGACAAAGGTCTTCTTTCCGTTGGTTCATCCCCTAAAAGGCCACTATGGCTGGAGCTACGGTGATCCGAAGCCAGGAGCCAGGTTTTTCCTCCTGGTCTCCCATGCGGGTGCAGGGCCCAAGCACTTGGGCCATCCTCCAATGCCTTCCCAGGCCACAGCAGAGAGCTGGACTGGAAGAAGAACAACTGGGACTAGGACCCAGTGTCCATATAGGACGCCGGTGCCGCAGGTGGAGGATTAACCAAGTGAGCCACGGCACTGGCCCCTCCATGAATGTTTTGAAACACCTCTCTTAGGTCTGTCCACAGTTCCTGGCACAGAGTCCCTAAAACTCTTACAGTTAGGAATAGTAACAGAATCTTGTATTCTAATGTTTGTATTTTGACTTCAGTTTGTGGCACAGATTTCCTATATCCCTTGGGATTTCCTGGGCGATAGAAGTGTCTTTTTAAAACAAGGTTGCTGCTGGTGGACTCCTGGGGACGTGCTGGTCACCAGAAAGACCAAGCCATTGTTAGAGGCGTGGAACTTTCAGTCTCACCCTCTTATCCTCCAGGAAGAGGAGAGGGCTGGAGCTAACAGTAATCATCCGTCACGCCTATGCAGGGAAGCCACCATGGAAATTCCTGAAACTGGAGTTCCTGGGTTGCTGAAAACACCCATGTGCCAGGATGGTGACGCATCCCAAGCACACGGGGACAGAGGCTACTGCACTTGAGATCCTTGTGAAGCCCGTCCCGTGGCTGCTCTCCTGTGTTTCATAAATAGCCTTTATAATAAACTGATCATAGAAAGTAGGGTTTCCCTGAGTTCAGAGAGCTGATTATCAAGTGTGAAGAGAGTGTTGTGGCGAGCTCTGATTTGTAACTAAGCCAAACGGAAGTTGGCAGGAATTGAGGACTTACTGCTTGTGTATGGAAGCTGAAGTGGGTGCAGTTTGGTGGGGTTGAGCCTTCAGCCTGTTCAAGCTGATGTTATCACCAGGAAACAGCATCATAAATCAGTTAAACTGTAGAGTGTTCAAATGGTGTCCAGAGAACTGTAAATTGTTTGGTGTGGGAAACCCCACACAACTGGTGTCAGAGTGAAATATTTAAAGTTATGAGAGGATAGTACAGGGCTAATAAAACTGTTTGATTGTTCTTACTGTGCAAACTCCAAAAATTATCTGTGATGAAACTCACGCGCCCACTGCTCATTCGTCCCTGGGTGTTGGCTGCCATATTTGTTCCAGTGGCAGCAGCACCATGGCACTCCTGGAGACATGTGTGTCCTGCCCACTATAATGGGAAAGATTTCCCCACACATTTGCCTTTTCACTCATATTCTCTAGAAAATTTCCTTGCTCACTGTCCTTGCCAGCTCTTTGTCACCTCATTCTGCTTCCTGCTTGCATGTTGACTTTATCCCTTGACTCTCTCTCTCCTCCTTCTGAAATGTCCTTGACAACTACTGCTCGCCTCCCATGGAACTGGACATGGATCTTAGATGTCTTCAAGTATCTCTGCACAACACAGGTAAGTCTATTTGTATTCAGCTTTGGCCCAAACGAGGCAAGACACTCTCTCTCTTCATAGTCAGGAAGCACAGTGAAAACACCACTGTGACTGAAAATATAGGCACCTTTCGGGTCTGCTTGAGCTACCTCTCTCCGCCTCTCATTCTGCTTAGCAGGATCCTCTTTCTAAACCCCCTGTAGCACATCTGGGACCAGTCTGAGCATCCTCTACTGCTCATGGAGCTCCTGTGGCTTTTAAGAAGTGTCCACGCCTACTACTGTGAGGTGAAAATTATGCTTCTTCAGAGTGCATTTCACAGAGATAAGCATCTTCACTGAAGAGTCAACTTTCCCCATCTCAAGATGCCTTTATTGATTAAATTATCATGCCATAGTCAGTAATGTTACCAATATTGTTTCAAATTACCTTGGGCATCTTCTCTGGGCAAATGTGAGAGGGTGGGATGATGTGGTTATGCTTAACATTAAAAAAAATCTGGCATTGAATCATCTATGTTTTGATACACATCTGACATTCTAACTGTGATGACATCAGATTTTATAGAGAAGCTCTTTTTATAGTCTGATATAAAATAAGACCATAGAATGGGCCTGAGCCTGGGCATAATGTACAGCAAAGCCCAGAACTATGTGAGATGGAGCTGTCCAGGGTTTCTATCTTCAGATTTGTTGTTGTTCTTCCATGAGATAATGGTGTCTAGGGAGTTGATGACAGCAAAAATTAGGTGTCTTCCTTTCACTCAACCTTAATAATAGTCTCTTTGCAAGACTTGCAACAAATTTGTTTCACTCTCCTGATTATTTTTACTCCAGAGACTTAACTCTATCCTTTCTTCTGAAGCTTAAGGGTTCTGTCACTGAATATACAGTTGCTCCTCAACTCACCAAGAGTTACCTTCTGATAAACCCATTATGAGTTGAAGATATTGTAAGCTAAAATTTTTTAATGCATCTAATCTGCTACACATCATAGCATAGCAACATGGTGTGGAGTATTGGCTGTTTCCCCTTGATATTACATGGCTGACTGGGACCTAAATTCACTGCTGCTCCCAAGAATAATGAGACAGCATGATACAGAGTAGTGATAGTTCAGGAAAAGATCACAATTCAGAATTTCAAGTATTTCTCCTACCAAATGCCTGTGATTTTTGCAGTACCACTAAGTAAAAAATCATAAGTTGTCTCATCATGAATTTTGGGCTGTCCATGCACTTGATTTTGCGTAGGAAGTGTAGTTTTTCTCTGTTGATATTCAACTACTGAAAGTCTGCTTTGAAAGTTGCTGAAATTTTCTCAGATCAGCATGTCATCATTATTTTAAGAAGGATGAGTCAATACTCTGCCAGCCTTTTGCCTGCTTTGACGGCTGCAGTGAGCACCCCCCCCCCCTTTCTTTATTTCTTTTTCTCTTTCCTCTTTCTTTTGCACTCAAGCTCTGGGGTAAAAATATAAGAAAATATCTGTGGTAGGAACTGGCTAGTAGAGTTTCTGTTGCTGGACATGCAGGACTGGAGTTTGGAGTTTCCCTTAAAGAAAAAGGTGGCTAAACTCTGGCCATAGAATGCAGAACAAAGGGATTTTATATCAGTTTCAGAAGCAGACAATGATAACACCTCGCCAGTTTTAACCCCTACTCTTTTAAAAATTTATTTACTTATTTGTTTATTTATTTATTTTAAAGGCACAGTTACAGAGAGGGAGATGCAGAGAAGAGAGAGAGAGATTTCATCTGCTGGCTCACCTCCAAATAGCTACAATGGTCAGGGCTGGGCCAGGCCAAAGCCAGGATCCAGGAGCTTCATCTGGGTCTCCCACATAGAGGCAGCGCCCACACACTTGGGCCATCCTCCACTGCTTTTCCAAGCACATTAGGAGAGGGCTAGATAGGAAATGGAGCCTCTGGGATTCAAACTGGAGCCCTCATGGGATGCCAGCACGGTAGGCGGCCGCTTTGCCCACTATGTCACAGCAGCAACCCCTACTCTTACTATTAACATGGGTGCAGATTATGATCTATCTACCTCATTAGGTCCATTGTCCACATTTCCTTTTTTAAAAATATTTTATTTATTTATTTATTTGAGAGGTAGAGTTACAGACAGTGAGAGGGAGAGACAGAGAAAGGTCTTCCATCCGCTGGTTCACTCCCCAAATGGCCGCAACGGCTGGAGATGGACCTATCTGAAGCCAGGAGCCAGGGACTTCTTCCAAGTCTCCAACATAAGTCAGGGGCCCAAGCACTTGGGCCAGTTTCTACTGCTTTCCCAAGCCATAGCAGAGAGCTGGATCAGATGAGGAGCAGCCGCTCTTAGAATTGACATCCATATTGGATATTGGCACCATAGGTGGAGGATTAACCTACTACACCACAGTACCGCCCCCATTGTTCAGATTTCTCTATCCTTCTGTGTGTGCTGGGCAGTTGGCATTTAGACTGCTTCACTGGGATTCCTTGGACTTTGGCTTAAGGTTGAGTTCAGTCAATGGGGGTTCCCACAAGAAACTGAGCATTGGCAGAAAGAGGTGTCAGGCTAATCTGATCTGATCTTCCCTCATTGCGAGTTTGGCCCTGGCTGCATCTGTCTGTGGTCACAGCTTCTATCAGATAGCCCTTCTTAAAAGCTCCAGGTCTCAATTGCCCTGGTGGCAACACTTTTTCTTGTATCCCTCCGAGCCAAGATGGTCATTGTTCCAACTGTTGCTAACCATGGGCATTCCCCTAACTTTTGCCTCCATTCTTGGTGCATTAACTCTGTTTGTACCCTCTATAAAGAATTCTATTAAACCACATGCACCTTGATGCCTTCTGAATGCCATCTGTTTCTTGCTAGGATTCTGGTTTACACATTAATTGAATCATGATATCTACAGAGACAGATCTTCCAATGGGATCCCGGCATTGGGTTGTTTGCATTTTAATGAGTGGTAATGCTGGTGATCTACAGTGTGCAGCTAACATTGGAGGAGGCTCGGCCATATGGTAGTGGTTTTGATATTGGAAGGCACAGAGTTGTGGGACACCTGTTGCTTGCAGTTCCAGAGAGTGAAAGAGAGGCTTAAGAATTGAGTACTTAAAGCTGCAGTTGTGAAAAGCCACTATATAGAGAGCGAAGGAATGCCACACCTCATGCAGCCAAAGAAGGCCTGGTTGGGTCTTAGATCCAAGGCAGACTGGTAGAACATTCACTTGAATTCAAGACTCAGGATGGAATAAGATGTTAAGCTGAAGATGGGAGCATTTGGAAAGACAAAGAGATAGAAAGGGGTGTACTTCTAAATATCCCTGAAATGCTTCTGTTGGGCAAAGCAAGCTTGTTACTCCACCCAGGGAAGCCATCATGTATTTCAGAGGTTCAGTTATAGGAAGAAAACCATACTTCCCTCCCCCAACCCTCTCCTTCCCTCCCTTATTTGCTTTTCATTAATTGTTGTAGAGATATAGTTTTATTTTAGTTTTAGGTAGAATTGTTAATAAAATATTTTAATGAAAAAGAAATAAAGCAAAGAATAAACATGCAAATTGCATGTGTATATGTGTATTAAATATATGTATCTATGTATATAGTAAACCATCCTAAATCCATTGTGAAATAAACCAAGGTATAAATAAAATTAAATACTGAATAAATTCCTCAGTGACCAGATGAAAAACAAAATATAGGAATAGAAATCTTTAGTTCTGAAAGATGAAAAGTGGTTTAACACATTTATGTACTTTTATTTGTATTTCTTCTTTCATATTCAGCAATTAATAACACAAAGTACTTAATTTACTGAACTTAACAATGTATTACACTGGAAGGCAACATTCCCCTACCCCTTTTTTTTCTCTAATAATCTTATTAATGACCAAAAAAGTAGATAGCAATAAGGGCCAGTGCCGTGGTACAGCGATTAAGCCGCTGTCTGCAATGCCAGTATCCCACGTGAGATTAGAGTTAGTTTTATGTATCTGTATATGTCACATATAAACTGGATTATTTCTGAGTAATGAAGCCGGTTGTACATCTGCGCTCTATATCCATGGTTATTCTAGAGATGATTTTTTGAATAGAAGGTGGTCAGATTCCTTTGTTTACTCTTTTTTTAAATAAAGATTATTTGAAAGTGAAGAGTTACAGAGAGAGAGAGAGAGAGAGAGAGAGAGAGAGAGAGAGGTCTTCCATCAGCTGCTTCACTCTCTAGATGGTGGCAATGACCAGAGCAGGACCAGCCCAAAGTCAGGATCCAAGGGCTTCATCGAGGTCTGCCACGTGCCATGGCCATGTTCTGCTGCTTTTCCCAGGACATTAGCAGGGAGCTAGATCAGAAGTGGAGCGTCTGGGACATGAACTAATGCCAACATAATATGCCAGCCTCACAGGCATTGGCGTTATCTGCTACCCCACAATGTTGGCCCTTTAACTATTCCTTCTAAGTGTGAAAGTGAACCTTGAAATCTGGCTGAGAAACACAACACAACTTACTAAAGCTGTATGTATCAGAATAAAATCGAGAATAACTGTTGCTATCCAGCCCCACTCCCACTGTAGTATGAAAACAGGTCACTGGTGTCCTCTTTGAAACAATTGTTATAACTTGCATGAATACCTGTTATCATGCTTATACCAATGCTATCACTTGTTTCATTAATAGCATCTTATACATCTGACAAACATAGTAAGATGGTAGCTGTCTTGTGACGTTCTCTACTCTGGAATGAGAACTCAGTTTCTTAGCCAACAGAAAGTTTAGATTTTAAATACTAAGTGGTTTTTAAAATTGGACGGTTTTAGATATAACTATCATATCCAACATTTTATTGAAGTTTATGCCAGGTAGTATTTGAGGCCTATATTATTATTTAAATTTTTTAAATATTGAATTTTTTTTGAGAGGCAGAGAGGTGGATCAAGAAAGCTCCCATCTGCTGGTTCATTCTCTAGTGCCTGCAGTGGCCTGGGCTGAAGTCAGGACCTCAGTCCAGGATTCCCACATGGGTGGTAGGAGCCCAACTACTTCAGTCATCACCACTGCTTCCTAGGGTCTGCGTAAGAGGGAGCCGGAATCTGGGGTTGGAGGTGGAAGGTTGAACCCAGGCACTCTGATGTGGTATGCGGATATCCTAACCGGTACCTTTACTGCTGGACCAAATGCCTGCCCTTATTTTCATGTATATAGGTTTTTAATTGCTGAAGAAATTTAGCTATACATTACGTAGAGGATAAAGTCCATGTCATCTAAAACTTAATTCTCTGGCTTTCTTTTCATTCATATTTTTAAAACATCATCACTCACTCATATTTAAACAGAAATACAAATCATTAAAGTGTATGAACATAGAACACAAAATGTAGCTTTTACTTAAGCAGTTACATGAATGAGGCTGTTTTTAAGTTTCTTCAATGACAACCCTATTTTAACCATTGAACAAATTGTACTTAAACTAACAGTAGTAAAAATGTAAAAATTCTAAGTTAAACATGAAAATATGAAGCAACAACAAAAGAACAGGAAGTATCTTCATTACCAAACAGATTAACAAATGTGCAGACACTCAGATGATTTCTGAGGCATAACAAAACACCTACATCAAAGGTTGCCTTCATTTGAGAGGTATCAATGCATGTTCAGTGTTAGACCATTTTAGCACTTGCAGTATATACAAAGCAGCATTAGACTACTATGACTCACATTTGAGAAACATAGATTTAAGCTTTATGCTGTAATTTGCCAATTTAACTTTATAGCCAACATAGTGACAATTACTCATCTCATATTTTTTCTTCAGAAATTCAATAAGCAAGTTATCATTTAAATGCATGGAATAATGTCATGTCTTCTTCCATATAATAGTAAATTTTAAAATCAAAATACTTTGTATCATGGAAACTTTCTCCAGTTGAATTTTGGAAGCCTCAAACACAAAAGAGTTCACAAGTGCTTACAAGCACCACCGTTATTTTCATCCTTCAAGTAGTTCAAATCTTTATTGCATTTTAATTTTATCCAGAAATGAAAATTTAATTCATTATATAATGTATCTGATCAATTTCCATTTTCAAGTATTCAAATAACGCAAATTGAATTATTTTCTTTGTGGCAACAACACACTTATGAACTGAGCTTCAAAGACAGGGAAAAATTCATTTAAAATAACTGGTGCACTCTTCTGCCCAAGGACATAAGAACTAAGACTGAACACTGTAATCACACAAATGGTATGTAATAAGAGATGGAAAAATAAAAGCCAGTTCAATATAATCAATATCTTCTTTCTAAAAAGATCAAAAACAGATGCCTTGATATGTGGCTAGATTCCCTGTAGCAGGATATTCTGGAATCTAAGGAACTATAGAGGGAAAGCCAGAGGAAGTTCAATTTCCCTGCTGTTTTTCTGCAATTGTTCCTATTGTTTACTTTGGACTTGCTTTGTACTTGTACTGGGAGATTTTCTGCCTTCGCCTTCTTTCCTGGTGATGACCATGTTTCTGTGTGCAGCACATCCTTAAGCATCTTTTGTCAGGCTGAATGAGTGGCGACAAGTTCTTTCAATTTTTGTTATGGAAGGTCTTTATTTCAACTTCATTCCTAAATGAGAGCTTTGCAGGGTACAGAATTCTGGGTTGGTAGTTTTTGTTTCTTTTAAGATTTTGAATATATCTCTCCCTTCTCTTCTAGACTGTGGGGTTTCAGATGAGAAGTCAGCTGTGAGTCTAATTGGAGATCCTCAGAGTAATCTGGCATTTCTCATCTGCACATTTTAGAATCCTTTCTTTATGTTTTACTGTGAAGAGTTTGACTACAATGTATCATGGTGAAGAGCTTTTCTGGTCATGTGTATTAGGAGTTCTATGTGCTTCCTGTACTTGGACATCCCTTTCTTTCTTCAAACTAGGGAATTTTTCTGTAGTTATTTTACTAAAAAGGCCTTCTAATCCATTCTCTCTTTCCATGCCTTAAGGAACTCATAAGACCTATATGTGGGCACCGGATTCTGTCCTGGTTGCCCCTCTTCCAGGCCAGCTCTCTGCTGTGACCCAGGAGTGCAGTGGAGGATGGCCCAAGTGCTTGGGCCCTCCACCCGCATGGGAGACCAGGAGATGCACCTGGCTCCTGCCATCGGATCAGCGCAGTGCGCCAGCTGCGGCAGCCATTGGAGGGTGAAACAATGGCAAAAGGAAGACCTTTCTCTCTGTCTCTCTCTCTCACTGTCCACTCTGCCTGTCAAAAAAAAAAAAAAAAAAGACCTATATGTTGGGTTGTTTGGTCGTATCCCATAAATCTCTACTACTCTTTTTTTTAGTTTTCTAATTTCTTCCTTTTTTTTTTCATCTGACTGTAAAATTTCCAGAGATTTGTTATCTAACTCAGATATTTCTTCTGCCTCACCAAGTCTGTTGTTAAGGCTTTCCACCACATTTTTTATTTGATCTATTGAATTCTTCATTTCCAATATTTCATTTTGATTTCTCTTTAAAATCTCAATTTCATGGGAAACGTGTACATTCATATCATGGATGGATTTCTTTAATTTGTGAATTTGCTTCTGATTACTTCCAAGTAATCCTAAAATCTATTTTTTGAATTTGGTTCCCAGCTTTTCTTTAATCTCTTCATTTTCACATTCTAGCACTGAAGCACTATTGTGTGCCTTCAGAGGCATCACGTTTTCTTCCTTATTCTTGTTTCTCGAGTTGCTGTGTTTATTTTTGGAAATTTGTGGAGATACTGGTTTGTTTTTCCTGTGTTGACTTTTATCTTTGGACTATGCCTTTCTGATTTAGTGGACTGGCTGCTGTTTCAGTGACTACCCTGGGGCATGTCCTGGGTGTGGCCAGGAAGCTCTGTTCAGTGCTTCAGGGTGAGGGGAGTGTGCAAGGTGACACCCAAATTGGGCATAGTAAATGTCTGTTTTTCTTTTTAATCAGAGGGGAGGATTAATCTACTCTGTTGGCATAGTCTCCAGTTCACCTCCTCTTCTCCAGAGACCAGTGCCTGGTTGTTAGTCCCAGTGGGTGTAATATTCATTTGCACTGCCACAAAAACCACACAAAAGATCCGTGTGGTCCTTGGTGTGAGCATGGATCCCACAGCAGTGACCTCATCAGGGAATCAGGGAGCTCCTGGCATGTGGAGCTGCCCACAGTGACTACCCAAAGACCCAGCCACACCCTGCAGCTTCCCACACAGCCACAGTGTTTTCACAGTCCCAGTACACAAGCCTCCCAGTCATGAGCACCCAGCCCCTTGTCAATTCTCCCAGCCAGACTCAGGCATCTCCACTTGGCTGCTTGCTGGGTGTGCGTACACAAGTTGGCTCAGCTGTTACGTATGTCCAAAATGGCACCCACCCTCTCTCAGTTAGTTACAGGATACCAGTGCTGGCTGGTCAGGAAGAGAGAAACGTGCCCTCTCGCTTTTTCCCTCTGGGTTGGCAGGTGCACCATCCCCCAAAGGGCTCCCAGCTGTACTCACGCCAGGCACTTTCTACAGCTTTATTGCCAGTGGCTTAGGCTGCTGCAGTCTGGTCTCACCTCACTCTCCGAAGCTGGTGTTGAGGCTCTTGGCAGCTGGGGTCCTGAACTGTGTGCATCCAGACCCTCCACATGGGTCCACAGTGTCCCTCTAATTTGTATGGCGTTCCCTCTGTCATTTTCTCCTTAATTCTTCCCTAAGATTGTACTCTCCAGGTTCTTTTTTTTTTTTTTTAAACTGTTTTCCCCTACACTAAAGCAGTAAGCTCCCTCCCTATTCCACCATCTTGGAGTCTCCCTCTCGGTTCAAGACATAATTTTAATTCACTCTATAATCACAGGCTTAATTCACCACTAACCATAATGTTCAATAAGTAAAAAGTAGAAAGACTACAGTTGCACAGGATTATAAACAAGAACTAAAATAACAATCACATCATCTGTCTTAAACTGCTCAGTACTGCAACAGGGTCAAGCACAAGATGTGCCAAAATTGGGGAAATGACAAGGGAGAGATGCTTTAAAACGAGGGAAAGAGGAAGAGGGGAGGTCAGGGCCAGCTGATGTGTGATCTGAATCATCTGGCAGAGGTGGAATAAGACCTGAGAGCTGAAGACATCCTTTTCCCAGAACTGCCGGTCCAGACATGGAAATTCTAGAACTGTCCACAATGATCATGGTTTATCCGATGGCAGGATCTCCAGAACCATGTGGCGTCCTAAAGATAGCTGGTTGACAGCCCGGTTGTATGTAATGTCTGTGCTCTGTAGAGCTCCATTCTGCTCGTTAAGCATCAGTGACATTGCCTGTGTGCTCTGGTTGTGCAGAGATAATGGAGCAGGCAAGAAACAGAGGTTCAGCCTTGCTGTGATGTGCGTTTAATGACACTCTTGGTGAAGAAGCGACTTCAAACTACTAAAGGTGGGAATGATTTCTCTACACTCCAGAACTTACTCTGGTAGTAGTAATTTTTCACTTTGGCTTAGAAAAACTTTCTGCTCTTGGCAACAAAATTTCCCCAGTGTAAATTTCAGCTGCACAGGAAGAAGATCACCCATATGCAGAAATACACCCATTATTTACGATGTGGAAGAAACACTGAGCTGTGTTCATGTGATAGATCATGAAGAACGACAGCCAGTGTGTGTGTATGTGTGTGTGGGGTTGCATCTACGGATCCATATCAGAAAAAATAATTCAACAAAATAAAAAATGTAGTTACTTGTGACTAATGGATTTTGAGAGTGACTTTTACTCATTTCCTTATAGTTTTATTTTTAGCAAGATGAATTTGCTGCATGACACTGTAATATCTTTATATCACAACAAGTGATCAAAATTATTTTCATCTTGAAGATAAATAGGAGAAATTTGTGTCTTCTATACACTGAGTTTCTGTAGCTGTGTGGGTGATTCTTCAGAGGTGGACCACACAGGTGGAAGATCAATCAGGTTCTTTATGAAAAAGACCATGGGCACAAGCAAGGCCCCAGGTGTTCTGCATAGTTCTAGCAAGGAGTTAGTGAGTTTTTGTCTGGTCCTTTGCTAGCCCTTCATGACCCTGCCTAGGAAAACTGCCCATGGTTGATGACTGCATGGGCTGTGTCTGCTCTCCTACTCTGTGCCCTCAGGGTTCATCTGCAGCCTCATCTGCACCGCCTTGCTTCAAAGCCTTGATAATTCCAAGGAATGGCAGTGGAGAGTGGGGAGCCAGAAAGAAGCAGAGCAGAAGCTCCTGATAGACCTAAGGGAAAAGTGCTGAAGGAAGTTAAGAAAAAGCAAAAAGATTAACAGCCCCAGACTTCAGCTCTTCAAATAAAACTCGGGTGCTTCTTTGTTGTCTTCATACTTAAATGTGCTCCTCTAGCTACTTCTAAAAAGAAATGATCATGAGAGCAATGCTGATGCTTTGACTTGTTAGCTAGCCAGGAATTGTGTAAACATGAAGAGAAGGTTACAGTCCAACTTACCTTTCCCTGAGCAATTACTATTCACGCCTTTCTAAACAAATCCTTTATGACTGCAAAATGAAGGGATTAAATAATATAAAATGAACAGAGTTTATGGAAGAAAATAAAAAATTTCATTCTTCCATAGACTCACACATAGACATGATATGTAGTAGATGTGATATGCTCCATTATTTTACATGTTTATTCTATGTTCTATTTATAATTTGGTGTCTGTATTTTTTAAACAGCATTATGAATTTTTTTCTATAATGGATGGTATACATTATTACAAATTTTAAGTAAAGTATATCATATTTTAATTGTGTCACTAAATTCTAATTTACTAAGCTATTTTCTTCTGTGGATAATTTATAGTCAATTGTATTTTAAAATAAATAGTGACTTCACAAATATTAAAACTTTAATCATTTTGAAGGACAGATTCCCAGAAGTGAAATCATGGATCTCAAAATTATACCAAAACTCATGTATGCATGATTATGATAATATCATATTATGATAGTTTATATTATAGTTGATAGAATGCCAAATAACTTTGAAATAGGTCACAGCACTCATTCAATACACTTTCAGTAAATATTTGAGTCTGCTTTGTATTAGACACTGGACTGGGTAATGGGAGTGCAATTATGAGAAAATACAAAAGGGGTCTTGAACAAGTTCATGGAAGATGTCCACTGCATTTTAATTTCATTTTTCAAAGAACTCTTTGTAGAAAGTAGTACTTGCTGTTAAGGAGTTGACAAACCAATGAGAAATACAGTAATAGAAAAAATAACCCCACAAAAATGAACATTACAGACTGAGCAAGATGCTGTCAGGGTTCAGAATGAGAACTCTGCGTCTCCCACCTCCAAACTTTTCTCAGCGGAAGCCAAGAAGATCCCCTAACATCTGTGTGATCCCAGAAATCCAACCTGTCTCTGTGGTCGAGTGTGACAGTCACTATTCTCTGTGGGGGGTGGGGGAAGGGGACCAGGCCTGCTGTCCTTGTTCCTTGCTGGTCTTGGTCACACCGAGTGCAGACTGTCCAGACTGTCCTTTCTCTGAGTAAGCACACGCAGCTTTGGGAATCCCTGCTCCAGATTCCACCCCCCAGTGCTCCCCGGCTCCTCATGCTTGCGCACCGTGCCTCCTGAGAGGCCTGCTCAGTCCATATCTGTGCTTCATCTGCCCAGATGGTCTCTCTCAACGTCCCTTCACCTTTTGGTTTGAGTGAACTCCTCTTCTTCACGGACCTTGCTTTCCCTATAGCACTCATTAAGTGGTGACGGAATGTTCTCTCACCTGTCTCTGTCTCTGGGTGGTTATGAGAGTCCTTGATGTTGTGTTACTAATTCTGTGTTAAGACACCCCCCAACCATACACACACACAGAGTTTCCATTCTGTATTTCCTGTTCTCAGAAGACAAACTGCTGCTTTATTTCTACAGCAATGACTCCTACCCATTCCTTGTAATTTTGTGTCATCTGGCTCACTGCCATTCACTCCCTAAAGATGCCTGTCATAATTCCAACTGCTTGCAACCTATTTTATATTTAAATAGTTGAACAAACGTGATATGAAGGAAACAAAAAGCATGAAGAGAGTTAGAATAGTTACTAAAGTCAGATAAAAGAGACTTCAAAGACAGAGTGTTACCAAAGGTAAATAGAAACATTTCATAATGATCAAAGGGTAAGTCTATCAAGAAGATATATCAAATATAAATATGCATGCACCTAATGGTGGAGTTTCAAAATCCATAAAGTATCAACTGGTAGAAATTGAAGGAGAAATTCAAAATCTCAAAATCATAGTAGAGATTTTATCATATTCTGTCAGCAACTTATAGAATCAGCTGGCCCCTAAGTGTTCACAGTGAGGCCATAGCCTCCTGAATATGGGACATGGCTGCAGTCTTCATTCTGCCTAAGCAGACCTTGCGAAGGCAAACCTTCCTAAATGGAATGTGGCTGCAGTAAGCAGGAGGTTTGGGTTATTATTAGATATTGCTTTAAGGAAAACTCCTCATCATGCTCCAAGGGCACAGAAGATGAGCCAGGAGCAACATGACCGCCAGGAGCAACTTGAACTTTTGCTTCCCATCATAAATATGCCACACGATGCTCATCTCGCTTGCTTGTGCCTGCTTCTTATTCTTTTGCTATGATTAGTCCAGCTGTACATTCCTAATTGTTATGTCACTAGCTGAACCCTAGATTAAATAATAAAAAGTGCCGGCTGGAGCTATCTGGCGGCACTCTCAAATGAAGATGTCCGTGTTTCGGCTTATCGTTTGAAGCTCCACATGCCTCAACTCCAGCCCCAGGAATAAAACATTTTAAGGATAGAAATAACACAATGAGCAAATATTATTAACAACTTTATGACAACCGTTTAGAAAACATATTAAAGAGGCAAATTGCTTTATACTTACAAATTTAAAAACTAGCACGAGGTTTTAGAGAAAATATTAATATTTCTGTATCTTTAAGAATTTGAATTCATTATCAGAACTCTCCCCACTAGGCCCAGAGAGTGCGTGTGTGTGTGTGTGTGTGTGTTTATATATATATATATATGTATATATATATATATACATATATATATATATATGTGTGTGTGTGATTTACTGATTTATCTGAAATGCGCAGTTATAGAGAGGCAGAGGAGGAGAGAGAGAGAAAGAGAGGTCTTCCACCTGCTGGTTCATTTTCCAAATGGCCACAATGGCTGGCACTGGACCAATCCAAAGCAAGGAGCCAGAAGCTTCTCCTAGGTCTTCTACATGGGTGCAGGGGCCCAAGGACTTGTGCCATCTGCTACCGCTTTCCCAGACCACAGCAGAGAGCTGGATCGGAAGTGGAGCAGCTGGGACTCTAACTTTGCCCATATGGGATGCCAGCTCTGCAGGTTGAGGCTTACCTGCTGTGCCACAGAACCAGCCCCAGATTTCCCTGATGAATTCTACCAAACATTAAAATGTGCAAGTATTTATAAGCACCACAATAAAAACACAAATACAAAGGTATAATAAAATGTGTTTTAATTCTAGTCTTAAAGTAACTCTTAATCTCTGTAGCAAAATTCAGGTTTCCCAATGGACTTTTGTTTTGAATAAAAAGAAGGATATAAGACCATCTTTACAAAAGTACTTTCAGAAAATACATATAGGGGAACAGGAATCTTGGGAAAGATGTGAAAAATATAATTCTAGAAAAAAATTCCTCATGAGCATAGATACAAGCATATTTAACTCAATGATGATATATAGTGCATCATGATCAAGTAGAGTGATTCCCAGGAATACCTGATTTGTTTAACATTCAAAATCTAGCAATGATGTTTGCCATGTAAAAAACTCATGAGAAAGAACTCTATGACCAACTTTGACATTGCAGTAAAAGTACTTAAACAAAAGTCAACATAAATTTATGATAAAAATAAGGCCAGTGCCGTGGCTCAACAGGCTAATCCTCCACCTTGCGGCGCCGGCACACCGGGTTCTAGTCCCGGTTGGGGCGCCGAATTCTGTCCCGGTTGCCCCTCTTCCAGGCCAGCTCTCTGCTGTGGCTCGGGAGTGCAGTGGAGGATGGCCCAAGTGCTTGGGCCCTGCACCCCATGGGAGACCAGGAAAAGCACCTGGCACCTGGCTCCTGCCATCGGATGAGCGCAGTGCGCCGGCCACATCGCGTCGGCCGTGGTGGCCATTGGAGGGTGAACCAATGGCAAAGGAAGACCTTTCTCTCTGTCTCTCTCTCTCACTGTCCACTCTGCCTGTCAAAAAAAAAATCTTTAAAAAAAATTTATGATAAAAATACTTAAACTAGGAATACAGGAGAATTTCATTAAGAGGATAAAGAGATTTTTTTTTAATCAATGTCTTCAAGAATCCTTGATCTAATTGTTGAGGGACAGTTTACCACTATTACTTTTTACTGTGTATATCTTTTTTGTTTTGTTTTGTTGGTTTTTTTTTTCCTCTGTTTTCTTTCTTTCTCATTTCTCTATTTCACACTATATGCTGAACTCTCTATGTAACACAGTTAATTACATGTATTTTAAGGCAATTGGGAAAAGATCCCAGTTAAAAATAAGAGATCGAATAAGAGATGGAGAAGGTAGTCTAAAACTGTAAAACAGTATAGTTCTGCATACAGGCATATAGACTTACCTCTCAGGGTACAGCCTAAGAACTAGTCATGGGGCTCCAAACCCATAACAATCTGTGGTATAAACGCCATCTTCACTGTTAAAACGATCATATTAAATGTTAAAGGCAAAGATAGATTGGTCCAAGTTTAAAAGGGATGATATAAATAACATCAAGTACCCTGTAAAAATAATAGAATTAAAAAGGAAGGAAGGAGCAACATGGGAAGCAGTCCACATAGCAGACTCCTAGAATGACTTTCGCAGTAAATAACACTCTGACCTCAGAATCAACCCTTAAGGCTTCCTGGTCGGGCTGAAAGGCCTGCAAGAGCATTTCAGGCATGGAAAGACAAGACTCAGTGTCAAAAAAATATCCTACACGGAGGATCTCTGTGCGACCTCAGAGAAAAGAAAGGGTCATCAAAGAAGGAGACACTCTTCTCTGAAAGAAGAAGAGAACATCCACTTTGCTTATGGCTGTGCCCAAATACCAACGGAGTCTATGGTCACAAAAGGCTTCCATAGCCTTGGCAGCCCATAACAAGAACCTTGGATGATCACTGATGTCATAAAAAAGAGTGTTAATTGTCAAAAGAGCAATAGTAGTCACTGTGCACTTGCTCCCCATGTAGGACCTCTGTCCCTATTGAATTGTAATATGAGAATCGACTGAAAATTCTCTCCCTAAACTGTACTCTATGTGTTGGGTGTGGGCATGGGGGCAAATTGTCGAAGTCTATGATTAGCATAGAGTTGGTCCTCTGTATATAAAGTCATACTAAAAATGAACCATAATGAAGAAGGAGATGGGAGAGGGAATGGGAGGTGGGATGGGAGCGGGGTTGGGGGGCATGAGGGAAAAAACCACTATATTCCTAAAGTTGTATCTATGTAAAAATGCATTCATTGAATAAAAAAATTTTTAAAATTCTATCTGTGATGTGATGCTTTACATGGAGACAGATACTTTTCCATCTTAAGAATTGAGATAACAAAAAGGAGACATCCTATCACTTCTCATTAATATTGCACTGGTGTACTCATCTGTGAAATAGGACAAGCAATAAAAGACATAAAGTTTGAATAGGAAGAAGTAAAAGTATATTTGCTGAAGACATGAATTTTCTGTGGAAAAATACAAATCATATGAAATTTACCTCTTTAACTACATTTAATTTTGTAATTCAGTGGCATTGAGTGTATTTGTGATGTTGTGTAACCATCGCCACTATCTATTTCTAGAACACTGTCTTCATCCAAATCAGAAACTATCACCACAGTGTTACAGATTTATGGTAACTTTCAATTTTCCATGTCCTTTGGTTCTTGGTAGTTCCTATTTGACTTTCTGTCTCTATGAGATTGCCTATTCTAGACCTCACTGAATTGGTTCACATGCAGAGTGAGAGTTTTGGATTTAATAGTTACCAAAGTCCTCCTAAGCATGGAAATTCTGTGATCTGTGCCTATAGGAATTTCAAAAGTTGGCATTTTTAATTTTATTAATGTCACCTGTACTTTAATTTTTTTATTGAAGTCTCTAACCTGAGATGCAACTCTAGTAGCAACTTTGCTCTTCAAGAAAGAAATGGCCCAAATTCCAGAAAACAGTACTGCTATTTAATTCTTAAGAATTCAGTAACACAATGTCTTAGCAAGTAACTGTTTTATATAATATGTTATAGTATGTGTATAATATATATTAAATATAGTATATACTGCCTTTGACATACATTTATAAGTTTTTTTATTTTAATTTTAATATCCTAACAGCTAGCATTACTTTACTAGGATTTGAAGACGTATTTGTTTTTGACTGATGAATGACTAATTCAGTTTTTGACTAATTCATGTATTCCCAACTGAACACAGATGAGATCAGCAATATATATGAGATAGATTCCAAGTGAATTGAGGTATAATTTAAACAAATAGGATGAGAGTTATTCTTCAGAGGGAATGGAATGAGTAATACCCATTGGGCTAGAAGTATCCCCTCCAACCATTTCTAGAGGA
The DNA here is from genome assembly GCA_949820135.1 of Sylvilagus floridanus. Taxonomy (NCBI): domain Eukaryota; kingdom Metazoa; phylum Chordata; class Mammalia; order Lagomorpha; family Leporidae; genus Sylvilagus; species Sylvilagus floridanus. The sequence continues at coordinate 15,810,900 of OX463239.1, read as the reverse complement.
GACAATCAAAGATGAAAGATTGATTCTTTAATCCTTCCTGATAACATCCAAATTATCACCTTTAAATGTAAAAAAAAAGTCAGTTGTGTACCCTGTTAGGATTTAAAGACCTCCACCTTCAGTCATATTGGAATGTCTGTATTTTAGATTGTCTTACATTGATGCAAGCAATTTTCTTTCCTAATTTGTGCTATGCTTTGCTACATCCTTTTGAAGTAGGAAAGTTAAAAAAAAAAAAAAAAACCTCTTATAGATGATAAACGCATCAGGAGTAATTCAAATGAGAAAGAGACTGCTGCAGGTCAGTGAAACGTATGAATTAATCTTACCATTGTAGGTTTCAGAACTGTGTGTGCTGCAGAGAAGAGGCACCCTTTCAAGCACTGGAGAATAAATCAGGGCCGATTGGCAGAGGGCTGTTGGAAGAAGGGAGGGAAGTTGAAAGATGTCAAGCGGCCAAGCACACTCAATGTCCTGCTGATTTCTTATCCTCTTTAGCAAAAGGAGAATTTTAGGATTTAGTCCTTCTTTAGACTCTGTGTGTGTGTGTGTGTGTGTGTGTGTGTGTGTTGTGTTGTAACTGGACGTTCTATCAGTGGAAACTAACACCCTTATTCTTCATAAGTACACTTTATCTTTAAAGTCAGGTCTTTCCATTTGCTTTTTTCTCTTATCTAGTCAGCGTACTTCCTAGGTTCATTTCAATCCTGAACTGAATAAATACCAGACATAAACAATGCTAGCCAGGAGCAGCTGTCCGTATGTGCAAATTTCCAGCCAGAGCAACACCCACCAAGCCCCCTTTCTCTCAATCAGAACCATAAAACCCAGTATGACTAGGTCCTCACACATCAAGAGCACAATCTGTGCCTTTCTATATCTAAGGCAATGCAACCAATGTGCTTTCTTTGCCATACACAAAAATAATATGTTCCCAGCATTTCCTTCTCCTTGGGCTTAAAGTGGTGCATTATTTCCCTTAGTGAGCCTCGAGAGACCTGAGCCAGTGTTTTTGTTGTGATTTATGTCTATGCAGATAAGAAAAAGGAGAACTCATAAGATGGGAGAAGATTATCTTTTCTCTAGCTGAAAATAACCCTAAAATGCCAATTTTTCTTTAGTCAGCAAAAGCACATTGTTAAAGTAAGTGAAACTCTCAATTAGAAAAGAATAGTAATCTACAATGATTAGTTCTGAGGAGGTCCAGATAGAGGAACTCTCAGAGGTAAGGCTAAACAACACGTGACTTAATTAATTAGCTAACATATACATATATACATATTCATTAAGAGGTAGGACTCAGCCCAGCAAACATCTTTTAAAAAAAAGAAAGAGTCCTGGGGGATGCGGTGATTAACTTTGTGATTTAACCTGATTGGGCTGAGGGATGCCCAAATGACTGGGAAGATAGTTTTTGTGGGGGTTTCTATGAATGTGTTGCAGGGAAATATTAGCATTTGAATTGGTGGACTGAGTAACGAGTATTGAGTATTGATCCAATCCATTGACTATTTGGGAAAAACAAAAGGGATAGAGAAGGGAGAGTTTGTTCTCTCCTTCTTGGATTGGGACATTCATCTTCTCCAGCTCTTGGGCATCAGCTCTCGATGCTCAGACAGGACCCAGACGAATTGCATCATCAACATTCCTGTTCATCAGCTCATGGATGGCACATCGGGGGCTTCTCAGCTTCCTGCTTGTGTGAGACAATTCCCATGATAAAACTCCTGTTACAAATCTTTATATATCCTCTTGGTTCTGTTTCTCTGGGGAAACCGAGCAGAGTGTCAGGGAACTTCGGCACCTAAGAGAAGGCTGGAGTTGTGCTTTTCCACATTTTACTGCAGAAGCCGCTAGCAGCCTGTGTCACTGTCGTGACAGCAGCTGGAGGAATAGAGATGGCAACTCGTCAGATCATGCTCCCTTTTGTTTTCTTGGGCCCAGTCATTAGGATTAATAATCCTGTAAAATAAAAATCATGCTCCAACAAATGTTTTTCTGAGAATTCTTTACATCAACAAAACACAGATTCCTAGATTTTAAAAGTGAATATATTTTTACAAAAGCTAAAATTAACAATAGCAATAGTAAGCACGGGATAACAAATAGCAGATAGTCTTCTAGTTAGCTCTGCGTGTGAAAGTTTTAGGACTACTTGCCCTGAATATGGAGTGTAGGGTTCAGTTCCTGGCTCTGGCACATGACCCCAGCTTCCCATCAATGCAGGCGCTGAGAGGCAGCAGTAATAGCTCAAATGATTGGGTTCTCACCACTCATGTAGAGACCCGGATTGAATTCTTGACTGTTGACTCCAGCCCAGCCCAGTCCTGTCCATTGCAGCACACATAACCCTAAACCTACTGTGTTAAGATTAATTCATCTGTTTCACTGACTTGCAGCAGTCTCTTTCTTGTGAGAATTAATCCTGATGCATTTTCCATGTATAAGATAATTTTTTTTAATTTCCTACTTCAAAAGGAGGGCACAAAGCATAGAACAAAAATTTTTTAAAAAGATTTTATTTGTTTATTTGAGAGGTAGAGTTACCGACAGTGAGAGGGAGAAACAGAACAAGGTCTTCCATCCACTGGTTCACTCTCCAGACGGCCGCAAATATGATATAAGGGGGTCTCTGAAGGTCATCAAATCCTATCAGGTACACAGCTGACTTTTCCCAGAGCAATTAGCAGGGCACTGGACTAGAAGTGGAGCAGCTAGGACATGAACCAGAGCCCATAAGGGATGTTGGCATTGTAGGCAATAACTTTAGCCACTAGACCACAATGCTGGCCCCAGCAACTGTGTTTGGACAGTGATTTGTCACATGAGGACAGAGGTGGAATCATGTGGAGTCATGTCATTGCTAAAACAGTTGATTTGGGGGTAGATTTTGAAGTTCATATTTTAATTAGATTAAGCCCTGGTAGGCACAACTCTACTCCCTATGTCTACGAAATAGAATATTTTAGATCCATCTACGGGTGAGAACATGTTGAATATGTCCTTATGTTCCTAGCATATTTCTCTCTTTTTTAAAAAAGATTTACTTTATTTATTTGAAAGACAGAGTTACAGAGAGAGATCTTCCATCCACTGGTTCACTCCCCAGATAGCCGCAATGGCTGGAGCTGTGCCAATCTGAGGCCAGGAGCCAGGAGCTTCTTCCAGGTCTCCCATGCGGGTGCAGAGGCCTAAGGACTTGGGCCATCTTCTACTGCTTTCCTAGGCCATAGCAGAGAGCTGGATTGGAAGAGGAGCAGCTGGAACTAGAACTGGCGCTCATATGGGATGCCAGCCCTTCAGGCCAGGGCTTTAACCCTCTGTGCCACAGCACCAGCCCCTTATTTCTCTTAACATAATGTCTTTCAAGTGCACTTTTAAATAGGGTGATTTGAAAAGACCTCAGAGAGAAGGGGATAGTGGGGGTATTATCGAAGGCTGGTACTTAGCAGACAGCAGGAGCAGCAGGGAGTGGGCAGGAGAGCAGAGCCCTCAGGAGATGTGGGGGTCAGTTATGAGAGGCCTGGTGTGCACGATTGTACCTTGAGATAGAAATCTCCTGGAGGCTCCATGAGGAGAATGGCCTCTCACTTTAACAAAATTGCCAGGAGAACTTGGCAGGAGCCCATCATAAGCAGGGAGAGGCAGCAAGGATTTTCTTAGGTGAGGATTAATAATAAGAGGAAAGGAAGCCAGAAAAATAAGTCACTTAATAACAAAGCCTTAACTGTCCAAAAGCAAATGCCCAAATGAATCTGTGTCAGGCAGTCAGGTGTCTCCAACACTCACTCACCTTGGGATAGCCTGCTGTTAAGCCCAGTCCAGAATCAATGTGATGGAGCAGCAGTTTTCTGTATTAGCTTGGGAGGAGAGCAGTGTCCACAGCAGGATACTTAATGCATGGATTGGCTGAAGGAGGCTCTGATAACCCCTGCACCCTTCCTTCTCCACATACTCATCTTCAGGCTGCCATCTACAAAAGTCAAAGCTATGGTATGTGAAAGCAGATTCCAGAAGAACCAAAATTTATGTCTCATGGAATAAAACACACAGCAAATAACATCCCAGTGTCTGCCAAGCAGAAATAATAAATCCAAGTTTACAGGAATAAGATGTAAAAGGGGAATCAAAGAGTTGGTGTTATAGTTTGATTAGAATCTGGCACCTGAACGCAGACAGCTGTTTAATATCCAAAGTCTTAAGTTAATTGTGCTCAGAGAATAGAAACTTAATCGAAATATATGGTTAGGAGATAGGGCTCATGGGAAATCCTTATATTATTGAGGGTTGTCTTTGGAAGGTAGTTTTCAGGAGATATTTGGTTATATAAACCTGAGTCAGGCTTCAGCACTCTCTCTCTCTCTGCTTCCCAGCTGGGCATATGCCCATTCATCCACACCTCCTCCAACACTGCCATCCTCTATCCTCACCACACAGCTACACTAATGGAGCTTGCCTGATCTTAGACTGAGAACCTCCAAAACCATAAACCCAAATAAGCCTCTTTCTTACCTAAGTACTATGTGTTAAGTACTTTGTTATAATTATGAAAAGCTTACTAATACAGTTGGGTTAATGAAAGCTGCTCTAAAACCTCTAGTATTTTGATTCATTTTAAAAATTATTTTCTAAGAATTTAAATGTGTGTCATTGTGCATTAAATTATGCTTGAAGAGTATGAATACAGGTGAGGGTTAGAGCTGTGAAACCAAATGGATGTCCATTGACTTTTTAATTGAAGTGATTTAATTCTCCAAATATTAATTTCAGTGTTACCTGGTTGCTTCTGACATGTCCTGACATTTTCATAGCATATTGATATGTGGATTACTAAAAAGAACATAAAACCAAGGCAAATTATTTTTGCAGCATAAAATTTAAAGTAAGTGATTATTTTAGCTTTATGATAATCTCAACAATTAGGTCAGATAAATTTCAGAACAAGGAAAATTATCAGGGACAAATATGATCAGTGTTTAATGATAAAATGGACAGGCCTGTGCCACGGCTCAATAGGCTAATCCTCCACCTTGCGGCGCCGGCACCCCAGGTTCTAGTCCCGGTCAGGGTGCCGGACTCTATCCCGGTTGCCCCTCTTCCAGGCCAGTTCTCTGCTGTGGCCCAGGAGTGCAGTGGAGGATGGCCCAAGTGCTTGGGTCCTGCACCCCATGGGAGACCAGGAGAAGCACCTGGCTCCTGCCATTGGATCAGCGTGGTGCGCTGGCCACAGGGCGCCTGTCACGGCAGCCATTGGAGGGTGAACCAACGGCAAAAGGAAGACCTTTCTCTCTGTTTCTCTCTCTCACTGTCCACTCTGCCTGTCAAAAAAATGGACAATTCACTATGAAGATATAATTCTAAACGTATATGTACCTAATAGCAAAAGGTGAAAAATCAGGAATTAGAAAGGAAACATAGACAATTCTACAATTATAACAGAGATTTCAACACTCCTCACTGAGAGACCAAAGGAGAAATTAGAGTCAGTAAGCTTGTAGAAAAATTAAATGACACCATCAATCAACTGGATCTCTTTAACATTTATAGGAAACTCTACCCAACAACAGCAGAATGTACATTCCTTTTGCCAGCTCATAGAACACTTCAATAAAGCACAAATCCTGGGCTATAAAACAAACTTAAATGTAAAATAATTGAAATTCTACTAAGTGTGTTCTCTGATAATAATGCAATTAAATAGTTTGGGATAAAGAAAGACATCAGCAAGTTTCTCCAATATTTCTAAACCAAGTGAGCCAAAGGAGAAATCACAAAGGAAATTAGAAAAATATTTTCAACTAAGTGTAAGAGAAAATACAGATTGCCAGCATGTACAATGCAACTAATGAAATGTTTAGATGTGAATATTTAACATTAAAATGACTATTGTTAAAGAAGAAAGACCCATAAATCAAAAGACTATTTATTCCTCTTGATGAATTGACTCAAAATAAAATGGGTTTAATTATATGACTTCATATGATAGTACTATAGCTATTCCAACTTATGTTGTTCAGTTTTAGAATTGCAATCTCATCTCTTATCCTTTTACTTTTTAGTCTGTTTATATCTTAATAGATACCATGTTTCTTGGAGTAAGCTTGAACTTGTGTCTTGCTGTTTATTCCAGCTGAGAAACCCTGCCTCAATATTTACACCACTGAGCTCACCTGTGCTCTGTCTTCTGAACTGTAGCCCTGCTGGACACCTGGTCTCGGCGATGTCGGTTCCACTCTCCGCTGAGGGACCTGAGGGGCTGCCAGGGTTCTCCTTCCCTGCAACGTGGCCTGGAATGTCCCTCAAACTCCCAACCTAGGGAAATCATAGAGCTCTTCCCCTGCTTCCCACCTCTCAGGGATCACTGCCTGTTACTGCCTGATGGCTGGTGTTTTGGAAACTGTTATTCTAAATAGTGAACTGACTTCTGAGCAGGAGAGGAAATCTCTTCCCTTTGGTCTAAAGCCAAAGGTCCTCTACAATGGTTTACAATACTAATTGCCTTTCCAAATGGTATAAAGTATATATAAAATATCTTTCTATGCTACACTGTGATACTTTAGAAATAAAAATATACTTGATAATTTAAAAGAAAATACATGAGCAGGATAAAGTTTGGGGTATAAGATCAGTTCAGTAGACCATTAATAAGAATGACTGTTTGTATGCAAGGTGTGGAGGATGTGCAATCTCTTTGTCTTTGGCTTTGGACTCTAGTCCTCTATCCTAGAATTAGTACAGTGGTTCTCACTCTACCAGGAGCGGTTTTGCCCACCTCTCTTCCCAAGGGACATCTAACAACATCTGGAGACAACTCTTGTTGTCATGATTGAGGGGACAGATGACAGAGATAACACTATACCACTAAACAAATACAATGCACAAGACAAATGTCCATAGTGCCAAGGCTGAGAGTTGCTGGATCCAGGGAATAGTATTTTTCATTGTTTCCTCATACATAGATCTGTTTTTCTCTTTTACATTGACATTTTTCTGTTTTTCTTTTTAAAAATGGTTTTGTTTTTAAAGCAGTATTTGTGCATTCATTTTGATCTTATTTCAGTGTTGGATTCAGAAGACCCCTATTTGTAGAGAGCCAACATATAACCCTTTCTTCCTACCTTTTCCTTCCCGACCATTGGCAACTGCTGAGATTTAGGAGGGAAATGGTACAGGTGGTACCATGCTAACAAAAGAATGTTCTAATTCTGGGATAAGTACTTTGATTTTTACTTTAAAACAATTTGGACACTTTAGCACGCACACATTATTCTGTGTACATCGGCTGGCATTCTCCAAGTACACATAAGAAGACAACACAGAGGTTGACCTAAGAACCTCGGGGCCCACACCTTCCAGAAGAGCAGCTCAACCTACCACAGTGGCCATATTGGAACACTGTGAAGTCTTGTAGAAGCAGTGTGCAAGGCCATTTTTCCACCTGTCTTCTTGATTTTAATCATCCCATCCTTGGGGTGTTTGGTGAGCCATCTCTGTTACAAAGGAATGGAGGCTCACACTTGGTAAACACAAAAGAGATGAGGGCAAGGACAGCAACGTAATATTGCAAGAAAGCACAGCTTTGTACTTACTAAGTCCTTACTCAACAAGTTCTTACAGCCCCTCTGTACCATAACTCCATTTTACCCATGAGAAACCAGAACTCACGAGAGTTAAGCAAGTATCCATGATTATCAGTTTATAAGTAACAGTTGGACCCAACCTCACATTCGTTCTCCAAGACTCGCTTGTGTATCCCCTTCTCAATTCCTTCTCCTAAATGGTGGGGTCCTTTCATCTATCACAGTTGGTGGGGTCTCTTTCTGCTCACTTTTTTAAGATTATAGGGCCCCTTTTTAAAAGTTTATTTGCAAAGTAGAGTTACAGAAAGAGAGAGGGAGAGATAGAGAGATCTTCCACCCACTGGTTCACTCCCCAGATGGCTGCAATGGAGGGGCTGGTCCAGTCCAAAGTTTGGAGTCAGGAGCTTCATCTGAGTCTCCCACATAGGTGCGGGGGCCCAAGCACTAGCAGGAACAATAGCAGGGAGCTGGATAGGAAGTGGAGCAGTGGGGGCTCAAACTGGTGCTCATATGGGTTGCTGGTGTCACAGTCTGCAGCTTAGCCCATTACGTCAAAATGCTGGCCCCCGTGGAGCTGTTTCTAACACCTGTCTCAGGCAGGGACTCTTTCTAACCTGCTCCAGGTGGTGGGATCCCTTCCTACTCACCTGTCCCTTGGCATAGGTTTTATGGCTGTAATTAGAGTGATTTAATTTCAGTCATCGCCTCTATAGTCTTAGATACTGGTAAAATCAGTTTCGTAAGCAAGGAATTTGCTGCTGGATTTCTCAATTTTGTCTGTAACCCTGAACTGCCAGTCGGGTCTTCCCATGAGAAATTAGCAGAAAAATAAGAAGTCAGTGCAGGAGATCAAAAGATATTTCTACAAATAATGTGAAAGCTGGAGCACAAAATGAGTCTTTATTATGATTTTTCAGACACAGTCTCCTTGGGTGATACTCTTTTCATTTTTCCTTCTCCTGCTCTTAGAACTTTAATGAAAGAAGGGGAGGGGTAGCAAAGGAGTGAGAGTGCAACTAAACAGGGCTTTGAACCTCAGGATTCCCTGGCTGCTAAAATAAACTGAGGAATAAGATGCTCCCTGCCTGTGCCAATGCAATTACAGCTCAAGAACAGCATTGCAACAACAAGCTTATGTACCAGGAGGCTCTGAAAACTGGACCTAGCAATGGAGGACTATTCCAAGTTAGCCAAAAATACACAAAAATGTAGGAGGAAGAGGAAATGCAATTTAGGATTTACTGCAAACAGCAGCAAGCATTTTGTTTTGTGTATTTGTGGAATATCATGGCTTTAAAGCACACATCTGCAGATATTTTAAATATTTACTTGAATTGTGAGTGGACACAAGATCCATTTGTTGCATGCTTACTTGGGTTTTTGCCACTGGTCAAGGTGGTTTTGGATATACAAAGTTGAATATCATAGGCTTTTTATTCTTGGAATTGCCATCATGGTAAATGACAACTTTTGCTTCCTTCTCTGTCATAGAAGACTGCTCACCTGATTATAAAAACATTGATCTCTACAGGGCCTGATCTGTTAGTCCAACATTTCCTCGCCAATAACATGAGGAAAGGAGGTATGTAAAGTGACTTTTCTGACCCCAATTGTCTCTCATGCGTAATGGTTCACTTGCCTAAGCCATGTCTGGCCTGGAGGAGAGACAGAAGTTTTGAATCCCAGATGGAGCGACCATTGAACATAACTCTACATGGCCTCAGACTCTGTTTAGCATATGTTCCTGCATATAGAAAGTCACATCAGATGATATTTTTGATTTATTTCCAAAACATCTGATTAGTAGTAGAAGCAATGTAAGTGATAAACTTGAAAAATGTAATTTTTGAAGATGTTGAGCTCCCTGGACCATGGAGGAGTTTCCCTCCCCAAATTTGAGAGAGAACGTAATAGAACCTGGCAAGGTGACTGCGACATAAAGCAGAAAGTGTTAATTGCCACAGAACAGTTTCTGATAAATTGTTCTAGGATTTTGGCTAAGGTAATTTATACTGGGAAAATTCCACATGGATCATCACTTATAAGCAGAGTCTTGAAGTTTGTGTAGGAATTGTTCCTCTCCAGGTTGAAAGTGAGGATATCCTCACTATTTTATTACTGTTTTACCTTAAAGAGACCTGTCCTATACCAGCTACTTGCAGAGGGTAGGGTGAATTCTGGAAAGAAAATATTATCCATGTAGAATTTCTGTCATTTAATTTAGCAGTTAGCAGCCATGCCAAAAAGTAAAGTGAGATGATAAAGACTAGAGAACAGAATCCCAGGTGATATGGATGTTATAGTTATACATGACCTTTGAAGCGATTTTAATAGAATTTAATCCTACTTTGGTTCAGTTTTGGCTCCTATAACAGAATACAACAGGCTGGTTAAATTATAGACAATAGAAGCTCATTTGGCCCATGGTTCCGGAGGCCTGGAAGTCCAAGATTGATAGTGAGGGTTCTTTTGCAACTTCATAAAATGATACAAGGCAGTGCTTGGTAAGAGATCACTCCAGAGGAGAAACTAAAAGAGGGCAGAACTCCTTCCTGTTATGACTAACTCGTTTTCATTATAACAGCTTTAATCCTCTCAAAGAACACAGTCTATGCAACCTAATCCTCTCTTAAGCATCCTACCTCTTAACATGATTGCACTGGAATTTAAGCTTTTAACACATAAAATTTGGGGCACACATTCAAACCACAGGAAATGGCAGAAAAATAGATATAAGAAGAAACATTTCAACAGAGAACAATAGTTTGTCAAAAATAATAAAAAAAGAATGCTAGAAGTAAAATTAATAAGTGTTTTAGGGGCCAGCACTACAGCATAATGGGGTAAAGCCACCACCTGCAGTGCTGGCATCCCATATGGATGCTGATTCCAATCCCAGCTGTTCTGCTTCCTATCCAGCTCCCTACTAATTGCTTAAAGTCTTAGGTGTGAGACCCAGATGAAGCTGCCTGCTCTTTGGCTTTGACCTGGTCCAGCCTCAGCAGTTGCAGCCATTTAGAGAGTGAACCAACGGATAGAAGATCTCTCTGTCTGTCTCTGCCTCTCCTACTGAGTAAATCTTTCAAATAAATAAACAAATATTTGAAAATCCATGTTTCAACAGAAGATTAAAAAATTAAAAGAAATAATTAGAGAAATGGAAGATGGATGAAGAGAAAATGATCATACTGAAACACAAAAAAGACAATTAGAAGCTCTGAGAAGAAATGCGGGGAAAAGGACAGATGTTCAGTGGACACTGAACAAAGGCCTAAATTACGTGTGATTAAAGGCCCTACAGTAGCAAACTATGAAGCAGAAAAAAAACAATCAAAGAGATATTGGCTGAGAGTTTTCAAAACTCATCAATGGCATCATGTCACATATTCAGGACTTCCTAAGAAAGTCAGGATAGAGACAAAGCAACAAGACCAGGGCATAACAGTTAAGTAAGTGAAAACAGTTAAGTAAGTGGAAAAGAAAATTTAAGCAGCTCAAAGCAAAAAATAAAACCAACCTACATTCAAACAACAATACCAATTTCAGACATGTGAAGAAAATGATAGAAATCATTAGCATGTAGAATCAACAGGGGCCTGTGTTGTGGCATAATGGTTTATGCCGTGGCCTGCCAAGCTTGCATCACACATGGCATTGGTTCCAGTCCAGCTACTCCGCTTCTGATCCAGCTCTCTGTTAATGTGCCTGGGAAAGCAGCAGAAGACAGCCCAAGTCCATGGGCCCCTGCACTAATGTGGGAGACTCAGATGAAGCTCCTGGCTCCTGGCTTCAGCCTAGCTCAGTCCCAGCTGTTGTGGTCATTTGAAGAGTGAACAAGAGGATGGAAAATCTCTGTCTGGATCTCCCTCTTTAACTCTTCGTTTTAAATACATAAAATAAATCTTTTTTTTTTTTAAATAAGGAAGTTGGGCTGGTATTGTGGCTTGGTATGTTAAGCCTGTGTGTGTGCCGGTTAAGTCCTGGCTGCTCCATTTTCAATCCTGTTCCCTATTAATGGCCTGGGAAAGCAATGAAAGATGGCCCAAGTCCTTGGGCCTCTGTAAGCACATGGGAGACCTGGAAGAAGCTCCTGGCTCCTGGTTTTGCATCTGCCTAGCTCCATCCACTCTGATTATTTGGGAAGTGAACCAGCAGATGGAAGTTATCTCTCTCTCTGTGTATGTGTGTGTTTATAACTGCCTCTCAATAAAAATAAATAAATCTTTTAAAAATATTTTTAAAAAATAAGAGGAAGAAAGTGGAATCAACAGATAGTATTGGAAAAAGTTGCCATTTATATGCAAAAAACTTCAATCCCGGCCGGCACCACGGTTCAATAGGCTAATCCTCTGCCTGCAGTGCCTGCACACCGGATTCTGTCCCGGTTGCCCCTCTTCCAGTCCAGCTCTCTGCTATGGCCCGGGAGTAAAGTGGAGGATGGCCCAAGTCCTTGGGCCCTGCATCTGCATGGGAGACCAGGAGAAGCACCTGGCTTCTGGCTTTGGATCAGTGTGCCGGCTGCAGTTGCCTTTGGGGGGTGAACCAACGGAAAAGGAAGACCTTTCTCTCTGTCTCTCTCTCTCACTGTCCACTCTGCCTGTCAAAAGCAAAAAACAAACAAACAAACAAAAAAACAAAACATTTCAATCCCTACCTTGTACCACATAGAAAACTAAGTAAAAATGGATCAAAGATATAAATGAAAAGCTCCAAACTGGTAAACCTATATAGGAAACATGAAATCTTATGCCCAGGTCTTTTAGACACAACACAAAAGGCATGATTCATAAGAAAAAAAATTGATAAATTGCATATAAAAATTGCATATAAATATAGGGACATCTGGTCTTCCAAAACATTGCTAAAAGAATGAAAATCTGAGCTATACCCAGGAAGAAAACATTTGAATATTATGTATCCTACAAAGTAGTTGTGTCCAAAATACACTAAAGAATTCTCAACTCTGAGCCCTATGAAAACAAACAACCCAATTTAAGGAACTGGTCAAAGGACTTGAACAGACATTTCACCAAAGAGGATATAATCATGTCAAATAAGCATATGAACAGCTGTTAGATAGCCTTAGGCATTATGGAAATACAAATTAAAATTACAATAAGTTTCCACAAACAAAGTAGAATGACTGGAATAAAAAATACTGGAAAATCCTGGACTGGCTAGGATGTCTTATATGGAACTTTCATAAGCTGCTGGTGGAAATGAAAACTGCTACAGTTTCTCTGACAAGTAGTTTGACAATTCTTATAAACTTAAACACAAACTCATCATGTAGAGAAACAATCCAAACCTTGGGTAAAGAAATGAAAATTTATGCTGACACGAAGCCTGCACATGAATATTCATAATAGCTTTATTTGTAATATTTGAAAACTGGAAATCATCCAAATGTCTATCAATTGATGGGTGGTTAAACAGACTGGGATCTATTCATACAAGAGAGTATTAGTTATAAATAAAAAGGAACAGCCTATTGGTACATGTAATAATCCAGATGCGAGTGAAAAATCAATGTGAAAAGGTTGCATAATGCATGATGGCAGTTATATGCATTATTGAAAAGACGAGGCTGTAAGAATGGAGAACTAATAAAATACATTACCTACAGAGGAACAAAGGAAAATAATTTAGGGGACTTCTTATTGAAAATCATGCAAATCAGAAGAGGACACAGTGACAACTTCTTTAAAATGATGAAAACAAAAACTGAGGTCTGGAATTTTACATGTCACAAAAATATCTTATTAAAATAAAGGAGAAATACACTTTTTCAGACAAATACAAACATAAAACTCAAAGTATCAGATTTTCTATCTAAGACATTAAAAGAAAATTTTAGGCAGAAAGACTATCGTACCATACTAAAAAGTAGATCTATACGAATAAATGATAACACTTGGAATGGAATAATTACATTTGATATTTTCAATTTTTAATTGATTCAAAGCAAAAATAGTAGTTCTGTGTTGTATGTTTTTAGCATACATAAAAACAGAATATATTTCAAAAAGGATGAGTGTGGCATTTGGAATAGACTGTTTTAATTCCATACATTATAAGGGAAATGTATGATATTTTTTCAAGTTAGTCTTTTTTTTTTTTTTTTTTGACAGGCAGAGTGGACAGTGAGAGAGAGAGACAGAGAGAAAGGTCTTCCTTTGCCGTTGGTTCACCCTCCAATGGCTGCCGCGGACGGCGCGCTGCGGCCGGCGCACCGCGCTCATCCGATGGCAGGAGCCAGGTACTAGGTGCTTTTTCCTGGTCTCCCATGGGGTGCAGGGCCCAAGCACTTGGGCCATCCTCCACTGCACTCCGGGCCACAGCAGAGGGCTGGCCTGGAAGAGGGGCAACCGGGACAGAATCCGGCGCCCTGACCGGGACTAGAACCCGGTGTGCCGGCGCCGCAAGGCAGAGGATTAGCCTGTTGAGCCACGGCGCCGGCCCAAGTTAGTCTTTAGATAATTGTAACACTAAAATAAAAGTTTCAAAATAACAATTCAATATAATATAAAATTAGAATAATAAAAAGTGTTATATACATGAGACAGATAATTTTTAAAAACAAGCAAAATATGAAACTAACATAAAATTGTTAGCCAAATCTAACCATGTCACTAATCATATTAAATATCTGTATCTAAATACAGCAATTAAAAGAAATTAAAAGACGGAGATTATCAGATTGGATGGAAAAACATGACTCAACTATTTGTTTTCTACAAAAACACAACTTTAAATATAAAGATTTATATAAGTTGCAAATGTTAGGAGAAAGAAAGATATGGATGCACATGTGAATCCAAATAAAGCTGGAGTAAGAATGTTATTGAAGCAAAGGAGACCTTATAATAGGAATTATTAGGGATGAATGAGATATCACCTAATAACAAAGGCACTAATTTTATAGGCTAGCACTATTTATATACCATAACTGAAAAGTGACATTCCCATAAAAATATAGCCTAATATCCCACATGAACAAAGATGCAAGCTTTAACAAAATATTAGAAGATATTGTCTGAGAATTCATAAAATAAAAATGATGGGTCTTCTAACATTCATGGAAAATATATAATGTGAAAAAAACTATTTATGGATTTAAATTTATTTGCAAAATAAACTCATACTGGCTTATTATAGTATGTCCAAACAGGATCTAGTTTTTGACAGTAAGGATACGTCATCAGTTTGAAAAGAGTCTCTGATAGAGCAATGTGAATTCTGCTAAAATTGAAGTATGAACAAATATTTTATTCACTGAGCGTGAGTGGGAGAATAAAATAATGATGCTTTACCAAAAACCGAAGATAGTGTTTGAGATTTATGGGATGTTATTAAATGACCAACAATATGTGTCTTAGGAGTTCATGAATATGTGGAAAGAGAAAAAGGATTAGAAGACCTATTCAGTGAAGTTATAGCAGAAAACTGTGCTAATTTGAAGAAAGATAGAGACATCCAAGTTCAAGAACATACAGAACATCTAATAGACATGATCACAAAAGATCTTCATCTTGGCACGTTATAGTCAATTTTTCCAAAGTGAAACATAAAGAAAAGATCCTAAAATGTATAAGAGAGAAACCCGATTACTTTTAAAGGATTTCCTGTTAGATTGACAGCTGATTTCTCATCAGAAATCCTATAGGCAAGGAGAGATTTGAGATGCATAGTCTGATTCCTGAAAGAAAAAAATTGTCAACCCAGAATACTATACCCAGAAAAGTTATCATTTATAAATGAAGGTGAAATAAAGACCTTCCAAAATAAACAGAAATTGAAAGAATTTTTCACCACTTGTCCAGCCTTACAAATGGTACTTAACGTTGTGTTGCACACAGAAGCAGGGAAAGATAACTAGCATCATGAAACAATGTGAAGGCAGAAAATATCCCAGTAAAAGTACAATGGAAATGTTAGGAAAAGAGGTGCAGAATAGAGAGGAGGAAGTGTATGAATTTATAGCCAGACCAAATTTATTCAGAGAAAATAACTCCATAGAGGTGGGTGACCAACTGCCTGCGGGCACACTGATGGAACACATGGGAGAAGGCCCCAAACCCCAGGGCCAGGCCTTTTTAAGTAGGGCGAGTGCTGGGGGTAGGGGTAGGGAGCAGCAGGTGAAAGGGAATTCCAGGAACTGGGTGAGGCCTTGGGAACCTGGAAAAGAATGCAGGGTTTGGTATGAAGGCAATAGTGTATGAAACCCAACTGAGATTCAAGGGCAAGGAATACATTCCAAAATTTATCTCTTTTGGGCAATGAGGGAGAATGGCTGAGCCTTATGTCCTTGTTCCATCAGGAAATCCAAAACATAAATTGGGAATATTTATGGAAAAATGCCAGGAACAAATCATTACTTGTCAATAATAATCTTGATTGCAAATGGCCTAAATTCTCTAATTAAAAGATACATACTTGGCCGGCGCCGTGGCTCAACAGGCTAATCCTCCACCTTGCGGCGCCGGCACACCGGGTTCTAGTCCCGGTCGGGGCACCGATTCTGTCCCGGTTGCCCCTCTTCCAGGCCAGCCCTCTGCTGTGGCCCAGGAGTGCAGTGGAGGATGGCCCAGGTGCTTGGGCCCTGCACCCCAGGGGGAGACCAGGAAAAAGCACCTGGCTCCTGGCTCCTGCCATCGGATCAGCACGGTGCGCCGGTCGCAGCGCGCCGTCCGCGGCGGCCATTGGAGGGTGAACCAACGGCAAAAAGGAAGACCTTTCTCTCTGTCTCTCTCTCTCACTGTCCACTCTGCCTGTTAAAAAAAAAAAAAAAAGATACATACTTGATGAATGGATTAAAAAACAAGACTGATTGATTTGCTGCCTGAAAGAAACACACCTCACCAACAGAAATACACACAAACTGAAAGTGAAAGAATGGACAAAGATATTCCATGTTAACCAAAAGAAAAAAAGAGGAGTAGCCATCTTAATATCAGATGAAATAGACTTGAACACAAAAATGTTAAGAGACAAATAAGCACATTGTGTAATCATCAATGAATCAATTCAACAGGAAGATGTGACTATAATAAATATAAATGCACCTAGTGCCAGGGTGCCTGGTTATTTAAAAGGAATGTTAATGAATCTAATCGAGACATAGGCTTCAATAAAATAATAATGGGGGACTTCAACATCTCATATTCATCATTGGACAGATAAATTAGACAAAAGCTCAATGAAGAATCAATAGGGCTAATTGACATGATCCTATATATAAGGGACCAAAACACTCCATTAAGACTATCAAAATTCATTAAGAGAGTTTGGTAAAGTTGCAGGCTATAAAATGAACACACAAAAATCAATAGCCTTTGCATATACCAATAATGCTATAGCAGAGAAATAACTTGTATAGTCAATGTCTTTCACAATAACCACAAAAAATTAAAATACTTAGGAATAAATTTAACCAAGGAGGTGAAAGTTCTCTACAGTGAAAGTTACAAAATATTAGAGAAAGAAATTGAAGAAGACATAAAAAATGGAAGAATCGTCAGTGTTTGGGAATTGGAAGAATTAACATTATAAAACATTATAAAAATGCAATCCCAATAAAATATCAATAATATTCTCCTCGGATCTAGAAATACAGTGTTAAAATTCATATGGAAACAAAAGAGACACAGAAGAGCTAAAGACATCCTAAACAACAAAAACAAAGCCAGAAGCATCACAATTCCAGATTTCAAATTATGCTACAGGGCAATTATAATCAAAACAGCCTGATACTGGCACAAAACTATACATGTAGACCAATGTAACAGAACAGAAACACAAGAAATTAATTCATATAGTTTCAATCAATCAATTTTTACAAACAAGCTAAAATCAATCCCTGGAGAAAGGACAGTCTCTTCCACATAGATTGTTAGGAGAATTGAATCTACACATGAAGAAATACACTTCATACAAAAGTGAACTTACATGAAAAAAGAATCTAAATCTATGACCTAATACCATCAAATTACTAGAGGAAAACTTCGAGGAAATTCTGTGAGACACTAGCATAGGCAATGACTTCTTCTAATACATCCCAGAAGCACAAGCTATAAAAGCAAAAAATAGACAAAAGGGATTACGTCAAGATAAGAAGCTCTGCACTACAAAGTAAATATTCAACAATGTGAAGAGGCAACTGACAGAATGAGAGAAAATATTTTCAAACCATTTAATTGTAGAAGAATTAATATCCAGAATTTATAAGCTAAAGAAACTCAATAACAACAAAACAAAACAATCCAGTTAAGAAATGGGCAAAGGATGTGAACAAGCATTTTTCAAAGGATGAATTATAATGACCAACAGATAAATGAAAAAAAAAATGCTTAGGATCACTAGCCATCAAGGGGGACATATAAATAAAAATCACCATGAGGCTTCACTTCATCCAAAAATCAAACACAATAAATGATGGGAAGGATGTGAGGGAAAGTTACCCTAATACACTGTTGGTTGGAATGTGATCTAGTACATTTTTTGGGAAGACATTAGAGAGATTCCTCAGAAATCTGAAAATAGATCTGCCATATGACCAAACCATCTGACTCCTGGAAATTTATCCAAACAAATTGAAATCAGCATAAGAAAGAATATTTTATACCCGATGTTTATTGTAACTCAATTCACAGTAGCTGAGATGTGAAATCAACCCAGATGTCCATCAACTGATGACTGGATAAAGAAAATGTGGTCTATTTACACTATGGAGTACTACTCAGCCATAAACATGAGTGATGAGTGAAATCTTGTCTTTTGGAACAAAATGGTTGCCAATGGTAAACCATTATGCTTAATGAATTAAGCCAATCCCATAGAAACAAATATGATATGCTTTCTCTGACATGTGTTAGTTAACAGAATATAAAAAATGTACAGGAATGAAATGGATGTCTTGTGATTTGTTTGTTGTTTTTAGCTCTTATTTATATTCCTGTGGAACTGTGGTCCTTTTATTTGTTGAATAGTATGGTTAGTGGTTCATTAAGGCTGTGATTATACAGTGGGTTTAAAATATGGTTTTGCAAAAGATTAAAGACAAAAAAGGAAAGGAAGGCTTGTGCCATGGCTCAATAGGCTAATCCTCCACCTGCGGCGCCTGCACACGGAGTTCTAGTACCGGTGGGGTGCCGGATTCTATCCTGGTGGCTTCTCTTCCTGAACAGCTCTCTGCTGTGGACAGGGAGTGCAGTGGAGGATGGCCCAAGTGCTTGGGCCCTGCACCCACATGGGAGACCAGGAGAAGCACCTAGCTCCTGGCTTTGGATCAGCGCGGTGCGCCGGCTGCAGCGTGCCAGCCACAGCAGCCACTGGGGGGTGAATCAATGGAAAAAAGGAAGACCTTTCTCCTTCTCTCTCTCTCTCACTGTCCACTCTGCCTATCAAAAAATTTAAAATAAAGAAAGGAAAGGAGGGGGGTTGAGGGAGGGAGGGACTGAAGTATCATTACCTTAGAATTGTACCTATGGAATATATGAGATCTATGCTCTTTATATTAATAAAAATTGAAAAAAGAAAAGTTAATATAACTGTCAACAAACTAGGACTACATGGGAACTTTCTTAACCCAATAAACCCAATTTGCCAAACATCAATTCTGTGGTTAATATAATACTAAAATTATGAATCCTTTTCCTTTAATATGCAGAGCAAGGCAACATCCTAATTAAAGTTTTAAACTTTTCAATAACTCAAGCAAAAGAAATAATAGGAATACAAATTAGGAAGAGATAAATAAAACTGTCTTTATATCAACAGATGTAACATTTTTTCAGACAAAAAGTATAAAATTAACTACAGGAAAGATCCTAGAGCCAACAAGTACAATGATCAAGGTGTTATATAAGGTACTCAAAATTTTAAATCTACACAAGCGATATGGAATTTCAAATTTTGAATTTAAAATAAAATACAATATACAACAACACAAAAATAAAATTAGCAATAACAACTGAATAGATAACTAAAAAAATCTTTTTCATAAAGTGAATTGTAGTCATATATGCCTCCCCTAAAGAACTTTACAAGTATTGAAGACATAAATACTTCAATTACTTTCAAACTTCTCTGAGAATAGAATAAAAAGAACAGAACACTTCTTCTTCTTCTTCTTTTTTTGACAGGAAGCGTTAGACAGTGAGAGAGAGACAGAGAGAAAGGTCTTGCTTTTTCCGTTTGTTTACCCCCCAAGTGGCCGCTACGGCCAGCGTGTTGCAGCCGGCGCACTGCACCGATCCGAAGCCAGGAACCAGGTGCTTCTTCCTGGCCTCCCACGTGGTGCAGGACCCAAGGGCTTGGGCCATCCTCCACTGCACTCCCAGGTCACAGCAGAGAGCTGGACTTGAAGAGGAGCAATCGGGACAGAACCGGCGCCCCAACTGGGACTAGAACCCGGAGTGCCGGCACCGCAGGTGGAGGATTAGCCTAGCGGTGCAGGCCCCAGAACACTCTTAATTCATTTTATGAAATCAACATAACTTTGGTATCATAATCTGATAAGAACAATATATGAAAGTGTAACAAGTTAAGCAAAAAGGTAATGTAGAAATAGTTATCATTTTCCACTGAACACTCTTGGTTTTCACAGAAATGTAAGAATCTAAGCCAATTATTCGAAATATTACATTGATTTATTGATTTCAATGGATTTAAAATCAATTAAAAAGTCATATTTATTTCCATGTACTGGTAACAAATAATTATAAAACCTATAAATTAAATGCATTTGTTTTAACACCAAAAAATCTTATACAGTTATGAATGAACCTCATAAAATAAACACAAACTATCTATACAAATACAAAAGACTATTGAGAAATATTAAATTTCTAACTAAGCAGTAAGTCTTTGTTGACTATAATATTCAGTATTGTAAAGATGTCAGTTCTCTTTGAGATTTATATAGTCACAGCAATCACAATAAAATTTCAAGCATTCATTTTTGTGGAAATTGATAAATTCTATTCAAAAACTAAAATTGCCAAGAATACTCTCGATGGACCTGAGGAAGAAAATGAGAAATCTTGGCTACCACAAACCTACTCTTTTATTCTTTCAACTGATAAAAATCCAAATTCTGTTTTGAGTGATAATGTGCCTGCCTAGAGATAACCATGAAACATGATCTGCCTGGTGAGATGTGGACTTGCATTGCTAAAGTTACATTGCTGGGGAAACTCTTTTCAAGGTGACAAAAGTGTTGACAAGGGGTTTTATCTTTTATTTCTCTCTTGCCTGGAGTGTGAAGGTGAAGTGATCAAGAATGAGGCAAAACACATGTGTATAAAACCTTCTGGCAGTTGACTGAGTGGAATCTTTCGTCACCAGGATTGTTTTGAAGCTCCTGTAGTCACTCTGGTGTCCCATTTCCACACTGCTTGTCAAGTGTGCAAAGGAGATATTGTTTTACTTTATCCACCGTAGTTTTCTGATACTTAAAGATGACAGCAATTCCTAACAGCTGTTTTGACAGCATTTGGTATTCCACAAATGGCTGACAGCATCAGTCACATGCTAATAAAATATTTTCATGGCTGTACAATGACTCCTTTCCCATCACTGTGGCCTAAGGCAAGTCTAACCAGTTTGTGCCTCAAATTAGGAGCAGAATAGACATTACCTCATAGAGCAGAGTTAAGGATAAAATAGGTTAATGTCAGAAAGTGCTGAGAGTACCCATTGATCCTCCATCTTCACCTATATGGTATATAAATGTAGACTGTTGGGTTCATTATTATGTAGTACATGGTAGGAACTCCTTAACTATGCGTCATATTGCATAGATGAATGAGTCAGTTAATAACTTCTGAGCACAGTTAAGTGTCATACAATATTTGCCTTGCTTTATTGGTAGGAACAGTGATAGTTTACACAGTCTTTAAATGTCTGCAGTGTCATTTCCTGTGAAATATTTGGGGAAGGCTTTGGGCTTGTGCTGTCATGTATTTTGTTATAGGATCATTGTTGAGATCCATCACTTACAGCAGAAACGTCTTGACAAAAATTGGATGTGTCTTCTTTCACTTTTAGAAGAAATCAGAAATAATGACTATTTTTTCCGCGTCATTGAATGAGTCTTGCTGTTTACCTGAATTTTCTGAGAATGATGAAGGGTCAGAGCAGGAGGTAAGCAACTCCTGTGATTATCCCCAGGCAGCTGCCCAATATACCTGGGGTGTCAGGGTGACCCCCTAAGAGATCTTGTGTGTGGAGGGGTGGTTATTAGTCACACATCTTATTTGGTCTGTTCCCAAATTAGGCTTCATGGCTTAAGCTGAATTTCAATTTCTGTCATCCAATCAAACATTCAGAGAAGGACCAGTCAGAAAATTCCCAGCATGAGTTTTTTTGCTCTTTGAGTAGAGTTGTTATCAGCAAATGACACTTTGGGTACAAGTCACTCACTGGAACCTGGCTATGCTTCTTACACTTAGATCAGTGCCTCCAGAGAGATCTTCTAGAGACAAGAAACAAGGAGCGGGATGGCGCTGTGGCACAATGGGTTAAAGCCCTGGCCTGAGGTGCTGCATCCAATACGGGCACCGGTTCAAGTCCTGGCTGCTCCTCTTCCGATCCAGCTCTCTGCTATGGCCTGGGAAAGCAGTGGAAGATGGCCCAAGTGCTTGGCCTCTGCACCCATGTGGGAGATCTGGAAGAAGCTCCTGGCTCCTGGCTTTGAATCAGTGCAGCTCCGGCCATTGCAGCCATCTGGGGTGTGAACCAGAGGATGGAAGACCTCTCTCTCTGTCTCTACCTCTCTCTGTAACTCTTTCAAATAAAATTTAAAAAAATATTTTAAAAAAACAAGAAGAAAGAGTGGCAGAGCATCGTCCTCCTATTTTAGGGGAAATCTGGTCAGCTAATTCACTAGTGAGAATAATAAATCTTCTCTTCTTCAATTTCTGTTCTTCATATTTGACTTTAGACTTTTGCTCAGTATAGTGTTATATGGAATGATTCTCTATTGATGCTGGACACTGGTAGCTGCAGCTCCTGGTGAGCCCCACGGAAACAACTGACACTCTGGAGAGTGCTGCGTTGCTAAGCTAGGATGTTCAGTAGGCAGATGTAGTCAATATATTTTCAACTTACAGGGGTGTGATCTGGATGTAACCTCATCCTAAGTTTAGCAGAGCATTTCCAGGAATGCTGCCTAACCTTGGAAAGAACAGGAATAATGAGAACAGCAAAGCAAACAAACCACCACTACCAACAAAGCCAGGACACCAGACCCCGATCTGCATTGCAGCATGCAAGGCTCTGTCCTGAGGACTTCCTGGGCATGTACCATGACGTCCCCATCCCTCTATCTGGTTAACAGAAGGCCAGA
Source organism: Sylvilagus floridanus (assembly GCA_949820135.1). Taxonomy (NCBI): domain Eukaryota; kingdom Metazoa; phylum Chordata; class Mammalia; order Lagomorpha; family Leporidae; genus Sylvilagus; species Sylvilagus floridanus. The sequence goes on along the minus strand of OX463239.1, from coordinate 15,787,971 downwards.
GAGGCAGGCTAGAATAGCATCAATGATCCTCAAGTTCCCTTTGCTGAGTTTTCAAACGTAAAAAGGATCCTATTGTGAAAAAAGCACAGGGCTCCTCGGGCTGAGGCACTACTGCAATGATGCCCCGATGCTTCCCCAACTTCAATAACTTGAAGGGCCACAGTGTGTAAACAGGCGGACCCTCATCCCTGGGCACCTTTTTTTGCTCCTTAGTGTTCTATGTCTAAATGTCTTTATGCCTGTTTACTTACTGGAGTCACCTAACATCTCATTGTCCAGAGTGTACCTAAAATTTTAGCAATATATGACATGTATTACAAAAATCCTTCTTCTGGAACTCCCTCCTTATCCAAATAAATGAAATGGAACCATATTTTAAGGGGGAAATGGACATATTTACTTCCCTCTTTGTACCCGGCTTCCATGAGGTTTGAACTGAGAGCAGTGAGTCTGTTTCCTTTCCAGGAACCAGTGACAAGTCTGGGTCAGAAGAATGCAGGCCAGGGCCATGCCAGATGCAGCAGGACTTTTGCTGTGGTTTTTACAGAGTTTGGGAACACAGTCAAGATTCTCAAATCTAAGTCCTTAGCTTTATTGAGCCCTGATCATTCTGGTGCTGTGTCACGATGTATGCTGTTAACCCCAGTGCGTTTGATTTCTTATATGAATGTCCAATCCTTTTCCTGCTTATGTGTTCACTGTTAATTTTCCTCATGGTTCACAAATAAAATAAGTAGGAAACAAAGCACTGTGGATCATGAGAACAATTAACATGGCGAGGAAGGCTGGAAAGGCTTATTCCCTCTTTACCTTTATTCTGACTGCCCATGTGGGGCTTCTTTCTATCGTGTTTGTTTTTTCAAGGGGGGAGTTGGAATATTCAGGGCAGTGAAGTTCTTTGGGTAGATACTTTGGGTAGATACTTGAAGAACTAGAATGTCTTCCTGGTGTCTTCTGGATGACATTTTGCCCAAAGTTTCTCATGTAGAGCCTCCCTGTGCGTCTTATAGTCCTGGTGCTGGTGACTTTGCCAGCAAGCTCAGCATTTGACAGGTGGAAAGGTGTTTCCCTGAAGAAATGATGTAGCTCCTCAATTCCTTCAATGCTGCCCAACGGAAGTTGGCGCATGAATGAAAGTCAGGCACATCCAAACCCACAGGTGCACAAATCTCTCAGTAACCCTAGACTTGGACCCAATCAATCCTCAATGGAACAGTAGTTGCCTGAACTTCTCAACTTATTGGTACAGGTGATTGAAGTGCTAAATTTGATCTGATTTTTGTCTGAAGCAGTCACAAGTATCTATAAAGAGAGTTATCTTGTATGAATTCTGATACTTATCTGTTCTTTTGCTCTTAGAGAATTTTAAAGATAAAGCTTAGGACTTGGAACTATAGATGTGATACAGGAATCAGTAAGTCTGGATCTGAAATGTGTCATCATGGCACATATGAAATCATTATCTTAACTGCTGTTAAATCTGAGGTGACACATGTGAAAATGTCTGGCAAATTTTAATTGAATTGGAGTCTTTTTATTTCCAATGGCCTTTAAAGTAAGCATGAGATTGAACTATTTGGAGACAGTTTTGAATTGGCAAGAGCAGTGTGCTCACACTTTAGTGTGTCTGCCGATATGGATTTATTTCAGAAGTGGGAAGGGCCCTGGTATGAATTTCCAATAAGCGTCAGATACTGCTGATGCTTCTGTCCACTATGACCATGTGACTCGCTGATTAGTTGCAGGGATTTCTGATTTCTGTTTACAACTGTGGCAGAGGCTCTCACTTACCAAAATCACGTTCTCTTCTTTCTGGGGATGCAACTAGCTGGCATTTTCCAGCCTCCTCTGAGGTCAGCTGCAGTGACCACATTCCTAGTTTGTGGCAAACAGAATGTGTACCATTTTCAAGTTTAACCCATGGACATGTCTACATGGTTCTTATTTCTTTTCCTTTTTATTTCCATTTCCTTGGGCTTCAGTAGATTAAGGCTAGTGTTATTTCAAAATGTGACTTACCTGACTGGATAGTTATGGATATATTTGCAAGCTGTTGATTGTTTCACATATCGCTCTTTAAACTTTCACCAACAATGAAGGTGCTTGTTTCGAGGCCACTAAAATAATTTATGAGAACACCTGAAATTGTAGTTTAATTGGGCTGAGAAGTGAGGCAGTGTTATGTGGTCTGCCTTGAAAATGAATAAGGAACTCTGTAAACACGTGTGTGGCTTTGTGAGCAAAAAAGATAAATTTGTCTCTGTTATCTTTATTCCAAAGAGGAGAAGACACTCAGAGCCAGGACACATGGTGTTTGATGCAGTGAACCTGCTGTGAGGTGGGTGGGTGGTTGGTGTAGCTGTGATGCTGCCTTAGGGGCCCAGAGTCCAGGCCTCTTTACCAAATGCTCTGATTTCTCTTTCATCTCTAGGGTTTCTCATGGCCATTGAATGTACTGTCCTGAAGGTTATTGAATGTACGGTCCTGAAGGTTAGGCCATGACACCTGGCTCTGCCACTCTCAGACTGTTTTTCATAGAAATCCATGGATGCATCTCCCACCATTATGTGCAGACTGCACGGTTTGGTAGTTGCTGGAAGTCATCATGTGTGCCTTTCTCAGTCTGTAGTTGAGGGTGATATACCTGAGTCCTACCATCTGTGTACAGATGCTAGATGGAGCAGTTACAAATAAAGACCTACTCCAACATCTCCATCTTCCAGTACTTTAGACCTTTTTCTTTCTAATGAATTCAGAAAAGTGTTGGAATCTCAATTTTCTTAGTTGAAGTTCACAACAAATCCAAGTTTTAATAGTCATGTTACTTGACTGTTAAGTGTCAATCATTAATCTTGAGCACAACTCTGCTGTGTTATTTACTCTTTTTATATGTAAATATTAGCAGGCCAGCTTTAAAGTTGGACCTTCCTGGTTCTAATGTCCTCAAGATTAATTCCCATGCACATTCCCTGACTCCAGCCAATACAAATATTTGAGATCCAGAGTGACTTCCTACATGCACCTGCCAGATGTGCAGGGAACAGACCTTGAGGTATCCCTTCTGGGATGTTTTTGGATGTGACTTTGCTTTGGGCCCAAGGTAATGAAGCAAATAGCATTATTCTAGACCATAGTGTCTCTTGGGAGTCTACTACCCAGGGGAAGGAAAGGCTAGAAAAGAGAAGTCTAGTTTAGCATGGGGCAGAAGATTCCCACGGGCGACTCCAAGAATCAGTCCAATTCTTCCTTAGCACTTTGGGAACTCTTTCCTTTATGAGGAGTTCTGACCAAGCAAGCAGTACAATCAGCCCATGAGCACAATTGGTAGTCACTCATGATCTGCTTCTGAGTAAAAGACAGCCTCTGTTCCTTGATTGACAAGTCAGGCAGCCACATGAGAGAACATTCTATATGTCAACTTTTTCAGTTGAGAGTAGCTGTTATTGAGTTACGGGAATCTCTATCAAATACAGCTGACCTCAATATGCCATTGTAGCACTTTCAAGATACCCCTTTGAAAATGAAATACTTTTCCAAACAAAAATGTTTAAATAGACAAAAAAGTACATGTTTACCAAAGCAAAAGAATTGTATTCAAAGTACACTCCATAGAACCCAGGGTTTGAAGATGCTGACTGGCAGAGTACAGCAGCCAAGCACAGAGTTTTGAAGGATTTGAAGTCATTTTTCCATCCTTTTTCTGAGTTTTGCTAGGTCAACAATATTGGTCAAGCTTCAACTTTCTCATAAAAAATGGTGGCAAAACTAGCCCCACCTTTTTAAGGTGCTTTAAGGAATGAGTGATTCAATGTGCTCAAAGTCCTTGATAAACACTAGCCATTATCACAATTTCTCTCTGGAGGGGCCTGCAGCTTTGATCACCAGCCAAGGAAAATGTGCCAATTCTAGTAGGAGGAAGGGATGAGTGCACCTGAAATGTTCACTGTTGTTCAAGCACAGGTTGAAGTAAACCAAGAAGTTGTTGTTGAGAACATCTGCATACACACTTTAGCATGGACCCATCGATGTCTGAAAACTCACTGTGGTGGGAAGAGGCCTCTGCCAAGGCTTCTACACAAGCCGGGAGAAGCGGGGGAAATGTCTCACCCTGCATCCACCAGCACAGCGCCCTCATGAGGGCCAGGACTCCCTTGTTGAAATCACAATGGTTGAGCTATGGGACCTGGAGTTGTTGGTCTTAGTCCACTGGGTTCAGTTCAAACAGACCAAAGCACAATACATAAAATGCTCTATTGTCTACTGAGTGTGTGGGTCCCAGTGGTTGCTTTACAGTTTGTGTTTGCTAAGGTGTGTCCTTACATTATGGGGGGGAGGGTTGGGGAAGGCAGCACACTCTCAACTTTCCAGGTGCCCAGCCCTCTTTGGTTTTTTTGGACAGGCAGAGTGGACAGTGAGAGAAAAAGAGACAGAGAGAAAGGTCTTCCCCTGCTGTCGGTTCACCCTCCAATGGCCGCCACGGCCGGCGTGCTGTGGCGGCGCACCGAGCTGATCCGAAGGCAGGAGCCAGGTGTTTCTCCTGGTCTCCCATGGGGTGCAGGGCCCAAGCACTTGGGCCATCCTCCACTGCACTCCCTAGCCACAGCAGAGAGCTGGCCTGGAAGAGGGGCAACCGGGACAGAATCTGGTGCCCCGACTGGGACTAGAACCCGGTGTGCCGGTGCTGCAAGGCGGAGGATTAGCCTATTGAGCTGAGGTGCCGGCCTGCCCAGCCCTCTTGATAGTGTAGGGGCAGGGACCTGGAACGCTTCTCACCCTGTTGAACAAGCTTGGTAGTGACCTCTTCCTACCACAGTGAGTTTTGACATTGATGGGCCCATGCTGAAGTTTGTATTCAGGTGTTCTCAACAACAACTTCTTGTTCAATCCTGAGCTGCAGTGAGGCCCAGAGCCTGGACTCTCTCCTTGCTTGGCTGGAGCTGGGGTGTCCCACTCTCCATGGGTGGGTTGGGGGATGGGTGTCTCCCTTCATGGGCTTTTTTTTTTTTTTAGCAGGTGTAGGGGAGTGAGCGTCCCTTGGAAACTGGCGCTTGTAACTCCTTTTCTGAAGAAATCACCCCTCCCTCCTTCCGATTGCATACTTTGCTCCTGGCAGAACTCCTGGGAGGTTGGCTTCTGAGTGCCACAGTAGATGTCACACCCCTCCAGGCAGACCCACATCCTTAACCCGAGGTGTGCCCTCCTGGGCGGCTGCCCACACCAGAAAGATGTCCACGTCTGGCTCAGGTATTTTTTGACAACATGTGCATTTATTTGTATTAGAAGTACAAACGTAGGAATCCAAATACAAATACAGAGGGCGGCCCAGCCAGGAGGCCCAGCTGGCTCCGGACGGGGCGCGGCCTCGAGGGCACGGCGGGGACGGGGCGCGCGAAGCAGGGCGCGGCGCCGCCCGTGTCGCCAAGGCACGTCGGGCGCAGGTGCGCCCTCGTTTCACTAGGACACCACGAGCTGCACGGGTAGCGGGGAGTCACGTCCTCTACGGAGGGGAGGAAGACGGCGGCATCTCAGAACCGCCAGAGACTGCCTGGCCACTCGGAGCCAGAGCCCCCCAAGCCCTCGAGGAACTAGAGGGGTTCAGTGGATGTTGGAGGTCACTTGGTGAGGGCAGGGACCCTGGTTGGCCTCCGCTTGCTTGCCTGGTGAGGGGTGAGTGCACACACTTGTGTAGGGCGGGCCCTGCTTGCGGTCAAGTGCAAATTCACCCAGTGCTCAGAACTGCTTGAGAGAGGCTCTCGGATTCTGGAATCGCTCCACCTCCCCTCACCTGGGCCATAGGCAGGAAGGATTCCAGGGACACAGAGAGCCGGCCTGCGCCTCTCTGCCATCCCCTTCTGCCTGGAGCATCTCCCAGGACCCCTGACAAGCTTCTCAAAGAGAGGACTACCGGTGCTCCATGGCTGATCGCCACAGATGGCATGGTTCAAGCCAGACCTGACGATTTCCTATGTGATCTGTGAGTGTGGCTTCCTAAACAAGTGCGGTGACGTCTATTTGTCATCTAAATCTTGAGAACTACTTGACCACGATGCACAAATGATCAAGGAACCACTCAGGTGTGCACCCGACTAAAAGTAGTACTGCTCTAGGGCTCTCCAAAGAGGCAGGCTTCTTTGGACTCCTGGCTGACTTCTGATCAGATATTTAGGCTTGATTTTTTTTTAAAGAAAGAATATGAGCCCACATTTTCAGGAAACATAAAGACTGTATCTTTTCCCTCTCCCTCTCTTTTTCATCTCCTCTCTCCCTCTCCTTCTTTTTACCTTAACCAAAGGCTTAGTAAACTAATATGCTACCAGTAGGAAACTGTGCTCCTTTCTACTTGTTTCAACTAAACTTGGGGTAATGGGTAGAGTAATACACACGTTAATAAGTTGTTCCAGTTTTACCACTGTACATACAGACACAAATACACACATCACTGCAATGTAAACACAAGATGACCCCTTGCTCCAAACAATATACAGCCCCAATCCCTGACAATTGTTACTCTCCCAGAATCTTCTGTAGAAAATGCACTCATGAACAATAAACCCTTTGCTCAGTCCAGGAGCTGCTCAGAAAGGAAAACATGTACCGTAGTGCACCACATAACAACGTTTTGGTCAATGACAGACCACATGTCTGAGAGTGGTCCTGGGAGCTTATACCATCAAATGATATCATAGCCATCTTCGCTGATGTAAAAACATTCTCTGATGCTCCTACAATGACAACTCACCAATGACACATTTCTCAGAACATATCCCCACTGTTAAGCACTGCATGACCATAGTCGTACAAATACATCAGCATGTAAACATTGTTCACTAGCACATGAGCCATTGTGAAGGTCAAGAATGATTGAGTGTCTTTTAGAATGTTTTAATAAAATAGTTTTTCTAAACAGAGATTATATATTAGTAAACACTATAAATCTCACTAATACATTTTACCTATGTCTATTTCTATTCAAAGTAAAACTATGAAGATAAATTAGGGAGAACCAAAGCCTAAAACCCAAAAACAAAATTCTCAGTTTCCAAAGATGCATCCATTTGGAGGAAAAGAGATAGTACATCAAACTCAAGTTATCCTTAAGAAAAGGAATAAGAAAGATAAATGAGGTGAAATGATAAAATCAAAAGCACCCAACAAACAGGAATTGGGTGGACTATTCTCCTAAGTAATTAAAAATTCTGATTAAGGCAGGGTAGAAAGACTGCTAGAAAAAGGAGCAGTTCTGAAAATGTTTGCGGCACGCAAATTTTGGACTATGATCTGTATGTTTATTACTTCCATTTTCCGCTTAATCTAACTTCTAATTTTGTTATAGTTTGGAAAAGATATTAAACTTTCATGTCAAATTAATTACTAAGGATTAATATGGACCATGGAGAAGGACTGCAATGATGACTTTGGTACAGCATACTATATTTCATCTGACAATCTATCATCATATCTGACTGAAAATTTGGAAATTTATCCAGCAAGTTATATCTACATTCTACCACTTTACTTGGTTTTAATTTCACTGAAAGTTACTTAAGAGAGCAAATTTTTCTTTTTCTTTTTTCTTTTTTTATAATCTCTGTATGACCAGCCTGCAAGTGGTAGACCCAATGAATGTGGTTGATTACCTGATGTTTTAACTGAAATTATCAAGACGGGGTGCTATGATCTGGCCATCAAAGCATCAAGTGACCAAAGTGCTGCTTTTCGTACTGAGGAAGGGGCTTCACTCATTGACAAAATCGACCAAAACATTTCTCCCTGTTGTAAACATGAACAGTACTGGGTACAAAATCCGTTGTAACAGAAACTGGATAAGTTCTCATTTGTTCCTGAAGACCAGAATCTGATGGTGGGGTAAGATTTCTACTTAATTTTTTCCAATAAGTCTTTAAAAATCCAAATTCAAACACTGTCCTTGCAAGTAGATCTCCTTATATTAACAAACTAGCGGTTGGCGCCACGGCTCACTAGGCTAATCCTTTGCCTGCGGCGCCAGCACACCGGGTTCTAGTCCCGGTCCGGGCGCTGGATTCTGTCCCGGTTGCCCCTCTTCCAGGCCAGCTCTCTGCTGTGGCCCAGGAGTGCAGTGGAGGGTGGCCCAAGTGCTTGGGCCCTGCACGCCATGGGAGACCAGGAGAAGCACCTGGCTCCTGGCTTTGGATCAGTGTGGTGCGCCGGCCACAGCTCGCTGGCCGCGGCGGCCATTGGAGGGTGAACTAATGGCAAAAGAGGACCTTTCTCTCTGTCTCTCTTTCTCACTGTCCACTCTGCCTGTCAAAACACAAACAATCATCAAAGGAGCTTTGTTTTCCAAGAAAGTACTCTGGGAAGGCTCAGGCAGGTCTTCTATTATGCATAAGTTAATTAATCAAGAAAGTTAGGATGGCCCAGCCAACCATCCCAGAATACCCTCATTAGCCTTTGCAGTCAAAACCTTGCTAGGGACAATTCCACCTGCCCTGTTTGAGACATCAAACGTCTTGCTTAAAAACTCATCCTGTGCTAGGCAGAAAGGAGGTGCTGGTGGGCTCTCCCTTCATTCACTCTTACTGCCACTCATCATCATTATCAAAATGTTCCTAAAGTGACAGCATAGGCTCCAAAGGTTATTTTCCCACAGGTGAGTTGGGAATTCACTTTACAAACAGCCATGTATAGGAACACTGATAGAAAACGGGAACTTTAACGTTTTCATGAAAAATGGGATCATGGCAATGCTGTCCCTGTAAAGACATAACTTGGGGTCTGAAGTGACTTGTTGTAGCCTATTGATCTAAGAAATAAAGATTTAAGAAAGTACCAAGTGGATGTGATAAGTTCATAAATGTCCTACACTAGGATGGGACTTCAGTACATGAAGCAAGCAGGAGAAAGCTGTGTCTAAGGCTGTCACAGGAAATGTAAACATTCCAGTCATCCCTTGGTATCTTAGATGATTGGTTCCAGGAGCCACCTTAAGTCTTAAGTCCCTTTTATAAAATGGTTTGTTTGCATATAACCTACACACGTACTGTCCTATACTTTAAGTCATCTCTGGATTACTTATACTACCTAATACAATGCAAATGCTATGAAAGTAGTTGTTATGCTATATGAAGGAGTATTTAAAAAGTTCATGGAAAATGCTTATTTTCTTTTAATTGCAACATCCTTGAACTTTTTGAAGTACTCTTGTATTACTAGGGAATAATGACAAGACAATAAACCTGTACATATTCAGTACAGATGTAATTGTTATAGATGAATTTTGTTCTGCATTAGGTTGATTCAACAGATGCAGAACCCACCAATACGGAGTAAAGACTGTACTTTGTCAGAAAAACAAGGATGAAACTCTTTATATCTAGAGTGCAAAATATAGCAGTTAGTGCTCAGTCTGGAGGAGTTCATTATTGATGATGCTTTTTCCAACCTGCTCAGTTTAAACTGTGTTCTGCAGAGCTCCCTTTCCTCAGGAAGCATTGTCTCCCTCACACTGCCTGGCCTGCTCAGTGGGCTGGAAAACCTTGTGTTGTATTTACAAATTTGGAAAAATGATGAAAGTTGCTGCTTATCTGAGTGATTCAAGCAAAGCAATTTGCATTTATCTCAATTACTTGAACTGCACATTCAAACAGTGCTTATTCTGGGTGTGTTGTATATATATATGAATGTGTGTTTTGTCTGCCTAATTGTAGTTTAGCTCAGGTTCATGTCTAACATAATCTGAAAAACCCACTTGGTTAACTCAGACCATGACAAAATTGTTAGTAATTGATTGTTAAACTAATATTTTAGGATAAATTTACTTAAACGTTTCTAATATGGGGCTTATATGTAAGCAGAATAATAAGATGTATAAGGGATTTAATCGACAATATTAAAAACCAAAGCAGCATTCAATTAGAGAACAGTTTGAAAATAAATAAATAAATAAAAGAAATACCCTTCTCAACCTTGATAAAACTGGATCAGGCTCGTTTTCTAGAATTGCTAATTTGCAATCAAGAGGAATTTCAAAATGAGGAGTGGCAATGCTCTAATTTGTAGTCTCCCAAACTCTCAGGCATTAAGAAAAAAGCAAACCTCATTTCTATTCTCCCAGAAATATGAGTAAATGAGTTTTTATCCTATAATCTCAATACATATGTTTTCCTCTCATAATTATAGAAGTCTGGTTTTATAATAAAAAAGTGTGTCAACAAGAGATCTAAGATAGTACCTGTCATTTATCCTGAAGTGTTGTTGTTGTTGTTGTTATTATTATTATTTTGGTTCTTTGTATGTGACTATATGGAGAACACTAATGCAGAGATACTGCTGAACCGGGTGAGCCTTAATGTTTCCTCAGGCCAATCTGAGAAAAGAAAGACATACAGAGTACATACTTCCTAAAATTTAGGGCCATTTCAAGGTGGGGAATTAACAGAAAACTGTGAACTTAGCATTTATAACATATTTACAATCTGGTGCTTCCCCCCTTATTTCCAGATACATTTCTGAGTAATACTTCTTTAAATGATAGTGTTCTGAAATGGACACTTGTCAGTACAAATGGATTTCATATTTTGGCGTATTTTATTTACATGAGATTGTTTGTTTATCCCGTCATTCACTAACTTTTATAGAAACTGAAACTGAAAATGAAATCTCACATATACACAATTTATAAACTCTCAGAAACATCTCTCAAAAACAGTTGCAAAAAAAAAAAAAAACAGTTGCAAGATCTTGGACTGAATTCAAAATGCTTTGAGCCTTGAGAATATTGAATTAAATATAGTGATAAAAAACTAATAGTTGGAGACCAGTTGTAATTTTCCAAGTCTCAAAAGAAATGACATACGTTTCCAGTTTGGCAGCTGAGAAAAAAATTATGAAGGAAGAAGAGGTTTTGTTTGTTTTGTGTTCTAGCCCTTTAGAATGTGGCCCCTTCTTTTTAGTTGTGGCAAAGCTCTGGTCAATGCAAAGTGGGGCGGGGTGGGGGGGCTGGTCCCTTTTTTCCCATTGTTTCCCAGAACGTGAAATTTTGTCTAAAATCTCACTTTTACTGCAGCAAGCCATCACTAGGGAAAAAGGTTTGGTGTAAGGTTCTCTATGGACACTTAACATCCCCATCAGAAGGGCTATGAAACTGTTAGATTGGCCCCAATTCCCCATATGTGGCATGAAAATAGTTCGCTATTAAGAACAAGCATTTTCTCCATTGAGGAATCAAAAAGAATTATAGTTAATTGATTTGGTGTAAAATGAAGGATAAAACTTTGGCATATAAAGAAATGAAATTCTACTTCCATTCACACACAAAAGAGAATAAAACCTGGCTTACATACAGCTGATTTCAGGAGGTGGAAAACTTTACAAGATATGTGTTATGTGAACTTTTTGTTGCTTTAAGGCATAGTTTTGAAAGATTGAGAGAAGTTCTGGCTGGGTCCAGAGTAAGTTATTTCAACATTGTCCTTCTCTGTTCAGTATTTGGGGTCTCTGTTCTGGTCAGTGGTGCTGGGACTTTGCAGGTCAAAATTTATATAGGCTCTAAAGAGACATTTTGCTCTAATTCTATTCATCCTAAATGTCTTTCCTTCTTTCCCCCTTTCCCTATGGTGCAGCTTAAAAGAGAGGCAGTCACAGTTTTAAGTAATATCCACAGTGGTCAGAAATTTGAATCCTTGCCAAAATATAGAACTGTCATCTCCTCGCTGTAGAGTATTTCTGAAACTGAGGAACACAATAGCACCTTAGGAATGCAAATCATTTGGATCAAAAATGTTTCCCAACTCTACATGCAAAGCATGGGCAGAGCTGTGTGAACAGCCTTGAGCCGAGTGCCCCCCACATAACCCTCAGAAGCAGCCTCCCAGCGAAGGAGAGTTGTGCAACTGAAGAGGGATGTGCTTCCCTCACACTCTCCCTGCACGCCTCTGCCTCCTTCCTCCAAAAAGTAAACACATCCATGTGCTGAAATCCCCTGAGTGGGGTGCACTGAAGTCTCCCATACTGTGGACTGAGAAAGTTCATCTCAGGAGTTGAGACTGACACAGAAACAGTGAGTTATGCAAGCCTTAAGAGAAACAGGCATTGCATGCAGTGATTTGAGGGAGGATGCTTTAGCTCGTTGCACTCAAGAATCTATTTTGTGCTCTATTAGTGAACATCTGTTCGACTCTCTTGAGATGAAGGTTCTCCTTTATGGAAAAGGAACCATGAACTACTGTGTTTTGATCACAAGGACTGCTGAGGTTCAGAAGACAATGGCTAGATTCGGAATAGAGAGGCAATTGGTATATATCTACTGTGTACAAAATTTCACAAGAGTTGGCAAAAACATCCAAATATTGAGTGATTTTGAAATAAGAAGCCTCATTAAAACTGTTTATAAGGTAAAATTGGACCACATCTGTGTTCTAAAAAAGTTTTTAGGTTATTTTCCTCCCAAGAAGAATTTTACTAGAAAATTCAGTTCTCTGCAGAATTTCTTTCAAAATGTAAAAGGTTGAAATTTTTCATATTGTTGGAAACTGCAAATCCTTCAAGTGGGAAGTTGTGTTGGAGAAAGACTGCCCTCTGTGGCAGTGTGGTGCGAAGGGGGGATTCCTGTGCTCAGGAACTGTGAAGGGCGGGCAAGGTTGAAATTCTCCCCAAGAGGAGAAAGTTCATTTCAACCAATGTTTTCAACTTATTATTATTTTTTTATTTTAAAAGCCAAATTTGCTTAGTAGAAGCCAATTGGCTTGAGGCTTATGAAGCAACTATCAAACCAAAAGGTAGAACTGACAAGAAAAATGAGTATGACTGTTTCATACTATATAGAATTGAACTTCAAAAATCAGGTGATAATGAATCCATATTTTTGCATTCACTTGATATGCAACAAAGTTGAGAAGAATAAATGGATGTATCTAATATGAATTTTTCTGTCCTTTTCTACTCCCAACCCCTCCTTTATCTCATTTACATCCAGTGAATTTGTGAAGTCACCACTTTTATATAATTTCTCTGTATAATGTTTTAGCTTTTTCTGAGTAATAATGGTATTCACAATAGATAATTTTAAAAATTCATGGTTTCCAAAAATAATTAAATTTGTTTTCTGGGTGAGAAGGATGAGAAGCACAGACATTTTGATACCAAAATTTTAATAATGCTCAAGCATTATTAAATAACTAGTGGGACCCCTTCCCCCATTGATGTTGGAAAGCTTCAAAAGAGACTTATGACGTACACACTGGCATCCAGTTATAACAAAGAACTAGCATCAAGAAGCAAACAGGTTTTGTGTTATAAAAATATCAAAAGAGTATTGATTCAAGGGGGATTTTTTTCTTTGGAATTTTGCTATGTATCCATATTTCAAGGTATAAAATAATTTTTGTTCATCAAAATATATAATTGATGACAGCCATTACTGATTTTTTTGCATGTAAATTTGGTTTGATTTGAAAAGTAATGAAATGTTTAAGATGCTACCTACATCTCTTTCACACTCTGGAACAGATTTTCAAGACAAAGCCTTGTGCATGCTGTGTGCCTTTCTTTGCAAGCTGAAGACACTTATTTAACCCTTGTAACACAAGCTGGACACATACTCTGGGATTGAACTTGGTCTAGTAAAACACAGCTCTTAAGGTAAAACGTTGAACTAGTCCAAGAACCCACACTTCAAATACTATTGACTCTTGGCAGTTTGGGTTAAAGCTCTAACCTAATGCTCAGAGATAACCAATTCTTTGATGTCAATGACATAAAAAATTAAAACCAAATTATATTCTTCCTCAAGTGGGAAAATGTACAGATACACTCATCCGAGGTCTAGGGCGAGGCTGGAAGGTAAAAAGGTGCTAACAGTGAAATGGTGCCAAAGGAAAACAGGCCACAGAAAGAGGGAACTGGGTCAGATCTCATTGCAGCTCACACATGAACTCAGAGTCCACAAGCACAGGATCGAGGGCAGCTCAGAGTGTCTGCACCAGAAATGTCTCAATACACATGGGTGCTGATGGTAAGGACCACAGAGGAACAATACAGAAGGGGTAAGGCCTGAGAGCGCGTCTCAGATAACTGCTTGCATGTTTTACAGATTTCTTCTCATGGGCAGTTAATCCATAGCTGCTTCCAATATGCAAAATCATTCATAAACATCTTCAAGCCACAGATTCAGTAAGGGGTGAACAAGAATATCGCTTTAAAATTCAATGAACATGGGTGTGTTTGTGTGTGTGTGAAATTTATAATAGAAATATTTGCCAGACACTCCCTGTGATATGGAAAGGTAATTTATGACTTAAGATAAACTGGACAGTGTCCTTCCTTGGTACTGTCGGTTGGTCACTAGTGGACAGAGAATGATGGAAGGAAAAGAATGTGAACCAAGTGCTCTTCACTGATCACTAAGGGCAACATTTAAAGATACAGGTATCCAACCCAATAGACCAGGTTAAAGAGCAGGAACGATGTGGGGAAAAAGACCCGGGAGTACGAGTCCAGCTCCAAGATGTCGATGTGGATACGTCCTTTTCTCCAGGAGCCTGATCTACATTCTTCATAGCAGCAGAAGAAGCTCTGACAGTCTTTGCCGTCCAGACACTCGTAGACACAGGTATCCTCAAATTCTTGCCAGTACACGGAATTGTTTAAAGTGATCATCGTAGGTGGTGGTGGCCTCATGTCGAGGAGAGAGTAGTTCTGTAGGCAACGAGAGAAACATGGCAACCATCATGACATGCAGTACAGACAGACTGAGGTGTATGAAGCATCAGGTACAAATTACATCTGACTACTAGATAGAAGGGATGGAAGGCTGTGCCCATCCCCCACACTGCCAAATCGATCTTCTCAAATCATTGCAGGTCTAATGTAAGGAAAAATTGTATTGCAATTCCCAAACTTGTATTTTCCACACTATTAGTGAAGGTGGTTGAACATATTCTCAAATATGGATTAACCATTTCAAGTCCCTATTCTGTCTTCTTTCTGTTGATTTGCAATAAGTATGCACATTTTACATATTTATTTCTCAATTTTTTTACTTTTTATTAAAATGAAAAGAGCAGACTTCGTGAATTTCATAGGTACATTTCTAAGAAGATAACTATACTTCCCTCCATCCCCTTCTACCTCTCTCAACGTCCCTCCCTTTTTTTCTTTATTTTTTGCAAAGACATAATTTCAATCCACTCTATAATCAGAGGATTAATTCACAAAAAACCATAATATTCAACAAGTAAAAAGTAGGAATACTATAGTTTCACAGGAGTATCAACAAGAGCTAAAAAGAACAATCATATCACAAGATGTCCATTTTATTCCTATACATTATATTGTATTCTATATTAACTGCTACACAGCAGAGAAAACATGATATTTGTCTTTTTTTGAAGTGGCTTATTTCACTAAGAATAATGGTTTCTAGGTGTATCCATTTGTTGTAAAAGACAGGATTCCATTCTTTTTTACAGTTCAGTAGTATTCCATAGTGTATATATACCACATTTTTTTTTAATTTGGTCATCAGTTGATGGACATCTGGGTTGATTCTATATTGAAGTATGTGAACCTTTCAAAATATTAATAGTAAAAAGCAAAGTTAGAAGAATGATGGGAGAATCTCTTTGTTCTGCATAATTTGCATTAAAAGTGGGAGTTGGCACTGCCCCCTCAAGAAAGAGAACCAAAAATGGGTTTTTGAGTACTCCACACTTCAACCCTTTATCCCTGGTTTAGGACTCCACTACCCCAATCAAAGAAGATCTAAAAATAGAAGGCAAGGAGCTACCATGCTTCCTTATAATAATATCTTTTGGTAAAAATATGAGATTCTCATGATACTTTCTAATGAGTTCTAAATCGCTTCTTTCCCAGCACTAGGACAATCTGGCAAGGAACTAGCCAGCCATCTAGAACTGGCTTCTATGTCCACCTCTCCCTGGACATGATTTTATTTCTACCCCTGCAGTTTACCTCCTGAATGGAAAACTCAATGTGGAGCAGATAAAGGAGAATGAATGAGAGGAACCATCCCGTACTTTGATACCTAACATCAAATGAGCTGTCCATTCCACAGACAGTTGCTGCGATAATCTAAATAGCTGTGAATTATGTATTACATTGAATTCTGTTAGGGGATATAGTTCTAAGTTTGACTGAATAGACGAAAAAACTAATAGAACTAAAAAACATTTTCTTGTCTGCTTTTAGTGCTATCTTGTGATACTGAACTAAGACAGGCATGCCAGTGGAAGCCCTGGGATGTGATGTCCAGGGAGAGGTGGACATAGAAGCCAGTTCTAAATGGCTGGCCAGTTCCTTTGCCAGATTGCCCCAGTGCTGGGAAAGAAGCGATTTAGAACTTATTAGAAAGTATCATGAGAATCTCATATTTTTACCAAAAGATATTATTATAAGGAAGCATGGTAGCTCCTTGCCTTCTATTTTTAGATCTTCTTTGATTGGGGTAGTGGAGTCCTAAACCAGGGAGAAAGGGTTGAAGTGTGGCGTACCCAAAGCCCTTGTAAATGGAAGAATCTGCCTCTGTGTGAGGACAGACTTACAGCACAGTGCCCTGCACCAAGTGTTCATTGAGCTCTACTCACTTCTCACATGCCTGTGTTCAGCCATCTCTGCTACAGATAAGGTGTCACTGTGCACCTGTCTACCTTCCTCCACAATTCTTCTGCATAGGCAGAAGTGAAAATCTTGCTATCCCTGTAATGCTATCTAATATGGAAAGGTATATTTTAGGTTAATGGTTCTTATATTCGCAGGTATTAAATCTCTTAAATACCACAAGTATTTGCTGAAATAAAGCAGTTTCCTCCTTCTACCCCCATGCATTTTCGAAATGTGTATCTTTCCAATTTGTAAAAAATTTGCCTTTAATGACATACAAGTGCAACAAAGGATTTCTGACATGTGTGCTTTGACAATGCTTAGCCAGATTTTCATCCACTCATTTCCTCAACTCTGTAAACTGTGTTTTCCCTTACTGTGTGGAATTGACCATGGGTTTCAGGGCTTTTTTTTTCAGGGAAAGGCTGACTCAGAGTGGCCCCAGAGAGCTCTACAGGGATAGGGAGAGCTCACCAGAGATCTAAAAGGTGATTTCTGGAGGCCACAGGCAAACAAGCAGCAAGACTTTGGGAAACAAGAGAAATCCCTCTTCAGTTCCTCATTTGCAGACCTAAAAACCCAAGGTAACTGAAACGCAGACTCATTAAAATATTTATGAGGGTTCTATTGCTGTGTTTTGATAGCTCACTGGAAATGAAACTAATTCCATTTTACAAGATTGAAAGAAAATTTATTGTACAGCAAAGTGACTATAGTTAATAATGATAGTCACACATTATATGCTTGGAAAATGTAGAGTGAATGCTATTTGTTATCACCACAGAAATGATAACTATGTGAGATAATGCTAGATTTAATTATTCCACAATTTATATAGACTCTAAAACATTATGTTGTACACAATGAAAGCATACAATGTTATCTCTCAATTAAAAAAGAACTCTGAACAGCTATAGCTTACATTGCATAAGAACTTACATAAACCCTGCTTTTTGTGATGAAAATATCATCAATAATCAAAATAGATATTTTAATTAATAATTTCCCAAAGTCAACTTTAGCCAATGTACATCCCTGAAGAACTCCTCCTTTGCCTGGGTATAGAATGCAGCCCCAAGACCTCCCCTGAGCGATGCTTCCTGGGCACATGTGAAGTCCATTAGCTTTGCATTTGACAGGATAGGAAACTGTGGAGCAGAGAAGTTACAGCAATCTGTCCCCAGTCACACACATGATCCCTCATGGATTCCAGCTCCTGATAAATTCATTTATGCTTTTTCTTGTTGGTCACAGTAGCCCCTGAACTAGCATGAGGAGAGAGTTGAAATGCTGGCAATTCTCATCTAATAGTGGATAAACTTCCTGTTTCTCCGCTGTCATATGACCTCCTGCTGCTGATCTCTGATGGTGTCTTCTCACCTGCCTGGCACCCTTTCAGTCTGCGAATTGTGTTTCTTTGTGCGTCCTTTGAGGTCATTAAACTTCCTCTCATTTTGTAAAAATTTCTCCTACTTGTGTGAGAAGTTCTTTTTCTTTGTGTGAAAGAATATTTTTTTTTTCCTTTTACCGATGGAATCATTTCTATACCAAGACGCCAATGTCTCCCTCAGCTCCAGCCCGGCTGTGCATGTGTGATGAGGTGCTCCTTGGCCCACAGCCTGTCAGTTCTGACTCTAGTCTGATCTTCAGCAGTCCCTTCCCAAGGTCAGTCTGTTCTACCTGGATGGTTTGCCAGGTGCAATTTGTATGTTTACTGTGGTGTTCCACAGCTGTAGAAGTGGCTTGCTCATTAACCTTCTTTTAGAATTACCATGATACACATCTGTAGATAGCTGCTGTGTCCCCTATGAAAATATGTTGAAATACACTGAAGAGAAGGTACAGATTAACAGTTAGTAAACCACCTGTGGTGCATGGGTGGGCACAAAACATTCTGTGAATAATTGAATGCATATGCACAGAGGAAAAAATTCAGGACTATATATATGTTATTGTATGATAAAAGTGGTAGCTCATATCAGCAATTTAAGGATATATTTATTGCCAATAAAAATTGATCCTTATCAAGAATTATATACTAAGAATTCAGATATATTAATAATTAAATGTAATATTGTCAAAACTTGGTGACTATAGAGCCCAATTTCTTTACATTTCATTTTCCTCATATCTAGAATGAGTTTTTTGAGCACAGGAGTTGATGCACTTAAAACATATTGTCAAGCAAAGTGCTCAAGAGAAAATGAGGGGGGTTATACTATTCAGAAATAAGTGGGAACTTCCAAAGTAGGATACAAGATACAGAAACCACAAAAGGAAGGGCATAGAGATGGGAAAACATGATACTTGAAATAATTCATGGAAAAGAAGTACAAGGAAGGATAGTACAAGGTTGGCAATGAAATATGGAATAAAAACCACTAAAAGTTTAATATCTTTAATATGTCCCAAATGTGACTACACAGATTATAGGTGTGTTATAAAACATAATATGCATAATATATAACATAAATAACTTATTTTAAAATACTAATAAATTTTAAAAGACATTAAGATGCAGTTCACAAAAGGAGGATTACAAATAAAAATATTAAATGGTATATAACCAAAGAAATAGTAAATGAGTAAAGACTGCAGGTGGCAAATTTCTCTTTGGCTATCAAACTGACAACAGGGAGAGTCCTGGGAGACAAGTATCTGGCACTGCTGACAGAGCTGTTAGAATGTCATTTGGTAAAGACTGTGCAGCCTCTTTACCACACCATTCCGCTTCTAGGTATTCCTATCTAAGTAAATAGTCATAGGTGTGTGCAAAATAATAGGGATAACAACATGCATAAAAGTGGATGTGTATACTTGCCTTAGTATACAGTCAAGATCGCCTATGAATGAGTCATAAGTATATAACACAATCATTACAAAGATTCTATAAAATAATATTAATGAATAGCAACATAAGTGTATATATATTTTTAAGTTCCAAATGAAGTTATAAAACAATGCATGAGTAATAATTTAGTTCTTCTAAGATGTATGAGTATACATTATTTGAATGCTCAGGATGAAGTCAGAAATTTGTATGTCATAAACTAATCTCGGTATAAGAAACATGATTAATTTTCTATGTGGCAAATGTTCTAGGTTGAATTTTTCAAAGTAACAGTTAACACATTGTTTATTTATTCATTTACTTGAGACACAGATTGGGGTTGGGGAAGAGAAAGGGAGAGCTCCCATCTGCTGATTTCACTCCCCAAATTGCCAACATGGCTGCAACTGGGCCAGGATGAAGTCACTCTGAGTCTCCCACATGGATTGCAGGAAACCAGTCACTTGAATCATTACCACTGTCTACCAAAGTCTGCATCAGCAGGAAACTGGAGTCAGGAGCTGGAGATTGGTATCGAACCTACATACTCTGGGCATCTTAATTGGCATCTGAACCACTAGGCTAAAGGCCTGCCAGAGCAAACACATTTTGAAGGGAATATCTACATCACCCACTGGTCTACAATACATGCACAAGTAACCAAAAACTATCTTTCAAACACATCTTAGCAAAAATTCTCCAAAATATTGGCACTTGCAATGCTATACATACAGAAGGGGCTTGCAGGCTTATTCGCTCATGAATCCATCTTGAGGAATCTGGATGTAGTAACTGTGAGAAAAGAAGAAAAATAATTAGAAAACTATTGAATTCTATATTCCAGAGAAATCTTTAACGTCTGACTACCAATCCATGCCCCTCTTAGTGATGCTGGAGAGATTCTATTCATATCTTTAGAATCCCGATCTATTTTTTTCTTTGTGATATAGTTATATATTTGAAAGGCAGTTGGAGGAGGGGAGAGAATGAGACAGAGAGAGAGAGAGAGAGCTTCCATGAACTGGTTCACTCCCAAATGGCTCCAGTGGCTAGGCTGGGCCAAGCCAAAGCCAGGAGGCTGGAAATCCATCCAGATATCCCTTGTGGCTGGCAGGGTCCCAACCACTTAGGTCACTTTTTTAGGATTTGTTTATTTGAAGGCAGAGTTACAGTCACAGAAAGGGAGAGACAGAAAGAGAGGTCTTACACCTGCTGATTCACTCCCCAAATGGCTGTAACAGCCAGAAATAGGCCACTCCAAAACCAGGAGTCAGGAGTTTCTTCCAGGTCTCCTAAGTGGGTGCAGGGCCCCAAGCATTTGGACCATTTGCCTTTGGTTTTTCCAGTTGCATTAGCAGGGTGCTGTATTGGAAGTGGAACAACCAAGACTCAAACGGGTACACATATGGGATGCCAGACCACAGACAGAAACTTTACCAGCTACACCACAGTGCCGGCCCCTTGGGTCATCTTCTGACGGCTTTCCAAGCACATTAGCAGGGAGCAGAATTGGAAGTGGGACAGCTGGAGTTTAAAGGAGTACTCTAGTATGGGAGGCTGGTCTCACAAGTGGTCGTTTAACCTGCTGTGCTACAATGCCTGCTCCATCCCTGTCCGGTTTTTAAAAGTCTTGTTGGGCCGGTGCTGTGGTTCACTAGGCTAATCCTACGCTTTGCGGCGCCGGCACACTGGGTTCTAGTCCCGTTCGGGGCACCGGGTTCTCTCCCGGTTGCCCCTCTTCCAGGCCAGCCCTCTGCTGTGGCTCTGGAGTGCAGTGGGATGGCCCAAGTGCTTGGGGCCCTGCACCCCATGGGAGACCAGGAGAAGCACCTAGCACCTGGCTCCTGGCTTCAGATCAGCGCAGTGCGCCAGCCACAGCGCGTCAGCTGCGGCGGCCATTGGAGGGTGAACCAACGGCAAAGGAAGACCTTTCTCTCTGTCTCTCTCTCTCACACTGTCCACTCTGCCTGTCAAAAAAAAAAAAAAAGTCTTGTTGTGTTAGCTATTTATGTCATGTTTTATGAGATCCAAAGGAATGGATTTTAACATATATTTACCTCAAACTATTCTCCCACTGCCTAGCCAGAAGTCCTTATTGCCACTCACCGATGTTTTCTTCTTAGTGGCGCTTGGTTTCCTACAGCTTGAATAGTAGTTGAGGGTGGCATACTCCATCAAAGCAGCAAAGACGAATAAGAAGCACACAGTCACAAAGAGGTCCATGGCGGTCACATAGGACACTCTTGGGAGGGAATTCCTTGCTATGGTACTGAGTGTGGTCATGGTCAGGACCGTGGTGATTCCTGTGCAGGGGGTAGTCATCAGGTTACAAGAGGATGCACCATGGAACAACAACAAAAGAAAGAAAGAAAAAGATGGAAGGAAGGAAGGAAGGAAGGAAGGAAGGAAGGAAGGAAGGGAGGGAGGGAGGGAGGAAAGAAGAAAAGAAAGAAAGAAAGAGAGAGAAAAAGCAAGCAACATGATGCGAGGCCTCTCCCCAAATCGGGTTGTCTCACTTTGATGTGAATCCTTCTTGTTGTTGCATACTTCATGTAATGATACTTTAATTTTAATGCCTACACAATTCTGTAAGCAGCATTTCAATAGAATTTCTTATCATAGTCTTCAGAATAATATTAAAATACCTGAATCAAGTTGATACCCTTCGATTTATTCAGTATGGTCACATGCAGGATAATGACATTTCAGTCATTAATGGACCACATATATGATGGTGGTTCCATGAAATTATACTAGTGACATTGTATCTGTCTTAGTTTGTGAGTTGACACTCTATAATCTTCACAAAATGATAAAATTGTCAATCAAGGCCGGCAACGTGGCTCAATAGGCTAATCCTCCACCTTTCAGCGCTGGCACACCGGGTTCTAGTCCCGGTCGGGGTGCCGGATTCTGTCCCAGTTGCCCCTCTTCCAGGCCAGCTCTCTGCTGTGGCCAGGGAGTGCAGTGGAGGATGGCCCAAGTGCTTGGGCCCTGCACCCCATGGGAGACCAGGAGAAGCACCTGGCTTCTGCCTTCGGATCAGCTCGGAGCGCCGGCCACAGCGTGCCAGCCGTGGCGGCCAATGGAGGGTGAACCAACAGCAAAGGAAGACCTTTCTCTCTGTCTCTCTCTCTCTCACACTGTCCACTCTGCCTGTCAAAAAAATTTTTTAAAAATTGTCAGTCAAAGCATTTATCAGAAAATATCCCCATCATTCATAGATGGACATCTGTAATTCTATTACTTGTTGATATTTTGTCTTTTAAATATTTTTTAAATAGAGATATAGCTCCAAGTCCTCCTACCCATTCTGTGCTATTCCACACATCATGTTTTTCTTTTCCAAACAAATCATTTCCTTTCTTACTTTTCCTGCATCCTTAAATGTGTAAACTCTTATCATTCTTCAAAACACAGTTCTAACACAATCTGAGCTGCCTTCCCTTACAACACCCCAGACTGAACTGATGGTGTGAGCTGTTGTACTTTCTCTGTCCTCTCTATGTATGTACTTCATGGTTTGTTTCTCCACAATTGTGCGAATTGCATATATGTTTCTCTCCCTGAAAAGACTGTGTAATCTTTGAGAGCAAATCTGTGTCTTGTTCATCTTTGCCCGTCACTCAGCAGAGTGGTTCAAATATTTTAGACATGTAAATGAATGTTTTGCACTGAATGGACAGATTATTTGATGATACTCAATGTTGGCTTGACCTAGTTTCTTTTACATGGGTCAACACTGAAGACATGAACTGTGGAACAGATTTAGAAAAGAGACACACACGTGATGGATATTTTAGGAGAAAAAACAAATGAAAAAAAAAAAAAGGGACGGAGACTATTGAACACAAAGAAAAGGAAAATGAAGCGTAACCATCATGCAAAAAGAATTTGCACTGATTCTTCCTTGGATGAGCTCCCTGGGAAATCAGGAACTGGCAGAGCTATCGGGCATGGCAAGTTATTGACATGGATTCCAGGATCATAGGAATCTGGAGTTTAATGCTACAGCACACTACTGGTCAGAGATCAGTCACACGTGATAGGTGAATACTTCTTCCCACCTCTGATGTAGAGCAAAAGCCACTGTCTAGTCTCTGACTCCAGCTGCTTAGGGCAGTTCTGCCATGGCCAGTCAGAGAATGGACTACTAGTACCATGTGGGCAGCACGCCAGGCATAAAGCGTGATATGTGGCAGTCCAAGCTGTCAGCCACGCTCTGGACCCTCTCAGTGTGTGGGTGGTGTGGTGTCTGTTGCCTTTTTTGGGTATGTTTCTTTAATAATCAATGTAATAAAAATATAATGCCAGGCTCCCCTGACTGTAGGTGGGCAAGTTGTGACAGTTCATGTAAAACTGCTATGTAAACTGCAAAGGTCTACTCTGATGTCAGGTGTATTTTTACAGAAAAAGCTTTTGTAATAAAAATCTAACTGAACTTAAAAAAAATGCAGTGACCGTATCATGTCTAAGAAGAAATTCAGAATCCTAGTTTCAACAAAGTTGTGTCTGTAGTTTTTATAGATTTTGTTCATCCAGTCTCATTACTTGGCGGTATAAAAAGTCTTTGAAAACTCTAAAAAACTATGTCACTTTAAAGAATCTGTGCACGAAAACAAACCTATATCTTGTAATTTCATTTCCTATGAGCTTTTGAATTATCTGTATATTATCTGTCTTCACAAATAAAAACACTGAAAAACAAGAATTCTTTAATTATAAAGAAAAGCTGATAAAAATATGTTTCACAATTCTAAAATTACCGAAATTCTGTGTTTTAGCAAAAGGACTTTGGGGACCAGAGGAAAATTCATGAAGATAGTTTTATTGTACATACTACAGTTGAAAGGTTTGAACATTCAGTTCAATTTATTTCTATGTGGAATACTGATTAGGAGAGATTGGCAAGGATGGGGAGGAGAGGAGACAGAAGAAGATTAGATAATATGTACTGGAATACAGTTAGAGCAAAGGAATAAGTTCTAGTGTGCTACAACACAGTAGGATGGCTATAGATCATAAGTACCTATTATATATTTTAGGAAT
The DNA here is from genome assembly GCA_949820135.1 of Sylvilagus floridanus. Classification (NCBI taxonomy): domain Eukaryota; kingdom Metazoa; phylum Chordata; class Mammalia; order Lagomorpha; family Leporidae; genus Sylvilagus; species Sylvilagus floridanus. Next base: position 15,763,493 of record OX463239.1, on the reverse strand, counting down.
AAGTAGAAGAGAGCAGACTCCAACACAAAGTAATGATAGAGATGTATAATGCTGATTATATATATATATATATATATATATATATATTTCGTGTACATAAGGTGAAATATCACAGTGTACTCCATAAATATACACAATTATTACAAGCTTATCACAAAATTTAAGAAATATTTAAGAAGGAAATGCTGACTACTCTGATGTGATCATTACACACTGCTCAAACACACATACTGAATTATCACACTATACACTCCAAATGTGTATAATTCAAATTTAAAAACATCATGTTTTTTAAAAGTTCTTTGCTGCCAAAGTAGCCATATACGAGCAGAACTTTTTTTTTAAAGATTATGATTTATTTATTTGAAAGACAGAGTAGTGGGGAGCTGGGAAGACACAGAGAGGAAGAGAGAGAGAAAATCTTCCATATGTTGGTTCACTCCCCAAATGGTCAAATCAGAGGGCTAGGCCAGGCCAAAGCCAGGATCCCAGAACTCTATCCACATTTTCCATGTTGGTGGCAAGGGTCTAAGAATTTGGGTCATTTACACTGCTTTTCCAGATTCTTTAACAAGAAACGATCAGAAGCAGAGTAGCTGGGGCTTGAACCGGCACTCCAACACGGGATGTTGATGTAACAAGAGGTGACTTAAACCCCTGCACCACAATGCCAGCCTCAATCCTACAAATATTGTGTCTTTCATCCCACAAGATGTGTGACAAGTTCTGTTTGCTTACCGACTGTAGTGAGACTTCTTCTGAGGTGACAGATCAAGGATGGACCTACATTTTGTAATGATATCAGCTTTAAGGCTTAGATTCAGGTGATACACCTGATTTACTTTGAATCCCTAACACCAAATGGTTCACCCTCAAATGGCTGCCGCAGCTGGCGTGCTGCGGCCGGCGCACCAAGCTGATCCGAAGCCAGGAGCCAGGTGCTTCTCTTGGTCTCCCATGGGGTGCAGGGCCCAAGCACTTGGGCCATCCTCCACTGCACTCCCAGGCCACAGCAGAGAGCTGGCCTGGAAGAGGGGCAACTGGGACAGAATCCGGTGCCCCAACTGGGACTAGAACCCGGTGTGCTGGCGCTGCAAGGTGGGGAATTAGCCTAGTGAGCCACGGCGCCGGCCTCCTAACCCCATCTTAATTTGAGCAGCATATATGGAATTTCATTGTCAGAAAGGACACTGTAACTTGGATCATTAAAAATAAGTGTAGTTCAAGTAGCTGTAAATTAGATCAATTACATCTTTACAAAGTCTCTTTGATTAAAGGTATTTTCATGAATATATCTGTATTAAAATTACTCACTGTTTTTGCAGAGGGTATTTTTTTGTAACTTACCTAATGCTGTCCTTGCTGGTGTCGCATCTTTTTTAATCCAAAATGACACCCAGGATAAAACCACAGTCAGTATACAGGGAATGTATGTCTGAATAGTGAAGTAGCCCATTCTTCTACTCAATTCAAAATATATGGTCATGACAACATAATCACCTGTAATAAAATAGTATTAAAATTAGAGCTACTTACATGGGTTAAAAAGAATTCAGTGAAATAATTTATAATTTACTTTGTGAAATGAATGACTTGGATACAATTGTACTAGTACAACGATATCAAACCAGGAAAAAAATCAAAATGCTGGTGATCTTAAACTGAATGTTTATAGTATCCATGACTGTGAAAGGTATTTTACTTGTTATTGTAAAGGACACAAAAAAGTATATTAATTGATGGAGGAGGCAAATGTGCACAACTAGTCCATAACAATAATGAGTCATTATTGCTTGAGTCCTTGTGTGCATCCTATGATTAAAATCAAGAGTATCAGGAAAACAGTCCTCAAATAGATCTGGTGTCATTTCAGGATTTTTTTTTCTATTATAACAGATCCATGTGATCCTACATAAACTTGTGCAAACATTTTATGTTTTTATGTTGTGATGTCTTTAATTTTAACTTTTGGGCTTTCTGTTTTATGTCATATTTTTATATTTGTCTTAAACTTTTATGACTCTAGCACTCAGGCCGTGGTAACCCAGAAATAAAGAGAAGAAATCATTTCATGACATTCTGCTTCCTCCTAATAAAGCAAAGCCAAACCATGAAGGAGTTGGGGGCAATGCAAATGTTATTAAAAAACAAACACACACAGTATAATCTGGGGCTCGGGGGGAGGGTGCATTCTCAACACATTAGAAACTTCATTTTAGAAGCATCTTGATTCACTGCTTTTCTGGAAAACTTCTTGCCAAGATTGTGTCTCTCCTCATCCTTCACCTTGTCCGTTTGCATCCTCCACCCCTTCAGCCTGCTATGTCCAGCTTTGTAGTGCCTGAAATGCACCTGAAATGCACCATGTCCAGAGCAAACTACATCTTGACACCTGTCCTCTCAGGTCCTTCTCTCTCTCGTTCTAGGTGGAAACCAGAAAGCCACGTGTGATTCTTTTTTCTCATCTCAGCGGTCCCACCTACCACAAGGCTCTAAACTCCTTTCCCATCCAGTCCAATCCACCACGCTCTATCATGGCCCCAAGCTCTCTTCTGCTGAACAATCTCTCTCTGATCCTCACTATTCTGTGTCCTAAAACCCAAGAGCTATTTCTTTCTTCTTCTTTTTTTTTTTTTAATGTATTTGATACTTGAGAAGCAGAAAGAGAAAAAAAGAAGGAGCTCCTCTCTGCTGGTTCACCTTCCAAAGGCCTGCAGTAGCCTGGACTAGGTCCAGGGTTGGAGACAGGAGATGGGAACTGAACCCAGGTCTCCCACGTGGGTGGCAGGGACTAAACCACCGAGCCATCACTGTTGTCTCCAAGGACTCCATTGGCAGGAAGCTAGAACTGGAAACTGGAGCCAGCTCTCTAAGGTACTCCAAAATTGATGCAGCCTTCTTTTTTTAAACTTTTATTTAATGAATATAAATTTCCAAAGTACAGCTTATGGATTACAATGGCTTCCCCCCCACCATAACTCCCCTCCCACCCGCAACCCTCCCCTTTCCCGCTCCCTCTCCCCTTCCAGTCACATCAAGATTCATTTTCAATTCTCTTTATATACAGAAGATCAGTTTAGTATATATTAAGTAAAGATTGCAACAGTTTGCCCTCACATAGCAACACAAAGTGAAAAATACTGTTGGAGTACTAGTTACAGCATTAAATCACAATGTATAGCACATTAAGGACAGAGATCCTACATGATATTTTTTTAAAAAATTGATTAATTTTCTATTCAATTTCCAATTTAACACCAAGTTTTTTTTTCATTTTCAATTATCTTTATATACAGAAGATCAATTCAGTATATACTAAGTAAAGATTTCATCAGTTTTCACCCACACAGAAACACAAAGTGTAAAAATACTGTTTCAGTACTAGTTATAGCATTACTTCACATTGGACAACACATTAAGGACAGATCCCTCATGAGACGTAAGTACACAGTGACTCCTGTTGTTGATTTAACAATTTGACACTCTTGTTTATGGTGTCAGGAATCTCCCTAGGCTCTAGTCATGAGTTGGATGCAGGCTTCTTAATCTGCAAGTTAACTGTTAGGCCTAACACCTGACCCCTGAAAGATTTTTCTAAAATGTAAATCATATCATATTATTCTCCTTACAATTCTTAACCAGTGTCTTGCTTCCCTGTGCAATTGTCCCACTCTCAATACATTCAATACCATTCTGCATTAAACACTCCTTGTACTACAAGTCCTACACTACTGGCATCTGGTCTACCCACCTTCTCAGCATTACCTAAATCCTTGACCACAGGCCTCTGTACCCCTTCCTTTCAACCTATGATGCTTTTCTTTTTTCTTTTATCTGCATCCAGGTGGTTCCTATCCACATTTCTCTGAATCTCAGCTTACAAATGACTCCATTTCCTAGGAAGTCTTTCCTGACCCCATTCCAATAATTTTGGTGCATTTGTTTCTTTTCTTTCTTTCTTTTTGACAGGCAGAGTGGACAGTGAGAGAGAGAGACAGAGAGAAAGGTCTTCCTTTTGCGGTTGGTTCACCCTCCAATGGCCGCCATGGCTGGCGCGCTACGGCAGGAGCACCGTGCTGATCCGATGGCAGGAGCCAGGTGCTTCTCCTGGTCTCGCATGGCGTGCAGAGCCCAAGCACTTGGGCCATCCTCCACTGCACTCCCTGGCCACAGCAGAGAGCTGGACTGGAAGAGGGGCAACCGGGACAGAATCCGGCGCCCTGACTGGGACTAGAACCCTGTGTGCTGGCGCCGTAAGGTGGAGGATTAGCCTAGTGAGCCGCGGCGCCGGCCTAGTGCATTTGTTTCTACAATTAGTAACATAGTTTCTGTCTTCAAACCAATAAACTAGTTGGGTTATGCAATATATCTCTCTTGTTCTTAGTGTTGTTTAATGATAACAATCAATTAGTATTTGTTGAATGAAAAGATTATTATGTTCCCAGTTTTACTTAAAAGATCGAAAGGGAGATTAATTGAGCCCACATGAAAACTACAATTTCAAATGTCAGACATTTTTGATATGATGTTCTGTTCTGCTGTGGCAATATTCAAGATTGTTGATAAAAGCATAAATTTTTAGACACTTTTCAAGAAGCATTTAAAATGTTAAGCAAATTAACAAGTATTTCAGTACCGGATTATCAACCTGGAGCAAGAAAAGAACACAAAAACATTTTCTAAATAATATGATTGCTTAAAATTACACAATTTTCCTTGGAAAGGTTACTTGAATTGTGTGAGATTTATAAAAATTATGTTAAATTATATATGAAACTTAAAACTGTAGAAGAAAAACAGGCAAAAGGAAAAATAAACATCATCCATCATCCTAGGACTGATGAAGATAGCTTGAAAGGAATATCCACAGAATGGAACAGTGTCTGCAAGTACCAGCATTATAAGTTCCTGAGTAAGAACACAGACAATTCCAGGGCAGACCTACCTTCTGTTTTAGTAAACCCACCTGCTTTCTCCCCACCTTAGAGTAGGTGGAACTCTACACCTGTGCTCAGCGTACTGCTCCCCAATTCCTGGTCTGCCCCAACATTCCAGTGTCAGCAGCCTACCTAGACCTTAGGCACCCTGAATGAGGCTCTAATTGACCTAGAAGTGGGTGTCTCACACAAGGGGGGAGAAGCAGCAGTCAAAGCCCCAGCTTCAGGTACAAGAATGGAAGTGTGCAAAACATTGTAAGTAGCAGGGGAGAGGCCACAGGATGACCCTGGAAGATGGTTCCTCTCCATCCATTCAGGAGAAAGTCTAAGCTGAATTAAATTTTTAGTCCCAAATTCTTGTTCTATTGATGTTATTAGCAGCGCATCCTCAGCAAATGCTTTGCAGCACTGAGTATATTAACAGAAATTTGCCTAAGGTTTAAAGTGATTGTAAGGAAGAATTACAAAGGTGTTTTTGAAACATTATAGCGGAATGGTTTCTTTCATTCACTCCTTTATTCTAGAAAGAGAGTTCCATATGTGGTAGTTCATGTAGGGAGAGAAGGGCCTACATTGTCTCTCTCTGAATCCAAGTTATCATCTTGGGAGGCTGTAGCTTGGGCCAGTTTCAGACAGGTCAGAACCATATAAAGCCTGTACTGTGGGATATTGTTATTAGCTTAGGGATGGTGACTGCTAATCCCTGGCAAATGACCTTCAACCAGGGCAGATTTGTGCAAGAAAATGGCAGCTCCCAGAGTAGACCTGGAAGGAGGGGCATTTCCCTGGAAAGAAGTCTTTGTTCACAGAAGAAAGTTTACTGAGCAGAGGCATGGGTTGTCTGGCTCATAAGCACCAAGGGTATAAGTGCACAATTTTCTTGCTGCATTTTTAAAATAAAATTACTTTGATGTATACTTACATATTTGCCAAATAAAATTATTCCGTACTTATACTGCATGCAATTACATTTTTAAAAATCAAAGGGCGGGGCCAGGACTGTGGCGCAGTGGGTTAATGCCCTGGCCTGAAGCCCTGGCATCCCATATGGGCACCAGTTCTAGTCCTGGCTGCTCCTCTTCCGATCCAGCTCTCTGCTATGGCCTGGAATGGCAGTGGAGGATGGCCCAAGTCCTTGGGCCGCTGCACCCACGTGGGAGACCAGGAGGAAGCACCTGGCTCCTGGATTCGGATCAGGGCAACTCCAGCTATTGTAGCCAATTGGGGGAGTGAACTGGCGGATGGAAGACCTCTCTCTCTCTCTCTCTCTCTCTCTCTCTCTGCTTCTCCTTCTCTCTCTGTGTAACTCTGACTTTCAAATAAATAAATAAATCTTAAAAAAATCAAAGAACATGGCTCATTTAAACAACCTGCTAGTTATTTTTGCTAAACTTCCTATTTGTAAAAGTATCATTTCAATGAATCAGTAGGTACATTATAAAATACGATTGGAAAATGAAGGTGATAGTATTTTTTTCTTTCTAAAAGTGCTAACCATTTGTATAATATTGTTTGGGCTACCTTCACAAAATAATAGACATCTAAGCAAATTTACAACATTAAAATTCTAAGTTTTGGCTTCATGACTTGCCAACAAATATTATCTCATGATTTAAAAGTACAATATTTTTTTCAGAAATATTAATCTTCCCAGAAAATTAAGAAACCATTATTTACTCCATGTCTTGGGTACCCTCACTTCTTTATTGTACTCCAGGCATCAAAACCATCCTTTGAATCTCTTTTTTTAATCTTTTTTTTTTAAATTTATTTGAAAGTCAGTTACACAGAGAGAGAAGGAGAGGCAGAGAGAGAGAGAGAGAGAGAGAGAGAGAGAGAGGTCTTCCATCTGCTGGTTCACTTCCCAGTTGGCCGCAAATGCATCCATCTGAAGCCAGAAGCCAGGAGCCAGGAGCCTCTTCTGGGTCTCTCACGTAGGTTTAGGGGCCCAAGGACTTGGGCCATCTTCCACTGCTTTCCCAGGCCATAGTAGAGAGCTGGATCAGAAGTGGGGCAGTTGGGACATGAACCAGCGCCCATATGGGATGCCAGCACTGCAGGCAGAGGATTTATCCACTATGCCATAGTGCTGGCCCCTTATAGGTACAACCTCCCTGGCCTTTTTTCAGGGTAGCCTAAGGTTAGTACCTCCCTCCAAAGCAGCCAAGACCTGGTCCTTAGCAAGCAATGGTCAGCATAGCAAAAGCCTCGTCTTCTCTGTCTTATCCCTCAAGTTTTCCCTGGGAAGATATGGGTTTTTATTTTCTTTATGATATCCCTTTATGAAAATAAAATCTTAACTTTACAGAAATTGAATGTATCAGCCTTTCTGTTGGTACTGTTTGTGTCATCTTTGGTAATTTTTCCTTATCCAAGATCACCCAGTCGTCTTATACATGTTTTGCTGTTTTTAAAATCCAATTATCTATATATGTAATCGAGTCTTGTCCAAATCAAGTGTTTAAAATTCTATGATTTGTTGTCACAACATCACTATTGCCACCACCAGACATGTGTAATGCCATCTCTCTTGCATTCATGTGTACATATATGAATGGATCTGTGTGCATATTGATTACTACACAGTCACCCACTCTACCCAAAATAGTCACAAACATGGGATAACCCCTTACTCCTGAATGTGGGAAGAACCTGTGATTTGGTTTTAATCAATAAATATAACCTGCCACTCTCCTGATTATTTTATATGGCAAAGGTGAATGGGTTTTGCAAGTGCAAGAAAAATATCTATTAACCCAAAAAGAGATGACCTTGAATGGGCCTAAGTTAGTCAGGTGAATGCCCATCAAGGAAGGACTGGGCCTTTTGAGGAGAGACTCCTCTGTTCGTTAAGAAGTGAGACACCATGATCTCTGCAACTGCCAAGAATGAATTTGATCAACGATTTGAACTTGGAAGTATTTTCTTCTGTCCTCCAGTTTCTGGATGCAAACAAGGCTTGGTGAACACCTCAAATGCAGGCTTTCGTGAGCCTGCACAAAGGACCCAGCTAGGCCACACCCTACTCATTGCATCTGTTGCACACATTTGTGTTCTGTTTTATAGCATTAAGTTTGTGGTAATTTGTTACTTATAAGTGAAAAATTAATACAATTGCATTAATTCATAGTGGAAAAATCTTTAGTTTTGCTATTCTTTCTCAGTCATGACTTCGCAGTCTCGGGTCTTTGTGTTTCCACATAAATTATAGAATCAATTGAAAAATTCCTCAAGAAATACAGCTGGCATTTTAACTAGAATATATTATTTAACTTCCTTTATTTAGTTCAGTGTGGTTACCTGAGATTAGTTAAGAAAATGTAGATTTTGCAATCACAGAATTTTGTTTACTTCAATTTGTATATCCTTCAATGAAATATTGAATTTCTTCCATAAAGCATTAGCACACTTTTGTTAGACCTAGTTCTTGATATATATCTCTGTTGCTATGGACAGTAATATATTTAAATTATACATAAATTATACATATATTTGTTACATTTATATTTAAATTGTATTATATAACTCTTTGTTGCTGTTGGAGTCAGCCATCTGCATCATGGATTAGAAATCTACAGATTTAACCAACTGTGTTATCAACTTTTCCAAAAAAATTGCATCTCTACTAAACATGTACAGAATTTTTGTCTCATTATTCCTAAAATATGACAATCTATTTATGTAGCATTTGCATTGTGTTACATATTATAAGTAATGCAGAGATGATTTAAAGTATATAAAAGGGACTGGCACTGTGGCATAGCGGGTAAAGCCGCTGCCTGCAGTGCCGGCATCCCATATGAGCACTGGTTCAAGTCCTAGCTGCTCCACTTCCAACCCAGCTCTCTGCTATGGCCTGGGAAAGCAATGGAAGATGGACCAAGTCCTCAGGCCCCTGAACCCACATGGGAGACCTGGAAGAACCTCCTGGCTCCTGGCTTTGGATCAGTGCAGCTCTGGCTGTTGCGGCCAATTGGGGAGTGAACCAGCAGATGGAAAACCTCTCTCTCTCTCTCTCTGCCTCTCCTTTTCTCTCTGTGTAACTCTGACTTTCAAATAAATAAATAAATCTTTAAAAGATATGTGTAGATTATGTGCATGTATAATGACATTTTATAAAACAGAGTTGACCATCCACATATTTTGTTATCCACAGCAGCCCCGGAATCAGTCCTCTGCAGATAGTGAGGACTGAATGTACATAGAAATGATTTTCGTTTTTTAATGCTGATCACATATTCAGCTATCTTACATCTTACTATACTATTTTTCTATAAATCACATCACTTGGGGTTTTTATAAAGAAAATCTCTGTACTATCAAGTATCCCCACTAATATATTAACAAAAGCATGCATCTTAAGTACACTTCTCTTGTTTTGACTTTTTCTGTCTTCCTGATTCAATACAACCTTAACACATGTTCCATGTCCTATTTCCTGGCCTGACTTCCAGATTCAAATCTTCTTTCATTTCAGGAATTTTTAAATACTGCCTTCAAATATTTTATTTCATTTGCTTTCATTTTCCTTTTACACGATTATTAATTATACCTTTCTGAATACTCTTTGTTTGACTTACATATCTATCATTTTTTTTTTCTCATCAATGAGTCACTCTTTGGGTGCATTTTTCTGTAACTAAACTTATTCCTTACAATGTTCTTAGCAGGTTATTCATTCTTTTATTACTACTTCTAATATGGCTTTACTTTTTATAAATTATTTATTAACTTGGTAGAAAGGCAAAGAGAGCAAGAGAGAGAGATCCTCTATCCACTGGGTCACTCCTTGAATGCACATGATAGCCACATTTGGGCCAGGCTGAGGCCAGGAGCCAGGAACTCCATGTTGGTCTACCATGTGGGTGGCAGGGACCCAACCACTTGGGCCATTATATGCTACTTTCCTGGATGCATTAGGAGTGTGGACATTCTAAGTGACAAGTTAACCTACTGTGCTACAACACCCACCCTATTTGTATTTATAGTTCAGTGTTGATTGAATGCACTTTGGGGTAATGGAGAGTTGTGTCAGTCCTACTGTAAAAATAATGCCCAGAAAGATCAATCAACTCATCACAAATGAGTAGTCTCAGCATATTTGTGAAGCCTTCAAGTGCCTACTCCCCGGAAGGGCAGGTTTCATGAACCTTCACAGGCCCTTATACCTAACAAAGCCTAAAATCCAGGGGGAAGGACTTCACCAGAGGGCAATTTGGAGGCCTCTTACCAGGCAAGGGAGGGAAAGCAGTATCATTCTAGCCTGTTTATCTTCTTGTCTCACTTAACGGGAAGAAAATTCATGTTTGAGAGAGGTTGGAAAACTTAAAATCCTGGATGAAATGAAATCATATAAACTGTTCAATTGAAATGGAAGAAGAAAGAAAAAGAACAGAAAGGAAACATAGAAAAAATAATGCCACAAACAAAAGAGTTAGAAATTAAATTTAAATCCAACTACATTAGCAATTACTTCTATGATCCTAAGAGTGAAATGCTTACTAGAGTGGCCTAAAATCAACTGGGATAGTGTCCATGCTGTGAAGACACCCTGTGGCTGGTTCCCACATGACATGACCTCTCAACAAACTCTTCCTATGATCAGGGAAAAATCTACTGCACTTCAGGAAGGGATGAGCTTTATGTCTTAGGGTCATTACAGAAGAGTGATTAATGACCTCTCCTGGCATATAGATAACACAGAGTGTGGGAATGTAAGGACCCTCTTTAATCAACAGTGAGGAATGCTAGCTATTATGAGACAGAATTTGATTTTTAATGTGATTGATAACCACACATTAACTTATATTGTTTAAATCTGATTAAATGCATGTAAATATCTTGTAAGAAAAGTATAAAACCGGGCCAACCTGTGGCATAGTAGGCTAAACCTCCACCTGCAGCACCAGAATACCATATGGGCACTGGTTCATATCCTGGCTGCTCCTCTTCCAATCCAGCTCTTTGCTTATGGCCTGGGAAGGCAGTGGGAGATGGCCCAAGTGCTTGGGCCACTGCATCCATGTGGGAGACCCAGAAGAAGCTCCTGGTTCCTGGCTTCAGATCAGCTCAGCTCCTGCCGTTGCTGCCATTTGGGGAGTGAACCAGCAGATGGAAGACCTCTCTCTCTGTTTCTCCCCATCTCTGTCTGTAACTCTACCTTTCAAATAAATAAATAAAATCTTTTTTTAAAAAAAGTATAAAACCTGTAACCAAACTCAGGCTAAGAAAATAGCCAATTGAGGCAACTGACTGGTTGTTCCCAGGTTTAAATCCTTGGTTTGAGTAGTTAACTAAACTTTAACTTTGTTTTTTTCCAATCACACTCTGATTATTTCACTCAGTAGTCTTTGTGACCACAGTAGGCTCCAGAGCAGACCACCCAAGGCCAATTGGAGCTCCATGTGGCAGTGGCTCCACGGTACCAGCCAGAGCCCATTGTCAGCCTACCATATCCTCCGGAGTCCCAGCTAGAAGAGTGTGTCTCTCCTGGGTCACAGACCTCCCAGTTATTGGTTGAGGACCCTGTGTGTTTTTAGCAAATCGTCCATATTCTAGGTGTGGAGTATGTGACCTTCTCTAAACAAGGTAATGGAGACAGGAATTCCAAATTTGAATATAATATATCCTTCTGTAAAAGGACACTGAGAAGGGAGTTGACTGGGGGAGAAGGTAGTGTGTTTTTCCATTAGACCAGAACAAAGTCTTGAAATGCAGTTCAATGGACAAAAACAAGGGAACGGTGAGATCATGTGCTCTTACTGACTTTGCTCCATCATGCTTCATCTGCCTAGGTGACTCTATCTACCTGCCTGCAGGACGTCTTCTTGCTGTCTACATTATCTGTTCATTACTCTAGATGACTAGGGGCTTACAGAAGGCATCTGAGATTAAATCCTGAGACATGGGCAGTCCTGTAGGGTCTGCCATGCCCCCCACCCCATAGATTATAAACTGGCTTACCCACAGAAGGACACCCCAAGCCCCCACAGTAATATTAGATGGCCAGGAATGGACACTTGGATACACAAGGCAAGTAGACAGCTCAAAGCAGCACACTTGGTCCTCCACATCCAAATCCTTAGATTTTTGTCTCACCAAAGGGAAATAAGAAACAAGGCATCCAAAACTGAAATTTCTGGGTCATCTAACAATCAAGCCCTGTCAGCACTCCAGTAGGATCCAAGCACAATCCTTTTTGAGCTCAAACTTGCAACAATCTATGCAGGTGAACATTGTTAGAGATGATGCATCTTTTAAGTGGCCAGTATGGGGTAACTTCGATATAACCACACAGATTGCCTATGCAATCTGAAAAGCTGAGAAAATTAAGCAACCAGAGTGGGATAACTATTTTGATTATTACTTAGAAGCATCAGAATGGAAAATGATAGGACTTTTTTCCTAGAAAAATTAATGACTCCAATTAAAATGCTTCAGAATAATAATTAAAAAAAAAAAGCAGCCAAGGAAAATTGGCAACCCCAGCAGCTGTATTAACTCAACTTCCACCTCCATAACTTCTGCTGTCTGAACCACCGGGCCAGATTCTTTCTTTCCCTCCTTGTTCTTCCCCTTCTCCGATCCCCTCCTCTAAATCTGACCTTTTAGAAAAGATACAGGGCCCAAAATAGTAACAGCTCCTTCCAAAGAGAAACCTGTTACAGACAAAAACTGACCAGGGACCATCTATAAACTCCTGGGACTTGAGCTGAGCTAAGAGGCTTCAAAAGGACTTTATAGATGCTATTTGAGACGCTGTGGAATTCACAAAAAAAAAAAAAAAAAATGACTTAATCCTTAGGGTGTTCAGATTTATGCCAGACTATATATATATATATAGAGAGAGAGAGAGACAGGCAGAGTGGACAGGGAGAGAGAGAGACAGAGAGAAAGGTCTTCTTTTACTGTTGGTTCACCCTCCAATGGCCGCTGCGGTTGGTGCACTGTGGCCAGCGCACTGCGCTGATCCGAAGCCAGGAGCCAGGTACTTCTTCTGGTCTCCCATGGAGTGCAGGGCCCAAGGACCTGGGCCATCCTCCACTGCACTCCTGGGCCACAGCAGAGAGCTGGACTGGAACAGGAGCAACCAGGACAGAATCCGGCACCTCGACCGGGACTAGAACTCGGGGTGCCGGCGCCTCAGGCGGAGGATTAGCCTATTAAGCCGCCGTGCCAGCCCCAGACTATATTTTTTAAAACTCTCAACTATATGTTATTTACAAGAAAATCATTTTAAATATAAAGGCTTAGGTGAAATAAAGGGATGGAGAAAGCTAAACCATGGTGACATTAGTTACGAGGAAACTTAAGGAGCTACATTAATTTCAAATGAGTCAGAATTTGAGACATGTAAAATTATCTGAGAAAAATAAACATATTATGTAATCAAAAAGAGATTAATTCTATAAGAAGTTCTAGTTAGCTCAGCAATACAAGAAAGAGATCAAAGATATTTAGGTAGGAAAAGAAAAACTAACTTCACTTTCAACAACATGTTTGGGGCCAATGCTAGTGGCATAACAAGTAAAGCTGCCACCTTCAGTGCTGGCATCTTATATGGGTGCCGGTTCGAGTCCCTGCTGCTCCACCTCCAGTCCAACTCTCTGCTATGGTCTGGGAAAGCAGTAGAAGATGGTGCAAGTCCTTGAGCCCCTGTACCCGTGTGGGAGACCAGGAAGAAGCTCCTGGCTCCTGGCTTTGGATTGACGCAGCTCCAGCCATTGCAGCCAATTGGGGAGTGAACCAGCAGATGGAAGACCTCTCTCTTTCTCTCTCTCTCTCTCTCTCTCTCTGCCTCTCCTTCTCTGTATAACTCTGACTTTCAAGTATATAAATAAATATTTTTTTAAAAAAGAACATGTTTATTTATGACTAGTGTAAAAATAATGTCTAGGAAGTAAAATCAAGTTTAACAGGTCACAAGGTATAAGACCAATATATAAAATCTACTGCTTTCTTATAATCATCAATGAACACTTGGAATTGTAAAAGAAAAAAAAATTAGTACCATTTACAATAAATACCCCCACTAAAAAACAAAGTACTTAGATATAGTAGTGTATACCTAATAGTACATATACAAAATCTCTATGTTAAAAACAGCAAAATACTAATGAAAGAAATTAAAGAATATCTAAATAAATGGAGATATTCCATGTTCACCAGTTAGAAGTTTCAATATTGGAAGATAAATTATTCCTCATTTTCCATTTAGGTTCAAAATGATATCAATTAAATATTGTATTTGTGGATATTAATATTGTAATTCTAAAATTCAGTTGACAAAGCAAAGGATCACAGTGGCCAAAATGATCTGATAAAGAGCAAAATTAGAAGACACACGCCCCCTGATTTCAGTACTTATTATCTACCTACACTAATCAAGACAACATGCTATTTGACCAAAATATAGTTACATACAACAATGGAACAGAGTTGGAAACTCATACTTCACAATAAACAAACACACACTAGTACAGTCGATTTTTACAAATGTGCAAAGGCAATATAAGGAAGAAAGAAAAGTTTTCTCTATAAATGATGCTGGATTCTTGCTACAGTTTGAATGTGTCCTTTAAAATTCACTGTTAGAAATTTGGTCACCAATGTGATGGTATTGTGAAGTATAGCATCATGGGAGATGATCTTCTTAATGGGCTGGTACTGTTATCACGGGGGCTCATTGTGGATTTGCTATCAAGGGAGCAGGTTTCTTTGACCTTTTCTTGCTTTCTTTTTAACCTTAACCATGTTATGACAAGCAAGAAGGCTCTCACGAGATGAGGGCACCCTGATTATGGATTTCTCAAACCCTGGAACCATCAGCCAATTAATTCTGTTCATTATAAATTATCTCATCTCTGATATACAATTAAAACAGCAGGATTAACCAATTAAGATGATGTTAATCTACAAAAAAAGTAAATCCAGATACAGACTATGTGAAAATAAATCAATGGATCATAGATTGAGTCAGCTTGGAGGGAAGGGGATCTCAAGGTAGAATAAAAACTGTGATAAATTTATCTAACTGTATTTCGAACACATACTGTAACTTTAGAGAAAGCAAAAGAGAAAATAGTTCTCGACCTAAGTAACTTGGCAGGAACTGGTAGTTTAAAGAATAAACCCAAAACAAGTATGCATAGCACTGCAATCTAATTGGGAATACAGATTAACAATTCTAAAAACAATATAAATGTTTACTGTGATTGAACATATAAATGAGTGGCAATGATGGGGCCATGATTCTTTCTTTTGGAATGAGATATCACAATTAAACAAGGCAGGAGTGCTGGAATAAATGATGTGGTACTATCGTAGATACTGATGTAGACTCATGTTTAGTGTAGGGATAGATACTGATACAGTTGCTTCTTCATTCATGTTGAAATTGCATTCCAATAAAACCATTGCATGTTGAAAATACCATAAGTAGACAACGTGACTATTGAACATCATAGTTTAGTAAGAGTACACTAAGGGTGTTGGTCATCTACCTCTGTAGTTGTGTGATCGACTGTAGCTTGATGTGGAACTGTAGCTTGATGCTACTTCTCTGTGTTGTGAAACAGTATTGTGCTGCATATCACTAGTGTGAAAAAAGATGGAAATTCAAAATTTAAAGTATTTTCTACTGGATACATATGAGGGTACTTCAACAATGTTTTAGAATTTAAAATTTTTATTTTGGTTCAAAAATGAAATCCAGGGTCAGTTTTACATAACATATTTTTTTTCCATGAACTTTTTTGAAGACCAAAGCACCGATTTCAAAACTTTGCATGCCAAAATAAGCTTTCTTTTGTAAGATGGAGTGTGTGTGTGTGTGTGTGTGTGTGTGTGTGTGTAGAGAGAGAGAGAGAGAGAGAGAGAGAGAGAAAGTGATCCCATCTGCTCCTTCACTCTGCAACAGCTGGGACTGGCCCAGGAACTGGGAACTCAATTTCAGTTGGGAACAAATTTCTTGGGCCATCACTACTGACTCCCAGAGGCTGCATTATCAGGAAGCTGGAGTCAGGAGCCAGAGTTGGTAATTAAGCCCATGCACTCTGATGTGGGATACAAATTTCTCAAGCACTAGGCTAAACACTAATCCTTCAAATTCACATTGATATAAGTAAATGATTGAATAAATACATTCTGGAGAAGAGGAAAATCTTCCTTGAAAATATTGCTAAATAAGCTATGTAGATCCTTGCTGGGGGGTAAATCACACCTTTCAGTACCCATAATTGGGAGCTATACTGTCTCTTGCTCCCAAATTGTACAGAATAAAACAGGGGAAAGAAAGTAGCTTTCCAGTGGAGAAATCTGGAACACATCATCCCATCATCAGTAACAAGTCACGTTGATCTCAGGGACCCTGAACATGATGTGTTGAGAATGGCACCTCACCCCTGTGTTCTTCATCCTCATACGATAAACTCAATATAACCACAAGAAAAACATCAGTACTCTCACAATTATTTGTTAAAAGCAAAGAAAGTAAGAAGCTCCCACAGCTCAGGAGACATGATGACTTGGTATATTTTAATACCTTAGCTTGGATTCTTGAGTGCAAAAATGGAAATTAGGGGAAGATGAATGAAATCCAATTACTATGGAGTTTACCTATTATAATGTACAGATATCAGTTCATGTGTTCTGATAAATGCACTATTGTAATTCAAAGACATTACAGGAGGAACTGGATGTGGGGAGTAGAGCAACTCTGTATATTGCCTCTGCAAACCTTTCTGTAACTCTAAAACTTTAAAATTAAAAATCTTACTTAAATTTGAAAAACTGTATGAATCAGAGACAAATCCAGTGTCATTATTATATATTTAATAAAATCTAAGTGTATGCTACTTGAACTGAGGCAAATATTTTTACATTTGATCTAGATAGAAATAAGGCATTTGCCACAGTGGAGGTATGCAAGTATGGTGTGTCTACCCTTCATTCTGCTCTCCAAGTCGACTTAGTCCTGGTGAGGTTGTCAGTCACGGTCTCAATAACTTTTCTTGAACCTATTAAAAATTTAAAATTCAATGGGAAACAATCCAAATTTTGAAGACAGGCAATGGTAGCAAGAAGTTGGGCCTAAGCATTTATTTGTTTGATACAGATGTCATAGAACATATGCAACTCTGTAAGTACATTCAGCAAAAACTTGTAACTTGAAGGCTACATACTAAATATAGGGTAAAACTTTGCAAAATAAAACATGAAATGAGAAAATTTATTGGCAGTATATCTACTCAATAAGAAAGAGAAATTTCTTTAAATATAAGGAATATAATATATTCAGCAACTTGAATCCATCCAAAAAGCATGTGTTTGAAATGCAATAAATAAAGGTATCTGTTTTTATATTATTGAATTTAAAATATAACTGTTTAGAGAAAAGGAATGAATATATAATTATAGAAAAGATAAAGTGAAATGTATAATAGAAAGTCAAAAGATAAGGTAAAATGGAGGAATAAGAATGCTTAATTCAACACAGTGAATGTAGGAGCTGAAGAAAAGGGAAACAAAGAACAAAAATAACAAGGAAAAGCTTGAAAGATCACATTTTAATTCCACATTATCAATAGTCACTTTCTATGCTAAAAGTGAAAACATACCATATGAAAGATACAGGTTGTCAGCTTGGGAAAAAGCAAGGACTGAACTATTTGCTGCAGAAAAATCCACTTTAAATAGAAAGGCACAATAAGGTTAAAAGTAAAATAATTAAATGAAAAAATACCATGCAACATGAAACAAAAGGAAGCTGAAGTAGTTATATAATTGTCAATAAAGTAGACTTTAGAACAAGAGGGATATTTTTAGGAATAAACAGGGATTTTACATAATGTTAAAGGCATGGCTTCTTTAAGATAATATAACAATATTTATGTGTATGGCTTGTCAAAAGAAATTCAAAGTATTTGAGGCAAAAAAAGATAGGTCTGAAAAGAAAAACAGACAAATACATAAACAAAGTTGGAAATTACAACGGTTTTAAGCAGTTGAAATAAAATAATCAGAAAATCTGTAAGCATATACATGACCTCAACAATATTTGATTTTCCATTATTTAAAATTTTAGAGCATTCTAGCCAACAGAAGAATATACATTCTAGTTAAGCATATGAATCATTTAGAAAAATAAACAAAAAAAAAAACCTTAACAAATTTAAAAGAATATAACTTATACAAAGTAGGTCCTTGGACTATAGAGTAATTAAACTAAAAATCAATCACAAGAAAGATAGCTGGAAAACTTAGAAAGATTTTAAAGTTATCCAACACATCTTTAGGCCTGTAAAGATGGAAAAAGTCTCAAAGAAAAAGTCTCAAGGGAAATTAAATAAATATACAGTCTATCACAATTTTTTGTAATGCAACTGAAAAACCACTTATATGGAAATTTATAGTATTCAATGCTTTATTGCAAGTAAAAAGAACTAGAATCAGTAATCTAAGAAACAATTTAAGCCAAAGCAATTAGAAGAGTGAAAAAAGATAACATAAGAAATCAGCAAAATTAAAAAAAAAACATAAATTTAATAAAACCAAAAACTGTTCCTTTGAATGGATCAATAAAATCAACCTATTAGTTTTATGTTGCTGCATGATAACTGAGCACACACTTAGTGGCTTAAGAAAATACCTATTATTATCATAGCTGTGTGGGTCAGGTTTTCAGGAATGTTGTCATTAGATTTTCTGTCAAGGGTCTTGAAGGAATAAAATGAATGTACCTGCAGGGTTGCAAAATTCTTTCCTGGAGGCTCTAGGGAAAAACATACTTTTAAGTTTATTCGGGCTGGCATAACGCAGGTCCTTGAAGCTATAGGACTGAGTTCCTTGTTTCTTTACTGGCTATCAGTGTTTGCATGTAGCTCCTCCATCCCCTGCCATTTGGCTGCCTCCATATTTAAGCCAGCAAGAGTATGTCAAGTACTTTCGGTTGTTCAGACCTCTGAATTCATTTTCTGGAATCATCCAGAGAAAATTATGTTTCTAAAGGGTCATATGATCAAGTAAGGCCCAACCAGATAATTTTTGTATCTGAAATTCAAATGTTTTAAATGCCATCACCTGATTGTGGAAGTAAAATCATCAAATTCACAACGTTGAAAATTATGTAAGGGGTGGGAAATCATGGAGATTGTTTAGAAGTATCCCTACCATAACTGATTAACCTCTGGACAGTCTAGACAAAAATAAGTAAACAAATAAAAGGCTGACATAAATTACTAATATCAGAAATGAAAGAAGGGGCAACAGTATTGACTGATAGGGAACAAAGCTGAATGCATAATGCTATATCAGTAATTGTACAACTCAGTTAATGAATATATTGCTTGAAAGACACAAACTACCAGAACTCACACAAGAATAGATAATCTGAAACACATTTATCAGTTAAATCAGTTATTTTATTTGAAAACCTTCTAAAACTACAACTCCAGTCCCAGATAGTTTCATCAGCAAATTCTGTCAAACATCCAAGGAAACAAAGTACTAATACTACATAATTTTTTCCAGAAAATAGAGTGAAAGGAAACTTTACCCAAATAATTCCATTTGGTCCACCTTACCTAACAGCAAACCAGACATGGGTATTTTCTGAAAACTATAGGCCTGCATCTCTCCTCAATGTTGGCACAAAAATCATCAATAATTAAGAGTAAACTGAATGAAGCTAGGCACATAAGGAGACAATACACATCATGACATGTAGAGTTCATTTCAAGAATGCAAGGATGCTCACATTCAAAAATCAACAGAACTCAACAATAGTAAAGGCTAAATAGGAAACATGATAATTTAGGAAATATAGAAAAATACTTCATTCAATGAAACATCCGTTTGCAATAAAAACTTAGCAAACTTTCAATAAAAAACCTATAGCATTAACCTATAAAGGACATCTACAAAAATACCACAGCTATCACCATCCCCTGTAAATGACTATAGGTTAGGTTTTGTGATTCACTGTCAACAAGCAGAAAACTGCGAAGGAGAAATACTGTATCTTTACAGTGGAAAACCATGGGAGACAGCATCTTGATCAAGTGATCAGGATCACATCACCTATAATAGTTAATGCTGATATCATGTATTCCCTGTATGATATGATGAGAAAAATTTAATACCAGAAAGCCTAAGACAAGCCCTAGTTGAGGACATTATAAAAAATATTTCTCAAGTAGTGTTTGAACGTGTCAAGGTCATGATAAACAAAATGCCAAAGATAAGAAGAGACTGAAGATATATGAAAATATGTGCAAAATAGACAAAGATTGACGTTTGTCTAAGTGTTATGAATATGCTAATTTCTTAGTTTTGCTATCCTTTCCATGGCTGAGTAAAATGTTAAAACTAAGGGAAAGTCAGCAAAAAGTAAATGAGAATTTCCTATATTATCTTTGTAACTCTTGTAAAAAAAATTAAAAATAAACTTTCAAAATCCTGCCAATTTAAAAGCCCATACTTAGCACAGATATCTTCTAAGAATGAAGGCAAAATAATGTCTTTTCCAGACATAAAAGCTGTAAGAATTCATCACAACAGGTACACACTACAAGAATGTTAACAGAAAAGTTTCAAGTAGAAAGAAAAGTGATACCAAATGGAAATATGGGCTGATACAAACAGAAGACCAGCCCTGGGAAATTTAACTCTGTGGGTAAATAGATGAGATGTATTTTCTTAGTGTTCCAATCTCTTTAAGAAATAATATTAGCTCTGCAATATATAATATATGTAAAATAAGATGTTTAGCAGCAATAGCACAAAATTCAAGAGTGGGAAAATGTAAGTATACTCTTGTAAAATGTCATTTAAAGGTAGCTTTTTTTTTATTTGACAGGTAGAGTTATAGACAGTGAGAGGTAGAGACAGAGAGAAAGGTCTTCCTTCTGTTGGTTCACTCCCCAAACGGCCACAATGGCCGGTGCTGCTTCTTCCTGGTCTTCCACGTGGGTTCAGGGGCCCAAGCACCCAGGCCATCATCCACTGCCTTCCCAGGCCACAGCAGAGAGCTGGACTGGAAGAGGAGCAACTGAGACCAGAACCCAGTGCCCATATGGGGTGCTGGCACCACAGGCGGAGGATTAACCAATTGAGCCACAGCACCGGTCCCTAAAGGTAGCTTATCCTATGTTCAAGGTGCCTGCTTTAGCACCTTTGTTATTTTAATAACAAGCTAAGAGATAGCCAGCAAGCCAACTATGAAGACAAAATAGAACCACAAAGTGTGCTTAACTAACACAAAAGAAGGAAGAATGAGAGAAAAACAATAACAGAAATTTGGACAAGTAGAACAAAAAAGAAAGATAACAGATTTGCTGATGATATTATTGCCTATGCAGAAAATCCCAAGGAATCTACAGAAATATTAGAATGAATATTTGCAAAATGTTGTATGATACAAGATAGACATACAAATACCAGTTGTATTTATATACAATAGCAATAAACTGTGGATCCTGATATTAAAGACATATATCATTTATAATTTTTAAAAAAATGATTTAGAAGTAAATCTAACAAATGTGCATGGGATTTCATCTATATGCTGAAAGCTACAAACTCATGACAGAAGAAATTGAAGATTTAGTCAATAAAGATACATAGAGTGTGGACTAGAAGACTCCACATAGTAGTAATACCAAATTTCCTTAAAATGACATGCAGGCTAACACAATTCCCATCAAAAATCAGTTCAAAATGTTTGTAGAGATAGATGATATTATTTTAAAACTTGTATGGAAAGCTAAAGGAAATAGAATAAACAATTTTTTTTTTCCATTTTTGCCAGGCAGAGTGGACAGTGAGAGAGAGAGACAGAGAGAAAGGTCTTCCTTTGCCGTTGGTTCACCCTCCAATGGGTACCGCGGACGGCGCGCTGCAGCCGGCACACCGTGCACATCCGATGGCAGGAGCCAGGTGCTAGGTGCTTTTTCCTGGTCTCCCATGGGGTGCAGGGCCCAAGCCCTTGGGCCATCCTCCACTGCACTCCCGGGCCACAGCAGAGGGCTGGCCTGGAAGAGGGGCAACCGGGACAGAATCCGGCGCCCTGACTGGGACTAGAACCTGGTGTGCCGGCGCCGCAAGGTGGAGGATTAGCCTGTTGAGCCACGGCGCCAGCCAGAATAAACAATTTTGCAATAGAAGGATAAAGGGGAAAGAATCAATCTAGATTTTTTTTTTTGAGGCTTCAATAATCAAAACTGTGGACATAATGAAGGGGTGGACAAACAGATCCGTGAAATAGCATTGAGATTCCTGAAATAAAATAATTCAAATATTCTGATTTTTTTTTTTTGACAGGCAGAGTGGACAGTGAGAGAGAGAGAGACACAGAGAGAAAGGTCTTCCTTTTGCTGTTGGTTCACCCTCCAATGGCCACCGTGGCCAGTGCGCTGCAGCTGGCGCACTGCGCTGATCCGAAGCCAGGAGCCAGGTGCTTCTCCTGGTCTCCCAAGTGGGTGCAGGGCCCAAAGACCTGGGCCATCCTCCACTGCACTCCTGGGCCACAGCAGAGAGCTGGCCTGGAAGAGGAGCAACCGGGACAGAATCTAGCGCCCCGACGGGGACTAGAACCTGGTGTGCCAGCACCACAGGCAGAGGATTAGCCTATTGACCCGAGGCGCTGGCTAAATATGCTGATTTTTGACACACGTATTAAAGCAATTCAATGGAGGAAGGATGGCCTTAAATGCTGCTTGAGCAACTGGATATCCAGAGGCTTCACAAAAATAAATAAATGTTACCTATATCTTATATCTCATACAATAACTAGATCAAAAAGGACAAACACTTTAATGCAAAATGTAAAACTATAAAACCTCTAGAAAAAAATCAGGAAAAATTTGTGTGTTCTAATGATAGGCAAAAAATTTCTACACTTGAATTTAGAAGCTGAAACCTTAAATGCAAAAAATTGATAAATTGGAGTTTGGCAAAATTAAAAGAAACCCATCATTTGGTTTGGTGAAACATCCTGTTAAGAGGATGAAATGACAAACTATAAAGTGGAGGAGAATGCTTTCAAATCCCTTATCTGAAAAGGACTAGTAGCTAACTGTATAAAGAACTCTCAAATGTCAACAGTCAAACAGTAACACAATTCAATTAAAGAATGGTCAATGATAAGGATATTTTACTGAGAACGATATGCAGCTAGAAAATAATACATGAAAATATGTTCACTGTTATTATGTATCAGGGAAATACAAATTAAAACCATGCTAATATACCTATCAGGCATATCTATTATGATAAACCTATCAGAATGGCAAAAAAAAGGGGGGGGCTACAATATCAAATAATACTGGTGACATTGTGAGGGAACTGTATCATTCAGACATTTCCATCTGGAATGGAAAATGGTACAGGCAGTCTGGAAAATAGTTTGACAGTGTCTTTTTAATTTTTTTTATTTATTCATTTGAGACGTAGAGTTATAGACAGTGAGAGGGAGGGACAGAGAGAAAGGTCTTCCCTCCGCTGGTTCGCTCCCCAGAGGTCTGCAACGGCTGGAGCTGCACTGATCCAAAGCCAGGAGCCAGGTGCTTCTTCCCGGTCTCCCACATGGGTGCAGGGGCCCAAGCATTTGGGCTTCTCTCTTCTGCTTTCCCAGGCCATAGCAGAGAGCTGGATCAGAAGAGGGGCAGCCTGGACTAGAACTGGCACCCATATGGGATGCAAGCGCTGCATTCGGAGGATTAACCTACTATGCCCCTGACAGTCTTAACAACAACAAAGAACTAACCTAAACATGGAACTACCATATGACCCAGCAATTGCATTCCTGTGTGTACATCCCAGGTAAATGAAAACAAATGTTCACATGGAAACTTGAGCATCTATGCTTACAGTAGCTTTATTCGTAACAGTCCAATTTGAAAATTAAATTTCCTTCCATAGGTGAATAAGCTGTGGTATATCCATATCAGAATCTACTCAGTAATTAAAAGGAACACATTGTTGTTCATTCAATAACTTGGATGGATCACCAGGAGATAATACTCAGTGATAAAAAGAAAAGAAGCCAAGCCTACCATTTCCATATTGTATGATTCTATTTACATAGCATTGCTGGAATTATAACATGGAGTGAACAGACTAATCCTTGCTGAGGGGTGAGGATGGAGTGGAGGTGGGAGGGAAACGGGCAAGCCTCTAATGAGAGATCTTGTGAGGATGGAAATATTGTGCATCTTGACTAGATTCATGCAAATATCCTGGTCATGAGATACTTTTGAAACAAAGAATATCAGAAGGCAGCTGCGTAAAGTATACATGGGCTTTCAATGTCATTTCTTAACAGCTGCGTTTCGATTAATAATTATCTTAAATGGATAAGAGAAATTAAAAATACCTAAGGGATCAAGGGGTAAATCAAGATACAAATTAGATAGCAGTGTCAGTTGAAGGGAGATGATACTGAATGTAAATATTGAATGAATGATGAACTTAGTTAAATTATCAATGATTGTAATTTAGATTTAGGGCCAAATTTGATTAGCTTCTTTGACCTGAGCCATCTGATTTTTATTATATACAATTCATATACTATTTTTATTATATACAATTCTCCTCCTTTGAGCTGGGCCATTATTTTACAGTAATGTGTTGCCACCGATTGAGGCATCAGTTCTGTACTTCGCTACTTGGCTCCTATGGATCAACATCCTCTGAACAAATCCTGTACAAAAATGTTCAGAACTGCCTGCTCACAGCTCTCTAAATGCAAAAACAACCCAACTTCCATTTGTGCATGACTGGGTAAGTAAAATGTGATATATCCACAGAATAACTCATTCAGTCATAAAAGTGAATGAAAGATAGCTACTACAGTGTGGGTGAACTTGAAAGCCTAATGCTAAGTATAAGAAATCAGACAATAGATCACATTTTGTGTGATTCCACTTTGATGAACTCTGGAATAGTAAATGCATCAAAAAAGAAGGAAATCGTTGGTTGCATGATTTGAGTTCAGGGGATTTGGAATTGGCTGCTTAATGGGTAAGGAATCTGATTATGGGGTGATGAAAATGTTTTGTAAGTAGATAGAGTTGGCGATTACAGCATTTTCTGAATGTGCTATGTACAATGGGAATGTGAGTGCATTAAATGTGACTGATTTGTTCGTTTTAAAGAGGTTTATATTTGCTACTTGAATTTCACCTCAGTGAAAAGAAAACTCTCTCTCTCTCTCTCAAAAAAACCCTCTAAAGCCAATGCCTTAAGACTGCTTCAACATCGTTATGTAAAACTCAATGGGCAATTAAATAAATGCCATCTAAAAGTTGGCATTTTCTCCATGAAGCATCACACATTCATATCCAACTTGCAAGTAACTCCAGTGTAGAAAATAAGAGGTAGAACTGAAATTAAAACTTTTAGCGTCTCATCCCCCCACGTGTTTAGAGTTGCTTTCACACAACCAAACAAGACAGAACTTGGGCATAGTTATAAATGTCTGAAGGATGCTGAGATGGGGAGAGCCTAATTGAGATGTTTCACAAGCATATCATCTGTTGCATACAATCTGTTGAAATCTTGTGTCCTAAGGTTTTGGGAAATTTTCACAGATGATAGAATCTGCTCAACTGCTGTCAGTTAGGAGACCTAAATAGATTGCAGAAGAATAAGCCTCGTTGGGGATAGAATTTGTTGCATCTGTGAAGAGGGTTTAAAATGTCTTCAAGGTGACTTGTTTCTAGGTTCTAAGCAGTCTTAAGGACTAGCCAGATGATCACTCCATACCTATCTTCATGGAATATTCCAGGAAGATTTATGGGGTTTGCTATGGAAAAGAGAATCTGGATTCTCACATCATTGTAGTTGGCATCTATGCTCTGAAGGACCAAACATGCTACTCTGCTCCTACCACCCCTTTCAACATTGAGAAACAAGCATTGGCTCTGATTTAAGACAGCCTCCCCAAGCAAAATCTAGTGACATCTTTTACCTACTCTTTCTCCCTTATAATAAGATAACTCGGTTAAATTTCTATAGCAAATACAGATGACACATGCAGATGATATTGGGAACTTGGAAGCCTTATGAATGCAGATAATCAGAATGGGATACTGAACACTGCAGATTTTGCAATCCACTTGATTCAGTATAACAGGGGAATGTATCCTAAAAGAAAAATAAATGAAATCATTGAAAAGGCTGAGCAGATTTTTAGGATTTCAAGTTGGCAGATAGGACTTGTTGTGGAAGAAACCTCCAGAAAAAAGTAGATTTCAGGGGGCAAGGATTTAGGGAGCCACAGGCTTAGCACTACTACATCTGTACCAGTCTCTGGGGCCATAGCCTACTGATCCCTTCTCTGCTCCTTCCTTGAGCATTCTGACCTTCACAGAATGTGGCTAATGGGATTCATCGGTGGGAAACGTAGGTGCCAGTGTGGAGAATGGAGGAGCCAGGGTGTTTCCCCCACCCCGGTCTAGCTCCTGTGGAGCTACTCCAAGAAAGGCCTCCAGCAACACGTTCTCCTTTCTTTGTCCCCCCAGACACGGATGGCGAGAATTTCCATCCTTGCTAATTTCTGTGTTCCTACTGTCCCCTGTTCACCTTCTCTGCCGTTCAGCCTATCAGCTAACCAATTCCCTGCCTTCAACTGCTTTTTATTTTTTTGCTGGTCACTTTCTGATAAGCTCAAATCAGCTAATAGATAATGTATATGTCCCCTATGCAGAGAAATATGCATGAATCTTTGAGTTCTGGTTCTCCGTGCTTCCCTGCTCTGAGTGTTCTAGACCCCAAGCCTCTTTTCGGGGCAGGGATACACTGTGCTTCCCCCTGCCGGTAGGACTTTGCCATCAAACAGCAGAGCTGCCCAAAGCCGCCTCCTCCACCAAGTCGAATGCAGCCGCCCTTTGCCTGGTGAGTTTCTCTTTGTTCTTCAGGTCTCAGCTCAAGGGTCTGGTTCCTAACTATGGGGCAAAGTCAGGTTCTCCTGATCATTACATCCATGTGGTCTCCTCTGCTCATCCGTGTTGTGATTTTGAACTTATCTGCGATATTCGGTGAATAATGTCTGTCTTCCTTGCTAGACTGTGAACTCCATGAAGGTGGGCCTGTGTCTGTTCTCCTCACTCACTATTTCATTCTCAATGCTGAGCAAAAGACAGTACTGGAATGAGATGATTATAATGTCAGCAGTGAAAGAAGGAACATCTGGACTGCTGCTTTAGAGTATAGCCAAGTAAGAGAATTGCTTATGTAGGAACGACAGTGGAGCCTGGTCTTCCCCTGCTTTCTCACTCTTTTGACGCATTCTTAGTACTTGTGATTTTATGATATGCCCTGCAGACTCAGAGGCCATGGCATAGTTCTTTGTACCTATCAGAATTTTTGGTGTATCCACCCATCCATTGCATAGAGCACAATATTTAGGGGTTCCCATCTGTGAAATGGGAATAATAATGGTATCTACATATCTTCTAATTGGTGAGAGGATCAAATAAAGTAATATACGTGCAGCCCTCAGAAAAGGACCTAGCCACCTTGCTGGAGGGACCTGATAATATGGGTTAGATTTATTTTTAAAATATGCTGATGCTCCTAAAATGAGGACAATGTTTAATTTGTAATTTGTGCCAAATTTCTTCAATAAGGGTTACAAGCTTAACTGATGCTAATGCTCACTGCTTATCAAATATTCTCAGAAGCATACTTCCTCTTACTCAGAAATAAACATTTCCATTAAAACAATAGCTTTGAATCAAAAGGGAGTTAGCTTTTGAAAACAAATTGAAGCCTAATCCCCCAACTGGGGCTTAATATATTTTTAATTGAGTGTGCCTCTCATCAAAGATGGCACTGTTTATTGTCACTCTTTTCTTTCTAGATTGACAATTGTTGCAATAGTAGAGAAATTGAATGGACAAGTGGGAATTAGGAAGACACGTTTCTTTAAGTACTGCATCTTGTTTCCTTAGACTCTTTGGGAATTTTCTAACTGAGATCAATTAGTTCTTAGAATGGGAACAACTAACCACTTCACCAAGCCTTGGTTTTCAATATCCCAGAATTAATCCTACATCTTTGTTTCAATTAAATCCTGAAAATTCTAAGAATTGTTTTAATGGGTAATTGTAAGTGTGAAAAAAAAATGACCCTGAGGCATATTCTTGGGATATTGAAAGTGCTATGCCTACTTCTATTAAGCTGACCAGGTTTGTTTGATAATAAAGTAATCCTGGGCTTATGTCTTTTTTCTAAATCATAGTGAAAGACTAGGTTAAGGCCAGTGATATCACAAAAAGGTGGTGCTTATCATAGGAGTCAATCAACAAGTCATGTGGCGAGAGTGAAAATTCGTAATGGTGACCATGAAAACTGTGAGGCTCTCATCTTTCTGATATGGCACAGGATCCAGGCTACCAGAAAGTTGGAGTCAAAGACTAACAACCATCTCAGGAAAGAGAACTGGAGTTGCAGAAGGCACACAATTGTTGTAGGCAGGCATATAGGATACAGTTGTGAGCTGGAAGACCACGCCTTCACCACGCCCCTGTGTGACCTCATGCCGCTACCTGGCCACACCTGCATGCCCACCTGCCAATCAGGGTAATTAACCACTCCCCTTTGGAAGTGGATTAAAGGCCTGGGACACAGTGGGTCCAGTGCTTTTTGGCCTTTTGCCTCTTTTGCCATTGTGGGCCCTTGCTGCCCTGCGCTTTCGGGCCACCCGCCCCATGCTTCCTGGCCTACATGTTCCTCCATGTAGCTGGCTCCTGGTACTTGGTATAAATCCAAATTTCCCTCTCGCTTTAAGATAGGGCCCTCACTCTCTTATGCATTTCTCTCACTGCCTTGTTTATTTGTGCCAGTATTCAGAATTCTTCTCTGAATATTAGGCAGGAATCCACAATGCTTATTAATATTGTGAATTTACTAATAAGCACAAGGCAATATAATTGGCACCCATACTTCGATATTACAATGACCAAAGAATTGAAGGAGAAAATGTAATGCAAAAGAAAACAACAAATGTTATCATCTAAAAGAAAAATTTAAATTCAGAAAAAAACAGTGAATTTAGAAGCAGAAAGAATTCCCAGTCTTCTCTTCAAAATTCAGATTATCTACAGAAAAGTGGGATGAAGTTTAGAAGGAAAAAGATAGCAGGCCTGTAGTCTGAGGGGTAATAGGATAAAAGATACTCCATACTAGGTGAAGAAAGACAGGAACGAATAAAAATGAAGGAAACAGGGGACTTGATCACATAAATGATAAACCAAGTCAAGTACCTTCCTTTACACACTACCATAGAAAAACTAATTTATAAAAATAATCATTATTCTCTATCAGTGAAAATCTTTCGATACTGGGTCCATGTTTTCAGACTCAGTGAGGAGCCTTTAGGTCTGCCAAAACTTTCACTGTGGATTTTCTTGGGGGTTCTTTTTCTTCTGCAATTTCCTTTCTCTTGCCTCTTCCACAGCTGTCAGTTCCTTTTCTAGTTCCTAAACTCCCCATTAGTTAATTCCTCAGGAGGTTCCCGGTGCCATCCTCAGCCACACTTGGGTTAAAGTTGTTTGAGTTCTCAACCACAGTCTTACTGGTTTTTGCAATGTCCTTGGAAACCCTCGGCAAATGCCTTGAAGTCATGGATGAAACTCTTGAATGTCTTATTCCAGATGCACCATTTTCAGAAATCCAGTAATTGTTTTCCAAAATATACATATTCTGTGGCTTTTTTTGAATACCCTGCCCCTCATACACATGGATGTCACATTTTTATACCCAAACATCTTTTAATTCTGTTTTCCCACAAGCTTTTTGAAGGAACTTCATATTTTATTCTCCAGACAAAACTTCTCCATTTTGCTGGCAGAGCAGTTCAGGAGGGCATCTTGGAAGATGGCTGATCATCCATGATTTCTTATTGCTCCACTGCTCGCTGATAGGTTTGAAGGCCCTGGGGTTCTCACTGTGCCAGATCACAAAAGGTTCCAATTTATAGCCTGCAGCACTGTCCCCAAGCAAGACTGCTCTCCCATTCTTAAGAGTCTTGGAATGTAGCATTGACTTGGCCTTGTTATGTGTAAAAATCCTTTCAAGCACAAGTTTCCAGACCAGGAAGTTTCATTTACATTGAAGATTTGCTCTGGCACGTCATTTTCCTCTACAATCAGCTTATCTAGAGTTTCAAAAAAATTGTTCAGATGCATTCATAGCAGCTTTCCCAGACCCATCATTGACTGCCACATTCTGTAATGAATGATTCTTAAATCATTTAAGCCAGCTGGGGCTAGCAATAAATTAAACACCATGGTCAGGTCCAGCCTTTTTCTTTTACATCACAGATTAAAATTTTGCTTTGGCTGCGAGCATCATGGTGCTGAGAGGGACACACTTCTGGGTCCTGGTCTTCAGTCCAGGGCATTGGAAGTGTCTTCATATCTGACACAATCCCTTCTGAAATTTTTTCTAATCTCATTGTCTTTAGTGGAACAGATTTTTTAATAGCTTCCAGCACTTTTTTTTCTTCTTTCTTGATCAAGATTTTAGCTACGATGGAACAGGACATGCCTGACTTACAAGCAATAAAAATCATTGTTTTTCCATTGATGTTTCACAGTCTTATAAAATCAATTTTAACTTCATGTCCAGGTCAATCACTCAACATGGGCTGCTACTGGCAAGATTAGCAGGGGATTTTGTAGTAGGGGCCATGCTGAACAAAACAACACAAGATTACAACAAGCACAAGGGAAAATGATGCAATAAAGAGATGAAGTAAATACTACATACATGAGGTTGCTGCTGAATGCCCTCATAGTTGTAGTTTATTATTGAACAAAACATAGTTTTTGTGGTGTATGACAGTACTAAAATCAAGAATGAAAGAGGAGACATTACTATTAATAATATTTTAATAGAATTTTAATAGAATATTTATAGTAGGATTATAAATTATTCAAATGAATATTTCTTAAATATTTATTTATTTATTTCAAAGGCAGAGTTTTTAGAAAGAGAAAAGCAGAGATACAGAGAAAGATCTTTGACCCACTGGTTCACTTCCCAGATGGCCGCAATGGCCCAAGTCTAAATCCAGGATTCAGGAGCTTCATCTGGGGTTGCACATGGGTATTAGGGGCCCATGCACTTGGGACATCCTCTGCTGCTTTCCCAGGCCATTAGTATGGAGCTCCATTGGAAGTGGAGCAGCCAGGACTTGAACCAGCACCCATATGGAATGCTGGCATTTTTCAGAATATATCAGAAAAATTAGATATAAATTTATTATAATTGTAATGTATATAATATTATATGTTTAATAATATTTACATAAAAATACATATCAGGATAAGAAATAAAGGGATTGAATTAGATCTCAAAAACATTTCCAAAAACAAATATTCTAAGTCTAGGTGACTTCAGTGGTACATTTTCATAAATATTTGAAGAATAATACTAATGTTTCCACATTCTTTTACAAAAAGAGTAATCAAAGAACTTTTCATAACTCATATTGAAAACAATGTTATCAACCATGATATTAAAATCAAAGTTATCATAAAAAATGATAATACCATTATCACAGGATGGTGTATCATGATCAGGCAGAATGCTGTGAAAGCATTATTGATTTAGCATCTGAAGATAATTCAGTGTAACACACCATGTCAAGTAGAGAAATAAGAACCACATGACAAGATAACAGATGCAAACATTTTTCCAAAATAAATGTTTTTATGATTAAAACACTCAAAGTCAGAATATGAATATTCTTTTTCAAATTGAATAAGAGTGTCTATTAAAAAACAAAACAAAACAAAACAAAACAAAAACCTCCTAACATCAGACGTAATGGGAAAGGCAGACAGCTTTCTCCCTAATATCAGGAACAAGACAAAGACGACTGTTCTCATTACTTGTATTCCACATGGCATTAGATGTACTAGCCAGGGCAATTAGTCCAGGAAAATAAATATAATATAATAATGTTAGAAAAAAATATTTAAAACTACTCAATTTACAGATGAATTAAATATATCACATAAATGTTGGTGGGGGGAGTGCAGAGAGAGAATCCACACAAAAACTTTTAGAGCTAGTAAATGAATTCAGCACATCTCTTATATACAAGATATATATATATATATATTATATATCATATGCTAAGTTTTATTTCTAAACAATGACAATGAACAATCTGTAAAGAGTTAAATATTCATGAATAGGTTTAAGTGAGTAGGTGCAAAATATGTACACAGAAACTAAAAAACATCATTGAAAGAGATTAAAGATCTGAGTAAGTGGAAAGCCATCGTATGTTCATGAATCAGAATATCTGATATTAAGATAGAAATATTCCCCACATTGATCTAAATATCAATGCAATCCTTACATAAAACTGAGACCACACTTTTTTCTAGGAATTGACAAGCTGATCTTAAAACTCAGATGGGATAATAAGGATTACAAATAGGTAAAATAATTTTGAAAAAGAAAGTTGGAGCACTCATACTTTGCCATTTACAAATTCATTACAAAACTAAAGAATCCGACAGTGACTGGATTGCTATACAGATAAGTACATCTAATGCCAATGCTAAGACCATTCAAAGAGGAAAGAATGGTCTCACCGGGCCAATGATACTGGGAAAACCAGCTATCTAAAAGAAGGAAGTTAGCTATCTTCCTCATACTATGTACAAAACACAAAAAACATCAAAGTGGATAAATAACATAAATATAACAGTTAAAATCAGAATATTCAGGAGTGAAACCTGAAGGGTTCATGGCCTTGGATTCAAAGAGTGTTTCCTTAAACATGACATCAGAAGCAGAACAACAAATTAAAAAATAAGTTGCACTCAAAATTATGAACTTTTTTCACATAAATTGATATTTTCAAAATAGTAGAAGACAATACACAGGAGGGAGAAAATATTGGCAAACATGAAGAGAGATTATGAAGATGCTACTATGTCTATAACACAACAGCAAAAGGCAAATATCCAGAGGAATTCCAAGATGGTGGACTAGGGAAAGACATACTGTGCTAAGCTAGGGACAAATGAAAACCAAAAACAAACTAAAACAACAACAACAACAACAAAAGTGTAGGAAGTGCACTCTCAGGGGAGAACTGGAGAGAAAACCGCATTGGAACTCATACAAGAGGAAGAGCAATGCCATGGACCTGTGTGGAGGACGCAGATGTGCAGCATGAACACCTATATACACGACTACAGCAGCCAAGAGCCAGAGTGAGTGGCAGCTTGGAGACACACATGAGACTGGACTGAGATGCACATGAGCCTGCAGCAACCCGTGGTGATATAGCAGGAGGGAGAGTGTGGTGTGAGTCTGGACTGGAGCCCTGGGGGGCTCCAGTGGACCAGGTGGAAGTAGAGAGGGCGCGATTATCTTGCCTCAGTTTCCCCATAATAGCACCCACAGCTTGGCTGAGAAATGCCAGGAGCCATTTTGAGTTTGGGTGAGAGCTGCAGAACACTTTGTACACAGCAACTGGCTGAGAAAGGAAACCATGTTCTTAGCAGCACTGGTGGCAGTGGTGGGGAGAGAGTAACATTCATCCAGTGGCTCTTGGGTATGCTGGTGATCCAGAGATTCTCGTGGAGGAAAAAATCTGCAGTCCCCACTGACTTTAAGCCTGGATGGGAAGTGAATGGGAAGTGGATGTAGAACTATGAGGCACCCCAGCCTCCCAGGATCAAGGTGCCTAGAAAGAGCTGGCTCAGGGAACATCAGCCTCTCTGTTGACTGGACAGACTGGCAGGGCAGAGTGAAACCTCTGTACCCAGCAACTGTGGGAGCCTTGTGTGCTGAGACCATGGGGACTCGGTGGTTACAGGAGAGGGTGCAGGTTGTAGCCGGGTCTCTGGGCAAACACTGAGTGTGGCTCCATATGCTCAGAGGTCCTTGGTTGCCTGGGTGGTCACTGCAGGGGAAACACGCTCACAGTGAGGACTGTGCAGATCATTTATGCGGTTCATATGGTGGTGTGGAAGAGTGTTAAGCATACTAGGGGCTAACACCCACGTATTACTGAACTGGGAGGAGAGGTGAAGGGTTGATCACACCAACAGAGGTGACCATTCCCCCCTTCTGTTAGCAAGAGATCTACCACACACAATATGGGGTTACCCTGGATGCTCATCCCACCTTGGAGCACTGACCAAAGCTCCCCGGCCACACCCAACACACACCTCTTGGTATTCACTGAAATTCCAGACATTCTACTAAGCCACAGAAGAAAGGCTCAAAGATATGCCATCCAAGGAAAAAAAAATAAAACTCCAAAATGCCTAAAAATATATGCAAAAACTCAAGAAACAAGAATAAAGAAAACACCATGACCTCTGTCCTCAGAGGAACACAACAACATTTCAATATTAGAATGTGAAGATGTGGCCGGCACCATGGCTCACTAGGCTAATCCTCCGCCTTGTGGCGCTGGCACACCGGGTTCTAGTCCCGGTTGGGGCACCAGATTCTGTTCTGGTTGCTCCTCTTCCAGTCCAGCTCTCTGCTGTGGCCCGGGAAGGCAGTGGAGGATGGACCAAGAGAGAATGTGAAGATGTGAAGATGAAGAGATTGAGGAAATGCCAGAATAGAATGCAAAAGCTCAGTCATAGGATTACTCAAAAGCAATCAGAAGAAAATTCATGACCTAAGGAAAATCATGTAAGATATGAACTTTTCCCAGGAAATTGAGAAAGAGAAATCAAAATGAAATATTAGAAATGAAGGATTCAAGAGATCAAACGAAAATTGAAGTGGGAAGCATTAACAGCAGATTTGGTAAAGCAAAAGAAAAGCTAGAAGTCAAATCTTAGAAATCTTTCAATCAGAACAGAAAAAAAAATAGAAAACTTAAAACCAGTGTTGGAGATTTATGGGATACCATCAAGAAGAGAATGGCTAGACATAGTCCAATTCCTGAGGGAAAAAAACCTGTTAACCCAGAATACTGTTCCCTGCAAAGCTCTCATTTATGAATGAGGGTTTAATAAAGAATTTCATAACAAACAGAAATTGAAAGAATTTGTCACCACTCATCCAGCCTAACCAAAGATGTTCAAGGATGTGGCTACATTCAGAAACACAAAAAGACAGCCATTTTTATGAAACAATGTGAAGGCAGAAAATCCCCCAGTAAAAGTACAAAAGAAAACAATAGAAATATTTATGGAAAAATGGCAGGGCCAAGTCATT
The DNA here is from genome assembly GCA_949820135.1 of Sylvilagus floridanus. NCBI lineage: Eukaryota > Metazoa > Chordata > Mammalia > Lagomorpha > Leporidae > Sylvilagus > Sylvilagus floridanus. Next base: position 15,728,343 of record OX463239.1, on the reverse strand, counting down.
ACTCATCAATAGTCACCTTGAATATAATGGGCCTCAACTCTCCAGTTAAAAGATACAGACTGGCTTAATGGATTAAAAATGAGATTCAAGTCCGGTGTTGTGGCTTAGCAGGTAAAGCTATCACCTATAGTGCCAGCATCCCATATGGGTGCCAGTTTGAGTCCCAGCTGCTCCACTTCCAATCCAGCTCACTGCTATGGCCTTGGAAAGCAACAGAAGATGGCCCAAGTCCTTGGTCCCCTGCACCCATGTGGGAGACCTGGAAGAAACTCCTGGCTTCAGATCAGCACAACTCTGGCTGTTGTAGCCAATTGCAGAGTGAATGAGTGGATAGAAGACCTCTCTTTTTCTATCTCTCTCTGCTTCTCCTTCTCTCTCTGTGTAATTCTTTCAAATAAACAAATAAACTTAAAAAAAAAAAACAAGACCCATCTATTTGCAGCCTACAGAAATACATCTAACTAAAAAAGATACATTCAGACCGACTGTAAGAGGATGGAAAAAGATTCCATGTTTCAAGGGCTCCTGGCTATTTAAATGGAATTCTAATGGATCTAACTGGAGACACAGCAACCTATACAACAGTAATGGGGGACTTCACGAAACTTCATCAATGATCAATTAGGTAGAAAATCAACAAAGAAATAACAGAGCTAATGAACGTTGTGGATGGAACAGACCTAACTGATATCTATAGAACTTTTCACCACACAGTTGTAGAATACACATTTTTCTCATCAGTGCATGGAACTTTTCTCTAGGATAGACCACATGCGAGGCCATTAAGCAAGTCTCAGTGTTATGGGAAAACAGCGGTGGAGAAATTATTGTTACCTCGGTTCTTTGTCTCACATGGAAGAAGAATTTCCAAGCAGACAGCAAAGAGATTTAAAAGTATTTATTAGATTCAAGGACCTCCAGCCAGAGTGACATGAAGGGGGATTTCCAAGAGGGGAAACAACCCTAAAGGCCTCTTAGCATTTGGGTTTTTGAGTACAATTTCGAAGGGAAAAAAAAAAAACAAAAAACTTGACAATCAGATTGGTGTTCAGTTACCAGGTGGGGACAAATACCCATCAAAAGGCCTGATTTATAATTCTCCATCCTGTCTGGCCTGCTAAGGGTAGGATAGGTAACTTGTTTTCACAATAAGCAGTGAGCTCAGGAAGAGCCCCCTTGCTATTCTCATGGTAAATTTGGAGATTCTGAGAGGAAGGAGGGTGGCTTGTTTGTTCTTGCTAAAGATGATAACATTTTGGGGAAGGAAGCAAATATTTTACACCCCAAATTCCACTGGGATCTCCTGACTGCCTATTAACCCAACTGACTCCTCACATCAGCAAATTCAAAAAAATCAAAATCATACCATGAATTTTCTCTGACAACAATGGAATGAATCTGGAAATAACAACTCAAGAATCTCTAGACTAGAAACTCCAGAAATCAATTCACGCCTCTACAAGCAACTTATCTTTTACAAAGGAGCTAAAATCAATTTCTGGAGCAAAGATAGTCTCTTCAATATGTGGTGCTAGTAAAGTAGGCAGGCATGTCTGATTTCACTGGGTAAACTTGATCTCCACATGTAGAAGTATGAAACTAGACCCCTAGTTTACACCTTACACAAAAATCCATTCAAAATGGATCAAAGACCTAAATCTATGACCTAATATCATCAAATTACTAGAGAACATTGAGGAAACTTTGCAAGGCATTGTTATAAGCAAAGACTTCTTGAAAAAGACCCCAGAAGCAAAGGCAATCAAAGCCAAAATTGACAAATGGGATTATATTAATCTGAGAATCTTCTGCACTGCAAAAGAAACAACCAGCAATGTGAAGAGGCAACTGACAGAATGGGAGAAAATATTTGCAAACTTCAGGGTGTTGGCATCACTTTACTTCTCATCATGTTGAAATGACTGATTTTGTCTAAAGTTTAAGTACATAGATATTAAAGTATCTCTGAATCTTCTAAAAAATGTTTTGTTATTGGTGTAGGCATTTGGCCTAGCAGTTAAGATGCCTTTGTCCCACATCAAAGTACCTGGGTTTGATTCCTGACTCCAGATCTGGACTCTGGCTTTCTTCCAATGGAGACCGTATGGGGAGCCAGTGATGGCTCAAGTAATTGGGTTCCTGCCATCCACATAGGAGTCCATCGTTGAGTTGAGTTCCTGGCTCTTGGTTTAAGCCCTGTCTAGCCCTGGCTGCTGTGGGCATTTGAAGATGGAACTAGAAGATGGAAACTCACTTGCTCTCTCTGTGCCTCTCAAATAAATGAATAGATGAAAAAACATTTCCTTTAACTTCAAAGGGATTATTTAGAAAATATATTTCATGGTGAAAAACCACTTGTTGGAAGCTTTAATCCCTCTATTTTCTCTTTATTTGAAAGAGTGAAGGAAAATTAAAAATTCTATTTAATATTTAACATTAATAATTTTATTTTGAAAATAGCATAAATATAAAATTATATCATGTTATTATATATTATATATAATGTTATTACAAATCACTTTCACACTTCTATGTCTGCATGCTTATCTACCAATTTGTGTGAATTTATCAAACATTATTTTAGAAGATATCTACCTAAATTAGTTGTTGCTTTTACCAAGAGATAGAATTATAGGTGTTTTTTTACATTCTAATCTTTGTATTTTTTTCCATTTTAGAGTTTTTAAAAATATGAAATCTAATCTGTCATGTGAAAAAGTGTGTCTCATGTTAAAAACAAAACACCACTGTGGAAATATGTACTCATATACCCACATATTAGCAATGATTGTTGGAGGATGAAGATTTGTTGCTTTCTTCATTGTGCTTTCCTGTGATTTTTATATTAAAAAATCAAAATTTTAAAACATTTGGAATATACACTAACAATTTAAGAAGGAAAGGACACTTTATCAAGACTTAAGAGGAAAATCACTTTATGGATTGTGTTGTATTTTACTTTAGTTTATATCCATAACTCAAAACAGATAACAGGTTGTAGAAGGTTTTATGCAAGTATTTTTACTTAGAATTACATTATCAGCACTTTTATTTGTTCAAAATGACTGATTATTCTCAGCCTTCTTATTGAATACAAATTGTCCTTTTTCTTGGGGTACTGTTGAATAGCTTTTGTATTAAAGACACAGAATCTTATCCATGACAAACACTTCAATTAGTCAGTGTAGTGCCCAAAACTGGCCTTTATGTGCACAAAGCAAATGCATGGTTGTTTTTGTCAGTGGTTCTTTCATCAATACAAAGAACACCATAAATATATGTCTTGATCACATAGCTGTTCTACATCAGGAAAACAAATTTATTTATAAAACAAACTATCAAAACACAGATTCATTCCTAGAAACATTCTGGCCTGCCATCTCATAAAAATGACAGAAGGAAAAGAAAGTGCTGTCCTGGGAGGAGACTGAGATGGGACATCCAAGTCCGTAGTACTTGTCCTCTGCAGCCCTACCCTCCCCCTCTACAACCCAATGCTGATGGCTTGGTAAAGAGACTTATGTGGGCCAAAAGCTTAGCCATCTTAACTTTTTGTCCTAGGTACTAAAACATTAACTTTACACCATTTTCATATCCTTCAGAAGTGAGACTTAAATCAAGAGCAAAGCTTGTTTCTTTTTAACTCCTTTTATCTGTGACTTTATAACAGAACAAATAAAAGGCTGTGGAATGTGCCCTCTCCTACCTAAGACATACTTAGGGAGTTATGATGAATTCTTAGCTAAGCCTGTATCTCTAAGTCCTCAATAAAATTGTAGGCTTGCTAGCGAATTTTTATAAAGACTTTGTTCTCAGTTCATTGTAATTAGTCCTGACAAACGGGCTAATCATGGCACTGTGTGATTCTGGATGAAGTCCAAACCTCTAGAAGTTTATTTATTGATAAAACAAAGACTTTGGTGTAAAGGAGCAACAAATTACTCCACCATGGGTTGATAGGAAGGCTTTGATAAAATTATACAAGTCATATGGCATTTTACTTTAAAATTCTAAAAGAAGGAAGTAACAGTGGTATTGTCAAATAGCAATAATAAACCATGGTAAAGGAAGATGGACATGAGCAGGTGGAAATTCCCTTGAGAATAAAGCCTGCATTTCCCCAGTTTCTACGTTGATTAAGACAGAAAATGGAAGTCAGATCAAAATCTTCCAGGTGGATTGGATTGACATTCACTATTTAAGCTTCTGATTCCCCAGGGTTTTTCCAAGGAATTAATTACCCACTTAGGCAGGCAGGCTCCAAATAGGCCCAAGGCTTCTCTTGTGTGCACAGAAGCCATGTGGATTTCTTAACTCTGAATTCTACTGAAAGCATTCAGTGTTTTATAAAACACAAAGTTGTCTTAATCTGCATGCTTGTGTGGGCCTATAAACATATATGAAAGAGCTAAAATTAATCTGCTTTTCCCCTTTCATAAATTTCAGTTCATATATTTGAATCCACATGTCAAAATCAGCTGCTAACTATAAAGCACAAAGTACATGAAAGTATCCTTTGTTAATTAAATTTTAAATTATGAAGCTATAAACAGAAGTGAAACTTAACTACTAAAATATCAAAACAGCATCCTCACCTTTATGTCCCCACATTAATTTTTCTAAGGTGGCAACTAAATGTTTACAAAGTGATCTATTTATCCTTTGGACTCATTTTCTAAACAAATTAATGGTTCTTTTCTCTTAAAAGCATTCAAGTGCTTTCTTTGAGCTAATTACTTGGCTAAACCCCTGGGATGCCAGGAATAGTATCTACCGGGAAACAGATGTAAAGTTAATGTTAAGCAATGATTTCTGGCTGCTTTCAAGCCCATTTAGCCCTTACAAGGTCTTTATCAGTGAAGCAGGCGTTAGTATTGCCCTCCCCACTCTGCAGATGGAGAAACTGAGAGCAATGAAAGTACGTGTTTGAGATGACATGCCTTGTGAGTATAGGCCTGCGATTTAAAGCTGGGTAGGATGGCTCCAGAGTTTGTATTCTCAGACTTGGTCCGTGTGTCCTCTTTGGGTACAATCACCATACAACGCAATGTGGTTTCACTATAGGAGGCAAAGTCAGGATATTATGGAAGTATATGATAGTCGATTTGCCCTAATCTTTGGTGGCTGAGGGAGAAGCTCTTAAAAATGGTTTCCTGGAGGAATGACATTCATGCTTAAGAGTATAGGAATTACTAAAGGTAAACAGGTTGGCTGGAGGGTTAGAGATGAGTTTGCAGTACATATTAGGATGTGGGCAGGAATGAGTGCTCCAGGTACTTCAGCATAAGACGTTAAGGGATGCGGAGGCCCCTTCTAGCACATCCTGCAGTATCATACACAACAGAAGCACTCTGTCTCTATCTGAGGCTAGTCTCAGGTCTGCTCGCCACTGGTCTTCATGAACAAAGATAATTTTAATACTTAGTTTGCCATCTGTATAAGACAGCAAATAACCTCATTACCTTAAAGGGAATAGTGTTACCAAATACAGGTAATAAATGAATGTTTATATCTTTTTTTTTTACAGGCAGAGCTAGACAGAGAGAGAGAGAGAGAGAGAGAAAAAGGTCTTCCTTTTTTCCGTTGGTTCACCCGCCAAATGGCCGCTAAAGCCAGCACACTGTGCGATCTGAAGCCAGGAGCCAGGTGCTTCTCCTGGTCTCCCCCCAAGCACTTGGACCATCCTCCACTGCACTTCTGGGCCACAAGAGAGCTGGACTGAAAGAGGAGCAACCAGGACAGAATCCGGCGCCCTGACCAGGACTAGAACCCCGGGGTGCTGGCACCGCAGGTGGAGGATTAGCCTAGTGAGCTGCAGTGCTGGCCTGAATGTTTATATCTTAAGCATGGCAATATTCTAGTTAAATATTTTCCAGGAGTCTGAATTTCAACAATAATACAATTCACTTACAAGTATAAATAATTTTACATTTAAAAATATTTTAAAAATTTAAAGATTTTTATTTATTTATTTGAATGAGTTTCAGCAAGAGAGCGGGAGAGGGAGAGAGAGAGAGAGAAAGAGAGAGAGATCTTCCATCTTTTGGTTCATTTCCTAGATGACTGCAATAGCCAGGGCTGGGCCAAGTGAAGCCAGGAGCCAAGAGCTCCATTCAGGTCTCTCATGTGGGTGGCAGGGGCCCAACACTTGAGCCATCTTCTGCTGCCTTTCCCAGACGCTTTAGCTGGGACCTTGGATCGGAAGTGGAGCGACCAGCAGCACTCACATGAGATGCTGGCATTGCAGGTGGTGGCCTAATCCCTGTGCCATATGCTGGCCCCACATATAAATAAATTTTAGATTACCACTCTGTCAATAAATTTACACGTTTAAGAATTCTTATTAATGACTGGGAGCAGTAAGATAACTAAGTTATGGAGAAAAGGAAATAAAATACCATCCAGGCCAGAGAATATATCACACAGTGATACCTCAAAAGCAAGAAGGAAGGAAGGGAGGGAGGGAGGGAGGGAGGAAGGAAATGAAAAGTAAAGAGAAAAAATGGAAGAGCGAGGGAGAGAGGGAGGAGGGAGGAAGGGAATATTATTCTAAGAATTACATTGAATGTGTTAAAAACTAACTAAAAATAAATCAAAATTTAAGAAAGAACATAAGCCAACACTAAACTAGAGAAAATAAAACATTCTAACAAGTGAGAGTGAGACACAAGAAGTAAGTTAACTCTTCCACAGTGATCATGGAGCACTCACTGGCCTCATTTTAACAATGTCTGAGCCCAGCTGTAGCACCTTGCTGTAGGCTGTGCCTGAAATATTACTGAGAGTCAGTCCCTCATCAATACAGATATTGGCATGTTTCCAACTTGCTGAAAGTGCAGGACAAGAGCCAAAAGAAAAACACAAAATGCTACTTGTACAAACATTAGTCAGCATATACTGAATGCTGTAATTGATTCAAGTCCCACAGAAAGGCTGATTGATTACATTAGATTTTAAAAGAACAAACATATTCAGATATTATTTGTATCACAGCATTCCAATTTTCTTACCAGATGAGCAGTTCATTAGAATAAGCCGAGGGTTTTTTTCTGCATTTCCTCTCTGAATTAGAGATGGGGATGATTCACAGTGCCTTTGAAAGATTTTTCACTCAATCTTGTGAACAAAGATACTGTCGCTATTTTTAAAATCATGACTCTAACACCCAGACTGATTTATTACCCAGATTGCATTCAGACACATATGACAAAAAGTCAAGAAACCACTTTTAGACTTTCTTGTTAAACAGATTCCTATCTGCATTCAAGACATAAATCTCACTATAGTGCCCTATTAAAGCACGTCTTGCTGAATAAAATGCTAGTGTCTGATTTAATGGACTATTTACTAAAGAGAGACGATGTGTAAATCTTGGAAACCTCCTCCACAGGAAGTACACGGAGACAATAATAATGGACACACACACACACAAGGAGCAACTGAGTCCTTGGCATATGTTAGTTCACTTAAATTCAAAACAATAATATGCAGGAGAAGGCAATTTCCTTCTCATTTATGAGAGAGTGCACAGATGGGTCACAGAAATGGCCCAAGGTTATAAAGGAAGAGAGAAATGCAGGTGCATCAAATGTCTGACTCTCCTGCCTTAGATCCCACCTTCTGGGCTCACTAATCTCAGTGGGCATATCAGAGAAAATGCTTTTTAAAAATTTAGTTGGCATGTCGGACACTGCTAATCTCTAAAACTTCATACACAAAATAATTTTTTGAGTTTGCAATATAGTACAGAAGGTACTAAATTTAAAGGTGGAATCACTTTGAAAGTATCAGATATTCACATCAAGCTGTGCGATTTTTGTGATAGCCACAGAGACATAGCTCTTTCTCCTGGTAACTTTGGCTACAGCAACTTTAATCTCTGCACCAGCCTATGTGGAGTTTTGTAATCTCAGGGCAACAGATACTAGTACAATTAATGTCAGGGAGCTTTTGCAAAGACTGCTCCAACTACTAAGTCACTTACAAGCAATGTCTGAACCTGCCCTAAACATGCCCTGGGCTTGTCATAAGGAAGCCTACTGAACAGCATGCATCACATTCCAGGCCCTGTCTTGCACAGCTTGCTGTGGATGGCTTGACACCCACGACAAAAACATACTGTGTGTTCTGCCCAAATTATTCTAAACAACTGGACTTGTTAGGTAGGAAGTCAGAATTAATTGAGCCTATGTGTGTGCCAGAAAGGCCTGAAGACCAGCACCTACTGCGGAAGCTCCAGAAGCCCAGCATCTTGCACTTCAAAGTCCTGCCCAGACCCTGACAACCTCCCAGGTGGTCCCAGCGCTTCCCCTAAAGAAAACTCCCAGGAGAATTCTCTCCTCAGGACCAAATGGGTTACCTGATAACATGGGGCAATAAAACCTTCTCGGAGGCCCTAAGGGAAGCCCCTCTGCTCTGCCCAACTGCTGCCCGGGTATCTCCAGCAACTCTGGGAAGGAATTTGCTAATTTTCACCCAACAGACCCTTCTCCAGGACTCTCCATCCTTTGTCCTGGAGGAGAGGGGGAGGTGGGTAAACAGACTCCCTCAAAAACCTAGGGAGTCCCAACAGACTGTGGGCTCAGCTCTCTGCCTCTCAGCTGAGCAGCCCGCCTGGCCTGCCCAGGTGTGTTCTCTCCATTCAGTCCTGTGCTCTCCCCCAGTCCAAGCGACTGGGCACTCTGTCTCTTCCATTCTGAGGGATGCCCTACCCCCAGCAAAGCCTTATCACTCTGCTCTCTGTCTCACGCCTGAATTCTTTCTTGCATGAAGACAAGAACCCCAAGGCTTCCATGGCCTCTCCTCCGGTGACAGACAGGTTCAAATGGGCAATATAAGCAAGTAAAAGAATTCGTTCAGAAGCATCTTAGGAGGGAGGAGCAGCTCCAGATACAGCGATCACAGAATCAGTGTCTTTTTCTTCCTATTTTTCCCCTTAGCCGAACAATAACATTACTTTACTTTTTGTTAGTCTTTTATTAGATACAAAATTCTGTTTCTTTCACACTTTGATTTTCTTTGTCTCCTGGTTGCCTTAATTCCTGATGAAGAGAGAGATACTGTGTTAATTTTGTTCCTGCAGAAATAAGGTGTCTTTCTTGCCTAAAGACATACATGCTTTCTACTTTTGCATATTGGCAGTTCAGTGGCTTCCTTTGTACTCATTCTCTAGAGCTGACAAGTATTCTTGAGTGTTTGATTTCACGTTTTGCATGTGTTTTGGATAATTCTAAGCCATTCTTTCTCCAAATACTATTTCTAACCCATTCCATAGGGCTTCAATTTCTGTAACTCCAATTACACTTATTTTTGCTTCCATTTACACTTATGATAAAACTTTGTCATATTGCACATATTTATTCCATTCAGATGAATTATTCTTTACTTGACGTGTCATGCATAGGCAGGTAGCTAGTTAAGCCCAAGTGAGCTGTAATACTTGAGGCCCTGCATGGTACCTCTTTATTTGTTGTTAAAGATGCCCGCCTCCCCTAAATGCCCCTGGGTCTCATTCGAGACCAAGAAGGGAAGACACCCTGATTATAGGGATATTAAAGTTCATGTGGAGGTGCCATCACATTCCCAGATGGCTTCATGCATGCAAAGGTGTCATCCTCTAACTCCTAAAAGAGGATGAAAATGGAGGCAGCATCCTTTATGTCCCAGACCATGGCTGGAGATGCTATTTAGCTGTCTCTTCCTCTTTCCCTCTCTTCCTCTTTCTCCCTCTCTTTGGGTAACCCTCTGGCCTACTTAAGATGGGTATTTCTTCATGTGAGGTGGACCATACCCACATGTGAACATATGTTCACTTCCTCATATTTCAAATAAATCTTGTTCTCATTTTTTTCATAGAATCTACTTTCCATGAACTTTTGAACACACCTTGTATTCATGGATTTTAAAATATTTTTGCAGGCTAACTTTGTGGAACAGCAGATTAAGCCTCCACTTGTGATGCCAGCATCCCATACTGGAGTGGCAGTTTAAGTTTGGCTGCTCCACCTCCAATACAGCTCCCTGTTCATGTGTCTGGCAAAAGACAGACTTTCTGTTTGATCTACTGTCACCTACTTGACAGACTTAGATGGAGTTCCAGGCTCTTGGCTTTTTCCTGGCCAAATCCTCTGGGTGTTGATGTCAGGTGGTGAGTAAACCAGTGGATGGGAGATCTTTCCCTTTTGCTCTCTCTCTCTGTCTCTCTGTGTGTGTGTTTCTCCATATCTGTCACTCTGCCTTTCAAATAAATAAATAAATGTTCAAAGAATGAAAATATTTGTGCACCAAAATAAAATTATTTCTTAATTTCATTTTCCATGGACTTTAAACTTTAAAGAACACTCATATGCATATGCATTTTATATTATCAGGATAAAAATCTAATAAGCTTATTTATTATAAATTGTTATATAGATAGGTATAGGAAGATACAGACATAAAAACTAAAATCTTTAATTTTCCATGTGTAGGAAAAGATCTGCTTCAACTGTCCCTGAGGAATAGCTGAGAATGACACAAAGTATATAAAGACTGTTTAGTATCATCAGCAAACCAACACAGTAGAATGTTGATCCAGTCAGTCTTAAGGAAGGAAGACTATTCTCCACCATTTGGATTCCATGAAAATGAGACTGTGATGCATCTACTGTCCTAGATCAATGCCTTCCAAACATAAGCAGCATCTGCTTTGCCTGGGAACCTTGTGAAATGCAGAGCTCTGGGTACCATCACAGGAGATGCTGACCTAGAATATTTGAGGTTTGGCTCTGTAATCTCCATTTTATATCTGCTTCAAGCTGATGCTAAGGCTGCAAGTTATCAGCTTACTGGTTGCTGCACACTGTGTAGCACTGGCATGGAGACTACTTTATTCACAACAAATCAAAGCAGTTAACCTGGGAGCATGGGAATTGATACCTGCATGACACCAGAGTATCCAAGTTAAAGACTGTGTTGGGAACAAAGAGAAATGCTTACTTCCAAATACAACTGAAATGCTACTCCTCCCAGTATGCTCTATTTTCTAGGTTACTGTTATTGGTTAAACCGAGTCCCTAGAAAGATGCGGGGGTCCCTAACGCCCAGGATGTATAGATGTAACTAATATGAAAATGAGTTCATTAGGTTGCCCTTATAGAAGTGGGCAATTCAGACACAGAGAGAGACACACAGATGGAAGATGATATGAAGACACAGAGTATCATCTCCAGGCCAAGGAGAGACCTGGAACAATGCTTCCCCACAGTCCTCAGAAGGAACCAACCTTGTAAACACTTAGATTTGTTTTTGGACTCCAGCCTCCTGAACTGAGATATGTGCATTTTGCTTTTAAGCCTCCTAGTTGGCTATTTTGTTGTGGAAGTTCCAGGAAACTAATAGAGGAGTATTTGGAAAAGTTCATGGAAAATGTAATCAAAAGATAAGTTTATTTTGGTGTAAAAATGTTTGAACTTAATAAATAGTTTTTTCATAATATCCATTTTCCATGAACATTTTGAAGATCTCCAATGTAGTTACTAATGCCTTAAATAACATTTATATGGTAGAAATAAACATGCATTTTTACATCAAAGTCTGAGTGATACAAATAATACTTTTAACATTCTTGTTATCCTACCAGAGAAAAGTAGGATCAATCAAATAAAAGCCACTGGTGTCATGCCCAAACAAAGTCAAAGATAGAGTGGTAACCTTCAAGATAATGGAGACACTGCACCATAAAGTACCTGGCATTAGCAGTATACTTGGAGGCTGCACACTTTGGTCTCACAATTCTGAGATTCTTCAATGTTTTCTCATTTCATGAATAAGTTCCCTAGTAGAGTTATTTATATAGACATATAGCATGGAATAATAATCTCTATCCTCTTCCAACTCTGTGATTCTTGAGAATCAACTAGATGATGCTGTAAATGTTTTAAGTTTCTTGGAAGAAAGGGATTACATAAGTACATATTGCCATCAACATAATTGTGAGCTAAGAAATTGAAAGCAAGGGTTAAGCTTTGTCTATGAAAAGCTATTTATCTGATGGAGATACTCTAAAATGACCCTCTACTTTTTGAAAATGGCAGCCATGCTTGGCAAGCAGTTGTGGCTCATGAATATTTATTGCACACTCTTAACTGTTGACACCTGAATTGATGCTGGATGTGCCCAGAACACTACACAAAACAACACATTCAGCTGCAGGCCCAGCATGATTTCTGGTTTTGCAAGCTTCAGAGACAACGCCTCCATCTCACCTTATCTTGATTCTATCGCACTGCTGCTGGGCTATGTGTAGGACGTATTCTCATTCACCCTTGTTGTATCTTCCTGTAAGCCTTCATCATGACCAAGGGTTTATGTTTCCCCCCTGCAAATTATGCTTTCGATAAATGAGTAAATGGATGATTGTAATAAAAATGTTTTACTGACTGAAAAAAAAAAAGATAATGGATCCAAGTCCCGCCAACCTTAATTTTCAACACAGAGAAGCGGATGTTATCTGGGAATTCCTTGAGTAAGATGTGAGTCCTTTCCAAACTGAAATGATATATCCAAGGCCTCTCTGGGGATCTTAAAACAATACTGTGAAGCTAAGGATGGTATTAGGAAACACAATAAACAGCAAAACCCATCTGAGTTATGTTGGTCTTAAGAGCATGAAAGCCAAAAGCTTTTCACCAATAGATTAACTGTTAAAGAAATAGGGCAATTGTTTTTGTTTTTCACACTTAGAGACATTACAACATAAGAATGTAATCACCAAATAAGTAAATATCTAAAAGTTATTTCTATTGAATTTTTTTACAAATATAAACTTAGTAAATATGAATACTTTTCTTGGTTCAAATCATCTGGTTTTAGTCAATAATAAACAGCCATCCTCTTGTTAGAATTGTGTTGTTACTGTGGAAAAAATGCAAGATTAGTTCATGAGCATATGAATTCATATTTTTGTTATCAAAAGGATGTTTCCTTACAATTGTAATTATACCATGATTGAATATGGCCGGAAAGCTTTCAAAAAGTATGAATTTAGCTACATTATAATTTCTTTATGGGCACAACAACCTAGAAAACAATTGCTTAGACAAGAACCTCAGTCTCCTAGCTCCATTCATATGTTATTTTCTTGGGCTGGTATTGTTTTAAAATGTTTCAGAATTCCTGAACTAGCTGTGCTCTACTAATATCTTTTTCTTTAATATCATCTTGCAGTAAAGGAAGAAAGGCAATAACCTTCGCACGTCAGTGCCACGACTAGGATCATCCCTGCTGGGTGATCCTTCCTGCTAGTTTTATTGCAGAGGGACTGGAGCAGTCTATGCTCACGGAGCACAGTTAGATTATTAATGTAGATGCCTCATAACAGGAACAAACCTCTCCAAAACATTTTCCTTATGCTGCCTCCACAGCTCATTTCAATAAATTATGATATCCCATTCTTCTCACTTTACCATTAATATTTAAATATAATTCCCATTTGTCAGCTTTGCCACATAAAACTCACGGGGAATCCATTGCTATTCACTGTTAATGAGGTAACTTTTTCAGGATATTTCTTGATGTATAATTGGCTTTCCATTTTATAATTCTACCAAGAATGCAGGCCATCTTTTAAAGACATTCACCACTAATTATGAAAACTAACATTTTAATCTAGTAAACAACGAGCTGGATTATTAGGAAACTTTAAGGGCCAATAAATTATTCATATTTAAAAATAATATTGACAGAAAAGTTGACTGTAACCTTCACTGGCAACTCCACCCTGTCAAAAGAAAATTAATTATAAAATAGACCACAGGAGTGAGTAAAAACCAAACTCAAACATAAAACATGTTCAAAGCCATAAACAGGAACAATTTATCTTTTAATTTAATCACATGATTGATAATATACTTAAATGATCACTCAATAAAATAGAACTGGCAGGTAAGTATTGTGCTTTATCTATAAAGCAGTTCAAATTCTAAGATAAATTTAAAGTAAAAGAAGGAAAAGGATAGAAATTAAAACCCAATGGATATTTCATATCAATTCTTTTTATTTCTGAATTATCAATAATATCTGATTTCGATACTTATGTGGTTAACCTGTAGAACCATTACTAAAACTGGTTTATACAATATAGTCATGGTGATAGTGCTAATTTGGTTTATAGACATAAAGCAAAGTTTTATTTGATTCAAAATGTAAATCAACTACAAGCACCTCTCTCCATTCCAATTAAAACATTTATTTAGTTTTTAAGTCAGTTGTTTTGTCACTCAAGAATCATAGCTGACCTAATACATTTAGTTTAAAATCCACACGGGAAATAATTCTGCATTAAGGGTATATGCAACCTTAAACCTCAAGGAATAAAAATTGAGGTTTTATTTATTTATTTATTTTTTGAGACATACATCTCTTTAAATCAATTCCTACCTGCAGAAGTTGTCACGATTTCTGTAGTGTTTCTGAGGCCCATGAAGTCAAACTGATAGAGTCGCCATGACTTCTGATCAGCTGCCTCCACTGAATTTTTTCTCCATCTATAAATCATTTCTTCTTTGGGATAGCCATCTAAAAACACAGAATAATGACATTTGAAGACAGAGATTTATAAACTATTAAAAGTCAAGATGGTAATTTTATTAGTTAATAGAATTTGAAGTTTTTGGCCTTGTTTTCCTGTTTCCCTCAGAGACACAGAAATTCCCAAAACAAATGGGCCCCTGCCACCTTAGTCTGCTGTGGGTCTTCATATTCAGCAGTGTTCCTCGGTAACAAGCCTGGCCCGTGTCCATGTGGACCAGTACATAAGGGACCATTGTCTGTGCTGCTTTAACTGTGGACAATCGTGACTGCAGTCTTCCCAGAGTAGAAGTGCCAGCAAGAGTCTCCCTGGTCCTAGACACTTAGTCATTGGCCCACACTGATCACACCTTCCACTCTCCCCCAGAATTTTGTGCATCCAGAACTCAGGAATGACAAAATTTAGAAAGGCAATCGCTCTAGGATTTGAGAGATCAACTGAGGATTAGCCTTTGTTATGGTCTGAGTATGCTTTGTCTCCCAGAAGTTCATGTGCTGGTAGCGTGGCTCCCAGTGTAAAGGACTGAGAGGTAGTGGAACTTCCAGGAGGTGAGGCCTTGAGAGGTGATTAGATTATGGGGTCACTGCCCTCATGAATGGATTAATTAATATCCTTCTTGAGGCAGTGAGTTAGTTCTCTTGAGATTGGGTTAGATCTTGTAGTATCATAGGACTGAGCTGGTTACTGTGAGAAGGATTTGTCAGAAAGCAGGTCAGCCTCCCCTCTGTCTCTCTCAATGGCACACATGCTCCTCCCACTTTCTGCTTCTCCATCATAATATGAAACAGCACAAGGCCTTAACCAGCAGCTGAGCAGATGACAATACCCTTCTCTTGGACTTCAAGAACTGTGAACCAAAATAAACCTCTTTTCCTTATATGTTACCAATTTCGTGTATTTTGTAAGAGCAAAACTAAGAAAGCAAACTAAGACAGTCCTGTTCTGGTATTAGTTTCCAGTTTTGATCAATGAACTGTGTCCACTTTTGTTAAATACTTTAGGGAGCAACATACAGGTGTTTCTGCTCCTCTATGTCCAGTGTTGGTAACTGACCTGGAGACAAAAGGCCATGAGCTGTGCTGGCCTCACTCCTGCTGGGGCCATCACCAGGCTCCATAGCAGTCTGAGCCAGATATTATCCAAATATTTGTTTCCCTGACTTCACCTTCACTCTTAGAATCCCTAGTGCTGAACCGGGCTTGGGACAACACCATTCACTCTGTACTGTTGCTCTCTCACATGGTCAGATGGTTGACCAGGCAGGTTGGCTTTCATTGCACTGTCCTTTCTCCTGGCTCTGCTTCACAGGCTATGCCTCGTTCCCAGGAGTATGTCTAGGTTCCAGGTTGTCGCTCAACAAGTCAGCGTTGACGTTGTTGGCTTTTTATTCACTGATGACATAACTTCGAAAAGAAGAAATGTATGTACAATTTTGATGAGTTATCCTGCATGCAAAAGTCACATTGATAAATACATATGCGAACATATGAATAAAGGGATTCAGCGTTGCTGACTGAACATTTGGATCAGTCTGCAAAATTTTAAAAGGTAATTTGCTTGTTTGAGAGCCCTCCTCCCCCTTTCTGCCTGGTATTGTTGGTTTGGCTCTTTAATTAGACTGAAATAGAGCACAAGCATGTCTACTTCTTGATGCATATGGCTCCTCGAAGTTATTATCAACATAGCAGGGTCACTTTATCTCCCCAAACTTGACAATGTTGAGCTCGGTGTACTGAGACTCAACCGAGGCATTTTTATGAAGTAATTAAACATATTACTAGCACATTAGCCACTGTTCTAATTATTTTATATCCACATTAGGTTGTCATAACCTGAAAAGGGACTCTAAGCTATAATTCTATTTATTCTTTTAAAAATAACATTATTGATATATAATCCATACAATGTGCACTATGTAGTGGTTCTGAACACATTTTCAGACTGGTAATGATCATCATCATACTCTAAATTTAGCATACTTTTGTCACCTCACAATGAAACTCCAGATCCATTAGCAATTTTTCCTATTCTCCCTCCCAACACCCACTTCTCATCTCACCCAGTCCCACGTATTCACTAATATACTTTGTGCTGCTACAGGTTTGCTTATTCCGAAATTTTTATATGAATTGAGTCATGTAACATGTGACCTTTTGCAAACAATTTCTTTCATTGAGCACAATGTATTCAAGGTTGACTTACTATAGAATATATCAGTACATCATTTCTATTTATTGCCAAATAATAACATTTGATAGGTATATCATATTTTATCTAGTCACAAGTCGGTAGACCCTTCACTTGAGCCCTTTTTTCACTATTAAACACTTGCATACAAAACTTGGTTTGCTATGCTTTCCACTCTCTTGGATATATACCAGACTGTTTTCCAAAGTGATAGCACTTTAAAAACCTACCAGCAAAGTGTAAAGGCTGCAATTTCTTCACATCCTCCCTCTTGTGTCTGTCTTTTAAATATATCAATTGCAGTGTGCAGGAACTGGCTTCTAACTATTGTTTTAATGTGTACTTCTCTAAGTACTAAAACCAGACCATATTTTCATGGTTTTAGTGGCCATATACACTGATATATGCTTTTGTTTTGGTGTCTGCTCATATCTTTTGTTCATTTTTAAATTAGGTTATTTTCATACTGTTGAATTGTAGGATATTTTTGTAACTTATGGCTACAAGTCCCTCAGATATATGTTTTTTATTTTACCCTATTGTGTGACTCATTTTTTTTTAAGAAGTTGGAGTTTTCTAAATTGGGGTAATACATGATTGATCTTCAAAAAGTTCATGGGAATGCATACCATAAAAAAATTAAGCATGGATATAAAAGTTTTTGCACCAAAATTAACTCATACTAACTTGTTACAGCATGTTTGAACAGGATTTAGTGTGAGGCAGTGAGAAAAATAAGGCTTCAATTTGAAAAGACCTCCTCCCAGAGCAACACCAATTCTGCCAAAATACTGAATAGGTGGTGAAGCCTAGGTGGAGGAATGGTGAAATCATTGATGTTTTATGCAAATTTATGGGAAAACCACTCCAAGGAAATTAGCACTCTATGAATGAATTACTAATTTTAAGACAGATAATGCTATACTGAATACAAAGCCTGTAGCAGCAGGCTACCCCATTATTTTGTGAACAAAAATTAATCTTTTCTGTGCCCTTATTGAAAAGGATCAATGACTAACAGCAGAAACAGTAACCAACATCATCAATTCATTCAGATTATACAATTTTGACTGAAAAAGTAGTAAACGTTCTATACAATGAATGTCCAGATCAATTGTAGACAAGATCAGATCTTTCAAAGAAAATTTTCAACAAATAGAAATTTTTGTTATATTTTATTTAATAATCTTAAATATGCTTTGAAGGATATTCATTTTTCATTAATAATGTTAAAAGCTGCACCTAGATGATTAAATTCCAAGGATCTTTGGTTCTTTAAGGACAGACCAAATAGCTGGTATCATTGCTTACACGGTGTATTGAACTTGTTGGAGCATTTATCAAAAAATAAGTCCTATATTTTGCCTTTTAATTCCATGAATATTTTCAGTACATAAAAATTTTCCATTTTAACTATATTTATGTATACAGTTTGGTGGTTGTAACCACATTCACATTCATATGTAACCATCACCACCACTCATCTCCAGAATTCCTTTTCTAGTTAGCATAGTTGATGTTTGTAGCCATTCTAGGATCACAACAAAAATGAGAGGAAGGTGCTGAGATTTTCCTTAAACTCCTTGCATCCACACATTCACATTCCTCTAGTATTAACACCCCATACTAGAGTGGTGATGGACTTACACTGACACATTGTCATCCAGAGCCCCTAGTTCGCATTTTGGTTCACTCTTGGTGCTGTACATTCTAGATGTTTGGACAAATATATCCACCATTGTATTATCACTCAGAGTTGTTTTGCTGTCCTAAATCTCACTATGTCCATCCTCGTCTCCTCTATACCTGGGAAACCATTCATATTTTACTGCATCTATAGTCTTACCTTTTCTAGAATGCCATATAGTTGGTATTATTTGGCATGTAGCTATTTCATATTGGCTTATTAGTAATAAGTATTTAAGTTTCTGTCATATTTTTCATTGACTAATATCCCATCTATTTTAGTGCTTAATAAATTCTCTGGATGTACTACAGTTTTATTTGTCCTGACTAACTGGGGATTTCTTGGTTATTCCCAGGTTTTACAAATTATGAATAAGGCTGCTATACACATGCATATACAGAATTTTTGAAGTGTTTTCTTAATTTTCTATCTAATTTTTGAAGGACAGTTTTTCTAGTAATAGAATTATTTCTCAATGGGAATTTTTTTCCCAGCACTTTAGAGATTTCATCTGATGGTCTTATGAAATCAATGGCTTCTGAAGAGAAATCTGCTCTTATTATCATGAGTCATGTGTGATACATGTTTTCCTCTTATTTTTTAAAAAATTTTCTCATTGCATTTAACATTATTAGTTGGACTATGGTATAAATAGGTGTTGATCTCTTTGTTGATATTCTCAGATGTCCAGGTTGTTTTTGTCTTTTTGGGGGGCTATATTTCTTCAAAAAATTCTAGCCCTGTTTCCCTTCTCTTTTCTTGAAACTCCCATTATGTTAGTTGATAAGTGTGATGATGAAACTCCCATATCAGTTTCTGTACATTTTTCCCCCATCAACTTTTTTCTTTTCACTAGATAAATCTCTATTGTGCTATTTCAAGTTTGCTGATCTTTTCTTCTGTCTATTCAAATCTATTGTGTACCCAGATGCAGAATTTTTTACTTCAGTCATTTTACTTTCTATTCTAACCTAAACCTCCTACTTGGTTCTTAACTGATAGTCTCTAGTTGTCAAACATTCCTTTAATTCTTTGGTCAAGGCTTCTTTTAGCTCTTTGAACATATTTAAAACAAATCATTTAAAGTCTGTATCCAGTATGTGTATGTCCAATATACGGCAATCTTTAATGATAATTTTTACTGAGGGTTTCCCCCTATATGTATGTGACGTATTTTTTTTTAAGTTTTGTGATTTTTGTTGAGAACTAGACATTTAGATGATATGTTGTAACAACTCACATATTAGATTCTTTCCTCCACTACTGGGTTGTTGCTGTTCCTGAGTGTTCTGTTTAATGTTGTTTTTCATTTTGTTCCTCTCATGCTGATCTTCCTGAACAAACTTTGTAGATTTTCTGTTCCTTGCAGAATATGTTGCCCATTCTTTTTAATTGCTGTTGTTACTTGTATGTTCCTTTTTTTCTGGTTAAGGGATTTTTATTAAAGAATTTTATAATCCAAATTACATTTCCTTATCAATTTGGATCCTTAAAACAGAACTAATATTCTGAGATATTCCACAGTAATGAATAAAAATATTAAAGAAAAGAATGCTTTAAATTTGTGTACTTCGCTGAAATTAGTTTTTACATTTTATACTACTTTTTGTGGAATATTTTGCTGTTTTTTAAATCAACAAGTACTTAGGACTAGTTTCAATGTTTTATTTTCAAAATTTATTATGTATTTTGCATTTTTTCCAGAACACTTGAGTCTTCTGATGTTTAGATATTTTTCTTCAATGAAGCATGGGTTTCTTTTCATGGTTCCTGATCAGTTCTAAACAATTTGAACACCAGTGGCACTGTTCACTGCTTTCTGGGCAGCCTCTTTAGCCTGGTGGACATGCAGTACGGCCACAGCTTCATCCACTTTAGAATGGAGAGACTCTGGAGACTCAAGCATATGAAGAAGTTCCGAATTATCAATTTCCAACAACATGCCGGTGATTTTGCCAGCAAGAGTAGGGTGCATGGCTTGAATAAGAGGAAACAGCTGTTCACCCAACATTTGCTTTTGCTCTTGAGGGAGAGCAGATGCCAACATGGAAGCAGTTAAATGTTCCTGAACTTGTGCATGCACAGCAGGCTGTTGTATGGTAACCTGTGGCTGTGCATTGAGAAGATGTTGTTGAAGATTGCGAACTCCTGGAGCGTATTTGTACTGTGGAACTGAGCGGACAGGAGTGGCTGCTGCAGCAGCCGCTGCAGGACGTGGACCCACTGTCTGTGTTGATGTGTTAGCGGCACGCTGTGTGGACACGACTCGTGGAAGCTGTGCAGACACTGCTCTCATAAATGGTGGTCTAGAAGCGGCCGGGAAGACAGCAGTTGGCATATTTTGGAAAGCCCTGGCATCCTGAGCACTCCAGCGAGGGCTGGGTCTTAGTTGAGCAATTTGGCTAGAAGGATAGTATGCAGCACGGTCCTGAGTCTGTGGGATAGCTGCCATGAAGTAACCTGAAGCAGGTGCTGGCTGGTAAGGGCTGATCACCGGGTTGGGCACAGCCCGTACACTTGCCACTCTGTGCATATACTGGTTAGTGAGGTGAGCCTGGCGCTCCTCTTTGCGCTGAGCTAAAGCTACATACAACGGCTTGGTGGCCACAATTCTACCGTTCATTTCTGTGACTGCTTTAGTGGCTTCTTCTGGGGAGGAGAAACACACAAAACCAAACCCTTTGCTGCGGCGCCCCTCCGTCATAACCTTGGCGCTAGTGATTGTACCAAACGGGGAGAACTCTTTCCGGAGACGTGCGTCGTCAATACCGTCGTCAAGATTTTTCACATAAAGGTTAACGCCCTGGTATCTGGTGAGCCTGTCTTGCCTCATCTGCTCAAATTTGCGCTTAAGTTCCGTCTGGCGTTCCACCTTTTTCTGAGCTCGTCCAACGTAAATTTGTTTCCCATTGAGCTCCTTTCCATTCATCTCATCCATCGCCTTCTGCGCGTCTTCATGCCTTTCAAAGCTGACAAACCCAAATCCTTTGGATCTTCCACTTTCATTGGTCATTACTTTGACACTTAAGGCAGGTCCAAACTGGCCAAAGAGATCCTTAAGGCGCGCATCGTCCATATCTTCCCCAAAATTCTTGATGTAAAGATTGGTGAACTCTTTGGCCCTGGCTCGGAGCTCTGCTTCTCGCTCTTTACGAGACTTAAATCGTCCAACGAACACTTTGCGATCATTGAGAAGCATCCCGTTCACTTTTTCAATAGCTCTTTCAGCAGCTTCCTGCGTCTCAAAATGCACAAATCCGTAGCCTTTAGACCCATTTTCATCACAGACCACCTTACAGGAGAGGATGTTACCGAAAGCAGAAAACGTATCATACAGGGCTTTGTTGTCAATGGATCTGTCCAAATTCTTAATGAATATGTTGCCGACTCCACTTCGGAGAAGGGACGGATCGCGCTGAGACCACATAATGCGCACCGGTTTGCCCTTGATCACGTCGAAGTTCATGGTGTCCAAGGCTCGCTCCGCGTCCGCCGGCTGCTGGAAGTTCACGTAGGCATAGCCCAAGGAGCGCCGGGTGACCCTGTCCCTGCACACCCGGATCGAGAGGATGGGCCCGGCCGGGCTGAACTTCTCGTAGAGCATCGCCTCGGTCACGTCGGGGTGCAGGTCCCCCACGTACAGCGAGGCCATGGGGTAGCCGGGGGCGCTGGGGTTCATCTCGGCACGGCTGCCCGCAGGCCAGAGCCTGCGACCTTCCCGTGGGAGGAGAAAAGCCAGCGCTGCAGACCGGGGCCGGAGCCGGAGGGGAGTGAGCGGGGGCGAGCGCCGCGGGACAAAATTCGCCCGGACTCGGAAACCACTCAACGGCCACAGAACCGGGCGCGTCCGCAGGCGCTGGCTGCGTGCTGCGGGGCGCGTCTGGGCGGCGGACGGCCTCGGTCTCCCGGTTCCTTCTTGGAGCTGCTGAGGTGGACGGGTCGGTCTCGGTTGCTTCCTGCGTGGTTTTATTAAAGGGACAAAAATACCACTGGCGAGGGGAGACGCGGATTTTTGGACGTTTAAAAAAATATTTTTGAAGTTTTAAAAAAATGATTTTTACATAATAAACGTATGTTCTCCGGGCCCCAAGAACACACCCGCCCTCAACTGTGGGGGATGAAGGGTGCCTGTGAATTCTTATGTTTGCTTTAACACTTGGGGTCCTTTGGTTTACGCTTGGTTTATTTTAACTTAGCGATGAGACAATGATCAGACACTATATCTCCTTAAATCACCATCATTATCGCTGTAACTACAATCACACTGCTATCCATAAAGCTGCAATTGGTTCCTGGGATCAAGCCAAGGCCCTTCTACACAATAATTCCTACAATAATGCTCATATCCTAGGCACTGCTGTCCTCACTTTCCAGAGAAGAAAGCTAAGGCACAGCGCCATGGGTCCTGTATGGAAGGAAGAATTTAGGTCGTCAGGGTCTGGTGTCCACCCCCTCTCCCGCTGCACAGACCTGGCCTCTATCTATGCTTCCAGAAGTCACGTTCCTCAACTTATTCTCACAAAAATACACAATGCCAATCAGCACATTCATCATCTTCTCCTGATTCAGCTTTTCTCAGGAGCAGAGGGGTTATTTCTTCCCAAACTGCACAATCTGGATATGCAGGTCATGACGGGTCTTTTCGCAGGACATTAGTAAGAACTGTCAGTGCTTTACAAACTCAGCTATCACACACAGTTTTCTAACAGTCTTGATATAAACTTCTTTGTCCTTTGTGGGGCTATTTAAGAAAACATTTCTCTTGCTCTTGAAAGGCACAACCAGTGATGAGCACCCAAGTCAAGGAAGCGAATGCTTCAGAGCAGCGGTGGATGTGATGGGAAGCTAACAAAGCCAGAACAACCCAGTCCTTACTTCCAAAGTCCTTGGAGAGGCACAGCAACTTTTTGTAGGTAAATTTTAATCATTAGAAAAGGTCTCCCATTCCCACTTGCTTCCTGTCCCTTTTGTTGTATATTTGACATATCAAATTTTAACATTTTTATATCAAACCCATCATTCATTTCTATATTTATCTTTAGTTATGTTTAAGTAATACTTCCTTAAGTATCCTCCTATACATATTTCTAATTTAATTATAATTATTTTATGGTTTTATTTTTATTTTTAATTTATTAGTCTTTCTGAAGTTATTTGGGGAAGAGTCTTTCTAGTTGACTATCAGTTGTGTGTGTGTGTGTGCGTGTGCGTGTGTATGATATTTAAAAATACTACTTGATGTCAATTTTCTAAAGTTAAAAATGCCCATGGTAAGAAAAATGAAGTTTTTGCATCAGCAAAGGTAATTCCTAGCCTCTTCCTTCAATCTAACCGGCTCCACAGTACAGTGCCACTGCTGAAGTCAGCACCCAGTGGCTTGTCCATGGCAAGATGCATCTCTCTTCAGGCTCATCTCCTGGCTCCCAAGGAAAAGAAGGCCCTCTCCAGATTCTGTGGAGCCTTTGTAACAAAGCACTTCTATTTTTTAAGCTAGAAAACAATATTTAAAAATCCAGTGGCATGCAAGACAAAGAATTAAACCATTACATTCATTTTTGTTAACTTAATTGTTGCTTTGTGTTTTAACTAAAATGAAGGTATATTGTTTTTAATCATCAGTTCTCTCATATACATGAGATAACATTTAAATTATTTATCTGTAATATATACCACAGTATTCCAGAGAAATCACCATTATAGCCATAATAATAGATTGTTGGAAGCTTGATAAATTATATTTATTTCTTAATTGACTTGTTTTAGTTGCCTCTGATAAAAACATGAGAATCATTTTTATTGGATAATTCTGAAATACAAAAAAACTGTAGAGGCAAAAGAAGAAAAATATAAACTTGGAAAATAGTTTATTATGTTAAACAGTTTATTTATTGGATCTGTTGCTGTGGCGTAGTGGGTAAAGCTGCGTGCTGCAGTGCCGTCATCCCATATGGGCGCTGGTTCAAGACCCGGCTGCTCCACTTCCAACCCAGCTCTCTGTTATGGGTTGGGAAAGCAGTAGAAGATGGTGCAAGTCCTTGGGTCCCTGCACCTGCGTGGGAGACCCGGAAGAGGCTCTTGGCTTCTGTCTTTGGATCAGTGCAGCTCTGGCCATTGCTGCCATTTGGGGAGTGAACCAGCAGATGGAAGACTTCCCTCTCTGGCTCTCTGCCTCTCCTTCTCTCTCTATGTAACTCTAATTTTCAAATAAAATAAATAATAATTCTTTCAAAAATAGTTTATTAAGGAAAATATAAATGATTTGTGGACTTGACTTTATAATTTAATTTTTTTGACAGGCAGAGTGGAGAGAGAGAGAAAGAGAGAGAGAGAAAGAAAGAAAGGTCTTCCTTTTACCGCTGGTTCACCCTCCAATGGCCGCCACGGCCAGCACGCTGCTGCCGGCACATTGCGCTGATCCGAAGCCCGGAGCCAGGTGCTTCTCCTGGTCTCCCATGCGGGTGCAATGCCCAAGCACTTGGGCCATCCTCCACTGCACTCCCGGGCCACAGCACAGGGCTGGCCTGGAAGAGGGGCAACCAGGACAGAATCCGGCGCCCCGACCGGGACTAGAACCCGGTGTGCCAGCACCGCAAGGCAGAGGATTAGCCTATTGAGCCGCAGTGCCAGCCTGACTTTATAATTTCAGTGACTGGTAAAATCTGTCATGAGGGTAAGTTACCTTTTTCCAGCATAATTAGACTTAACAAACACTATTTCACAGTTACATAGTATTTTCTCTGGAAAAAGATTTTATTCTAGAAATTCTAGTTCCCAAAGACAAGAGTAGTCCCTTCTTTTTTCTATAGTCTCCTTAAGCTCTATGGAATTAAAATAGGAGGTCACCCCAACAGGGCTCATGTGAGAAAGCACCAGGCTCACCTGAGTATACAGGGAATTCTAGCAAATCTTTAATAATCAAAGATACTGTTGGTTCTATTTCAACCAGTCTAGAGGGAATAGAAAATGGAAGAAAACTACTTAGTTATATTTTTATGTAGTGATTATGATACATGACCTGATTATGAATGCAAAAATAAAAGCAATCTCACTTGCAAATATTGATGCACATAAAATGTCAATTAGCAGAATCTATTTGCCTATCTTTTTCAATTTAATATTTTGCTCAGTATTTTAAAAAGTTTTATTTATGTAAAGAGAATAAATTTCATGTATTTCACATATACAGTTTTAAGAACATAATGATACATTCTAGGAACCCTCCCTATCGTTTTTTTTTTTTTTTAAGCTGACTTGAGGAAGCGATGTTCCTTTTTTTAAACTTATTTTTTTTTTATTTTATTTACTTGAAGACAGAGTTACAGAGAGGGAGAGACAGAGAGAGAGGTCTTCCATCCATTGGTTCACTCCCCAAATGGCTGCAATGGCCAAAGCTGTGCTGATCTGAAGCTAGGAGCCAGGAGCTTCTTCTGGGTCTCCCACGCGGTTCAGGGGCCCAGGGACTTGGGCCATCTTCTACTGCTATCCCAGGCCATAGCAGAGAGCTGGATGGGGAGAGGAGAAGCTGGGACTCAAAACGGCACCTATATGTGATGCTGGTGCTTTAGGCCAGGGTTTTTAATCCACTAGGCCACAGCAAAGGCCCTGCAACCCTCCCTATCTTGCAGTCACTCTCCCTCCTACTTCCTGTTATTTTTCTTTTAGTTTTTGCTTTGACATACTTCAATTTGCTTTATAATCACAAGCTTAACCCTCCGATAAGTATGGAATTCAACAAATAGAACAACCACTGTTTCTCAGGAGTATGGACAAGGTCTATACATAGTTATCATCTCAAATCTCAATTTCACTCATTTACATTCCTTTTTTCTTCACTCTGTATATTAGTTTCCACAAGTCAGGGAAAACATATGATATTTGCCTTTTGGGACTGATTTACTTCATTAAGGATAGTGGTCTCCAATTGGATCAATTTTGTTGCAAAAGACAGGATTTCATTTTTTTTTATAGCTGAGTAGTTTTCCATCATGTATATACGCCACAATTTCTTTATCCAGTCATTCTGTTGATGAATACCTGGGTTGATTTCATACCTTAGCTCTTGTGAGCTGATCTGTTATAAACATAGGAGTGCAGATAACTCTTTCATATGCTGATTTCATTTCTTTCACGTAAATCCCAAATACTTGGATGGCTGGGTCTTATGGTAGATCCATTTTCAGATTTCTGAGGAATCTCCATACTTCCTCCATAATGGTTGTCCTAGTTTACATCCCTATAAACAGTGGATTAGGGTACCTTTCCCTCACATCCTCATCAGCATTTGTTATTTTTTGGCTTTTGGATGATAGCCATTCTAACTGGGGTGAGGTGAAACCTCATTGTGGTTTTATTTGCATTTCCCTGATGGCTAGTGATCCTGAGCATTTTTCATGTGTTTGTTGACCATTTGTATTTCATCCTTTGAAAAATCTTTAGCCCATTTCTTAACTGGACTGTTTGTTGTTGTGTTTCCTGTATGTTCTGGATATTAATTCTTTATTAGATAAATAGTTTGCAAATGCTTTCTCCCATTCTGTCAGTTGCCTCTTTGTTGAGTGTTTCTTTTGCCGTGTAGAAGCTTCTTAACTTTGGGTTATCTGTTATCCCATCTGTCTATTTTTGCCTTTATTGCTTTTGACTCTGGGGTCTTACCCAAGAAGTCCTTGCCTATACCCATGCTTGCAGTGTTTTCTCTTTTTCTTCTAGTAATTTGATGATTTCAGGTCTTAGGTTTAGATCCCTGATCCACTGTGAGTTGATTTTTCTTTCTTTCTTTCTTTCTTTTTTTTTTTTGACAGGCAGAGTGGACAGAGAGAGAGAGACAGAGAGAAAGGTCTTCTTTTGCCATTGGTTCAGCCTCCAATGGCCACTGCGGCCAGTGCACTGCGGCCAGCGAATCACGCTGATCCATTGGCAGGAGCCAGGTGCTTCTCCTGGTCTCCCATGGGGTGCAGGGCCCAAGCACTTGGGCCATCCTCCACTGCACTCCTGGGCCACAGCAGAGGGCTGGCCTGGAAGAGGGGCAACCGGGACAGAATTCAGTTCCCCGACCGGGACTAGAACCCGGTGTGCTGGCACCGCAAGGCAGAGGATTAGCCTAGTGAGCTGCGGCGCCGGCCGTGAGTTGATTTTTCTATAAGGTAAAAGGCAGGGATCTTGTTTCATACTTTTGTAGGCAGAGATCCAAGTTTCCCACCACCATCACTTCTCAGCCTTTTAGCTAAGATCAAGTGCAATTTTCCCACCACCATTTTTGAAGAGACTCTCCTTTCTCTAGGGAGTGATTTTAGTTCATTTGTCAAAGATTAATTGGTTGAAGCTGCATGGATTAATTTTGGAGATCTCCAATCTGTTCAATTGGTCCACATGTCTCTTCTTGTGCCAATATCAGGCTGCTTTGATTATAACTGCCCTGTAATATGTGTTGAAATTTGTCATTTTGATGCCTCTAACTTTGTTTTTATTGTTTAGGATTGCTTTAGCTATTCTGTGTCCCTTGTGAATCCACATGAATTATTTGAGGTAACATTTTTAATTTACATTATATTCTACATATGACTTAATAGAAATTATGCAGGAAACAAAGAGAAGAAATTGATAAATATTATCCCTACTCTGTTCGTCTTCTTAGAAGGCAAATGCCATTTTATAAGATGCAGTATACATTTGTTAACAACACTCCATAGCTCATATTTAAAAGATATTTCTAGACAAGTTGATTATAAATTTTATTCATAAGAACTCTCAAGCCAGCTTGTCCAGGAGAAGATCAACTAGGGACTAGTTTTTCTCAGGTTTTTAAACCAGAAAGACTCTTCACTGGACACAATTATGCATAACTATGGATGTTAAAAAAATTCTAACAATGAGTCAAAATCTAAAAGAAATTAAACATACATTTATAAAGTTTCCAACATAAAAAATGATTTAAAAGACAGTAGAGCAATACAATATTCTATGAGTAAATTAAAAATAAAATAAATTGGGAGAAAACATAGATAATATATCATTGGAAAAGGACTGATTATATCAATAAAGTTTTATAAACATGAAACCGTGAGAAAATACAAGACCGAAAATCCACTGGTAAAGGGAAATAGATAAAAACTCTGAATAAACAGTTTGTAGAGAAATAAAAATGGATTCTAAACTGGTTATTAAAAAAACTCAAGTTCTCTTTTTTCACAGATTTATTGATTTATTTGAAAGGCAGAGTTACGAAGAGAGGAGAAGGAGGAGTTGAAGGAGGAGAAACAGAGAGAGAGAGAGACAATCTATAGCCATACCACCCTGAACACACCTGATTTTGTCTGATCTTGTAAGCCAAGCATGGTCAGACCCGGTTAGTACTTTGATGAGAGAGAGAGAGAGACAGAGAGAGAGAGAGAGAGAGAGAGAGAGAGAGAGAGAGATGGACAAACATCAATTTTGTCTATCCACTGGTTTATTCTCCAGATGGTCACAAAGGCCAAGGCTAGGCCGGGTCAAAGCCAGGAACCAGCAGCCAAGAGATTTGTCCAGGTGCAGGTAGGTGCAGGTGTTCAAGGACTTGGGTCATCTCCTGCTGATTTCCCAGGTGCATTAGCAGGTAGCTGGATCAGAAGTGGAGTAGCTGAGACTCAAACTGGCATCCATATGGGTTTCCAGCATTGCAGGTGGCAGCTTTACTCATTACACCACAATGTTGGCCCCTCAAGTTCTCTTTTGATAAGAGAAAGGACTGGAAGGTGCCGGACACCAACAAGTTGCAACAAAACATGATAAATAAAGAGAAAGAATTAAGCATTTTCTCTTTCTTGCCTATATGAGCTGCATTTCAGGCTAAATAAATATAGATGTGGTACAGTTTTTTTGCTTGTTTGTTTTTGTTTTAATGGAACAAACACTAACAAATCAAAGAGAAATAATATAATGAAAATATAGTCACATCACAGTCTGATGGATCTGAGATACCAGCAGCAGACTGTCAATAATCCAAGAATGATCTTTCTTACTATCACTAATGCAGCACGATCACACATTACATTCCTATCCTTGTGAGCAATCAGAATCAGCAAGGCTGCCTGTGAAGTGTTCTTGTCAAAAGAATTGAACCTGAAGCTAACCAAGGCACAAGAGTTAACTACCACTTTATAGTAAATAGGTCTGACAGTGAAACACCATGAGGATATGATCAGCCAAATGAATATATGTGAAACTTGACAGGGAAAAGGCCCAGATTCTGCACAAACAGAAGGAATTATTATTGATTAAAGGAGAAATGTCAAACACATGCAATATGTAGACTTTGACTGACACGGCTTCAAATAAGTCAACTGTTAAAAAGAGAACTGGAGGAATTGCACATCAGTTGATTGACTTTTCCATACTGAAGAATCCATATTAACTTTCTTTGTGTAGGAGGATATTGGATTAACAAAGGCATATATCTGCTAGAGGTATCTAATGAAGTATTCTCAGGAGAATCCATGTGATGTCTAGTATTTAAAGTATGCTCTAACAAATGTTAGCGGAAATACATGAAACCAAAATAGCAAAAATGTATGCTGAGTAATTGGCATTTGGGATTTCATGGCACTCTCCTGCCTGTTAAAAAGTAAAATTAATGTCTACGTTTAAGCCAACAGAATAGCTTCTTGAAATCCAAAAAGTTTACCAAAATAAAATTATATGTTCTTGCCCAAAACAACAGCACCCTCACTTCTAGACTCTGGATCCAGATGCTGCCACTTACTTGCACATGGCAAGACTCTGACCCTGTTCAGTAATGAAAACCCTTTCTTGATCTCAGGTTTCTTTTTTCTGTGAATTGTGGAGAATGTGGAAGAGACTCCTATTTATTAATACTGTAACAGTATCAAAGACTACCCATAGCTGTATGCTATGGGCAGAAGGTTTGTGCCCTCCCCCTCCACCTAAATATATATTGAAGTCCTAATCCCCAGGGCTTGGAATTAGGTGATGGAGCTTTGGGAGGGAATTATGCATTTAGGCTGCAACCTTCAAGATAGAATTAGTGCCTCATAAAAGCAGATCTAAAAAAGGTGGTCTCTCTGCCATGCTAAGACATAGTAAGAAGGTGGCCAACTACAGACTGCAAAGAAAGCCTTTGCCAGATAGTGGATCAGCAGACACCTAGGAGGTAGGATTTCCTAGTCTCTAGAACCATGAGAAAAAAAGTGCTGGTTGTTTAAGCACCTAGTTTATGGAATTTCATTCTAACAGCTTGAGCTAAGACATATAAAAGACTTTGCAGTGTTCCAGGCCATGGTGATTGCAAAGTTATCGTTCACTTTAGGTTTAAAGTGCTGTCAAGGATATAAAAGTATATCCCTTACTCAAATAGTACATTGAAAAGTTCTTCTCCCTATGGGATAGACTCTCTGGGTAGCTTTCCTTTTATGGGTTCTCAGGCATTGGCTGTTAAGGGGGGAGAGTGGTAAAGGATTCCTGGGCAGCAGTTATGCCACTGTCAACATAATTACTTTGTGACAACAGCCTCCCCTACTCTCCCCGTGTTCTTCCTCTCCCTATACTTACAGTTGAGGATACAATAGGTCAAGAGGCAGTGGCATTAGAGAAGGATTGCACTGTGTACTGTTGTTTCTGTAGAGAAAAGTGATCTTTGTTTTGGATGATGAGAGTTGGGAGGTAGCTTCCTTCTCTGTTGCATTTGACCTATTTTGAGAAATATTTACAGGGAACTGAGCAGAGCTTTAATTAATAGATGCATCATAAAGCTATTCCAGATTCACTTTTGTTTCTATGCAGGAGAAAAATAAATTCTGCTTTGGTAATTGTGATCAATTTCTTGTTTGCACTGGTGTCGAAGTATAACAATTTTTCCTGATGCTATGGAAAATTATTTTTCCCAATATTTATGTCACACAAATTCATCAGAGCTTGGGAGTGGCTCAGGGAAGTACCAATGACAAATACACCACTGTCAGGATAGGAAAATCCCCAAATTATGACATATTCTGGAGTCTACTGAATATTGTGTGATTTACTGGCTATTGTGAAATCTACTGCCAAGTCATAAAACCTTTTACTCGGTCTTTCGAATAATGCAGATTCTTCCTTAAAATTCTTCATTCAGAGATTTTTCAACCCAATGTTGTCAAGCGTTCAGTGCTTCTTTATTATTTAGGGAGAACTCTTGAATTCGAGCCTATTGATTGTTGTTTAACCTCAGCACACTGTTTACTTGGTTTCTAGACTATAGACCAGTAACTCCATTTCCTGAGGCCTTATTTTTTGAAATAGGGTGAGGTTGCTTAAAACAGAATTTCTGAAACACTGGGTCCTTGGAATCAGTTTAGTGGGCCATATCCAACATTTTTCATTGAAATCTAGCAGAATGAATAAGAATCCATCAGAGGCATCATGCACAGTTTGAGAACCGATAATATTTATAAAAAATGAAAGATTCAAATGTATGGTAATTATTATTTTTGTTATTTTCAATGTACTTTAGTACTGGGATAGAAATTGTGCTTCCCAGAGAGACTCAGTTTGAACATAGAAAGCCATCATCTAGGGATGAATTTGCAAATTCAGTGCAATTAGGAACAGTAAGGATAAATGAGAGAAGTCACAGGGTGAACCTGAATGAAGAGGTAAGGGCAACAGTGACTTGGACACATTGCCCTACTCAAATCAGTGGTCCTCCTCTAAGAATCTGTCCCAAATTATCAAATCCTTTGAGTTCAAAAAGTAGAAATACAGAATGCTATATAAACTATGCTGACTTTTAAAGGTTGGTAACTAACTGTGTCTTTTACACAAGCAAAGAACATGCATGGGTAAATGTTGCACTGTGGGGCATTGACTGGCACAAAGTTAAGCTTTTCAAATTGCATTTCCCTTGAGGAATAGCAGCCAAATTGGTGGGAAAATTATAATCAACCAGGGACCTCTTTGTTTATGCTTATTTTTGTGTTATTTTTCAGGGTCTTTGGCTTTAAAACTAGGAAAATACAGGTCCAGATGTGAATATATAATATTTTCTTTAGTAGTTCTCAGAAATATATCTTTGATCCTTGTTGCCACCAAAAGAATATGTGCTCAGCTGGTCGGGCAGGTGCTAATGCAGCAACAGGAAGTGGGCGTCACCTCCTCCAAGTCAATGAGAGGACACCCTCTGATTGCTCTTGCTGGGTGAGTCCAGGACGCCCCATACCTAGGAGTGAGTGTGTGTGTGTCTGTGTTGGGGGATGGTGGTTCCTGATTCTTCTTTCATTAGAATTTCCTACAGATTAATTTGAGATTATTAGAATTGGACAATTTTAATAACTCATAAAATTTGAAAAAATTAACTTAAAAATTCAAGTGAGTGCTGAAATAGAACAGGAGAAAATATTTGTAAATCATGTATCTGATAAGAAATTTGAATTGGGAATATATAAAGAACTTTTTTTTTTTTGACAGGCAGAATGGACAGTGAGAGAGAGAGACAGAGAGAAAGGTCTTCCTTTTGCCATTGGTTCACCCTTCAATGGCCGTTGTGGCTGGTGCATTGCAGCCAGTGCACCGCACTGATCCGACGGCAGGAGCCAGGTGCTTCTCCTGGTCTCCCATGCAGGTGCAGGGCCCAAGGACTTGGGCCATCCTCCACTGCACTCCCTGGCCACAGCAGAGAGCTGGCCTGGAAGAGGGGCTACCGGGACAGAATCCAATGCCCCAACCGGGACTAGAACCTGGGGTGCCGGCGCCGTAAGGCGGAGGATTAGCCTATTGAGCCATGCACCGGCCTATAAAGAACTTTCATACCTCAACAATAAAAAGACAAATAGATATGGGCATTTTGTGCAGCAGTTAAGATGCTTGCGCCCCATATTAGAGTGTTTGTGTTTGAATCCTGGCTCTTCTCTCAATTCCAACTTCCTGCTAATGCAGAGCCCAGGAGCAGCAGGAGATGGCTTAAGCAGTTAGATCCCTGCCTCGCATGTGGCATTGAGTTCCTGCTCCTGAGAATTGGGGGAGAGAACCAGTGGATGGGAGGTCTCATATTTTTTATGACTCCATTGTAATTGAGCCTACTCCCTGAGTGGAGGGGCAGGGAAGGGAAGTTTGGATAATGTAGTGAACACCTGTTGTTTAAGGGCCAGCAGAAGAGCTCTCAGCAATTTCCCAAGCCTTTTCACTTCATTTCTCTGCACATTGCTTCTAAGGAGCAATGCTTCCCACAGCAACTCCGAAAGGCACTTCAGAGTTAGGCCATGGACTCAGCTCCTGGTCTGAGGAGACAGCACAGGTGTGAGTCACAGACATCACTGACCCTTGTGGGAGATCCCAACTCAACTTCTCTTGCTATATGTACCTTGCTATATGTACTTTTGCAAATTTTTCTCTAAAGATTTTTATTTATTTATTTGAGAGGCAGAGTTACAGAGAGAGAGAGAGAGGAAGAGACAGAGAGAGAGAGAGGTTTTCCATATGCTTGCTCACTCCCCAAATGGCCCCAATGTTCAGAGCTGGACAGATTTGAAGCCAAGAGCCAGGAGCTTCCTCTAGGTCTCCTACGCAGATGCAGGGACCCAACCACTTGGATCATCCTCTAATATGGCCTTCCCAGACCATAGCTGAAAGCTGGATCAGAAGAGGAGCACCCAGGACACAAACCAGCATTCGTATGGGATGCCAATATTCCAGGCAGAGGCTTAGTTTGCTATGCCACAGCATCAGCCTCACTTTGGTAAATTTTAATAAGTCTTCTCCAAGGGTCTTGGAAGTAGGCAGTACAAAAGAGGGGCCAGGGGGCTTAAGCTTTCATCTTCACAATCATTTGCCGTTGGCTAACTGTGAAGATAAAGACCCCCTGTTGTTAAAGCAGCAAATAACACAGGTAATTATATAGAATCTCCACACAATTTGAATTCTGGATGAGCTGTTTTCATTAGGATTTTTTAAAAAATTACTTACTTGTTTATTTTTAAGGACAAAAAGAGACAAAGAAGTAGAGATAGACATCTCTCTTCCACTGGTTCACTCCACCAAAGCCCACACTGTCCAGGGCTGGGTCAGACTAAAGAATGGAACTGAGACTTAATCCAAGTCTCCCACGAGACAGGCAGGGACCCAACCATTTGACCTATTACCATTACAACCTTACCTCTCAGGTTGTACAGTAGAGGAAGCTGGATTCAAAAATGGAGCTGAAACTTATACCCAGGCAGTCCAGTGTAACATGTGAGCATCTCAAGTGTCATCTTCAAACTTGTATTTCAAACATCTACCCCAAAATTCTCATCATCCCTGGCCCCTCATCCTAAGGGCAACCAAAATCTTTACTTTCAACAACATAACTGCCATTCTCAAGAGCAGGGGCCCCTCCTGCCACCTCCAGTCACAACCCCATTTCACTGATAGCCACAGTCCCAACTGCTAGCCCTGCTGCCTTGCCTACTTAGGGCAATGTTCTTGATGGCATCTGTGGGCCTCTCTGTCTCCCTACTCAACTCCTTCCCCTTGCAAGAATCAACATCTGACCCCTAATGCTGCTGACTGCTCTGGCATGGCCCAGAACACTGCAGGGTGGGCCCACTATTCTCAAGGAACCATTTTAATCATTCTCTTACTCAAATCGTAACCAGCATCCTAAGCTCAAACACTACTGGATTAATTTGCCATGCTTTTGCTCTGTAAGTGAAAATAATTAATTATTCAATCGTTTTATTCCCCTTTGTATTTGGCTTCTTTTTAATCCTTTTTAGAATAATAATTCTTGGTAAACCAACTGGTTTCTTAAATAAAATAAATGCACACATAGAAAGCTTTAGCACTCCAGAGTTGACAAAAGTGGTTAAAAAAAAAATCTTTGACAGAGTTTTTGGCACTACCACAGGATCTGAAAACACAAAACTTGAAATGGTCCTAAATCTGAAACTTTTGAATGCCAGCGTGATACTGCAACAGGAAAACCTCACATTTTGAAGCTCTGTTTCATGTACAAAACTATTTAAAACATTGCATAAAATTACCTTCAGGCTATATGCAAAAAGCATACATGAAACATTAATAAGTTTTTTATTTAGACTTGGGTCCCCTCCGCAAGATATCTCATTATTTATATGCAAATATTACAAAATCTGAAAAAAAGGCAAAATCCGCAACACTTCTCGTCCCAACCACTTTGGAAAAGGGATCTTCAACCTGTCATAAAAGTCATGTAATGAAATATGATTCTATTTGGCCAGCTCCACGGCTCAATAGGCTAATCCTCCGCCTTGTGGTGCCGGCACACCGGGTTCTAGTCCCGGTCAGGGCGCCGGATTCTGTCCCGGTTGCCCCTCTTCCAGGCCAGCTCTCTGCTGTGGCCAGGGAGTGCAGTGGAGGATGGCCCAAGTGCTTGGGCCCTGCACCTGCATGGGAGACCAGGAGAAGCACCTGGCTCCTGGCTTTGGATCAGTGTGATGCGCAAGCCGCAGGCCGCGGCAGCCATTGGAGGGTGAACCAACGGCAAAGGAAGACCTTTCTCTCTCTCTGTCCACTCTGCCTGTCAAAAAAGAAAAAAAAAATATGATTCTATTTGTTAAAATATCAAATGTCCCTAAATGTTGATTTGTGAAGTATTCATAAGAAATATGGTTCCAAAAAAAGCCTAGAGTAATAAAGTAAAAAGAAAATACAGCCACAGAAATTTTTTTTTGCCATGCTATTTTTAAACGGCTTGAGAAGTGAAAGAAATTATGCTCCACCCATATTTTTTATTACAATGCAACCATTAAAAAGAATGAAGTGGTACAATGTGTACTGAATTGGAAGGAGGCCAAGAGTATTTTATAGAATGTAGGATCCAGATGGTATGATGAGTTAATAGTGAAAACAAATGTATATGCGCGCACACCATGTGTGTGTATGTGTGTATGTGTGTATTGTGTGTGTATGTGTATGTGTGTGTATGTGTGTATGTGTATGTGTGTATTGTGTGTGTATGTGTGTATTGTGTGTGTATGTGTATGTGTGTGTATGTGTGTATGTGTATGTGTGTATTGTGTGTGTATGTGTATGTATGTGTGTATGTGTGTGTGTGTATTTGCCTGAGCAAAGATAAATGCATGGCAAGGGATGGGCATTTGGTGCAGCAGTGAAGATGCTGCTTGGGATGCCTGTATCCCAAATTAGAATGCCTGCGTTTTGAGTCTGCTCTCTGCTTCTGCTAATGTGCACCCTAGGCAGACATAGGTGACTTCTCAAGTACTTGGGTCCCTGCCAGCCATGTAGGGGACCTAGATTGAGTTTCTGGTTTCAGCCTAGCCCAGCTGTGGCTGTTGCGGGTATCTATTTAGGAAGTTAACCAGTAAATGGAAGATTTCTCCCTCTGTCTCCCTACTTGTCCCCCTCTCTCCCTCCTTCCCTCCTTCAAATAAATTAAAATAAATGAATAAAAGTTAAAGACAAATGTATAGGAAAAAGAAAATTGCTAACTGTGATTCATCTTTGAGTTGGGAATATAGATGCCAACAGAAGGAATGGAACCAATTTTACTGTACTTTGGGCACTCCGTGATTCATTGCAGAATATTCCTCATAACAAATGTGTCAGTCTTAAAATACTGTAATGTTGTGATTGCCTAAAATATTAATAATTGTAATATATTGATATGCTTCTAATTATAATACTCCTGTAATATCTAAATTTATGCAAAGTTCAAGGGTTAGGTGAACAAAACACCATGAATGGATCTGTGATGTCAGAGGTCCTAGTTGGTCTCTGAGTAATGACACCACAGTGATGGCGTTCACTTCCATAAATGGGTCCTTATTCAGAGGCTTGTGGGCTCCCGTGAGTCAGCAAGCCCTGGTCATCCTTCTCTCACTTCCATAGAATCAGAAATGACCAATGAGAAGTTAATGCAAAAGGACACAAGATTCATTTTTTGAACAATAAAAAAGTACACTTGATAGTGAGAAATTAGAGAGAAAAACTCAGAACTGAAACAAAGAGAACTTTATATCAGTCTGAAAAATTGTTTGCATTTTCTATAAAATTGCAAAGGGCCATCCATTACTCAGTGTTGAAACTCTGCCAGATTGTCAAAATTTACTCTACTAATTGTAATTTTCCAGCTTTTTATTTTATTTTAAAATACCTTAAGATAGGTTCATTGAAATTTAATTAACATAAGTAAACTACCCCATTCAAGTGTATAATTTGATATGTTTCAAAAGTTTTGTTTATTTTATTAGAGGAAGAACATTTAACGTGATATTTCCACTTACCAGATTTGTTTTCAAATAGAGTTTTCATTTTGGAATAATTTTATATTTACCAAACAAAAATTGTGAAGTAGTACAAAAAATTCTTGTATACCCTACCCCAACTTTCCCTATTAATAACAACTCATATTAGTATATTTGTCACTATTAATGGACCACAGCCAGCTTCTATTGTTTTTGATCCAAACTCCCACTGTTCCTTTTTATCTCAGCCTCTAGTAATTACCATTGTGATTTTTTTTTCTTTTTCTTTTTGCTCCCACTTGTTGGGGCAGGGGGGCATACAACATTTATCTTTCTTTGTTTGACTTAATTCTGTTAACATGATGTCTCCAGTTCCATCCATTTGGCTACAAGTTAGAGGATTCCATTCTTTCCTACGGCTGAAGAATATTCTATTGTATATATAGACCACATTTTCCTCATCCATTCATCCAATGGTTGATTCCATGTTTTGGCTATTGTGGACAGTGCTGAAACAGCCATGGTGGAGCAGGTTTTCTTTGATACAATGAGTCAATATTTCTATCAGATTTTTGAAGTTATCTATAGGCACAATGCTGTTTTCCAGCTGCTTTTTGACCATGTCGAGGATGACATAATTTGGATAATGATTCCCTTGAGAAAAATGTTTCTTTCTTTTTGGGAAATTCACAAATTGGCACCTATATCTCATGAGGTGTGCTGGCTGTCCATGGAACCCAAGTTATATGCATTCAGTTGATAAGCTAGGAACTCAGCAGATGTTGGATGTGGGATGGGGGCACAGGATAACAACCTCCTACTATATGGTGACCAACCCTGTGAAGGTTCCCTTTTTTCACCAGAAGAATGCCATTTCTGAAAGACGGTAGTCCTCTAAGGCATCAAACTGATAAGATAGCAGGCAAGAAACTGCCAGCATTTTAGGTTCATGAATGTGTGCTGAAGGGGAGGCATTTCTGTACTATTTTTAAATAAATTTATAACTATTTGATTCACATATGTTATTGAACCTATTTATGGGAGACAATGTGATATTTTGATATATGTATACAATGTGTCCTGATCAGATAATGGCAAAGTGGCATGTTCATCACCTCAAACATTTATCATTTATTTACATTGAGAACATTAAAAATTCTTTCTACTAGAAGAGCCATCAAAGAAGGAGGTACCTTTCTCTGAAGGGAGGAGAGAACTTCCACTTTGATTATGACTTTGTCTAAATAAGGTCAGAGTTTGTGAACTCAAGAGGCTTCCATAACCTTGGCAGCTCATGACAAGAGGCTCAGGTGATTACTGACATCATAAATAAGAGTGTCAATTGTTAAATCAACAACAGGAGTCACTATGCACTTGCTCCCATGTAGGACCTCTGACCTTAATGTGTTGTACTGTGAGAATTAACGGTAAGACCAATCTTCAAACATACTTTATACTTTGTGTGTCTGTGTGGGTGCAAACTGTTGAAATCTTTACTCAGTAAAGATCAACTCATCTGAGTTGTATATAAAGCTAATTAAAAATGAATATTAATGAAGAATGGGATGAGAGAGGAAGTAGGAGATGGGATGGTTTGCAGATAGGAGGGTGGTTATGGGGGAAGAACCACTATAATCCAAAAGTTGTACTTTTGAAATTTATATTTATATAAATTATATTACTTATATATTATATTTAAAAGTTTTCAGTTAAAAATTCTTTCTACTATCATTTCTGAAATTTACAACAAATTAATCATTGTTACCCTATTGTTCTATAGAACATGAGATGTTATTCCTATATATTAACCATTCTCTCTCCACTACCCCCATATCCATCCCATGCTTGATAAGTACTACTCTATTCTCTACTTCTTCGAGATCAATTTACTTAACACATAGGTGAGAATTTGTAGTATTTGTCTTTCTGAGCTTGGATTATTTAACTTAATCCAATATTCTCTGGTTTCTTCCATTATGCTGCAAATGGCCAGATTTCTTTATTTTTTTAAAAAAAGTTCATTTATTTAAAAGGCAGAGTGACAGAGAGATTGAGAGATTGAGAGATGAGATAGAGAGAGAGAGAGAGAGAGAGAGAGAGAGAGAGAGAGAGAGAGAGAGAATCCCATCTGTTAGTTCACTCTTCAAATGCGTGTAACAGCTGGAGCGAGGCCAGGCCAAAATCAGGAGCTGGAAACTCCATCCAGGCCCCTCCTGTGGGTGTTAGAGATTCACGTACATGGGACATCATCTGCTGCCTCCAGATGCATTTGCAGGAAGCTGGATGGGAAGCGCAAATGAGACTCAATCCAGGCACTCAAATGTATGATGCAGGTATCCTAAGCATCAGCTTAACCAGCTGCACCACAATGCCAACCCTCAGGATTTCTTTCTTTGTTATGGAGGAATAGCATTTCATTGTGCATATATACTACACTTATCCATTCATCTGTTAATGTACACTTAAGTTGATTGCATATCTTGGCTAGTATGACTCATGCCGCAAAAAGCATGGGAATATAGCTGTCTCTTTGACGTACTGATTTCATTTCCTTTGAAGAAATATATAATAGTGAGAGTGCTGGATTGTATGCTAGTTCTATTTCTAGGTCTTTAAAGAATCTCCATACTGTTTTCCATAATGGCTGTACTAATTTATATTCCACTAGTAGTGCATGAAAATTAGTCAAAGTATAAATAATTTTGAGAAAAGTTAGAGCAAAAAGGAAAGGAGGGGATGTAGGAAGATTTTGCAGATAACACACGAAAAGAGTGGAGTTTGGAACATTAGAGCCAATGAAGAAGGGCAGACGCATGCAAGGGGACAGGACAAAGACAATCAAAAAGACCACAAGAAAGGCTTCTGGACTGCATCCTCCTAGCAAGTTACTCTAACATGCCTGGTGCCATATGATCCATGAGCTCAGCTAAGAATCTGAACAGATTATACTGTCATCAGTGGCTTCTCTGTTGTAGGTGACTTGCAGTAATTTGCATTTCTTTAGCTCACATAAAAAATTACCTCTGGCAAATAAGCCTGCGTGCTCTGGGTTCCTTTTATGAGAGACATAAGAAGAAACTGAGCTGGGCTTAGCTCACAGGGTCTTCCCTAGGAGGCACATTTTACTGTCATCAGATCTCTGATCCAAAGGAGCCACCAGGCATTGATTGCTTCTCAGCCTGATAATGAGACGGAGCTTGCATTTCCTCAAATCATAAGGCAGCTGTGGATTGCCTCTCCAGACTTGATGAGCATGTGAATGGGGATACAATTTCAGGGAAAGATGATTACATTCCCAGTAACCAGAGTTGTATTAAATTAAGTCTTTTTGACTATTTCAGTCAAGGTAAGAATTGGCTAGACAAATATGTATCACCAGTCACAAAACACTATTAATAAACGCCCTTATG
Organism: Sylvilagus floridanus; assembly: GCA_949820135.1. Taxonomy (NCBI): domain Eukaryota; kingdom Metazoa; phylum Chordata; class Mammalia; order Lagomorpha; family Leporidae; genus Sylvilagus; species Sylvilagus floridanus. Next base: position 15,687,306 of record OX463239.1, on the reverse strand, counting down.
TTTCCTTCCATTGGGTTGTGTTATGAAGATAAACAATATGAGTGGCAATCAGTTTCATGAGGATGGAGCAATGTCATTTTTCTTGTCATGTAGCTGTTTTTGAAAAACAAGAGATGCTTCTCCTAAAGGCTGATGTCTAGTGGACTTGTAATGATCTGCGTTTGCTTTCCATGGAAATGCTACCTGGACCCAGCATGCAGCACTCAGAGATGGGTACTGCAATTGGGTGAGAGATCAAGGGTAAAGAACCTAGGGAAGGGCTTAGGGATTGTTCCTTCACTGTCATGCAGCTCATGCTAAGGGAGCAAAGGCAGACTGTCATTAGGCCTTTCTGCTGCACCAGTAACATCCCATGAGAGAGCTCCAAAACCCTGGACTCTGGAAACTTTGTGTAATGATCTGGAGTGATGAAAATATTGCAGTTAAAAAAAAGAATAAAACTTGAGTTTCTTAACTCTAGCTGAGAATTATCACACAGGTACTTTGATAAAAGCACTCTTTTCCTTAGAACCCATTGTCACCACAGGCAGATAAATAATAAGGCACTGTTTTTATCACTGACCAAGAAAACAATGACCCCATCAAAGTATATAAGACTAAACCAGGAGTGTATGCTGGCCCAAAGCTGCAGACTTGCGGGGGGCAGTCTAGTCTCAATTTAAGAAGGCCAATGGATTAATCCTGGTTAAGCACCCTTAAATATAGGTCAGAGAAAATGCCCATATCTAATTGTAGCCCCTCCTCTGACAGGCATAAACCTTTCTTTATTTAACATCTGACCCTGTTGCTTCATTAAACTAGTGCTTATCCTGACAGAAATGTGGCTAAAGAGGTTGTCAGTGAACAATGATGGAGGTGAACATGGACACACAGAACAGGCAGCCATTGGACTACCAACAGATTAACACGATATTTCTGGGAAGGCTAAAGCCCAAACTCCAGATGCTAGCCTGTGACCTAGTGAATAGTTAGTGAAAATGTCTTCCAAGCTTCCTTCCTATGGGATGCAATTTAAAAGTCAAAACATCCTTCTATAGTTTGATTTTGTCTACCAAAAAGCATGTGTTAGAGGCTTAATCTCCAATCCAACAGTGTAGGGAGGTAGGGCCTAATGGGAAGCGGATGGCTGATGAGGGCTCTACCCTCGTAAGTGGATTAATTGCTGATTATAAAAGGGCTAGACACTGTGATTTGTGTCTTTTGCTCTCTCATCCTCTGGCCTTCTATCATGGCATGACACGGGAAGAAGATCTCCTCCCACCCGCCTCCTGGGCCAGCACCTTGATATTGGGCTCTCTAGCCTATAGAATTGTGAAGAATAATCTATTTGTTTTGTAAATTGACCAGACTGTAGTATTCTGTTATAGCAACACAGATGGACTAAGGCCCTTTCTTATCACTACTCCAATGACCTTGCACAGTGTATACTTGTAGAACTTGTAGGGCAGTTCTACAGCTTTACAGTCACTTCCAGTCCAGTCAGATGTCTCATTGTGACTGACCCAAGTGTATCACACACACTCTGCACATTACACCGTTCACATACAATCATGCTCCACCTCACACACCATAGACACACTCACAAAACACAGACTCTGCACATACATACCACATTTATACTCCACACCACATAGGCACAGTCACATGTACACACCACAAGATACTCTCACCCCATCTATACCACACAGGCATATTCACATACCACACACATACCACACACCCACTCAAATCATTCATATGTTGCATACATACACCACTCACATACAACCCTCACACTTGATACTCATGCCACATAGAAAACAAATATGCACACCCACACAGAGACACACACACTCACACACACTATCATCACACAACAACACACTCACATGACATGCCCATTGCATACTCACACATTACACATTCACAGATATATATATATACACACACTCATACCACATACACTCTACCATCCACACACATAGGAACACAGGCACACTTACACTGCACCTATCTACCACACAGATGTACCACACACACAGATACACCCACACTGCACACACAAACCATGTACACACTTACACAATGAACCACAAAGGCACATGTTACAGAGACACACCACAACAAACACACAAACTAAATACCACATGCAGTTAGAATTTATATACACATAAATCACACACACTGACACATTTATACTTCACATATGCTCACACAGCACACACTGCATGAAAACACCATGCACATACACAGAAATGCACCACATGAACAAGTAGTAGATTAAACAGAGGGAGGTCTAATGACTGAAGAATGCTTTGTAGATGCTTAAGTTGATTTAGCTACTTGGACTGTTTATCAGTAGCTCCACACTCTGTCACCTCAGGAGACCTGACAAATTTAGGATTCTGTTAAGAGAAAGTGGTTTCAATGAAAAGAAAATTATCTTTGTACTGTTTCAGGTCTTAGGAAGAGCATTATTAAAATGATAATGGGAAATGTTTACCAAACTGTCTTAAGATGCCACAGTCAATGGAGTGATGCCTGTGTTTACTGCAGTCAAAGAGAATGCACTTAGAGCTAACTGCATAAAGGGAGAGAGAAAAGATTAATAATGGCCATGTAACATTCCTGGAACTATGGCTTATGCAAGAATCAGTATACAAGTGGTGAGCTTATTATTGCTTTCTGTAGGACTATTGCTTGAAATTTTCCACTTTGTCAACATAAGCATGTATTGGTACTAAGGATTCTTTACAAGAGACAAAATTGGGCACCATCCGTAATGTGGACCAGGATGACTTGCCAAGGACTGAAACACAGGTATGTAGCACACATCTTGGTACAAACAGCCACTGTGCTCCTGTGGTCTGTGAATTGTAGGTAGTCAAACAAGAGAATATGATGTGTGGTTTACTGAATTCTTCTAGTGTAAAAGAGGTACATTACATTAGGTGTCTTTGCGGTGTGGTCATTACTGAGATAAAGCACCTTAGGCACTTGGATCATGTTGTTTGCTCTGCTTGGAAAATACTAACACTGCTGTCATCAATGTGATCAATTATCCTCCCATAGATTCTCTAATTTTGAAAGTAGTTAATTAGAAATTCATTACTCAACTTTTCTGTATTTAGATATCTGCTATAAAAACTCTCAGGAACGCCTTGTGAATGTCTAGATAAGCCAGATGCCTATGAAGCAGAATGGTATTTCTCCCATTTCTGTGCAGATACAGGAAAGATTATAAAATGTTATATCACACCTGTTCCATTTCTCTGAGTTACTGAAGGAAATTTTATATGGTTCTTGTGAAAACATTAAAGGCCTAGTAAAAGATGTGTCTTAAAGAAGGACACACTAGAGTCACATAAGAAAGGATACAATGTCAAATTTGACCCCCAATTTTTTTTGCTCTAAACTTCTATGTGGCCTCTTCAGTGTGGGAATTACCTCTGTAAAATGAACATATTACATAGACTTTGCATAAGACACAATCATGGGGGCCGATGCAATGCCACAGTAGGTTAATCCTCTGCTTGCAGTGCCGGCATCCCATATGGGAGCCAGTTCTAGTCCTAGCCGCTCCACTTCTAATCCAGCTCTCTGCTATGACTTGGTAAAGCAGTAGAAGATGGCCCAAGTTCTTGGATCCCTGCACTCATGTAGAAGACCTGGAAGAAGCTCCTGGCTCCTAGAATAGGATGGGTGCAGCTCCAGCTGTTATGGCCAACTGGGGAGTGAACCAGCAGATGGAAGACCTCTCTCTCTCTCTCTCTCTCTCTCTTTCTCTCTCTTTCTCCTTGCCACTCTCCCCCTTTGCCTCTCTGTAGCTCTGCCTTTCAAATAAATAAAAAAAAAAAAAACTTTGAAAAAGAAAGACACAATTATGTAGAGAACCACATAGATATAGTCAAGCAGAGGGCAGACTGTGGGAAAAGTAAGTACAGTGGAAGTCAATGGGATGTGGGACAAAAAGAGTAGGGGAAGTTTGAGAATAATCATTGCCATCATGCCTTTAAGATTGTCTGAGGGATTCTGTGAGATTTCAAATGCTACTGAGATAAATAAATAACTATACTTTAATCTCAGCATCTATTTAGTTTTTTCTTGGATATATGAATAACAAATATTTTAATATTTTTCCAAATTCACTGAGGCATAATTGACACTCAAAGCTGTATATGTTTAAGGTATACAACTTTACATCTTTATATATGTATACATCACTAAATGATTAAATGATCCTCATAATCAAGCTAATCAACTTGTCCTTTACTTTCTGTAGTTACTTTTTTTGGTGGCAAGAACACTTAAAGAACTACTGTCTTAACAAATTTCAAATAACAATACAGTATTATTGACCATAGTCACTCTGCCATACATTAGATCTCCATAACTTACTCACTTTGTAATTGCAGATTTGTACTATTTGATAAATAGTTCCACATTTCCCACATTTCTCAGCCCTTGGCAATTACCATTCTTTTTGTCTTCTATGAGTCTGACATTTTTAGTCTCCACAGAAGAATGAGAACAAGTAGGTATATGGTTTCTTGTGCCTGGCTTATTTCACTTAAAATAATGTCATCTAGGCTCATCTCTGTTGACAATGACAAGGTCTCCTGCTTTTGAAAGGATGAATGGGCTGGCACCACAGCTCACTTGGCTAATCCTCCACCTTGTGGTACCGGCACCCTGGGTTCTAGTCCCAGTCGGGGCACCGGATTCTGTCCTGGTTGCTCCTCTTCCAGTCCAGCTCTCTGCTGTGGCCCGGGAGTGCAGTGGAGGATGGCCCAGGTCCTTGGGCCCTACACCTGCATGGGAGACCAGGAGGAAGCACCTGGCTCCTGGCTTCGGATTGGCGCAGCACACCAGCTGCAATGCACTGGCCGTAGTGGCCACTTGAGGAATGAACAAATGGAAAAAGGAAGACCTTCTCTCTGTCTCTCTCACTGTCTAACTCTGCCTGTAAAAAAAAAAAAAAAAAGAAAAGAAAAAAAAAGGATGAATGTACATTGCATTATGTGTGCATGAGTCTCTCCTCTGTGTGTATTTATACTAAAATTTTCTTTACCCTTTCAACTGTTGACAGACCCTTCAGTTATTTTGTGAATAGTGCTACAGTAAACATGTGCATGTAGATGGCTCTTCAACATCAAAATTACATTTGCTTTATATATGCATACCCAAAAATGTGACATCTTGTTCATATGGTAGCACAATCTTGAACACTTTCAGGAAATTCCACATTGTTCTCCATCAAGGTTGTACCAATGTTCACTCCCACTAAAAGTTTTGTTTGCTGCACATTCTTGTCAATGCTTACTTTCTTTTGTTGTGTTGATAGTAGTCATTGTAACAGGTATGAGTTGATATCTCACTGTGAGTTTGATTTGCATCTCTGATGATTAGTGTGATATCGGCATTTTTTCCATATATCTGTAGGCTATTTTATGTCTCCTTTTTTTTACCTGGCTTATTTGGTTCCTTGCTATTGAACTGTTTGAGTTCCTTATATATTATGGATATTAACCCCTTGTCTAATGTTTGTTTTTATCTTGTGAATATATTCTCCAGTTCCATAGGTTGTCTCTTCATTCATTGAGATTTTCTTTTTCTGTGTGGATGCTTTTTAAAAGGTTTATAGATCCTCACATGTAAACTCTTGCTTTTGTTGTTAGTGATTTTGAAGATAAATCCTAAATACCATTGCACGAACCAATGTAAAAAAATTTTTCCTACTTTTATTCTGGTAGTTTCACAGTTTCAGGTCTTAAATTTGAGATTTTAATCCATTTTGAGATAATTTTTGTAGGTGGTATAAGAGTCTAAATTAATCCTTTTGTGTGTAAATGCCCCCAAACCACTTATTGCAAAGATTATTTTTTCCCATTGCTCTAGCATCTTTGCTGAAGATCAGTTGACCATGTATGTGCAGATTTACTTATGGGCTATTAATTTCTGTTGGTTTATGTTTCTGTTTTTATGCCAGTATATTGTCTTTTTATTATTATAACACTGTCATATAACTTGAATCAGAAAGTGTGATGCTACAACTTCATTTTTCTTTATCATGACTACTTTGGGTATTTGAGATATGTAAATAAGCCAGTCTCCAAAGGACAAATACCATATGTTCTCTTCGGCCTGTGATAACTAATAGAACACATAAAAGGTAACCTACAGAAGTTAAACTGATACTTAGATATGCAATGACTGAACCACCCTTGTCTCCACTATTGAGGAACAGGTTTTTCAGGTATTTTTAAATACTATTTGTTGAATGCCTTACTTAGTATAGCATAAATCATACATGTATAAAGGTAACTGAAAATAGATCTTAGTAAAACATAAGAATGGGAATAGGAGAGGGAGGAGGAAGCAGTGTGGTAGGGTGGTTATGTGGGAAGGATCACTATTTTCCTAAAGTTGTATTTATGAAATGCATGAAGCTTGTATTCCTTAAATAAAAGGTTTCTGGGGAAAAAAACCCACAAAAATGTTTTTTAGCTTCTTGTGAAAAATCCTTGTGGACTTTCAATAGGGATTACATTGAATCTATATATTGCGGGACTGGTGCTGTGGTTCACTTGATTAATCCTCTGCCTGCAGCGCTGGCATCCCATATGGGTGCCGGGTTCTAATTCCGGTTGCCCCTCTTCCAGTCCAGCTCTTTGCTGTGGCCCGGGAAGGCAGTGGAGGATGGCCCAAGTGTTTGGGCCCCTGAACCCACCTGGGAGACCAGGAAAAAGCACCTGGCTCCTGGCTTCGGATCAGAGTAGCTCTGGCCATAGTGGCCATTAGGGGAGTGAACCAATGGAAGGAAGACCTTTCTCTCTGTCTCTCTCTCTCTCACTGTCTAACTCTATCTGTAAAAAAAAATAATTTATATATTGCTTGGGGTACTATGGGCATTTTAATATTGACATTTAATATTGATTCTTCCAATGTATGGACATGGGTATCTTTCTATTGACTTGTGTCCTATTTTTCAAAATCTTCTATCAACAATCTATACTTTTCAATGGACATATATTTTACTCATTTGATTAAATTTGTTCCCAGGTGTTTTTTTCTATGCTATTGTAAATGAGATTGTTTTCTTAAATTTGTTTCAAACATATTTTGCAAGTTTGTAGAAATGTTACTGAATTTGCATGTTGATTTTGTCTTGAAAACTTACTGAATTTCTTTATTAGTTTTAACAGATTTTTTTCTGATATTTCAGGGATAGATAGATAGATATACAGATATAAACACATATATATGAAACACACACATATATATGATACATAGACATATAAAATCTTGTCATTCTCAAATAGAGACATTTTTACTTGTTTCTTTCAGAGTATGTGGATTTCTTTTTTTTTTTTTCTTTGTGGTTAGTTATTCTGGATAGGACTTACAATAGTGTATTGAATTGAAGTAAGGACAGTGGGGATCCTTGTCTTGTCTGGTTCTTTTGAAAAGATATTTATTTTCATATTTTATTTGAAAGCAGACAGTTAGTGATCTTCTGTCTGCTGGCTTACTCCCCAAATGTCTACAATATCCCAAGATGACCCTGGCTGAAGCCAGGAGGCTGGAACTCAATTTGAGTCTCTCATGTGGGTGGCAGGGATCCAAGCACTTGAATCATTTATCTGCTGCATCCCATAGTGTGTATTAGCAGAGTGCTGCATTTGAAGTAGAGCAGCTGAGACTTAAACCACATACTCCACTATGAAATGCAAGCATCCCGGGTGGCAACTTCAGTACTGTGCCAAACATCTACTCCTTGTTCTTGATCTTAACCTCTCATCCTTGAATATGGTGTTAGCAATGGGTTTGTCATAATGGGTTTGCCTTTATTAGGTTAAATTACATTATTTCAGTATCTACCTTTTAAGAATTATTCGCATGAAGCAATGTTGAATTTTGCCAAGTGTTTTTTCTGCATCTGTTGAGATGCTGATATTTTTGTCCTTCATTCTATTAATGTGATTTATCATATTTATTGATTTTATTTGTTGAACCATCCTTGTATCCTAGAGATAAATTTCACTTGATTATGATATTTGTCCTTTTAATGTGACATTGAGTTCATTTTGCAGCTGTTTTATTAAGGATTTTTGCAGCTATGTTCATCAGAGATACTGGCCTATAACTTTTTTCTTTGCACTCTTATATTTTGCAGCACCATTTGCAGTGGATTAAAAGTGAAAATAATGAAAATAGGAGTAGGAGTTGCATTAGACATTTTTTGTCAAGTCTATGAAAATTGACTTCAAATATTTGTGACTTCCAGAAAAAAAAAAGGCTATGTTCTCGTGGAAAAGGCATAAGTTTTTCACAATAAACCAACATTACTTATTTATAAACCAAACATCATTTCAGGATTTCCTTAGTACAAATAAATGATAATAGGATGCTTGAAATATCATGGTTCAAATATTTTGTGTAGAAGGGTGATTATAGTTAACAATATTGCATCATGCATTAGAAAATATCTAGAGGATTTCAAATGTTCTCATCACAAAGAACTGGCGTTTGAAATGATAATTAACTTATTTCTATTTGCAGTTGTCAGGATTCTTTTTAAAATGATAATTAAGCTAATATTTTGAGTTCATCAATGTACACAGTAAAAGTATACCAAAACATCATACTGTACCCAATAAATATGCATAATTATTATGTTAGTAAAAATACTGACATATATGTAGTGATAGTAACAGGACTAAAATAAATTCACCAATTCTTTAATATACCTTAAGAAGAACATTTAATTTTCTAGTATGGGAGTCTCAGAAGCATTTGGGAACATTAATTTATTTCAAATTGAACTTCACACAAATTAAGTTGATGACTGTTGTACAACTCACTCTGTAGTCAGCCCTCAGTGTGATGAAGAATAATAGCAAACTAGTATGTGCTGGTAATTTTTCCTGTATTATTCACATAAACAGATTGATTCTCCAAGAGTTAGAGCCAAAACAGCAATGAAATATTTCTTGTTTTGTTTTTCATTATTTTAAACCATACTGGGCAACACAAAGGAATTTCAAAATAGAAAAACACTTTTCTGGCCTGTCTGAAGGCAAGAAACTTAAATATTTTTCACATTTTCCTATCTGCAGGAGAGTTACCATTTACCATCTTAAATTTTCAAAACAATGGGGAATAAAAAGAATAGATGTCATTATGAAAGCCTTCTAGGATAATTCGTAGCAAATGGGGACAAGATTATAAGGAAATCTTTTCCAGGAAGCTGGACTGTTACTGATTAAATTCAGGGAACATCTCTAGCCTTCATGAGTCACCAGAGGAGATGGAGAGATGCTTTGATGGGGGAGGAAGTGTTCTGGCTCAAGGGTGAGGAATTCTGGAGAGCTGTAATATTCTCACACAGGTATGCAAAGGCAGAGCTCTGTATGGGAGGCGACAGCTCCCAGAGGATTCCTATCCTTCACTTATTGTTCGAAGAGAAACCCATGATAAGAGAGAATCTGGGGAAGGCTGATGGTTTAGCATAAAAAGAAAAGAAGACAGACTACACGTCCATCACAAATACATTTTGGACAAGGCACACACTATACTCTCCTCCTTGAGATGCCAAACATATTATTAAGTTTGCAGCTCTTAAAATATTAGTACTAAACAAACTTACTGAATTTTATTATTCAAGTGCTTCCCAAGTCTATCTGAAAGAACTATAAAAGGCATAAATTTGAGCTGCCACACATTATATACTTGTAGAGGATTCTGATAGTTTCCTAAGAACTTTGCATATGTGTGTGTGTGTAGACGTGTACAGCACTACTGTGTAAAGTAAATTTTGTAGTTCTGTGTTTTCTGCATTTTCCATTGCACTACAGGCTACTTGGGGGCAATAATTTCAATCAACGAAAGTTACCTGGATATCTGCCATGTGTAATTTATGTACTAGGACATGTCAGTGGAGTTACCAAAAGTTCCTGCTTTTTTTTTTTTTTGTACTACTTCCCTGTCAGGAATTAAGTAGTATGCATTCATCAAAGCTTGCCAAATTGACTTGAATCAGGATCTTTAAAACATATAATATAGTACCATCAAATCATAGTGCTATGTAAGTGTGCTAAAACTATATTTTTCAGGCATAATTATGTGGATAATTATGTCATAACTGGTATTCAAATGAAAATGAGTTGCATTTACAAGTAATTCTTCTACCCGGTTTTCCTGTCAGTATCTCCCACAGCCCATGAAATGATGCATTGTCGATCTATACTCCAGCCACATTCAGTTAAATTTCAGATCTGATTTGTGCTATTTCCATTTGGGAAATTTATAGAAAATCATTTCCATGTGTCTAAAGCCAAATTATTTCTCTTTTATAGTAAAATCCTATTTATTCCCACTATCCCCTTTTTTTTTTTTTTTTTTTTTTTACAGGCAGAGTGGACAGTGAGAGAGAGAGACAGAGAGAAAGGTCTTCCTTTTTGCCGTTGGTTCACCCTCCAATGGCCGCCGCTGACGGCGCGCTGCGGCCGGCGCACCGCGCTCGTCAGATGGCAGGAGCCAGGAGCCAGGTGCTTTTCCTGGTCTCCCCATGGGGTGCAGGGCCCAAGCACCTGGGCCATCCTCCACTGCACTCCGGGGCCACAGCAGAGGGCTGGCCTGGAAGAGGGGCAACCGGGACAGAATCCGGTGCCCCGACCGGGACTAGAACCCGGTGTGCCGGCGCCGCAAGGCGGAGGATTAGCCTGTTGAGCCACAGCGCCGGCCCACTATCCCCTTTTTGAGGGTAAAATTATTACAATTTTCCTCTAGAAAGGCAGGCAAAAAGCATCAGTTTTCCATCTACCCTTTGTTTATTTTTTTTGATCATCCAGTTATGTGGGTCTTGGTTGAATTTGTCTCTACCAGTTCAAATTTCTTGTTCCCTTCTTTGTTCAGACCCTGGCCACCTCTCCTCTGGACTAGACAACAGTGTCCTAAATTCTCTCTACAATTAGAATTATAAGTTCTCTCTATAATCATAATCTCACCACTGACATGCTTCATATTTTTCTGTAACTGGCAATAACTGAAATGACACCTCAAAGCTGCACTTTGATGAACAGGCCAAGGGGTCAATGTGTTCAGCATTTCTCTCCTCTAAGATCACTAAACTGAGAAAAGAAGTTAGAAATAACTTATTCTTCTCTTCTTAAAATATAATGACTCTACACCAGGAGGAAAATTGCATAATTCTGTATGCTCCAAAGTATCAGCCAGGACCTGGGAGTCCTAAACAGCTGAACAGTGTGGTGAGCTTCAGTGGGGCAGGGCTGTCTGAAGGGCCACATGGTTCTCTCTGTTACTTATGAGGAGGGGAGAAGGCTTTCTGGAAACTCTGCAATACAGGGAACAGTTATCTTGTCTCCTGCAGAACTCTTAGTGCTCATGGGACACTCAGGCAGGTTAACAATAAAACAAAACAAACAAGTGATCTAACTCTATCAATACATCACAAAATATTCCTTGCACAGTGATGATATTCACTGAAATTTTCAGAAATGCAGTTGATGTATAAACAGAGGGAAGATTATGTTTCAATCTGTTTTGAAATTAACCAAGAATGTTCATTGCTTTGTCAGTCCCATTGCTGAGTAAAAGTTGCTCATGATAACTGAGCCACCAGGTCAGCATCGCTGAGTCACTCTGCTGGTAACTGTTGTTTTCACAGAGATCCAATGAGCAGATGTGCCTCTTCCTTCTACATTGTAATTAAGTCTTGCCAAACATTTACATGAAATGTTATTTTATTTAAAATTAATTGCCTTGATGTGACAGAGCATTACCATGGTTGCAAGCATATATATATACATATATATGTATATGTATATATATGTATATATATATGTAAATATATAGACACTGACAGGAAAACTGTGTAGAAGAATCACTTGTAAATATATATATATATATGTATATATAAATACATATATATATATGTATATATATATACATACATATTTAATTTGTGTGTGTGTAAGTAGATTGTTGTAGATTTTATCTCAGGAAGATAAGCATGATACAATAAGCACTTGTTGTAAAAGGGAGGCATTGATGTCATGGGCTTTGTGGGTTGAATTATTTTCTCCAAAATATTATATGTTGAGGTCTTAACCCTTAGTAGATGTGAATGTGAACTTATTTGGAAACAGAGTTTTTAAAGGTAATCACATTAAAATGAGGTGATTAGGGTGATCTTAATCTAACACAGGTTGAGTTCTTATAAATAGGAGAAATGTGGACACAGAGGCTGACACAAAAGAAAGGTGATATGGAGAGACATAGAAGGATGATGGCCACCTACAAGTCAAGTAAAGAGGAATGGAACAGAGCCTTCCCGCACAGACCTCAGAAAGAACTAATCCTGCTGACACTTTGATTTCATAGTTCTGGCTTCCAAAACAGTGAGACAATAAATTTCTGTTTTTAAAAAATTAATTAATTTACTTGAGAGGGAGGGAGAGGAAGAGAGAAGGAGACCAAGGAAAGGAGGAAGGATGGGGAGAGAAAGAGAGAGAGAGAGAGAAATCCTCCATTTTCTGGTTCACTTCCCAGATGGCTGTGATGGCGAAGTTGAAGCAGGAAGCCAGGAGCTTCATCTGCATTTCCTGCATGGGTGTCAGGGGCCCAAACACTTGGGTCAGCTTCCGCTGTTCTTCCCAGGCCATTAGCAGGGAGCTGCATCAGAAGTGGAGTAGCTGGGACGTAATCTGGTGCCCATATGTGATGCTAGCATTGCAGGCAATGGTTTGCCCTGCTACATGTTACAACCCACAAATTTCTGTTGTTTTAAGTCACCTAAGTTGTGGTATTTTATTACATAAGCCTTAGTAAATGAATACAGTGGGCCCAAACCATTGCTGTAGATGGAGTTGTGTCCTCCTCCCATCCGATTCTATGTTAAATACATAATCCTCTTGTGACCATATTTGGAATTGGGATATGTGGGAGACAATGAGTTTAGATGAGGTTATGAGGATGGGGACCTCATGATAGCATTAGTGCCACTCTAGGAAAAGACACCATAGAACTTACTTCCTCTCTCTGCCATGTGAGAATATAGAAATCTGCCATCTACAAGCATAGCCTGGAAGAGAAGAGCTTTCCCCATAATCTCATCCACATAACTCTTCCTGGAAACAGCAGGTGCCACTCAATGGAAACGTCACTGAGTCACCAGTTTTATGGCATATTTTAAATATTAAACTGAATAATTACCACATTTAGCAATGGTAACTGCTCTTCAAAACCTTAATGCAGTAAATTGGCAGTTGATAGGTAAACCAGATCTAATCTCTATGAAGTGAATAAAGATATACATGAAAATGAACTGATGCTCTGATGAAAACTAAGGCATCTTAGAGTAAGGACTTAACCCCCCAAATTCCAAAATTTCACATTTCCTATATATGTATTCCAAACAACTACCATTTGTCATCCAAAGAAGATGTAATGAGAATAGGGACAAGGATGGTCACACAGGATGGTCCTTTCATCCAAATTCTCACTCTCTTTACATCTAATAAGTCTGGGATGCTGATCACAAGCAACAGGCTCATTCAAAGGCTGTCGATCTAACAATAATGGGGTTGTTGAAATCTTCATTCTGCTACTTGTAGGATTAATTAAGGAATAAAATTGTAGCATAAAAGAAAATTGGTGTTAGCTGAAGGTATAATTGTTGTAAGGATCACATGACGACATGGAGGTGAAGGCGCCTGGATTCAGAACCAAGTGAGATATCTACAACAAATACACACTAGAATTTGGTATAATGCTGCTTGCAGTGACCTCAATGCCTTTTACAACATGATGAAGAAGGTCACTGCTCTCTTTGTGGTCTATAGACATTTTTTAGAACACTTCCCTTTCCTAGGTATCTATTATATATTTTTCTGGACACCTTGAAATTGAGGACAATTAATATCTTTTAAGTGCTTACTATAGGAAAATATACATGTGCTATAGGAAAATCACACTCTCAGAGAAGAAACAATGAAAGAGATGCCTGTCCAGGTGTAGAGGCTAAAAGGGGGTGAGAGCTGGGAGAGAAATAGGCAAAAGATAGTAAATACATGGAAACAATTGGTCCTACTAATGTAACCCTTTCCTTGTTTCAAGGTTGATATTTAGGGACTATGTACTGGCCTGGTCCTGCCAGGTTCTAAACTAATGGGATCTTTCCCATAATTTAATAAATTATTCTTCCTGGAACATCTAATCACCAAGTCCCCATGCTCTTCCATTACCCCAACTGTCTTAGTTTCTTCTTAGGGATTCTGTGGACTTTATACTAATTCAGAGACTACAAGGCTTGCCCTTTGGAGAGCATGGGCTGGAGACCCTTCCCTAGTACTACTGACTGACATCTGGTTCATGCTAGTTGTTAAACTACCCCATGCCATGACACATGCTAGAGCTCTAGCTCAGAGGGCCAGTCTCACTGCTGAATGGAATTCCTCCTCATGGATATAATTTGGCTGTCTTCTCAGTCAGAGGTAAAAATGTCTCCATAGGACAAGACATAGCCCCTGTGGCCCTTTTGTTCTGCCTTAGTGAATTACTGCATTACTGACAGTGCAGGCAGGTCTCCCCTCACTGTGAGGAGGTAGGAACATGAAACAAGGAAACTTGAATTAAGCCATCAGAAAATGCATTTTGATGTGCAGGTATTGTACTGCAGTGGTTAAGACGCTGTTTGGAATGCCCAAATCCCATACTGGAGTGTCTAGATTTGAGTCTCTGTACTGCTTCTGATTCAGCTTCTTGCTAATATGCACCCTGGATGGAAGTGAATGACGGCTCAGGTTCTTGAGTCACTACCACCATGTGGGAGACTTGGATGGAGATCCTGATTCCTGGTTTTGACCTGGCCCAGCCACTGGTGCTGTGGGTACTCAGGAAATGGGCAAGTGGATAGATCTCTATTTCTCTGTCTCTGTCTTTCTGTGTGTCACTCTGTCATTAAAATAACAAATGAATGAAACTTTGTACATATCCCATATCAAAAGAGTTCATGGTCAAGTCCCAGCTACTTCACTTCCAATACTATTTCCTGCTTCTCAAGGCAACAGATAGTGGCAAAAGTAGTTGTATCCCTACCACTCATGTGAGAGACCTGGATGTAGTTCTCGGCTCTTGGCTTTGACCTGGCCCAGACATGGTTGCCTGGTTGTTGTGGGCATTTTGGAGTTAATCAATGGATTTTCTTTCTTCTCTCCTGTCCTTTCCTCTCTTCTTTCCTCCCCTCTTTGCATTCTCCTCCCATGCTCTTTCAAATAAAATGAAGTATTAGGGTATTATGAAATGGAAATAGACAAAAGTGAAGAAAATGTAATAAAAAATCAAATGTTGGCCCTTTAAAAAGTCAACAAAACTGTTAAACCTTAATATAGACTTTCTAAGAGAAAAGGAAAGAAGATTTCATTTACAAAAATTAGGTATGAAGGACTGCATGTTACTTCTGACCATACAGAAATAAAATAATTTATAAAAATGAAATGAACAAGTTAGATAATTTGCATTAAGTGGAGAACATTAAAAGGATATAAAGTGCCAAAGTTGATATAAAGAATAGAAATAGAAAATCTGGAAATATAATGTCAAGTGATTGAATTTGCATTTTTAAACTTCCTATATAGAAAGTCTAGACCCACATGGATTCACTGGTAAATACTCAGACATTTAAAAATGAGCTAGTGGCAATGCTTTAGGATTTTTTCCTCTACAAAATATAAGTGGAATAAATATTTCCTAACATATTATTAGAGGTATTATCACCTGGATACTAAACCTAAACAGAACATTATCAGATAGGAAACTCCATAACAACATCACTTTAGAAGTTGACACATGTCCAAGAAACAATATACTAGCAAATAATAACCAGCAACAGATAGAGATTATATGCCACTACTAAGTGGTATATTTGACCACATACACAAGGTCAGCTGAAGAGGCAAAATTCCACTGATGTAATGAATAATAAGCAACACAGTTCCTTTCAACAGATGAAGAAAAAATATTTAAAAAAAAATTCATATCCCTATGATAAAAACATTTGAAAAAAGAAAATAAGAGAATTTCTTCAAACTGATAATACATCGATAAAACATCTATCACTAAAATCATACTTTTTTTTTAGATTTTGCTTTTTCTTTTTTAATTTTAGCTTTCCTATAAAGGAGAACATGCAATATTTGTCTTTCTGGGCCTGGCGTATTTCAATCAACATGATGGCCTCCAGGTGTATCCATTTTGATGCAAATGGTAGAATTTCATTCTTTTTTTATAGCTGAATTTAAAAATTCATTCATCTGATTATGAATAGCATCAGTGATTTCATATTTAGGCTGTTGTGAACATGTTGGTTCAGGTAACTGTTTGATATAAAGTATTTGTGTCTTTGGGTATACACCAGTGATAGGGCTGCTGGATCATGTGGCAAGTCTACTTCTATTTTTAAAAGAAATCTCCATATTGGTGTTCTGAACTAAACAGCATCTGAACTAAAAACAAAACAAAGCAAAACAAAATTTGAAAAAAAGAAGAGGAAGGGGAATAGGAGGAGGAAGAAGAGAAGAGGAAGGAGAATAAAGGAAGGAAGGTCAAGAGCAAGGAAAAGCATCCCTTGCCATGCTTATTCAAGTTATCCTGGACCGTCTCGTGAGTTCAGTCAGACAAGCAGGAGAAATAAAAGGCATGCAGATTGTAAAAAAAGAAGAAAACACCATCCTGTATGTACAAAAAATTAATGTATCTTCCGAAAGCACTTATATGGGATCTTAGCAATGTGATGGATATAAGGTCAGTGAACATCAATCAATCGTATTCCTATAAATAATTAAAAATGAAATTTAAAGTGCAATACCACCTACAATTGCAACAAATTTGATATCCTTAGGAATAATTTTAATAAAGTCTATGGTATAAAACCTGTCCACAAAACATTTCTCAGAGAAGTGTTTAAACCTTAAATTTGAACTGATGTTGAAATTTAGCACCTTAATAGAAACACTCATTGCTCTTAAATACTTTGCAAATTAGCCTATGAATTTAATGTCATTCCAATTGAAAATCTAACCAGTAGATATTTTGTGGAAGTTGACAAACTAATTATAAAGTTATATTGAAATTTAATGACCTGGAATAGCGAAAACAATTTTGCAAAAAAGAAGAGCAAAGTCAAATCTCAGGGCTTACTATAAAGGAACAGTAATGAAGATGGTATGGTAATGGAATAAGAATAGAAAAATCGGTCAGTGGAACAGAACAGAGTTTAAATAGGCCATCTGTTTGTGCTCAACTTATTTTCAGCTGAAAGGTCAAAATAAGTCAATGGTAAATGAATAGTCTTCAACAAAAATGAACCTTAGTTCTTATCTTGCTATATACACAATTAGAACTGATTTCTTGTTCTTTCATATAGGTTTGCATTAAAAGCAAAATATTTATACTCTAAGAAGCAAACAGGAAATTTTTCTTCTTTGAGGTGGATGTAGATTACTTATCACTGAACACCAAAAAATAGCTAATCAACACATAAAAATTGCTAAATGGGTCATCATCAAATAATACATTCTGCTCACTCAAAGAAAACTGTAAAAGGTTGAAAAGGAAGCCAACATGCATCTATGTGAATGGCTATAACTTAAAAGACTGGAAGAACCAAATGGCACAAGTGGAACTTTCAGACCTTCCTGGCAGGAAGGCAAAATGTTGAGTCACTTTGCCAAGCTGTTTGGCAGTTTCTTATAAAGAGAAGCCTATCTTCCATACATGGCCAAACAGTTTCTCTGACAGTTATTTGCCAAAGAGAATTGTGAAGTTAGGTCCTTGTAGGCCCAGCATAGCTATTTTCCTCTTGGCTCAACATAGCAACAGCCCAGCTTCCCAGTGACCTGTGAATGGCTAACATTGTGTGGTATATCTAACCGAGAGAGTATGCATCAGTAATCAAAAGGCAATGGGTTTCATTACATGTAGTCACATGTATTTTTAACACATATTAATTCAATGAAAAAAATCACAAGGTTAAATCCAGGGAAAGACAGTTAAAAAGAAAAAGTGTGGAGAGAATGCAATCTCAGGGAAGAGTAGGGAGAAAACGGCAGAGGAAACTCATGCAAATTAGAGGGACACTGTGTATATATGTGGAGGGTATGGACACACACAACTCAGGACCCCAGCAGCCAAGAGCATCAGCACCAGTTTGGAGAGTGAGGTGAGACCAGACTGTGGCAGCCCAAGTCACTGGTGATAAAGCAATGGGAAGAGCCTGGTTTGACTCTGGCTTGGAGCCCTGTGGAGGACAGTATATCTGCCAACCTAGAGGGAAACAAGTGGGACATGATTCTCCCTAACAACCTGGCACCAGTGTCCTGTAACTAGCCAGGAGCAGGAGCACGCTTTAGGACATATGTAACAGCTGTGCCAGCTTGTGTATGCACTCCCAGCAACCAGCTGAGAGGAGATGCCTGAGTCTGGCTGGGAGAATTGACAGGGGGTTGGGTGCTCCTGACTTGGGAGCCTTGTGTGCTGAGACTGTGAAAACACTGTGGCTGAGAGGGAGGGTGCAGGGTGTGGCTGGGTCTTTGGGCAGTCACTGTAGATGGCTCCACACACACAGGGCTCCCTGATCCCCGGTTAGGGTCATTGCTGTGGTATTTGTGGTCACACCCAGGGCTGCAAAGGGTTCTTGTGGCAACATTGATGAATATTGTACCCAATGGGGCTACTACCCAGGCTTTGTTCTCCTGGGAGGAGAGGAGGTAAGCGTGAGACCATGCCAACAGAGCTGAACAAATCTCACAGAGAGAGAGAGAGAGAGAGAGAGAGAGAGAGAGAGAGAAAGAAAGATTTACCATGCCCAATCTGGGAGTCACCTTGAACATTCCCTTCACACTGGAGCACTGAACAGAGCTCCCTGGCCACATCAAGCATACCCCTCAGGGTATTCACTGAAAGAGCAGACAGTCCACTAATTCACAGAGGCATATTCCAAAGATGAAAGCCAACACAGAAGAAAAAAACCCACAATGTATCTCAACAAATGCCTAAAAATAAATGCAGCAATTGAAGAAGCAAGAATAAGGAAGACAACATGATGCCCCAAAATGAACACAACAGCACTTTAATACTAGAATTTGGAAAAGAAGAGACTGAAGAAATACTGGAAATGGAATTAAAAAAAAACCCTGATTTTAGAATTACTTAGAGGTAATCAGAAACAAATCCATGAACTAAAGAAATCTGTACATAACATGAATGAACATTTTTCCCATGAAATTGAGATTTTAAAGAAAAATATTGGAAATGAAGAATTCAATTGATCAAAAAAAAATGCAGTGGAAAGCCTTAAACAACAGAATTGGTCAGATAGAAGAAAGAATATCAGAGTTATAAGACAAATCTCTGGAAATTTTACAGTCAGACAAAAAGAAAAAAAAGAAGAAATTAGAATACTAAATAATAGTGTTGGAGATTTATGGGACTATCAAACAACCCAACATATGAGTCTTAGGAGTTCCTAAAGGTGTGGAAAGAGAGAATGGATTAGAAATCTTTTTAGTGAAATAACTGCAGAAAATGTCCCTAATTTGGAGAAAGAAAGGGACGTCCAAGTACAGGAATCACATAAAACTCCTAGTAGACATGACCAGAAAAGACCTTCACCATGACACGTTGTAGTCAAACTCTCCACAGTAAAACGTAAAGAAAGAATTCTAAAATGTGCACCAGAGAAAAGTCAGATTACTTTCAGAGGATCTCCAATTGGACTCACAGGTGACTTCTCATTAGAAACCCTACAGGCTAGGAAAGAACAGTGAGATATATTCCAAAGCTTAAGAGAAAAAGCTGTCAACCCGGGATAGTGTACTCTGCAAAGTTCTCATTTATTGCTACCTACAAGAAGCACTCACCAATGAGGATATGTGCAGAGTGAAAGTGAAAGGATGGAAAAAGATATTCCATGCTTACAGAAACCAGAAAAAAATATTAGCCATCTGATATCAAACAAAATAGACTTTAACACAAAAACTGTTAAAAGAGATAAATAATGGCACTTTGTAATGATTAAGAGATCAGTTCAACAGGAAGATATGACTATAATAAATGTATATGCACCTAATTACAGGGCACTTGGCTACTTAAAAGAGATATTAATGGATCTAAAGGAATACCTAGACGCCCATACAATAGTAATGGCAGACTTTAATACCCCACTGTCAGCAATGGACAGGTCAACCAGACAGAAAGTCAGCAAAGAAACAACAGAGTTAATCAACATTATAGACTCAATGGACCTAATGGATATCTATAGAACTTTTCATCGTACAGATGCAGAATACCTATTCTTCTCACCAGTGCATGGAACTTTCTCTAGGATAGACCACAGGCTAGGCCATAGAGCAAGTGTCAGCAAATTCAAAAAATAAAAATAATATCGTGCATCTTCTCTGACCACAATGGAATGAAGCTGGAAATCAACAACTCTAGAATCTCTAGAACATGCAAACTTATGGAGACTGAACAACATGCTCCTGAATGAACAATGGAACATAGAAGAAATTAAAAGGGAAATAAAAAAAATGTTGAGGAACAGTGTTTTTTTCTTATTATTTGTTGAACTCTTTACTTAGTATAGAGTTAATCTACTATGCATAAAGTTAATTGAAAAATCAGAACTTAGTAAAAGATCTTAGTAAAAAGTAAGAATGGGTATAAGAGAGGGAGGAGGAAGAAGGGTGGGAGTTGTGGTGGGAGGATGGGTACCATGGGAAGAATCACTAGCACTATGTTCCTAAAGTTGCATCCATGAAATGCATGATATGTATACCGTTAATAAAAGGTTTCTGGGGAAAAAAATTACAAGGTCAAAAATCATGAACAGGTGCTGGCATTGCAGTGCAGAAGGTTAATCTGCTTCTACAAGGCTGGCATCCCATAAGAGTTGTTCCGGTCCTGATCCACCTTCTCATTGATGCTCCTGGGAAAGAAGTAGAGGATTACCCAAGTGTTGGGTTCCTGTCACCCATGTGGGAGATCCAGCTGAAGCTCCTGGCTCCTGGCTTGGCCTGGCCCAGCCTCAGCCATTATGGCCATCTTGGGAGTGAACCAGTAGATGAAAGTTCTCTCTTTCTGTCTGTCTGTCTCTCCTTCTCTCTGCGTAACTCTGTCTTTCAAATAAATAAATGTTTTAAAAATTATTCTATACTTATGATTCCATTTGCATGAAATTCTAGAGCAGGAAGAATTAATCTATGGAGACAGAGTAAAGTTGTTAATAAACATATAAATTTGGGGGCCGGTGCTGTGGTGCAGTGGGTTAACGCCCCAGCCTCTTGGTGAAGCGCCAGCATCCCACATGGGTGCCTGTTCAAGACTTGTCTGCTCCACTTCTGATCCAGCTCTCTGCTATGGCCTGGGAAAGCAGTAGAAGATGGCCCAACTCCTTGGGCCCCTGCACCTGCATGGGAGACCCGGAGGAGGCTCCTGACTCCTGGCTTTGGATCAGCACAGCTCCGGCCACTGCGGCCAACTGGGGAGTGAATCATTGGATGGATGACCTTTCTTTCTCTGCCTCTCCTCTCTCTGTGTTTCTCTGACTTTCAAATAAATAAATAAATCTTTAAAATATATAAATTTATAATTTTCTCTTTAAAGGAAAGCTCCCCCCCTCTTTACACATATATATTTATATATACATATTTACATATGTAAATTTGCATATGTATAAAGATTTATTTGAAAGGCAAATTACAGAGAGACAGAGAGAGAGCAAGACAGGCAAAGAAGCTTCTGTCCACTGGTTCAGTCCCCTGATGGCCACAATGCCTGGGTTTGGCCCAGGACAAAGCCAGGAGCCAGGAGCTTCATCTGGGTCTCTTATGTGGGACACAAAGGCCCAAATACTTGGGCCATCTTCTGCTGCTTTTACTAGGCTATTAGCATAGAGCTAGATGGAAGTGGAGCAGCCCAAGATATGAACTGGCACTCATAAGGGATAATGGCATTGTGGGAAGTGGCTTCAGCTGCTATGCCACATTGCCAGCCCCATAATATATTTTCTTAACCTGTACTAAATCAATAATTGGGAGCAAAACTTAGAAGGTACCATTTACAAGCTAATTAAAATGTATATTTTACTACTATATTAATGAAAGATGCAGATGTACATGAAGACACTTACTGAAAGAAAAACAAGAGAATTTAAGCTCATCATGTTTCATACGCTATGTCCGTGGTTAGGAAAGCCACTAATGCACAGGTATCAATTGTAGACATCTGTAGGTGTCTCCCTAATCCTATCACCTTATTACTCTATGACTTACAGCCTAATGGTCATTTCTGTGGCCATCAAATGCTGCTTTGCTTATCTGTGTGTTGGCCAAAGGGTTAGAGGATTAATGTCCCCTGGAAGCAGTTCTCAACTTATAATGATGGAGTTGCTTTATAAATGTTCCAGTGCGAGAAGTCAGAGGCATGTGAGTCATGCTGGCTCCACGTTTCATTGGAAACTTGGAAGGGTGGCTTGCTTAGTTACATACCCTCCCTTGAAGTCTTTCCTTCTCTTTTCTCCCTTCCCCAACAGTGTTCCTATACCAGTGTTTTTTTTTTTCACATCCCCAATACTATTTGTATTCATCTTAGAGTGTGCTTCAGGGTCAGCCTAAATTAAGCATCAGATCATACCGTGTTGATATATAAATTCAATTTCATTCCAAAAAAAGTAAGAATGGTGTGTGTGTGTGTGTGTGTGTGTAAAATGAAAAGATGACATAGTATAAGATGCTCTATCTTAGGATCTTCAGCAATAAGCAGACCATGAGACAAATATTGAAGCATAAGTGATTTCGAAGGGAATATTATGGGAAAAATCATTAGGGGATGATACAGGGGAGGGGGATGGAGATAGAGATGGGTAAGTAGGATGCAGTATCAAGCACAGTTCTGCCATAGGTAATATTAACTCAAGCCAGCAGGGCACTTTGGAGACAGTATGTACCATAGCACAAGGTGCCCCATCAGGACAAGGGACAGGAGCTGGAGTATTTATACTTCTGTTCCAGTCAGTCAAAGGAGAGGATGACCCTTGGGGACATGCACTTCCCATCATTCTGAATCTCACTAGTGTGTGAGTAGTATGAGCTCTGGCAGTTCCTGTCAAAGGAGATATCACTGACTGTGAGAGTGAAAGCATGCCTGGAGATCAGAGGGGGAATGGGGATCAGGCCTAGAGAATCGAGGGGAGTTGGGGGGCAGACAGCATATTCTGCCTTTAGAGAAACAATTAAGGAGGATAAACCTCTTCTCCCTGGGAGCAGCCACTGACTGATGCCCGAGTGATGATACCAGAAACCATCACTCTGAAGGCTCTTCATCCACAGCCCAAAGTGCACAGCTGTCAGGAGGGGCTTCTAATGGAGACTGTGTTTCCAAAAGACAATGCCATGAACAGCAGCTGATGGTGCCTCTCCCGGGAGCCTCCTTGCCTAGCACATCAGATGATGCATGGGGCCACAAAAACACAAAATTAATAGAATGACTAGATTTCTTACTGAGGAAGAGGATAAATTCCTCTTTGGGAATAGCTGGTATTTTAATGGCAACATTTTGAACAAATAATTTTTAATTTAATGGGAAGACCTGAAAGAGGGTTAGGGCAACCACATTTCACCACATTCCAAAATGTCACCTCTATTAGATGATTGCAGAGAAATTGCACATTTACCCAATATTCTCCTAATAGGCTTTAGGTTTACAAAAAAAAAAGACATAAAAGGGCAGGTGTTTGGCACAGCAGTTATTATGCTTCATGGGCACCTGCATCCCATGTCAGACTGCCTGCTTTCAAGTCCTGTCTCTGGTTTCAATTCCAGGTTCCTGCAGATGCACACCCTTGAAGGCAGCAGGGGATGGCAAGCACTTGGGTCCCTGCTACCCACAGGGGAGACTCAAATGAAAAGTTCTGGGTTCCGGAATTTGACTGTCCAGTTCCAGCTGTTGTGGAAAATCTCTCTCTCTCTCTCTCTCTCTCTCTCTCTCTCTCTCTCTCCCCTCCCATCTATGCCTTTCAAGTAAAATGAAAATAAATAATTTTTTAAAATAAAACAGGATTGAAAAAGGGTAAGAGGTAGGTGGGGAAAACCTGACTTTTGATTTTTCTGCCAATTTGAAGCCAGCTTAGATGAAAACGTTTTCCAATTTCATATCTAAAATTTATATGAATGTGACTAAGATTTTCTTTGCTTCTGTTTCATAGCTCATTTAAAAGTAAATAAGTGAAAACATGTCACTGCAGAATGCGTTGTTTTTAACTCAGTGTTTTGGAGTGGATGTAAATTGGAAGTGAGCCAAAACCATCAACAAGCTTAGATTATGTGTGAGGGTTAACCAAAGGCAAGAAAGAAAAGACTAAAAGCAGAGGAGACCTAACTTGTCCAGGGACAGAATCACTTCACTGGATGCCCTGAAGAAAGGACTGTAGGTATCCACTATGGCTGCCAAAAGCAAGTGCCACAGATGGGTGGCTGAAAACAACAGAAGTTTATTTCCTCATAGTTCTGGGGTCTGGGGGGCTGAGAACAAGGTACTTTCAAATAGCCTTCTCCTGTGTCCTCACATGGTCTTCCCTTGTATGTGACTGGGTCTTATCTATTCTTCTAAAAGATGTCTGTTCTAGAGGATTAGGGCGCACCAACGTGACTGAGAAAGAAACAGCATTTTGGACTCGGCGAGGTCCCCCCTGGATTTTGGCCAGAAGGCCCCTCGGTGTTTCGTGTGCTGTTTGGTTCTGTGGGTGAGCACAGAACCCCCCTCCTACACCCCTTTCCTTGTCCTAGTCCTCGGTCTAAGTGATCCCAGGTTAGGCACACACCGCCCAGAAGCATACACCACTTCTCGGCTCCTCCTTTTACTTTCAGTTCACCCGGCTAGCTCAGTCGGTAGAGTACGAGACACTTAATCTCAGGGTCATGGGTTCGAGCCCCACGTTGGGCACCAGATGTTGAAGTTGATTTCTTTTCTGAGAGAATTCGTCCTGAGAGGAGGAGCGTGGTGGGGGCAAGAGGCACGGAGTCACCACACAGACCCCTGGGGTGAGCAGCCCACAGACTTGTTTATTTCAGTTGCTACAGCTGCTTATATAGCCAAGGCAGCCAATCCGGTCAAGGGGCGGTCTATGCCCTAACCAATCACAGCCTGTTGCCAGGCAGTTTCCAAAGCCATCCAATCACAGCCTGTTGCCAGTCAGGCTCTTGTTGCCAGGCAGTTTCTGAAACCATCCAATCATTGCCTGCTGTCAGTCAGGCTCTGTTGTCATGTGGTTTCCGAAGCCATCCAATCACGGCCTGTTGCCAGGCAGTTTCTGTTGTCAGCGGCCATCTTGACATGACTTTTTCACCTCAGTGGCCAATTGGCATGACCTTTTCACCTCCTCATTCCACCACACTCATTTAACCTAAATTCTCTTGTTAAAAATGCTACATCCAAATGCAGCCACATTCTGAGATACTAGCGGTTAGTGCATCAACACAGGGATTCTAGGGGTGCACAGCTTAGCCCACACAGACTTCATCTTGGGGTGGGGACGGGCTGTGGTTGGTGCAGCAGGCACTCTGCACTCTGCAGCATACAGCCTCATTGGAAGGAAACAATCTTTGTGGCTTTGATGTTGACAGCTCTTACTTGCTTTGATGAGCTGAGCACAGATCACATGCAGTCTACCACCCGGAAGAAAATGGCACATTTATGGGATATTACCCTGTATATCTCTGAAATATAAAACTGTTATTAGGATCAACAGCCTCAGCATTTCAATTTCCCTGTATAAATGAGCCATGCCACAGAAAAAAAGGTTGAGAAAATGACTGCAGAGGGCTTTGTAGGAAGTAGAAAACTAGAAGAGTTAGCATTAATGGCCTACTAAAGTGTGTTTTGTGTAAGGTATCTAGCTTCCAGGGTGTCCTGGTATATCTCAATGACTGGGACAGACACCAGGCTTAGGGTGTGTGTACGTTTTAGAATCCCTTAGGGGATTGCTCTTCCCAGTGGTTGTGCTGCCTGGAGAGGCAGAGCTGTGCTATGTGTATTCGCATGTGACATGAGGTAGATTTATACACAAGCGTGTGCTCCATTCCAAGTAAGGCTGTTGAATCATTCAGCCATGGCTTTGTTACTACTCTCTATGCCTTGGCTTCCTTTCTGTGTCTGTGAGTATAAGCAGCATCCCTTGGTGTAGCCCTCACAGGATAGTGATGTTCATCAACCACTATGAGGTAAACAGGAGCTGATCTGGCTGAGTCCACAATTTAGAGGACAGAAGACTGGGGGAAGAGGCTGAGACCCAGAGCTTTGCTGTACACATCAGCTGTGAACTCTTCCAAGACTTGAAATGGGGGTCATTTCTCCCTCTGGGTGGCTGATGTCATGGCAAAGAGCATGAATTGGGAGTGGGTGTCTTAGGGTCTGGCTTTTCTTTAGGGGGCCTCGCCATTTGGTCCAAGATTTCCCCTACTGCAACTTCATGCTATTGCTTCTTGCAGGACACTGGTCAAGACACCTGTGCCCCACATTGGAGTGCCTAGGTTTGATTCTTGGCTCCGGCACCAGAGTCTAGCTTCCTACTTACAGATACTCTGAGAAGCAGTGGTGATGACAGCAATTAGGTTCCTGCCACCCACATGGGAAACCTGGATTGAGTTCTGGCTCCCAGGGTCAGTATCAGCCCTGCTCTCACTGTTGTGGTCATTTAAGTAATTTAGGTATTGAAGCTTCCCCTCTTTCTCTCTTGCGCTCTCTTTCTCGATCAAACATGCACACACACACACACACACACACACAATGTGTATCTGGTTCAGAGCAGTTTGGTGAAATCTCAACACCATGCTGCTCTGTGCAGCCCTGCTCAGTCCCTCCGAGGACATGGATTATGCCTTCTTTAGCATATTTTAGCTGCATCCACTGCCTGCTAGTTAGTTACGTAGTGGCTGTCGCAGTTATCAACTTCCAAGCTATTGCAGTGTTTGTGTTCCAATGACTTTCTTAATAATGATCCCAGAGTAAAACTGGAAAATCAGATGTGCCAAAGAGAAACCTCAGCATGTTTCTTGTGGGTGAAATGGTGATAGTTTATGTATTTATAGGAAAAATACAGCACATTTGGGGTTTAGTATTACCATTTGGAGCTCAGTATTATCCACAGTTTCAGGCATCCACTGAGGGTCTTGGAATATATTCACTTTGAATAAGGAGCACTACTATGACCCTAAAGTAGCAAATCTTGTTGAAATGTGTTTAATCCAGTGGCTTCCATACTGATCACAAAATTCTAAAGAATTTTAATAGAGAGAGGATAAAGAAAGATCTCCTAAACACAGGTTCACTCCTTAAATGTCTGGATCAGCTGAAGCTGCGCCAGCCCAAAGCCAGGAGCTACAAACTCAATCCGGGTTTCCTATGTAGGTTCCAGGGTCACAGCTACTTCAGTTATCATTTGCGGACTCCCAGGATCTGCATTAGTATGAAGCTAGAATCAGGAGCAGAACTTGGAGTTGAACCCAAGCACTCTGATATTAGATGTGAGTGTCCTAACTGGTAGCTTAACCACCAGGCCAATGTCCAGCCAAGATACTTTTTCCCAGTGTTTTGGGCTTGTCTGTGTCTCCCGAGGAAGTTACAGGCACAGAGGGAGGAAACTCTGTGGTGGCTTTAGCTGGTCTGGGACACCCCTGATTTGTACTTGCTCTTGGGGTAGGTTGAGATCTCTCAGGATTTTCAGCTCAGGTTTTGGTTCTCATCAGAGGAAAATAAGAAGGAAATATGTTCAGGAAGATGTTCTGTGATTCAAGGAGAGGACAAGTGAAATGATTTGTCACAGTGCTCACCCTGGGAGTGTGTGCTGGATATGCCTGGTTGCTTGGCAGTTGGAGGTTCAGGGACACAGACTAGTTTGGAATCCTTCCAGAGCTGCTCTCCATGCCAAGATGAAGCAACAAAACCCTCTCATAAGCTGTTCTGTGCTTTGTCTCCTAAGTCCAGAACAGAGTGATGACACACCTGCCATATGGCTTATAAGGATCAATAACTTAGCACAATAAATGTAGGGTGAAACAATATATTCGCCTGCAAGAGAATTAAGCCTACTGTGGTACAGGAAATTAACATTGAACAAATGTTCTAATGTATCCCATTCCTTTGAGAAAGAAAATTGCAGCAATATTTCAGTAGACATACAAGATAGATACTGAAATAAATGCTCAGAACAAATTAGAAGTATCTGTTCTGTTTTGCTGTACCATTATATCATGCCCTAAAAACAAAAAACAAGGGGTGGGCACTGTGGCATAGCATATTAGGCTGTGGCTTGGGATACCCACATCCCATATCAAAGTGCCCAGTTTCAAGTCTTGCCTCTGCTTTCAATCCAGCTTCCTACTCATGTACCTAGGAAGCAGCAGATAGGGCCTAAATATTTGGGTTCATGCCACTCATGTATAAGACTGGGATGGAGTTCTTGGCTCCTGACTTTGCTCTGGCCTGGCCCTAGATGCTACAGCCACCTGGATAGTGTACCAGCAAAGGGAAAATATATCCTTCTCTCCCCCCAACCCCACCTCTGTGTGTGTCTCTCTCTGTTTCTTCCTCTTAATTCCCACTTCTCCTCTCTCTGTGTGTCATTTTGCCTTTCAAATAAAAAAAAATAACAAATACCCTCATCTTCTCTGATCTTTATCACTTGGACTTCTAAGGTGGGGGATAGGGTAGGAGATGCTGTGCTTTAAAGTGAAACAGTGGATGAAAAAGCATCACCTGGTGACAAGCAGCAACTTCGATATTAAGTTACTTTATACGATCATAAGAATTATCTGATCTACAGCCCTCACTATAGTAAAAAAAATCTACAGCTTAGGCCATGATTATAGTATTTACAGTGCCATCTAACTCCTTTTTTATGATGGCTTTAACTTATGGAATAATTAACTGGATGATCACGTTCTAGTCTTAATCATGTTACCTTTATATTTTTCTAAGGAATAACTCTAGGTCGACATTTGCCTTGCACCAAATAATGGATAGCTCAGCTTCATTAACTGGAAAATGAGAATAAATTATTAAACATGTCTATATCATGGATTTGATATGAGGATTTGGAGATAAGAAATGTTAAGTGTGCTTGATTATGGCTGGCACAGGAGAAGCCCTGCATCAACATTAGTTGTTCTTTTTCACATATGAACTTGAGACTGTTGATATCTGGCAAAGAGAATTGAATCCAATGAAGATGGCTTAGATAGTGATGAGCATAACTGAAAAGGAATTTCAGAATCAGAGACAAGAATAGTTCACTGATATATCTAGCTTGGTGGTGATGAAATGTACACTGATAAAATCTCAAATATATACCTATGAATCTCAGTGATTGTAAAAATGTTGTCTTCATAGATAGATTCTTAAAAATAAAGGACCATGATGGCAAAAGAATATCTTTTACTGTTTCTTTCTTTCCATTTTTGATGTTGGTATATATTTTATAATTAGTTTTTTTTTTTTTTTTTCAGAGAAGACAGGACGTTACTCTGTCAGGAAAGCACAGAGAAATTCTTGAGGGATTCTTAGGAATGAAAAAAAGGGTGAGTAGACTTGGTACCTGAAAAGATTTTCAGGTTGAAACATTTCAAGTGTGCAGACACCCAGGCTGTGGCATGGATCATGACAGAACAGGGATGAAGGGAGACAAGTGGTGACAAAATTCACAACTTAGTGACGTGCACACAGATCACAGATATGCCAAATTTATATACAGCAGAAGTCTTACATGAGGTATCACCAAGAGCAGTGAGGAATATAGAAATAAGAAGATAATGAGGTGCTTACGTTTCAGATATAAATGTTAAAACCAGTTACCTCAGTGTAATATATCCCTAGTAATGGAATTTACCACCTCAAGTAATAATCCAGCCATCTGTTCAGAAGTAAGAATCAGGCTATCCTGAATTCAGGTAGAAATGTCAGAGGGAAACCTTGGAATGTGATTGCAGAAATGAAAATTTACATTCTGTTGTGTGTTTTGGAGACTCCTTGAGGAAGTTCATAATGGAACAATACGGTCAGAAGAGGGTCTAAAGAAAGCAAAGTCCTATAGCAAGAGGTTGTCATTGTCCACCCAACACTGTCTAGTCTTTAAGAACATCATGGAATGCTAATATGAGACTTAGCCCAGTGGTAATCACTATCTTCACTGTCAACTCATAAACAGATAATGCTAGTATGGATTGCAGTATTTGTCTTGAAAGCTGTTTGGGTGATTGTCAACATCAATCTGTGATAAGAGGATCTACATTTTGATTTCTTATTTCAAATAGTATGTGGCTCCCAGATAATGAGAGAGGTACATGTTTTTGTCCAATTCAAGCATGTAACCAAGTGTTTTTAATGATGCTTTTATCTAGCACCATCCACTATATTCATTGCTCTTTTGTCCACCTTTACTTGTTAACCAAAACACAATTTTCATTTCATACTGTCCTGAGCTTCTCCTCCAGTGCTTCGTATCCTGGGGGACCTGACTTGGGAGAAGATTGTGACTTATTCTCTGTTTGGATGAGTTCCTGTTTGCACCAAGATCAGCTGAGAGGGAACAGAGGCAGCTGGTTCTCACTCTTTCATTAGGCAATGCTAGGTTGAGGACATAGTTAACAGGCAAATAAGTCTTTTCCTGTTTTCCTTTTCCTCCAGTGTATTTGGATCTTGTCTAGTTTTCTCCACACACATTCTATGCATTCTGAACGTGCTACAAGCACTCAGTCTGTAATTCTAGCATCTACTGGGAAGTGCTCTCTCCTGTAGACCAGAGCTGGCAGCCATCAGGGGGAGACAAACGTGCGGGTCTTCCAGGTGAGGCCATGAATTCTGCTAAGTGCTTTGAGCTTAGCATCCTGGCTGGATGTAATGGTGCAGCGTTTATAGAAAATTATATCATGCTAATTGTGACTTTTAAGGTCCAACAATGAATAGAGATGCTCCTAGCTTTTAATGGGGTTATTTCCTGATAAGTCCATTATAAGCTTGAAAATATTGTGGAAAGTGCATTTAATACATGTAATCTACTGTATTCTGGCTTAGCAACACAGCACACTTTAAAGCATCCATTGTCTCTCGTCATGACTGCAGGGTTGATTGGGAACTTTGCTCACTATCACTGTCCAGCATTGTGAGAGAGAATCCAATCACAGATAGCTAGTCTGGGAAAATGTCCAAATTCAAAATTCAAAATATAGCTTGTACTGAATGCATATTGCTTTTACATCATCATAAAGTTGAAAAATCAAGCTGAAGCATCATAAGCCGGGGACTGTGTATTTTGAAGAAAGTGTTGTATCCTTCTTTCTGTAGTGATTCATCTCTGGAAGTTTATCAGGCAGTGAAAGTTCATTCCAAGACAGAAGGTCATTTGCAGGCTCCTGGGGCAGGGCAGTTCTTTCTCTGAGTGTGACTCTGGTGTATGGAGCCATGTGGTTTCACACATGGACCCTGAGCAGATGGGGGCACTCCCCTGCCTAGCACCAGAGAAATGCAGTGACTCTTTGATAGCTGAATGCATTTAAAAGGATTTCTGGTTGATTTTGACTTAATTGTCTGCCAGCCACATGCATTGTCTTTGGAAAGACAGCATGGAACTGCAAAGTACTATTTAGTTTTTATAAAAACCTTTCATCAAAACGTGAAATACACATAATATAATAGAAAGCAGTTTAAAATTTAACTAAGCTATTGAGAAAACAGTGAGTAGGTCTCCAGAGAGTAATAAAGTTATTAGAAGTAAAGAATTCAAGTGTCAGTTAAACACTCATATCATTCTTTTCTGGTTAATAGAATCTGGATGGGCCAGCACCGTGGCTCAGTAGGCTAATCCTCCGCCTAGCGGCGCCGGCACACTGGGTACTAATCCCGGTCGGGGCGCCGGATTCTGTCCCAGTTGCCCCTCTTCTAGGCCAGCTCTCTGCTGTGGCCAGGGAGTGCAGTGGAGGATGGCCCAAGTACTTGGGCCCTGCACCCGCATGGGAGACCAGGAGAAGCACCTGGCTCCTGCCTTTGGATCAGCGCGGTGCGCCGGCCACAGCACGCTGGCCGCGGCACACTGGCCGTGGCGGCCACTGGAGAGTGAACCAACGGCAAAAGGAAGACCTTTCTCTCTGTATCTCTCTCTCTCACTGTCCACTCTGCCTGTCAAAAAAAAAAAATAGAATCTGGATGGTTTCTGATCCAGAGTACTAAACTGGATCATGTCCTAGTAAACCAGGAGTGCTGCCTCCTTCAGAAGCCTACACTGGAGCCCACAGAAACAGGGCAGCTGGAGGCCAAGCTGGATCCTGCTCTCACTCCGTCATGCCTGATACAGAGGAAGTGTCCAGAACTATTCTTGGAGTGTTTTGTAAGAGACTAAAAGAATGACTAATGGGCAGCTAGCTTAGAGGCAGTGGAAAATGCAACTCTAGAGCAGCAGACAGCACACTATGATGTAAACACGTAATTTTGTAAATAAAGTTTTACTGAAACACATCAATGCACATTTATTCATTCATTTATTTAGATATTATCTCTGTGTGATAATAGCAGATTTAAGTAATTGCAAGAGAGGTCATAATGGCCCAAAAGGTCATTAAAATTCTTATAAGGTAAAAATACGATTAGGTCCTTTATTTACAGGAGAAGTTTGCCCAACTCAGCTAGAGAGAAACATGGAGTAGTGTAAGTAGGGAAGGAGACTACAGGGAGGGTAGAGTCATGGCAGGATATTGAAAGGTCAGGGGGACCCATAGGACAAAGAAGCTTCCCAGCAGACAGCTGAAAAAGCCAGGAAACATGCCCTGCGCATACATGGGAAGAGAGTTCCAGACAGAGAGGAAGCAAATGCAATGGCTTCCCCCAAAGGAAGCCTGGAATGTTGGGTGCACAGCCAGGCTATCAGGTTTCCTAGGACTACGGGGGAGAAGTGGGAAAGCATGAGGGCACACAAATGATAGACACATGGCTAGTTCTCAATTGGAATCCAAATATTCCTTAAAGAGGGAATGTGTAAGGCACGAAGACTTTCCTCCATCTGTTATACATCAGAGAAGACCTTTCAAGCGAAAGCCATCATAGGGGAGTCTCCTGGTCTTCCCGTAGAGACCTTTTTCTACTGCTGTGGCCAAATGTCCACTGCTGTCAACTACAAGTGAAACTCTCTGATTTAATACGTGAGCACTGTTGTTATTTCTACAAACTTCAACATTAGTTGGGTTGAGTCACATTATAAAGCATCATTTGTTTTAATTTTCAGAGGTTTTCAACATGAATCAGATTATGTTCCATTATGGATTTACTAGTGACAAACATAATATATGGTTATTATGAATAGTTTCATGTAAAAAATAGAATTTTTCAAATCCATTCTGCTTACCACATATTATAAAGGTTAAAAAGGCTAATAAGATGGAACACGTATTATAGATAGTACACTACAAATCTCCTTGTATAATTTAAATGGTTCTTTCTGTGCTTGAATTCTAGTGGCACTCAAAGGAGAAGTATTTCTTATAATTTTATTTGACAATAATTATCCATAAATGCTCATTGTCCATGTTTTTCATAGCCACAAACACAAATTTGAATCATTCTAAAAGAATCTGTGGTTAACATCTGCATAAATATGCCAAGCATTATTGTGGGCCGCTTATAATGTGTGTGAATTATATTGCCACACCATCAATTTTCATGTTTATCAAAAAGCTTTTGTCAAGCCAAAAATCAACTGCATGCAATTTGCTATACAAATATATTTCCTGGTTTAGATCCCAGTCTTCACCTAGCATTGACATCAACAACAAATGAAGAAAAATACTATAAATTAAAAGGCTCATGTAACATTCTGTAAGAATTATACTGCCTGAATTGTTGGGGGAAAAGAATTATTAGCTAGAAAATTATTAATCTGAGTTTTTGTACAGAAGGCACAAAGAAAGCTTGAAATTTGCCTTTTTAGTAGGTAATTTGAAAGTCTGATAAATGATTTATGATAATCATTCCCTGGGAAGTTCTGAATCATCATCGATGAATGGAGGTTAACTCTTGAGCTCTTGAGGATTTCCAGTCATCCTACATTGTTTTATTCAGCAGCCACTTTTAGTAGCCATAAAGAAAACAATTTTTGCCACGTGAAGTACACTCAAACACACACAACAGTAATCCTAAAGATGAGGAGAGCTACATACCATCTGTTGAATTTGGCAATTAGATTTTTAAAAGTCATCACAGAAGCAGCTCTTCCAAAATGACTAAGGGTCTCTTTATTCCTCCCATTAATGCAAGGAGAACATTGGCAAAACCTACGAAAATCCACTCTATCAGAAGTCTGGGAATCAATCAAATACTTGCAACAATCCAAAGAGAATTACTCAAAAGGATGCTTGAAGCTCAGTCAGAACTGTAAGATGAAAAATGGTGCCGTTCCAAGCCACAGAGTTTGTTGTACTCACTTACAGTAGCAGCAGGAAACTAACAGAAGAACTTTGGTACCTGGAAGTGGGATTCTGGGTTTGTACAGTAAGCAAAGGCTGGAAAAATTTGAAGACCACAATAAAAAAAAAAGCCTAGATTTCCCTGAAAAGATTGCTATGATTCTTAAGGTGAGAACTCAGAGGAAGTGAAGAGCATGGCAGAGAAAACTCCATCATCTCAGAGAACAATCAGATCACCATAAATACTCTTATGGTAGAAATATTAATGATGAGGGCTCAGAAGCAACTGAAGATCAGGTTATTGTAAACTGGAGGCCAGGGACTTCTTAGGATTTAGTGGTAGAATCCTTAGCAGAATTGTGGTCTACTTTCTGTGGGATACAAAACTTGGAAATAATAAATCGTGTATTTAGGTGAAGAGATTTCAAGTACAAACTAGTTTCTTCTTTTCTGTCAATAGTAAAATGTGATATGAAAGACATAAATTGAGGAGACAAATTGCTAAACAAAAATGAAGCAAGAACTTACGAAATGAGAAATGCTCAGCATATTCAAGTGGCAAAATGCTAAATTTAAGAAATTGACAGTCAGTAAAGTATATTCACTCGAAAAAGTCAAGAGTGATGATATATACCCTCTATACCTTCCAAGGATCAAAAGGTGGACTATTTAATCACACAGAGAGCTTTTTGAAGAGAATAGGTGTACGTGGCGTTTGGATCCACACTATCATTTCAGAAAATTAAAATACTCTAGATAGTAATTAATATTCTAGAAACAAAGAGCAGCAAAGAAATAAACCACATGGGTAAATATAATAAAGAACAAAAGGGTGTTGTTTGTAACATTATTCTTCACCTGTTTGATTTAAAAGACAACTATATATATATATATATATATATATATATATATATAATTATAGGTATTTATGGGCTTATAGTATGTGAGCAGTAATTTCTATATGATTAATAACACCAAGATGGAGTGAAGGAAAGAAACTACACTGGAAAAACTTTATAGGCAATGGAAATTAAATCAGTGTTAACCTGAAGTATGTTGTGCTAATTAACTTAACAGACATCTGTAGAAATTACGACCAAACAATAACACAATACATATTCTTCTCAAAGATATGTGGAGCCATAGGCATGGCCAAAAATAAAACTTTGATAAACTTAAAATTATTGAAACCATTTAAGACACATTCCACAATTACAATGGAATGGAATTAGAAATTAATAACATGAACAAAATTGAGAAACAAAAATAAGTGAAAATTACACCACACAGCCCTAAATAATTAAATGACGAAAATGAATCACATGAGAAACAAGAGAATACTTTGAACTGACTGCAGGAATGCAGAGTTGGTTTAATATATGAAAATCAAACAGTTTCACACACTATTAAAGGACAAAAACAGCAGTATCATCTCAATAGATTCAGAGAAAGCATTTACAAAAAAAATACTTTCATGATAAAAACAGCAAACAACCATGAAATAGATGGTTCTTCCTCAAGCTGATAAAGGGTGTCTACAAAAACACACATTGAATGGTGAAAAACTTAATGCTTTTTACCTTTGAACAAAACAAAAATTTTACTTTCACTATTTCTATTTAAAATTAAGCAGGAGGTACTACATAAGGCAATGAAGCATGAAAATAAAATAAGAAATATCTATATTGGAAAAGAAAAAATAAAACCATCTCTATTTACAGTTAGCATGATATAATATCTAGAAAAATCTTAAGGAATCTGCAGGAAAGTGATTAGAAATAATAAATAAGCAGACTTGCAGTTTACAAGGCCAATATACAAAAATAAATTATATTTTTAAACAATGGCAATGAAGAATATAAAAGGGAAATTACAAGGACGATTCAATTTAAAAAGAAAACTTCTAGATGGCATTTTCTGGAAATTGGCAATTTTATTTTAAAAATGTATGAAAATTCATAAGACCTAGAGCAGCCAAAATAGCCAAAACCAACTTGAAAAAGAATAAAGTAGGAGCTCTCATAAATTCCAATTTAAAAATCAACTAGAATCATTTAATAATCAAAATAGTATGCAACTATCAATAAAGATTCACATATAGACAAGTGAAATATAACATAGTCCAGAAACAAGCCCTCCTACATAAAATCAGTTAATTTTTGCGAAACAATTGATTAGGGGATAAAATAATCATTTCATTTTTTTTGAGGATTTTTGCATCTATGTTTATCAGGGATATTAGTCTGTAATTTTCTTTCAATGCTGCATCTTTCTCCAGCTTAGGGATTAAGGTGATGCTGGCTTCATAGAAAGAATTTGGGAGGATTTCCTCTTTTTCGATTGTTCTGAATAGTTTGAGAAGAATTGGAGTTAGTTCTTCTTTAAATGTCTGGTATAATTCAGCAGTGAATCCAAATGGACCTGGACTTTTCTTTGTTGGGAGGGTCTTTATTACTGTTTCAATTTCTGTCTCAGTTATGGGTCTGTTTAGGTTTTCTATGTCGTCTTGGTTCAATTTAGGTAGGTTGCATGTGTCCAGGAATCTATCCATTTCTGGTAGATTTCCCTGTTTACTGGCATACAAGTCCTTGTAGTAATTTCTGATGATTCCTTTGATTTCTGTGGTGTCTGTTGTTATGTTTCCTTTTTCATCTCTGATTTTATTGACTTGGGTCTCTTCGTGCTACCCATGTGGGAGACCCAAATGGTATTCTGGGCTCCTGGTGTCAGTTTGATCCAGCCTTGGCCAGAGAGGGTATCTGAGGAGTAAACCAAAGGCTGGAAGATCTCTCTCTCTCTCTCTCTCTCTCTCTCTCTCTCTCTCTCTTTCTCTCTCTGTCCATCTATCTAAAATTAAAAAAAAAAAGTCTAGCTCAACTTTATGTTTGCAATTTGTGAATTTTTTGTCTTCTGTTCATGAAAATGTATAATGAACATGGCAAAAAGCTGACTTCTCAGTTTCATACCTCATTTTCTCCCCTGACATGTAAACAGTGAGAGGTTTAGACTGGACATAAACATGTAGCCATTTTTGTTACAGGAAATCTGTTTGCAAATGAGCTTTTAATTAAATTATTTTTTCTGCAGCTTCATATTCTTGTGTATTAATTTATTCAGTCAAGTCTAAATATCACAAGATGTTTTTAAAAGATTTATTTATTTATTTGAAAGGCAGAGTTACAGAGAGAGGGACAGAGAGATCTTCTATCTGCTGATTCACTCCCCAAATGGTCAAGGGCAAGAGCTGGGCCTATTTAAAGCCAGAAGCTAGGAGTTTCTTCTGGGTCTCTCACGTGGGTGCAGGCCATCTTCCACTGCTTTCCCAGGCTATTAGCAGACAGCTGGATAGGACGTGAAGGAGCTAGGACTGCAACTGGTGCTCACACAGGATGCTGGCGTCATAGGCAAAAACGTAACATGCTGCATCACGGTGCCAGCCCCTTGTGTGGTGTTAACCAGAAAAATTAATAGGGAATGCAAAGTTTCCAATGCTTTTGACTGTGTCATCCCCAGCTGGTTAACTAATTGGGGAACAATAGGTTAAACTGGTATGTAAAACCCATATAAAAATAAATGCTAAAATAAGATTTATACATATTTTATTTTTGAAATTTAAAAATATCCTCAAAATAACATTAATGTGTCAACAAGTTAGCAGAAGATTTTGCATGGTCTCATTTTAAAGTTGCCTACTTATTTAACCATTCATGTGAAAAAATAAGGACCTACTTCAGATTTCATTTTGTCAAACAGTTCCAGGCAGGGAAATAGTATTTCTAGAAAGAAAATAACCACTAGCAATATATGTTTCACATTAATTACATGGTGGTATTCTTAATTATTCATCTCAGCTACATTTTCATAGTTAATGGACATATGCATGTTAAAATGTTATGTTACATGGTAACAGTTTTCAAATTGAATCATTCTCCATGTTAAAACACATGTTTTTAGAATTTATTTGCTCAAGTCTAAAAATTCAAAAAAGTTGAATTTTGACAACCTACTCCAAAGGGTGTGATTACCATATTTTGATTTGTGAAAGTATTCATGAATATATTCACATATAAATATTAGAAAGGGAGGAAATTGAAGGCAAATGAGTAGAATAAAATTCCTCTTCCATTATATTGAAAAGAAAAAAATAAATGTAGTCAATTGAGTCACATTGCATTCAGTCCTTTTTTTTTTTTTTTGTTCTCACAAGGATTTATTTGTAAACAAACATTGGAAAGAGAACT
Organism: Sylvilagus floridanus; assembly: GCA_949820135.1. NCBI lineage: Eukaryota > Metazoa > Chordata > Mammalia > Lagomorpha > Leporidae > Sylvilagus > Sylvilagus floridanus. The sequence continues at coordinate 15,648,566 of OX463239.1, read as the reverse complement.
AGACACAGAACTAGGGTTTTACATCCAGATCTTACAAATGATATTTTCTAAATATATATCAGAAGCCAGTCACATGCCATATGCCTGGTAACAATAATGAAAATGATATAACCAGTAATTACATATTTCCTCTGTGTTGTGCCTATGTAAAGATGTTTATATGGTGTATTTTGGTTAAGCTACATCATAGCCCTAGGTAGAAGGCAGTTAATTATGCTCATTTTGCGAATGGCTTACAAAAGTGAAAGGTTTGACCCAAATGAGGAAGGCAAGACTTGATCACAGACTATTCAACAGCAAACACCTTGCTGTCACATTGCAGTGTTTATGATAATCTTTTTTTTAAGATTTATTTGTTTGTTTGAAAGGCAGAGTTAACAGAGAGGGAGACACAGAGAGGGAGAGATTGATCTTCCATCTGCTGGTTCACTCCCCAGATGGCTGCAACAGCCAGTGGTAAGATAGGCTGAAACCAGGAGCCAGGATTTTCTTCCAGGTCTCCCACATGCATGGCAGGGGTGCAAACTGTTGTGGAATCTTCTGCTGCTTTTCCCAGGCCATTAGCAGGGAGCTGGATTGGAAGTGGAGCAGCTGGGACTCAAATCAGCGTGCATATGGGACACCAGAATTGCAAGCATTGGCTTTACCCACTATGCCACAATGCCAGCCCCCAACTTATCTAAAATTAATCTTTTACAGAAGTCAGATATGTAAGATGAATGTAATTGGAAAGAACAAGAACTTGAGAGAATCTCTCCCCTTCCCTTCCCACCACCCCTTCCCTTTATAACTCTCTCTAATCTAGCATTACATAGCATACCTGGTAGTATATGTTATTTTTTAATTTATTTTCTCCCCAAAGAAACCTTTTATTTAAGGAATACAGATTTCACACATTTCATAAGTACAACTTTAGGAATATAGTGATTCTTCCCACCATACCAACCTTCCCACCTCTCTTCCTCCTCCTTCTCCCACCTCCAGTCCCACTCTCCACCAAGATCTAGCCTCAACCTACTTCATACACAGAAGACCAACTCTATGTCAAGTAAAGAGTTCAACAATTTGCATGGAAAAAATAAAAATAAAATAAAACAAAAAACTGTTCCTCAACAGTTGAGACAGGAGCTGCTCAAAGTCACTGCATCCTGAAGTCAATTTCACTTCTCTTTTCCTTTTTAAGAATTTAATTAACTTTATTTATTTATTTATTTTTTGACAGGCAGAGTGGACAGTGAGAGAGAGAGGGAGAGAAAGGTCTTCCTTTGCCATTGGTCCACCCTCCAATGGTCGCCGAGGCAGGTGCACTGCGGCTGGCGCACCGCGCTGATCCGAAGGCAGGAGCCAAGTGCTTATCCTGGTCTCTGATGGGGGTTCAGGGCCCAAGCACTTGGGCCATCCTCCACTGCACTCCCTGGCCACAGCAGAGAGCTGGCCTGGAAGAGGGGCAACCAGGACAGAATCTGGCACCCCGACTGGGACTAGAACCTGTGTGCCGGCGCTGTTAGGCAGAGGATTAGCCTGTTGAGCCACAGTGCCGGCCAAGAATTTAATTAACTTTAAAGTACCCAAGAATGACACATGCCCTGCAAACACCTAGACATAACCATAATACAACCCTTTGAGGACAGAGATCAGTGCACTGTCAGTGCACAGTGAATCCTGTTCTCAATTCAACAATTAACACTCTTATGTATGATGTCAGTGATCATCTGAGGCTCCTGACATGAGCTGCCTAGGCTATGGAAGCCCCCTCAATCCACAAACCCCATCAGTATTTAGAAAAGGCCATAAGCAAAAAAGGAAGTTCTCTCCTCCCTTCAGAGAAAAGTACCTCCCTCTTTGATTACCATTTCTCTCCACTGGGGTCTCACCCACCAAGTTCCTTCATGTAGGACATTTTTTGGCTATAGTGTCTTAGTTTTCCATGCCCAAAATGATCTCGTGGGCTTTTCAGCCAGACCATAATGACTCAAGGGCTGACCCTGAGGTCAGAGTGCTATTTAAAGCAATTGCCATTCTATGAGTCTGTTGTGTAGACTGCTTCCCATGTTGGAGCATTTCCTCCCTTTTAATTCGATCTATCATTATTACCAGACCCTTAATCCTATATATTTGATCACCCTGACATTCAAGATGGTATTTTTACCACCCAGCTTAAGAGGATTTGGGTCCCATGGAAAGATTTAAAGTGTACCCTTAGAAGTAAGTATGAAGGAATGTATGCAGAACTATAGAGCTTTACAGTTACAAATATGATGCATTTCATAATTACAACTTTGGGAACATGGTGATTCTTCTCGCCATGCCCACCCTCCCACAAATACTCCCAACCCCTCTTCTTCCTCCCTCTCTTATTCCCACTCTCATATTTTTTTAAGAAGATCTCCATAAAAATGACAATCTTTTTAGGCTTTGGGTTCCTTAATCTGAAAATAGGTTGGAAAATACACACATTATATCATGTATCTAAAGATCAAATAAGATTAAATCTACAGAGAACTCTCTTAAATGTGATTGAATTAAGACATTTATATTTATTATACATTAGATATTAAATGAATAATACCCAATTATTACAAATGCAATTATAAAATGATATTGTGGTATAATAGTAACATGAATCCTGTACAGAAGAAGATATTTAGTTTCACATACTTGGATCATTTACCAGAAGAGAAAAAGATGAAATAATATATATTTCCTATGCCGGTAGAGCCCAAATATCAGATTTTGCTTGTCAATGAAAATTCTTAAGAGAACGTGATGCTTCTAAGTGTCAATATCACTCTCCGGATTCCAGATGGCCCTGGACAACCTATGGGTCCAAAACTATCAACGAGTGTAAACATCATCCAGAGAATAAGCAGGCTGTCCATAATTTAACACTGTGTGTTGAATCTTGTGCTTTCTGTTGAGTTAAAGAAGCAGTGATTGTATTTTCTATAGAATTACCCTGAAATAAGTTCTCATCTTGGACACCAATCCCCTGAAGGGCTAATTCTTTTGAGTGTTGAAATGTGTTATTTTCCACCTCATGCCATAAATATCAGCAAAACAAGCTTCATTATATTCATTAACCAGGCTTAACAAAACAAGGTTGACTTTATTCAGTGCTGATGATCAAAGGGGATAGCTTTTTTTTTTTTCTCTTTTTCCCAGCACTCATTTTCATGATCAGCTACTTTCTTTCTCTGGCAATGTATTTGGATTTTTTGTCTTGGACCATAATTCTAATTCCTTGGACTATGTGTTTAATTCCTTGAGGAAATCAGGAAGTTTATATTCTATGAAAGGAGTCTTTGGTATATATCTGATATTTAAATTCAGGATTAAAATTGGTACAAATTCAGCCTGTGCTAAAGGATGATTATTTTTATTTTTAAAGTCTTATTTATTTATTTATTTAGTCATTGATTCATCCAAAGGCAAACCAATTACAGGTTACCTGGCTATTTAAAAGAAATATTAATAAATCTAAAGAGAGACATAAATTCTAATACAGTTGTAATGGGGGATTTCAATACTCCACTTCAGCAATGGACAGATCAACCAGCCAAAAATCAGCAAGGAAACAATAGAACTAATGGACACTGTAGACCAAATTATTTGAAATAAATTTCATTTGTTTATAAATTGCCCAGTCACAGGTGTTTTGCTACAGCCACACAAATGGACAAAGACAACCCTAACATGAGATACTATTGGCACTGACTGTTAGGCATGACTTAAATGCCCTTCTATAAGTCACATGGTTGGCACAGGCTATCTGGAGTGGCCTTGGTTCTCCAGATAAAGAGATATTGTTACCATTCAGAATAGTCCAAGAGTTTAGAAATGACTTTGTAAGAGCTGAGGGAAAAGTTTAGACTTCTCTCTGGAAAAAAAATAACTCTTTTCTGTAGGTAAGAACATTAATATAATTAATTGAGCATGGTCAGCATTTATTGGGTGTATGTTATGTGCCCCCTTTATCCTGAGCATTTCAAAAGCATGAATTCACGTAATTCCATATACTACCTACCATAATTAACCTCATTTTACACATAAGAAAGTACAGATGTAAATATAATAGTTTTCTAAAATTTTCATAGCTAATAAAATGTGGAGTGGATTTGAAACCAGCAACTACACAGCGCTCTTGTTCCACACACATGAGCTCAGTATTAACTGATATATAAACCTTTTCAGTGTAATAACACAAGTGTAAGGAAAGCGGTAACACAGTAGACCTATTAGCTCTGTATTTGTGTGACTCCAAGAAAGCCTGAAACTGTGATTGATTCAGGGCCAAGCCCTGGGAATGTGGTTCTCTGGATTTTTTTATTATTATTATTATAATGACTGATGAGTTTTGTTTTCACCTGGAACTGTGAACCATGTCATACCAATTTGTCAGATCTGCACAAACATCAAGATTAATGATATACACAAGGTTTCATTGTTAGGGTCCTGAATTCCAGTAACCATTGCTGGTCATGGAGCATAAGGTGTGTTCACAGCCAGCCCTCCCTCCATAAAATCCTCAGGACTCCTGGATTCAGACTGGCTTCCCTAACACAGATATTTCACTCACACTACTGAGAAGGCACTCCTGTGTGGCCCAGGATAAGGAAGGACTCAGAAACAGTCTGTTCTTTGGTGTTGTCAGCCCTAATGAGTGGCTAATACCTGGCGGTTGTCTTGAGACCCTCCCAAACAGGACTAAACTCATGCATGACCTTCTCATTTGAGCCCCTGATTTTTGTCACATTACTGATTCCAGTGCTGGACATTTAGTGCCTCAAAATTAAGAAGGTGTAGCAAAGAAAGGCAAAAGTGGAGGAAAGTATTAGTCATGCTGAGCACTCGACATTGGTAGATTTCCAGCCCGACTCACATGGACGCCTAACTCTTGTGGGGAATATTATATATGTTAAAGTTTCTGATAGATTTTTTCTTCTGTAATGGTTTTGGATAATGGAAACAAGATGGGATGGGGATTGTTCATTGGCAATAAATAGCCACTGGTCATATTACTTGTCTGGGTCCTCTAGAGCTGTTTTAATGTATGGGCCTTCTTTCTCATGAATATCAGAGAACTGAGACCTTCTGCTGGTGCTGACAATAAATCCTGTAGAAATGGTATCCCTCCGTCTAGGTTCCCTTGGGAAATGAGACATCATATGCAGTATATGCCCCTTTTGAGAGTGTCAGAAGAGTGCTATCATGTGAAGGCAGATTTTTTTGCTATTCTACAATAACTATGGATTTTTTACATTAAACTGGAAAACTTGTTTGAACAAAGGGGTCAGACATCAAGAAACCAGTGCATTCACTTAAGGTACATAGCTGCTTGTTTTTTTAAATATGTTCATTTGGTATCTCTTTTTAAGTTTTATCTAAACATTTTGCTTTATTTTCATCATAACTTTGTCAAGGAAAATGTGAAAACTGCAGATTTTGTCAAAGCATAATAAGTGCACATCTTTTACAAACACAATTTCCTACCATTGACATAATGTATAACTTCTTTATAGCTTTAATGATAATAATAAAAATTATATATATATATATTTAAGGTATAAAATGATTTGAGATATGGATACACTATGAAATGTTTAACAGAATAAAGATAATTAACATCACCATAATCTCACATATTTACTCACTTTTTGTCTGTGACTGTGAGAACATAAAATCTATTCTCTTACCAGATTTCAAGTACCCAACACAGCAATGTTAACAATATTCACTATGTTATACATTAGATCTCCAGAATTCATTCATCTTGCAAAACTGAAACTTTGTTTGTTTGTTTGTGTTTTTTTTTTTTTTTACAGGCAGAGTGGACAGTGAGAGAGACAGAGAGAAAGGTCTTCCTTTGCCGTTGGTTCACCCTCCAATGGCCGCCGCAGACAGCGCGCTGCGGCCGGCGCACCTCGCTCGTCCGATGGCAGGAGCCAGGAGCCAGGTGCTTTTCCTGGTCTCCCCATGGGGTGCAGGGCCCAAGCACCTGGGCCATCCTCCACTGCACTCCGGGGCCACAGCAGAGGGCTGGCCTGGAAGAGGGGCAACCGGGACAGAATCCGGTGCCCCGACCGGGACTAGAACCCGGTGTGCCGGCGCCGCAAGGCGGAGGATTAGCCTATTGAGCCACGGCGCCGGCCAAAACTGAAACTTTGTGTCCTCTGACCAGCATCTTTCTAATTCCCTTCCCTCCAGCCCCCGGCGTCCATCAGGCTACTGGCCTCTCTATCTTCTATTCACAGGAGACCATGCAACACTTCTCTTTCTGTGTCTGGATTATTTCACTTATTTAGCACTACCTTTAATAACTTATCTATTCTTTTTCCTGCCTCTTTTTTTGAGACGTATCTATTTTTAATAATTTTTAAAAATTCTGTCTTTTCACTCTATTTGAACAATCTGGCTGAAAAGCTTTCCAAAGAGAAGCTGAGAAAGGCTTTGAGAGAAAGGATAGTCTAACAAACAAGGGAGTTTACAGGATAGTGATTACCATCTATGGAATGTGACATTGAAATGATGTATTGTTATTTGTTCTGTGAAAATTAAAGTTTTCAAGGAAGTCTTGGTCATAATACCCAGAAAGGTAAAAGTACAATTTTTAAGTTAATTTCAGTATTTAAAAAAAAATCAAGCACTCAACATATGTGACTCTTGGTGTGTTTTAAGTACATCTGAAATATTTTGCTCTTCAAGTCTATCCTGTACATTTCTATCTACAAGTTTCCAACCTATCAGTCAGAAAAGTGAATTGACATGTTGTAATCCTAAATACCAATGATCAAAGTTCAACATGGTTTCTGAGCCATGCTTCCATCACACAGGTGTGAAGTGGGATTGAAATCTTGCTAGCCATCTGCCAACCACTCTTCTTACCTTAAAGATGTATTTTACTATTTCATGTAAATAAGAATGGGGCTGTGTTATGCATGAATGAGCTAGACAAAGCTGCCTATGTGCAAACATGCCTTAGTTACAGAGGAGCTCTTGAAATTCTAAACAATTGGGTCTGGTGCTGTGGTGTAGAAGGTTAAGCCTCCACCTCTACTGTTGGCGTCCCATATAGGCACTGGTTCAAGTCCTGGCTGCTCCACTTCCAATCCAGCTCCCTGCTGGGGTGCCATGGAAAGCAGCGGAAGACGCTTCAAGTGCTTTGGCCCCTGTACCTATGTGGGAAACTCAGAGGAAGCTCCTAGCTCCTAGAATCAGTGGATGGAAGATTCTCTCTCTCTTTCTCTCTCTCTCCCTCTTTCTGCCTTTGGAATAAATAAATAAATAAGAGTTCTCTTTTTTAAAAAAATCTAAACAACTTCTTGTTTTACCACCTTGCATACCATGACATATCCAGACATTCAATCCTTTGGTAAAAACAACCTGAACTCCCTCTTTTAAGTGCAAATAACTCTGGGATGAGTGAAGAGGGGATGGGAGCATGCAGAGACCATGTACACCATTTCTTCCTTATGGTTCATCGGTTGAACAGATCAGATTATGCTAGACAACTGAGAAAGCTTAAAGGGAACAGGAGACAGAATAGAAAAACCACTTAGAAGAAGCAAAGGTCAAAATTTCAACAGGCCTGAGGACTGGGTCAGGGCCTTGGTTCAGTGGGTACTGTGATGTGAAGCTCTGGTAAGAGAGGATTAGTCAAGTGTCTGGACAAATGAAAAGACATTCAGAAAAAGTCAGGCCAGAGCTGGTGGATGCAAAAGGTGCGAAGGCACTTTGTGTTTAGAAAGAAGACAAATCATCTCATGGTTAAAGAACTCGTTCTTCATTTCAAGGATAAAGATGTACCACATAGATGCAATGGCTAATACACTGATTACAGCATATTGAGATGTTTGTACATTATGAAAGGTGCAGTATCCAGGTATTCAGAATTGGAACTGCAAGTATTACCCTCCTGTCATTCGAGGCATCTCTTGCAACAGTCTACTTGGCCTGAGCTGCCAGTCCACCCAGCTCTGGTAAAGTCCTGAGTTGTCATGGAAACCACTTTCCTGAGACCTGGCTCCATGCCTGCAGACTATGGGTACTGATTTGACTTTTAAAAACATACATTGATAATGCAAGAAAAATAGCTTAAAGATTATTGAAAGTTGTCCCATAATTACTCTGTACATCTTTTTTACCCTTCCATTGACCTCAGCTGGGAAAAAAACAAAACAAAACAAAACATGTCTTGTTTTAGAAAAGAACTATGTTTTAAAAGTGCTATTCATATGTTTACTTACCTATTCCTTAATGTACACTTTCTATAAAAGCTACCTGCATACACAGAACTCTTTGGGGCTCAATGTGGTACAAGGGCTTATGCCTTCACAGCAGAACCACCAGAATGCATCTGATGGATAGAAGTTGGATCAGTCACAGTGTGGTTTATCAATCTCATCCCAAGGCAGGCCTTGATGCCTGACCCTACGGAAAGTGCCCTTGTGCCTTCTGGCTTTCAGATGACCCACTGTCACACTGTGGATGGATGATCTCTGGTGCAAAATGGTCAAGGAAAAGCCCACAGGCAGGTATGTTTCCTGAGGCTGTACACTTTTCCCCATGTGTGCTCTGTTTCCTGTGTGCTATTGGTAGCAGGAGATGTCTCCTTCTGTTCTCATTTTTCCCTTACTAGATCAGAGGGACAGTGTGGCACAGGGATGCCTCAAGTTGGAGCCACAGATGAACTGACTGGGTCCCTTGACCTCCACATTCATCTTGGGAAGGAACTCCGGGTCTTCCACTGCCTCTTGCTGTGAGCATGTAGTGCTTTATAGGAAATACACGCTATTGGAGTTCACAAACTCCCTCTTCATTCAGGGTGAGTCTGCACCACCTCAGGCTAAATATTACTTGGAGCCCAGGTCCTGTGGTGTCTTTGTTCCCAGGTGCAAGTATCTTGTCCATCTTGTTGTGGTGTGCTTACTGCTACGTCTGGACATATCTTGGAAATCTTGGTGGCTGTCACCCTGGGACTTTTCTGCATCCCTTTCACTTAACCTCCCTGTTCACATATGAGAAAAAGAGATCTGGAGAAGAATAGTGGTGGAGGTAGAATTTGAACTTCCATTTGCCAAATGTCAAAACCATTGGTCACTGTAACCTTCTGTGGCACTATGATTTGTCACATGTATGTTTTGCTCTGTCATGGCCTTGGTCAGAAGCTAAAGGATGGGCCACAGTGGAGCAGGGAATGGCATCCAGGGTCCCAACTCTGACTGCTGCCAGGACTGAGATTTAGATCTGGATTGGGGGTAGGGAGGTGAGGAACTGCCTTCTTGGGAGGATTCTTACAGCCTCTGAAGTGCAAAAAAGCTTTCCCTAGGATTAAGAGCAGTTGGTACCAGCATGATTCATTTTCTTGCCTACTATTTAAGATCTTTCCCCTCATGAGCATTGCCTCCAACATCAAGCATTCATTGTTAGAGGGAAAAGACACAGCAGAAGACAACACCAGAAACAAAAGTCATCCCAGAAGGAAACAGAGAGCCAGGACATGAAGTATATTCACTAAAAAAAAATGTGGTACATATACACTATGGAATACTACTGAGCTGTAAAAAAGGATGAAATCTTGTCTTTCACAACAAAAATGGATTTTACTGGATACCATTAAACTTAGTGAAACAAGCCAATGTCAAAAGCACAAAGACCACATGTTTTCCTTGATCTGTTGGTAACCAATAGAGCATAAAATAATGTAATGTGTATGAGCAATATTGACATTTTGAGAATTGATTATTGTTTACAGCCCCTTGTCTCTACTATTGAGGAACAGTGTTTTTTACTTCTTACTATTTATTGAATTCTTTACTTGGTGGATGGCTAATCTTATGATCATAAAATAAATGGAAAATACATTATTGTAAAAATTAAAATAAAGAATAAAATGAGAGGGAAAAGGGAGTATGGGATCATGGGTAGGAGGGAGATAGGGTGGGAAATATCACTATGCACCCAAATCTGTATATATAAAATACATTACATTTGTTCATGTTACATACATTGTTAAAGGGAAAAATATTCAGTTTTTTTTTTAAAAAAAGAATAATGCAGCTTGGCAGACAAGGGTGACAGTTCATGCCCGTTACAGAGAGAACAATGACCTGAAAGTTAAGCACATGGTGATGAGAACTTCCAAGAGGTGAGAGAGATCCCACAGTGTTCCATGTCTTACCAGACAGTGAGGAGTAGCAAGAAATGAGGGGTAGATCTAACAAGAAGTGAGCACCTAGCTCACCTCCTGAGTGTCTGGAGTAGCACACACATTTCCCACTCACCTGGTTGTTTAATCCTCTCAAAAGTCCACAGGAAATTGATGACTTGAGTCACCCAGCAAAGGCTGATGCTGAAGAGAACTGAGAAACTAGTCCAATAGCAAATACTTAGGGAATATAGAAATAGACTTTAACCCATGTCTGTGGCCTGTCAACCTTACACTAGGTTTATACCAGCTTCAGAGCTTTCAGTGATTAAACAACTGTTAGTCTTAACAGAGAGGGAACCACTGCCCAGACCTAGGACAGGAAGAAGATACACTTGGCTCAAGACGATCTTGTTATAGAGAGAGTAGAGTAGGAGATACCACAGGAGATACTGGCCATTACTGTGGTGAAGGAGTGTTCAAGGAGGCTCCCATGGAAGGAAGTGTTTGCCCAGAAGAGAGATTGTGTATTTTTTTTTTTTTTTTGACAGGCAGAGTGGTCAGTGAGAGAGAGACAGAGAGAAAGGCCTTCCTTTTCCATTGGTTCACCCCCCAATGGCAGCCGTGGCCGGCGTACTATGCTGATCCAAAGCCAGGAGCCAGGTGCTTGTCCTGGTCTCCCATGCAGGTGCAGGGTCCAAGTACTTGGGCCATCCTCCACTGCACTCCCAGGCCACAGCGGAGAGCTGGACTGGAAGAGGGGCAACTGGGACAGAATCTGGCGCCCCGACCGGGACTAGAACCCAGTGTGCCGGCGCCGCAAGGTGGAGGATTAGCCTATTGAGCTGCGGCACCAGCCGAGATTGTGCATTTATGCCCAATCAAATGTGAGGATGTACATGGAACAGAAGGGAGGTACTTTGTGGAGATCAGTGAACAGGTGCGCAAGGCAGCAGGGACTTTGGGGGTGGAAGACTGTATGTGAAGGAGCAGAAGTGACTTTTACAGATGAACAATCTTAACCACTAGCACAATGTTCCATCCAGAACCCATCAGAAGCTTTGGAGCTAGAGATAAATGTAACCATGGGCAGTAGGAGTAAATTTGGAAGCTACCTGTCAACTAAAGACTACTGAAAATATATTGGAGAGAATCTGTCCATATCTACAGGATTGGCTATCACCAATGTTAACTGATTTCAAAGGCAATGTCAATTAAGGAGAAGTTTGCTGAAGGGGCCAGAAATGTCAACTAAAGGATGAGAGGCAGCATTCCTGGGCTCCACCCTCCATTCTGACTCATGACAACTAAAAATGTCTCCAGACATTGCCTTATGTCCTCTAGGAGAGCAATATCATTTCCAGCAGAGAGTCACTGCTCTAGAGAATTACATTAAATGACAGAACTATTTATTATAGGCAGTCATCCTTTACAGCACACTTACGTCATTTCAATATTTCTCTGCAGTTAGCAATTTTAGGTAGATTCATATTATTTAGATGAATTCATAGAATTGTGAACAAGTGAAAAGCTGAATGAGCTGAACATGAGCAACTCTTCCTAGATCTGTAAGAAAAGTGAACTTGCAGGGCAAACCGCTGCCCCCAGCTGGGGAGACTGACAGGCAAGTGGAGAGGATCGCAATTTACTGGAGCAGAAACCCAGGAGCTGCAATCTCCCCAGGAATCCACGCAGGGCAGGCGAAACTGACCTGTGATTGATGGAATTGCTGCGATTCTGTGTTGACGTTTCTGAAAGATTAAAAGCTCCAGGGGATCCAATCATTGAGGAACCCCCACAATTTTTGTGGGTTTTTCCCTCCTGAGGCTCTACCAGATTGTTAAAGTGAAGATCAGAGAAAAAGGCTCCCATACTTCCAGCAGGGTCAGGGGAAAAGAGAGCATTTTGAAATGGCAATGGAGCCTTTGTTCTCAACAAAGCCTGCTCACAAGAGGAACTATTTAACCACAGCCTCACCTTAGTCTAACTGTTCTGAAGCAAGGGGAAGCTCAAGGCCAGCCAGCTCTAGTGCATCTCCCACCTAAGGAGAGGGTGAGGGCTGAGAAGCACATGTGCACTCACAGCCCTGAGACAGGGACTCACTCAACAATTGAGGCCTGATCCTGGGATTAGGGAACGCTTTCCTTCTCCCCATACCTCACTGCCCATTGAGAAGTGACTATTTAACACTATTTCTTTTATATGGTACATTATGTCTGGCTATCAAGAAAAAAAAATCACAAGACAAACTAATAGGTAAAAAAGAGTTTGAAGGGGTAGAGTAAGCACCAGAACTAAATTCAGGATACAGCAAGGCTTCTGGAATTATTAGACCAGGAATTTAAAGCAACCATGATTAACATACTAAAGGCTCCCATGCGTAAAGTAGACCACATACAAGAACAGAGAGGTGGCTGGCGCCGTGGCTCAACAGGCTAATCCGCCTCGCGGCGCTGGCACACCAGGTTCTAGTCCCGGTCAGGGCGCCGGATTCTGTCCCGGTTGCCCCTCTTCCAGGCCAGCCCTCTGCTATGGCCCTGGAGTGCAATGGAGGATGGCCCAAGTGTTTGGGCCCTGCACCTGCATGGGCGACTAGGAAGAAGCACCTGGCTCCTGGCTTCGGATCAGCATGGTGTGCCGGCCACAGCATGCTGGCCGCGGCAGCCATTGGAGGGTGAACCAATGGCAAAAGGAAGACCTTTCTCTCTGTCTCTCTCTCTCTCACTGTCCACTCTGCCTGTCCAAAAAAAAAAAAAAAAAAAAAAGAACAGAGGGGTAATGTAAGCAGAGAGATGGACCATCTAGGTAGAACCATAAAGAAATACTACAGTTCAAAAACACCATCACTGTCACAGTCACTGCGATGGCCTGATTGACTAGACATGACTGAGGAAAGAATCTCTGAACCTAACACTATATCAATATAAAATCCCCAAACTGAAATGGAGCAAAAGCTGGAAAATGGAACACAATATTCAAGAACTATGAGACAACTACAAATGGTGAGATTTGTGCGTAAGGAGAATATAAGGAAGAAGAGAAAAGAAAAGAAGAAATAATTTGAAACAATAATGACTGAAAATTTCTTGAATTTAATGTCAGATATTAAACCACAATCTCCCAAAACCCCAAACAGGGAAAATGCCCAAAAGGTGATATGTAGACATGTCATTGTCAACCTACAGACTTATCAGAGATAAAGAAAAAATGGGGAAAGGAATCAGACGAAGTGAAATTTCTGTTCTTCCCAAGTCTCTGATATCTATTTCTAAAGAGCAGGGAGGGGCTGTTCAGTTGGAAAGAATGCCTAAGCTCAGGAAAACACAAGGCAGGAATATCATTTGAGAGCAAAGGGATTTGAACCTGAGAACATCTAAGCAATCAAAGTCTTTGATGTTCCTGTTCATCAGAGTTGTCTTTGTAATGCCAGATAACTGTGTTGCACCATCCAGTTAGGCAATGCTATGCAGAACATGGGAATGAATACAAAGTATTAATGGGATTAAATGAACCAATTTATTTCTCTAATACCTCTGTAGTCTCTAGATTTCTTTGTCCACCATCTCTAAATAGTTTATTTATTTAAAATAAGCAACAAAACCTCCTACTCCATGCATCCTGGTAGGTTGAGTCTTGGACCCTTCATCAAATGGAACTCTTTCGAGGCTGTTCAGAAAATAAGTTCTTACTAGAATGAAGAGTAGGGTGTCCACAAAAGTGGCCAGAAAGGATACTAACAGGATGGTAGGAAGCACCAGTTAGTGGCAAGCAACAGCCAAAGATAGGGAAACCATGCGGATCTAGACAAACCCATGAACCAGGGACATGGCTGGAGTGATTCCAAGGAAAGAGGAGAGGTAGGAACGAAATGCTTTAAATTATCACACATGTTTATTTCATAAACTTTAGGCTGCATGATAATAAAATTAGTTGATTTTAGTTTACTCAGTATTTGGGTCGCTTATTCCATTTAAGCATTAAAATAGCTATAATTCCTTTACAACAATAAGGACAGTTCTGAGGATTAATATTTTGAAGGGAATCCACCTTGCATAATTTATCCATAAAAATAGTTTTCTAGAAAATGTCAAAGACCTAACAAATGACTGATAGAACACTTTATTTCAATTAATCCTCTAAACATGAACATTAATAAACTGAAAATATTTGGAAGAAAAACAGGAATACAGAAAAGTTGGCATATTATTCCTTTTTTCATCCTCCAAAAAATAGTTGTTGGAAAGATGAAAAGGGGACAGTTTTAGTTAGACATAAGTGCAAAATTATAGCATTGGATGAAGAAATAATTTGATTCTGTCAGCAAGCTGCAGCAGCTGGAATTCACATCCTCGACTCTCTGTAATTCTCCATCTTAAAATCAACCACATCTCATGCAATTGGATGCATTTAAAAAAAAAATAAGGACTCAATTAGATAAGAATGTATACACTTAAATTATCTACTCAAATATGTTTTGAACCCTAACTACAACTTGAAAATAAGAATTTTTTTTGGTGCTACATTAAGCACAGGTGAGAGTTCTTTTGAAACATTAGTACATATCTGTTAATTTCCTTTTTTAAAAAAAATGTTGGTATACCCCATAAGCTACGTAATTGTCACAATAGTTGGAATGGTCCCTCACTATAACTAACATGGTGAAGTTGGCTTTCCTGGAATTATTCCCCTATACTGATCTTTTTAAAGATTTATTTATTTACTTTAAAGTCACAGGTATAGACACACACACACACACACACACACACACATACACACACAGATCTTCCACTCACTGGTTCACTCCCCGGTGGCTGTCACAGGCTGTGGCTTTACCTGCTATGCCACAATGTCATCCCTAGTCCTTATACTATTTGGCCCCAACCACATGAAATGAAAAACTTGTAATTACTTAACTGAGAATATTTTAATCATGAATTATTATAAACACGAATTTCCTATAAGTATACATTACTATCTATACGACATTTTTCCTAAGCATTTCTAAAATGGAAGCCATATGATTTATAATCTGTTTATTGGCTCATTTGCTGCTTGTTCTCAAGACTCATGCATGTTTTCATTTGGTTTGGTTTCTCTGACTTGTAAAGATTAATGTAAAAAAAATTTAGACAAACCATTAAAAAAAACTTTGCAATTAATTGTATTCATTTTCACAGTGACTTGCAATAATTAGGAAACAAAGAAAATGGTACCCTACTGTGATTTTTTTTTTAGCAGAGCAAATATATCATCTGTAACCAGTCATGCAAGATTGAGTTTAGAGTAATAAATACTGAAAAATAGAATATTTCAATTTATATTTTCTTAAGGGAAGTAACAATACTTGTTTTTCCCTTCAAAGAAATGATTTATACTATAAAGTCTTTATCTTTAACTGAGCTGGTACATGAGGAAAGATGAAAGCTAATGTAAGTACATAGCACTACAGCATTGCTTTGCATTCATATGCTCAAGAAAATGGCCCAAGCTTAATGTTTTCTCTTGCATGTTCAAGTCCATGAGAAGTTCAAACAACAACTGATTTCCCCATCTCATTTTTCTCAACCACCTCAAATGAATGTACTTAGTTCATTGATTTATATTATGTCAACAGACAATACAAAATAAACATGCTTTATTTGTGAGAGTCAACACCACACAACCATCTGGATGAATATCAGATAATTATGTCTGCTGAAAATAAGCCAATCCCTAACAGGTTACATTTGGTTATATCTTATCGATATACCCTTGAAATGGCAAAATTATAGACATGATGAGCAACTGAGTAATTTACAGGGGTCAAGTATGGGAGGGAAATGAATGTGGCTACAAAAGGGCAGTGCCAGACATTCTTATGACAGGAATGCTCTGTATCTTGGCTGTGTCAGTGTCAATGTTTTAGTATTGTATCATTAAAAGGTACACAGGAACTCTTATTTATTTATTTATTACAACTGTATATGAATCCACAATGCTCTCAAAATAAAAAGCTCAATTTTTAATTGAGGGCTGGGCTGAGTCTGTGATTGTAAATTTAAAAAAAAACCTGATAGTACATTACTGTAAAAATTAAAAGAAAAATAAGAAAAGAAGGGGGTGGTTAGGACTAAGGGAAAAAGGGAGTAATGGAGGGAATGAAGGTATATTGGTAAGTATTATTGTGTTCTTAAAACTATGTATATGAGATGCATAAAATTTGTTTCCTTTATATAAATTAAAAATTAAAAAGTCATATGACAAAGTGATGTCTGAAACAGCAGTTAAGATGGTGCCTGTGATGCTTGCATCCCCATCAGCATGTCAGAGTTTTGAGAGATGGCTCTGCTCCAATTCCAGTTTCCTGCTGATGCACACCCTGGGAATCAGCAGGTGATTGCTAAAGTACTTGGCAGTACTAAAGTACTAAAAAGCACTAAAATACTACAGTATTCCATATGGGAGACCTGGCCTTAGTTGCTGGTTTTTAGCTTCAGCCATGGCCATTGTGGGCATTTGGGGAGTGAAACAACAGGTGAGATCTTTTTCTCTAACTTTCAAATAAATAGATTTTTGCTATTATTTGACAGGCAGAGTTAGACAGTGAGAGAGAGAGAGAGAGAGATTTATGGACAGTGAGAGAGAGAGAGAAAGGTCTTCCTTCTGTGGGTTCACTCCCCTAATGGCCACTATGGCCGGCACTGCACCGATCCGAAGCCAGGAGCCAGGTGCTTCTTCCTAGTCTCCCATGCAGGTGCAGGGCCCAAGCACTTGGGCCATCCTCCACTGCCCTCCCGGGCCACAGCAGAGAGCTGGACTGCAAGAGGAGCAATCGGGACTAGAACCCGGTGCCCCTATGGGATGCTGGCGCCACATGTAGGATTAACCAAGTGAGCCACAGAGCCAACCAAAAATGAAAAAAAAAATTAAAAACTGTATGACACAGAATGTAAAAGAGAAAAAAGGACTCAGACAGAGGTGGGTGTTGTGTCTAGCAGTTAAGATGCTGGCTGGGACACTTGCCTCCCATATTGAGTGCCTGGGTTTGATGTCCCATATTGGTCCTGACTCCAGCTTCCTGATAATGCAGACCTGGGAGGCAGCAGTGACGACTCCATTGACTAGGTTTTTACCACACACATTGAGACCTGAGTTGAGTTCTTGACTTTTGGCTATAGAGAAGGGCCATTTGGGGCATTAGGAGGGTAGTGAATAAGAGTTATCTGTCTGGTTTCATTTCTTTGTCTCTTAAGAAATAAAAATGCCAGCACCGTGGCTCAACAGGCTAATCCTCCGCCTAGCGGCACTGGCACACCGGGTTCTAGTCCCGGTCAGGGCGCCAGGTTCTGTCCCGGTTGCCCCTCTTCCAGGCCAGCTCTCTGCTGTGGCCAGGGAGTGCAGTGGAGGATGGCCCAAGTGCTTGGACCCTGCACCCCATGGGAGACCAGGAGAAGCACCTGGCTCCTGCCATCGGATCAACGCGGTGCGCCGGCCACAGTGTGCCTGCCTCGGCGGCCATTGGAGGGTGAACCAATGGCAAAGGAAGACCTTTCTCTCTGTCTCTCTCTCTCACTGTCCACTCTGCCTATCAAAAATAAAAAAGAAGAAATAAAAATAACAAGACAAAAAAATAGGAAATGCAATTCTAATTGAACTGCTCAGCAAGAAATGTTAAAAGGTATTCATCAAGCAGAAGATGCTCTCTCGCTCTCTCTCTCTCTCTCTATATATATATATATATGTATATAGTGAAATATATAGTGAAATGTATCTTGAGCTACATAAAGAAAAGAAGAGCACAGGAGAAATAACAGGTTAAGTTAAATAAGAATTTTATTTTTCTTATCCTTAGCTGTTCTAAAATACTACTGTTTTAAGCAATAATTGTTAGTGAAATGGTGCCATCTTATCCGGGGCACCATCTCAACCCCGGATGCCATCTTAGGCTCTGGCCCAGATAAGTTCAGCCTCTCCAGAATCTAGCCTGGCTTATGTGGAGTCAAGTGACCAAACGGCCCAACCACAAGCATCAACTCCACTCTACCGTAACAGGATTAACTGCTCCCACTCCCTCACCGCTGCAAGGCTATACAAGGCCTGCTTTCCCACACAGGCTCTCTCTTTTCATTCTCTCCCTCTGGCCTGTCTGGTTCCTGCCCCCTAACAATAAACCTTTCCTTTAACCCTGGTGTTTGGTATGTTTTTGATGGCCTTTCGTTGGTGCCGCGACTTGGATCTATGCTCTTCCATCAACCTTGCTTTGGGATCCTGGATTCCTGACAACCACAAAACTCACCCCCAGACCTCCTTCTTCACCACCAAACACTCTCTGATTCCCATTCACACACTGGCCCTCCAAATCCAGAGGTAAGACAAGGAACGGGGAGTTCTCTCGCTGTGACCTCTACCTCGGGTTGTGGTTTTGCTCTCCATCATCTTAAAGTCCTGGTACCAGGCACCCCAACCCCCATGGGCTTTACACCTCTCCATGGGTTTTCTGCCTCAGGTAACAGCTGGTTATGACCCCACCCTCTGCTCTGCCCCTTACTCTCCTCGGCAGTCTGCCATGATACCAAGGACACCTGCTCTCCGCCAGTCCAAGTCCTCAGGTTGCTCTGGAAGTTTCTGCTTCCCACATTCCATCCGACACTCCCCTCAGTTGTCTACTAAATAATCTTGTTCCTCTCAAGACAGCCAGATCTCAAATGCCAACGCCTCATCTTTCTTTGTGATCATGCGTGGTCCATGAATGATCTCAACAACCAGTCCACATGGCCACTAAACAGCATATTTGACCCTGGCATCATTCAAGATCTTTACCACTTCTGTGAGCATTCAGGAAAGTGGAAGGAAATTCTCTGTGTTAAGGCTTTCTCCTATCTCTGCTCTAAACCTTCTCTCTGCATCTTGTGTTCTCGGGCTCAGGTCCTCTTAGCTTCCAAGTTTCCCACCCAAGATCCAGAGCCTGAGCCAAAACACTTCTCTTTTAGTTTCAATCCTAAATGAGCCACCACCCTGCAGCCCTTCACCTTACCACTCCCACCCACAGGCACCAGCTTAGCCCCTCCCAGCTCAGGCCCCACCACAGCCACCTCCCACTCAACAACCTCAGAATCCATCGTCCACTCCAGCACTGTCCACCCCAGCTCTATCACATTGATACCTCCCCCTCCTGCCCAGACATTCCAGGAGGCAACATCTGCTTCTACTCCAGCACTCACTGTACCTTCCCTGGCCTGATCTCAAGTCTCTTGCTCACCCTTATCTCAAAACCAGTTTTTGTTTATTTCTAGTTCTCCCACTCCAGGAGGACTCGAGGAGACCTGGTGAGGTACGGAAAACATTTAGAGGAGCAGAGAGAGTAGGAGACCTTCGGGAACTGGGGTAAAGGAAAACTTCATTGAGGCATGGAACCTAGATCCAGTTGCCTTGCTCCAGGCTACACCCACTCTCACTAATAAATTAATCTCTGAGGAAGGAAGAACAGAATGCAATTTTTGAGTGACACTCTACTGGGCTGAAAACCCATCAAAAGACCTTATTTGCAATCCTTTATCCTGTCCGGCTTGCTCATGATAAAGACTCATCAGAAGGGTAGGATAGGTAACTTGTTTACAGTAAACTGTGAGCTCAGAGGATGGAATCCCCACTTTATTGCTATTCTTATGGTAAAATTGGACCAGGAGGAGAAGGGGTGAAGATGAGTTGGAGGACTGGGCCAATGGTTAGAAGGTAAAAACTACTTGAGTTTGAGCAGGTGGTCCTCTCCCCCACCTAACACTGTATGATTATTCAGAATTTTCTATACAGAAAAACTCATCTATCCACAAGAGATGAGGGTCTGTCTCCCAGTTTTGGTTGGGATCAGCTTCACAGCCTCCCTCTTCTCAGTAGTAATCTCAGGAACAGCTTTGGGCCACAATATTATCTCAACCAACCAATTTCAGAAACAATTCCAACAGTTACAAGAGGAGGTCACTGGGTCCATTGAGACCTCACCTGACACCATCCCGGGTCTCCAAAGCCAAATCACCTCACTAACAGGCGTGGTACTACAGAACAGATGGGCTTTAGACCTTCTAACAGCAAAAAAGAGGAGGGGCAACTAGTGTTTTTGTGGGAGAATAATGTTGCCATTATGTTGATGAATCAGGCCAGGTAGAGCAAAATGTTAAAACGCTCCAACCTATTAAACAATCTGCCCTAGAGTCCAAAACCCCCACCTTTTTCCCTCCCTTTGGAGCCCTCTCATTACTTGGTTAATGCCACTCCTAGAACCACTGGTTGCTATTCTCACCCTGGCTTTTATACTACTTTGTTAAGTGTTTACAGGAGGTAATAATGGAAAAACCAAAGCCTTCGCCAACCAGGCAGTCAACCAAATGCTACTACAAGGATATACTCAGCTCCTCTCCCAAGAGATCACCATTTGAGATGTTGCCACATACCAGCAGAGAGTGACTCACTGCCCCATGTCAGCAGGAAGCAGCTCTAGAAGATAGATCATCATCCCTCCACCCTTCCTAGGCTACTGGGGCCGATGTAATCCCATACAACACTTGCCTTGGAAAAAAAACAAAAGGCGGAGAATGTTGTTGAAGTGGTGCTGTCTTATCTCAGGTGCCATCTCAAGCCCCAGACATCCTGTTAGGCTCTGGCCTAGTCTGCATCTTGTACAGTAAGTCTGGCCTCTCCAGAATTCAGCCTGGCTTACTAGGAGTCAGGTTGACCAAATGGCCCAACCACAGTGTCAACTCCACCTCCACTCTAATGGGAGTCACTGCTCCCACTCCCTCATCCCTGCTTTCTCACACAGGCTCTCTCTTTTCACTGTTTTCACTCTCCCTGCAGCCAGTTGGGTTCCCTCTTCACCACTGACAATAAACCTTTCCTTTAACTCTGGCGCTTGATGTGTTTTGTGCTGGCCTTTCAATAATAGTAACAGTTTACTGGGTGATTAGACATCAGTGGAGCACAGTGCCAGAGAAAAATTGGAAATGCTCTATTGCAACGTACCTATACCACCTGTTAAATACTATGGGGTTATTTGAAACTTAATACTGTATCACAAATGTCTTGGCAATCACTTAAAATTGAAATATGAGAAACAAATAGAAACAATATGCTAATAGAAAAGAAAACAGAAGGGGCCAATGTTGTGATGTAGCTGGTAAAGCCTCTGCCTAGAGTGCTGGCATCCTGTATGGATTCAGGTTTGATTCCCAGCTGCTCCAATTATGACCTAGCTCCCTGTTAATGTTCCTGTAAAAGTAGAAGAAGATGGCCCATGTGTTTGGGCCCTTAAATCCACATGGAAGGCCCATTTAAAGTATGTAACCACTTCAATAAAGTGATAAAGCATCTTCAACATTCTAAAGGCTCCCTCATGTTTCATTTTTATTATTCAAAAGCAGTGATTGTTATAACCTCCATTATCATAGATTATTGTTGCAAATGTTTAAACTTCCTATAAATAGAATGATGCAGTATTCACTTGTGAGCCTGACTCTTTGCAGTCATCTATGTTGGTGCATATGATAGTAGCTTGTTGTTTTGTTTCTCCTGTGTGTTATTCCATATGCATTATTTGAATATGTCACACATTTTTGACCCTTACACTCTCAGTAGACACTTTGATTATTTCCAGTTTTGGTCCATTAAGAATACTGTACCATGGATATTAGTGTACTTGTCTTTTATTGAATGAATTTTTCCATTAGGCCAAGTTCTTGTTTTTTCAGAGCTTGTGCTGCCTTTGCTTTCTGGGAACTCCATCACTGGGCCTATCCTTGCAGGGAGATTCTACTTTCTATGCAATTGCCACAAAGGCTGACCTTGTAATTTGCTTTGTCTGGTGAAATATAGCAGAAAGAGTGTGTGTTACTTATGATCAGAAATTCTAAGAGCCATTGTATGGTTCTGTCATTGTGCACTGACATTTCCCGCTGATACAAGACTAGAATAGAGACTAGTTCTCAATTCTGGATACTAGCATGATGAGCAGGTGAAGCAGATCCATAGTTGACCTGCAGTGGACATTAACGAGAGCAGCTGAAATCTGGGGATTATTTTTTTACTACAGTAAAAATTTACATAAGTTGATTGATATAATTCCTCTCTGTATGTTCACAAGCACTTTATAACTCCTCTGTCATAAAATGTCACAAATTCTAATGAAGTCTGCTGCTTTATTCCATATGCTAGGCTGTTGACCATTATTGTAAATGCAATACCTAGTACTTCAGTGAACAAATGTGGACTTTCAATACACAGTTACTCAGAGGGAATGACTTTAGCATGAGTCCTGGGTTGTAAAAGGCAATTTTTCTAGATGTCCCTTCCCACAGTTGATGGTCTGGAGTGCAGCATCATTTCCTGTTGTCTTTAGCTTTTCTTACATGGTGTTTAAATTGACCACTTCTCATTACCCATTCCTGATCTCTATGGTATCCTTGATATTGAGCAGTGTGGTAACTATGGTAACAGTGAAAAACAGTAGCTTAGCAACAAGTACAGAGGTCAGATTTGGAGTTTTCAATAAGAGTGCCAGAGAATTGCCCAGTCTATGTTATCTGGCTAGCAGTTCTATGTAAAACCCCATTCATAGGGCTTACATTTCTTGCCCTGACTCACAACTTACTCACTCAAAAAAAGATTCTTACCCACAGAGTGTTTTTGAGAAAAATCAACTAGCCATAGTTGTTTAACTTCTCAGTTGCCTGACGTGGTGATGCCAACTGGGGCAAACCAGAGGCTGGTGAAAGCCCTCAAAATAATGCTATGGAGGATGGAAATTTAATACCATGCTTTTAAAGGCTATCACATATTCTTGGGATCTATAGAGCATGCTCATGTACAGGACTGTTGGCATGCTCAGAAAAGACCCAAAAAGGTGATAAATCTGTGTCTTTGTGCAATTAGAAATTAAAGAGTAAAAGTTAAGGAAGCATTGTAAACTGTCTGGGAACACACACACACACACACACACACACACACCAAGCTGTTTAGCAATATATGCTTTAAAAAACACTTATTATGTGTCAAAATACTATAAAACTCCTAGAATAAGTAATAGGAGAAGGTCTTTACAACCTTAGATTTGTCAGGAATTCTGAGCTATGTGATCAAATTTGTATGTGATCAAATTGCACAGAAATATATGAACAAATGCAGATAAAATAAGTGGATTGAAAATAGGCAGATAATGGATACAGTTTGTAGTCTAGTTGCCAGTATTGTTCTGGTGACAATTTTCTTGCTTTTATGATTTACTATGACTGCATAATATGTCACCTTTGGGGGATAATTGTGAACGGCTGGCTACATGGGTGTCAATGTGGAATTTTTGACTTCTATAACTACTTCAAAATACAAATTTTAACTAATGGAATGAGAAACAATCCTAACTTTCGGATGTTGCTATTGGCTTCTTCTCTATGTACCTGGGACACTGCCTCCACTGGACCTGCTCCAGGGTTGCAATGTGTCCATCCTTCGACATTTTGTGCTCTTGTTTATTCTCCTGGCCTATTAGCAGATTCAGGCAATGCGCCCCTCACACCTACCTCCCACCCAAAGTCAAGCATTTCCTATGCCCCTTTCGGAAAGTGCTGCTCTCAGGAGCCTGGTGTTTGTGTTCCCTAATGTAAGGAGAAATTTGATACATCAATTTTGGATGGTGAGATGTGCAGCCTTGCTCTGGAGAGCACTCTGCTGGGACACCGGGCTGGTAACTCCTCTACCCTACACCCTCTGATCTGTTTGCCTGGTCTCTCTGAGTCCCAGATCTGTCAGATAAGGCTAAAAATATCCTGTCTGCCTGAAGAAAGAGCTTGCGCTGTGATAATCTGAGAGGAGAAACTGAGTACTTCTACTTTTTCCTGCAGTAAACCACACATTTGAAGGGTTTCACTAAGGGAGAATTCCTCACTCCTCATTATCCACAAAACTAAGCATACCCTCTTCTCTGTTGAGAAATTTAGTTCACTCAGATGAGAGCTAATAGGGCAACGTGGGGATACGCAGTAGACTCTGAACAAGCTCAAGTCTAGATGGGGCAATGTTGCTGCATTTGTCTGTGTGGGGCCCTTACTGCTCTCCAGCTTATTGCTGCATGCTAAGGAGGATCTTGACTCAGAGCAGTCTTATATTCAGAAATAACCACATTAAACAAAGTGGCCTAGATAGAAACTCATGGTAAATTTTACTCCTTCCACATATTGGCTTACTATCTGCAGAAGCTAGGTGATGGCTCCATTGGAAATCCAAGTGGTAAATCCACATTGAGGGTGGAGTCTAGGAGACACAGACCGACTGAAGCCTTGAAATACACATGTTGAGTGAACAGGCTTGTTGACAGAACTCTGAAGATCACTGTTTAGCAAAGATCATTCCATCAACCAGGGACCACTGTTGCCATCTCTGGGGTCATTGTATTTCAAAATTAAGAACATAACACTGCATTGACATGATTTGCAGAGGGGTCATGATACCAAAAGACAATAGACAGAAAGCCTTCAAATTACAACCATCACACATAGTGGACACCCTCATGTCACATTATCAATGTAGCTAAGAGAAAGGGGGGTATTAGTGTAAGGAGTTGACCAAAAAAGCCACAGAATTGTATATCCTGTAGGTATCTTAAATAAATATAGAAAGAGAAAACCAAAACATAGGTTAAACAAATGGCTTATCTGTAATATAGTTTGTTTAGCTTTTAAATGCTGTCTTGATTCACTTTTTTAAAAAGATTTATTTATTGCGGCTGGCATTGTGGTATAGTAGGGAAAGCTGTTACCTGCAATGCCGGTACTCACATAGGTGCCTATTCGAGCGCCAGTTGCTCTGCTTCCAATCCAATTCCCTGCGAATATCCCTGGAAAACCAGTGGAAGATGTCCCAGGTGCTTGGGACCCTGGACTCAGATGGGAGACCCAGATGAAGCTCTTGGCTTTGGCCTGGCTAAGCCCTGGCAATTGCAGCCATTTGGGGAGTGAACCAATAGATGGAAGATTCTCTCTCTCTCTCTCTCTCTGTGTGTGTGTGTGTGTGTAAAACTATTTCAAATAAGGAAATAAATATTTTTAAAAGCTTTATTTATTTATTTATTTATTTCAAAAGAATGACAGAAGGGGGAGGAAGGAGGAGAAAGAGAGAGAGAGAGAATGAAAGAGGAAATCTTCCAACTAAAGTTTCACTCCTCAAATAACAGCAATACCCAGGACTCAGGAGCAAGGATTATATCCTAGTCCCAAAATGGGTGGCAGGACTCAATTATTCCCAAGTATTTCAGTCATCGGGGCCAGTGATGTGGCATAGCAGGTAAAGTCACTGCCTGTGATGCCAGCATCCCATACAGGTGCTGGCTTATGTCCCTGCTGCTCCACTTCCAATCCAGTTACCTGCTAATGGCCTGAAAAAAGGCAGTAGAAGGTGGCCCAAGTGTATGGGTCCTTGCTATTCACATGGGAGATCCAGTTGAAGCTCATGGCTCCTGGCTTGGCCTGACCCGGCATTGGTCACTGTGGCCATCTGTGAAGGGAATCAATGGATGGAAGATCTCTCCCTCTCTCTCTGTAACTCTGCTTTTCATATAAATAAATAAATATCTATTTAAAAATGCACTTGATAACCCAGTATTTCACAGTTGTAGTAGCAGAGAGCTGAATTGGAAGTAGAGTAGCTAAGACTCAAACCAGCACTCCAGCATAGGATGCAGGAGTCCTAAACTATGATTTAACCCACTGCACCACAGCACAGGCCCCTTGACTCAGTTTAGAAGTTCTAGCTACTTGACTTCTTGAACAACTGATGAAGTCCACACTCAAACCCACTCCCCTTAGTGGGCTATCACATTCAAGGCTACTATACATCAGCCTTAACACCCCTCCCCCTCCAGCCCCCCAAGTGAAAGGCACCAGGTAATCCTGGACAGCTCCTATACTCTGGAGCCTGAGAAGTTATACAAATCAGCCAATTCACAGGAGGCCCCTCTAAGCCTAGCTAACCCCCCTCCTTGCCCTTGCAGTACCAGTATCTGTTATAACCCCTGTGTGGTCCATGTGGCAGACTTCTCCCTTCCCATTTGGAAATGTTAATGACAGAATTCTGCCTTTTACCTGTCTAAGCATCAAGTGTGCAACATCCACCATCAAAGAAATCTCTAAAATTACAAAATACTGACCAAGGCTAGATTCTAGTGGAGTGGGGTCTAGCCTGAAACATAAGGTAAAAAGTCCTCTTTCCATACACAAATCCCTCGGGTGGGGTAGGGAGACCACTGAGGGCTTATCTTTTCTGATGGCTATATTTGTCCCCTTAAGTGCAAGGAACATGCATTTTTTAAAGTTTCAATTACCTTATGTGGTGCCTGAAACTTTTAATATTTTCAATCTGTTTATTTCATTAAGGAAAATTTATTTATAGGCCTGAAATCCTAATATAATTAAATTTTTCCATTGCCCTTTGAAATGTTATTCATAGGCATACATATGTGATTTTAACAGTTGTAACTATATTTATCTACAAATTTGCATTCTATTTTGTATTACTTTTAAAACATTCTGCACATTCCCGCATAGCCTTAGAACTATTATTTTTTAATCTTTAAATGACAAATTACATTTTTACATAATCCTGGGTTGCAGTACAGCAATTCCATACACATATACAATGTATAATGATCAAACCAGGGTGATTAAGCATGTACATCTCATCAAAAATGTATTATTTCTGTGTCAGGAAACTTTACACTCTTCAAGTTGTTTTTCAAATATTTACTTTATTTGTTTGAAAGGCATTTACACACACACACACACACACACACACACACACACAGAGAGAGAGAGAGAGAGAGAGAGAGAGAATCTTCCATTCATTGGTTCATTTCCCAAATAGTCAGAGCATGGCCAGGCCAAAGCCAGGAACTGCATCTGGGTCTCCCATGTGAGTGGTAGGAGTCCAAGTACTTGGGCCATCTTCTGCTGCCTTATCAAGCATATTAGCAGGAAGCTGGATTGGAAGAGGAGCAGCTAAGAGTCAAAACAGCATTCCATTATGGGATTATGTGGTCAAGCCCACTGCATCCAATGCTGGCTTCTCTTCAAGTTATTTTGTAATATATAATAAGATATTGATGACTATACGATACCTTCCTATGCTATAGAACACTAGAACTAATTCCCCATCTAACTGTATTTTGGTACACACTAGATATTTATTTCTCTCTTCCTCCTCCCCATTCCCATTCCTTCCCTAGCCTTTACTATGAAATTAAGTAGAAAACATGTAATACTAGACATTTAAGTTTCAATTGTCCCTAGAGGAAAACTGTAAAAAAAAAGTGATTTATCTTCTAGGGTTTTTGATGCCCTTGCCGCCTCTCTAGGTCCAGACATTTTCCACACACAAGTACTCAGTTCAAACTTTTCAAATATTGCAGCAGAGAAAAGAAATTGTCAGGTGAAATCTACAGGTTTGATAAAGAACTGGACAGAGGTACAGATAGACAGCATCTTCGTGGAAACAGTAAACAGATGGCTGGCAGAGTTTGCGAATGAGAGGATAGAACTTGTGAGTGTGTTTGCCACATATTAATTTGGAAGCACCACAGGCATCCAGTGAACATGTGAGAACAGATGTATATTTGGAATTAGTCTTGGAAGTAGGTAAGCTTACGTGTGACTACACGGATAGTACATGACAGGGTTCTGCAAGAGTGTGCCCATTAACAAGGGAAATGTCCTACAACTGGAGCACCAGCAGTTGACAGGAAAACAAAGAGGAGAAAATTGGAGAAATGGCCAAGAAGGACCCCATACAGCTGCAGATGTGCTGGGGATAAAAAAGAGAGAGAGCTGATCTAGAAGCCAAGAAGGACAGTGTAAAATTTTTCCACCACAGAATCTATTGGAGGCAGGTAGGAAATGTTTCCACTGTGTGGAAATTCATTTAACTTTCTTGGTAATTTAAGTATTATTTCTGAAAATCTACATAACATATATTGAGCAAGATTACTTACACAACCTTAAAAAATCTTAAAGTTTGACCATGGAAAAATCATTGAACTATCCTGTCTCAGAATGTGTTACCAAGAGAAACTGCAAAAAAAAAAAAAAGGCAATGATTCCAGCTTCTTGTCTCCTTTCCATATTTATCTTAAAATATGTGGAGGCAAACACACTTAATAAAATCTAGAAGTCAGAAAGCAATTAAAGCCCAGCAGGTACCATGATGAGAAGTTCTATTTCCTACATCTCCTATGTCACCTTGAAGTAGGAAACACCATACCAGAATTCTCAGTAATGATCCTGAATGTGGTAGGTACCCTAACTCTAACAGTTGTTACTATCTTGTTACTGTCTTGTCTCCAGATTCTCTTAACACCATTCTTCGCTTCTTCACTAATAATTAAAAGCATAAGCCCTTTAACAATAAGAAATAATTGCAGAACTACAAAGTAGTCATTTATGGCTCTCCTAAAAGATTTAGAGATTGGCTTTTTAGTTGTCACTCAGCAATCAATTAGCTGTGTGATTTCTGGCTATACATGAATTTTATGACAGCAATAACCAAAATTAAGTTCTCCTTTGTACATATCACCGTTATCTAACTCACTTGAGAGTTTTTGCTAAAAATGCAGATTCCAAGGCCTCAGGAAAACTTCTTCAAGTACAATTTTTGGGACTGGGGCCATAGCATCTACATTTTATAATCTTGAATGATTTTGATGCTACAGTAGCTACAGAACCACTATTCCAATTAAGTATCTTTTAATTATTTGGATTTTATAAGGATTTTTCTTTGAGAGTCTATGATAATTGCATTATCTAAAGCCCTTATGAGTCAATTTCTGTTTATTGTTTATTATTTATTATTTATTGTTTATCTTCTCCACCTATTAATTTCCTACTAATTTTAGATATTAAATATGAAAATTTGAGA
This sequence comes from Sylvilagus floridanus, assembly GCA_949820135.1. Taxonomy (NCBI): domain Eukaryota; kingdom Metazoa; phylum Chordata; class Mammalia; order Lagomorpha; family Leporidae; genus Sylvilagus; species Sylvilagus floridanus. The sequence continues at coordinate 15,619,498 of OX463239.1, read as the reverse complement.
CCTAAGACAAAAGTATTTTGTGGAAAATCTGTATTTGATACAAGCTATCCTGGGTCTACTTAATCAGATTTGAGGATTATGTGATTTAGTGCTGTGCTCTAGATCCTAGAAGGACCAGAGTATCTCTAGAATACACTTGGTCAGTTTTATTGTGCCTAGTGTATAATTAAACCTTATTATGAGCATGTACATATAGAATAAAATGTGGTAAACTTGTATACAGGTTTTCTTACTATCCATGGTTTGAGGCACACACTGTGGGTCTTGGAAGATATACTCTGCAGATAGGGGGAAGCTACTGTTATGGACAAATATTTGTAAATCCCATGAGTATTTCTTTATATTAAGCTTTACGTATCTTAGCACTGTACAATTATTTCTAACATAACCCATGTACAGCTCAGCTGGACAATACTGAAAGTGACCTCTAGAGCACCAAAGAAAGCCAAACAAAGGTACTTGACATCTTACAAGGAGACATAAACCATGAAGTTTAGAAAGTTATGGGAAGTAGAGAAATGGGAGACCTAAGAAAGTAAAAGATATAGCCATCTATATAAACTAAAGAAAACAAATTGCATATGATTCAGTTCATATCAATAATGTTCACATTTTCAAATAATGTTTTGTTTAGAGCCAGAAAATACCAATTTTATATGAAATATTTTAAAGATGCTTCTTGAGGACATTTGGCAAATTGATGATGTCACTAGACCTCTGATTTTTTTTTTTCTTTTTTTGGACAGGCAGAGTTAGACAGTGAGAGAGAGAAAGGTCTTCCTTCCATTGGTTCACCCCCCAAATGGCTGTCACGGCCGGCGTGCTGCCCCAATCTGAAGCCAGGAGCCAGGTGCTTCCTCCTGGTCTCCCACACAGGTGCAAGGGCCCAAGCACTTGGGCCATCCTCCACTGTCTTCCCGGGCCACAGCAGAGAGTTGGACTGGAAGAGGAGCAACCGGGACTAGAACCTGGCGCCCATATGGGATGCCAGCGCCGCAGGCGGAGGATTAATCAAGTGAGCCACGGCGCCAGCCCAAGCCTCTGATTTTTAAGAAAATAATAAAATACAGACAATAATTAAAGAACCTAATCACAGTGATACAAATGCCGCTAATAACAAATTACTAGAATTTTGATGCAATAATGAGGAAACATGCTAGTTTGAGATTCCTGTAATCATTATAAAGTGATGTGAGAATATTAATCACTTTTATGAATGAACAAATATAGTTTGTGCTTCATTCAAAAAGAAAGGCATGCAAAATTTAAATTAGAGGTTAATGTAAACAAAGATGAAATTCTCTAGCCAACCACCTTCAAAGATTCCTTCCAAATTCTTTCCGTAGACTACTTGTGGGAGAGGATATCTATGAAACTTAGGAAAGCATATATGCTTTAGAGGGATAGTTTCCAAATGGCCCAGGATCAATGGGAATGCCTAATGCAGAATCAAAATGGTTTCAGTAGGACTGGTGATCCTGGAATAGATTAGAAGAACCAGAAAGAAACGTCCCTTCAAGCTTCATTGAAATGTGTTCCACAGCTAAAATCCTCAGGAGGCGATCTGGATCATTATACAGGATTAAACAGACAGCTGTCAGGTCATTTGAACAAAGTGAAAGGAGTTGGTCATGCTTGCAAGCCTTAGAAAACGGATTGGAAGGGACTGGAATGCTCTTAACTTTAGCATGAATGAAAAGGCAGCACCTACAAAAGATTTCATTTCATGAATAAGATTAGATCCATGTGTTTTGTTATAGCATGGTGATTCTGAAATTTTGTTCTTGCTGTTCATCAAAATCATGTTTATATATATATATATAGAGAGAGAGAGAGAGAGAGAGAGAGAGAGAATATATATATATATATATATATATATATATATATATATATATATATATTCAAATGTCACACATTTCAAGTTTGATATAATGAATTCTGCTTCCATAGTAGCTTGTGGTAAAACTTTAGCACATCCTTTAAAAATTATCAGCTGCTTTGCAAAGACTGGATTTTTGTAACTCTTAAGAATACACTCTCCTGGGGCTGCTGCTGTGGCATAGCGGGTAAAGCTGCCACCTGCCATGCCAGCATCCCATATTGGCACCAGTTCCAGTCCTGGTTGCTCCACTTCTGATTCAGCTCTCTGCTATGGCCTAGGAAAGCAGTAGAAGATGGCACAAGTCTTGGGCCCTTGCACCCACATGGGAGACCTGGAAGAAACTCCTGGCTCCTGGCTTCGGATCGGCACAGCTCCAGCAGTTGCAGCCAATTGGGGAGTGAACCAACGGATGGAAGACTTCTCTCTCTCTCTCTCCCTCTCCCTCTCCCTCTCTGTATAACTCTGACTTTCAAATAAATAAATAAATCTTAAAAAAAAAAAAGAATATACTCTTCAAGTGTTAATCTGGTCATATTAGAAGCTAAGAAAACAAAGTAAGTAACTACAAAATAAACTAGTTTTTTTTCTAGATTTTATGGAACAAAATATAAATTAAAAAGCCTGAAACAACAAAGAAGTACAGAGAAGATAAGAAGCCTGAGTGAACAATACAAGTAGGATAAAGACATGTCTGCAGATGATAAATTCATTTGTCTCCATGAGAGTAAGTGGGTCACTATGAAGGACACCAGGGAGCAACTGCATATCAATGAGGATAAGGACTGACTACTCACAGCCTTACTAGTGTTCTGATGGCTGAAGGCTCGCTCTCGAGTCTCCACCAGGGAACAGATGGCACCTGTCAGCCTCCAGCCACCTACCAGAGCAGGAAGAGCTCAGTGATTGATCACAAATGGCCAGGTGAAGCAAAATTTTAGATGTTATTAAATAAATAGCACACCTCCATGGCGTCCATTAATTTTTCATCCAACAATTTGTCAGCAACTGACAGCTCCTTCAGTCAATAACTCTCTCGAGGGGACTTCATTTCAACAATCCTGTTCTCTGGATGTCTAACCCTGACATGGCAGGTTTAGGCTCTTTGGAACCATGACATTTGAATAAGAAGATATGCAGCCTAGGAGGCTTGAATTATGTGTTTCATTGCAATAATGAAATCACTAAAAATCTTCTGTGAACAATCATAGAAATAGCAAAAATAGCAATATGGGAAATTTTAATTTCCCTCGGGACACAATGCTTTTCACAAGAATTTGCCTCTGAAGGAAAAGACAAAGGCAAAGAACCATTTTGACTCTAGTAATTGCTTCTGCAGCTCAGTTAGCCAGCACTGAGATCAAATCTATCTTCTCTGCTTACTGCGCACAAACACACTTCTCCACACTAAATGCACATTGAACCAACCAACCATAGCCAATGACAAAAATTCTAAAGAAACTTAAGAAAAGAAGCTTGCTCTGAGTCAACTGATGTCTCCTTACTCTGATAAGCTCATCTGGAAATTGGAATACTTCATATATATATATATATTTGAAAAAATACAAAATCTACACATCCTCATCTAATGATAAGCAATAATGAAATTATAGCTATATATTCATTTAAAATTCTAGACTTGCCTCCTGTACATGATGTATTTCTAACAAAGCTGATGGGTTTCCTAAATGTCATTTAAACCAAACAGAAAAACATAAATGGAAGGGGAATAAACTAAAAGAAACTAATTGTTCATAGGCAAAAAACATCAAATAATAGTATCTCAGCAGTGGTAAAGGAAGGCAGCAGTTGAGCTATTTTAAGACAGTATTTTAAAGCACAGAAGCCAATTTGAAATTTTCCCAAGTTATTGAAAGTGTTCGGCAAAATTATGACCAAATATATACGTATGTGTGGTATCTTGTTAAAAATTACCAAGATTAATTTATAAAATTACATTTTGAAAACTCAAAATAAGCTTATTTATTCCCATAATTAGTTTAAGGAAGGAGGCCTTCTAAGGATTTTAAAAATATATATTATAACTATTTTTCTGATGTTCTAACAACTCCCAGTGGTAAGGAAGAGGAGACATAAGTGTTAAAACTCTCATATCTGGCTTTTGTAGAGAGGCAAACATCCAAAAAATACATATTAGTTTCCAAAAAAATCCTTCAACAGCAAAGTGATAAGATTTAAATTTTATTTGTAGCCTTAAAAATAAAGAATAAAAATAAAAATAAGCATACATAGATACTGGTTTTAGTGATCTGCATACACTATTATTTATCACTATGTAACTCCTCATAGAAAAGCAGGCCCAAAAGCTTCCTTTCCGTGCCTGAGCATCCAAAGAACATGTTAGTAAAATGGGGGTATTTAACTTCTGACTCAATTGTGACCTTTTCTATCTTTGTGTGAAGATCTGGGTCTACCGTCATCACTCACAGGAAATAACTTTAATAGTCTTGAGGTTGAACATTGAAGACATTTTAACAAAATGCTTAAGGTCAGCCACTCAAATAGCAGTACAGACAATGCTTTAAGACAAATTTAAAATAAAAAACTCTCCTTCTTCCACTAAGGGTCTTAAGGTCAAATGCAGGAGTCAGTCTCTTCAGAAAAAAATACTTCCAAGTTAAAGGTTTTTACAAATGTCAAAGCTTAAGCTTGTGTCTTTTGATATATTAATTGAAAATGCACCACGGTTTGAACAAAGGTTACTAGGTATGTCTAGGGAAAGTGAAGGGATTACAAAGAAACCGTTGCTATGTAATTAAATAAAGCACTTGAATATTGATTAACCGTGGGGATTGGAAACTATTATTAAGCATCTTAAACACAGGTTTGTGTCCAGCAGAGAGTGCCTGTTCATCTGCGCAGCAGCTAGCAGGTCCTTCCCTTTCTGTGTTTTAATGGACAGAACTGACGTCCATTTGCTTTTCCATTTTTAGGTGAACCACTCCGTCTTGTTTTCAGGGTCTTCTCAAACAGTTTCTGAATGGACTCGGAGGGCACGTTCAACAGTGTTCACAATAGTGTTCACTATTAGAAACTCAACTTCTTGTAATTTTAGGTAATAAGAAACAAACTTTAGCTAGAGACTAGGCCATTCTTTTAGCTTTTGACCATATTCTTCCAATTTTGTATATATTTATAAATGGGAAGAAAGTTCTGTCCTTGTGAGTTTTCAAAGTCTGTAATGCTTAAACTATTGTTCTGATGGCAGAAGGTTCCACTTATAATGGAGAAGACAAATTCTTGCCTTGCTGTCAGGTTTCTAAACAGTTCTCGTACTTGTCTTTCTTAACCCCAACTTCCACACTTTTATTTATAATATTTTCCCTGCCGGATCTGCCTTTATGCAATAAACAGCCCAATACTGGCCAAAAAGTACGCCCAATTCTGATCTCAGATATTGCTTAATTATCAAGTAGCTGGTAAAACCTCTTAGAATTTAGGAGCTGTAACTTGTACACTGCTGCTACACTTGCTGGAAGGAAATCAATGAGTATTCATGATCTTCAAATTCTTTTCTTCTAAACAGGTTTAAACTTAACATAGGTAAATTGAGATTATTCTATTGGATAAACAGGGACTAAATGAACAAAAATTGTGAAATATCATCAACTGTACAAAATTATGCTTACTGGGCTGCTAGAAGGAGAGAAGAGGTAACAGGTAGTTTGAAGAAACAATTTCCCCAAACACCTCAACTATAATGCAAAACATTAATCTGCATATCCAAGTTCCAAGTGGAATAAACTCAACTTGTTCCACACTTAAACAATTATAGCCAAACAGCCAAAAGACAAAGACAAAGGGAATGTCTTCAGAGCAACAGAGAAAAAACATTTCCTAATGTTCATAGGCTCATCACCAAGGTTAAAAGCTGACTCCCATGGGAATTAATGGAGTTTGGAAGGCAGTGGGATAACTTACTCTAAATTGCCATGAAAAGAAAAGCATTGTCAAAGAAGAATTCAGTATTCAGTAAAACCACCCTTCAGAAGTTAAGATCTAAGACATTGTTATATTTAAAAAACCGAGAGGATCAGTCATTAGCATACTTGCCCTATAAGAAATCCTACAGGGTCTTTGATTGAAATGATGGGACAATAGATAGACAGCAATCAGAAGCCACATAAACAAATAAAGGGTCCTAGGAAATGCAACTATGTAGGTAAAAATAAAAGGCATTATCTTTATAAAAGTTTTCAACTCCTATAGGATTTAAAATATAGTTGCATAAATTGAGTTATTAACTGTGTTGATGGACATACAATGTATAAATATGTGATGTATGTAACAATTAAAACATAATGGGGAGATAATAGAGCTACATATTACAGAAACTGCTGAAAAGCTTAAAATTTGAAATTTTCAACAGTAACATAATGTTAGTATTAATTTGAATTAGGTTGTTTTCATTTTTTTTTTGACAGGCAGAATTAGACAGTGAGAGAGAGAGACAGAGAGAAAGGTCTTCCTTCCATTGGTTCACCCCCCAAATGCCACTACAGCTGGCGCACTGTGCCGTTCCGAAGCCAGGAGCCAGGTGCTTCCTCCTGGTCTCCCATATGGGTGCAGGGGTCCAAGCACTTGGGCCATCCTCCATTTCCTTCCTGGGCCACAGCAGAGATCTGGACTAGAACCCGGAGTACCAGCGCCGCAGGCTGAGGATTAGCCTAGTGAGCCACAGCGCTGGCCGAATTAGGTTGTTTTCAAGTTAAGATGATAATTGTAGTCTCCATGGAAAATGCTAAGAACATAGATTTTTAAAAAGCAGTAAAAAAAAAAAATAACAAGGGAATTCAGTGGTATGCTAGAAAATATTTAAGACACAAGAAGGCAGTAACTCAAATATAGAACAAAAAACACTGACACAAAGAAAACAAATATGAAATGTCAGTTGTGAATCTTACCTTATCAACAATTACATTAAATGGAAAAATAATTAAATAATACAATTGAAAAAAGAGATTGGCAGAATGGATTAAAGGGGAGGGTAGGGGGAGGGAGGGAGGTTGTGGGGGGGGGAGCCATTGTGATCCATAAGCTGTTCTTTGGAAATTTATATTCTTTAAATAAAAGCTTTATATATATATATAAAAAAAAAAAACAGCAGGAGCAACATGATACAGCTATACAAGGGTTCTTCAAAAAGTTTGTGGTAAATGCATATTATGAAAAATACACAAGAATTCCAAAAATGTTTCATAACAAAATGAGACTGTACTAACTTGGAATAACATGTCTGAATAGGATCTAGCTTGAGTCAATAGAAGGATAAGATATCACTTTGAAAAGAGCTCTTTGGGACTGGCGTTGTGGTGCAGTGGGTTAGGACCCTGGCCTGAAGTGCCAGCATCCCATATAGCCACTGGTTCTAGTCCTGGCTGCTCCTCTCCAGCTCTCTGCTGTGGCCTGGGATAGCAGTGGAGGATGGCCCAAGTGCTTGGGCCCTGCACCAGTGTGGGAGACCTGGGGGAGACTCCTGGCTCCTGGCTCTGGATCGGCCCAGCTCTGGCTGTTGACAGCCATCTGGGGAGTGAACCAGTGGATGGAAGGCTTCTCTCACTGTCTCTGCCTCTCTGTCTAACTTTGTCTTTCAAATAAATAAAATCAATCTTTTAAAAAAAGAAAAAAAGAAAAGAGCTCTTAAAAGAACAACATGGCCGGTGCCCTGGTTCACTTGGTTAATCCTCCACCTGTGGCGCCGGCATCCCATGTAGGTGCCGGGTTCTAGTCCCAGTTGCTCCTTTTCCAGTCCAGCTCTCTACTGTGGCCTGGGAAGGCAGTGGAGGATGGCCCAAGTGCTTGGGCCCCTGCACCCACATGGGAGACCGGGAAGAAGCACCTGGCTCCTGGCTTCGGATTGGTGTAGCTCCGGCCGTAGTGACCATTTTGGGGGTGAACCAACGGAAAGAAGACCTTTCTCTCTCGCGCGCTGTCTAACTCTTTCAAATAAATAAAATAAAATAAATAAAAATTTAAAAAACCCAACAACATGAATTCTACTAAAATTGAAAAGGCATCAAATTGATGATAAAGCTTAGTTTAAGAATGGTGAAGTCATTGATGCTTTATTATGGGGACAATGTTAAAAAGAAATTAAGTTTTGAGGATAACTTAATTTACAAAGTGATGAAATGATGTCGAAAATGAAGCCTGCAGCTGCAGACAATCCACTTCAATTTCCAAGGAAAATCTTTATCTTTTTCATGCTGTACCTAATTGAAGAGGGCTGACACTTAGCAACAGAAACAACAGCTAACACAATAGAGCTATCCATCGACTCAGCTTACACAGTTCTAATGGAAAAACTAAAGTGGAGCAAACTTTCTGCTCAATGGATGCCAAAATCATTGTGACTAGATCAGCTACAGATTAGAGCAGTTTTCAATGGACATTGTAAACAAGCAGAAATCAAGATTCTTCTTCAAAGAATTGTAACAGGAGATGAAAGATGGCTTTGCCAGTGTGTAACTGAAGATAAAGCAAAAAGCCTTGTCAACCAAGGAAAAGCAGATCATTCAAGAGTAAAGGTCATGACAACAGTTTTGAGGGATGTCAAGTCATTTTTTCTTGTGGACTTACTGGACGGCCACAGAACAGTAGCTCTGCTTATTGTGAGAGTTTGAGGAACTTACCCAAAGTGTTTGCAGAAAAACACCCAAGAAAGCCTCACAAGAGTCCTTCTCCAGAGTAACAATGCTCTTCCCCGTTCCTCTCATCAAACAAGTGCAATTTTTTGAGCGTTCTGATGGAAAATCATTAAGTACCCATCCACCTTACATACCTGATTTGATTCTTTCTGACTTTTTTCCTAATATTAAAAAAGGAAATCTATATAGGGCACCCAGTTTTCTATAGTTAATTATGTAGAAAAGACTGCATTGACATGAATAAATTCACAGGACCCTCGATTCTTTCAAGAGGGACTAAACAGCTGGTGTCACCCCTTACAAAAGTGTCTTGAATTTGCTGAAGCTTATGTTGAGAAATAAAATTTATATAGATTTATGAAATTTCAATTTTACATTGCATGAGTTGCTTTTTAAATTTTTATCAATATGTAGCATTTGTATGTTTTTTAACATTTTTTAACATTTTTTTATTCTTTGACAGGCAGAGTGGACAGAGAGAGAGAGAGAGACAGAGAGAAAGGTCTTCCTTTTACCGCTGGTTCACCCTCCAATGGCCGCCGTGGCCAGAGTGCTGCAGCCAGCATACTGTGCTGACCCGAAGCCAGGAGCCAGGTGCTTCTCGTGGTCTCCCATGCAGGTGCAGGGCCCAAGCACTTGGGCCATCCTCCACTGCACTCCTGGGCCACAGCAGAGAGCTGGCCTGGAAGAGGGGCAACAGGGACAGAATCCAGCGCCCCGACCAGGGCTAGAACCCGGTGTGCCGGCGCCACAGGCAGAGGATTAGCCTATTGAGCCGTGGTGCCGGCAGCATTTGTATGTTTTAATTGGTAGAGTGCAATGTTTCAACTTATGTATAAACAGTGTAAACTGAAAACATCAGCCAATTTTATTTTTACCCTTAATTCCATTGGTCTACAAACTGAAGTTCCCTTGTATACTGTTTTCAAGAGAATCACTTTAGACTGACAGATACATATCAATTCAAACAGACAGGGTGAGAGAGTAATACATTGATGAAAATTTACTAACTTACAAATTTTAGGTCAAAAGGCTCCCATGGCCATGAATTTTCACACTAATATTCTCTCATGTAACCATCATCCAGCACCAGAGAGGAAACCCTGCTGGACCACGGAAGGCTCCCTTGTGCCCCTGTCAAGTCAACGGCATCCCTTCCGGCACAGCCCGCAGACCAAGGTGCTGAGCATCCTAATTTCTGTCACCATGGATTATTATCATGCAGGGGCACATAAAGCCATACTTCTTGCCACAGACAGCAGTAGAAAAGGAAGAGCCCTGGAAACTGAAACTCTATCCATAGGGTAGAAAAGTGATCCTCGCAGAATAAAAATGCCCCTCACTGTTTTGGAAAACTTATGCTTTCTGCTTCTGTAATGTGGCTGATATAATATCTGGAAAACCACTTGGCAACAAATTAAGGTGCTTTTCTTTGTCAGTAAATATTGATGCTCTTAGAAAATATTGCTAAGGATTTTTAAAAACAGTATTAGAACAAATGTCTCTGTGGGAGCCTTCTTGACAGTTGGATGAAAATGCAGCTTTCATTTTAAGATATTTGCAAGCTATTTTTTTTGAGCACCACAAAACAAAATAGGTACCTGAGAAGAGGTAAATTCAGAAAATAACTTCCTTAATATAAAGAAATTTTCTATAATTCCTACATAGCAATACATGGGAAATGCTTTTGAATACTGTTGTTAAGAAAGCTATTGAATGAAAGAAGTTGAAGTCAGAGTTACAAGAAAATCTTAGAGGATGTCAACTCTATAGTTAGCTTTCTAAAATTTAAGCAACAAGAGAAATTTTAAATGTATTTAATGAACTGGGAATCAAATAGGAAAATTCACATTACTGATGTTTTTCTTCATTTCTCTTGAAACAAAAGATTTTTCTGGAATCACATTTGTATGTAGCTCCAGTGAACACTGACACATTCATCATACATTGCTTGCCCCTGGTCTTGAACTTCATACACTTGCAATCTGCTATCAGTACATACTTTTTGTGCTTGATTTTTGTACAACATGATGTCAGTGAAATACAGCATATTTTTTTCTAAATATCAACAGTTTAATCCTCATTTTTTTCCTGAGAAGTGTTTAATTATATGATGTATCATGGTTCACTTGTCTATTCTTCAGTTAATGGTCATTAACAAATTAAGTTCCAAGTTTTCAATTATGTAAATATTTCAATGAAAATATTTTTATTTCAAAGTTACCATAGTGTTATTTTTATGACTCAATTAAAGTTTTTACAGGTATCTTATATATAGGATAATCAGACACAAGAGTTAAAGTTTTTATGAATAATATTTGTGAATATTATCGAGCATTCTTGGTGGGCATTTGCATTTATTTCTCTTGAATACAATGCCAGGAACGAGATGGCAGGATCATAGGATAGGTGCATATTTAAGTTGATGAGATAGTGCTAAACACTTTTCTAAGAGGGTTAAACCTTCAGTTGTGGGTATGTTTGTGCTTCTAACAGCACCCAGAAAATAAATCTTAATCCCAACACACTGCTATTTCCTCAAGTGAGAATGCCAAAGTGCTGTATCAGTAACTGTCAATACTGACAAACCAATTTTCTTCCCCTTTAGATCTTGACTTTATGCTTCATTTGATAAAATTAGAATCAGTGAGCATGAACTTGAAAGTCAGATTATTAAAATGAGTTTCATGCCAAACAAAGAAACTTCATGCCTCTAAATAAAAGTCATCTATTGCTCATCTCCATAGTATAAATAATGAGTACTATAGTCAGTAAAGTTTCACGACTGCTCAAGACTCTGACCTCAACACTGGAAAAAGACCTCTCCCTGCAGATTTGTTAGTTTTATATCTTAACAAATCTAGGTTTGTCTCTGTTTATTTTTGCATATGAAAATCATAAAAATAATGCAAAAATAATGCCTCCACATATTGACAGATTAATTCTGTTAGTTTCATAAGTTATTAGCTTTGTTTTTAGATTTTTGGTTTTGCTATACAACAAAGAAACTTCTCCACAGAGCTAAATAGATTTCACAAAATAGTATTCCTTGCAAAACTAATATTGCAATTCTAGCAAAACAAGTCATATAGTAACAGTGGTTTGGGGGCATTTTTGTGTGAAATTGAATTATCTCTTTTAAGTGACAAAATAACCACAGATCATTACAATCTAGATTTATTTGAATATTAGACTTTGCCTTAGGTGATGAGGTTTTTAGTCCTCCACCACAGAGCCTTCTTTGCCTTCCTCTAACTCCAGCGATGCAAGGAATTCAGGCAGAAAATTCACAGGGCCGTGATGTCTGGCGGGGAGAAGCTGCTCTTTAGCATCAGAGCACCGATGGTTCATTTTCCCACTGGCTGGGCAAGCGCTGTCCCTGTTGGAATGGCTGCTGAGAACAAACATCTTGATGCCACTTTAGGTATCAGACATAATTTCCTTTAAAAACCTGCCTATTTCTTGGGCAATTAATATTCCCAAGATGGATGATAGAGTAACTGTCTCCTGTTATGCCTCATAAACACTTCATTTCCAGAGCCTAAATCTGGGGGATATTTGTATGCACAGTTGTCCTTTAGTTTCTTTGGGGCATTGGTTCCAAGGCCCCCGAGGATACAATCTTTAGATGCTGTAGTCCCTTAGAGTGCTTGCATATAACTTACGTGCCTCATCCTGTATATTTTAAATCATCTCCAGATTACACATAATACCCAATACAAAGGAAATTCTACAAATGCCTAATATAATGTAACTGCCAAATAAATAGTTGTTATACTATGTAGTTAGGGAAAAAGAGAAAGAAAAAATTATTTACATGTTCAATACTGACACATCTTTTTTCCTGGAATATCTCAATTCCTAGGTGGTTGAATCTTCAGGTGTAGAACCTAGGAATATTCAGGGCCAAGCGCATTTTATTCCATTTTACCAGAAACATAGGAAAATCTTTTTTTGAATTTAGGGGGAAATTTCTAATTATTTTAAAGGAACAATTCATGGACATGTTTTCCCATTTATATTAAACATGGACTACAGAGTCAAAAATAGTTATTAGTGCCTGCTGTGTGTGGACTTGCAGCCTTGAGAAAACTGATAGAGCAGAGAACTTCTGGAACCAATAGGGAATACAAGTCTAAGGACACAGGACTAGGAACTCACTAGAAGTAGATGAAATCTGCAATTACAGCAGCAAATTAAAGGGGATCACTTTATATTCAATAAAATCAGAAAATTTGCTGGAGGGTAAACAGAAATTTGTTTGGCTCTTTCTGGTGTCTAGTTAGAAGATGGAAGTGATTGACTTCTACTGACACTGAGATGGGTTCCAGCAAGGTTTGGTGATCACTACAGAGAGAGGTTGAGTGGCAATTAGGGGTATTCTAATCAATGGAACTTTTGGACTAACTTGTGACCACGGTCTTTCAATCAGATTAAGACTGCAGTTCTGCTGCTAAGTACTCATCTTATGGAGGGGCCTGCATTGTTGCATGGTGGGTTAAGCTGTAGCTTGTGATGTCTGTATCAACAGGGCACGTGTGTGTCCTGGCTGCTGTGCTTCTGATCCAGTTCCTTGTTAATGTGCCTGCAGATAGCAGACGGTAGTCCAAGTGCTTGGGCCCCTGCAACCCATGTAGGAGACCATGATGGAGTTCCTGATTCCTGGATTTGGCCTGGCCCAGACCTGTTGTGGACAACGGGCGGAGTGAACCATTTGATGGAAGATAAATGTGTGTGTGAGCGTCTCTCCCCCCTTACTCTCCCATCCCTCAGCCCTTCTCTCCCTCCCTCTATCTTTGTCATTATTCTTTTCAAATAAAAATAAACCTTTAAAAATGTATTGGACATCAAACTTATGAACACTTTTTTGTTAATCCCACTTGTACTGCATAACTGAAAGGTAGACTTCAGTTGGACAGAAGATGCATTCCATCATAAGTATCAGGCATTTGGTAAAAGTTCCAACATTAAACGTAAATTATTTTGCTACCTTAGAGGGCCAGTATCAAAAAATAAAAGTTATGGTTACATAAAAATTACATATACATTCATATTTATTGTTTCTCTGTTCACGCTCCACTCAAATTAGAGGTACTACTCAAAATTTCTATAGGTAATATCATTAACATAATTCTACTACATACTTCTTCTGGAGCACTCATTAAGTTGGTAAAAATAAATGCATAAAACACATTAATGGAGTTTATTTCTCATTAAAAACAAAATATAATTTTAATTTTGAATGTCAAGAGCTAAAACACACATCATCAACTGCAAGGAAAACAGCTTAATCACATTCTGTTGTTCACTTCGGAGTGTGCAATCATCTCTACCAGGATTGGAAGTAGAGAAAGGGGAAAAAACACTAACCATTCTTTCTTTTTACTCGAAGTTCTTGATATTCAGGCCTGTGTTTTCTTTAAATCATAGCCCTCTCTAAAAATATGGCACTTTACCTACGGCACTTTTACCTTTATTTCCTTCCAAAAATGTATCGAATATCTAATAAAAATCTAACAAATAACCATAGAAACTTCCAAGAATACTAACAGATTCCAAGAAAAAATTAGTAGACAGTATAATTATTTAAAATTAGATTCATGTAGTTACCATTCTCTGAGCAAAGAGGACATTTTTTTCTTCAAGATTCTCTTTAACTTAGATGTGAAAGACATCAATGAGATAAACGAGAAAGGTTCACAGGAAGCTGTTGTTTGATGACACCAGATCATACATGTTCATAATTAGTCACACTACAAGGAGCCATTATGACTATTTCTAGAGACTCCTCCTTATCTAAGAGCTCTGTGGACAGATCATCTCATACCAGTATTAACAAAGACATCCAGGCACAAACAAGATAAAGCCAAGAAAACAAAACCATGCAAAGAATTGCCCAAATTTACTAACCAAATAATTCAAGTAATGTAATTATATCCTGACTGAATAAGTGTCCTAAGGTCACTCCTATTGTGATCAACTCTAAGAGTATGGTTAATATCCACAGAAAAGTAACAAAATTCAAGACACTAATTGCTTTACTTGGCATTCTGGTATATTCTCTTCTCATTAACATAAAAAAAAATTCTCAGCTTTACAGTGTAGTTTTCTTCTTAAAATGATATAAATACATCTAGTTACATTCTTGAAAACACCTAGAATAGAGTGGATTTGCATTTTCATCACTTTTGAAGCAAATTATTCAGGATATGCATTGTCATGGCAGGGTCTATTTTCTGAATAAATATCATCAAAATGCATACTACTCCTCTCTTCCAATAAATGTAAAAGAAAGAGAGAGGGAGGGAGGGAAGGAGGGAGAGACATCTAGGATGTACTTCTTAATGTTTCAGCATAACTGAGTCTCTTCCTTTGCTATTGCTCTGAGCATACCTCTTCGTGTGTGTGTGTGTGTGTGTGTGTGTGCATGAAGAGCTGTGCCTGTTCTCTGCCACTGCTCACCACAAGGGGCTTCTGGAGGAGTCTGGTGTCCAAGTTCTAACCAGGTGTTTGCACAGGAAATACTCATGGTTTCTGACTTCTCAGTTCCCTCTCCTGTTACGTTCCTGTTATATTCCTGAGGAGACTTATAGTCTATTACGGAAATGTGAATATATTCTGGCCAAAGTTTGCTAGTTTATTAATAGGAAAACTCATTCTAGGAATTTTTGCTTTAACCTTAATTATCATGGGTTTAATCAAACAACTCAGGATAAATGTACCAAATGGTTGTTGGAAATATATCACCTCTTTCATCACCTGCCTCTCTGCTTTAGTCACAGACAACTAAAGCCATACAAGTTAGGGCCTTCTTCATTGCTGAGGTGAAAGAAGGGAGCGCATTCACTCATGAATCTCATTTATACAGTCTATTAATTAATGCACATCATAGATTAGAAAAAGAAATGTGATATCATCCCTCAAATTTTCAAGCTACTGTAAAGGACTATCTGTAGCTTGGTGAAAATTTGTTTGGAAGAATAAAGAATATATAAATATATATTTATATACATATATATATATACACAAAATATACATATATATATATATACAAAATATATATATATATACACAAAATATATATATATATATATACACAAAATTCTACAATGTAAGAAAGTTGTTTTATTTTAAAATATTAAGTATTGAACCCCAGTATGTGAAGAACATGGAAACTATTACTCCAGTCTATATCACAGGAAAAAGCAGGACAAAGTGAAAATCAGGATTCATCAGAAACTGAATTTGCTAGGTAAACCATCACCCTGAAACCTAGGGAGTCAGGCACACTCAAAGGGAATTAGTTGAAAGAGATTATCCAGAGCAGAAGACACCTGAGTCATTGAATGGTAGGGACACTTAGTAATGTGATGAAATGTGTTGGCTGAGCTGGGCATCAGTAAGTGTTAGAAACTCTTTGGGACCAGTATGAGAGGACCAACTTTCTGCAGGTTTCCCTTCAAGGAGCTCTCAGGTGCTTACAGAGAATATCCATGAATGCATACTTCTTGACCTTGAATGGGAAGGTAGGGGGAAGTAGGCTGAAGTCATCTTATGATCAATATGAAACACACCCAGAATATTCATCATAACAAAACCAACTCTTATCCACTTTGGGGAAAAGGCTTCTTCCCACTCCAGCTACCTCTAGCCTTCCTGTTTCAATAGAGAGAATAGAGTGGGAATATTGTCAATTAGATCCAGACTAAGGAAATAGCTGTGAACACTGAAGTCAGGAAGGAACATGAGAGGTCAAAAACAAAACAACAACAACAAAAACCCACACACAAAAAAAACTACAGCAACACTTGTGAAAGTCTCACTCCAGAGACAGACCCAGCAAAATACTCGAGTTAGCTTGAAGTTTATAAAAAGTCATTCTTAACCCACATTTAACCACCTCACAAGCATGGGTTGAGTAAAATAATAGTAGTAACTGAAATTGCTAAAAGAAACACACTCTTTGGTGTCTCAGGAACAGTGTTTAAGGAAGCCCATGGTCAAGAGGGAGTGAAAAAACATCCAACAGAATGGGAAAAAAATATTTGGAAGCTACCTATCCAACAAAGTAATAAAACCCAGAATATATTAGTGACTTAAAAAGCTCAGCAATGAAAAAACAACCGATCAGTTAAGAAATGGGCAAATGACCTCAGTAGACAGTTCTGAAAGAAGAAACACAAATGGCTAACAAATATGTGGAAAAAATGCTCAGCATCACTAGCTGTCAGGAAATGCAAATCAAAAGCACAAAGAAATATCACCTCACCCTGTTGTTTTCTGAAATGATTGTTATCTGAAAGACAGAGTAACAAATACTGGCAAAGATGTGGAAAAATAGGAACACTTATACACTGCTGGTGGGAATGTAAATTAGTGCAATCACTATGAAAAATGGTATGGAGATTTCTTTAATAAACTAGAAATAGACTTTCAATATTATTCAGCATCCCACTACTGAGTATATACCCAAAAGACATGAACACATTGCATCAAAGGATGACCTGCACCACCATGTTTATAGTAGCACAGCAGCACTACTCACAAAAGACAAAACATGGAATCAACCAAGGTGTCAGTCATCACACAAATGGACAAAGAACACACACACACACACACACACACACACATCGGAATATCATTTACCTATACAAAGGAATGAGATTCAGCCATTGGAGGCAAAATAGATGCAACCAGAGGACATCATGCATCATATTGAGTGAAATAAACCAGACACAGATAGACAAATATCACATATTCTCTGTTGTATGGAAATATAAATAT
Source organism: Sylvilagus floridanus (assembly GCA_949820135.1). NCBI lineage: Eukaryota > Metazoa > Chordata > Mammalia > Lagomorpha > Leporidae > Sylvilagus > Sylvilagus floridanus. The sequence continues at coordinate 15,602,167 of OX463239.1, read as the reverse complement.
ACATATATATATGTGTGTGTGTGTGTGTGTGTGTGTGTGTGTATTTGAAACTCACAGCTAAACTGAACCTATGGAAAGAGGACAACTAAATATGGTACCTTGGACGAGATCCTGTAATAGAGGAAGGGGAGCAGGTAAAAACTATGGAAATATAAATCAAGTTAAGACTTCAGTTCACAATAATATAGCAAATGTTGTTTTATAAATTTTGACAAATGCATGAAACAAAAATATAAGATACTATGAAAACTTGGGATTAGGTATGGGGGACTCTGTTCTTTCTTTATAATGTTTCCATAAATATAGAATTATTTTGAAATAAAAATGTTATATAAGAAAACATCAAACCAATGACAATGCAACATGTCACAACATAGGTACAGGGCCTGGGAATTAGTTATTACACCAGATGTCATTCAGCTTCTCTGGTGGATGTGGAACAAGGACATCGGCAGTCTCCCACTCTTCCCGTTTCTCCCCTATGTTCATTGTGATCAAGCTACATTGTTAATGAACGACACTGCCAAGTGAATGGATTGAGCTTCTATCAGTATGTTTTGAACAAAGATTTTCAAACAATTCCTCTGGATTTGATATCTTTTGTGCAAAGAGTGTTGAGGAGTTGAGTGAACACGTGGTCCCATTTCTGTGTTAGATATCATCTGTTACCTGAGGGATGACCAATGGTGCCTTTGGATCACAATGGCATACAGACTTTCTAGAAGCAGTGAGGAACTCCCCACACAGACCTCAAACACCTAACTTAGGATTTCTTCAGTTTGCTGTCTTGTCATTCCTAGAGGGACAAGGTGGAGTAATGTGGTTTTTTAAAATTTTTTATTTATTTGACAGGTAGAGTTATAGACAGTGAGAGAGACACAGAGAGAAAGGTCTTCCTTCCATTGGTTCACTCCCCAAATGGCTGCTATGGCTGGCGCTGCGCCGATCTGAAGCCAGGAGCCAGGTGCCTCTTCCTGGTCTCCCAGGCGGGTACAGGGGCCAATCACCTGGGCCATCCTCCACTGCCCTCTCGGACCACAGCAGAGAGCTGGACTGGAAGAGGAACAACCGGGACCAGAACCTGGAGCCCATACCGGATGCCAGCACCACAGGCGGAGAACCAACAAAGTGAGCCACGGTGCCGGCCCTGGAGTAATGTTTGGTTCTGACCTGACTTCCCATGGGACACTTGCAGAAATGAGTAGGAACAGACAATTACTTCAGGGTCACCTGGGTGCACTGCTATTGGTGTGAGGACAGTAACATGCAAGAGGGCCTTACTCCCACAGATCATCAATTATATTTCTATTGCTGGGAACTGTAGATATTTTAGAGTTCATTAGGGAGTACCATGCTGTTAAATAATATTCTAATAAGTCCATGTTTGTTACCTCAAAGAAATAAAATTATAACCATTGGAACTTCAGTACTTCAAAGGAAAAAAAATTATCAAACTTTAGTTTTTGATTTACCCATTTCTAACTTGAACATTAAAAACTAGTAGCAATAAACAACAGTAGAATGTATCAAAGACACAAAATTTATCATTAAGTATTATTATTTGGGGAGCACTATTCAATAAAGGACTTATTGTTCTATATTTTCCTATTGAAATTATCAGGATGGCTATTTAACTTTTCAAAAGTTACAAAATTAAAAATAGCAAACACCATGCTTGGAGCATCATGGGAAATTTATACCTTGAACATTGACATTTATGCTTGTACTCATTCTTTAATAGATTCCTGGCACACAAAAGTTAGCATAAAATACAGGATAAATTACATTCCTTGTTTTCAAATAATTATTTGCCTATTTCCCTACCTTTATGACAATTTTTATATCCAACAGGCAGTTTTATGCCTCCATATTTTATACTGCCTTTAAATTCAGTCATAAAGGAGGATTTACCACAAGTCTTTTTGATTATTTTTGCCAAAGAGAAAAGTGGAACCCAAATACTTGATTGTTTGCTAAGCATTTTCTATCAAATTTTTAATTTTATTTAAATTATATAAGTTTCATATATTTCATACAGATTTAGTAACATAGTGGCACTTCCCCCTCTACCCTCCCTCCTGCCCATACTCCAATCCTTCCTCCTCCTCCCTCTCACATTACCACTTTTAACTTTTACAAAGATCTATTTTCAGTTTACTTAATAGTCATATAGTTAACTGTATGTTAAGAAAAAGAGTTCAACAAATAGTATTAAAAGAAAAAAAAAAACACTGTTCCTCAATGGAAGAGACAAAGGTCATTGAATCTCAAAATGTCTATTTCACTCCAATACATTACATTTTGGGTAATTTAACTAGTTACATCAGATCAGGGAAAACATGTGATATTTGTCTTTCTGAGACTGGCTTATTTCACTAAGTATAATGGTTTCCAAGCATTTTCTATCAAATTTAATTCAATTTACTACTTTAGGGTAATATTTTACTTCCTACTCTGAGTACATGTGATAACTATTGTGTGACTATTTGAAGTGTATATTTTACCAATCAACGTTGGATTGTGAGATTGATCAGAAACAAGATGTTAATTTAAAAGGCCAAGCGTATCTACTGAATGATGAAATGCAAGCAGGAAGCTGTTTTTCTGAGAACGTACATCATTTAACAACACAATCCATTTGGACTCAGATAGCAGTGGTTTCATTGGTACGAAATTTGGCTGAATAAGCACTTATTTACATGAGTACCTAATCTGTCCTCTGTGGTACAAGGAAAATTTTCTCATTAGAAGTGTGATTTTTGAGTTAAATAAAATCAGCATTGAATATCAAGTTATTCTCAACATGATTATGCTAAGTTATGCTGTTAAAAAAGCTTACCATTGGACACTTGCAAACAATTCCTTTATTTCTCATCTGATAGTTTAAAATGGAAACATTCCATTGCTTTTATTTACATTTTCTATTTTAGTGAGATGAAGCATATTTATGTATTGACTTTCTGTTTGCTTCCTTGTGTGTATATGTGTGTGTGAGACTGTCCTGTTCACATCATACACACACTTCCCTGTTGCATTGTATCTTTTATTGGCATGCTTCAGGTGTTGATTTGAGACACTGCTCTGTTCAAGAAGTTTATAAGTTAGGATTCTTTCAATCATAGTTCAAAAATCATATACATATTAACTTAAGCAAACAAAAAATAAGTTACTGGATCGTATAAGTAGAAAAATCATGGCCAAGTATGGTTTAAGAAGAGGATGAACTCAGGATGTCTATCTCTGTCTCCATCTCCTGCTCTCTTCTTTCCTCATTACCTGCCTGTCCACTTTTCTAGCTCTTCTCTCCTCCATGAGGGACTCACTCACAGGCAAACTTTCTCCATTTAAAGACAGAGCTATATCTCCAAAAGAACACGGCTGCTATGTTAGTATCTTATATGGTAAAAGGCATTGTTCTCCACCATTCTTCATAAAAAACACTGTTCAGCCTTTTTGCTACAATAGGAAACATTGGTTAGTAAGTATGAGCTCTATGCATTTACATGTCTTTTGACTATTCTTCTATTATGTTCTCTTTAATCCCTATTTAGGAAGTCTTAATCTTTTCTAAAGTTTAAATGTTTGTTGGTTATTTGCAAGTCAAATACTTTATTCTAGCTTGAGCTCAGTCTTTATCCACCTCTAGAGCTCTCCCTCTGTAAATCCGGATTTTATTTCCTGTAACTAACTCTTTCATTAAGGTTCCTTTATTTCTCTGTGTTCCGTAAGAATCTTTAGTTTCTTTAACCATACCACATCACAGTGTTTTCTAATTGTTATTCTATTTTTTATTGAAACATAATTTTGAAAATTTAGCATTCATATGTTCAATTCTCCAAAAATCTGTTTCTTTTTATGGTACCTATTAGAGCTTTTAAGGATGGAACACCTTCTTAAGTCTCTCTGCTATAATTAATTGTTCTAATGTTTTCTGTTTTGTGAATTAATCTGATTTCCTGAAGTCTATGATATGTAGTCAATTCTCTCTGCTTAGTCTGTCTAGACTCAATGTGCTTCCACGTTACTTACAGACCTGTCTTATAGGATTAAGACGTTATGGCCGAATATCATTTGAAGTGTTATCACAGGTCCCCAGAGCCATTCCATTAATTTCTTCTAAACATCCCCAAGAACCACTCCTGTTGTTGTAGAGTGCCATGGATCATAATGAAACTTTTACAAGACCTTGTTGGAAGTGAGTCATCTTTAGCCTTGCTTGTGCTGAGATCCACAATGTTTGAATCTCAGTCAACACAATTCCATCAATGTTTACTTTTCATCTCTCTCTCTCTCCTCTCCCTTTCTTCCCCTCCTCTCTCTCCCACCTCCCATCCCTTCCTGTATATCTACCTTCCAATTACTTCATTTCTTTTAAGAATGCTTCATGTCCGGATGAATCATAATCAACACATGTATTTGTCATTGGTCCATTCAAAAATCTAATTTTAAATTTATCCATTAGATCCATTAGATATTTTAACAGTGTAAAGAGTTCCCTAAAAAAAAATCTAACCTGAACCAAAAAGTAGTACTTCTGTAGCAACATGCATCTAAATATGCAGTCTGTCAAAACCCACTCTCTTACATACTCTCAAAGGGATAATTACCTTGATGTTCACTGATCCCTAGCCGTGTGTGTGTGTGTGTGTGTGTGTGTAGTTTATTTTCTGCTTTCACTTTCTATAAAGGCTATCATCACGTAAACAATCTATGATCTTTATAATATCATCATATTATATCATCATATATATATTCAAATGTTATAAGTTTCTAGGACTTTATTTTCTCATTAAGTATAATATTTTCTAATTACTCTTGTTACTAAATGACATCATGGTATATTTATTCATTTGTAATTATTAGTTGAGAAGTATACACATATGCATATAAAGAAAGAGACAGAGAGCTCCCATCCACTGCTTCACAACCCTCCACAATGGCTGCAGCTGAGCCAGGATAAAGCCAGCAGCTGGATACTGAAAACCCAGATCTCTCATTTGGGTGGCAGAGACCACATCGCTTTAGCCATTACTGCTACCTCTCAAGTACACAGAAGCAAAAAGCTGGAATTGGGAGCAAAATGAGGACCCAAACCTAGGCACTCTGATATGGAATTTGGTCATCTCAAATAGCAGCTTAACCACTAGGCTATGCACACCATTGATCTTTACTACTAAATAATATTACATTGGCTTTCATTTTCCATACTTTCATCATCAATGTTTTGTTTTTATAATTAAATACTTATTATGAAGTTATTTTATTTTTAAATGTTTCTGTAATGTTGGCAGGAATATGGCAAGAACTAAATACTATGTTAAATTATACATATTGGACTAACAGTACCACTGTTTTATTAAAACTCCTTCCTCTAAACCTGGTCTAAATTTCTAAAACTTCAAGGAAAAGTAAATAATTTACATATATATATCACTTAATTTATATATAAATTTTTGTACGTACTTTTTTTTTGACAGGCAAAGTTAGACAGTGAGAGAGAGAGAGAGAGAGACAGAGAGAAAGGTCTTCCTTTTCCATTGACTCACCCCCCAAATGGCCACTACAGCCAGCAAGCTGGGCCAACCTGAAGCCAAGAGCCAGGTGCTTCCTCCTGGTCTCCCATGTGGGTGTAGGGTCCAAGCACTTGGGCCATCCTCCACTGCACTCCCAGGCCACAGCAGAGAGCTGGACTGGAAGAGGGGCAACCGGGACAGAAGCTGGTGCTCCAACTGGGTCTAGAACCTGGGGTGCCAGGGCCACAGGTGGAGAATTAGACAAGTGAGCCACGGCACCAGCTAATTTATATATAAATTTTAAATACATATATTTTATAAATTTATATACATGTTTATCATTTAATATAGATTCTGTGACCTAGAACTTCTAGATACTTCTCTAAGTGAATGAAAACATATACCCTAAAATTAAATAACACTGATTACAACAGCCTTTTCATAATAGTAAAGAAAAATTAAAACGATACAATATTTAGCTCTGAGAAAAAGGAAAATGCATTTCAGTATATTAAGGAATAAAAGGAATAATCCTATAAAAAGAAAGCCAAGAAGACTGGCTAGGAACCTTGGTACTCAAGATATGTTGCTGAGTTTCCTGGAATTTTGTATTTATTCTTCCTTTATATGTTGCTTGAGAAATCAAGCACCCTGCCCTTAGAAAGGCAAGTGGATTCTGATATATACACACGCACACAAGAAAGGTCATTGTCCTACTCAAAAGAAGTGGAAGAGAGTGACCTGAGGATGGCAGTCTTTGAGCTACACCTGCCATACTCCAAGTGAACACCAAAAAGGAAACTTTGTTCCTTATTCTCTTCACCAGAGGCTAAGAGATTATGGGTGGCACACTATCATGGAAACCAGGTCTGTACTATCATGAGGTGGTGTTTATCTCCCTCTTGAGAGTCTATGACAGGGGGGACAGAGGCCTGTCATTCAACCATACTGTGCACTTAGCAAACAGCAAAGAGTCTGCATCCCACTTCCCCCACAGAGAGGATGAATTTAAAATATAATACTTAAATATCTGTTTTAAGTCCTGGACACAAAGCCAGCTGGTACATGAATGAAACTAACTACAGTTAACATTTTTTAAAATACTTCAGGAAATGAACTAGAATTTTTGTGTACAAATGACCTCTGGGTAGTACAATGTACTGGCTTCAAAAATAAATTTAACATTCATAAGACAGCCCACAATTGTGGTCTAGAATGTACATTTGGAAATTGACATATTTATTTCTTGCTAAAGGAAGGTATCATACTTTCATAATTTCATATTTAAAATATCCAGGATATGAGCCAAAATTATTCACCACATTAAAAAATGAGAAGAACCCAAAAAAACCAAGTTACTCAAAAAAGACAATCAGTAGTCATCAACACCATATGAATGCATACAATGAATTTATGAAATAATGTTAAGGAAATGTTCAAAAATGCTCAACAAGTAATTATGAACACTCTTTAAACTTGTCAAAAGATGAAACTCTCTATGCAAAGGCTTCTTGGAAAATACCCCAAAAGCACAGGCAATCAAAGCCAACACTGACAAATGGGATTACAACAAGCCAAGAAGCTTCTGCATCACAAAAGAAACACTCAGCAGTGTGAAGAGGCAACTGACAGAATGGGAGAAAATATTTGCAAACCACACAACTGATAAAGGGTTAACATCCAGAATCTATAAAGAACTCAAGAAATTCAACAACAACAAAACAAACAATACAGTTAAGAAATGGGCAAAGGACTTGAATAGGCATTATTCAAGAGAGGAAATTCAGATGGCCAACAGACACTTCAGAAAATGCCCAGGATCACTAGCCATTAGGGAAATGCAAATCAAAACCACAGTAAGGTTTCACCTATCTCCAGTTAGAATGCTCTCATACAGAATTCAACAAACAAGAAATACTGGTGAGGATGTGGGGGAAAAGGTACCCTGGTAGACTGTTGGTGGGAATGTAAACTAGTATAGCCACTATGGAATACAGTATAGAAATACTTCAGAAATCTGAATATAGACCTACCATATGATCCAGCCATCCCACTCCTGAAAATTTACTCAAATCAAAAGAAATCAACATATGAAACAGTTATTTGTACCTCCATGTAGATTGCAGCACAATTCATAATAGTTAAGAGAGGGAATCAACCCAGATGTCCATCAACTGTTGACCGGATAAAGAAATTATGGTAAATATACACTATGGAGTACCACTCAGCTGTAAAAAAAATGAAATCCTGCCTTTTGCAACAAAATGGATGCAGTTGGGAACCATTACATTTAGTGAAATAAGCCAGTACCAAAAAGACAAATACCATATATTTTCCCTCATCTGAGGTAACTGAGTACCTAAAAGATAAACTATAGAAGTGAAATTGACATTTTGAGATTAGATGTTTTTTACAGCTCTTGTCTCAACTGTTGAACAGTGTTTTTTTCTCATACTATTTGTTGAACTTTTTACTTAGTGTAGATTTAATCTTATGAGCATAAAACTAACTGAAAATAGATCTTTGTAAAAGTTAAGAATGGGAATATGAGCGGGAAGAGGAAGGAGGTGGGAGCATGGGTGGGAGGGAAGTTAGGGTGAGATGTATCACTATGTTCCTGAATTTGTATTTAGGAAATATATGAAATTTGTATACCTTAATAAAATTTTTAGAGAAGACTGCCTGGAAGGGTTCATGTTTGATGTCATGCATAATTTTTTTCTATCAAGTTGTCTATTTCTCTAGTTGACTTTTCATTAAATTTTGCTATATTATTTTCAAAAAACAACTGATATTTGTGTAATGGAATTTTAGGAACAGAGAAAGAAAAATTTCACACAAAAGGAGATTTTTGAAAAATAATATCTAAAACCTTCTCAATATTGCTAAGAAAAACATAGATTTACGCAATCAAGAAGGTGAAGAAATTCTCAAAATATAAATTCAAATAAATGTATACTCAAGCACATAATAACAAAACTTCCCAAAACAAATAAAAGGAAAATACATAAAAACATCTAGAGATGAGACATTACCTAAGGGGAACAACTGGTCAGATGAAAATTGATTTTTCCATCATTAATCACTGGAATAAATTGGAAGTGGCATAAAAATGTCATATGCTGAAGGAAAACTGACAACCCAGAATTCTATATCTAGGAAAAATGCCTTTAATGCTGAAGGTGAAAAAATGACATTCCTACGTGAAGGAAAACAAAACAATATGTTGCTATCATACTCGCTCGATTTGCTAAAGAAAATTAGCCAGAAACAAATGACAACAAAAGGAAACTTGGAACATTGGGAACATTGGAAATTTTTTAAAAGGGCAAATAAAGTAGTAAATATTTAAGTTACCATAGTAAACTTCTAATCTTCTCCTGAGTTTTTAAAAATTGTTTTTGATGATGGAAGCAAAAATATACCTTGTCCTATGTAGTTCCCAGTGTTTCAACAGACATATTTCAGATAACTGTATCCTAAAAGGTGGTACAGCAGATAAAGAGTCTGAAGTGCTGGGAAGGTTTCCACTGTGGACTTGCAGTGACAAAACGTTGGTATTCATAGACCATGATAAGTTATATAAGCACACTAAAATTGCTACACAAGGGACCTTAAACAATATATGATTACTCTCAAAATTGCAAGAGAATTCTTTATTAATGTAGGAAAGTTGATTCAAATACTTACATGTTCCAAACCAAAGGGTAAGTAAGCCAATTTTGAAAAATAAGAAGAAAGTTAGGGAATTATACTACCTAATTAAAGATTTACTATATAGATATAATAATTAATACTCACATAATATAGAATTAACATAGGGATAAACTTAAAACTCAGTGAAATAAAGTAAGTTCCAGAAATAGACGCAGTCAAATACAGCCAAAATGTTTCTACAAAGATGCAAAAGTTATTCAATAAAGACACAAGAATCTTTTCAATGCATGGTGTTAAAAAGTTTAGAAAAGGATTTTGAAAATATTTTAATTTAATTGAAACATGTAGGTCAAATTTCAGTTTCACCTAAAACTCATATCTTACATGAGAGGGGTTCAAAAATTTGTGGAAAACGTATATTATGAAGAACAAATGCAGGGTTTTCAAAAATTTTTGTATCAGAATAAACTCATTTTTAATTCAATTCTCCATAAACTTTTAAAGTTTTCTCATTTAATGCAAAAATAAAATTTATCATGGATCTCAATGTAAAACATTAAATTACAACATTTATAGGAAAGAGCATGAGAAAAAATCTTGATGGCATATGAGTTAACTGAAGAGTTGGTAGGTTTGATACAAAATCGAGATTTATCAAAAAAAAAAAGGATTAGATTTCATTAAAATAAAAAACATTCTCTGTGAGAGGCACTATTATCCAAAGAAAAATGTACGATACAAATTGGGAGAAAATTTTTGCAAATCATATTCTAATAAACAATTTGTGTACATATGTGTAAAGAACTCTCTCAATTCAAAATAATAGAGACAATGTAATCAGAAAATAGGCTACCATTTCACCAAATAAAATACACTGATGCAAAATAAGTATAACAAATACAGCCAATGTTAATTAGTCACTAGGGAAATTCAAATGTAATACTGGCCCCCTAGTGTGAGATGAGAACTCTCAGAGAGCTCTAAAAAGAAGATGATTGGGTATGAATTTGGGATTAGTTGGTTTATGTAGGTTTATGTACTTCAGAGAGTTTTTGCTACCTCTAGAAATTAGTTAACCAGGCCTGGGAACAGAGTCACTTCCAGTGTCAGGAAATCCCCAAAATATCAAACCATCAGCGTAAAAAGATATGCTTAACACTCAAGGGAGAAGGGCAACATTTCTGAGATAATAGACATTCTATGCATACATAGTTTTTGTATGGTGGTTACATAGATATTTATAAGTATCAAAATTCACTAAACTGAATATTTATGATCTGCAATTTTCACTATATTCCAATTGTACTCCAGTTGAAATGTAAAATATAATTAAAATTCAAAAATTAGAAAGTGATGAAGTAATGTAAAAATGAATGCAAGTTTAAATTGAAATGTTAATAATAGAATCAAATCCCATGTACAGTTTTTTGTACAGACAGTTTTTAGTGCAGAAATTGATAAATACTATGGATTTCATAAATTAGAGCCCTTTGTATCACTTGTATTATCAACAAGACTAATCATCATCATTTTGTACATTTAGCATTAATCTGTAATTCAGACTAATGTTGATGATCTTAGGCACAGAACATTACTAAATAATTAATTAGAACCAAACATCTGAGATTTTTATGATTCCTTGTTCTTTGAATATTCATAATGCATCTGAAGAATGAATTAAACTATTCTTTTGATTAAATTGACTCACTCCATCTCCTTTCTGAAACACTTGTGTGTGTATATGTGTGTGCATGTGTGTATCTGTGTATTTTATTTTTCACTTATGTTTGTTCTATTTATTTACAAAAATCCTTTCACTAAACTATCTTCTTTCACCTTTTTCATCAGCAGGTGAGTGTTGTGAGAACGTAGTCTGATCATCTACTTGAATGCAATCCTTGAGATTTATTTTCTAGGCTTGTGCTAGATATTAATATTCTGAAAATCATTATCTGTGACACTTGCTCGGCAATAATTCAGGAAAAGCTGCAGATTCTGGAAATCTGAGCCGAGTTCCATGCTGCTTGTGGTGATGTTGTATCCTTGTGGTTTTCAGTCGCTGAGATGACTTGACTTTAGTTCTCACATTTTAGACATGCAGCCACCACTAGGGATATGCATGACATTTGACTTACATGTTGCATTTCTACTAAGTGAAACTAAACACTGTCCATTTGTTGAGCACATTAAAATTAATATTAAAATGGCATATGAAATTTATTGTGAAAAATTGTTATATGGTCTTTAATTATGACTGGCTCTTAAAGAAAGTTAGTATAATATTCAATACAATATTAGTCATTTGGCTTCAGCTGACATCCTACTGATCTTACTGCTGAATTCATCACTCTGCTTTGTGACATGATGAAGATAAAATATGGAATCCTGTAGTTATCTTTCATTTTGCTTTTCTTTCAAGCTTGCAAGCACTTGTTAAGAAGTGATAAGCATATTTATTATTTTAATTTATCTACAATTTCTTAAATAATGAGGAAAATGACGTACTTCTGCATAATGCTGCATACTCAGTAAGATTTTATAAGGCAAGAATCATTTCTCTGCAGATCTTGTATCTTCCTCTTGTACTACTTCGCTTGGCATAGTTGACTAAGTTTTTAGAAATATTTCATTTGATGTTATATTTCATTTGATGTTATATTTCATTTAAAACAAATAACAGTAAAATAAACACTAAAGTGGACAAATGAATGGGAAACCAGCACAAATCAGAATTGTTCTAGACAATAAATGAATGGTCACTTTCAGATAGGGAAACTGAGGGATAAGTGAATTTGCCAGAGTTGCAGCCCACAGTTGCGGTCTCAGATTCTGTGGAGGACTGCAGGAGCTTCACACTCAGCTCTGTCAAGTTATGCACAGCCTTTCTGGTGGAGAGTAAACAAGTGGAAGGTGGTCCTTAATAACTGGGGAGAAAGGCAAAACAATTTTATGTCTGCACTATGGCTAAATAATGAGTAAATCTCAAATTGAGGTATTGTATCCATATAAAAATAAATATACACCAGCTAAGAAAGATTTTAAAAAGAACATTTTTAAATTCTTGCCAGGATGGGGCTTCTAGCGTATCAGCAGAGTTCACAGACCACTTCTTGATCTCCTGGCTGCTTTCTCACTTTCTCCAAATCTTGATGCAAGAGTGTCTTACAGATCAATCTTGAGGTAGTCTGTTTTCATCCTTAATTTGTATCCTGGATGATTTCATCAGTTGATGGTTTTAAATTCCAACTGTTTACTAAGGACTGTCAAATTTATATTTGAATCTCTGCACTGAATTTACACCTGATATATGTGATCACACACAGAATTTCCACATAGATGTCCATCAAATATCAGAAACTTAATACTCCCCAAATAGAACTCTTGGTTTTCTATTGAACTCTACACTAAAAGCAATTCCACCCATAGTGGTCTTCATCTCTGTAAATAAAAACTTGATTCATCCATGAGTTTGCTTTCTGCTCACATCACATATTCAATCTGTTACAAAATAGTATTTATTATATGTTTACCCTAGAGGACACTTCAAAAAGTTTGTGAAAGGCAGAATTAAAGGATTAGTTTATTTTGTTCTAAAAGCTTTGAAATGCAAACACAGTGTTCTATAACACACATTTCCATGAGCTTTTTGAAGACCCTTTGTGTATTCAGAATCCCTAAATACCTCCCTTCTGAAACCTACTCATCCAAACCACCATCATCTCTTGTATTCCCCTGGCCTCCCTTCATGTACCCTTGTTCTTCTCCCAGCTAATTTCCACACAGTGTCATAGTAAATATTTTAAAGCACGATGCAAGTCATATCTCTCTTCTGCTCAAAACTCTATAATGAAAAGAAAAAAAAAAAACTCTACAATGGCTCCTTCCTTCACTCAAAGTGAAAGCCATATGGTGACTTCCAGCTGTGCCTTCACTGTTCTAAGTATGTTCTGCCTTAGGATATTTACAATTGATTTTTCTCTTCTTCCCTGAATGTTCTTGGCACTTAATCAAGTTAGCTACCACTGCCCTACTTAAAAGAACCATCCTCCCTTCACTGGCATCTCCATAGTGTATTTTTCTTCACACACCTTGTCTTCATGTGGTATATTGTATATGGTATGTAATTGTCTATTGACTAATCTAACAGAGAATATGGGATGAACAGGCCAATAGGACAGGAAGTTTTATCTATTTTCTTTACTATTTTATTTCTAGTTCTAGGAAGAGTTCCTCACACACAGTAGGTAATTAATAAATGTGAAATGGAGTGTAGAGTCTTGAAAAGAAAATAATTAGGTATAGATTAATCTTTAACAAACTTTTATGAATGCAGTTCTATTTGTCATAGAGAATATAGAAGCAATTAAAATAACTGCATAGAACATTCAATAAATTATGTCCTGAAATAACAAATACCTCTCAGTACTTTTATAATTGGGGCATGGGTGGCCAGGAGGCCAAGTTTATACTAGAAAGCTTATAAATAAGTCCTACTTCCATCAACTCAACCCAAATTCTGAGCCCTGATAGATATGTCTGCCTCCTTCTCTCTCATCCCCTACATGTAATAAGATATCATACTGGGATGAGAGAGTTGAAAGAGAAGGATTTCTTTTTAAAAATATTTTATTTATTTATTTGAGAGGTAGAGTTACAGAGAGAGGGAGAGAGAGAAAGCTCTTAGATTCACTGGTTCACTCCCCAAATGGTAATCACGGCCAGAGCCAGGCAGATCTGAAGCCAGGAGCCAGGAGCTTCTTCAGGGTCTCCCATTGCAGGTACAGGGGTCTATGCACTTGGGCCATCTTCTACTGCTTTCCCAGGACGTAAGCAGAGAGCTGCATTGGAAGAGGAGCAGCCAGAACTGGAACTGGTGCCCATATGGGATGCTGGCACCACAGACAGAGGTTCAGCCTACTACACCACACTGCCGGCCCAAGAGGAGGATTTCTTTTTGGTTGTCCAATATGTACAGAGCTTGGAAATTTTCACTCTCATCTTAACAACAATTTTATTTCTTTTTTTAACTTTTATTTAATAAATATAAATTTCTAAAGCACAGCTTATGGATTACAATGGCTTTTCCCCCCTAACTTCCCTTCCACCTGCACCACTCCCATCTCCCGCTCCCTCTGCCATTACATTCCCATCAAGATTCATTTAAATTCTCTTTATATACAGAAGATCAATTGAGTATATATTAAGTAAAGATTTCAAGAGTTTGCATCCACACAGAAACATAAAGTGTAAAATACTGCTTCAGTACTAGTTATAGCATTAATTCACATTGGATAACACATTAAGGACAGAGATCCTACATGAGGAGTAAGTACACAGTGACACCTGTTGTTGACTTAACAAATTGACACTCTTGTTTATGGCATCAGAAATCTCCCTAGGCTTTTGTCATGAGTTCCCAAGAATATGGAAGCCTTTAGAGTTCACCGACTCTGATCATATTTAGACAAGGTCATAGTCAAAGTGGAAGTTCTCTCCTCCCTTCAGAGAAAGGTACCTCCTTTTTTAATGGCCCATTCTTTCCACTGGGTTATCACTTGCAGATATATTTCATTTAGGTCCTTTTTTTGTTTGTTTGTTTTGCCAGAGTGTCTTGGCTTTCCATGCCTGAAATACTCTCATGGGCTTTTCAGCTGGATCCAAATACCTTAAGGGCTGATTCTGAGGCCAGAGTGCTATTCAGGACATCTGCCATTCTATAAGTCTGCTGTGTATCCCACTTCCCATGTTGGATCGTTCTCTCCCTTTTTTATTCTATCAGTTAGTATTCGCAGACACCAGTCTTGTTTGTGTGATCCCTTTGACTCTTAGACCTATCAGTGTGATCAATTGTGAACTGAAATTGATCACTTGGACTAGTGAGATGGCATTGGTACATGCCACCTTGATGGGATTGTATTGTAATTCCCTGGAATGTTTCTAACTCTACCATTAGGGGCAAGTCAGCTTGAGCATGTCCCAAATTGTACATCTCCTCCCTCTCTTATTCCCACTCTGATATTTAACAGGGGTCACTTTTCAGTTAAATTTAAACACCTAAGAATAACTGTGTTAATTACAGATTTCAACCAATAGTATTAAGTAGAACAACAACAACAAAATACTAAAAGGGATAAAGTATTAAGTTGTTCATCAACAGTCAGAACAAGGGCTGATCAAGTCACTGTTTCTCATAGTGTCCCTTTCACTTCAACAGGTATCATTTTTGGTGCTTGGTCAGTTGTCACCGATCAGGGAGAACATATGATATTTGTCCCTTTGGGACTAGCTTATTTTACTCAGCATGATGTGTTCCAGATTCCTCCATTTTGTTGCAAATGACCGGATTTCATTGGTTTTGACTGCTATATAGTATTCTATAGCGCACATGTCCCATAATTTCTTTATCCAGTTACTGTTGATGGCCATTTGGGTTGATTCCAGGTCTTAGCTATTGTGAATTGAACTGCAATAAACATTAAGGTACAGACAGTTTTTTTGTTTGTTTGTTTGCCAATTTAATTTCCTTTGGGTAAATTCCAAGGAGTGGGATGGCTGGGTTGAATGGTAGGGTTCTATTCAGGTTTCTGAGGAATCTCCAAACTGACTCCCACAGTGGTTTTACCAGTTTGCATTCCCACCAACAGTGGGTTAGTGTCCCTTTTTCCCCACATCCTGCCAGCATCTGTTGTTGGTAGATTTCTTTATGTAAGCCATTCTAACCGTGGTGAGGTGAAACCTCATTGTGGTTTTGATTTGCATTTCCCTGATGGCTAGTGATCCTGAACATTTTTTCATGTGTCTGTTGGCCATTTGGATTTCCTCTTTTGAAAAATGTCTATTGAGGTCCTTGGCCCATCTCTTAAGTGGGTTGTTTGTTTCGATGTTGTGGAGTTTCTTGATCTTTTTGTAGATTCTGGTTATTAATCCTTTATCAGTTGCATAGTTTGCAAATATTTTTTCCCATTCTGTCGGTTGCCTCTTCACTTTCCTGACTGTTTCTTTTGAAGTACAGAAACTTCTCAATTTGATGCAATCCCAATTGTTAATTTTGGTTTTGACTGCCTGTGCTTCTGGAGTCTTTTCCAAGAAGTCTTTTCCGGTGCTTATAACTTGCAGGGTTTCTCCAATGTTCTCTAATAATTTGATGGTGTCAGGTCATAGATTTAGGTCTTTAACCAATGTTGAATGGATTTTTGTGTAAGGTGAAAGGTAGGGGTCTTGCTTCATGCTTCTGCACGTGGAAATCCAGTTTTCCCAGCACCATTTATTGAATAGACTGTCCTTACTCCAGGAATTGGTTTTAGATCCTTGATCAAATATAAGTTGGCTATAGATGTTTGGGTTGATTTCTGGTGTTTCTATTCTGTTCCTTTGGTCTCTCCATCTGTTTCTGTACCAGTACCATGCTGTTTTTATTACAACTGTCCTGTAGTATGTCCTGAAATCTGGTATTATGATGCCTCTGGCTTTGTTTTTGTTGTACAAGATTGCTTTGGCTATTGGAGGTCTCCTGTGTCTCCATATGAATTTCAGAATCATTTTTTCCAGATCTGAGAAGAATGTCTTTGGTATTTTCACTGGTATCGCATTGAATCTATAAATTGTTTTTGGGAGAATGGACATTTTGATGATGTTGATTCTTCCTATCTATGAACATGGAAGATTTTTCCATTTTTTTTTTGGTATCCTCTTTATTTCTTTAAGATTTGTAATTCTCATCATAGAGATCTTTAACGTCCTTGGTTAAGTTTATTCCAAGGTATTTGTTTGTTTTTGTGGCTATTGTGAATGGGATTGATCTTAGCAGTTATTTATCAGGTGTGACATTGCCTGTGTATACAAAGGCTGTTGATTTTGTGCATTGATTTTATATCCTACTTTGCCAAACTCTTCTATGAGTTCCAATAGTCTCTTAGTAGAGTTCTTTGGATGTCCTAAATAAAGAATTCTATCATCTGCAAAGAGGGATAGTTTGAGTTCTTCCTTCCCAATTTGTATCCCTTTAATTTTTTTCTTGCCTGATGGCTCTGGCTAAAACTTCCAGAACTACATTGAATAGCAGTGGTGAGAGTAGGCATCCCTGTCTGCTACCAGATCTCAGTGGAAATGCTTCCAACTTTTTCCCATTCAATAGGATGCTTGCCGTGGGTTTTTCATAAATTGCTTTGATTGTATTGAGGAATGTTCCTTCTATACCCAATTTGCTTAGAGTTTTCATCATGAAAGGGTGTTGTATTTTATCAAATGCTTTCTCTGCATCTATTGAGATAATCATGTTTTTTCTTCTTCAGTTTGTTAATGTGGTGTATCACATTGATTGATTTGCACACATTGAACCACCCCTGCATACCAGGGATAAATCCCACTTGGTCTGGGTGGATGATCTTTCTGCTGTGTTGTTGCATTCTATTGGCCAGAATTTTATTGAGGATTTTTGCGTCTATGTTCATCAAGGATATTGGTTAGGTATAGGAAATGCACTTTTGACTTCTGATGTGATGATACTTTCAACTTACAATGGGTTTATCCAGATGGAAGCCAACTTGAGTAAAGAAGCATCTGTATATTAATAGAAATTCTAGGATATATCAGGACTCCTTTTGGCAAGGACGATTAAATTGTCATTTATGAAAATTAAAGAATTCAACAGGTGCTGGTCATTCCCCTGAGATTAGAAAATCACTAGCAAAATAAATATTAAGGCACTAAATTGTAGTTTATTGACTTTACATAGAGGGTCTGGCACTGTGGCACAGCTGATTAATGTCCTGGTCTGAAGTGCCAGTATCCCATATGGGCACTGGTTCTAGTCCCAGCTGCTCCTCTTTTGATCTGACTCTCTGCTATGGCCAGGGACAGCAGTAGAAGATGGCCCAAGATCTTGGGCCACTGCAACTGCATGGGAGGCCCAGAAGAAGCTCCTGGCTCCTGGCTTAGGATGGGTGCAGCTCTGGCTGTTGCACCCATCTGGGGAGTTAACCAGTGGATGGAAGACCTCTCTCTGTCTGCCTCTTTATGTAACTCTGTCTTTCAAATAAATAAAATCAATATTTAAAAAACAAAACATTACACAGAGACTGTGGCCAGCACATGACAGTTTCAGAAAAGAGGCAAAAGATGACTTGAGCAGGAAAGGAACTGGTGAATATTTACTTTTATTGATGTGTTCATTATGATTTGAATGTTCATAAAACATGTTTACTCACATTTAGTTAAGTTTTTAAAAGAAACAATTATTTACTTCTAATACTTAGGGTTAACAAACACATACCAATTTAAATGCTACCAGTTGCGGAAGCTCAGATTTTCAATACAATTTGTGTCAGTAATTGAATTACCCCTAATGTAATTAAATATTATTGATATTGATTCACAACATTTTTTAGTTGGAAGAATTCTTTTAGTGAACATTGTTAAGATTATTGATTCAATATCCCAGCAGTCATTGTGAAGTTACTTGCAAACTTAGAGATTTTTGTTCAGTGAGATTCAAATAATTTCTTTCTGGCAGGAAGATACCTCCCAAATCTATGTATTTCCCTATAGGAACTTACTATTTTTATATCTAACATAGCATTTTTTGTCACTTCTTTATCTTTTTAAAATTTATTTATTTATTTGAAATGCAGAGTTATAGAAAGGGAGAGGCAGAAGCAGAGAGAGAGAGAGGGAGAGGGAGAAAGAGAGAGAGGAGAGATCGAGATCTTTCATCTGCTGGTTCTACACTCCCTAAATAGCTGCAATGGCTAGGACTAGCTGAGATTGAAGCCAGGACCCAAGAGCTTCATCCAGGTCTCCCAGGTGGTTGCAGGGGCCCAAGAAATTTTGCCATCCTTCACTGCTTTCCTGGAGCATTAATGGAGCGGGATCAGCAGTGAAGCAGCTGGAACTCAAACCAGTGCCCATTTGGGGTGACGGCACTATAGGCAGTGACTTAAACTGCTACACCACAATGCCAGCCCCATCACTTCTTTATTAAATTCTCTGTAAACTCTTAGTTTCTTAAATGCTGCTTTAACTGATATCACTATCTTATCAATTTCCTCATTTATCAATGAGTTGATTACAATATTTGCTGTGTTTATTTTGAAGTCACTTTTTTAAATTTTGAAAAGCATATTTTTCCAACATATTATTCAAACTCCTTATTTCATAAGTAGAAACACTGAGAAAGATTAAGAAGTTTTTCCTGATGAAGGAATTGGAATTTGAGAATCCTCAATCTCAGTCTGTGATCCTTTTAGTATAGTTCACCCTTCTGCTACTATATTTCATATGTTCTTCCACTTTCAGTCATGTAAAGTAGGTCAGGATAAACATAACTCATTTGCAAGTGATGGTAACTGAATCCAGATGGGACAATATCTTGCCACAGATGATGTAATTGGGAGTCTCTAATGCAGACAAGAAGTACTGATCATGGTATGGCAGAAGCCCACAAAGAATTCAGTATGGTGACAACCTTCAGATACAATGGACTGCGAACTGGAGAGAGGCAGCAGCACAGAGTTCTGCTGAGGGCTGGGAGAGCAGGGATCAGGTATATAGAGTGAAGGACTCAAACAGGAGGCAGTGTTTGAGCTGCACTATTTAAATAGCCTCAGTGATGGTAGTAGCTCATTAAAAAAAAAAAAAGGTTTATTTATTTATTTGAAAGTCAAAGATACACACAGAGAGAGAAGGCAAGGCAGAGAGAGAGTTTTTCCATCCGCTGGCTCACTCCCTGATTGGCTGCAATGGTTGGAGCTGTGCCAATCCAAAGCCAGGAGCCAGGAGTTTCTCCAGGTCTCCAATGTGGGTGCATGGGCCCAAGGGGCCATCTTATACTGCTTTCCCAGGCGCGGCAGAGAGCTAGACCTGAAGTGGAGCAGCGGGTCTCAAACTGGCGCCCATATGGGATGTGGGCACTGTAGGCAGTGGCTTTACCTGCTACGCCCCAGCACCAGCCTCAGTAGCAACTCTTTAAATGTAATGGTAGCCTAATAGTAGGGCTAGAAATGTGCCAGGGGATTCCAAATCCCATTAAGTTGGCAGGTACAAAATCCCAACTTACTAGTTAAAATGATCAGTTTAAGCTCATAATTGATCATGAAGATAGGATTAAATGTCAAAGGAATCACATAAGTAAGACCAGTGTCTGCTAATACTAACTGATAGAATTAAAAAGGAGAGAACAATCCAACATGGGAAGTGGGATACACAGCAGACTCATAGAATGGCAGATGTCCTAAACAGCACTCTGGCCTCAGAATCAGCCCTTAAGGCATTTGGATCTGGCTAAAAAACCCTTTAGAGTTTCTCAGGCATGGAAAGCCAAGACATTGTAGCAAAAAAAAAAAAAAAATGACTTAAATGAAAGATCTCTGTGAGTGATAACCCAGTGGAAAGAATGGGCCATCAAAGAAGGAGGTACCTTCCTCTGAAGGGAGGAGAGAACTTTCACTTTGATTATGGCCTTGCCTAAATAAGGTCAGAGTTTGCAAACCCAAGAGGCTTCCATAGCCTTGGCAGCTCATGACAAGAGCCTCCGGGGGTTACTGACATCATTAATAAGAGTGTCAATTGTTAAATCAACAACAGGAGTCACTATGCACTTGCTCCCCAAGTACTTTATACTTTGTGTTTCTGTGTGAGTGCAAACTGTTGAAATCTTTATTTAGTATATACTAAGTTGATCTTATGTATATAAAGATGATTAAAAAATGAATCTTAATGAAGAATGGGATGGGAGAGGGATTAGGAGATGGGATGGTTTGCAGGTGGGAGGGAGGTTATGGGGGGGGAAACTGCTATAATCCAAAAGTTGTACTTTGGAAATTTATATTTATTAAATAAAAGTTTTAAAAAAAGAAATGTAATGGTAGATTTATATCTTAAGAAGTAAACTAAGGTTGTAAGGAGTTCATTATTATGAAAAAAGTGTGGTCATTAAAAACTTCTTAATAACAAAACAATATAAGCATCATCTTTAGCCCTTATCTAAGAATTGATATTATTTTAGCTATTTCTTTTCCTAAAATAAAAATCAACCCCAGGAACAATGATATATATATACTATGAAATATGCACAGCTTAAAATGTGAAGTTAATATTTGGGGGGATCTTATTTATTTATAGTTTTTTGCCTTTATTTGAAAATAATGTGCAAAATTTTAGGCTTTTATTAACTTAATAAAATATCACTATATTGTAAGTTTATTAATATGAAATTCTGTATGCTTAAAATTCACTAAGGCATACACTGAATTGCTATTTATTGAGAGTGATTTTTGGTAGTTTCAAAAAGAGAAAGAACCATTATACTATTTTGCTCATCACCAATCTAATTAGAAAACATTGCTAAATTACATGTACTTCATCTCACTTATTTTCTATGCTCTTAAGATAGAGCTTTAGTCTATTTAGCACTACTTTGTGTTGTCTAACATATTATGAAGTAATGCAGGTGTAATGACAAATTCATTATAATTAGCTGCATGAAACTGAGATGTGGGGAAATATATCATCCCTCTCTAATTCCTTTGTGCTTCCTCACAAAAACAGACTTGCTGGATAGAGCAAAAAGTGGGTCAGAATCTGTGGAAACATGTTGCATGTATAGCTTGCCCCTAGCACTCGATCATTAACAGCCTTGGAAAATCATTTAACCTTAACTGTAAATGGTGCCCTTGTGTTGTGATTTGCATTATTAACTAGATGGCAGCGTGATACTACAAAGTACAGGGAAAGAAAGATATGGAGATTAAAGTGTTGGCTTTTCCCTCTAGCAGAGCAGATTCCTATTTCTAAATTATCTTCCCCTTATAGACTACTCTTAGGGATTTACTCAACAAATTTACTTGCACCCTCCCACCTAGGCTAAATGAGACTAGTGACTAATTCACACTGCGAAAGTGCAGACATACTTGTGAAACATGATACAAAATTTATAATGCAATGTTCATTGTCTTAGGGAAAAGAGAGACAACATTGTTGACAAAGTCTGTCGATGGTTAATCATTAATTTAGCCCTAGGCAAACATGTGGTCTAAGTAGTATTATTTTTCACAAAATATTCTGTTTCTAATTCTGTTAGGAGTTCCAGACAATGGCAGTTGGTCCTGGTTGGGAACACTGGTTAATACGGATGATCAGCTAATTGTGTTGATAGATGAGGGCACCTGAGTCACTTCAAAACTCAACAGCAGACCTAACACTGCTTGTTTTTTTCCCCATTAGCTTGGCCTCCTGATTAACAAGTGTCACAGGAGAGCAGTGAGTGTCACAGACACTGAGTGCAACAGAAATAACAAGTGAGTTCTGACAATATGACCGTGGATGTGCATCCACTTTTTGCCACTGCTGGAAAAAACATCCCACATTCTTGTAGCAACCATTAGTAGCAGCTCAGCATATGGGACTCCCAGATATTTATTATAATAAACATAGCAGGAGAGTAATATACCTAGGTGCCCACTTCATTTTGCCAGGCTCAGTTATTCTCCACACAATTAGAATTCATTGCAGGTTTGCTTTACTGAAGTATAACTCATGGGATAACTCATGTGGTCATGTTAAACAAGTTGCCAAGGAATCTGGAGGCATCTGCTCTTCTTCTGAGGTGGTCTCCTGGAATTTCAGGGTAAAAACAGGTTCATGTTACAATACCCTACACCATCCACCTGAGTCTGCTGGACGAAGCACAGTGTGTGAGCCCAGAGTGTGCTGCTCAGTTCCTAAGAATAGCAACACAAAAATTTCACCAAGCAATCTGGAGATTGTCCAAACAGGTAGGCAACCAGCAACCTCAGATCTGTGATGTTCACAGCACAATTGAAGCAACGAAAAGCTGTAAAATGTTTACTCCAGGCTGTTGTCTGAGCAGGCCACCTCACTTGGCCTTACTTAGCTGGCATCTTCATATACAGAAGATATCCCCAGTATTCCATGTTAGCTAGCTGGCCACCTGGTTAGCAGTTCTTTCCTGGCCACTGACACATTGTATTGTTCTACTGGGATTCCCTCTTTACTCTGATAAATGCCTAATTCAATCTGTGTGGTTGTCAAACTGAAAGAAACTCCAAGATCATCTAAATTCTGCATTTAATACATGTGGAGGTTGAGGACCTGAGATGATAAGCGGCTACCCCAACGTCTACTTCCACATAAGCATGCTGTTTTCACTGCGTTGCTGCTGAATTCCATTAATCCAATTTGAAAGAACCACACATTGAGTTGATTCAGGTGTACTAAAAGGGTGTACAATGTATATCTCACCTATGATGCTTTCATTTTGGAACTGATGGCTTCACAAGAGTTCCTGAAGAGGAAGAGACAGAAGGAACAACCTACCCTTGGCTTCCTAATGATAAAAGAAGAGGACCAGAGGGATTTTGGCCAGTACACACATCTGGAAGTTTTTTCCTGCATGTCTTGACTTTATTCCTGGCATCTTCATATACAGAAGATATTCTCATAACCCCATCCAATTTTTATTCAGAATAGCCACGTCATCTTTGTGGTGGCATGACTACACAGCTGTTCATCCATCATTCTCAACATATATTTCTTAAAATTTTTAAATGATATCCATGGCTTATTATGTTAATCCTCCACCTGCGGCACCAGCACCCTGGGTTCTAGTCCTGGTCGGGGCGCCGGATTCTGTTCCAGTTGCTCCTCTTCCAGTCTAGCTCTCTGCTGTGGCCCGGGTGTGCAGTGGAGGATGGCCCAAGTGCTTGGGCCCTGCACCCGCATGGGAGACCAGGAGGAAGCACCTGGCTCCTGGCTCGGATCAGCGGGGTGCGCTGGCCGTAGTGGCCATTTGGAGGGTGAACCAACGGCAAAGGAAGACCTTTCTCTCTGTCTCTCTCTCTCACTGTCTAACTCTGCCTGTCAAAAAAATTATATTTTTTGAGAGACAGAGAGGTGGAGATAAAGAGATAGATAGGGAGAGAAGGAGGAAGGGAGGGAGGGGAGGAGGGAAGGCAGAGAGGGAGAGAGAGAAAGGGAAAGAGAAAAAGAAATCTATCCCATTTTCTGGTTCACTTCCTAAATGAACAAAAGAACTTAAGTTGGGCCAGTCTTAAGTCAGAAGCCATGAAATCAACCTAGATCGCCTACTTGAGTGGCAGGGACCCAAATTCTTGAGCATATACCTGCTGCTTCCCAAGGTGTGCATTAGAAAGAACCTGGAATTGAGTGTAGAGCTAGGATTCGAACTCAGGCCCTTTTAGCAGAATCTTAACCGCTATTCCACACTTCTGCCTCCTACACAGATCTCTAGTTTCCCGTCAATGCAGATCCTAGAAAGCAACAGTGATGACTCAAGTAATTGAGTTTCCGTCACTCATGTAAGTATCCTAGATTGCGTTTCCAGCTCTTGACTCCCACTTCGGCTTCTCCTTGCCTATTGTGAACATTTGGGGAATGAACAAGTGGGTGAGTGCTCAACCCTTTCTCCTTCTCTCAAATTCTAAAAATTAAAAAAAAGAAAAGAAGTTTGATAACTCAGGTTAATCAAAGACAATGGGATATGTCTTCCTTTTCTTCACCCTGAATTATTAGAGAATACAATTTTCTCTTTCCCCAAAGATTTTTCTACATATGCAGTAAGAAAACAGCATTGGGTTGGCAGTATGGAGTCCAGAGGGCTGCATGGCTCTGGCTAACAGGGATCTGATATTCACAGTCCCCTCATTTGCTCCACATAAGTCCTCCTACACCATCTCCCATTCTAAATGATTGTATGTCCTCAATTTAAACTATAAAAACAATCGATTCTCATTCTCGTGTTTCTTGAGTTGTCTCTGGATTCTGATACCTAAACCTTAAAGGAGCTTTATGTCCATCCTTCTAGGAACTATTCCATATGCCACGTTTTCATTTTCTCTTCCCCGTTCTCCTCTGATGCTACTGAAAAGAAACTGCTATAAAAGGAGACCCTCCTCCAGTTATATCTACATAAAAATCAAAATCTATCATTTCATTGATTTTGAGAGAGAACAATAAGCCTTGCCAATCAATGCAAAAAAAGTACTTTATTTTTGCATTTTCCACTTTCTTTTTCCAGATTACTGAAGATAGTTTAAAATTTGACTTGAGCCATGGACTGAATTCCTGGATTCACTCCAGTTGCATAAGTGACTTTGGATAAGCTGTGTAGCTTCTGAGTCCCTGATTCTCTAGTTGCTAATGACAGTGATATTTGCATCCTTATAGGAATGCCTTCAGACAACCTCCATAGCAATAATTAACTACAGAAAAATAATTTCATCACGAGGAAATCTGGTGATCTGTCTTAACAAGACATTAACAAGACCAATGAGGGGACAAGCTGGCATCATGCGTCCCCTGATGTGAGATGCAGTCAGCATTTCCTCTGGTCTCCAGCCAAAAATGCACAGCCCAAGTGTTACCATGAGGAAACATCACAAAACCCCTAACTAAGGAATATTATATCAAACAATTGGCTTGTCTACTTCCATAAAGTCAGTGTCTTAGAAAGACTTAATAACCAGTCTACATTAAAAGGTATTAAAAAGAACAAGGAAACACTACTTGTCATCCTAGACTAGGTCTAGTAAATATGGGATGGAAGGTTAATGTGTGGGTGTTACTTAAATAAATATAACTTTAAGGTACTTAAGGGTATAGAGACAACATATCTGCAACTTTCATATGGATCAGCAAACAAAAACAAAAATGTTGCATGCATGCATGTGTACATATGTGTGTGTGTGTATGTGTAGAAAAAGAGAAAACAAATTAAGCAAGTGTGGTAAAATAGCAACAATAGGGGAATGTGAGTGAAAATTACAAAAAATTGTCCTAAACCTGCAATTTTTTTGTAATGCTGAAATTAATTTAAATAAAAAGATAGTTCTTATGAAATAAACAGTAGGATTACACAGGCTACCATTTACATTTCCTTTACAGTAGATTGACAGCTTTGTTCTATTTAAATTGCAACTTTTGAGTTGACAGTAAATATTCTGGAAGTGCACTAAACAATCAGGAGGTAGCCAAATTATTAGGCTGATCTTTTTGATAATTTGCTTAAAGTCAATCTCACTGCAGAAAAGCTGACAAAACCACAGTTCTGGAAATGTCCACTGCTTTCTGGGAGTTACTAAGGGAACCACTCACAGTGGTAATATAAAACTGCAGATAAAAACCATTCATCTGCATAGGGCAGGGAATATGCTTGTAACTTTCTTGCCTGAATGGAGACATGCCTTCGCCAATGATATTTGAATAGCATCTCCATTTACAGTCATATTTCAGTGTTCCTCACATGTAATGTTCTCGGAGAACAAGCAGCTCCCATGATTGAGCCCCTGGTTATCCAGCCAATACCGCAGTCCCTCATCATTGACTAGAGTCAAACTGGGACTGTCTCTGGACTTGCAGAGGCACAAGGTCCCCTGTGAATTCAGATCAATGTCCAAAGAACAGCATCCACATGGTGCCTGAGCATAGTTTAGCCAGGCGATTGTCATGCAAATTAAAATTTAAAGACAAAAACTGATCCCTTTAATTTGAAGCAATTTGTATATTTGGTTCCTGTCTTGAAATATATTAAACTAGAAGGAGCTTTCCATAATGCAAGTTTAATACAATGGTAAAAATCTGGTGTATGTTTACCAAGATGACTGTGAACTGTCATGTGCATGCACAATGATATTGTGTGTAGGCAGTGACTGTTCTTTGCCAATTTCCCTCTCTTTTTTAACACCAACATTAATTCTCTGTTCTTTATTATTATTATTATTTATTTGACAGGTAGAGTTACAGACAGTGAGACAGAGAGACAGAGAGAAAGGTCTTCCTTCCATTGGTTCACTCCCCAAATGGCCCCAACGGCCGGAGCTGTGCCGATACGAAGCCAGGAGCCAGATGCTTCCTCCTGGTCTCCCACGCGGGTGCAGAGGCCCAAACACTTGGGCCATCCACTACTGCCTTCCTGGGCCACAGCAGAGAGTTGGACTGGAAGAGGAGCAAGCGGAACTAGAACCCAGCGCCCATATGGGATGTGGGTGCCGGAGGAGGAGGATTAACCAAGTGAGCCATGGCGCCGGCCCCAATTCTCTGTTCTTTTAAAAGAAGATTCATTTTGGTCACTTAGAAACAACACAAGTACCCCTCAGATCCCACATTCCTGGTCTAAAACTGAATAGCCCCAGGAGGCAGACTGAGGATCAGGTTGGTCACATTGTCTAACACTGCAAGAGCCTTGTTACTGCTCTCCATTTGCTCTTGTCTGAAAAGTCAAAGAAAACCCAACACTATGGGGCTGACACTGTGGTATAGTAGACTAAGCCTCCACCTGTAGTGCCAGTGTTCCATATGGGCACATGTTTGTGTCTTGGCTGCTGCTCTTCCAATCCAGCTCGCTGTTTATGGTCTGGAAAAACAGTGAAAGGTTGCCTAAGTGCTTGGCCCCTGTGCCCACATGTGAGACCCAGAAGAAGCTCCTGGCTCCTGGCTCTAAAATGGCCCAGCTCTGGCCGTTGCAGCCATTTGGGGAGTGAATCAGAGGATGGAAATCTTTCTCACTGTCTCTCCCTCTCTCTGTCTGTAACTCCTCTAAAAAAAAAAAAGTTCAATTCTTGATGAGCAGTCAAGTCAAAATTTTGAATGCTATTATCCTTTAGAAGAATAACTGATAACTCACCTATGACTGATTTGAAAATTGCGTGATTACATAAAAGGCAGAGAGAGGAGAAAATGTCCCTGTGAGGTGAGAAAACAGTGGGAAAAGGGAAGTGAAGTGCAATTGCATTCTTGAAAGACTGCGGGGCTAAGTCAAACCCAGAGAGCAAGCACTGCTGATCATATTTGTCCCCTCTGCTGTGTGGCCAGGGCCAGTAGATGTGTTGGGGAATGACAACTGTGTCTGCCACATAGGAAGTGCTTGGTACCACAATGACATACATAGACACACTTTTTCAAGACCTCTACCAGAATCAACTCAAGTCTTAGACCTATTCAGGATCAGGGTTAAGTCCTAGAGAGGGATAAAAGTATACATACATCTCACCAAGCTTCCAACATGCATATGATGTACAGAGCCCTCCACTTCTCTGAGGTTTTGAAAGGTTTCTTTCCTTCATCCTGCTTGAAACACTGTCTGCAGTGAAACATTTTGGCTCCCATACAACCTTCCTCTTGCCCCACTCCAGATCAATCCCATAATTCTGTTCTTATGGCATCATGCAAGAAGGCTCTCATTGGCTTAAAAAATCTTCACTATTACTGATTGGATTTTCCAGCCCTCATCCTTTACTCTCAGCCCTCAACAAACTCTGGTTATGAAAGATGACTCATCTTGTAGCACTGCTTTAGTAATGATTGACCTCAAGTGTGCAATCCTGGCTTTTTTTTTTCCTATGTCTCTTGAATAGGTCCTATAATCTACTTCTTTTCTAGTCTGGAAGCCTCTGCTTTTGCCATACAACTTCTGCAACATAGCTTCCTCATCTGAAAGCCAGGTGTTTAGTCATCCTTAAGGATGGTCATTAGAGGCTTCCTACGATGTGCAGAGGAGAAGCGGCCCGATCCCGCCACTTTGGCCATCTCTGTCTGGCCTGGCTGCCACTTCTGAGTCAGACCATCAGGTTCATTGCAGTCATAAGGAAGCTTGGCCTCTGTCTCTTAAGTGATTTGTTGATGTAGAAAAACAGGCACAAGTCCTGAGAGCCAGGCTTAAGCAAGACTGGTGTGCCCATCCCTGTATGACAGACCTGTCTAATACAGAAGAAGATAAGCGGTGTGACAAAGAGGCACTTTGTAATAATCTAAGAACATCAGTGTAGATAATGTTGATCTCACCTATTTTAACTTCATTTGTGGTATTTTTTGTTTTGTCTTGTTTTGTTTTCTCTTAGGCAAAATGAAATCCCTTCAGTCACCCAACCATTTAAAAATAGTCTGAACTAAAGTCCTGGACCCAGTGACCAACTTTGCTTTTGCTCTAACCTGTCCAGCTTTCTAGCTGGGACACTGACCCCAGGTCTTCACAGAATCTCCTCTTTGCAGATTTTACATAAGCTTATCTGTTACCACCTTAAAGAAGACAATGCGGTCACTATGCCTTGCTCACTCCATTCCAGTTATTACCTCTTTTCCTTCACAGCGCTTTTCTCTCCATGATGTCTTAGTGGACTTTCACACTGCCTGATTGCTAATGGTCTCCCTCTCTTTGCTCATATACTGTGATCCATGACGTCTGTATCTGGCTGTATCTCTCCCCCATGCTTAGAACCTTGAGGGGTTCTTGTGGTTGGTACTTAGATGCCAGCACGTGCTAAAGAAGTGAATGGGCCCATGCCCTTCCCAAACTCACACTCCTGTTACTGTACTGAGTTTCCCGCCGCTCCAATCCACACCCTTTCTCAGGGTAGGGGCACCTGACACTCCAGGTGCTGCAACAGCATGGACTGTACCTGGTCAAAACCAAAATCCTGGAATTCAATCCAGGTCTCCCAGAAGGGAGCCAGGGACTCAAGTACTGGAGCCTTCTGCCAGTTAGGTTGTGCATTAGCAATCAGAGGTGGAGCCAGAGCCAGGGTTCAAATCAAGGCACTCAAGTATGGCATATGATGTCACAGAGGATATGTTAGCTGCTGTACTGCATGCCTGCCCCTATAGTGCCTCTATTTTTGAGCCTCACAGTTTTCCTTTCTTTGTTCAACCCATGTTTTGAGATTTCTGACAATGTTCTGTGCTTAGCTGGACTGGGATCCTATTGGGTAGGACTCCCACATGGAAAGGGACCAGCCTCTCAATACATTTTTATCCAGTTTAAACCAGGACATGCTCAGAGTATTCCTGCTGACTTCATCTTGCATGAAGGAGAGTTGAGCCCTCCATGCCAGATAGAAACACTTGTGAAGAAAGACTGACATGAGGAGCTGTGGAATTGTCCCCTTAGTAGGGAAAAGCCTTTAATGGTAGCTGGAAACATCACAAAAACCTTAACAAATTATGTACAAGTTTGTAAGCCCTTAAAACTGGTGTCATTTCAAATGTTTCTGTGGTTTGTAGGAATGTGCAATGTCCTATTATTTTCCTATACTGCTGCTTATGAATATAATTACTTGCTTTATTCAAATGTAATTTCTCATCCTTGAGAATCCTACAGAACAAAGTGTTGCATTTAGTTGATTGACAGCTCCCGGTAAGCTATTGTTTGGGTGGATGCTCATTTGAAGTCCTGGAATCTATCTGACTTTGAAATCTGAAATGGACAGGTAAACCCTAGCTGGTTGGAAACAGAGACAATAAATTAACTCTGAACATGATGTTGATATTAAGTGAAAGGCATTCAAAAGAGCATCGCAGCCTACAGATGAAGTCCTTCTGATGGAAATTTATTTCCTGTCATATGATGAAAAAAGTGTAACGTTTTCGTCATGTGTACATATTTCATGTTTGTAAGTGCTAGACAGAAAGTCAGCGTTTTACATCAAAGGGCTTCTCATGCATTAAGATACTAAGAAATGTTAACAACAACAGGGGCATGATCCATTTTTGCTGCTTCCTTTGCCATAAGCTAGTACTTTGAATACTGCTTCTTGCTCAAAATTCAAAGATCACACGCTTTTATTTTCTCAATTTTTTAATATTCCAAAGAATATCTTCACAGACTGGTTCAAACCTCAATACCTTCCTGAAGTCCATGATTGAATCTCACAGATGAAGCCTACTGGGGTGCATGCCTTGTGTAAAAATGCATCCTCGATAGAACCAAGCACCTAGATTCTATGCGGTAACCTAATTCTGTCACCAAACCGAAATCAGCTTCCATGTCTTCCTGATAAAGAGCAAAATGGAAAAAAATGACAGTAGACAATGTCATTTTGCAATGTTTCTTCTATGCTTTTAATATTCTGTGTGCATGTTTTAATTGACCTATTTGAGCTCTGAGGAATTCAATAGCTGAAAAAAGCATCCGTTCTAGTATAAAATGCATGTAAACAAATAGCAAGTCATTTTGAATGATTAAAATTTATGCTTATCATCATTAAACAAAATAAGATCTGAACCAGGAAGGTGACTGGAGCGTGTGTGTATGTAAAATGTGTGTCAGTATATTAATGTTTCTAACTTGGCATTTTCTCAAAAGTGAATAAAAAGATTATCAGCTTACCCTCAAAGGAGCTACTGAACATCAGTTAAATAAGTCCTAATATTTAAAGATGCAGGGCTACAATCATTTCAGAAATGTTAAAATGACAGACTAAATGGGAAATCTTGTAATGTGGCTTAATTGATACATCATTTTCTGTTAGCCTGATTCCAGCTGATGGCTAGATTCAGGTTCATAAAATAAAGCAAGTGACATTTCTGTAAAAGCAGATTAGCCTGAATGAACTGCCTGCCCAATCATTCCTGCAGACTGTTGACCATCAGTCCTCCTGAAAGGCTAGTACCCTAGTGATCAATCCTGTAAAAACGCCACCACTGCCCCTGGACTCAGCTGGAAGGCAAAGTTTCTGGTCTTCTGTTAGGGGAAACCATGCAAGTGAAAAGGCAGACCAAACAGCTTACCCCTCCGGTGTTTGTTAAATTCAATTTCATGGAAGTTTACCCAGGAAAAGCATGCTGTTCTTTCCAACATTTACTCTGGAATCAAAGAGTGCTGGGGGAAAACACCAATCCAGCCCTAAGTCTCCATGTATTAGCATCATCCTGGGAAGAAGTTAATTCAGAATCCTAAGACATTACATACACCTCATCCTGCCTCCAGATTACCTTTTAGGTAAACAAACTTCAGCACCCAAGACGCAGAAATGTGATGCACCAGGGAAAAGGAGGGGTACTGGGGAAGGTCTCCTGAATGATGTTGCAACTCCAGGTATTGTGCTGAATTCATGAGCTCAGAGTCTGCACAGACATCTTCACTTCAAAGGCTTGGAACCCAACCACTGAGAAGGAGGACTCTGCTCTCCTGAGCTCCATGTAGCTGGGAGAGCTGAACACAATCATGATGGATCACAGGCTCCAAAGGCTTCCTTGTTGCCAAGCACTGTGCCACGGCATCTCCACAGGGGACTTCATGCCACCCTCACAAAGTCCTGCTGAGATCAGTTATTTATCACCTGCCTTTCCCAGCTGGGGAAACTAAAGCCTCAACTCAGCCCCAGAATAAATTGCTCAACCTCTCACTACTTGGGAGAGGTGGAGCTCTGTTCTGAATCCTGGAACAGGAGTCCAGAGCTCCCTGATGAGTGGTTACATGGGCCATTCAGAAGGTGAAATTTCATAGAGATTGAGGGGGGATCTCATACACTCCTCCAGAAGACCCAGGAACACGGGCTCCTCAGCCCAGAAGCAGACAGGAATTTAGGATCGTTGCAGCAATACTGAGCTTCTCAGGAGTCAACGTTGAAGCAGGAGACCCACTTTCGGCAGAAAGTGGCTGCAAAGGGAGCAGTGAGCATGCAGGGAAGAGTAACTGACCTAAGGAACACACCCAAAGGCAAAGTCTCACATGAGTCACAGATTCTAGAAAGCTTCTGGGGTCTCTGGACAGCTGTGGAATGTCTATTTGAAATTACCCTCCACTGGTGGCTCATGTTAATCAAATCTCTTTCTCATGCATTGTCATTGAAACAAGCAAACATTCTGAGCATGCACTTTCTGCTGGCCCATGGATTTCCCGGGTGAAATATCTTCTGACTAACTTATTGGGTTCTGGATCCAGAGCAGTTGAGTATCCAAGGAAATATTGCCTATTATTTGACCTAGGGCTCTCTGAAATAAGCCACGGTCAAGTTCCATTAAACACCATTCTGTAAAGCCCTGCCTTCAGCTCATTTTTGGAACCCAGTAGAATGGGGCTGCCTATGAGGGCTGCCTAAGTCAACAGCGTTTGGGTCTAAGTCTGTTTTCTCAGGCTGTCTCTAACATAGCCCTTGGAGAAGCTTGTCTGCAGAAGCCATGGCTGTCTCAGCTGTCACCTGCATGTTATCTCCTCCTTGTTAGGAGTGTCTGGTGCTCCCTTGTGCTGGCAGTGTATGTGTATCCCTTCACATAGCCGAATATCTAACAGAGCAGGCTGTACCCTGGAAATGTTCCTTGCTTTGCCCCTAAAGGCAAGGCTTCAAGGTTCACCCTGCCCCAAGACTCCAGCACAGGTCTCCTATGTAGCTGGCACTCAAAACATAAAATCTGCATGGAGGAATGAAGCAGATAGCTTAAAAAAGAAACAGAAGAAAAACACATAAGACAATATTTGTATCTGAACTAAGTCAGAACTTGAAGGCTTTAGAAGGATGTTCAGATAATCTTGGCATGACTGTCTGGCTTACATAAGCTTCTGCTGTGACTCTCTTACAGAGAAGAATGATCTGAATGATGGCTTGAGATAAAGATCGATGAGACTAGATATATAGTAAATGTCCAAACAAATGCAGCGTACTATTACATATAGGTGCATAACAGTACGGTCTGCAGGAACATTTATACTGAGTATACTGCAGTCATCAAGAGGCTTTCTTTCTTATTTTAGGTTTTATTATGTTTTTAATAGTGGAGCAGACTGTAACTGTTTGTTTCCTTAGCCTCAAAAGAATCAGAATTTATAATATCCTTGCTGATATATAATTGTGATGTTTATCCTGCTTTGTTTTGTGTTTAAGCTGATGACCTGCAAAAATAAAGAACTGAAAAAAAAACATCAGTTCTCATTAAATTAATTTTTAGTTACAGGCTATTGTGGGGAATGCTAAAATATGATTAAAATTAAAAATTTAAAACAACTCTGAAAGGGAGGAATAGCAATATGCAGTAAGAAGAATATTTGTAATTGCATGAAATTCTAAAGAAAGAAGTTCTGACTGTGACAGAGATAAAGGAGTAGACGCACTGGGAGGGTGGGCCAACCCCACTGCTGCATTTCGGTCACTCTTGTGAAGTAGAGTGGATCTGAAACTGAGCAGCCTCTGGGACACCCTGGATGAGAGCAGCAGGAGGGAGGACCCCTACTTCCTGTTTCTATTGCTTCACCCGGAACTTTGGTGTCAATGGGAGCCTGCAGTGCATCACATCCACCAGAAGGGGACACTGCAGCTCTTGCATCTGAGTCTTCCCATCTCCTTCCAGGTCCCAGGAAAGTACAGTCAGTGAAGCAGGGTCTAGACCCTCTAACCAGGACTGCACCCCTGCCCCAGAAGAAGTGAGAGACTGCATTGCTTGTACCCACTGGAGCAGAGAACTAGCCCTTCAGGGAGCTTCAGGATGCACAAACCAAGAAGCTACCAGAGCACCAGCAACCGGTCTCTCCTACATTACCATGGACGTTAACAAAAAATACCCTTTCCTTTTTGGCCACAGAACGTTTCACCAATAACAGATTCTTGATACTATGTGTTTGAATAGGGAGAAATTATTCTTATGCAGCACTTCTCTTTGCATTCTTCTTTTTTTTTTTTTTTTTTTTTTTACAGGCAGAGTTAGACAGTGAGAGAGAGAGAGACAGAGAGAAAAGTCTTCCTTACATTGGTTCACCCCCTAAATGGCCACTACAGCTGGTGCACTGCGCCACTCCGAAGCCAGGAGCCAGGTGCTTCCTCCTGGTCTTCCATGGGGTGCAGGGCCCAAGCACTTGGGCCATCCTCCACTGCCTTCCCGTGCCACAGCAGAGAGCTGGACTGGAAGAGGAGCAACCGGGACAGAATCTGGCACCCCAGTGGGGACTAGAACCCGGAGTGCCCGTGCTGCATGCAGAGGATCAGCCTAGTGAGCCGCGGCGCAGGCCTCTCTTTGCATTCTTTAAAGTGCTCACATACCAAGTGCTCCTAGATTGTTTTCCTTTTGGATCTTGGAAGAACCCAGGCAGAATAAAGGGCTTCTATCAGCTCTGTTAGCTTAAGGCACAGCCTTCCCCTGGGGAGACAAGTTGAGCATGTCTAAGCTCATCCTCATGACTTGCTGATCCCTAAGCTACCAACTGCAAGCACTTCTCTCTATACTCGTCTCCCCACCTTGACTGAGTGTGGTTTGCAGCAGAGTAACATTTCCTGGAGCTGGGAAGGAGATTCTTCCGATGGAGCAGCTCTGAGAGCAGCCTTGCCAAAGGACTTACACTCAGTCACAGTTATCTTTAAATCCAGAGTGCTTAAGGACAAAGCCTTTCTTATGAAATGGATTTTCACTAGTAAAAGCAACAAACTATGGTTAGTTTCACACTTGAGTGTTTGGTAGCCATTTTCTTGACAGTGAATGAAGTCTGTCACTTCCAAAAAAAAAAAAAAATTAACAGTATTTGTTGCCAGTACTAAACATTGAGATTTCAAGTGGAAATTGGAATTTTGAAAAACTTAAATTGTTACATGTTTGACAGCTTCTCAATACTCAAATACTTTCCTAATGAACTTTGTGGGGGTATTAACAAATGCAATCTTTTTTGATAGTGTGTCAATATTTAGATTAAACTGTATAACCACAGAACCATGTTATGACGTTACAAAATCATAGACAGAACATACATTCAAAGTGCAATACAGACCAAAGGACTGTAATGTAACAATGTATGAACAGTTCCTTGGTATAGTTTCAGGTTCCCCATTTCAACCAAACTCTAAGAAACTACTTGTCAAGTTTGGTGTGCTATCAAAAGAGAATAACAACCATTATCTGAAAAGTCTAATAATAAACGTATTCATTTTGCAACTGCATATCTGCCGCAGGCTAGATTTTCTTCAGTTGAAATTACATATCACAACAGATTGGATGCAGAAGCAGATATGAAAACCATCTTTCATTAAGCCAGTTATAAAGATATTTGCAAAAACATAAAACAATAGCACTGTGCCCATTAAATTCTTTTGATAATATCATTATTTTATAGAAATATGATACTGATGTAGGCTTTTTGTTATTTTTTAATAAGTGCACATTTTTAAATGTCGCAATTGTATATTCTAATACAGTAAATAATGATAGTGGTAACTCACATAAATAAAAGCTTTTTGGGGTCTTCATAATTTTTTTTGCCAGGCAGAGTTAGACAGTGAAAGAGAGAAACAGAGAGAGAGAGAGTTTTAGACAATGAGAGAGAGACAGAGAGAAAGGTCTTCCTTCCGTTGGTTCACTCCCCTAAGGGCTGCTATGGCTGGCGCTGCACCAATCTGAAGCCAGGAGCCAGGTGCTTCTTCCTGGTCTCCCATGTGGATGCAGGGGCCCAAGCACTTGGGCCATCCTCCACTACCCTCCCGGGCCACAGCAGAGAGCTGGACTGGAAGAGGAGCAACCAGGACTAGAACCTGGTGCCCCAAATGGGACTAGAACCCGGGGTGCCAGTGCCGCAGGCGGAGGATTAGCCAAGTGAGCCATGGCGCTGGCGGTCTTCATATTTTTTTTTAAGAGTTTTGCATAAGACTCATGGTACTTTTGGTGCATTTGTGAGCTTATGGACTAGAAGTTCTATACCTTATACCAGTGTATTTACATGTGGCTGCTAATGTAGCTACCATGAAGTTTAATGTATCTTAAGAGATTCAGTTACTCAAGGAATGGTGTCTTAGGCATAATGGGAAGAATACATTTTAAAGAATAATCTGTTAGTATTAGTGAAGGCTGAAAGAAAGAATGGGCATTAAACACAATGAAGCACCCTTTGATTATGGATAATATTTATAATGGAGTACAACATAATACAATATTAATTATTTTTTGAAAGGTAGAGGGCAGGAGGTTGGGAGGAAAGGAGGGATGATGAAATGGGGAGACAGAGATCTCCCATCCTCTGGTTTAATCCCCAAATAGTCTCAACAACCAGCGCTGAGTCAGGCCAAATCCCTGAGCTTGCCTATATAGATGGGTAGGGTCTCAAGTATTTAAGGAATCACCTGCTGCCCCTCAGGGTGACTTTAGCAGGAAACTGAATCAAGAACAGAGCCATGATTCAAACCCAGGCACTCCTATATGAGATGTGGGCATCCAAGTGGTATATCAACTGCTGTGCAAAATACCTACTGCTGGAGCCTTGCTTAGAAAAAAAAAACTAGATTAATTTTTTTCTTCTCTTTGGCATTATTTTTAGGACTTTTATTATGAAAATTCCAAACTACAAGAAAAGCTCAGAGGATTTTATAATGAGTACCCATATATCCATCTACAATTAACACTGTGCTCTATTTCTTCATCACTTATCTTTACATATCAAATAAACACATGGGCTATGTGACTGCTGCTGTGGTCAACATTATGTCTATGTTCATGTTGCTGAATAAAAGTATGCAGCCTGGTTTTGTTTTTGTTTTTTGGTAATGACACATCAGGATTTATTTAACCCATTTCTGCCTATTGAGTATTTGTGTTGGTTAAACTCTTTGTTACCTTGAGAAATAATGAGAATGATTTGTTTTTCCAAGAAAACTATCCTTTATTTCATAGGCTAAAAATCTAGAAATTAACACTTTTCCATGGATGAACACATATATCTAGAGTTTCTCGTGTGTATTGCAGTAAGTTTTGTCAATGTAATATTCCTTTGAAAGTATGATTTTCATAGCTGTAGTTGAAATACTGGAGAAGGATATGCTGTTGTTAATTAGAAAGAATGCAAAAATATAGTGACCATTACTCTCCACTGAATTCCATCCTTCTCTTTTGAGGAGAGGACATGGCCAGGAACTTGTATTATTCCCATGGCTAATCAGCGTACCAATGAAAACTAACAAATGCTGTCAGCTTCCTACATGTCAAGAGATGGATTACCATACTACATGAACTCAAACTTCATCTTAATTTTTTAGGATATGAAATGGAGTCTCAGAAAGACAATAAATTGCCAAAAGCCATCCAGCTGCTTGGTGTAAGCTTGGATCTGATCAAAAATGATCTGATGCAGAATTATACAGTTACATCATTAAACCCTTTTTTCAGCCCTTCCTTACTTCCTTCCCTCAAAAGTACTTTGAGTCCTGACAGTACCAGGTATTGCTACAGGGTCTAGAGGTGCAGGCTAATGTACAGCAAATTCCTGTCTGCATGGTGCTGTGTTGGACTGGGAGAAGGAAGTGAGCACAGAGCATGAGCATGCATGGATCTGAGGGGGAAGAACTCAGAATCCAGGGGTGCAGGGTGAGCACTACTTTAAATAGGAGAAACTGAGAAGGTCCTTGGATGTGGTAATCATGAAGCTAAAGCCTGAAAAAAGTGATTTAAAAATATGCACGTGACTATGGGAAGAGGATTCTAGGAGTTGATGCTGGTTTCCAAGACAGCAGAGTCTGGCATGTGTGGGGAACAAGTATGTGGCTGAGCCCCCATTGAAGCCAGTGAAGTGAGTGATCAAGAGGCAAAGAAGCCTCAAGGACCGTTGTAAGGACCTGGCTTATCTTCTCAGTGAAATAGACAGCAATTACAGGAATATAGCTTGGTCCATCCAGCTGCTTTGTTGAGTGCAGGCGTCCACATGATGGCAAGAGGCAAGTACCAACATCCATACTAAGATGCTGCCACTTGCCTAGGCTACAACTGGGTGGCAACTGAGCATGGAAGAAGAGTCTT
This sequence comes from Sylvilagus floridanus, assembly GCA_949820135.1. Classification (NCBI taxonomy): domain Eukaryota; kingdom Metazoa; phylum Chordata; class Mammalia; order Lagomorpha; family Leporidae; genus Sylvilagus; species Sylvilagus floridanus. The sequence goes on along the minus strand of OX463239.1, from coordinate 15,563,495 downwards.
GAAGAATGCAGGGACTAGGTACAAGGAAGTGAGGGAAAGTGAAATATCTGGGAGAATTCCCAGGCTTGCAAAGACAGAGTTTGTATTTAGTGAGCAGGGAAAAGAACATGAAGGAACATGTTTGGGTGGTTTGTCAATGTTACACATGAAATATCCTACAGACACCCGACCATCAAGCTGTCTACTCCCTCTCAATGTCCTTGTGCCAATGAAAGTAGAATCATACAACATAATACAGATGTCAATGACTGAGCCCCGGCATACGCTGTGGTCTCTCCTAGGCACACAATATCTGTGATTTATTTTCCTTCATTCTGGTAATCTATGAGTGTAGTGTCTCCAGTATGCTCCCAACTGTGCCCTGTCTTCCATGACAACAGTCCCATATCCATCTCAAGAATGGGGCATGGGAAAGACACGAAGCACCATTGCTCAGTCTTGGATCTCAAGTTCAACTCCATTGATGCAGGGCCCAGACCAATCTCGCATGTACTTTTCTACCTCATCCTGGTATGAGGCCTTGAGCAGGGTGACCTCTTAACCTCTGTTCTCCTTGGCTTAATGAATTGATGTGCATGCCTGTCTCAATGGTCAATGAGAAATTAAGCATGAAGAGCAGAGATCATAGTTCAGACACATTTGCCATAGCCTTGTACTCCCATTCTCAGAATTCAACAAGCCTATATTTTTAATACTAAATAGAAGACAGTTGATCTGCTTGGTGCACCCCAGATTACATTAAGTAGGATTTCTTGGTTCATTTTTCTTAGTGTTAAAAAAAAATTGGCAAAAAGCTTACAACCATTGATGTGGGTAAAGGACAACCATGTTCTAGCCATATTATTGTTCTGACCTCCAACTGCACTGCAAACGTATTGTGCATCTTTGCATCAACCTAAAATGTTCCTATTTTATTTATTGATATCCATTTTAAAAATAAAACTGTTGAGTTGATTTTGAATTTTAACTCCTGTAGTTCTTCCCCAAGTTGAGCAGTGAAGGGAGTACTTCTGACTAGAAGTCAGAAAACATGGTTTCTCATCACAGATCACAATGATGTGTGTCCATGGGAAGCATGTGGAATCTCTCTGTGCCTTTGTGTTCCCAGGAATGGAATGAAAGTGTCAGATAAGATGTGAGATAATCATTAAGACATATTCAAGCTTGAAACTTCCTCTCTTTATAATTTCTTTTTTAAAAGATTTATTTTATTTATTTGAAGGACAGAGTTACAGAGAGAGAGAGCGAGCGAGAGAGATCTTCCATCTCCCGAGTTACTCCTCAAATAGCCACAGTGGCTGGAGCTGAGCCAGTCCAAAGCCAGGGGTCAGGAGCTTCTTCCAGGTCTCCCACACTGTTGCAGGGGCCCAAGGACTTGGATCATCTTCCACCACTTTCCCAGGTGCATCCGCAGGGAGTTGGGTAAGAAGTGGAGCAGCCAGGACTTGGCAGTGGGAAGCCTGTACTGCAGGCTGGGCTTTAACCCATTGTGCCACAATGCTGGCTCCCTTTTCATTTCTTATATGATTGTATTTATGTGTATGTGTTTGTGTGTGTATGTGTGTGTGTGTGTGTATGTTAGAGAGAGACAGAGAGAGAGAGAGGAGAGAGAGGCAAGGCAGGGGAGGACCCCTGAAGGGTAAAATGATGTCTGGGAGAGTGTGTAGCAAATAACTGAGTGACAACAGTGGTCATTTCTCTGAACAGATTCATGTGTGTGTGTGCAAAGGGGAAAATTTCAAGCCCAATCCATTCATCATTTGGCTACTAAGTTGCCAAAAACAAATACTGATAAGAAGGTTGCTTTTCTGATTGCTTTTTTGGTATTGTCACTGATAAAAAAAAATAAGGTACTAAAGGATGCTGTGAGATAAGAACCAAAGGACAAAGTTTGTTCTGCAACTCCATGAAAAGCCTGGGAGACTCTGTTTCTTGGAGACAGAATCCAGCACAACTGCTTCATTGGGAGGCACATATTCTAAATGCTTCTCAGTTCTCTTCTGTAATAACCTGATAAACTCTGAAGTGTCAAAAACTTTCCACAAGGCTGTGCAATCAGGCAAGATTTTGTTATCATGGCCTAACAGTAAGGGAAGACCCCTGGGAGTATTTGTAAGAAGATGGACTCAACAATTGGTCAACATGTTCTAATGCTGCAAGCCTTCAAAGAGATATTCCTGCTGGCGCCATGGCTCAATAGGCTAATCCTCTGCCTTGCGGTGCTGAAACACCGGGTTCTAGTCCCGGTCAGGGCACCGGATTCTGTCCCGGTTGCCTCTCTTCCAGGCCAGCTCTCTGCTGTGGCCAGGGAGTGCAGTGGAGGATGGCCCAGGTCCTTGGGCCCTGCACCCCATGGGAGACCAGGAGAAGCACCTGGTTCCTGCCTTCAGAACAGTGTGGTGCGCCGGCCGTGGCGGCCATTGGAGGGTGAACCAACGGCAAAGGAAGACCTTTCTCTCTGTCTCTCTCTCTCACTGTCCACTCTGCCTGTCAAAAAAAAAAAAAAAAGAAAGAAAGAAAGAAAGAAAAAGAGATATTCCACCTCAATAGCTTCTGCGATGGTATTTTTGGGAGTGGAAGCTAAAGACATCGTCTTTCACAATACTCATGGCTTCATGTATTTTAGTTCAATAAATTATTTCTAGATTTTGATCTTGATAGCAGCGTGTCTCTTTGAAAGAAGGGCACAAATGCTCTCCTGAGCAAGTTATGGCAGATCCCATTCCCTTTGTTCTGTGACTGCTGGGAAGTTCAAGGTTCATTTTATGTCCAAGCCCCACTAATAATAACAACCCAAACTGCTGGACCATTTGATGGGTTCTCCTCTGACGGCACACATTTCATTCTAAATTTGATTTTAGATAGATAGATGATAGACAGATATAACTTTGTCACTGGCAACCTATTTCCTCATTCTGCAATCATACGAGGGTGGAGTAATTTCAGCTCCTTCCTGTCCTTGCCTTCAAATTCTACTGTTTACTAATGCCTGTCAATTCTTGCGCACACACCGCTTCTCCACTCCCATTAAAACAACCGCCTAATACCAACTACATACCTGGAATGTCTGGTTTTCTTCCTTCTTGCTGTGGTCTGAATATTTATGTCCCTCCAAAATCTACATGCTGACATATGATAACCAATATTCTGGTGATACAAGTAGGACCTCTGGAAAGTATATATATATGCGCAGGTCTGAGATCCTAGCCCTCATGAACGGGATTTGTACCCATGTAAGAGTCCTAAGTGTGGTTTTGTTGTTTATTTGCCCCTTTCACCATGCAAGCTTGTACCAGACTGAGTCCTCTGGCACTTTGATTTTAGATTCCCTATTCTCCAGAACTGTGAACAATATACTTTTGTTGTTTATATATTAGCCATTTAAAGATCTTTTGTTTTAGCAACATGACCAGACTAAGACATCTAGCCCACCAAGTCTTCCTATATTCTACCACACATTAATCTTTCTCTAATATATCTGTGGTCCTATCACTTCTTACTATAAAAGCTCTCAACATTATATCTTCAGGAAAACTTTAAAAAAAACCTTCAGATGCTCCAGTCTCAATCTCTATTCTAAGTTTCTCTATGATTTTCACTGCACACTGTTTGTGAGTTCCTGGGTTTCCCATCTTTTCTTTTCCTCCAAACACCTCTGCAACCATGCTGCCCACTTAATCCTAACTTTAATAACTTAGCATGTCAGCTCTCCCCTGACATCCCAAGACAGGAGTAATCTATTTCCCTCTAAAGTTCCAGAGGAAATTTTACTTCCTGTATTGTTTTCATTATTGTGTATGAGTATGGACATACAATCTGAACATATTATTTGGAGACAGACAAAGTACAGTGGTTGATAGCATCAGGTCTGGAGCTTGCTTCAGAATTGTGAGGATACCCTGACCTTGAGCAACTTAAACACCCTGGCCCTGAGAGTCCTTATGTGAAAGATGGAGAGAAAAATAGTAACAATCATCTTAGTTTCAAGGATTAATTCATTAAATATATAAATATAGCACTTAAATCAGTTTCTCACATCTAAGCACTCATTAAATGCCACCTAGTATTCTCAGGTCATATACCTAGAATTCCTAGTATTCTAGGATTCTTAGGAACATGCTCTTTTGGACTCTGGTCCTTGAGGGCAAACATCAAGCATCTTGAATTCTTAGTGCACCAGCATGGAGATCTTTACAGATTCCAACCCTTAATGGAATACAAGACATCTCTTTAACTCTGCAATCATCTTCGATTTCAAGTTTCATTGACACTTGCCCTTCAAAAATCCCCGATTCTTAAACATTAACTGTTACCAAAATATCATACAAGTAGACTTCTGGTGTTGGCTCCAACATAACAAGAGTTAGGAAGTTGTCGAACCCTCCCTACAACAAGAAAAAGCTGGAAGAACTTAAACATTATCGACTCTTCTTGGGCCCATCAGAGAACTGTGGTCACAGGGCAGAAGCACCAGGAGTTGTAAATGGGTAGGAACACTGACTAACTTCCATTGATGAACAGCTGGAGGCTGGGTATGAATCAGCCTAAGACTCAGAAACTTCTGGGGTGGGGTGGACAGCCTTCAGAGGGTCCCCCAACATGTTCATAGGCCCACAGGATTCTCAAAGTGAATGTCTAAGAAGATCACTCATTTCCTCTTGCAGGGAGGCTAGGATAAATCGTTGTGAAACATCTACAGAGCATTTGTCATAGCACAGAATACTCTAGCAGGGAAAGGATTTTACTGGGCCCACATCCTTCCCATTCCAGCCTGCCTAGAGCCTTCCTATTCCACAAAAGGGGGTGGGGCACAGTCAAAAGGGATTAAGGCTTTGGGGGCTAGACTTAGGGCACTGTAAACAGTGAAGGAAATGATAGCAAGAGGGTGAGGGGAATCGTATGCCACCAGAGAAACACTCATGAAGGGTCTAGACAGAAACACGGTTCCATCTAAACACCAGGATGTTGTCCCTTCTTATTCACAGACTCTGCATCTATGGATGCAACCAACTGTGGATCAAAACTGTGTTTTTTTAAAATTACATTTATACCGGACTTATAGAGACATTTTTCTTATCATTATTCCCTGCACAACACAGTATAAACTACTATTTACTCTGTATTTGCATTTTATTAAATACTATAAGTAATCTGGAGATGACTCAAAGTATACAGGAGTATAAAGTGTAGATTTCTATGCAAATATTAGGTCATTTTATATAAGAGACTTAAGCATGCATCTATTTGTGGGGATCCAGGAACCAATCTCTGTGAATACTGAGGAATGACTGTAATTGTAATTGCTCAAACCTAACCAGGATACCAATAAGATGTGAGTATAGCAAAGTGGATTAACGCTGAAAGAACTAAACAGTGCATTTTCTCTCTAAGGGAGAGTACTTAGGGTAGTTCAACTCAAAAGGGAAGACAAATACAAGATGCTCTGGTACACCAAAACTATAGCAAACCTTAAATACAGATTCAGATAGCCAGATTAACATAGATTTCCCTATTAAGGCCTATATCCCTTGATGTCTTATTTCAGAAACATTTATTTGTTTGTTTGTTTGTTTATTTAGAAAGGCAGAGTTACACAGAGAGGAGAGACAGAGAGACCTTCCAACTGGTTCATGCCTCAGGTGGCCACAACAAGCAGGGCTGGGCCAGGCTGAAGCCAAGAGCCATGAGCTTCATCCGAGCTTCCCACGTGGGTGGCAGAGGCCCAAATACTTGGGCCATCTTTTGCTTCTTTCCAAAGACAGGGAAGCTGCATAGGAGGTGGAGCAGCTGGGACATGAATTGACATCCATTTGGGATGTCAGTGTCACAGGCGGTGGCTTTATCCTCTACACCACAATGCTGGTCCCCTCTTGTTATTTTTAATGAATAGAACATGATTGGCTTTCAACAATATTATTTGAAAGGTGACTGTAGGTAAAAATAATGCATTGTATATTTCAAAATTTCAAAAGAATAAATTTTAATATTCTCACCACCCAACAATGATGAATTGATGAAGTGATAGAAATGTTAATTAACTTCATTGAATCATTCTGAAATGTGTACATAGGTAAAAACATCAAATTGGTTTTACAGAAATACGAAGAATAAATATTTTCTTTTTGTTAATTGTTGTAAAAGATAATTATTTAATGAAATAATAGTAACAATGTGATAGCATCCAGATAAGTAAAATAGTGATATTACAACGGACAGGATAAAAGGATTGGTAATTCTCTACTAAGCTTCCTGTACCACACATAAAGCAGTATATTATCTCCAAGTTCAACTGTTTTGTTAAAAATAAAAGTTTGAATTTTAATTTTAACTTAAGAAAATATAATTATTTTTATTAGAAGTATGATTGATCAAAAAGAGAAGTTAAAATGCAATCACATAAAATGCCCAAAGCCAGAGAAAACAGAGAAAGGGAGAGGTGAAGCCAATGCCAATCACAGAAAATAGGGTAGACACTTTAAATGTAAATGCTGTAAAAGGTATAATCAGAGTAGATGCTTTTTAAAATTCCAACACTGAGTTTTCTATGAGAAACTCACTTTAAACACAATGATGCAAGCATATTAAAATTAAAAGATTGGAGAGGTAAAGAGAATTGGGCTTGGTGGTTAAGACATGTACATCTCATATCAGTGTGCAGGATCAATACCTATCTCTGGCTCTTTAAAAAAAAAAAAAGATTTGAGCCGGTGCCATGGCCCAATAGGCTAATCCTCCACCTGTGGCGCCGCCGGCACACCAGGTTCTAGTCCCAGTTGGGGCACCAGGTCTGTTCCGGTTGCCCCTCTTCCAGGCCAGCTCTCTGCTATGGCCAGGGAGTGCAGTGGAGGATGGCCCAAGTGCTTGGGCCCTGCACCAGCATGGGAGACCAGGAGAAGCACCTGGCTCCTGGCTTTGGATCAGCATGATGTACCCGCTGCAGCATGCCGGCTGCAGCGGCCATTGGAGGGTGAACCAACGGCAAAAGGAAAACCTTTCTCTCTGTCTCTCTCTCTCTCACTATCCACTCTGCCTGTCAAAAAAAATACATAAATAAATAAAAAGATTTATTAATTTATTTGAAAGTCAAAGTCACAGATAGGGAGGGAGACTTCCCATCTGCTGATTCACACCCCAAATGGTATTGATGGCCAAGAATGGGTCAGGCTGAAATCATGAGCCAGGAACTCCCTGTCTCCCAAGTGGTGGCAGGGGCCCAAGTACTTGGGCCATCTTTTGCTGCTTTCCCAGGAGCATTTGCAGGGAGCTAGGTCAGATGTGAAGAAACCAGGGCTTGTACTGGTGCTCCTGTGGTATGCTGGCATTGCAGGAAGCAGCTTAACCCACCGTATCACAATGCTGGCCACCATCTCTGGATCTTGATTCTAGCTTCCTAATTATATAGACCTTGGGAAGCCATGGTGATGGCTCAAACAGGTTCCTGGTACCCATGAGGGAGACCTGGATTGAATTTCTTGCTGCTGGCCTTGACCAGCCCACTGCCATTACGGGTGTTGGAGAGTGAATCTGTGAAAGGGAGTTTGTGTTCTTTCTCTCTTTCTCTCTCTCTCTCCCTCTCCCTCTCTATGTGTGTGTGTGTATTCCAAAAATGAATAAATGATGGTGGGGCATTGTGGTGTGGTGGGTTAAGCTATCATGTATGATGCTGCTATCCCAAATCGGAGTGCCGGTTTGAGTCCCACCTACTCTACTTCCCTAAATATGCACCTGGGAAGACAGTGGAAAGTGGCCTAAGTGCTCAGACCTCTGTCATCCAGGTGAGAGACCAGGATGGAGTTCTGGCTCTGGCTTCATCCTGGCCCAGACCTAGCTTTTGTGTCCACTTGGGGAGTGAACCAACTGCTAGAAGATCTCTGTCTCGGGGCTGGAGCTGTGGTGCAGCAGGTAAAAGCCCTGGTCTTAAGTGCCGGCATCCCATATGGTCACTGGTTTTAGTCCCGGCTGCTCCTCTTCCAACCCATCTCTCTCCCAGTTCTAGTCCCAGCTGCTCATTTTCTGATCCAGCTCTCTGCTATGGCCTGGGAAAGCAATACAAGATGGCCCAAGTCCTTGGGCCCTGCACCCACATGGGAGACCCTGAATGAGCTCCTGGATCCTGGCTTTGGATTGGCACATTCCGGCCTTTGCAGCCATCTCGGGAGTGAACCAGTGGATAGAAGACCTCTCTCCCTCTGTGTCTCTCTCTGTAACTCTGTCTTTCAAATATATAAAATAAATATTTTTTTAAAAAAAGATCTCTCTCTTTTTCTTCCCACCCAACTCTGCCTTTCAAATAAATAAATGTTTTTTAAACGTATAAATAAATGATAGAGAAAGATATACTAGGCTAACTAACATAAAGTAAAATAGAATGATTATAGTAATTTCAAACAAAGCAGAAATCAAGCAAAGAAGTTTATCAGAGATAGACAGTGATATTACATGATAGAGATGTTAATTCCTTATATCTGTATGTACCTAGTAAAAGAACATAAACATAGATGAGATAAAACTGAAGTAACTTAACAATAAAAATATAAAAATTCACTGTTATCATTATACTTCAACACCCCTCTCAGGAAATAGAGAAATTTACTCACCTATTATATGCCACAGCTAAGACATCTAAATCAATAAAAATGATTTATCAACTGACAATTTTCCAATTAGTTAATAAATCTACATAAATTAATCAATTTGTGACTTCAAATCTCTTAATAAATATTTATAGAATCTTATATAATGACCAAAATCACTTTATTATAAAAATTATCTATCCTTACAAGCACTCAAAGTACTTTATTCAGCTAAATTGAGAGAATATTAGAGATCCTCAGCTTTGCCCAATATCAATGTATCATTACAGAGAATTTAGTGAAATTTTTTAGAAAGACTAGTAAGGGGGCTGGTCCTGTGGTGCAGCAAGTTAACGCCCTGGCCTGATGTGCCGGCATCCCATATGGCACTGGTTGGAGATCTGGCTGCTCCATTTCCAATCCAGCTCTCTGCCATGGCCTTGGAAAACAGTAGAAGATGGCGCAAGTCCTTGAGCCCTTGTACCCGCGTGGGAGACCAGGAAGAAGCTCCTGGCTCCTGGCTTTGGAATGACGCAGCTCCAGCCATTGCAGCCAATTGGGGAGTGAGCCAGCAGATGGAAGACATCTCTCTCACTCTCTCTCTCTCTCTCTCTGCCTCTCCTCTCTCTGTGCAATTCTGACTTTCAAATAAATAAATTAAATAAATATTTAAAAAGTTAAGAAAGACTAGTAAACAGCATGACTAGTCCCAATTCAAATATGTAGCCAAAAGTTCTCCATGAAATCACAAAGCATATTTTTATTGATCTTGTCACTTTAAATTCTATTTATGGAAATCCCTCTTCTTTTTTAATAAAGATTTATTTATTTATTTATTTATTTATTTATTTGAAAGGCAGAGTTAGAGAGAGAGAGAGAGACCCATGTGGGTGCAGGGGTCCAAGTACCTGGGCCACCCTTTATTGTTTTCTCTGGCACATTAACAGGGAGCTGGATTAGAAGTGGAGCAGTTGGCCCTTAAACTGGTGCCCATATGGGATGCCAGTATCACAGGTGGTACTTTACTTGCTACACCAAGTTGCTGGCCCCTGGAAATCCCTCTTCTAAACCAGGCCTGAGAGAGGCTCCAATGCCTCTGTTAACTCTGCATACATAATGCAAGTGTGTGTCTTATGTCAGAATAAACCTAGTAAGATCAGAAGATTCAGAACGCTCCTCATACCCTGGCCCCTTCAGAACAGATCACATTATTCATAAAAAGAGGGCCCAAGATCCTAGCACTCATTAGATTTCTGGAAATGATTACATCACGAAAGATTTTGTGTCAAGTGCATTTATAGAACCTTGAAACAAGTCATTCCCTTTTTCTCAACTATTATTTTCCTTTTATTCAAGCCCAAAGACTGTGTCTTGAGCCACAGTTTATTCCTTGCTGGCACAGCTCCAACAAAAGGGATAAAATGTGTAGAGATATCTAATTTTTTTTTAGATCTTGGTAATTCAGAGAAAAGAAATGTCTAAGGGAATGGAATGCTGTCCATTTGACACATGTAAATATTCCTCATGTCCTCTGTCCATGCTCTTCTAAAAATATTATTTTGGTTCTATTTCTAGATAATGAAAATCAATCAAAAATATACTTCAACTATGTCTTTTTTTCATTTTCTAGATGTGACTTTAGAGTTTTTTATGTAAGATGCTCTGAATAGGTAGTAGCATACCTTCACATTAATGAGCTAATCATCTACTTAGCCAATGGCATTCTCCAAAATGACTTGCATCATCTTGAACTATTATAAAAATTGCTTACTTTGGAAAGTCCCTATATAGAACCAATATCAAGCACCTACCATGAATGGGACATTTAGTAGTTTACAGAAGTCATACACCCTCATCTCCAAAAATTACCAACACCAAACTTTTTTTTAAAGTATTGAGTAAGTATACAGAAAGAGCAGTTAATAGTCAAAATGCACTGATAGACATTTTGTCAATTATATTATGGCTCAATGGCCCAGCAGGGGAAACTATTTGGCTTACAGATGTCTGATTTCCATTGTTTTCCTGCTGGTAAATCGACAGCAAAGCACCTGTCTGTCTGAGATGCTCTTGGTTCACTGCTGAAGCACCACAGGGGTTGCTGCAAGGGTTTTCAGCACTCTATGACCGTCTCACCCTGACTCCACAGGTGCATCAGCCGAAAAATGGGATGGGTCACTGGCAGTTTCTCCTAAATAATGGAAATCTAATCTCTCCTCTAGCATATCTAACTAGGAGTGGTCCTACAAGCCAGTAGCACCAAGCAATGGAGTCATTAGGGAGCAAGGGGACAAGGAATCCTGAAGGGTGAAGAAAAATCTTAGGGTGGATAGTAGGGCATTGGATTTATGTTTGGTAGAAATACTAAGGGCAAATTACTATATTGTGTTTTACAATAATTTTTATTTATCTATTTGAAAGGGTTTGAGTTCATCTGCTGGTCTACTCCCCAAAGACCCACAACAGCCAAGGCCAGAAGCCTATAACTCATTCTGGATCTCCCATATGGGTGGGTAGGAACTCAAGTGCTTAAGCCATTGTCTGCGGCATCTGATGCTGTGCATTAGCAGGTTACTGGATCGGAAGCAGACCTGGGACTCAATCCCAGGGATTCCACTACGAGCAGTCTCACTGCTGCAACAAACACCTGTCCTCTGTTGTGTGACTGTTTGCTGTGTGCACCACCGCGGCCTCACTCAGGCAGTCCTGCAGCCATCCCTTGGAGGTTTTTACCCTGAAGCAAACCAAGAAACAATGTGCAGCTTTTAAATAGCTAGAGCAGTTGAGGTGGAAGTGCTGTTTTGTGTCAAGAGCATATCTGTTTCATGCAGAATCATCTAAATCAGTAACTAGAAGGCAGTGGCCAGGGAGTGGACACAGATGGTAGAGAACACATTTCTAGAATGCCCCAGACATGTGTTCTTTTCAGCTAATAACTGCTCCACATAAAGGCTGGTTCAGAAGAGAGAACCTGGGACTTGCAGAAGAGACACATTCACATGGTTATCCTATCTCACATGGACTGTATGAGCTTGCACCAGCATTTGCATTCTAAGACTCAGTTTTCACATCTGTAAAACAGGATGACAGGTGAAAATTATGGGGTCAGATGTGCTTCTTTGTAGATCGACAGCAAATGCAAGCACAGGAGAGGGACTGGTACCCACTAGTTGGTACTGGGCCTGGATCAGCCCAGACGTGCTGCAGTATTTGGCCTTGGAACTGCTGTAGTGCAGCAGTGGCAGCCCCAGACATGCTGACACTGAGATTTGCTAACTGGCATTTATTTCTCTAGCAAATTAATTACCTTGGGAGACAGAGGCATTGCCTTTTAAAACTCTGACAAGCAGCCAGAGTTCTCAGACATCTCCAACATCACTGCCACAGTGATGACATTTTTCGAATAATTTATTTGGCTGCAATATGGTTACAGCTGACACATTTGTCAAAGATAAAAAGTAAGTACCATATGTATATATTTTTTTCCTCTAAAATGGTTTAATGGGGCAGAGCTGTGCTCCAGAAAGTTATCTCATATCTTGAGACCTGAGATTCTCTTTCTGGTTCAATTATCCTCTTGCAGTCAGAATAACAGTAACCGTGATCATAATAATCAGGGGCATCTTTGGAGCTATGTGATGCATGGATCAAGAGCACAGACTCCATAGCTGTTGCTTTCCAGGTGTTGTGGGCAGATGAACTCACCTCTCCAGCTTGGTTTCCCAGTTATGAAAAGGTTGAGAAAAACAGGGCCTCCAGGGTCCTTATAGGGATCAAATGAGCTGATGATGGTAAGAGCTCAGAGCAGTGTGTGGCACCTAATAATGTGTGGACATAAGCATCATGGGGAAGTGGAGGGTTCCCAGGTTCCATCACTGAGTAGTTCCTGTGCATCAGTGGGGCTGGTCTAGAATTCCCTGACATTATGCTTGGTCAAATTTAACTTTTAAAATGATGTTAAATGTTATCTTAGTTAATATGTAGATTATAAATCAGCAAAACAAAACACAAGAGGCTAGAGATTAGCTATGTTTACTCCCTAAAATAATGCTTACTAGCAAGACTTAGGTTGGGGTAAAAATGGGAGAAAAAGAAAAAATTGAAAAGGCAAGTGAAGGGTGAGCCTGTGGCCTTGCAGTTAAGACAAAGTTAGAAATCCCATATCGGGTTACCTGGGTTCACTCCCCGGCTCCAGCACTCTGCTCTGAGCTGTGAGTGTTTGAAGCAGCAGCTGATCTTGCTGCACCATGGTGTTCATCTCACGACTTCATTTTGATCCTCACAGAATCTGACGTTTGCAAGTAATCCTTTGCACAAATATACTGACATTGTTGAGCAGAGTTTTCAAAATGCTGATGTAAGCCCAATATAAAAGGCTGATGGTATAATGAGGGTTTGACTGTTTCTCAACCATAGAGGACCTTTGCTTTATAGAGTCTGCCCATCATGTACTCCCATTGGGAATCCCAAAGTCACAGAGAAACTGTACCTATGTCCCTTACATGTGCTTTTGCATATGTAGCCATGGCACTCTAATGGACATCTTTACCCTTGGGGAAATCAAGTAAGAATCTATACTGGGCATGCTAGAGTCTTTTCCATATTTAGAAATCTGCTGTTACTCCATCTTTCAGATGAGAGCAGTGAGGTTTAGAAAAGAGAAGAAAGCTCCCAGATACAAAAGGAGAGGGCTGGTGGCTGTGTGATAAGATCTGAGGGATGCTGAAAGGTCACCCTCTCCAACCTTCCAGCCCAGTCCTCTTTCCCTCCATCCACTGTGGGGTGCTGAAGAAAGAGGCATGATGTTTGCAGGGATCTTCCCGGACAGGGCAGGCAGGGTCGCCTCAAGAGTGACAGGAACAGGACCTTCAAAGTCTGACTGTCCTCATTCCAGTTGGCCTGTCTTAGCAATGCCATGACCAACTACTCAACCTCTCTGAACAAATTGCTTCACCTAAATAGCAATAAAAATAACTCACCTCCAAGACTGTGCAGAGGGAACCTCCACTCTGCATAGCAGTGGTTTGCCACGCAAAGACTCCTTCCTGTTACAAACGCCACTCTTGTCAGTTTATGAGGAGTGCACAGTCAGCCTGATCATCTGCATCTGGCAGCCCCAGACCCCCAAGTATGCAAGTCTGTGGGAATGGGAGGGCGGGGACAGGCAGAGACTGGGAGAGAACAGATGGGGGCAAGCACCATGAGTGTGGGGTGGGCAAAGAAAGACAATGACAAAGGTCCTCCTCACTCACAGCACAACAGGGAGAAAGGACTCTCAAGGAGCAGTGTGTTCCTGCCCTACCTCAGCACAAGACATGGCAGGCAAGCCCCACCTGTTAGGAGACTCCAGTACTTTGACAGCAGGAAGAGAACAGAGGGATTGTTTTAAAAATTGTCTTAATTTAATACACACACACACACACACACACACACACACACGTCACACAGCATTTGGATGAGAGAGCTCTTGGTTCTCTCTCCAGGTCTCAACCAGGTTTAGACTATACTTAACCCGAAGCACATAGAGGAAAAAAGGAGATATTGGTGACTCCTGAAAATAAGCCTCTGCTGCTTTGTTTGTACTTCTGCATACCAATAGCATGTTGCTGGAAACTAAAGTGATACAGTCGAATGCAGCATTCCTGACCTGATCAGCCTGGCCACCTGCACTGAAGACACAAAACCCATGACAAAATGCAGATAATGCCTCCCTGTAGGCAGTGAGCACCAAACTTGGAGTGTGAGCTTCCTGGTATCCTTTAAGAATCATCTCCCAAGTCAACATAGTTCACAGACCTTTTGGCCATAGAGAGATGTGAGCATTGTAAACCAGAGCCTGAATCAAATTCAGTACCAATGAATGTAAACTTGGGGCAAAAGAAGTACTGCATCGGGGGAACTTGGTCTTCTTTAATTGGTTTCTATTGCCCTATGGATTTCTGGCATCTCATTATGGCCAGTATGTTTTCAAAAGAAAGATGCAGAAGGATCCTGGGACATCAGTGCATGGGGATGAACAATCTCCAAAGCTCTTCCAACCAAGTTCCTGGTTAATTGTATGTTCACAGGAAACGTACTGAATGGATAACATTCTAAGATGCTTGAATCAAAGGTAATAAGAGATGCTAATGTCATTCTCAGATCAGCCCACCCAAGGGGCAGTCTGGAGTGCTGATTTGACATTCCTGAGCAGCCCTGCTGGGGAACATGGCTTAATGGTAGAACCTCCCTGTGGAGCAGGGAGATAAAAAAACATGTGACTAGTATTCCTTAGTTTGAAGACACCCAAATCCTGTGTGTCCATGGGTTCCACATCTATAGATTCAACCAGCCATAGGTCAAAAATGTTCAGATGATAATACTAGAAACTTCCAAAGTGCAGTGCAAAATTGCATTTGCAGTACACTGAGTACTATGCTGAACTCACATGACTGAAGTTACGTTAGGTTCTGTATTAGGTATCACAAGTAATCTAGAGATGATTTAACATGTGGGAAGATGCATGTAGGTTATATGTAAATGCTCATTTTATATAAGGAATTTGAACACCCATGAATTTTGGTATCCAAGAGGGGGTCCTGAAACAAAACTCCTACAGATACTAAGGGTGATTGTATTTAGTATTTAATCGTCATAGTAATAAAACACATCAATGCTCACGATATAGACAACATCATAGCATACTGTTGCCCTTGAAGATATTTCCATCCATTATTTTTGCCATTGTCTCCAACAGTGAATAGTGAAAGCATAGTTAAGGACTTAGCAAAGAAATGCATTTGAATCAAGTTATTTGAATCATGAAAATTCTTTTGTGTGTGAGACTTAGGTTTGACATACATATGTGTACATTTGCTTAGAGGCATACATTTTTATGGATTTTTTTAAGTTAATGAAGATCAATCTCATAGTTGGATTCCAAATCTACAATTAAGAGCCTACAGGACACAGAGTGTGTATTAGGAAGGGATTGGAAGTAAATGGGAAAAACGATTTTTTGTTTGTTTGTTTGCTTGGAAAAGAGGCCTAAAGAATGCTATTGATATTGAGGAAAACACACACATTTTAAAGATGCAATGATTGTTGTTGAAAGTCCTCTGGGAGAATCTAAACTGCTTTCTAACAACATGCTGTCCTTGGTATGAGGCTAGGATACTGAATAATTGAGATGTGGCCACTCCACATCAAAGTGCTCTATGCATATAAAGCACACACTGGGTATGTAAGACATAGTATTAAATTAGCTCACACTAATTTATTAAAATATATCCTTAGTGATTTTTCATATTGATTACATACTTACATAATTTGAATCAACTGTGTAAATATATCATTAACATTAATTGTAGCCTTTTCTTTTTACTTTTGAGAATGTGACTCCTAAAACATCTCAAATTAAGTCTGTGACTCATATTATATTTCTATGACACAGAACTGGCCCAAGAGGTATCTTAAAAGAATAAGAACTGTGTTTCTGAGAATGAAGCCTTCAGGAAGAAAAGAGAAAATAATACTACTTAGAGAAGAGGAAAAAGTCTGTAAGGTTTGAAAAAAGCAAAACAAGTAAAATTAATATAGAGATATACTGCTGTCAATGGACTAAATCTAGTTCATGAATGTATTTTATTTGGCAAGGAGTTTAAATATTTATTGTGTTATAATTATACATTAGATTATATATTTATAAATGTGCTATCAATATTAAAATGTACTGGAAAGTTTTTCTATAAAATTTAGATTTCCTGATTACTTTAAGAAATAAAGATCTGGGCAAATCTCTCCTGTGTTCTATCAAAGCCAGAAATCACCAGCATTAGGAAGCTTCATAGATTGCCATATAGCTGGCCATAGTCCTAACCCTACCCACTTGTCTGCTGGGACCTCAAATTAAATGTTATCTGCCAGTTACTACATTCAAGCCCATGATCATCCTTCTTTTGTATACCGTACCTAGAAGGAAAATGAAATATGTATGGCAGCCAGACCATTTTGGTGCACATCAGGTAACTTGTTGAGAAGATAAACAAATTATTGGCAAAATTACCAAATCTCCTTTCACAGAAACTTCTGATGCAGTTGAGCTGTGTGACCCAAGTTGATGTCAGCTATTTCTCTCCAGGCGTATGACTGCTCTGATGAATGAGATATCAGATATATTCTCTCTTGTTCTAAGAGTTGTCTTTTCACTCTCATTGAAGCATCCCTTGAAGCACAAACATTTTCAATTTGATGATGTCTAATTTATATATTTTTGTTGTTGTTTGCACTTTTGATGTCTTGTCTGAGAAACCATAAGATGATCCAAAGTCACAAAAATTTTTACTCAGTATCTTCAAAAAGTTTTATAGATTGGCCCTTACATTTTGTTTATGGCATGAAATGGGATCTGACTTCATTCTTTTCCATGCACATACCCATTTGTCTAATGAATGTTGGAAGACTATTTTTTCCCTCTCAATTTTATTGACACCCTTGTCAAACATTAATTAACTGTAAGTGCATTGATTTGCTTCAGGACTCTCAATTTGCATCCATTGATCCACATGTCCATCTATGCACCACACTTTCTTGATCACTATAACTGAGTGGTAAATTTTGAAATTAGATATGTGAGTCTTCTCAACTTTTTCAAGATTGTCTTATATAGTGAATTTTTATAATTTACATTTTAGGGTCATCTTGTCAATTAAAAATACACCCAGCTGGATTGTTTATCTGGATTGTGCTGAATCCATAGACTGCTATGTAACTAGTGTCATCTTTAAAAAACAAGATTTATTTATGTACTTATTAGAAGGCAGAGTTACACAGAGAGCTAAGGATGGACACAAACACACACACAAAGACACACACACACACACACACACACACACACAGAGAGAGAGAGAGAGAGAGATCTTCCATCTACTGGTTCATTCCCTAAATGATTGCAATGACCATGGCAGGGCCTGGGCTGAAGCCAGGAACCAGCAGTTTCATCCAGGTCTCCCACATGGTCTACCACATGAAACAAAAAAAAAAAAGTCAGGATATTTCAAATCAGGATGGCAACTGGGTGTCTAATGGTTTCGCCTTTATACTCTCACAACACTGGCCTTTTAGAATAAGAAGAATGAGTAGGAATATTGTCATTCTGGAGAAGGATTTTCTCGTGATGTTTTCTTGGGCATTTTTTGCTAAAGCTTTGAATAAGTTTCTCAAAATATTTTCATAAACAGAAGATGTTATTTTTCTCTGGCAATTCAACAAGCAAATGCCTTGTGCATTTCATAAATCTGTTGCCATGACATCTGCTCTGAACGGATCCATTATACTTTGAACCACTTTGACCGCTTGGTAGCCATTGCTTTGATTGTGCTTTGTCCCCAGATTCTACTGGTAAAATCAATCTCATTTCCTGTTAGAATTCTTCAAATAAATTCTTCATCTTTTGATTTCATTTGTTTAAAATTTCCATTAACAGCTCTCCTTTTTTATTCTGTTAATCTGATCACAACAGTTTGGGCATCTATCAAGAAAATGCTTGGAATATTAAAAATTTTTCTGTCAGAGTTGTATGAGCTGAACCAAATGAGCTGTAGATTGTTGGCTATTGTTTCTGCTATTAATTGCTGGTCTTCTTCAATTAGCACATGAATAGGAAGATTTTACTTCAAAAATTGATGTGAATTGTCTGCCACTCTGGGCCTCATATTCAACATTATCTTGTTTCTTTTTAAAGTGATTTATCCATTTTTAAATTGCTGATTTCTTTGGGGGCATAATCCCCATAGAGCTTCCATAAAGTATCAGTGATTTCACAATTCTTTGACCCACACGTCGCCATAAATTTAACGTATGCTCTTACTTCAGCTTGTAGTATGCATATTGCTCCGACAGGGTATTTTTCAAACTGATGTCTTATTCTTTTCAACATTTCAGACTAGTTCCTGTTCACATAGTTTATAACAAGTTAGTGGGAGGTTATTTTGGTGGAAAAATTTTCAACACCTATGCTTAGTTTTTCCATAATATGCATTTTTCCATTAATTTTTTGAAGACTCCACATATATAACATTTTTGGATTGGCAATTTTCAATCAGCTCTGATTCTTATAGTGATTAATTCACAGTGTTATATGTATCAGTAATTTCTTCATTTTTGTTGCTGAGTAGTATTCCATCTCAAGGATGTACTAAAATCTCGCTTAATAGTTCATCCATTTACGGACATGATGATTCGTTCCATTTTTTAGCTTTTATGAAAATATTATGAACATTGTATGGGCAACTTTTTGTGTCAACATAATTATTCATTCCCCTGTGATTAAATGTCCAAGTGTTCAATCAATAGGTCACATGGTAAGTACACTCTTAGTTTTAAAAGAAGCTTTCAAATACTATCACCAACAATGTATGCAATTTCCCCACATCCTTTGCCAGTATTTGGTGCATCATTTTTGTTTAATTTTAGCCACTCAAATGGGTGCATAGGGATAGCTCATTGTGGTTTTAATTTACAAAAAGTTAAATATGTTGAATATCTTTTCAGTGCTTATTTTTATCTGTGTATCATCTTTGGTGTTAGAACTATTTATTTCTTTTACCAATTTTTAACTGGACTGTTTTTGCTTAGTTTTTAGTGTATATTTTAAGTTATATTAAAATATATATTGTGCAAAATTTACCATTTTACCCATTAGGTATACAATTCAGTAGCATTAAGTGCATTCACAATGTTGTACAACCATCATCACACTTTATTTCTATAATTTTTTCATCCTTCCAAACAGAAACTGTACTCATGAATAACCTCATTCTCTCCTCCCCTTCCCCTTCCAATTCCCTAATGACAACTATTCTACTTTATTCCTCTGTGAGTTTTTTCTTGGTACTTCATATAGGAAGAATCATGTCCTTTTATTTGGGGGGGGCAGGTAATTTCACTTAGCACAATGTTTTCTTTTTTTTTCCATTTTTTTTGACAGGCAGAGTTAGACAGTGAGAGAGAGAGAGAGAGACAGAGAGAAAGGTCTTCCTTTTTCTGTTGGTTCACCCCCCAAGAGGCCGCTACAGATGTCCTGTTACGGCTGGCGCACTGCACCGATCTGAAGCCAGGAGTCGGGTGCTTCCTCCTGGTCTCTCATGTGGGTGCAGGGCCCAAGGACCTGGGCCATCCTCCACTGTCCTCCCAGGCCACAGCAGAGAGCTAGACTGGAAGAGGAGCAACCAGGACAGATTCCGGTGCACCAACTGGGACTAGAACCCAGGGTGCCAGCGCTGCAGGAGGAGGATTAGCCTAGTGAGCCGGGGGGGGGGGGGGGAGCCGCACAATGTTTTCAAAATCACAATATTCATCAAACCATCATTGTTATAGCTTGTATAAGAATATCACTAGGCATTAGTGAAATATAAAAAAGAAATCACAATGAAACACAACTTCTCATCCATTAAGATGGACCAACAAAAATGCAAACAAAAGTGTTAGAGAGAGAAAAAAAGTGTTAGAGAGAATGTGGAGAAATTGGAATACTTATGCATTGCTGATGGGATTGTAAAATGGTACAGTTGCAGTGGAAAACACTATGGTAAGAAAGAAAGGAAGAAAGGAAGAAAGGAAGAAAGAGAGGGAGAAAGAAAGAAAGAAAGATAGAAAGAAAGAAAGGAAGAAAGAAAGAAAGGAAGAAGGAGAGAGAAAGAGAGAAAGAGAGAGAAAGAGAGAGAGAAAGAAAGAAAGAAAGAAAGAAAGAAAGAAAGAAAGAATTACCACGTAAGCCAGCAATTCCACTCCTAGTTATACAACCATAAAAACTGAACCAGAACCTCAAACAGATTCTTGTAGGCCAATATTTAAGCAATATTTTTCAAAATAGTCAAAATAGGGGCTGGTGCTGTGACTCACTTGGTTAATCCTCTGCCTGCGACGCCGGCAACCCATATGGGCACTAGGTTCTAGTCCCGGTTGCTACTCTTCTGGTCCAGCTCTCTGCTGTGGCCCAGGAGGGCAGTAGAGGATGGCCCAAGTGCTTGGGCCCCTGCACCCGCATAGGAGACCAGGAGGAAGCACCTGGCTCCTGGCGTTGGATCAGAGTAGCTCCAGCCATAGCAGCCATTTGGGGAGTGAACCAGTGGAGGGAAGACCTTTCTCTCTGTCTCTCTCTCTCACCGTCTAACTCTACCTGTCAAATAAAAAAGAATAGTCAAAATATGGAAACTATCTAAGTATCCATCAATAAATGAATGGATAAATATGAAATTACATACAATGAAATATTATTCATAAAAAGATATTGAATTTTGTTTATTTTTTAAAGTTTTTATATATCATAGATTTGAGTCCCAGCCTTTATCTTTTCAATCTCTTAACAAGGTTTTTGGTAGACCAGCTTTCCATTTCACAAGATCTCACAAGTTTTTCTTTTATGAATCTGCTTTTGGTGTCAAGTTTAAAAATGTTACTAGTCTTAGGTTGTGAAGATTTCTCTCCTATTTTTTTTATTATTTTTTTTTTACAGGAAGAGTGGACAGAGAGAGAGACAGAGAGAAAGGTCTTCCTTTATTGTTGGTTCACCCTCCAATGGCCGCTGCGTCTGGCGTGCTGCGGCCAGTGCACCACGCTGATCCGAAGGCAGGAGCCAGGTGTTTCTCCTGGTCTCCCATGGGGTGCAGGGCCCAAGCACTTGGGCCATCCTCCACTGCACTCCCGGGCCACAGCAGAGAGCTGTACTGGAAGAGGGGCAACTGGGAAAGAATCCGGTGCCCTGACTGGGACTAGAACCCGGTGTGCTGGTGCCGCAAGGTGGAGGATTAGCCTATTGAGCTGTGGCGCCGGCCTCCTATTTATTTTTAATAGATCATTTTTTTGTATTTTGGTTTTAGTTTAAGATTTTAATCCACTTGAAGTTAATTTTTGTATAAGGTCAAGGTTAATTTTTCAAGGTTAATAGAACTTCAGAAATCAATTACCATTTTATTTGTTGTTTGATAGTGTATTAGTCAGCTTTTGCATTACTAGAACAAAGCAAATAACTCATTACAGGTAATGAGATATACAGTTGTAGCAGGGAATTAAAGATAAGCATTCTATGTTCTATATAATCAGGAAGCTTCCTGGAGAATAAATGTAAATTAGTTTGACCCCTTCTGACAAGTGTGGTTATCACAGTGAATGCCAAGTGATTGGCATCTATACCTGACACCTGAAATGCTTTCCTACAAAGCTTGGTAGCTGTTCACACTGAGAGAGCTGATAGTAAACAGGGATATATTGAACCTTGGAACTAACTCAAAAAAATCATAACCAAATAATTTTAACAAACTTAAGATGGAAATTCTGATACACATACACACACAAAAGGCTAATGGAAGTCAAGAGCATGAATACTTTTGTTATTTTCAATGCTTTCTGCACTGTATGACTGAAATGTAAACTAATGATGGTCACATGAACATCCAATAGGAATAGCACCATGCATTAACGTGACTAGTGACTCAGGGTTTAATGCTGCAAAATAAATAGCAGACAGTGGAATGCTAACTTTTTTATTGTTGCAAGATTAATAAAAGAATTGACATATCCACTTTGGGATTTCATTCTAGGTCCTAATTTAATTTGAGCCATTTGCAATGAAATTGGTTTTGCAAGTATAATTTTCTGGAACTCAAACTAAACTGCAGAAAAAATTATTTCAATGTCCCCCAAAACCTCAGTTTAAATAAAAGGTATGTGAGTATGTGTGTGTGGTGTGTGTTTTAGAGAGAAAGAAAAGAAAGAGCAGAGAGAGAGAACCTTTTCTTTGAAAAAGTAATGATAGAGAATTTCACCATTGGCATTCTTAGTATTTCATCACAGACTTTGCACTTGGCAGAAACAGATGATGACATCTATGTAGAGTGTACTGTTTAATTAAAGGTATATATTTTGGAACAAAATCATGAGTAAAATAAAGTTCATACTGATACATATATATATATATATATATATATATATATATATTGATCAATCAGCCAAAGAGGAGCATTATTTTAGAATGCTGATATTTATCCCAAAGAAAAACAACAGGAAAAACAGTTTCAAAATAACTTGGGGAAATGAAGAATTGAAAGACTAGGATTGGGGCTGCTGTTGACACAGCAGTTAAGACGCAATCGCTTCTCGGCTTTTTGGCTTAGATCAAGTGCAGCACTGAAGATGCTGCTTGGGATACCTGCATCCCATATCGGAGGTCCAGTGATCGAGACCCAGTTCCACATCCAATCTCAGCTTCCTACTAATGCACACCTTAAAAAGCAGCCAATGAAGGCTCAGTACCTGGGTCCCTGCCTCTCACATGGGAGACCTTGGATTGAGTCCCTGGCTCCTGGCTTTGACCTGGTCCAGACTTGGCTGTTGCAACATTTGGAGAATGAGCCAGCAGATGGAAGATTTCATTTTAATTTATACATATATAATATATAATTTAATTTATATATTATATATTATTTAATATATACATATATATTATATATTTTAATTTATACATATATAAAATATATATATTAAATTTCTTCATTTACTAAACAAAGAAACAAACAAAAAAGACAGTATGCAGTCACCAGCATTAGACTTCTGTTCCCTACAAGATAGTTATTTAATACATACAAAGATATTATACAGTCTTTTCCATGATCACTTTAAGTCATTATATAGCACGTTTTGGGTAGTTGTTTGTATAACAGAAAATATAAATTGTTGTTCAATTTTGTTACTGCTTCAAAATTTCAATAGAAGCAAATAAACCTTCTGACTTAAAGTATCACGAGAGCGTAAGGCAACTGTTCACAAACAAGATCACCACTTCATTTTCAGTTGCCTATTCATATCATGATCATCATTTTCTCATTCTTTATATGGGAATAAATTAGATACCAAACTGACATTAGTAGAATTCTCTTCCTTAGTGCTAAATTGTCAGTACACGTTTTCATTAAACATGTTATTACTCTCACCTAAAAACAGTGAACTCCATTGAAATAAATTAATGCTATCCATATAAATGGTTTCAATGCATTTACACCTTAAAGCACAGTTTCATATTTGGGAATTCCAAGGTATTTTTATTAAATAAAATGGTTTTATGAGGCATTATTATTTATGACTGCGATTCATTCCTTAACTGATTTATCTACCTCTAGTATTATTTTTTACTAGAATTTTTTTAAAAATATAACTTCCAGGCCAGCTCTCTGCTGTGGCCCGGGAGTGCAGTGGAGGATGGCCCAGGTGCTTGGGCCCTGCACCCCATGGGGAGACCAGGAAAAGCACCTGGCTCCTGGCTCCTGCCATCGGACGAGCGCGGTGCGCCGGCCGCAGCGCGCCGACCGCGGCGGCCATTGGAGGGTGAACCAACGGCAAAAGGAAGACCTTTCTCTCTGTCTCTCTCTCTCACTGTCCACTCTGCCTGTCAAAAAAAAAAAATATAACGTTTAGGTTCACAGAAAAACTAAACCGAATGTCCTGAGTTCACATCTACCCTCCTCTCATAGCCTCTTCCACTATCAACAACCTCCATGAAGGTGGAATATTTGCCACAACCAAGGACACTACCTTGACCAATCATTCCCACCGCAAGATCATGGTAAACACTGGTGCTCACTCTTGGTGTCCCACATGTTGTGTTTTGACAATTGTATGATGCCAATCGCCACTATTATAGTACCATACAGAACAATCTCGCTGCACTAAAAACTTCTGTGCTGCTCCTATTCATTTCTCTCTTCTCCATAACCTCTGGAAACAACTTACCTTTTTATTCTCTCCATAGTTTTACCTTTTCCAGAATGTCATATAGTTGGAATTGTACAGGACGTCACCTTTTCAGACCAGTTTCTTTCACTCAATGTTTCTGAGGTTGCTCCACATCTTTTCTTGGCTTAAAAACTTTTATTTTTTAGGGTTAATAATATTCCCTCATCTAAATATACCACCATTTGTCTACTCATTCACATAATGAAGGGCATTTTGGCCAATATAATAACACCATGAATAATAATTTGCTGGTTCATGTATAGACATGAGCTTTCAATTCCTTTAGATAAATACCAAGAAGCATGAATACTAAATAATATGACAAAAATATGTTTAATTGCTTAAGAAATCACCAGATTGTCTTTCCAAAGTGGATGTACCATTTGTATTCCCAGCAGTATTGTGTTCCTATTGAGTTCTTTTTGCTCCACACTGTTATGTGTACTTGAAGTTGTCAGTATTTGCATTCTGGTAATTTTAATAGAACATAGTGTTTTATATTGTTACTTCTTAGCTCTAATAAGTCACTTTTATTTGTTGCTAAGCATAAATATCATAGCATTCCTTGATTTTTAGATGTAATAGCTTTTATTTGCTCATGTCTTAAAAAATGTCACTTTCCAACAACCTCTACAAGACCTTACATTTATACTGAGCACATCCCCACCATACTTCACCAGAGACATGGAAACAGATGTGATGACTCCAACAGACCCTTCTTGCTATTGTACCAGCCTTGGTCCTGTCATTTTATGCTAATTTCCAACTAATTCCAGGAAGCATTGACTAATAAAGTTTTAAAGTAGTGTTTCCATGAATGGTATGTGTGAGTACTCTTTAAAATTTAAAGTATTTCTATAAAAATCTTTTTAAAACACAACCCACATAAATACTTATTCTTTCTGGCAGTATCACAAGCCCCATGTGCAGAAAATCCCCTCTTAGAACAGAGTGCTTAAAGGCTTTGTAAAATATTTAAGCACATTTTAAAAGTATGACAGGATGAGGAAAAAATAAGGATTTCAGGGAGAGTGTTCCCACTGGCGTGTGTGTAGGAGCCCTGCCAGTCTCTGACGGCCAGGATCTGGGTTTCTGAGGGCCCCACACATGGACGGGGCAGGAACCGGAGCAGGGCTGGCGTCTCAGCAGAATGGTGGTGCTCATCAGAAGCCCCACTAAAGGCTGGGCCTGAAAGGGAGGAAATCTCAGCCAGGGAACTCAGGAAAAACACTCTGTGAAATGAGATCCCATGGCCAGCTCCCGGCAGAGGGGAGAACAGAAAAGCAAAATATGTTTCCCTGAGTGTTCTACACCAGCCATGTGGTGATCATTGCACAGGCGTGTGAAGTTCTTAGGACTCATTGAACGGGTATATTGCACTGCATGAAAATTATGTCTTCATAATAAGTATTTATGAAAGAAGCTATCCTCACAAAATTCAAACCAACTAGTAGTGAATTAGGAGCATAAGTTTAGAACTTCAGCTAATGTGTGCTTGGTAGTAAATTTGACAACAATCAGTGCTATTCAGTTTAATAAATGAGAATTTAACCATAAAAATAAAGGGAGAAACCAGGCAGAAGCAGAACAATTTGTCCTTAAAAGAAACCATCTTAAATGCAAGCCACAGAAAAGTTCCAGGAAACAAAAACTCTAACAAATGACTGAACAACAAATTATACAAATTGCTCCCATAGATGCTGGTATTTTCAGAAAAAAAAAAAAAACTTGAATAAATAGATGCTATTGAAACTTTTGCTTAGAAATCAAAGATTATGAAAATTGGATAGAATATTGGAAAAAAGTAGCAAAATAGGATGCCTAATAATGACAAAATTAACAATTGAAATCACAAACACAATAGATTAGTTCATATCAGACCATTAGGAGTTTCAGTGTACTAACTTAGGTTCTCTAAGAAACAATGAAGTGGACAAGTCACTCAAAAACGTTATATACATGTAGAACAAACTCACAAAGCCCCAGATAATTTGGATGTTTCCATAGCTTTTAAAATAAGCAAATAGAGAACTTCTTGTCCCAAGGACTCTACAGATAAGTTTACCAGACACAGACATTAGCACCAACCTGACAGGCACTGAACATTTGTGCTATCAAAAAATATAGTTTGGGGGAGATATTATTTAAGTATGTTGACAATTAATCAAACTATTCTGGAAATTCTGAAACTTTTTCCAAACCTTAAGAGACCACTGCAATTGTGTTCCCCCTCTTGCCTTTTTCTGAACTTAAATGAATTATAATATATGTTCATTCATTATCATTTCACAAAAAGTCTCCCTGTGACTTCATCAGATTTGTTAGCCATACTGCATATGCAATTTTAAAGAAAGCTACTAAAGTTAATTGGATTCTTATGAATCATACATAAGTACTTATGATTAATATATTTAAAATTAACCATCATAAATTCAACAGATGCATTTCTATCTTGACCTTTACTTAAAAGTTTTATAAGTAAGCAAATACATTTTATATTTGATGTTTTTATCAAAAATCTTGTACTTACTATTAGATGCTGTGTTTAAGAATTTATAAATGATTACTCTTTAGCTATGATATTGATCATAAATAAAGTATTGGAAGATAAAAATCAGTTGAAAACTTAAATCCTACAACAATTTAATGAGACAAACAGAAGCATGTTTAAAGGAAAATTTTTATCCTTCTATTTGAAAGATAAGTCACTTTATTTAAGCTTAAAAATACTGCAAACTAATTTTGTAACTTTGAAATACTATGCACAACTCATTAGCATAAAAGTGTTTGGTAAGTCAATTGTTCATCAATTTCTGAATCCTAAATTATCACTAATAATGATTAAGCTGCCACAGCTTTATCAAAGTTACAAATTTTGTAACATGGGTTCCATGTAATACAGTCTAAACACCCATGTGGCCAACACCAAAACCATGATCAGTTTTCTCTGGTTAAGCAGCAACACTGTCACCAATCCCATGACTGCTTCCCAGACACCTACATCAGGCCAGACATTCCTTCACAGCATGGACACCCCCAGACAATACTGGTACTCACAGCTGGAGAAAACCAGTGGGCAGGAGTGCTCATCCATGGGGAAGTTGTGCAGCTGCAGCTGGCACTCTGCATTGATGGTGAGCCTGTGCGAAAAGCCAAGCATCACTCTAGTCAGCGACAACACAGCAAAGGCCCCAGGCAAGGACATCAGGGCAGTTAAGGCACCAGAGTGCAGGGGAGAGAGGGCAGCTCACTCAGTGCAGGGTCTGGCCCGTGCAATTCATTCCTGGCAACTGCATCACTCAGTCAGCGAGACCCTTTTCGTTGCACTGATATTATGTTATTTTGATTTTACTTTTAACTATTATCATCATCAGAGAGAATTCCAGATAGTGATATTCCAAACTGTCTAGAAATACAAGCTGAGTGAGACTAGAGACGAATGAAACCAGTTGCTATATGTAGGCCGTTTTCAAGCCGTTTAACTGAATTCAATCCTCCCTTCATTCTTTAAATCTGTATTTATTTGGATTGGAAAGGCAGAGCAACAGAGAGAGACCTTCCATATGCTGGTTCACTCCCCAGATGCCTACAACAGAGGGGAGCTAGCACAGCTGCCTCCCTGTGGGCACATTGACAGGAAGTCTAACTGGAAGTGGAGCAGGGCCTCAGACTCAGCCATTCTAACAAGGGATGGGGATGTCTCAAACTGCATCTTAATTACTCGCATCAAATGCGGGCACCCTTTCTTCCGTTCTGAATCCAGTGTATTTTTCTAACAAGGTATAATTTCATATTAATCCACTTGAAGGTAGATTTCTTATTTGGAAAACTCTCAGCTATTTCAAGGAGTGGGTGTGGCTCTACCATGTGCTACATTGCATCCTCCCAGAGCAGAGACCCCTGTGATTCAGGACCCGCCACGTCTCCACTCTTATTTGCTGAACTCAGTTCATTTCAGGATCTCATTTCTACTGCTTCAAGATTGATAGGGGAACACATTTTACAAATTCCAGCTCTCTCAACTTATTTCATCACTAGAGCTCCCTGTGGTAGCCTTTATGTTATTGTTGTTCCCTGCCTGGCAAAATTATTATTTCTCTGAAACTTTAAAATTCTCTATGCTGCTTATTTTTATGTTTATCTGAGCCTATATTTGTGCTGGGGACACTTGTTTAACATTAGAAGGCACAGATTTCTCCTTGTAGCCACAAATCACCTATAATTAAAATCTCCCCATACTGGATGTGGGGTGAGAGAGGAGAGCACATAGGCTCTAGATGTAAAGGTAATCCAGAGGGCTTATGGTGGTGTCACTGAACTGGGAGGCAGTAGGGACCTATGTCAGAGGAAGGATACAAATCATGTTCCCTGACCTGTATTGCATTTGATGACTCCAAGAACCTAGCACCCAAAAGGAACATTTTGGGCTGGAGATGGGCAGGTGGGATCCTCAGCATGAATACAGCTTTAAAGTCACACAACCGAGTGAGCTAAGTAAGCAGAGAGGTATGAAGTGACAGGCACCACGTCCTGAGCTAGACAGAGCAGAACCAGGAGAAGCAGTGCTAAGGGCAGTGGCAGGAGGTCTAGTGTCTTGAGAGGTGGAGAAAGAGACTGTCAGAATGGAGAGTGCCCAGTCCTACAGGGAGATGCAGGAAGACAGGAGAGTACAATGAATCTCATGTCCCTCAGAGGAAATAGCTAGGGGTGTGCCCTTCTCCCGGGTTCTAGGGCTGCTGAGGTGTGTCCCGTTGCCAAGAGATGTCACCATGGGCTCAAGCACATCCAGACCATACTGGTAGAGATGTGTACATAGGAGAAACTCCTAACACCCATTCCCGGCAGTGACTTTGGCAAGTCTTCTGGGTTTCTGTGTCACTTCCCTTAGGGATGTGTTGGGGAAATGCCAACTTTGCCCTTTTCCTTGTGGTCTTAAACTTGGCTATAATTACATTTGTTAATCAAGACTCCTACACATCTGCATTTTCCTCGCTGAGTGGACCCAGGAGTTAAAGACATCAATTATAATTTTCACAGCCACTTCTAGCAGAAATGGATTCTGATGAAGGAATGAGTTTATATTCATGGCATATCATTTGTATGCCTTTATTTTTACACACTTGGCATTCGTACAAACTTTTCAAGATGCTGTCTTATGTCAAATGAAAGGGAATAGAACTTAGAGATGAGAATAGGGTCTTACCCTGACAATGATTTAAATTACTGCTCCAAAATTAGATCATACATAAGTTAAGATTTGCATAGTTATATGGGAAGAATTTGTTCTAGTGTTCTACAGCACCATAGAAAACCGATACTCTCTAATTTACGATATATTTTAAGATAAATAGGGGAGAGCAATCTGAGGTTTCCCAAAACATAGACTGAGGAATGTTTGAAAAGACAGAAATGCTGACTACACTGCACTTCACTGCATACAGGTGTCAACGTGTCACATTGTACCCCATAAACACGTAGAAACATTATGTGTCAATCAAAGAAACCCACACAGCATCTCACCTTAAAGTGTAAAGGATTTTGCCATCATTCCAAATTCGGAGGAGCTGGTTGGGCGTGGTGATCCAGTGAGCCTCAGCAGTCTTCGAGTTGCGGAAGATAGTATCTGGGATCCATATCAACCCCACCATGTTGCTGTTCAGAGTAAGTATTTTCATTGTGCTGTTGAATCGAAGGCGACTGTCTGTCCAGGTCTGAGCAAAAAATATGTCAATTTGGTATTCCTGAAATAGAGCAAAAGGAGAAGGAAGGCAGTCCAATTAGTGAATTTTTTAGATGCTTTCATTTCTTTGTCAAAAGTTTGTTTTTCTTCAACAGCTACATTCTTACCTTCCCACTTCTCTTTCTATTAATGCTTAGCACTGGCTTAATATGGAAAGCATTCAACACATGACAGCCAATGTGATTAGTCAATAATGTGGTCACATATGTGATATAACATAAAGCTCTGTAAGTGTTAAATTGCAACATATATACTGTTAGATGGGAGGCCAAGAGAGATGGTACAATATAAGGGGTCTTCTCAAAGCTTGTGGAACATGTGATCCCTTAAATTCTATTTCCCAAAATCTTTTTGAAATATCCTATATACTTTGAAATAAAAATATATGAATGTATTTTGAAATATATCTCAGAGTAGGAATTCAGATCACAGTCCAAGCCCTGACAAGCAGTATGACCCATTCAGCCATTGCTCTCTAACTTGTAAAATGGAGAAAATAGTAGCATCTACCTCCTCAAGGTATTACAGAAATAAAGATTAAACAGAAACAGTAGATCCAGACATAGAACATATAATCCATAAATATTATCTGATATAATAAGAGATATTACTTTTACTCAAGACTCTTGCAGAGCAACACAATCCAAATAAAGACAAGTAAGACATAAGCAACAAAGAACAATAGACAGAACAACCCCAAGCCAAACTCTGATTCCAACAAAAGGCTGGAAGGGTTCAAATTACAGTGGCAAAGCTGTTCCGTGTTCCCAGTGCCCAATGTGACTTTGCTGTGACCATCAGACAACTGGAACGTGAGTGACACTACTGAGGCCTAAAGAAGTGTCTCTAGGCTGGCTAGATCATTTCAGAGGCCATTCCTCAATCATAGTATAAATAATCATCATTAAGTCTAACATAGAAAGGACAAAGAGACTACTTGTTCAATGAATCAATATCTTTTGTAGTTGAGTGTCAAGTCAGTAGTTATCAACGAATCCCACAGTTATCTTCCCATTGAGTTTCCAGTGAAAGGACTTTCCTGAGATAGACAAGTCAACTGGCTGTTCATTACCAAATCCACTCATTTATTGTTGCTTTGTTGTTCTGACAATGCCAGCCCTGCAAACCATCAGAGCCTCAGTGCTGTACCAACAAGAAAACGCCCTACCTTCATAGAGCTTATATCCTAGGCAGGAAGGCAGGGCACTGATAAATAGCTAGGGTAAAAATACAGCATGCCTCATGGTCATAATGAGCACACAGAAACACAAGGCTGTGTATCCGAGTTCTCTTGAGAGGACAAAGGTATTTGATCATTCAGTGTGGGAGGAATTACAATACAAGGAATCTAAGTGTTGTGCAAGCTTTGAAGCATTGGGGGAGCCAATGCCAACCAGCAGTGGAGAGCAGATTTCTAGCGGAGCCTTCCCCAGAGGCTCTGACAAGACTCCAAAGTAGTAGCAGAAGCTGTGTGATGTCTCAGCAAACACAGGGTCCCTCAATTCCTGTGCTGGCCCAATGACGATGAACTAATAATCTCTGCCTCTTCTCACCGACCACCTGGCAGTCCAGAACCACACAAGAAAGAAGGATCTGAGAGGAGGTGTGTGTGTGTGTGTGTGTGTGTGTGTGTGTTGTGTGTATAATTTCTTGACATATAACCTAGCATATGTGAAGGATACAAAAATGGGACTCAAAAAGTTCTGAAACAAAACTAAACCAGGTAGTGTGGACTTTGGGGAGAACAAATGGTTTCAAGGATGTGGGACTGAGAGCAGGTGTCATGCATAGATGAAATGGATTACAAAACTGACATCTATAATAATAAGGTGGAATGGGTACCTAATGAGCATGTGACTCTTTGGGCAGAAGTTGGAAATAGAATGTTAATTTGCATGTGATGACTGCAATTGACTGTGCTTGATAGGTAAGAAATTATCTCGGAAAAGAATCAGCCAGTTTGAAAGCAGTTATGAAACAGAAAAGAAAGATACAGCAAATTCAGGGCATGGGAGGGCTGGAAGAGGCAAAAGTTTCTCATCTCCATCAGAAAAGCTCAGAGACAATTGCTTTGAGTGTCAAAAGCCTATTGAAGAGCTTTGAGGAAATAATCAAAGCCATGGCAAAAGCCTCTAAGTAAATTAAGTCTTTAATCATGCAGATATGGCTCAAGGAAAAGAGTTAAGGTATGGCTCATCTATTGAAGGCTGATAGGATCAAATTCCCTTCCAGTCACCTGTCCCTATCTGTAGGTTCTGCATTTGTAGATTCAACTAAGAGCAATAGAAAATATTCCTGAAAAATGTTATCTCTAACTCAGCTGAACATCTACAGACTTTGAGAGAGTCATTCTTCCCTAAACAATACAGTATAACAACTATTTTCTCAGCATTTGCATTGTGTTGGTGACAACTCACCTAGAGATAATTTAAAGTATATAGAAGGATGTGTGTGGGTTCTATGCAAATGCTACATAGTCTCATATAAGGAACTTCAGAATCCATGGATTTTCATACCTGCAGGGGTGGGTTCCTGGAACTCTCCACAGTTGGTTGAATCTTTGGATGCACTACTCAGAGACAGGAGGAGTGAACTGCATGTGATATCACACTGACCTCAGGCTCAGGTGAGACTGACCTTGAAGAAGGGAGAAGTGTATTTTCCACAGGGAGTGGGGTGGAGATTTGGCTGCTACATACAGATCATGGTGGTGACTGGAGCTACTTCCAAATACTAGCTTCCCTTCTTGAAGGCACATGGTAGAATTACTCCCCCGCTTCCTATATGGGGCTGGGTGTGGTCGCTTGTCTATGATAAGGTGAAATATGAGCATAAGAGCAGGTGCCATTTCCAGGAGGGCACTTGAAGAGTCCACATGGGATTCACTTGCTCCTTCTCAAGCCGTGAGATACTGCATGGGGCAGAGATCCTGCTGAGTTTTGTTAGAAGGAGAGGGGTTCTGGAATATGGGGTGCCAGGGACTTAAGAAGGCGCTAAAAATAACTTAGGGCCAAGACCTTGGAGAGGTGCAGAGTAAGCCACACAGGAAGATACTGGAACACTGTAGCTCCTGGAAAAGGGAACAGCAAGTTCAAATGCATCCCTGAGAAGATAAAAATATTGCAGTACCAAATACACTGCATGAAGTGAATAGCCCCCTTCCTTTCTTTTGGTGACAGGATTTGGGTCAGATGATAATGATTTCTGTGTAAATGTATAACAGGCTTTATTAGCACAAAGAACTTACTCAGTACTTAAAATCAAATTTAGTATGTGAGAATGGCCATTGTGAAACATAAAGGTACTTACAAGTGTTGCTGCCTTCTTCCCTTTAATGTTAACTTATTGCATAAAGGAATGAAGAGAGAAGAATGAGAGGGTTCTCACAAGCATAGCTGGGACTGATCAATCTGATAAATAATAAGAGTGATCAGTATTCCTTATAAAGGTCATACATGTCTTTTGGAAAGAACCTAAAATTGTTCAAATCTTATTTGTTTAACCTCAATATTCTTCCATAGAAATTGAAATTCAGAAAGCTTAAAGAGTGTTAACTGATATGCAATGTCTCAAAACTTTTTATTTCAGGAATTCCAAGTAAACCTTCGGAATGGGTCTATTCATTACTGAAGCATTATTGCATAACACTGTCCTTTCTCTCCCAATCTTTTCTGTTTTCCATCCCACTAATGCACAGTTTATATCCTTTCATCTTAAAACACTTTAAAATGTAGATTTGAAATTGGCAAACCATACAGCAAGATGGGAGGCATGACCTAAAGTCCCTCCTAGTAGGCACAGGTGCATTCTGTATCAAGCACCTGGGTTACTGAGACACAGTAAGACCCTTCCTTCCAAGGGGTTTAAACCAAGACATAAAAGATTCAGTAACCTCCATTCAGTCTCACAGCTAAGTAGTAATTATTATGAACTATGCAGTCAAAACCGACTTCCTAGTTTAGCAGAAATGTAGGCAAGGGCTATAAACAATAATCACATGTGAAATGACATTTCCACTAAACCAGGGTCCTTTTGCATTTTACTTGTTGAACTCTTTACTGGAGCATTAAGACTTTGAATGCAATGTAAATTAAAGATATGTTATCTCAAAAGTGAAGAGGAGAAGCGGAAAAGGGAGGGGGGAGAGAGCAGAAGGAAGGGAGGGAGGGAGAAAGCAAATATTCTACTCTCAGAATGGTATCTATGAATTGCACTGAAAAATTAGAAATATTAATAGAGAAATTTAAAAAACAGAAGAAAGCAAACCAATAACAAAACAAAACAAAATCTGTTTCCTAAATACGACCTGAAAGCGCTGATTCCATGATGTGTGAGAGAGAACTCAAATGCAGAAGTGTTCTTCATGTGCATCCGGTTTACAAAGTCTGGAGTAATTTAACTTCTTTAGCCTCAGTCTCCCCATGTGCAAAACAGGAGCATTAGATTCAATGGAGGGTTCTTCAAACTCTAAAATTTTGCATTTCCAGGGCAGATGCTTGGAGGAATGGTGAAAACACAAGCTGGTTTGTCAACCAGCTGCAGCTTCTGATTTGTTTCCTGTTAAAACAGACTCTGGAAGGCACAGCTCAGCAAGTTGGGTCTCTGCCACCCACCTGAATTCCTAGCTCCCAACTTTGGCCTGGCCCAGTCTCACCATTGTAGGCATTTGGAAAATGAACCAGTGGGTAAGTGCACTCTCTCTCTCACATAAATGAATACAATTTAAAAATAGATTAAAAGGCCTACTGTTAGCCTTTCACAATTTTCATTACTTCATTTCTTTCTTTTTTTTTTTTAAAGATTTATTTATTTGAAAGCAGAATTACAGACAGAGGTAGGAATAGGCAGAAAGGTCTCCCATCCACTGGGTTTACTCTCTAAATGGTCAGAGCTGGGCTGATCCAAAGCCAGGAGCCAGGAACTTCCTCCAGGTCTCCCCTGCAGTTGCGGGGGGCCCAAGCACTTGGTCCATCTTCCATTTCTCTCTCAGGCCATTAGCAGAGAACTGGATCAGAAGACAAGCGGCCGGGACATGAAGCAGTGCCCATTTGGGATGCCAGTGTTGCAGGCAGTGGCTTTACCCACTATGCCACAACGCTGGTTCCTACATTCATCTCTGTGTCTTACTTTCTCACATTCTCTATCTTCTACCATTGTAAAGGACTTTTTGTTTGGATTCTTCATGAAGTACACAGGACCCAATCTGGAGGCTGAGGTCTGGAGAGCCCAGTATGAACTCCTCTCACACCCTTACTCTGGCTCTCTCATGGAGGAAAAGACCCAAGGATGTTCTGGGGGCATAGGAGGAGAGAAGCAGGCTCTTCTTTATACTCAAATCCTGCCACAGACACAGGACCTAGGAGTATGCATCCTATGTGGATGTTTTGCTGTGTGCCTTTGACTAAATGTTGGAGAAACACTTCCTACCCACAGAGAAATATTTTTCTTTCCCAGAAACTTTATTTGGGATAGCATTAATCATCCTTCCTTTTGCCATA
This sequence comes from Sylvilagus floridanus, assembly GCA_949820135.1. Lineage (NCBI taxonomy): Eukaryota > Metazoa > Chordata > Mammalia > Lagomorpha > Leporidae > Sylvilagus > Sylvilagus floridanus. The sequence continues at coordinate 15,527,919 of OX463239.1, read as the reverse complement.
AGGGAAAGATCATTCTTTCAATGTGTCGTTCCTTCGGCCGCAAAAGGAACGACGCTGCTCGCAGTTAATCGGTCTTCAGTAGACTTTTACTTAGAAAGAGTGGGAAAGAGAGTGGCGGACCGGGAGAAGGGGGAGAGATGACGCGCACGTTCCTTAAGGGGGAAGCTAGCGTGCGTGTTCCTTCTCCCGTGGTCCGCTTATATACAGAATTCAACCAATCACAGTCGACCAATCACAGTCCATGCACAGAGCTCTCCAATCCGACACTTGATCACTATCAGCTGTGGAGTCACGCAGCAGGCAGGGCATCAGCGCCATCTTGTTGTTTACCACAATCCTCAGCTAGATGGAAAGTTCAATCAGCTGCTACATCCGCATTACTGCTATAAGCCAAGCCCAGCATGGGGCGATCCCATGGCAGGCCTATCCATGGGTCCCCACATCAATGTCTGCTTAAAAATAAAAAATATCGGGCTGGCGCCCTGGCGCAGCAGGTTAACGCCCTGGCCTGAAGCCAGCATCCAAAATGGGCACCAGTTCAAGACCCGGATGCTCCACTTCCTGTCCAACTCTCTGCCTAGGAAAGCAGTGGAAGATGGCCCAAGTCCTTGGGCCCTTGCACCTGCGTGGGAGACCCGGAGGAAGCTCCTGGCTCCTGGATTCAGATCAGTGCAGCTCCGGCCATTGTGGCCAATTGGGGAATAACCATTGGATGGAAGACCTCTCTCTCTCTCTCTCTCTCTCTCTCTCTACCTCTCCTCTCACTGTGTAACTCTGACTTTTAAGTAAAATAAATAAATCTTTTAAAAAATTTTTAAAATATACAATATCTTCTACAATCTAAAAATAGCTGTGAAAACAGTGTCTGAAATACTCACAAATTTAACAGGTGAAAAACGTGCAGAATCCCCCCCCCCATTTAAGCCATCTTGATGGTAGAAAGCTTGTGCTCATTTGTTTTAGTAATTGGAGAGCTTAATGACTCCTAAATAAGCCACGAATTACTGCAACATGTGAAGTATTTTGATAAAACAGAAGAAAAATTATGTTTATTAATAATAATCCATCTGCAACTTCCAAAAATTATTTCCTCACACTTTCCTCCTCATTTCCAAGTGGGAAAATGACAGATGAACACTCTACAGGGATTTTGAGATCCATGGTTACAGGAGACACACACTTCTGGGGGCAGCTGTCTTTCTTTTCAACTCTGCAATGCTCCAGCACATTGCCTGGCTTCAGTGAGATTGGATGTCATTAAAAGCCACAGGCTGTTTTCATGAACAATAGTCACAGACCCATGCCAACTGTGTGTCGCTCAGATCTCTTCCCTAAAAATGTATACTGCTTGTATGTAGAGATTAGAATACAACCATTGCTATGTCTTCCTTTCAGACATGGAAGCATAACAAATTTATTTTTGGGATTTCTAAAATGCATGTTCCTCAGGTTTGTCCTGAGGATAAAGCTTTGGCAGTTGGCATCCAGTTTTCTCCAGGAATAGACTGTAACCCTGCCTCTGAGCACCATGGAGATTCCCTGAGGTGGGGCCCTCCTTGGATGAACCTTTGTTCCAGTCTCTTTTGGGCTCCTCTAATTACTGAGCATCTTTCACTCACACACTGTTCAGGTCCTACTCCATGCTAGGCACTGTGTGAGGTTTATATTAAGTCCTCAGCAGCCTGGGCCCCAGTGTGGGGGCCAAGGTGAGAACAGGTCCAGGGTTTGTCATCTGATGGTAATGAAATCTAGGATTCTTAAATGACATGAAATTATAAATATATCAAAATAAATAATAATTATTATTAACAAATAGTTATTTCTAGTGAGAAAACACATGGTAAATATTTTCAAGTTGCAAATACTACAAAAATTTACAACATTCAGAAAATAATGGATCTGGTAATACAGTAACTGACTAGCCTTCATCATGCTCTTACCCCCTACATCTTCTGGTTGCAGACTCTTTGATCAAATCTTTCAGCAACATTATGACATTGTTTTTCAAAGAGAACGAATAAAAATATTATTATTTCTCTTAGCACAGTGAAACAAAATATTTTCATATAAATAATTGTTCAGTTTACTTCAACTCATAAATCATTATCGGAAATATTGTGTGCATGTTTAGGATTCTGCTAAATTGAAAAAATAACTTTTAATTTTTTATGCCATGTTGCTCCTCCATATCACACACAAAACTGGCACTGGGACCGGGAGAAACAGTCACAGGATAGTGAAGTTCATTGCCTATAAAAGTCACCATGTATCACATTCCACTAACCATGTCCTGATGTCTTCCCCAGCTCACTTCCCCCTAGCTGGGTCCAAAGTTGCCTGCAGCAGTTTACAGAATATGTGACAGGGGAAATCAGAGAGGAACAAGACAGCAGCCTTGTTTAAGACATCTTGCACTTGTACATTTCACAAACACACACACAAGTAAGACCAGGTGATTACTGCTATGATCTTCTGCAGGGTCTAGGAAGGGACTTCTGCAAGGTGGGAGGGGGGGGGGGCACTGAAGCTTCATTTATTTTTTTTTTAAGATTTATGTATTTATTTGAAAATCAGATGGCTGGCGCCGTGGCTCACTTCGTTAATCCTCTGCCTGAGGCACTAGCACCCCGAGTTCTAGTCCTGGCTGGGAAACCGGTTCTATCCCAGTTGCTCCTCTTCCAGTCCAGCTCTCTGCTGTGGCTCAGGAAGGCAGTGGAGGATGGCCCAAGTGCTTGGGCCCTGCACCCACATGGGAGACCAGGAGGAAGGACCTGGCTCCTGGCTTCGGATTGGCGCAGAGCGCCGGTCGTGGCAGCCATTTGGGGGTGAACCAACGAAAAAAGGAAGACCTTTCTCTCTGTCTCTCTCTCTCACTGTCTAACTCTGCCTGTCAATAAATAAATAAATAAGAAAGAGTTACACACAGAGAGAATGAGAGGCAGAAACAGAGAGAGAGAGAGAGAGGTCTTCCATCCGCTGGTTCACTCCCCAATTGGCCGCAATGGCCAGAGCTGCGCCGATCCGAAGCCAGGAGCCTGGAGCCTCCTCTGGGTCTCCCACACAGGTGCAAGGGCCCAAGGCCTTGGGCCATTTTCTACTGCTATCCCAGGCCATAGCAGAGAGCTGGATTGGAAGAGGAGCAGCCAGGACTAGAACCGGCACCCATATGGGATGCCAGCACTGCAGGCGTTGGCTTTACCTGCTACACCACAGCGCCAGCCCCTGAAGCTTCATTTCTAAAATGTATGATAAACTCACCTCTGGCTGGAAAGACCTAAGAAGTGTATGGTGGTGGAGGATCTGAGTCAGGGTTCCCAGGTGGACCCAAGGTTGACCCATCTGGACCAGTGTGCAGAGGATAAGATCACATACCCTTTGCCTTTCACCTCTCACGTGGAGGTCCTTGGAAAGGCAGCCTGTGGAATCAGCACTTGAGATGGGGAACACAGCAGGTCAGGAGTGAGATATGGATCCATCCACAGGCAAGCGGACCAATGTGGGGGAAAGAGGAAAGGCGGGGCCAGCACCACGGCTCAATAGGCTAATCATCCGCCTGTGGCGCCGCCGGCACTCCAGGTTCTAGTCCCGGTCAAGGCACTGGATTCTGTCCCGGTTGCTCCTCTTCCAGTCCAGCTCTCTGCTGTGGCCCGGGAGTGCAGTGGAGGATGGCCCAGGTGCTTGGGCCCCTGCACCTGCATGGGAGACCAGGAGAAGCACCTGGCTCCTGGCTTCGGATCAGCGCAGTGCACTGGCCAAAGCGCGCTGGCTGCAGCGGCCATTGGGGGTGAACCAATGGCAAAGGAAGACCTTTCTCTCTGTGTCTCTCTCCCTGTCCACTCTGCCTGTCAAAAAAAAAAAAAAGAGGAAAGGGGGAAGAGCATTATGCAGAAGCAGGCTCCTCTCTCCTAACTCCTCTGGACATTTCTCTCATCTCCCAGCTACCTGTCTTTTCAGTGTACCCTCCCTTGGACAGTCCTCCTTCCTCTGGTGTTATCCCCTCACTGACTGCTTTCAGATTAAACTTTGTAAATCATCCATCAGATGCTCTGCTTACAATGACCACTGCTACTAAAAAATGTGTGATGGGCACTCAGAGTCTACAGAACTCCTCTACATGAGACTCACAGCTCTTTGCTTCATGACCTGAGTGCTTACAAACCCATTACAACATTCATCACGTGGCACACATTGGCTCAACATCCTGCACACACATCCCTCCCTCCTCACACCTTGCCCAGACAGCTCTTATCTGTGTCTTTCCTCAGCCAGTCTCCTAGGTTGTTCTACCATCTCCCTGTAGTCTTTGTATAATGGTCCATAGCCTTCTCCCTTGTCAATGCCCTGTTTTTTTTTTTTAATTGCTATCTCGCATAATGATTTGCATTTCCAGCACAGAGAATGATAACATTGCCCCATGATCCCTTTCTGTGGCACAAAGTCTCCTTCCCCTTCCACCAAGTAAAGGGACTTTCTTTCCTGGGCCACCAGGGTGTTCTACCAATTTGTGAAGATCATAGACCTTTAAATAAAGCTGCCTGTTAAATCCTGACTATAATTCTGCTTCCTGGTCTGGGAGTTAATTCACTAATGGAAGAGAGAAATGTGTTGTCTGCTGCATGCTTTTAAATCAGAGACACTGACTTGTCCATAGCAGCTCAACCCTCAAGTGCCTGAGCACCACCAGCAAACGTCTATCTCAATTGCTGCTTCTTGATCCCTCAAATATACAGTAGCTCTGTTCTTTGTCCTCTCTTCAGAGTTGCCTGGAGCCACAAGGCCCTTGCTGGCCACTGTCTTCCCCAGGAGCCTCCTCTCCAGCATACCAGGAACAGCACAGCTCCATTGGGTTCAGCTTGTTCTCTGGACTCCAGCCTTCCACTCCCAGTGTCTATGCACCCTTTATCCATCAAATATGCTCATATTTGTCCTCAAACCTGAATGCTAGGAGGCCACAGTTAACCTTGTTTCTGTTTCAGCTGTACTTTTGGCATCTGTATCCTCTACATGCATGCTTCCTCATTCAAAGGAAAAAATCCATTTTTTTGGTTCTGTTTCAAGCAGAGAGCAGCTTATTATAGAGTATGTGCAGAAGTGGCTACAGAAAACTCAAGGAGACTCCTGTGGGTTGAATTGTGTACCCCCAAATTTACATGTTGCAGTTGTACTCCTCTGTATGTTAGAATGTAACTGTGTTACAACCAGGGCTTAAATGAGGTAATTAAGTTAATATGAGATGATTAGGGTTGGCCATAATCCAACCTAAGAAGAGGACATAAGAAGAGGACATTGACATTCAACATAAGAAGAGGACATTGAGGCACAGACACAGAGAAGGGTCATGTGAAGACACAGGGAGTAGACTGCCATCAACAAGCCCAGGAAAGAGACTACAGAGGAAACCCCACTGCTGGCACCTTGATCTTAGACTTCCAGCCCACAGAACCATGAAGAAATGGATGCCTGCTGTTTAAGTCATCTGTCCATGGAACTGTGCTACAGCAGCCTGAGCAGACTAATGTAAAGACCAAGTGAGGAGTGAACACAAACATTATACCACTTTGAAGCTAAATACCTTAAACAAAGAAAGTAACACATCAAAAGCAAAATATAAAGCTACCCAAATGTTTCCATGGTGTTTGTTCTCAAACACAGTATTGGCAGCTTCAGGTTTCCTATTTAAAAATTCACCTATCCCAGCCAGCGCCACAGCTCACTAGGCTAATCCTCCGCCTGTGGCACCGGCACTCAGGGTTCTAGTCCCGGATGGGGTGCCGGATTCTGTCCCGGTTGCTCCTATTCCAGTCCAGCTCTCTGCTGTGTCCTGGGAAGGCAGTGGAAGATGGCCCAAATGCTTGGGCCCTGCACCCACATGGGAGACCAGTAGGAAGCACCTGGCTCCTGGCTTTGGATCAGCACAGCGCCAGCCATAGCAGCCATTTGGGGGGGTGAACCAACGGAAGGAAGAACTTTCTCTCTGTCTCTCTCTCTCTCACTGTCTAACTCTGCCTGTCAAAAAAAATCACCTATCCCTTCTACACAAACTTTGACTCTCTGAACATTTCTTATAATGGTTCACAAACATTTTTTAATCTCAGATTTACTGGTGTAGTGAATGTGTACATGCACATTAGGTAAATCTTCAAGTGGTAGATGATTCTAGGTGTTTTCTTAGTCTATTTTCTGTTGCTATATCAAAATACATTTCTTCATACTTTGTAAAGAAATGAGATGTATTTAGTATACAGTTTGGGAGAATCAGGAGCATGGTGCTGACATGGTTTTGTTGTGACCCAAGGTGGATGGCATCACAATGGTGAGAGTGAGTGGGGAAGAGGGATTCAGCGAAGATGCACACTTGCTTATATGGATCTCTTCTTGTGGAAAATAATACAGCGATGTGATACCTGATCCACTTTCATGAGACAGCATTAATCCATCTGTGAGTGTGGAGTCCCAATGACCTAATCACCATCTACAAAGTCTCACCACTTAAAGTTCGACCTCTTTAACACTAACATACTGGAGACCAATCAATAGTGCATTAACTTTTGGAGAGCAAATCACATCCAAACAATAGCAAAGTGTAAGTGCATACTGTACCATCAGCAAAACAGCTGTAAGAATTCTCCTTATTGTGTCCATAGCCTACTATGGCCATTTAGTAGCAAATGAGACAGCAGCAAGAACTTGGGAAGAGTTTGCTGCTCTTTGTACCTCTGCAACCAACATCCAGTGAAGGAGTATAGCCCAGCCTGCTGAAGATGAGCACAACGTCCAGTGAAGGAGCATAGCCCAGCCTGCTGAAGATGAGCACAACGTCCAGTGAAGGAGTATAGCCCAGCCTGCTGAAGATGAGCACAACGTCCAGTGAAGGAGTATAGCCCAGCCTGCTGAAGATGAGCACAACGTCCAGTGAAGGAGCATAGCCCAGCCTGCTGAAGATGAGCACAACGTCCAGTGAAGGAGTATAGCCCAGCCTGCTGAAGATGAGCACAACATCCAGTGAAGGAGTATAGCCCAGCCTGCTGAAGATGAGCACAACATCCAGTGAAGGAGTATAGCCCAGCCTGCTGAAGATGAGCACAACGTCCAGTGAAGGAGTATAGCCCAGCCTGCTGAAGATGAGACATTGCTCTGTCAGTCACAGCCTCAGCCGATGTCATACCATGCCCAGACAGGTGAGTGAGCTCATCCTCAATTGGCTAGCCTCAGCCTAATCAGCACAGACAACCTGCCCAAAAAACCTGAGGAATGACACAAACTCAAAGTTTGGTGGCTTGTCACATAGCGAGTTCAAATGTTACATTATGTCTGTAGTCTCCATCGTCACGCCCCTTTCATTCACTTCTTCCAACACAGCTCCTACATCTACTGAAAATCTGGGTCCAATGATTATCTCTTATATATTACTTCTCCATTTATAGTCCCACATGTCTTCTCAATGTAGAACAAAAATATAATTCGTAGGCAATAGAATACATAGATATCCTTGTTGGATTATTAAGATTGTTTTATTCGCAGTTGGGAAAAATGGAATTTCTGGATGGGCTGAAATTAAATCACTATTAATCCCATTTGAAGACACAATATAGTTTTCTGTTACCCAGCAATTGCTATTAATTCTATTGTCGAGAACAGATTAAATTCAAATGATGAAAACATCATGGTAGTCAAATATATGGTTGAAGCTGGTGTTGTGAAAATAAATCTGATGGTACTACAGTCACATACAAAAATCATGACCACACCTTCAATGAAATAAAAGCAGACACTTGAATGAAAATATCAGTGACATCATATACCTCACAGCAATGTGTTTGGGCTACAATCTCAAAAGATACAACCCTAACTGTCAAAATTCCAAGACCAAAATAACCTAATTTCTAAAATTCTGAAAGATCAAAATCCCAAAAATGTCATTATAGAAAAAAAATTAAAATATTTAAAATGGTATGTAGAGAACAGTATTGTGATATGGTGAGTTAAGCATCTGCTTACAATGCCAACATCTCACATCTGAGGACTGGTTCAAGTTCCAGCTACTCCAGCTTCCTGCTAATGTGCCTGGGAAGGCAGCAGATGATGACTCAAGGACTCGCATTTCTGCCACCACACAGGAGACTCAGATGGAATTCCAGGCTCCTGGTTTGGTTTGGCCCTGCCCTGGTTGCTACATCCATTTGGAGACTAAACCATTGAATGGAAGATTTCTCTGTCTTTCCCTTTCTCTCTTTCCCTCTACCTTTCAACCAAATAAATAAATCTTTTAAAACAACAAAAATATATATATTTACATTTTTGAAAGAAATTTTCATGAAAACATATAAAGCATCATGCCATACTTCACTGACTACTTTGCTCTGTAAATAGGCAATAACAACATATGTACTTCTGTAACCATTAGCATAAGATATATTAATGACAGTCAGACAGGTGTAACATTTGTGAGTAGATGCACCATACTTATGCAGAAATAGGTCCAAAAGTGAAATATATAAACACATGAGACTATGGCTGGTAATACTGTACACTCAGCTTTATAACTGCAGTTGTCTGAAATATTGTGAAGGGCAACCTATCAAGATCAGTCAAAAACTGCAGTGGGTCATCACTTAATATGCAGTTGCCTAAAGAGTCAAGATCCCCTTTTATGGAGTCAAATCTGAACAAATGCATTCAAGCAAGTAGAACTCTCTGAAAGTCTTTACACAATTTATTCCTCTGCTATTGGAAATGATGTAAAAATTAAATTCATAACTAATATTGAATTATAAAACCAAATGCTACAATCCAAAATAAGAGAAAACTTAAAAAAAACACAGTAACTAAAAAGAAAATTTGCCATAGGAGTATAAAAGTGTAACACAGGGATAAATGATGACCAATTGCCTGGAGGTAGTCCCTAAGAGTTGTCCGACTTTCATAATCATTAACTATATTTTGAAGTCTTCCTTTGTGATGAATAGTTGCTTTTTATCTTTCAGAACATAGATCTCTTCAGAGAATATGTTCACAATCATTTTCTACATGTTGCTACTGTTTTTAAAATTCTTCTATGAAGCAACCTACATCTACTTGAGCATTTCCTATATATACATATATATATATGAAATTTCCTATATATAAATATATAGGAAAACTCAAAACTGAAAACCATATATATATATATATATATATATAGGAAATTTATATATATATATATATATAAACCATATATATAATTTATATATATATAAACCATATATATAGGAAATATATATATAGGAAATCAAAAACATATATATATAGGAAATTTCATATATATATATATATATATATGATTTTGAGTTTGATAAATCCTTTCCAGATGCACTTGTATACATACCACACTCGTGGTAGAAACAACACTGATGATGGAACAACATCCCTTTCATATGTGTCTTATCATTTTAGGCACATAATTATTTATGAGCCAGCCAGTAATTTGTTGACTTCTTCAGGAAATGTACATTAATTCTTGGAATGTCTTCAGCTGGAAAGAATGCCAACCTTAGACAAATGACCCATTTTCAAAGTGAAGTTTTCATCCTTGTATCACGTAACCAAGCCCTTCAGCAGATACATACACCTCTACCACAGCCTTTTTCTCAGTTTATAGGATTTCAACATTCAGGATTTTAAGATTTTCAGATTGTGTTTTTAGGATTTTAGACTATGGGAATTTTTTTAAAGTTCTTTTTTATTTGAAAAGCAGGGAGATAGAAACAGAGAAACAAAAAAAGACAGGAGATCTTCTAGCTACTTATTCCCTCCCCAAATCCTCACAGTATCAATCGCATATCCAACATGAGTTATGGAGACCTGTGGACTTGAGGCACCACGTGATGCCTCCCAGGACACACATCCGCAGGAAACAAAGTAGAAGCCGATGTAGGTCTTAAACCCAGAACTCTGATGTGGGATGCGGTGTCTTAAACACTGTGCCCAACGTCTACCTCTTGAGGATTTTAGATCTTAGGTATATGGATGCTTCAGTATTTCAACATTTGGGATTGCACATTTCAGAACTCTGATCAACACTGCTTAAATAAAGAGGGAATCACACAGAAATGATCTTCGTCTACCATCCCTTGACTACAAAATACCAATCCAGAAACTTATCTCTGAAAATTCAAAAAGAAATGTGCATATTTTTATTTGATTATAGATAACATAATAATGCATGTCATAATTGTCCTGTGTGTGTGTGTGTGTGAGAGAGAGAGAGAGAGAGACAGAGAGACAGAGAGACTGATTAGTCCTTAATAAGAAGTACTGAATGACTTCCAGATGTGGAGAATTCCCCTGCAAATCAACCTGGGTATAGCACCAGCACCATCTGGAAGTGGATGTTTCACTTTTGTATCCAGGGTTTTTCAAGTTTGTGTCATGACTGTGAACACCAGGAACCCGGATAGTGTCCTGGGGTGGATAGGCTGTCCACAGCTTTGCTGGCCTCTCACTTGGTTCCCAAGTCCAAAGAGCAAATTCTACCGTCCCTGTCCCCTCCTTAGGTTTCTGCTCCCCCTGTATCATGAAACAAGGAAACATAGACCTGGAGCCAGGCTGCAAGGGTTAGAATTCTGCCTCACTGCTTACTGTAGTGAAAACTTGGCCATGTTTTAAAATCTCCTATGCCCAAGGTTCTCCATGCAAAGTGGGAAAAGTAATTTTCAGGTACTGTTTGTAATTATGTAACAAAATATATAGTTTGCACTCAAGACATTAGGGACATTTGAACTTAAGAATTTAGTTGTCTTCATAAAGCCTTATTTTAAAGAACTGTCTAAGAACTTATTACATCTACACATACTTTATGCATATGTGTATATTACACAAATGTATATATTGATATTTATAACTATAAATATATAAAATAATTATATCCATATACTAACTCAGAAAAATATCTTTACATGAATAGAGTAAGAATTATGAAGTAAATATCAACCCTTACCAAGAGCCATAATGGTTTAGTTCTTTTTCCTTTTGTTGGCAGAGACATATATTGAAATTTCTTGCATAGAGAATGTCAGGAGGAAGAAGGTATCCTAATGGCTACAAATTAATCTTTAATTCATTAGAGCTTTGCAGTTTAGCAGTCCAAGTTTTACTGTCAGTTTTGAAAAACTGTACACCTTCATGTGGAATAGAGAGAGAGGGAAACGAGGCAAGGAGAGAGGGAGAGAGGGGAGCAAAGGGAGAGGGAGAGAGAGAGAGGGAGAGGGAGAGGGAGAGGGAGAGGGAGAGGGAGAGAGAGAGAGAGAGATCTGAGAGATATGAGGGACTCCAAAAAGTTCATGAAAATGGATATTTTGCAAAGAGTATGACACCTCTGTCCATTTTCTCCCTTCAAGTGTTAAGCGTGACTGTCACAATTGTTGCTTTCCAGTAAATCAGAAGCATGATATTATTTGATGCTTACCTTATATTTGTAATCTGATGTTACCATCTAAATGAATTCATGTATTAACTCCTCAAGAGTGAAATGAAGGCACTATATTAAAATAACCTATGTAGAAATATCATTGAGAAATATTTGGTATGGAAAGTACTATTGGCCAATATGAATTCTGACATGTTATAGAGGTCAGTAAATAAAATATTACATAAGCTTTTTTTTTTAAAGGCAGAGTTAGACAGTGAGAGAGAGAGAGACAGAGAGACAGGTCTTCCTTCCGTTGGTTCATCCCCGAAAGCCAGGAGCCAGATGCTTCCTCCTGGTCTCCCATGTGGGTGTAGGGGCCCAAGCACCTGGGCCATCCTCTACTGCCTTCCCGGGCCACAGCAGAGAGATGGACTGGAAGAAGAGCAACCAAGACTAGAACCCGGTGCCCATATGGGATGTTGGCGCTGCAGGTGGAGGATTAACCAAGTGAGCCATGGCGCTGGCCCCTACAGATTAAATTTTTGCACCAAAATAAACTTATCTTTTCATTGCATTCCCACAAACTTCTGAAAGTTCGTTTTGAGATACAGATTTAACAGAACACTTGGGCAGTGTGCAGACTTGCATTGTTTGGACCAGGCTCGAGGGCAGTTTCCTAATCCCTGCTGGCTACAACCCCCTAAAATGTGGTGTTTTTTCCTTCATCATTAGTGTCAACAGTACTGACAGTGGAACCTTTAGCATGGACTTCAGGGTCCTTTGGGTCTGCCTCAACCCCCACAAAAGTGTCAGTTAGTGCCTGAAAAAGCCTTCCTTTATTTTTTTAAGTATCAGAATTCTGGGAGACACACACCCTCGGTCTCATAGTTTCATGTTTTCTTATTTGTTTAAATATTTATTTTATTTGCAAGGCAGAGAGACAGAGAGAGATCTTATATCTGCTGGTTCACTTCCCAAATGCCTACAAGAGCCAGGGCCAGGCCAACCCAAAGTGAGGACCCCAGAACTCCATCTGGATCTGTGGGTGGCCAGGACCCAAGCATTTGAGCCATCGTCTGCTGCCTCCAGGACACACTAGCTGGAAGCTGGATCAAAAGTGCAGGATCTGGAACTTGAACTACCACTCCAGGATGGTATGAGGGCATCCCAAACTGAGATTCAGCCTGCTGCACAACACTCATCCTGTGTTTTGTTTCTTAATACAGCAGGCACTGGAGATGGTAAGTTGTGTTTAAAGTGCTGGATTCAAACTGCATGAAGAAAAGATGTGAAGTGTTTTCATTTCTTTCTTGTCAACCATCTCCAAATCAGGAAAATGAATGTCCTATGTAGTATTTTTCAAGAAGACTTTTCCATCATTATTTTTTTTAGCTCAAAAATGTTTGACTTAAGTGGGCATTTGGCTAAGTGATTAAGATGCCAGTTAGCACATCTGCATCCCACGGTGGAGTGCCTGGGTCCAAAATCTCCAGCTCCTGACTCCAACTTCCTGTTAATGAGGGCAGCCGCGAGGGCTAAGAGTGACTGGGTCCTTGCTATCCACAGAGGAGACGTGGATTGAGTTCTTGCACAGTTCTGATTGTTGTGGGCATTTGAGGAGTGTAAGTGGTCAGGAACTATCTGTCTCTCTGTCTCTCAAATAAATTTTGTATTTAAATTAGTCTGACCTCTGTATGAAAAAATGATTTCTTTTCATACTAAATATTCTGTTTTACTACTGACTTAGGCATAGAGACAGTCACAGCTGGTGATCTCTCTCAGTTCCAGTTCATTACCAAATCACATTTTGCTTCAGACTAAAATACGCCTTTTTAAAATATCTAGATGGACTATAAAGCAGGTTCTTATCCTTGCCTTGCGACATCTGCCAGTTTTCTAAAGGGCTCTGTGCCAGTGAGTTCTCTCAATAAACACAAGGATTTCTTAGGGAAGTTTGGCTGCCTCTAGCCAATGAAGAAGTTACCAAGATAAAGAGAACTGCTGGTAGACTCAGGTAATGAGGGTTTCCAGGCTAGCATCTTATGTGTCCACTATTTAAATATGCAAATATAGTCTTATCCTGAGCAAGTTTGCCTAAAATGAAAATATTGACCTCCCTTCAAGATTACAGAGGCTATTACCATAGTGACTCTGAAATGAAGTATAGGGTCTCAACAAACCCTGTGGAAGACAGGACACCTTTAGGAGGTATCAGTGAAGATGGTCGTTGGATCAGGGTTATGACGCAGGACTAAGAAGGCGGAAGCATAGAATGAACTTGAGCTAGCACTGCAGAGAAGAGGGAGGAAATGGACAAGCATGGACCAGGGAAAATGATTATAAAAATGGTTTGGAGCTCTAAAATGTTCCAGAACTCAGACCCCCTGGCCCAGCAAGATCAAAATACGTCAATCAAAGCAGTAGAAACTTTATAAGCTCAGAGATTCAAGTTAGCACAAGAGAGGAGATTTTTATTATTGAAATACAAATTCATAGCATCACAAGAAGATATTGTTGACGTTTGTTAATCTTCTTATAAATAAATTTTTCAGATTTCCCACAAATATTTTATTTTAGAAACTTTCATAGAAAAAGAGTATAACAAAATTCTCTACTTTCTCACAGAAACTAGTAGAGACGAAAACAGCATTTTGTGAAACCGCACTCCTAGTTTGACAGCTGCGGCTAAAGGAAATGGGATGTCACGATGGAAACTCTTTGTCTGTTAAAATGAATGGAAATCCACCTTATTCAGGGAAATTTGTCTGGTATGAGGGCTCTGCAAACAGTTCATCGGAAATGGATATTATCTTTTAATTCCATTTTCCAGGAACATTTGCAAGTCTCCTCACAGATGAGTGAAAAACAGAATTTAACTGTGGTTTCCAGTCTTCTTTTTTTATTTTTTATTTAGTAAATATAAATTTCCAAAGCATAGTTTATGGATTACAATGGCTTCCCTCCCCATAATTTCCCTCCCACTCACACCCCTCCCATCTCCCGCTCTCTCTTCCATTCCATTCACATCAAGATTCATTTGTGATTATCTTTATATACAGAAGATCGATTTAGTATATATTAAGTAAAGATTACATCAGTCTTCAACAATTGAAAGAATAAGCTGCTCTCAGTCTGTGCACTTGTTCCAATCCTGTGACGAGCATTTCTTTACCTTGCCCAACAACCTTGTGGGTTGTTTTCACGACTTTCCCAATTTTCTATCCAAAGATGGTGTCAATGGAGAGAGGCATTTTCTTTTCAACCAGGAGACAGTTGAACATTTTTTCTAGTGCTGGGGTTGTGGTATAGCAGGTAAAGCCACCGCCTGTGATACTGGCATCACACACAGGTGCCAGTTTGAGTCCTGCCTGCTCCACTTCTGATCCAACTTCTTGCCAATGTGCCGGAGAAAGCAGCACAGATGGCCCAAGTATTGGACTCCTGCAGCTACTTGGGTGACCCAGGAGAAACTCCTGGATCCAGGCTTTGGATCAGCCCAGCTCCGGACATGGTGGCTATTTGGGGAGTGAACCAGTGGATGGAAGACCTCTCTCTCTGTCTCCCCTTCTCTCTCTTTGTAACTCTACCTTTAAAGTATGGAAATAAATCTTCAAATAAATATTTAAAAAGAAGAAAAACAGAAGTCAAATGAAATATATACTCAAATAGTCTAAATACAGGATTTCATAGGAAATCATCATCTAAATCTAGGGGCATTTTAGTTATTTACAAAATGTTAACATTTGCATAATGAACACATTTTGTGAATATGTTAAATATTATCATAGGATAAAAGGATTTCTCTGCATAAAAGTGCTATGTCAGCTGCCCTAAGACGAAGAATGCTTTAAGGGAGAATGTTTAGTATTCGGGTTCCAATTTGCCAACTGCTCAAGACTGGAACACTAATGATAATAAGAATATCTCCATATGATAGATTTTTCTGAAGATCCTTCAAACACACTAATGAGTTTTGAGCCAGATCTTCCTACTGCAATAGTTACATATGTATGAAAGATAACTACAATGAGCTTTCCAGATCTGTGGTTCTGTATTCAATATGTATTTTTTAACCTATTCTGAAGCATTCTGGCTTCTCTGATTGCTAATGGTGTTGCACAGATTAATCTGTGATTCATGTAGACTCTGTAAAGTAAGCATGTGGCACAAGCTGGAATGGTTTATTTCTATGCCATGCTAATCTCTGTCATCAGTTACAGATGTTGCATATGACTTCAACTGCTCTGTAGTTTTCTTCCCCCCCTTAATGATTTTTTTTTGATAAAGACATTCATCTTAATGAAGTTTAATTTTTAGTTCATTCACTTTATTGGCACTTTTTTAAAAGTTTGCTCTTTTATTGTAAAAACAACATGAACTCTTCCTTAAAAAGTAAAAATAAATAAAAGTTAACTTAGCTAATAAGTATTATTATTCAATTAATTTAATTAATCAGCAGTACATAGTTAATAAGTAGTATTAACTATAGGGAAAATGTTGTGCAATAGATCTACAAAACTTACTCATCCTAAATAATTGAGAATTTATGCCCATTTCCCTCTCCACATAGTCTCTGACAACCTCCATTGTATTCTGTGATTTTTCAGATAAGTGGAATCATACTCTAGTTTTTCCTTACATGATTAGATTATGTCATTTAACAGGGGTCATCCATGTTGTCACACTCTTCATGATTGCCTTCTTTGTAAGGCCACACAATATTCCATTGTATTATATATTACATTTTCTTTATCCATTCATCTGAAAAGGGGATTTGTTTTCATATCTTGGATATAAAGGGTGCTATAGTGGATACTGGAATGCTATTAACTCTTCAATATTCTGATTTCAATTTTTGAATAAATATGCAGAAATGGGTTGATTTTATTACCTTTTAATAGTCTGATTTCACTTGTTTGGAAAAAGCACCCAGAAATGAGTTGATGGATCATACAGTACTTCTATTTTCTATTTTTTGAGGAATGTCCATATCATATTCTGCAATGGCTATTCCATTTTGAATTTCCAACAACAGTATAGAGATAGCTTCTCCATATCCTGGCCAGCATTTGCTGACTTTTGCTTTCTAGATAAGAGCATCTTGACATGTGTGAGGTGCTATCTCATCCTTGCTTTGATTGACATTTCCTTGATGATTAACAACACTGAACATCTTTTCAGATACCTGTTGGCCATCTAGAGAAATATCTACTTGTTGACCCTTTGGAGAAGCATCTATATGTTGGCCATTTGTAGAAATATTAAAACTGGGCTAATAGTTTCCGTGCTATTGATCATTAGAACATCGGAGAAACATTGCAAGATACAGGCACAGGCAAAGACTTCTTGGAAAAGATCCTGGAGGAACAGGCAGTCAAAGCCAAAATTAAGAATTAGGATTACATCAAATTGAAAAGTTTCTGTACTGCAAAAGAAAAAGTCAGGAAAGTGAAGAGGCAACCGACAGATTGGGAAAAAATATTTGCAAACTATGCAACCAATAAAGGATTGATAACCAGAATCTACAAAAAGATCAAGAAACTCCACAGCAACAAAACAAACAACCCACTTAAGAGATGGGCCAAGGACCTCAATAGACATTTTTCAAAAGAGGAAATCCAAATGGCCAACAGACACATGAAATCAGGGAAATGCAAATCAAAACCACAATGAGGTTTCACCTCACCCCGGCTAGAATGGCTCACTTACAGAAATCTACCAACAACAGATGCTGGCAGGATGTGGGGAAAAAGGGACACTAATCCACTGTTAGTGGGAATGCAAACTGGAAAAGCCACTATGGAAGTCAGTCTGGAGATTCCTCAGAAACCTGAATAGAACCCTACCATACAACCCAGCCATTCCACTCCTTGAAATTTACCTGAAAGAATTTAAATTGGCAAATAAAAGAGCTGTCTGCACCTCAATGTTTATTGCAGCTCAGTTCGCAATAGCTAAGACATGGAATCAACCTAAATGCCCGTCAATAGAAGACTGGATAAAGAAATTATGGGATATGTACTCTATAGAATACTATACAGTAGTAAAAAAAAAACACAATGAAATCTGGTCATTTGCTACAAAATGGAGGAATCTGGAAAACATCATGCTGAGTGAATTAAGCCATTCACAAAGAGACAAATATCATATGTTCTCCCTGATCAGCGACAACTAACCGAGCTCCAAAAAGGAAACCTGTTGAAGTGAAATGGACACTATGAGAAACAGTGACTTGATGAGCCCTTGTCCTGACTGTTGATGTACAACTTAATACTTTATCCCTTTTAGTAGTTTTTTGTTGTTGTTGTTCTACTTAATACTATTAGTTGAAGTCTGTAATTAACACAGTTATTCTTAGGTATTTAAGTTTAACTGAAAAGTGATTTCTGTTAAATATAAGAGTGGGAATAAGAGAGGGAAGAGATGTACAGTTCAGCACATGCTCAATCGGACTTACCCTTATTGGTAGAGTTAGAAACATGCCAGGGGATTCCAATGCAATCCCATCAAGGTGGCATGTACCAAGGCCATCTCACTAGTCCAAGTGATCAGTTTCAGTTCACAATTGATCACACTGATAGGTCTAAGAGTCAAAGGGATCACACAAACAAGACTAGTGTCTGCTAATACTAACTGATAGAATTAAAAAGGAGAGAACGATGCAACATGGGAAGCTGGATACACAGCAGACTCATGGAATGGCAGATGTCCTAAACAGCACTCTGGCCTCAAAATCAGCCCTAAGGCATTCGAATCTGGCTGAAGAGCCCATGAGAGTATTTCAGGCATGGAAAGCCAAGACACTCTGGCAAAAAAAAAAAAAAAAAAAAAAAAAGCCTAAATGAAAGATCTCTGTGAGTGAGATCCCAGTGGAAAGAAAAGGCCATCAGAGAAGGAGGTACCTTTCTCTGAAGGGAGGAGAGAACTTCCACTTTGACTATGACCCTGTCTAAATAAGATTGGAGCTGGCGAACTCAAGAGGCTTCCATAGCCTTGGCAACTCATGACAAGAGCCTCGGGTGATTACTGACATCATAAATAAGAGTGTCAATTGTTAAATCAACAACAGGAGTCACTGTGTACTTGCTCCCCATGTAGGATCTCTGTCCTTAATGTGTTGTACTATGTGAATTAATGTTATAACTAGTACTCAAACAGTACTTTATACTTTGTGTTTCTGTGTGGTGCAAACTGTTCAAATCTTTATTTAGTATACACCAAGTTGATCTTCTGTATATAAAGATAATTGAAAATGGATCTTGATGTGAATGGGATGGGAGAGGGAGTGGGAGATGGGATGGTTGCAGGTGGGAGGGAGGTTTTGGCGGGGAAAAGCCACTATAATGCAAAAGTTGTACTTTGAAAATTTATACTTATTAAATAAAAGTTAAAAAAAATTTAAAAAGCAATTAAAAAAGAAAAAAGAGTACCTCAAAAATTTCTTGGAAAAATGAAATTAAATGATCTTTATTTTGTTGAAAATAATTTTGAAATTCATGCATAGTTTTTTCATAATATGCCTGTTTATCAACTTTTGAGTAATTTTCAAATGTGTGGAGTTCAACATTTTTGCATTGAAATAAAGTTATTGTTTAATTCCATTTTCCATGAACTTTTTGAAGTACCCTCATACATATGTGGATTGATTTATGGGCTCTACTCTATGCCATTGGTCTGTGTATGTCTGTTTCTGTTGCAGTACCACACTGTTTTAGTTATTGTAGCTTTATAATATTTGTTGAAATCATTAAATGTGATGCCTGCAACTGTGTTCTTTTTCCTCAGTGTTGGTTAGCTACTTGGAGTATTTTGTGCATCCATATGAATTTAGTATTTTTCTATCTCTGTAAAAATGGCATTTCTATTTCTGAAGTGATACAGGTATCACCATTTATTTATTGATTGATTTTCCTTTAAAATTTATATCTTTATTTACCACAGTTGAGTTTGGGGGAAGGAGCAGTTCAGTTTTCTTTGCCTGTTGTATGGATATCCAGCGACTTCACCACTGTTCCTGAGAGGGCCACAATAGTCGATTTTGCTTTACTATTACAAAGCACCTCAGGCAAACTACTTTACAAAGAATAGAGGTGTATTTTGTCTAACATGGCAAAAGACATACAGGGTACATATGTATGTGTCTCATCAGAATTCAATAACAAGAGGCTTCAATATGATGATCTTATCTAATCCTTTTTTTGTATGAATCTTTTCTTTTTATTTTTTAAAAACTTTTATTTAGTAAATATAAATTTCTAGAGTACAGTTTATGGATTACAATGGCTTCCCCCCCTCAATAACTTCCCTCCCACTCGCACCCCTCCCATCTACTGCTCCCTCTCCCATTCCATTCACATCAAGATTCATTTTCAATTATCTTTATATACAGAAGATTGATTTGGTAAATATGAAGTAAAGATTTCATCAGTTTGCACCCACACAGAACATAAAGTGTAAAGTACTGTTTCAGTACTAGTTATAGTATTAATTCACATTGGACAACACATTAAGGACAGAGATCCCACATGGGGAGCAAGTGCACAGTGACTCCTGTTGTTGATTTAACAATTTGACACTCTTGTTTATGGTGTCAGTAATCACCAGAGGCTATTGTCATGAGTTGCCAAGGCTATAGAGGCCTCTTGAGTTCGCCAGCTCCAATCTTATTTAGACAGGGTCATAGTCAAAGTGGAAGTTCTCTCTTCCCTTCAGAGAAAGGTACCTCCTTCTCTGATGGCCCGTTCTTTCCACTGGGATCTATCTCACTCACAGAGATCTTTCATTTCGGCTTTTTTTTTTTTTTTTTTTTTTTTTTTGCCAGAGTGTCTTGGCTTTCCATGCCTGAAATACTCTCATGGGCTCTTCAGCCAGATTCGAACGCCTTAAGGGCTGATTCTGAGGCCAGAGTGCTATTCAGGACATCTGCCATTCTATGAGTCTGCTGTGTATCTGGCTTCCCATGTTGGATCATTCTCTCCCTTTTTGATTTTATCAGTTAGTATTAGCAGACACTAGTCTTGTTTGTGTGATCCCTTTGACTCTTAGACCTATCAGTGTGATCAATTGTGAACTGAAACTGATCACTTGGACTAGTGAGATGGCCTTGGTACATGCCACCTTGATGGGATTGTATTGGAATCCCCTGGCACATTTCTAACTGCACCTTTTGGGGCAAGTCTGATTGAGCATGCTCAATCTCATCTAATCCTAATCACTTCTCAAAGCCCACTCCCTGCCCTGTCCTTGAAATATCACAGTAGGATTCACTTTCTAACCTTTGTCCCTCACAAAGTTTCAACAAATGAAACGACATCCAAACTCTAGCAAGGACCATGTTTCCTTACTGTTCTGCAACACCGTGCTTGCCATAAACCCAGTGTACCCACATGCTTGGTCTCTAACAGGCTTCACTGACTTATCAGTGTGCCTTGAATCAATGTCACAATTCTAATCACTATAGCTTTGTAATAAATATTGATATCCAGAGAGCCAACTGATGTTTTTATTCAAAAGTATATTAATCATTTCTGTGCATATTATATACATTCTAGAATCAGCTTATAAATCTGCACATACACATACATGCACAACCACTGGGGGTTCGACAGGGACTGCATTGACTTTACAAATCTATTTATTGATAACTGTCTTGTTTCCAATTAGAATCTTCTAATCCATAAACACATATTTTTATAAACATAAATATATATTTATGTCTTTTGATGTCACTCAATAACATGCTATAACTAATGATACAGATGCATCTTTAATTAATTTTTTCTCAGACGTTCAATATTGCTAATGCTATTAACATTTTTTCATTCTACTTTTATATTATCATACAGTAACTTTATCCACTGATATACCATAATGTTCCATAAATTTTATCCCCACACATTTATATGAAGGAATTTCATATAATTCATGGAAAAATGGAGTTAAAAGATAAGGTTGTTTTGGGGCAAAAAAATTGAAATCTATGTAATTTTTTCATAATTCACAGTTGAAACAAACTTTTTGATGCATCCTCATATTTTTGTAATTATCAACATAGTCAAGACACAAAAGAATTCTATCATTCCAAGAAAACTCCTCTGATACCCTTTTGAAGTCATCTGTCTGTGGATTCATTTGCCAGCTTTACAATTTTTTGATATGTCATGTAAATGCAATCATTTAAGATTTAACCTGTTGAATCTGGTTTCTTTCAATAACCATATTGTCTTTGGGATCTGTTTAAGTTGTAACATGTATCAAAAGTTCATACATTTTATAAATATTACTCCATTGTAGAATTGTGCCCATTTGTCTACCTGTTCACCAATGGAAGGCAAGTTTCAAGAAATTATGAATAAAGCTGCTATAAATATTAATGTATAGGTTTTATGTGGGAATACATTTCTATCTCTTTAGCATGAATTTCCAGGAGTAGACCCCTAGGTCATATTTTAGAACAAATTTAAATTCAGAAGAAACTGCAAAACTGTTTTCCAGCATAGCTGAATAATTTTGCATTTCTACCAGCAATTTGCAAAAGCTTCAGTTACTCTACCCTTTTAACTGTCTAAGCTTTTTAAAATATTTTTATTTTATCTATTCCACAGTTAAAATAGGTAGGTGCCAATCTCTTACTGTGATTTTAATTTACATTTTCCTAATAGCTGAGGAGTTTGGACATGGTTCAGTGTGCCTGTTTGTCATCCCTTATATAACTTTTGGTGAACTATCTACTCCTATCTTTTACTAATCTTAGTACTTAGGGTATTTATATCAAGGTTTAACATATGGGAAGGAAGAAAGGAAATTAAGTTTATACTTACAGAGTTTATTATATTATCCATCTTATTTACCATGTCTACTTCTTTTATCCCCCCTAAAGAATCAAGTTACATCTGGTGTCACTAAACTTTCTTAAATATAGTTTTGTTCCCAGCTGCCCCTATTGTCTTATTGTCATATGTTACATTTCTATGTGTTATAAGCATGCACAATTATACATGCTACTTTATGCAATTGCTTTTTATGTCAGTTAAGAGATGAGAAGTATACACTTACTCTATCCTTCATAATAATAATAATAATAATAATAATAATAATACTGATGCCTTTGTTGTTTTTTACATGACTATGAACTATTATCTAGGGTCGCTTGGTTTTAGCCTAGATTATCTTTAGTATTTCTCATAAGGCAGGTCTTCAAGGCATGTGCAAGTGAGAGGACAGCACTCCTTCTCCACCTAGGCCCCTGCTCATAGGACCAGAGCTCTCCTTCAGGCATGGCAGGCCAACAATACCAGGGCTGCCAATCCCCTGCCCCAGCTCCTTCACAGAGTGAAGGTTCCAGGCCAGGAAGGGCAAGCCTGGAAGCCCTGGGGCCATGAATTCCCCCAGCACTGACTCAGAAGCTGAGAGTCACTCTGGAAAATCAGAAGGCCCCATTGCCTCCCCCTCACCCCAGGTCCCTTGAAGAGGTGTAGAGAGGCAGGCCCAGGGCAGGCTGGTGGAGAAACATCTCCACAACTCTGCTTGCCCATCCCAGGCTGAAACTGTAATCCCAGGCAGGGGTCTCAGGGGAGGGAACCCTGTTTTCATGGATGCAGCTGCCCACAGAACAATGCCCAATTAGAGCTTTCATAGGATGAAGCTGGAAAAGGGTGGGGGTGGGGTGGGGGCAGGGACGACTCAGATGCTACAGACTCTTGTTCTTGTTGAGATTTCGTAGGTTTTCTTGAATGAATGAGTCTCCGTGTGCTGTTTCTGGATGATCTGGAGAAGCCCCAGAGACAGTAAAGAACTGTGTCTGTGTGGGCATGCACACGTTTCTCATGCCCTCCAGGTAACGATTTTGCCAGGGAGAAGGTGTGCTGAGGTCCTCACTCTCCCCTTCCAGGAGCTATCTCAATGACTAATTATGTCATCCGAGTTAAATACAAATTACAGCATTGAACTAATCTCCTGCACTGGGCCTCCACAAATGAGGATAAAAATCAAAATGGGGTGATTCACACTAAAGCTGTCCAACCTGAAACTAAACTGACCTGAGAAATCAGGATTAGAGAGGTAAGGGCCACACTTACCAGGCCAGTTCAATTGGCACAATAAGGACATAACATAACTCCCTAACGTAATCATTTGGTAACTAATCAGTCACTTTGCAATTGTTCAGTCTCCCTGTTCCTGCCTTACAAGGACAATAACTTTGAAATGGCCTTCTGTTTTCATTCATTGCTTCTACTTTCTTTTGTTTTTCTGTGTCTATAAAACCAACTTCTGCTCAGCCCTTGTGGACACCAATTTTATGATATTAAGTGTCGCTCAATTTCAGAATATAAAATAAAGCAAATTAAAATCATCACATTGTTGTAAATTTTGTCCTTTGACATCTGCAGATAGTGATAGCTTTATTTACTCCTTCCCATTGCTTGCATTTCCTGATTTTTAGGAATTGGATTCAAGGCAGGTCTATTGTCTATCCCACTTTTCACTCCAAGGTAGACTTTGAAATTGTTAAACTAAAACCACTGAGACCAAAGGATCTCTGGAATAAAAGTTTTAACTGAACCATTCCAAGTGTAACCCAGGACAAGGACCAGGTCCTGGAATAAGTCTCCAAAAACTACTAGCAGTGAGGCTAGGTATCTGTTAAAACTGCCCACTATTCAGTGCGTTTTATAATGAAAATTTGGAGAAGAAAGGCATAGATTATTCACACTGAACCCACATGGGCTGTAGATAAAAGGATGGAATCGTTCAAAACTGGGGGTGGGAGGAAGCACTGGCATGGGAGGGCAGTCCATAAGAAGAAGCACTTGTTGATGCTGAATTGGTAGGGGTTAACCTGACGACCTGGAAATATCATGTGTAAACTGGGCAGTGGCCCTGGTGGTTAGCTGTGATGGACTGAAACTCAAGGTTCCAATGTTAACAGTCCTGTGTTGGCTTGGCCTGCAGCTATTAATTGATTGATTTCTCTTATCTCTCCTGCTACCATCCTCCTGTCCTTGTAATTAATTTCAGTACAACTCAGTATTTTTTATTCTTAAAAGAGTTTTTATTTCTTTATTTTAAAGGTAGAATGATAGAGGAAGATAGGGAAATCTTCCATCCTCCGATTAACTCCCCAAATGACCACAATAGCCTGGGTTGGGCCAGGCTGAAGCTAGGAGCCAGGAACTCCATTTGGGTCTCCTACAAGAGTGGCAGGAACTGCATCATCCACTGCTTGCCAGTACATTAGCGGGACGCTGGATTGGAAGCGGAGTAGCCACAACTCAAAATGAGTCTACTATGGGATGTGGGTGTCCCAAACAGTGGTCTACCCTGATGCATCACAATGCCAGCACCTTAGCGCATTTATTTTATTGCACCAACAAATTCATAGGTTTCACCGGACCCCATCTTGGAGGACCCTGATCTATTTTCACCCTCATCCTCGTATGGCTGGCTAGCATTTCTGCAGAATAAACCCATCAACAACCTCTTCACCAGGTATTCCTTAAGGTGACATGGCCCTAAGATGGATGTCCCCACATTTCTTTTTATTCAGGATAGCACCTGGCTGGCCATTGCTGCAGCTCACTAGGCTAATCCTCCGCCTTGTGGCTCCGGCACACTGGGTTCTAGTCCCGGTTGGGGTACCGGATTCTGTCCCGGTTGCCCCTCTTCCAGGCCAGCTCTCTGCTGTGGCCTGGGAGTGCAGTGGAGGATGGCCCAGGTGCTTGGGCCCTGCACCCCATGGGAGACCAGGAGAAGCACCTAGCACCTGGCTCCTGATCAGCCCGGCGCGCAGGCCACAGCGTGCCAGCCACAGCAGCCATTGGAGGGTGAACCAACAGCAAAGGAAGACCTTTCTCTCTGTCTCTCTCTCACTGTCCACTCTCCCTGTCAAAAAATAAATAAATAAAATAAAATAAATAAATAAAAATAAAAAGGATAGCACCTGGCCATATCTTCAATTTTGAGCAGCCTTTCTGCCCAAACTGGGTTCTGTCCTCCTACATAATACAGGTATGTTTTCTCCATTGTGGAACAATTATTCTCACCACATTTTTTTACAAACAATTACACTGGAATATAATATACACTATTTAACAATAGTGTAACAGAATTCCCCCAAATAAAAAGCCCATGACTCTCTTGAATGCTTCCTTTCTCCTGTCAGTAACAGGGCAAACAACGTCCTCAACCCTGTTACTGCAAGTAACCACCTGTAA
Organism: Sylvilagus floridanus; assembly: GCA_949820135.1. Lineage (NCBI taxonomy): Eukaryota > Metazoa > Chordata > Mammalia > Lagomorpha > Leporidae > Sylvilagus > Sylvilagus floridanus. The sequence continues at coordinate 15,502,320 of OX463239.1, read as the reverse complement.
GCTGTTCTCTGGAGAAAAGTTCTTGTTTGTCTGTAAAGGAAATTCTTTACTCAAGACAGGACATAGAACACCAAGTCTGCTGATGGAAAGATACAGGATACTAACAAATACATCCTTTGCTGATCACAACACCAAGCCAGCTCAGAATCTGCACATACACAGCAAGAACAAAGACACAGCAAGGATGCTACCTGAAGCCCAAGTCCCTCTCCCCAATTTCTCCAGCTTCTGCTGCTGTGCCTATATAAGCCCCTTCCTTGAGCCAGACATGGAGGCAGTTTGGAGCAGAAGCCCCTACCTTCTTTGCTGGTCAGCCACATAAATACATTCTGTCCTTTTGCAAAACCCAGTATCTCTAAACTTGGCTTGCAGGGCATCTCAGACAATGGACCTCCTTGAGTCAGTCTGGCAACAAAGTTGGCAAGTTGAGACTCATTTATGAAAGATTCTGAATAGGTGAGAAGGGTCACTGAAGAGACTGTGGCCTGTATTAAGAGCATGGTTCTCAGAATAACCTGAGGGAGCTTGTGAAAGCATAAGCTGTGGTACCCCACCCTCCGTGTGTTTGATTATTTGACTCTTGGGTAGAGCCTGAGAATTTGCATAACTATTAGTTCCCAGTTGATGCTGAATGCTGCTGGGTCCAAGAATAATCCCTTGAGAACAGTTGGGACAACTGAACAGTTGAATAGGAAATTCTACTGGTGCACAGTGCTGAAGACGGAAGACGGAGACAACAGAAAAAGAACAGCAGTTGCCGGATTCTGTTCTGGATCTGCCATTATTTGGGCAGGTGATATTGTGAAAATAGTCCTCCCAGCGCCCCCACTAGAATGCTCTTCCACAAACCTTTAGCATAGCTAAGTCCCTCAAATGCTACTTGCTCCAAGAGGCCAACTCTGAATTGCTATGCTGAATTTCAATACAACTCTTCCATCCTAAATCCTGCTATTTTGCTTTATTTTATAGCATTTGTCACACACACACACACATACACAAACACATTTATTATCTTTCTTTTTTATTGTCTATGTGTTTCCTTGAGAATACAACTCCACTGGGATAGAGGTTCCTGTCTGTTTAGATCACTAATATGTTCCAAGTATTGAAAATAGTATGTGGTATACAGTAGATGCTTAATAAATACGTGCATGAATGAATGCCTTTTAACATTTCATGTGCTGATTGAGCATACATCATTCCTAAGGTTCCTTCACTCTCCAATTTTAACTTCTAACTGCTCTTCTCTCAATTCCTTTCAGCATTTCCTCCCAATAAACATTGCTAAATCAAATATACATATTGTTAATCAGATCTTTGCTATGTATAGTCCAATTATATACAGATTTCCTCCATGCATCCTAAATCTATTTACATTACTTCTTTAATGTCTGCTTATTCTGTATCTCACACACATCCTTCTGGGGTAGAAATGGGTTAAGAGAAGAATCGCCTATGATTTTGCAGCAAATAAAGGGAAACATGAGTAGCAGTGATTCCTTAAATTGCAAAAGTGTCAGTCATCCAAATTCACAGTATCACCCCCAAACCTATATTCATATTCAATGAATGTAGTTTCTGTCTTGTGCTTTAAACCATTAGTTCTGGGTCAGAGTTATCTATACTCTTACACACTCATAGCCACTCTTGAAAAATCATTTATGACTAATATCAATATTAGGCGGAGAAGAATGTAGTCTATCCACATCGGTAGATCTCCCTGTTGCTATGGAAATAGTCCTGATTTCCTTTCCCTTTTGTGCCTTTTCCGAAAGCACTTCTGTTTGCTGCTGTGATGGAAATAGCTTGCGTCCTGGTAGCCATGGTAACAATTTGAGAAAGTTGGTTTTCAAATTGTTGCTTCTTTCTCATTTCTGCTCACCGAGACCCAGTCCTCATTTCAGCTAATTGATGTGGAGGATTATTTAGGAAACAATTACAGCCAGACAACCTGTTCTAATCTTAGTGTGCACATGTCTCAGTGACATTTGAAGTTTCAGTCACACAGGGAGGCACCCTCCTACCCTCTCTCACACACACACATCTGATTCACAGCCAAGTTTATCATGGACACACAAAGAATAAAAGACCAGATTCTTCTATGTCTAGACACACATATGCAGTTGAATCAAGAGGGTTCATGATTCTGGCTCTATAATTTCTGCTAGGCCACTGAGAATATAGTCGGTCATTCTAAACTTCACTTTAAAGTTCAATGGTTTTTGACAAAATGTGGAATACTAGAGGAGAACAAAATATTCATTTTCTATAAAATGCTATCATTCAGTAAGAAACTTCTGAAAGGGACTGTACTTTATTTATTCATCAATTTATTGAAAAGGTAGGGAAAGGATGAGGAAGAGAGAGTGGGGAGAGACAGTGAGAGTGAGCTTCCAAGTGCAGGTTCACTCCCCAAATGCCCAAAATCGTTGGATGTAGGCCAGGCTGAAGCCTGGAGAAGGGAAGTCAATCTAGGTCTCCAACACAGATGGCACAGACTCAATTACTGGAGTTATCATGGCTGCCTCCCAGGATAGATATTATCAGGAAACTAGAACCAGGAGTAGAGCCTGAACTCAAACTCAGGCACTCCAGTATGGGATGTGGTCATCCTAACTGGCATCTTATCCAACAGACCAAACACCCTTCCATGATTACAACTTTTTAATTCAGTTTTTGATCTTAAAGTTAGATGGAAATTGCTAATTTATAAAAAGCACCTCTGCTGCCATGTTGATGGATTTCACCAGGAGTCAATTTCATGGAGAGAGATCATAGAAGGAAATGATCTTAATGATTAATGTTGACCACAAAAGTCAAGGTTAAGCATGGCACAGATATTAATATGCAAAGCATTAAGAGTCATAGCAACCTATAGTGAATTAAAAATTGAATATTCTTTAAGATTTTTTTATTTATTTGAAAGGCAGAATGATGAGGGAAAAGAGAGAGAGAGAGAGAATCTTCCATCTGTTGTTTCCCCAAATAGCCACAATGGCCAGGGCTGGGCCAGGCTGAAACTAGGAGTGGCAGAGGCCCAAGCACTTTGGCCACCCTTCACTGCCTTTCCAGGCACATTAACAAGGTGTTGGATCTGACACACTGCAGCTGGAACTCGAACCAGCACTCTGATATGGGATTCTGGACTGCAGGTGGCAGCTTAACCTGCTGTGTGCCAAAAATGACATCCTAAAAATATAAGTGATATCTAAAGTTACACAGACAATTGCCTTCATGTTGGAATCCAGAGCCATTTACCACTAATCGACTCTTATAAATATGGGCTAATTTTAGAAAAATTAGTTATGGGATTGTTGAACACCTTGAAAACTGTTAAGTGCAAACAGCTTAACAAAGAATACAGAATACACACACATTGTGTAAAATTCTTTGTGAATATTATTCTTTCAGTAACTTCTGAAAGAAGTAGCACAAAGGAATTAGGGAATTTCTGTTGTTATTGGGCAATTATAATTCATTGTGCAATAAAACAAACTCTCAATACACTTTTCTGTGATTTATTATTCGTTTTCTTAATATTTAAAAAGTGTACAACATTTTAGATTTACAGAAAAATCATAAAAGCTGTACACAGTTCTCAAATACTCTGCTTCTAGTACCTCATCTTATTAACATCTTACATTAGTATAGTATACCTTTTACAATTAATGGACTGATTTCCATTCATTATTGTTAATTAAAGCCCATACTTGATTCCAATTTCCTTACTTTTCACCTAATACCTTTCTTCATTTCAGGATCCAGCCAGGACACTTAGTCATCATGTCCCTTTAGGCTTCCTTTAGTTGTGACAATTGGTCAGATTTTGCTTGTTTTGATGACCTGCACCATTTTGAGGAAGACTAGTCAGGAACTTTATAGCATTTCCGTTCATTATGATGTTGTTGTGGTTTTTTTTTTTTTTTCTGTTGATTACACTGGTATCATGGTTTTAGAGAGAATGCCAGAGGCAAAGTGTCACTCCCATCACACACCAAAGGTACATATTGTCAACCTGGCTTATCACTGTGAATGTTAGCCTCAGTCACCTGGGTGAGATGATGTTTGCTAGTGTTATCCACTGTAAAAATCCTTAGGTACAACTTACGTTCAGCAGTAGGTGTTTGGGGTGAAGAAAAAGTGTGGTTAACTTCTATCTCTTGGTAGAGAATATCTATATAAATTATTTGGAATTTCTCTGTGAAGATTTGTCTCTTCTACACATTTTTTTCATTTATTAGAATTTTTATTTATGTTAGTATGGACCCAGGAATATTTATTCTATAGGCTGGCTTATAATTCAACATGGCTTTATGTATACATAGCTTGAGTTACTGAGACCTCTCTCAGTTGGCTCTGACATATATACACTAATGTGTTTTTCATTTTGCTTTATTTTGGAACTTTTTAATTTTCTGGTATTATAAAAGTATTACAGAATCATGTATTTCTTTTTTCTTTTTTTATTTTTGACAGGCAGTGTGGACAGTGAGAGAGAGAGAGACAGAGAGAAAGGTCTTTCTTTGCCATTGGTTCACCCTCCAATGGCTGCTGCGGCCGGTGCGCTGTGGCTGGCGCACCGCGCTCATCCGATGGCAGGAGCCAGGTGCCAGGTGCTTATTCTGGTTTCCCATGGGGTGCAGGGCCCAAGCACTTGGGCCATCCTCCACTGCACTCCAGGGCCACAGCAGAGAGCTGGCCTGGAAGAGGGGCAACCGGGACAGAATCCAGTGCCCCAACCAGGACTAGAACCCGGTATGCCAGCGCCGTAAGGCGGAGGATTAGCCTGTTGAGCCATGGCGCCGGCCATGAATCATGTATTTCTTTATACATAGAATCAGCCACTTTGCCAGGCATCCCTGCTTCCTTTTGTTGGAGACTGGTACTCGAAGCCAATATATAGGTACTCGATTGATTGCAATTACTGGGGTGCCATTTTTCCAGGTCATGCTTGTTAATAGTACAAGGACTATACCAGGGATCTTCAAAAAAGTCATAAAAAATGATCATTGTAAAAAGGTTATGCTGGAGGGAGCAGGTGTTAGGTCTAGCAGTTAAGACACTGGCCAATATGGCCATGCCACACATCATACTGCACTGACTTGGTGGTTGCCACAAGCTCTTGATGCTAGCTGGGTTTCTGCTACCCATGTGGAAGACTTGGACTGAGGTCTGAGCTCCCTCCTTGAACCAGCCTTAGCTACTGCAGACATTAAGGGAGAGAACAAGTAGATGGTAATTCTCTCTTTTTCTGTCTTTCAAATGAATGAATTTAAACAAAATGTAAACTATACACGAATTTAAATATTTTTGAACCAAAATAAAACTAAATTTTTAATTCTGTTCTTTCATGAACTTCTTAAAATGCTCTGTGTGTGTATGTATGAGTACTACCTCATATTTCTATATGTTATCATCCATATTAAGCAAAAAATGAGTTCACGCTAAGGGAGGTCTCCAACTCTAAACTACTGCCACACACATCATTCCAGCTTATCTGTAAACTCCCATGCCAACCATGAGAAATCACACTCTCACCATCTGCAATCCATTCATAACTGTTCAAGGCTAGCACACTGAATAGTGGTATCAGAATTGCTGAAACACATCTCCATGGCCACAGCTTTATCAATAATGCTTTTGTACAGCTGTAGTTTCTTTCATGTAACTGTAATTTCTTTTGTCTCCAGTCTTACACATGCCACTTACTTGTGAAGTTAAGTCAGTGAGTTTTACCTTCTTTGCTGGAGCATTTAACCTATGTGTAATTTAGTTAGGTGGTTGTGTCACATTCTGCATTCAAAACAGGGAAAATTAACAGAATAGATGATAAGGTAAAGTGTTAGTGAAATTGAAGATAGAGTATTCTGTTTGCAGAAAAATACAATGTACAAAAACTCAAGGACTTGTTAGATTCTAACATTTGTTTAACTGGAGTCTCAGAAGGAGGAGGAGAGAGGTAGAAATGAGCAGAAAAATTTGAAGAAATAATGTACAAATATAAGTCAAACTAGACAGAAGAAAAACTACAGATTTTTTTTTTTTGACAGGCAGAGTTAGACAGTGAGAGAGAGAGAGAGAGAGAGAGAGAGAGAGAAAGGTCTTCCTTCCGTTGGTTCACCCCACGCCCCAAATGGCCGCTATGTGCCAATCTGAAGCCAGGAGCCAGGTGCTTCCCCCTAGTCTCTCATGCAGGTGCAAGGCCCAAGGACTTGGGCCATCCTCCACTGCACTCCCAGGCCACAGCAGAGAACTGGACTGGAAGAGGAGCTACCGGGACAGAACCAGCGCCCTAACTGGGACTAGAACCCGGAGTGCCAGCACTGCAGGTGGAGGATTAGCCTAGTGAGCTGCAGCGCTAGCCATAAAATACAGATTTTAGATGAGCAAAATCTTAAACTGGTACATAAGAATCACTCTAGTGAATGGCAAGAATAAAAGAAAAATCCTGAACACCCTAAGAAGTAAATGATATATGATATATGGGAGAATAAGGAGTTCAACTTGAAACAATGAAAGAAAAAAAAACAGAAAGAAACTTTCCACCAAGAGTTTTATACGTGATGAAAATATCCTCCAAAGATTTGTATAAAATAAAAAAAAAATTAGAGAAGGAAACCTAAAAGAATTAATAATCAAGAAACCTGCACTTCCAGAAATGATAAAGTGCTGTGACACAGGAGGCTATGCCTCTGCATGTGGCACTGGCATCCCACAGGGCACCCTTTCTTGTCCCAGTTTCTCTTCCCATCCAGTTCTCTGCTAATGGCCTGGAAGGCAGTGGAAGATGGACCAAGTGCTTGGACCCCTGCGCCCATGTGGGAGACCCGGAAGAAGCTCCTGACTCCTGGCTTTGGATCTGCCCAGCTCCAGCCATTGGGCCACTGGGGGAGTGAACCAGCAGATGGAAGACCTCTCTTTAACCCTTATCTCCATAACTCTGCCTCTCAAATAAATAAATAAATCTTAAAAAAAAAGAAATGATAAAGTTTTAGAGGCTCAAGGAAAATGATATTATGTTGAAATGAAAGATGAAGAAGCAGTTTGTATATGGATAAATAAAAACATTTTACTAAAAAATTTTGGCATAATTAGAAATGGGTAACAGTATAAACATTTAGCTCATTTCAAAATGATTATTACTAGATTACTGTCTAAAGTAGTTTGTCAATTTCACTCCATTCAGGAAGATATGGGACTTCCTATTGCTGCACATTATCACCCAGAATTTTCTATGGTCATATTTTTAAGATGTGAAGTCAATAATGCAAATATTGTTTTCATTGTTCATCTTTGAATATTGGTTCACCATTTCCTAATCGATGTTTCTTTCTTTGTTTTGGTAAATCAGTAATTGCTGATTCAAAAGATCTCTTGTCCAAATGCCTTGTCCAAATCTTTGCCTCATTTTTCTTTTTTTTGTTTTGTTTTTTAAAGATTTTATTTATTTATTTATATTGAGAGGTAGAGTTATAGACAATGAAAGCGAGAGACAGAGAGAAAGAGCTTCCTTCCATTGGATCACCCCCCCAAAATGGCTTCAACAGCCAGAGCTGCACCGATCCAAAGCAGGAGCCAGGAGCTTCTTCCTGGTCCCCCATGCGGGTACAGGGGCCCAAGCACTGCACTACAGCACTGGCTCCTTAGCCCCACATTTCTAGTGTGTTTTCCTTTTATCTACTTAGTTGATTTAAAGCAGTTCTTCACATTTTCTAAAAAATAACTTTTCATATGTAACTCTTCTAGAAAAATCTGTCATGTATGGGCACTGAAAATGTGGATGAGATTGTTTGGTTTCATAATTTAAATTCTGAAAACACAGAATGGAAAATTACCTAACTGAACTGTGATCCAGCAAATATAAGAATATTGCAAAGTAGTCAAATTAACTACTGAGACCTGCACATATCAACATGGAGAGACTCTGGAACATGAAGTTCCAGTGTGACAAGTGGAAGCTAAAAGACCTCAGGGACTGTCAAGACAATTATGTAAATCTGAAGATATACAAATAAATAAACAGGCTTTATGCATAATACAGCTAATTAATGGAAGCTAAAATAATTATTTGAAAAATATACATGAAAACCTTGAGTGTGGTTGATTTGGGGTAGAGCAGTGGGGACAGCAACTAGGAGGTTAACAAAAGTGATTTTCATCTTATATTAAATATTCAATTTCTCCTTTTTCAAAGAAAAAAATATAAATTAAGCAAACCTCTCACGTCACTAATAGCATTATCAACAGTTACTTGAAATGATTAATTTAAAATTTATTTTTAAAAAATTTTAAGAAAAAAACAATTTTTTAATTAACCAGATTTAAAATCTACACAGAAAGACTTTCACCTCAGGTATCACTGAAAATAAACATGTAAAGGTACCTATTTTCAGAGATAGTCATGAAATGTATTTCATATTTGCAGAATCTGAGCTACATATGACACAAAATGTGACAGAAATCATATCTGCATATGAACATATTCATGACTCATGAAAAAGCTCACAAAGACATGAATAAATGATTTTCTTTAGTACTCTGGTACAAGCATTTTATTTTTCTATTGTCTATTTCATAGATTAAGCTTTTTCCTGCTTTTGAAAATCTATTTAGAAAGAGGAAAGATTTATACGAAGAGTGACATTTTCATGTCCACAAGAAGATGAATGCTTATAAAGAAAGAAGATTGCTACCAAAGCAAACTATCTTTCACTCTTTTTATTACAGAACTTTATCATGCATCAAAACCAGACATTGTTTAACTCAAAGCATTTTAGAATATCCTTAAAGCCTTTCATACTATCCTTATTACAGCTGAGGAAAGGTCAACAATTTTTCAAATACTTCTTTTTGTTTTATTTAATTTACAAAAAGCAATGATTGGATATGGATGATAAGCAATGTCTGTTCATGAATGTAATTCTCATTAAATGATGGAAAAGTTATTAATATGGAATAGCTGCTCATCTTGATACTAGAAAAAAAAACTAACACAATGAGGATCAAGTTTAGCCAGCTTATTAAGCTCATTGGTGTTGAATCTCAAAAGGAACCAAATAAAGATGTTGTGAAGTCCCTATCAAACCAAGTAATTAAGCTGGTAGATTGCTCCAAAAATGAGAAAAAAAATTGATAAAGGCATTTCATAGGAAAGAGTAAATCATTTTAATGTTGTCCAATGCCTGAAATTTTGTATTTGTTTACATTTAATTGGAACTTGATGTTCAATAGAGTAGGATATCTAAAGATTTCCATTTGCAGCTCATTTGCTAATGTAAACAAATTCTTAGGGATAAAAATAACTAAGATCCCCAGTATGTTATTTAACACTTTAATGTATTCTGGATGCAAAATTACTAAAAGATAAGATATATCTCTCACTGGAGGTCTGTTCCCTGATTCATTGCTCTCTTCACCAAAAATTACCATCCTTCCTACCTTCCTTCCCTTGGAATGGTCACAATGTTCCCATATTCAAACACATTGTTGATACTGACATGGTCTTCTGGTTGACTCAGTCTTTCTATCTAATAGTGCTGACTCTTTTTTAATGTTAATGTAGTGAATACCATCTGTTTGCAAATATTTCCCATATATGTTATCTAACCAAAAACTTTCATTTTGTTTTTAGTGTAATAAATCTCATAATAGATGTGACCTGCAATGGGTCAGTGTATTTCAGAGGCATAATTAAAATATCCCTGTTACTTATAGAAACAAGTCATTTGAATTCCAAAGTTCAATAGTTCTACTCATTAAACTGTGGGAATTTGCTTGCATAATTGAAAGCTGTTTATTGATAGACTGTGTTGAGTGTAATCCATGATGAGCCTGCAAACTTTTCTCAAAAGTTTAAAAATGCAAACTCTTAAACATGAAGCATTTGTAAGTGCTATGAAAATTGGTTTTGGTGGCTCAAATTAAATAATTTATTAATTTTCACAGGTGAGCTATTGTTTTTATTTTGTATTGAAAAGACACCTCTTTAACGCTCCCTAATAACTTTTTGAAACACATTCTTTCAGAATTCAATTGTTTTTATCCTTTTTGATTAATTCATAGTCACAGGCTCTTAATCCATGGAATGGCAAATTCCATCAAATAATTGAAATCACCGCCTTAAGGAGATAAAGATAAAAAAACTGAGAAATGAACTTTCTCCCTGTCCTTTTCCTTGGAGACAGCTTGCAGGGTCCATGTACCCTGACCCATCCATCTTTAGTTGGCAGTCTCAGTCTATGTTCCGCACCAGCCTCCAGCTCCAACTCCATAAAATTTGGAGAAGGAAGAGGTCATCGCAGAGGTTTCTTTAAGCCTATCATTCTCTAATTCATTAGCCCTGCAATAATTACTTCCTATGTTGTGACTTCCTTGTTTCACTGTGAGAGCTGACAATATACAGTGTAAGTTACAATGAAATTACCTTCTTCCCCGAAGGCAGTACAGATTCATTAACCTTTAGTCTATTTAATACTAAATGAAATTTTCTTTAAGTACGGATGCGAACAAAAATATGCAATTACTAAATTGAAACAAATACACATTTTATTAAATTAAACTTTCATATCTGAAAGTCAAGTTTGAGTCTCTCATTTATAAGAGGGCTGCATGTTTGCATTGGTAAGCTTTATTAAATTAATTTTACTCGTGATTTTACAATAAAACTTTTATATTATCTTAAAATATAACTGCCAGAGATGACAGCCTATGAATTACTTCATTTGCTCACTCAGGTCAGGTCAGGATTTAAATTGAAGTTAGTAATAATAATACCATTTATTTTTCTATTTCTTTTGCCTGGGTTTGCAAATTTTTGGGCTCCCAGAAATATCCCTTCATTTTCTGGAACAGGGAGAACTCATGAATGCAGAGAGTAGTTATTTTCAGTTACCAAGTCTGTGACCTAGTCTTTGCCTTCCTCCTCTCTCCTGGCCTCCATAGCATCACACTAGCTGTCAGAATACACCATGGCTCTAGAGTTTCACTGCGAAAAGTTCAGAGCTACAAGACCTTCCTGAAGGAGGGTTGTGTTTTGTCCCCAAGTAGCTAAATAGCTGCTTATCTCGGTGGATCACAGAGATTTAATGTTTGTTTGTTTGTTTACATTTTTATTTGAAAGGCAGAGAGAAGAGAGACAGAGATCTTCCACTCACTGGTTCACTCCCCAAGTTCCTGTAACAGCTAGAGCTGGACCAAACTAAAGCGAGGAGTCTGAAACTCAATCCACTCCTCTTATGTGGGTGGTAGAGACTTGACTACTTAAGCTATCATCAGCTGCCTCCTAGATTGAACATCAGCAGAAAGGTAAAATCCATTGTGGAGCTGGGACTCAAACCCACACTGGGAATATGGGTGTCTCAAATCATGCTGTTAACACTCTGCCAAACGCCCACCCTTGGCGAGATTTAGGTAGATTCATTTCTTAATAATGGATAAACAGAGCTCAGAGCAAAGACAATCATGAATAAAGAGGGATATTACATTATGATAAAAAGCTAAATCCATCAAGAAGATAATAATCCTAAACACAAAACAAACAATTGAGTTGAAAAGTATATGTAACACAAAGGTTAAAGATGACAAACTCACAAATATAATTTGGGGATTCAAACTACTTCTAAACATTGATAGAATTAGCAAGAATAAAAATGACATAGATTTGGAAGAACTGAATACCATCAACCAATAAGTTGTAGTTGACATTTCTAAAACATCCACTGAAGAACAGTAGAATACAATACTGTGGAGTTCTCTAACTTGGTAACCACTGATCATGTTAGATGGCTACCACAATCCCCGTTCTAGAATTGCACTGTAGACTGGTATGATGACAGGAAACAGAGTAGCCCTGAGGCCAGGATCTACTTATCCAGGAAAAAGATGAGGAGGCATAGAATCAAGACAGCGCCAGTGAGGAGTCAGACTTACCCTTACACGGATGATTGATCCACTAATTAAAATATAACATGTTTCTGTTCTTTTCCAAGTTACTCCTTATAATATTTCCATTACTTGAAGTAAAATGTGATATCTATTAGTCATAATTTGAGAATATTCTCCTAAAGCATTTGAGTTCCCTAAATTCCTTGAGTTAACATTTGTTGTCCATGTTTCCAAACACTGAAAATACCAACTATATCATGTCCATATAACAATTTCCATTTAATTTTTCTGATTAACGAGATTCAATTCTAACTCTTCTCTCTTGTTAGCTCTAAATTTCCTTTCTCTTCTATCACTGCTTTCTGCCCACATTGCACAGGGTTTCCTTTGTCAGTACTCTCTTCACAAGCCACAGACTTAGGGAGCAGTGTCCCTGTGCCAGCTTTTTCAGGGAGACTATCAGGCTGTTTGAGGTCTTCCAAATGGGAATTCAACACAAAGCATCCATGCCTAGAGAAACACAATGGTTCAGTTATGAGGGCCTTCAACCAGGCTGAACCAGGATCTGCTTCACTTGGGAGGAGTGTTAACTCTGTTGCCAGTGTCTGTCTTGTAGCAAGTGTGGCATGTCCTGCACAGGAGAGGTCAGTGTTCTACCTCTATGCAGGAAAGATCTTAGGAGGTGCTTGATGAGTGGATACAAGTGAATACAGAATTCATTTCCTTTGTACTTTTATAAATAAAGATTAGCTTCATATTCTATGATCACTTATATTGACTTATTTTTAATGAGTTAATTTTTAAATTTTCTATTTGTTTATTGGAGTGACAAGAGATAGAAAATGATAGAAAATGAATTGGAATCCCCTGGCAAGTTTCTAACTCTATTGTTAGGGGTAAGTCCGATTGAGCATGTGCTGAACTGTACATCTCTTCCCTCTCTTATTCCCACTCTTATATTTAACAGGGATCACTTTTCAGTCAAATTTAAACACCTAAGAATAACTGTGTGTTAATTACAGAGTTCAGCCAATAGTATTAAGTAGAACAAAAAATACTAAAAGAAATGAAGTAGTAAGTTGTTCCTTGACAGTCAGGACAAGGGTTGATCAAGTCGTTGTTTCTCATAGTGTCCATTTCACTTCAACAGGTTTCCCCTTTGGTGCTCAGTTAGTTGTCACTGATCAGGGAGAACATATGATATTTGCCCCTTTGGGACTGGCTTAATTCACTCAGCATGATGTTTTCCAGATTCCTCCATTTTGTTGCAAATGAACGGATTTCACTTTTTTTTTTTTTTTTACTGCTGTATAGTATTCTATAGAGTACATGTCCCATAATTTCTTTATCCAGTCTTCTGTTGATGGGCATTGAGGTCTCACTAGTCCAAGTGATCAATTTCAGTTCATAATTGATCATAATGATAGGATTAAGACTCAAAGGGATCACATAAATAAGACTAGTGTCTGATAATACTAACTGACAGAATTAAAAAGGAGAGAACAATCCAACATGGGAAGCTGGATACACAGCAGACTCATAGAATGGCAGATGTCCTAAACAGCACTCTGGCCTCAGAATCAGCCCTAAGGCATTCGGATCTGGCTAACAAGCCCATGAGAGTATTTCAGGCATGGAAAGCCAAGACACTCAGGCAAAAAAAAAAAAAAAAAAAAACCCTAAACGAAAGATCTCTTGTGAGTGAGATCCCAGTGGATAGAACAGGCCATCAGAGAAGGAGGAACCTTTTCTGAAGGGAGGAGAGAACTTCCACTTTGACTATGACCTTGTCTAAATAAGATCAGAAGATCGGAGTTCAAGAGGCTTCCATAGCCTTGGCAACTCATGACAAGAGCCTAGGTGATTGCTGACATAATAAATAAGAGTGTCAATTGTTAAATCAACAACAGGAGTCACTGATCTCTGTCCTTAATGTGTTGTACTATGTGAATTAATGCTATAACTAGTACTCAAACAGTACTCTACACTTTGTGTTTCTGTGTGGCTGCAAACTGTTGAAATCTTTACTTAGTATATACTAAGTTGATCTTCTGTATGTAAAGATAATTGAAAATGAATTTTGTTGTGAATGGGTTGGGAGAGGGAGTGGGAGATGAGAGGGTTGCGGGTGGGGGGGAATTTATGGGGGGGAAAAGCTGCTATAATCCAAAAGTTGTACTTTGGAAATTTATATTTATTAAATAAAAGTTAAAAAAAAGGAAGAAGATGAAACAGAGAAAGAGAGCATGCTCGCATTCACTTGAGTACTCCTCAAATGCTGAAAACAGGACATATGTGGTGGTATGAGGGCAAAGCTAACAACTGGGAAATCAATCTAGGTCTCCCACACGGGTAACAGGAATCCACCCAACTACTTGGGCCATCACTACTGTCTCCCAATGCCTGCTTTAACAGGAAGCTTGAGCCAGGATGCAAAGCCGGGAATGGAACACAGGTACTCTGATGTGGGACACAGACATGCTAATCAGCAGCTTAACAATCAAGCCAAGTGAGGCCCACACCAATTAGTAGATTATTTCTAAATAAAGTAAGATTTCAATCTAATTTACTAATTAGCCAAATATTTCTAAACATCTTACTATAGGCCAAGCATTGTGTAATTATATACAAAAGTAATAGAGGCTGTTGGCTGAACTCTCAGCAAATGTACTGTGCACAACAAGAAAATTGTGTAGTGAATGAAGCAACGAATAGAGACAGATCTACTCTGAGAAGAAATGAGGCAGAAGGTCTAGTGACACAACAATTCACTTTCTGCCAAGTAGGAACTTATTTCCTTGTGGATATTACAGATAATTGGATCCATTTTCCCCTCAAAATCCTTCTCTTTACTGAAGAACATGAAAATTCTGTAAATAGAAATAGGACCAGGGGGAAAAAAAGCCTGGATGCCTACTATTTACCTATCTGCATTGCCTCTGCAACTACACCATCAATACCTTATGCTAATTAATAGACTACATATCTACACATGTCACAAAATGCTTTCTTTACCTTTCTCACTTAGTAATACCTAGTATGTTTATATTTCTACTTACCCAAGAGTTGTTAAATGCCTCTGATAATTCAAAACAATATAAAGTTTCAAATATTTAAAAATTTTTTTAAAGATTTATTTTATTTATTTGAAAGAGTTACAGAGAAAAATAGAGACATAGAGAGAGAGGGAGATTTCTTATATCCACTGGTTCACTCCCCAAATGGCCATAATGGCCAGAGCTGAGCCGATCCGAAGCCAGGAGCCAGGAGTTTCTTCCAGGTCTACCATGTGGGTGCAAAGGCCCAAGCACTTGGGCCATCATTCACTGCTTTCCCAGGTGCATTAGCAGAGAGCTGGATTGGAAGTAGAGCAGTGATGACTGAAAACAGAGCTCATATGTATGCTGGCACTGCAGGCAGAGGCTTTAACCCACTGCACCACATCGCTGGCCCCTTAAAAATTTTTTGATGAAGTCCAACAAAATTTTTCTCTAGAAAACATATTCCTTGTTTTATGATGGAAAAATGAGAAAATGAGGTCCAGGGATGTTAAATAAGCTTTCTTCTCCTTCAGTTATTGGTAACAGAGTCTATCCTCTACTTCCCACCTTGGGTGCCATATTACAAATAACATGGCCAGTGTGGACAATGACGAAAGCACATAGATGCATCTCAAAGCAGAGCAGACTCATATAAGGAAAATGTAAAGTGTAGCTACTACAAAATAGAAAACACATGGTAGAAAACGTTTGGCCTCTAAAACTCCTGAATTTACAACAGAACCAGGGAGGGAGGAGCAAGTTGATATGCTTTGAGATTTACTCATGACAAAAATCTCCAAGGCAACTGCCATTCATAGAGTCTTATGGAATAGAAGAAACACGTTTTATTGTATCCAGAGATAAAGAAGCCATCAGTACAAAAAGAAAAGGAGGCATAAATTAGAACAAAGGCCTGGGATTCATCACTAACTCAATCTATGCTTTCAACAAGTTGAAAAGTCAACTACTGAAGAAGAAGAAAAAAACACACATGATTTCCATAAAACGTCGATTTTTTTCCCAAGCAGCCTGTGTTCTCAAAGCTGTCAACAATACAAATACAAGTGATTTTTGCTTTCATCTTTATAGATGACAGCAAAATACAGAAAAAGAGCAGCAGTCCTGCCTGTAGATTACTACTCAAATTATCTGCAGCCTGTAGGCCAGTAATATTTTATCTCCATGGAAACACCAGTCATATCTTGATGATCCTACCCTGAGAGGGCTTTTCAGGCTCTCCCAAGTGCTGCAGCCTTACTTTGTGCCCTGCTGGGTTCTTGGCTCTCAACATAAAAATAAAAGGGTAAGGGTGATATTTCCTCTGTTACTATGGACTGTGTGTGCGTGAGACAGAAAGACAGACAGAAAGAAATGTCACAGAGAGACTATCCTAATGTCTGTTCTTAAGTAAATAGATGATACTTTGTTTATTTCTCTATTTTATCTTGTAGAGAAGAAAAATTGACCATGATTTTATTTATTCATGCGTTTGGTTTCAAGGATCACTTGGAAAATATCTGGGTAATTTTTAAATGAAATCCTAGATTTTTGAAAAAAAATTAAATTCCCACAAAAGCACATTATAATTTTGCTTCTAAATATGTTCCTGTAATGCATAACATCAAGTGGGCAGTCTAACCTTTTTACAATAAACCCTGGCTGTTAATACGAATGAAGAGAATACTTGTATACAGCTTATTTTGTCATCTAATTTTCTGAGACCACAAAAATGGCTTGATTGAGAACATTTAGTTCTGGACAAGATAGAATAGACTTACTATTTTTATCTCTCCTACTAAGTACAGCGAAAAACCACAGAGACTAAAAAAAAAATTTCTGAAAGGTAAGGAGCAGATAGATGAGCAAGGAATCTCGAAATCATGAGCTAGCGTGGTAGAGAACTTCATTTTTGCTTCCTCTATCCCAAATATAGTTGTGGAGAAGCCTGCAAACCGGAAATGCTAATGGGCACAAACAGTAACATTCCCCAAGAAAAGCCTGCTTTCTAGGCTTAAGAAAGGAGCAGCCTAGAGAGACAGAAAGCTTTTGGATAATAAACCCCTTCTCCATTGAAAACTAGGAAAATATTGATGCCACAGCCCTAACCCCATCAGCAAATGTCTGGAAGGAACAATGTGCCCCCAACTCCTTCGCAGTGCCAGCAGAGGCCAAGTGGGAATCCTGGACTTCTACCCCAACTCAACAGCAAGAAGATCCTATTTGAGTCCATTTAGCATTGTTATAACATCAGAGACTGAGTAATTTAATAACAACCGTGATTCACTTGTTAAGGTTCTGAAGGCTGGGATATATAATAATACGGCACGGGTATCTGGAGAGAGGTTTCATGATATCATCACATGATGGAAGAAGGAAAGAGAGCTCAAGAGCTGGAGAGAAGCAAATTCACCTTTATCAGGTACCAAATCTTGCAATAACTGAATCACACTTACAATAAAATCATTAAGAGCCCTCATGACCTAATAACATATTAAACATATCACCACTCAATACTTTTGCACAGGAATTAAGTTTTCAACACATGCGTTTTGGGGGATATATTATATATATGACATCAGTGATTACCCAAGGCTCTTGTCATGAGCTGCCAAGGCTATGGAAGCCTCTTGAGTCCAAAAAATCTGACATTATTTAGACAAGGCCATAATCGAAGAGGAAGTTTTCTCCTCCCTTCAGAGAAAGGTACCTCCTTCTTTGATGGCCCCTTCTTTCCACCAGGATCTCACTCACAGAGATCTTTCATTTAGGTTATTTTTTGCCACATTTGAATAGGAACATACAATCAAAGAAATCAACAGTCAGATGACAAGAAGTTGGAATTATTTAATAAAAATTCAAATAGCCATGATGAAAATGGAAGTCATGGGGGGGAAGCCATTGTAATTCATAAGCTGTACTTTGGAAATTTATATTTACTAAATAAAAGTTAAAAAAGAAAGAAAGAAAATGCTTCAGTGAAAATTAAGAACATGGTTATAGAAATGAAAAAACTTAGTCACAGCAAACTAAAATATATGATATTAAATAGAACAAAATGGAAACTTTAAAGCTAAAAATATAATAGCTAACTTTTTTTTAAATGCAGGGAAAGGGCTTAATAGAAAAATGGAGATGGCAGAGGAAGGAATCAGTAAACTTGAAGATGGAATAAAAAATTACTCAATCCTTATAACATAAATATACTGAAAAAATATGGGGCCTTAGGGACATGTGATACTATAAAAATATGTAAAATGCATTCGTGTATCATTAGTGTCAAGGAGGAAGAGAAGAAAGAGAACAAATAGAAAAAGTACTTAAAATAATAGGTCAAACTTCCCAAGTTAGGCAACAGTCATTAATGTACAGATTAAGGAAGACAAGAAAACACCAGAAAGGATGAACTCAAAGGAATCCAAATCAAGACACTTTAAAATCAAACTTCTGGAAACCCCACGCAGAGAAGCATATTCAAATGAGCTGGAGAGAAATGAGCATTAAGTGTGAGAAACAATGATTTGAATGACAGCAGATTTCTCATTAGAAATATGAAGGCCAGAAGGAAAGAGCACAATATCTTCACGTGATTACAGAAAGCAATTAATACCTAGGATTCTCTATATAGCAAAATAATACCCCTTGGAATAAAAATAAAAACGAGGACTGGTGCTGTGGTGCAGTGAGGAAGGCCACTGCCTGCAATGCCAGCATCCCATGTGGGCGCCAGTGTGAGTCCCAGATGCTACACTTCAAATCCGGCTCTCTGCTGTGGCCTGGGAAAGCAACAGAAGGTGGCCCAACTGCTTGGGTCCCTGGACCTGTGTGGGAAACCCAGAAGAAGCTCCTGGCTCCTGGCTTCAGATTTGCCCAGCTATGGCCTTGGTGGCCATTTGGGAAGTGAACCAGCAGATGGAAGACCTCTCTTTCTCTCTCTCTCTTCCTCTGTAACTCTGCCTTTCAAATAAATAAATTTTTAAAAATAAAGACAAAAACATAAAAACAAAACATTCACAAATGAAGGAACATTAAGTAGATCCACCGCAAAAGAATGGCTAAGTAAAATTTATCAAACAGAAAAGTAATGATGAAAACAGGAATTCTGGAACATGAAAAATTAAAAAGAAACAATAGAAGTAAAAATGTGATTAAATATAATATGCAATCATTTCCTCTTCAGTTTTTTTTTTTTGTTTGTTTTTTGTTTTTTTTTTTTTTTTTTTTTTTACAGGCAGAGTGGACAGTGAGAGAGAGAGACAGAGAGAAAGGTCTTCCTTTGCCGTTGGTTCACCCTCCAATGGCCGCCGCGGTCGGCGCGCTGCGGCCGGCGCACTGCGCTCATCCGATGGCAGGAGCCAGGAGCCAGGTGCTTTTCCTGGTCTCCCCATGGGGTGCAGGGCCCAAGCACCTGGGCCATCCTCCACTGCACTCCTGGGCCACAGCAGAGGGCTGGCCTGGAAGAGGGGCAACCGGGACAGAATCCGGTGCCCCGACCGGGACTAGAACCCGGTGTGCCGGCGCCGCAAGGCGGAGGATTAGCCTGTTGAGCCACGGTGCCGGCCTCCTCTTCAGTTTTTTAAAAACTGATGTTTAATGATTAAAGCAAAATTTATAATATTGTTGCATGTATTATCCTATAAGTAGGATATATTAATGATAAATCTAGCATAAAAAAGAGTAACTATATCTAATTTAAATAAGCCTTCTACATAGAAATCAAAATAAAAAACATATAAACCAGAAAAAGCACAAAACACCAGATTTAAAAAGTTGTGTATGTATAATGTAAACTCCAGAGAAATCACTTGAAAACAACTATTTAAAATACACTCAAAAAACACTGTACAGCAATCAAAATCTAATTGCAAGAAAAGAAAAAAATTAACTAGTAAGAGTCAGGAAAATGAAGTGAAAATGAAAAACAGACGGATAATATTTTCCCATATATATATACATATATATATATATATATATTTAAATCTATACATTTTCCAAAAAGGTAAAGTTTATTTTTTAAAAATCCAATGGCATGATTAGGGTGAGCCAGAGGGGTGAGAGGACAGAATATAAGCAATAGAATGGCAGACTAATGACTTAACACACATAAATTACATTAAACCTAAGCATACAAAACACCAAATAAAAGATATTTGTAGATTATATTTAAAAACGTGATCCAACTCTGCACTTTCTATAAGAAACTCAACCAAATATAATTTCATAGGTAAATTGAAAGTCAAAGGATGAATAAGGACACATCATGTAAACATTAATCAAATAAAGCACAAGAAAAAGTAGACTTCAAAATAAAGAAAGTTATAAGGGATAGTGAAGGACATTACCTAATAATAAAACGCTCAGTCTAGTAAGAAGGTACAATAATATTATTGTGTATTCATAAGCGATTCTAAACATGAAGTTTAGAAATACATGAAGCAAAAACTGATAAAACTGAAGTGATAGACTGTTATTATTGAAAATTTTAATATCTCTCTCAAGATTGAATGAAAAATAACTCCCAACATGAATGATATAAAAGGACCAAATCACATAATCAGCCAACCAGATTAAATTGGCATTTGTAGAACTTTCTACTACCAAAGAGAAAGGCATTCTTTTCACATTATGATCAAACATCCACCTATATAAACCACATCCTAAATCATAAAACAAACATCAACAGATTTAAAATAACGGAAATTATAAAGAGATCGTTTTCTGATCACACCAGGTTCAAATTCAAATGCAGTAACGGAAAGTTAATAGGAAAGTAAAAAAAGTTTGGAAATTATAAAAGATACTATATGATATCTGGGTCCAAATGGAAGAAAGTCTAATATATATTTAACTGAATAAAAATAAAATACATCAAACTTTGTGAGACGCAGCTAAAGCAGTGTTGAACGGAAATTTATAGCATAGAATTTTTACATTAAAATATAAAATTTGCTTTTTTAGTTTTTTATTTACCATTATTATTATTATTATTATTATATTGAAATGCAGAGTTACAGAGAGAGAGCGGGAGAGACAGAGAAACAGAGATCTCCCATCTGCTGTTTCATTCCCCACATTGCTGTAACAGCTGCAGATGGGCCTGTTTGAAGCCAGAGGCTTATTGTGAGTCTCCCAGTGGTGTGTAGTGAACTAAGCACTTGGGCCATCTTCACATTAGCAGGGAGCTGGACTGGAGGTAGAGAAGCCAGGACTTGAACCTGAGCACACTGATGCTAGCTAGCATTGTAGGTGGTGGCTTTACCCATTATGTCACAATGCGGACCCCGAGAAAAAATTTCTTCTATCAGTGACCTAACTTCTTATATTAAGAAATTGGTGAAAAATGAGCAAAACAACAATTCAAATCCTGGCTGTTCCATTTCCAATCACTTCCCTGCTGTTGTTCCTGGGTAAGCAGCAGAAGATAGATGGCCCAGGTGCTTGGGCCCCTACCACCATGTGGGAGACTCAAATGGAACTCCTGGCTTTGGCCTGGCCAGCTCTGGTCATTCTGATCCTTTGTGGAGTGAACCAGCTAATCAGAGATTTTTCTCTAGGAGTCTCTCTCTCTCCTTGTAACTCTGCCTTTTAAATAAATAAATAAATAAATCTTCTTTTAAAAAAGAAAGCCGAAGGAAAGAAAAAAAGATAGTATCAAAAATCAACAGAATTAGAAGGAGAACAGCTATAGAGCAAATTGGTGTGGGGACGTTCAGTTCTTTGGTAAGATGAGAAAAGTGGGGCTGCACTGTGCTGCAGTGGTCTAAGCCATGGCTTGTAGAGCTGGCATTCCACCTGAGCCCACGTGAGTGACCCGAATGGAGTTCCAGCCTCCTGGTTTCAGCCTGGCCCACCTCAGCCATTGTGGCCTTTGAGGGGTAAACCTGCAGATGGAAAACGTCTCTGTCTCTGTTTCTCCTTCTCCCTGCCATTCAAATAAATAAATAAAATAGCCTTTTTTTAAACAAACAAACCCTAAATATATTATTATCTTAGACATTTATCTCAGATAAATTAAAACTTATGCCCACACAAAAATATATGCGGGAATGTTTTTCAGGGGCTAGCACTATAGAATAGCAGGTTAAGAGGCTGTCTGCATCGCCAGCAACCCAGTAAGCACCGGTTCAAGTCTCTGCTGCTCTACTTCCATTCCGGCTCCCTACTAATGTGCATGCAAAAGCAGTGGAAGATGGTCCAAGTGCTTGGACATCTGCATCCACGTGGGAGACCCAGATGAAGCGCCTGGCTCCCAGCTTTGGCCTTGCCCAGCCCTGCCTGTTGTGGCTATTTGAGGAGTGAACCAGAGGATAGAAACTCTCTCTCTCTTGGTCTCCCTCTCTGTAACTCTGACTTTCAAATAAATAAATAACTCTTTTAAAAATGTTATTCATAGCAGCCTTCATCCTCATAATGAAAAATTAGAAACAATGTAATGTCCTTCAAATAGCGAATGGTTCAACCATGATCCATTCACACCATGAAACATGATTTGGGAATAAAAAGGAACAGAGTGTTGACACAAATGAATTGGCTGTACCTCAAGAGAATTATGCTGAATGAAACAATCAAATTATGCTGAGTAAAAATAAAGGCAATTTCAAAAGGCTACATACTGTATAATTCAATTCAAAAAATATTCTTAGACATCATTGGTTTCCAGGAATTGGGGGTGAAGAGAGGAAGAATATGGCAATAAAGGAGCAGCATAAGTAGAGAACTTCTTGAGATCTTGGCAGTGGTGGGACATTTCTGTGTCTTCATTGCAATGCTGGTTACAGGCACGATACATGCAATAAAAGTGAACGGAACTATATCCAGAGACACACACACGAGTGAAAACTGGATAAGCTTAGTGGATTGCGGCAATGCAATGTTCTGGTTTTGACACTGCATTACAGTCATGCTAGCTGTCATTCCTACAGAAAATCAGATAAATATACCCATAATTATTTGTATTAACTTGGCAATTTCTTGCTAATCTACAATAACCTCAAAGTAAAAAAAGTTTAAAAATAATGTCTCAATTGCATTTAAGTGGTTTTTTTTTTCATGTCTAACAGTAAATTTAAATTGCAATTACTCAAAAGTATAATTTGAATTAAGGTCAAAGTCCCTTGTAATCTTTATAACTTGTATTATGAAGCAGAGAATTAGGAGAAAAGGCACAGAAAAAGGCAGAATGCTCTAATAATATCAATTTATCAACACATCATTATGTAATTATGAATTTTATGTCTTTAAACAATGAAAGTCTAAGAATATTTTTATACTAATTCTGCTAATTATGGCTATCAATCTATTTCAGTTATGCATCATTGATTGTCAGATATCATCAAAGAATTTAAGGTGACAAACTGCAATCTCTGTCTTCACAATTATACAATATAAACTAGTTTGTACTCAAATATTCATATCCTGCAATATTACATGGTAATTTGGAAAAAGTAAAAAATAATGTCAATAAAGACAAGAAGGCTGGAAAACAGAAGGTGGTTGTTTTTAAAACTTTTACATAACCACTCAGAAATATTCTTCACTTGGGTCCAGCATTGTGATCCAGTGAGTTAAGCTGCTGCTTGCAACTTCAGAATCCTGTATGGGCATGGGTTTGAACTCTGGCTTCTCCATTTCCATTCCATCTCCTTGCTACTGGCCTAGGAAAGCATTAGCAGTTATTCCAAGGTGATTGGGCCCCTGCACCCACGTGGGAGATCAGGATGAAGCTCCTAGCTCTTGGCTTCAGCCTGACCCAGCCACAGCTGTTGTGGCGATTTGTGGGAGTGAACCAGTGGATGGAAGCTTGCTCGCTCTCTATTTCCTCCTCTCCCCCCTTACCCACCCTGTAACTCTGCCTTTCAAATAAGAAATATTCCATTTGATCTGCCCCCATCTCAATGAATTGCCTTTCTTAGACTTCACTGAGGAAAAATAAATGAAGTGCTTTGCAGAGCACCTCTCTGAATGTGGACCTGTAACTTTCTCAAACTTAGTAGTCTCATCTCCTCCAGTCAATAATCTCAGCCTCTGGCTCCAAAGACCTTCTTCCCTCTGGACTTCCCTTTCTGGAGCATTTTATTCATTATTCTTATTTTTTTCCCTTTTCTTTCATATGAGACAGATCATAAACTCCCAGATAACCAGTCAACGAAACAAACTTCTGTTTCTATATAAGCTGGGAGGAAAAACAGGACACAGAACAGAAATGTCAGTATTACCCCAGTAAAGCATGCGATGCCATTGATATGGAATGATCTGTAGATATGGGTTTAATAAAATACAGCTGCTCCTCTACTTACAGTGCAGCTACATCCTCATAAAGGATGCAAACATCTTACCCACTAGTCTGGATGCCTATCTGAACCTGGGAACTCTTAAACAAATTTAGCCACTGTCTTTTGTATGATCAAAATTGGTTTATTGCAGCTCATTTCACAATAGCTAAGTATGGAATCAACCCAGACATCCATCAACTGATGATTGGATGATGAAAATTTGGTTTATATACACTATGGAATTCTATTTAGCCTTTAAAAAGAATCAAATCTTGTCTTTCGTGAGAAAATGGGTGCCACTGAAAACTAGTATGCTTAGTGAAATAAGCCAGTCCTCCACCTCCACTATACATATGTAGATCTTTTCCCTGATTTGTGGTAACTGATACACAGAGGACAAAGAAAGATAATGTATATAAGCAAGATTCACATTTTGAGATTTGACTATTGCTTACAGCTCTTAACTATACTTTTGGGAACAGTGGTTTGTCTATTTACTGCTTGTTGAATTCTTTATTTAGTGGAGGGTTAAGCTTGTGTTTATGAAATAAATTGAAAGTATGTCATTGTAAAAATTAAAAGAAAAAATAAGAATGGAAGGAGGATGGGGTATGGGTGGGAGGGATGATATGGTCAGAAGTTTCATTATACTCTTCAATATGTATATATGAATGCAAATATATGAAATCTGTTCACTTTATCTAAATAAAACATTTAAAAATAATCCCAGCAAAAAAGTGGTAATACTCTCATCATGAGTGGGATCCTCTGTCTTACTATTGCTTAATCCCAGAGGTTGCATTTGAACAGATTCACTGTGATGGTGCAGCACATGGTGACTCTACATCCAGGGAATATGAGTTTTTTTAAGCTCTTACTCTATCTTCTTGCTTTTATTAGACTTGAATCCATAAACACTGGCATTTCTATAGATTTCGCTTTCATATCTACCACAAACATTTTTAAGTTTATTTATTTGTGAAAGAGCAACAGAGATATATATCTTCCATCAGATGGTTCACTCCCCAAATGTTCACAACACCTGGAATTGAATCAGGCCAAAGCCAGGAGTCAGGAAATCTATCTGGGTCTCTCATGTGGGTGGTGTGGGCCCAAGTAATTAATCACCTGATGCCTCTCAGGGTAGGCGTTGGCAGGAAGCTGGATTGGAAGTAGAGGCAGAACTCAATCCCAGGTGTTCTGATATGAGACGTGACTGTCCCTAGCAGAGGCTTAATCTGCTGTGCCACATGGTTTAAACCCCTAAAACATATTAACAGTTCAAGGACTTGTGTGGAATGTACAATATTTGGATAAAAGGCTTGCTCTTGAGACAAAATGTTTTTCAACCCTGTTATGGAGTATGTATTTCTGTGGTTTCTTTTTTGAAAACATTTTACTATTAGCTTATTATGAAGAACTGCAATGTCTAAAAATCCGCTTTTCTCTGATTCTGTTTTGAATCTCCTAGCAGCTGGTGTTTGCTGTTATCTTCTACAGCATAAAAAAGAAAGCAAGTAGTCTCTGTGACGCGCCCTTTCTTATAAATGAGACCCCTGCACATCTCCTCCAGCTCTTGCCACTGATCTAATTGGAGGTATTCTCTTCTCTTAGGGTAGAAGATTCAACCTTGTCTTAGCAGCCAGATTTCCACAAAGCCCCACTCTTTCAAACAATGTAGAGTAGGTACAATTGTAGAGACATCACACAGAGAATATTTACATGCTCATTAGGGTCAGATGAAAACCACAAAGGTAATTAATATGATGGAAAAGACAGGTTTTATTGTCAAAATTTAAATAAATATAATTTCTCTAGATATCCAGGGCATCTGCACATATATCTTATGCCCTCTTTTGTCTCTTAATGTTCTGAGACTGGCAGCTAACTGCATCCCATGATACGAAGATATCTTACTCAGGCACATTTCCCAATCCACCTACAAACCTGCTCTGATAAGCAGTTCCTTGTGAGACTCTAATGTGCAGGAGCTTCATTATAGATGGCGCTCTTATTTTCCTGTCCTGTTCATAACAGACTGTGAGTTGCATAATAACCACTTCCTCCCTAGGCCAACATGTTGTGTAGACCTCCATGAGGTCTTGGCCTGGACCTTATACATCTCCATGTGCAGCCTTTGGCATTCCTGGTGGTGCAGCTCTGTGCTTACGACCAAAGAGCAGCAGCAAATGCGTGAGGAGCCCAAATGAGTACAGTGCGTGACACACAAAGGCAGGTAGTTCCTGTGGAAGAGCCAAGAACACCTCAAAGAACAGTTTAGCAGGGCTGGAAAGCTGAGTCAGGGTATTGGCTCCAGTGATTGTAGTGGGCAACACCAGTGCAGAGAACACTAACCCCTGCCGCCTGCAGGACCTCCCCAGCTGGAAGGAAGGAGAAATGGGGACCGAAACCCCTGCAGGTTTAACACGCACCTCTCTGTTCAGTGAGCTTCTGTATCAGTGTGCACAGCACTTAAAGTTACACTAAAATAACAGCAATCCTTTCCAAGTGGGACTTTGAACTCACCCCTTGAATTTCCTCTGCTATTTCTTCCCGGAATGGCTCCTGACCACCCACCTTCCCACAAGAATAATCTGAAGCAATCCAATCCCCTTACAACTCTTGGTCTTATATAGTGACTTCACAGTGCGTGGTACCTTTCCTCTCCATCTGTATGACTATGATTTCTCTGCTGAACAGCAGGAGTGCATGAGTAGCTGTCAACAGGCTGCTACACAACACTGGATGGTCAAGCTCAAAGCTGCACTAACATTTTCTTATGTCTTTTAAAGGCACAAGAAGGAAAAATCAACTACCAAAACTCTACATGCCTTCTCTTCACGGCCTTTCCTTCTTGTAACAGAGATATTTCCAGGCGTTAATAACAAAGATCACTCATAATATCAGCAGAGGGAAAACTGATTCACTTTTCCAGGAATTGTCTTTTTATTGTCAATTTTTATACAGCGGTACACTCTTGGTATTTAGGATTGTATCTGAGACATTCGTTATTGTTTCCTGATTGTCTTTGAGGTGATTTTTTAAAGTTTTTGTGACTCTTGGGTAGGAAAGGATTAACTTCTATAAAAGAATAAATAGAATTATCAAAATTTAAATATTTTTTAAAACCTTGATTTTATTATTATAATTAATATAGTTAATATTACAGTCAATAATATAGTTCCCAAGGTGCTTAAAATGGTTATGAACATTTAATATATATACATATACATCTGTATGTATCTGCCTATTTATGAGAAAACACACAAGAAAAGTTGTTCAGTTGCCCAGCACTATTACCCAGTCTCTCAGTGATATCTCATAAACCTGCTGCTACTCAGGCCTATATCATCTTGACTTACTGTTTCCATCTGTAAGTCTACTCACTACCTTTTATTGTCAGGATGACATGAAACCATGAGGTGCAAAAGATGAATTACTGGCCGGCGCCGTGGCTCAACAGGCTAATCCTCTGCCTTGCGGCGCCGGCACACCGGGTTTTAGTCCAGGTCGGGGCGCCGGATTCTGTCCCGGTTGCCCCTCTTCCAGGCCAGCTCTCTTCTGTGGCCCGGGACTGCAGTGGAGGATGGCCCAAATGCTTGGGTCCTGCACCCCATGGGAGACCAGGAGAAGCACCTGGCTCCTGCCATCAGATAAGCGCGGTGCGCCGGCCACAGCGCGCCGGCCACAGCGCACTGGCCACGGCAGCCATTGGAGGGTGAACCAATGGCAAAGGAAGACCTTTCTCTCTCTCTCTCTCACTGTCCACTCTGCCTGTCAAAAAAAAAAAGATGAATTACTAATGGCAATAACTTCTTATCAACGGCCTGGAGTACTTTAACATAACAGATATTCAAGTGTTAATTTAAAATATGATGCTTGCTGGGAGGGAGATATGTATAAAATACAATGAAAGCATAAAGGAGAATATTCAAGGTAGCGGGGTTGGAGGAGGATGTTATAAAATGCGACTTTGGATAGATGCTTGAAGTAGGAGCACGAACTTCTTGGAAGACCTAGAGATGGAGGCATCCCAGGGGAAGTATAGCATGTGCCAAAGCATGGGGATGTAAGAACTACATACACTTAGAGTTGCTGAGGCAGGCAGTGGTCTGTAAGCCCAGAAATCCTGGAGAGAGATGCAGGTTGAAGTAGGGCAATAGGAAAATTAAAAAAAAAAAAAGTCTTGACTCCAAATTACATTTTTTAGATGTTACCCTGAAGTCATGAAGATCACTCTGGAATTGTGGGTGAGGAGGGAAACTGCTCTGGCAGAAAGGTACAACTTGGAGAGGGCAGCGGATGCACAGCTATTGCTGTGGACTGACTGGGAAGTAATGTATGATGAAAGTGATAGGAAGGAAGGTTGTGACATCTGCTCCCGGCCAAGGTGGATGATGAGAACCAAATGTACCTTCCTTCAGGAAATAACCGAAAGAATTGCACAAGATGAATGAAATAATGATTTTCAAGACACTGGGCCTCAAAGAATGAAGCTCAGTGATGCCTGAGAATTGAAATCTAGAGTTGATCCCTATGATTGTCCCAGTTTACTCTTTGAAGACTTTTGAGACCTCAGTGCAATAAAGAAAAATCCAAGGGAAGCCAAGAAGATTGTTTGAGTGAGGAGTGAAGCAGAGAGTCTGGGGAGACCTAGCTGAGCAGCGTTTGCAAGGAGTAACAGGATAAAACTGCACAGAGGTAAAATAGTTTTAAAAAAATTAAAACACAACATAGCAAAATAAAGAGCATGCATCTAAGGCAGACTAGTAGAAAACCTGTTGTAATAAATTGGTATTAGAGGAGAGATTTGAAGTTGATCTCCTTAGCTTCTATCCTAAGAAACAGGAAGAGAAAGAGTAAATTGACACCACAACCTCCCACCCCTCAAACAGAAGTAATTATAAAGGTTGTGGTGGAAATTAACAAAACAAAACCCAGGAAAACAGTAAAGAAAATCAATTAATCCAGAAGCTGGTTCATAGAGATTAAAGCAATTGATGAACCTGATCAAGAAGAGGGGAAGGGGCCAGTACTGTGGCCGTAGTAGGCTAAGCCTCCGTGTCAAGTGCTAATATCTCATATGAGCACTGGTTTGAGTACCAGCTGCTCCACATCTGATTCAGCTCCCTGCTAATGGCCTGGGAAGGCAGTGGAAGATGGCCCAAGTGCTTGGTTCCCTGAACCACATGGAGACCCGGAAGAATCTCCTGGCTCCTGGCTCTGGCCATTACAGTCATGTGCGGAGTAAGCCTGCAAATGGAAGATTTCTGTCTCTGTACCTCCCTCTCTCTGTCTGTAATTCCACCTCTCAAATAAATAAACCTTTAAAAAAAAAGAAAAGAAACAAATTAGTTTCTCATATTGTATCAAAAATGGTGATATCAACACAAATTCTACTTACATTGTGACAATAAGAGATATTACAATCTATACCAACAAACTGACATCTGAGATGAAATGGATACGTTAATTAAAACATACAAACTGCCAAATCTCCATGAAGAGGAAATAGATAAAGGAATATCTTCAATCTATTTTAAAACTGAATTTCCAGCTGAAATTCTTCCCATAAAGAACCTCCAGGGCAAAATGACTCCACTTGAGAATCTCCCAAACTATGAATAAAAGGTAAAACTTGTTTTCTACATCCCTACCAGAAACTGCGAAGAAGAAAACATATCCCAACCCATTATGAGTCCAGAATGGCCAAAACATCAAAATCAGAAAAGGACATCACACACACACACACACACACACACACAGTACAAAGTACAGACCAACATTCCCCATGGAAATAGAAGCACAAAATTAAAAAAATATTTGGTGTATTGAACCCAACAATATGTAAAATAGAAAATACATCACAAATAAATGGAGCTTAATCTAGCAATGTAAATTTGGCTGAGTACTTGTAATTCAACTGCTATAATTCACTGCATTAGTTTAATTAACAATGTTAACAAATTAAAATGAAAATCATATAATTATCATCAATAGATGCAGAAAAATAATGTCAAATTTTATCTATTCCTGAATTTAAAGAAAAACTCTCCATAACTTGAAATAGAACTTTCTTAGTAAAAATTAATTGCATTTATATAAATCATTGAACTAAAATCATATTTAGTGGTTGGCTGAATATTTTCCTCCTAAGATCAAGAATAATTGAATAATTCAATAACTCAACTCACCATTTTCTAAAAATATGTTTGTATTTGAAAAGCAGAGAAACAGACTGAGAGAGATGGAGAGAGAGTGTTCCATCTGCTAGTTCACTTCCTAAATAGCCCCAACAGCCCTGTCTTGGCTAGGCTTCAGCCAAAAGCCAGGAACTCGTTCGTTCTCCCACATGGGTCCAAGGACTTGGACCATCCTCTGCTGCCTTCCTGGATGCCTAAGCAGAAAGCAGGGTAAGAAGCATGGCCGCCATGACTTAAGCAAGCACCCTGACATGGGATGCTGGTGTCACACGCTGCAGCTTAAACCACTGCACCACAACGACGGCCCCTGATCTCACCATTTCTGTTGATATTTTGTTCTAGAGGCTGTAGCCAGTGCAACAGCACATGCAAAATAAAGAAATACAAGACAAATGGGAGAGTCACAAGCAAAACCATAGGGTATTTATAGATGACATAACTTACAAACACTACATAAAGAGGCATTAGTAAGGTTGTAGGATATAAGATCAACACACAAAATTAATCGTGCTTCTATTTGCTAGCCATAAACAATTAGAAATTCAAACTTTAAATATAAATATCACTTATAACTATCACAAATGTGAACTGCATGGCACAAATCTAGTATAATTTAAAACTGCCAAATACAGGTACACTGTAGCTGCAAAGCCTGCTTGGAGAAATTTTTGAAGAAATGAAGAAATAGGCTGTTCTTATAATCAGAAGATTCAGTATTAACATGTTAATCCTCCCAATTGATAGATTTGATGATTCCTAATCAAAATCTCAACAGGCTATCTTTTATAAATTAACAAACTATTTCTAAAACTCAGGTGGGAATGTAAAGCACCTGTGATGGCCCAAATATCCCTGAAAGAGAAGAACATCATGCAAGATCTGGTTTCCAGTTTTATTAGGAAACTGCAATAATCCAGACAGTGTGATAAAAACAAATTGATCAGTAGAATGAGTCAGAGATCCTATATAAGTGTTTTTTAACAAATATAAAAAAACAATAATCTTTCCAACAAATTATGCTGAAACATGGGGCATCCATAAACAAGAAAAAATCTGATCCAAACTTGATATTGAATATAAATATTAACTCAACATGAGTTATTGACCTAAATGGAAAATCTAAAATTCTAAAATTTCTAGGCAAAATCATATGGGAAAAATCTTCATAACCTAGGCTTTGTGATGGACTTTTTTTTTTTTTTTGGGACAGGCAGAGTGGACAGTGAGAGAGAGAGACAGAGAGAAAGGTCTTCCTTTTGCCGTTGGTTCACCCTCCAATGGCTGCCACGGACAGCGCGCTGCGGCCGGCGCACCGCACTCATCTGATGGCAGGAGCCAGGTGCTAGGTGCTTATCCTGGTCTCCCATGGGGTGCAGGGCCCAAGCACTTGGGCCATCCTCCACTGCACTCCTGGGCCACAGCAGAGGGCTGGCCTGGAAGAGGGGCAACCGGGACAGAATCCGGCGCCCCGACCGGGACTAGAACCCGGTATGCTGGCGCCGCAAGGCGGAGGATTAGCCTGTTGAGCCACGGCGCCGGCCTTGTGATGGATTTTTTAGATAAATGGCAGAAGCATAATCCATGTGAACAAAAGAACTGATAAACTGGACTTCATCCTGGTGAAAAACTTCTACCTTCAAAATATATGTTTAAGAGAATTAAGAGAAACCATTGACATGGAGAAAGCAGCAGCAAAACATACTGTTGGATAAGACTCATGCCTAGAAGGAAGTACTCAGTTCTGTCTTCTCCTCATGTCTGCTACTGTCACAGGTGCTCACCCTCCTCTAACAGTAGACTCTCTGGCCTTCTCAGTTTCTCTAGAACCCCATATCTATTTGTTCTCAGCTGTGGATCTTCCCTCTGTTGTTATCTTTGACTAGAATCCAGTTCCCTCCGTTGCCCAATAATCTCAGCTCACTTCTCAGCTGTCAGCTCAGACCTTATATAACCTAGAGGCTCTCTCCACTCCCCCACTATGTCATGCACCCTTGTACTTGTCTTTCTAAGCCATTTTTGCCATTGCAATTTATTAAACAATAACCTTTCCAATGCTTGGCTACTCAAGATGGGAACCATGTCTACTACCTCAGTAGGCAGCATGGCTCAACACATTAAAAAATGCATAAATGTGTATTTAAGAAAACATAAATGAACACCACCAACATGGCAGAAATGGGTCTCAGGCATAGCATTTTGGGATTAAAAATTTAAAATAACAATTATTACCACAGATTAATAGAAAATGAATGTTTCAGATATTCCAGGTTCCATCTGTGCATTAGATGTTCCCATCTGCTCCGGAAATGTCTAAGCTCAGGTTTCATCTGCTTTTTGAGAAAAAGCTTGACAAGTTCAAACCTCTTAACATGGGGACATGTCCAAATATCGGTCACAGCATTGTTTTTGTGTAAAATTAATGGCTACTGGAAATTATGAGCAGGTAAGTTCAGCAAAACAGCATCACATATTGCAGGTTAATTTTCTTGGGACTTAACAGTTTACAGATGACTGACCACTGGGATTGAAATCAATGTATCAGTAAGCTCAAGAAAACAAGATTCTGATGATGACACTGCATCTTAATGCAGAACTTCAATCACCTTTATTCTCCATGTAAGCCTCTGCAGTAAATTTCTCATTGATGTTCTTTCAGGGAAGTTTATGATCACTGTCACCTTGTCATTGCTGCTGATGTACCACTAGCATTCTGCATTATCTGTGACAGCCCTTGGCTTTGACAGAAGGGGGTTCTGATAATTCTATTTCCAAATAGGGATTCACGTAATATTTATCTTTGCCTATGAGGAGAATGAGAGTCAGCTGAATGGAAATTAGCATCTCTCACCTGTGCCAGCTAATACAGTAATCAGTGGAGGAGGTACCTGTTCCTTTTGTGTGAGAACAACACTAGGCATAATGAAGAAACAAACACAAAACATGTAATGGACTCTATATTTTATCAAAATTATCTGCTAATATCTTTTCTAAATTTTATTTATTTACTTAATCATTCATTTTTATTTGAAAGTCAGAATGCATGCATATGACAGCGATAAAAAGATCTACTTGCTGGCTCACTCCTGAAGTGCCCAGCAAGAGCAGGGGCTGGGCCAGGCCAAAATAAGCAGCCTGGAAATCAACCCAAATCTCTTGTGGGGAGTAGGGACCTAAGCATTTGAGCCACCATCTGCGGCCATCCAGCTTTCACATTAGCAGAATACTGAATCAGAAGCAGAACTGAGACTTGAACTATGTATTTCAACATGGGATGCAGGTATCCCAAGTAGCGTCTTAACTGCTGCACCAAATTATAAAACCCATATTTGCTAATTTTAGAGAAAGAAAATATGCGGCCAGCATTATAGCCTAGCTGGTAAAGCCATTGCCTGCAATGCTGGCATCCCTATGGGCACCAATTCGAGTCTCGACTGGCCCACTCCCAATCTAGCTCCCTACTAATATGCCTGGGAAAGCATCAGAGGATGGTCCAAATGCTTAGGCCCCTGTATCCAATGGGAAACCCAGAAGGATCTTCTGTCTCCTTGGTTTCAGACCTTCTCAGCTCCTGCCATTGCAGCCATTTGGGGAGTGATCCTCTCTCTTTGTAACTCTACCTTTCAAATACATAAATACATCTCTTTTTTAAAAAAAAGAAATATGCATTTCTTTTGTGAAGAAAGCAACACTATAGGCAAAATGAAGAAACAGAAGATACATAATTAAGTGGACTCTATTTTTTCAGGTTCTAAATTTGTAAGTGCTAAATGTTCAAATGAACCTGTAATATCAGCCTTACATCACTGTAATGAACTGAGACAATCCCCTTATGTAATAGATAGGTTCTGGAGGTTCAAAGTCCAAATGGTATAGTAAAGGCATTGGTTCTGCTAAGGGACCCACAGGGGATGGTGGATGGTGAATGGTGGAGTGCATACAGAGGAGGGATCATAAGTTGAGCCAGGATATAGGAAGAGAGGTTACAACCAACTCAGGATTTTCTAACATCTTTCTATCAGTGACCACACTGCAAAGGCACATGTCCAGTGATCTAAGGATGTCCCACCAGGCCCTGTCTCCCAAAGATCCTCAACACCACCACCCTGGGGATAAAGTCTTTAATATAGGGATTTTTGGGGGTTGGCGCTATGGCACAGTGGGTTAACGCCCTGGCCTGAAGTACCAGCATCCCATATAGCTGCTGGTTCTAATCCCAGCTGCTCCACTTCTGATCCAGCTCTTTGCTATGGCCTGGGAAACCAGTGGAAGATGGCCTAAAGTCCTTGGGCCCCCACACCCATGTGGGAGACCCAGAAGAAGCTCCTGGCTCATGGTGCAGCTCCAGCCTTTGTGGCCAATTGGGGAGTGAACCACTGGATGGAAGACCCCCCCCCCCGCCCCCGTCTGCCTCTCCTCTCTCTGTGTAACTCTGACTTGTAAATAAATAAATAAATCTTTAAAAGATATGGATTTGGGGGGAGGAAAACTGAATACTCAGACCATAGCAGAACCTTTTTAAATTTAAGATTTGTAAATTTTTAAATAATTTTTCTAAATTTATCATGTACTCCATATGTATAGATTTAGGATCATCATGATACTTCCCATCCTATACTCCCTCCCATATGTGCATCCCTAGAAAAGAAAAAGAAAGTTCCCATGTTGCTGAAGATAATACAACCTAATCAGGCAAGGGCACATGATCTGCAATCATGAAAATAAGAAATATGTAAAATGTGTAATCCTCCTCATTATTCAGACGGGAGTTCAGTTAGATGATGGTGGTGGGGAAAGGACCCCAGTTTTCACCTCTCTAAAACTATTGAACTAGATCCTAAAAAGAAACTGTTCATTTAAGATGCGATGTGAAGACCTAAAAAAGAATCACTAAGACTCACTTGCATCCTCCCTCTCAAAAAATCATTCTTTGGAATGGGAGAGGGAGCATGAGTTGGGAGGGTTGCAGGTGGGAGGGAAATTATGGGGGGGAGCCATTGTAATCCATAAGCTGTACTTTGGAAATTTATATTTGTTAAATAAAAGTTTTTAAAAAAGCATTCTTCCCACCAAGTCATATGGAGATAGTTCTTATTAAAGACACCCAGCAAAGTGCACATTTAGCCTCACAGTAGGAAACCTGGTTCAACACCAGGCTCCAGTTCCAGACTTCAGCTTCCTGTTAATGCAGACCTTGGGAGTCAGTAGTGTTGACTCCAGTAATTGGGCTCCCTTCTAACCATGTGGGAGACCTAGATTGGGTTCCTGGCTCCTTGCTCCTGCTGTCAGCCCCCAAGGCCCAATTCTAGTTATTGTAGGCATTTCAACACATGATTCAACAGACGGGCTCACTTACGTTTTTCTATAGATAGATAGATAGATAGATAGATAGATAGATAGATAAACTAGAAGAACCATTAACTAGAAGATCCCACTATCTCCAACTTTTGCCCTCCAAAGAAAAATTGGATGATAATTAATGATAATTATCTTTATAGCCTGAGGTGTTCTATTCCTCTCTCTTGGTGCACATGAACTTGTACAAATATAGAATTTTTACCACTGCTTTCTACTCTAATGTGGGAAATTGGGAAAGGAAAGATTTTGAGAAAGAATGTTGGCTGTATGGTTGGTCTCAACAATTAATTATATTTGCTACATCTTCATGGAATAGAAAGGCAAGATGATCTCTTTGTTCAGGAATTGGTTGGAAGAGGAAAAAGAGATAATAAAGAACAGTGTTAGTTGATAGACTAGATAAAAGAAACAGTAGAAGTAAGACCAAGTGATTCATAGCTAACCTTTACCCCTGGTGTTGTAACATCTTACAGACAGGTGCTGAGGTACAAATGTCTACTTTTCTATCATTGTGTTTAGCATTTGTCAATCCACATTATGAGTTCCTAATCATCTGCCTTCCAAGTTCCAAAGTATCTCCTATTGCTAGAAAATAAAGTTCCTGCTCCTGATGTCTCCATTGGAAACAAAGTTTTATTTTTATTCCTCATTTCATGAAAATATGGAGAGGAAGAAAGGATGAATTGGGAGGTCTTTTTTCTCTGTCTTCCCTGTGGAAAGGGCTTGCTGATGACTTAATCCCCAGAAGGCCGAGGAACTTTTCTGATCTTAACCTTTATTACCAGTGGCAAGATCCTGAGGGGCTGGAATGGCAAGAGAATGAGACCATGAAAGAAAAGAAAGGATTCCTTCTTTGCATCTTGGGTGGGCATACTATCAAATTTGGGGGACAGCAGGAGGCTCTGGAAGGCTGACTCCTGACAATAAGAAATAGACACAAGATAACTCTGCAGAGAGCTTTGGGGAGTGAACCAGTGGATGGAAGACCTCTCAGTCTCTACCTCTTTCTGTAACTCTTTCAAATAAATAAAAATAAAATCTTTTTTTTTAAAAAAAAAGCCTGTATAGAATTAAAAAGATTAAACAATAACAGTCATTTCATTAGTCTTTAAATAATAAATGACTTTTCTTCTTGAAATATGAAATCCTACTATTTTATTAACTGGAATAAGAAAGTCCTCAGTTTTTGACAAAAAGTACCAAGAACACAAAATAGGGAAAGGACAACTTCATCAAGAAAGTTCTTGGAAAAACTGAATATTCCCTTGGAAAATAATTAAATTAGACCCTTATCTCACAACATACACAAAAATAAGCTCAAAATGGATTAAAGACTTAAAAGAAGACTGTAACAATAAAACCACTAGAAGAAAATACAAGGGGAAAGTTCTGTGATATGGGTCTGGGCAATGATTTCTTTTAATATGACCCAAAAGCATAGATAAAAAAGACACATTGGTTACATCAAACCAAAAAGGAAACAATTAACTGAATAAAGAGAAAATTTAATGAAAGGGAGAAAATATTTGCAAACAAGTCATCTAGTAAGGGATTAATATGCTAAATAAACAAGGACCTCAACTCAGTAGCAAGAAAACAATGACATGATTTAAACATCTACCTAAAATGTGAACAGACATTTCTCCAAAGAAAACATACAAATGGCCAATGACTATGTGAAAAAACGTTCAACATCACTAATCTTCAAGAAAATGCAAACTATCACTTCAGGAAGACATCATCCCAGATCCTCGAGAATGACTATTTTCTTTTTTTTTTTTTTTTATAACAAGTTAGAAAGCTTTAGTTTGAAATGAAAAACTAAAATACTAATAAATTTGAGGGTAAATTAAAGTATCTTAACTTACTGGTGTATTTTCTGAGATAACATACTTTCTTTTTCTTTTCTTTTTTTTAAACATTTATTTAATGAACATAAATTTCCAAAGTACAGCGTATGGATTACAATGGCTTTCCCCCCTTATAACTTCCCTCCCACCCGCAACCCTCCCCTTTCCCGCTCCCTCTCCTCTTCCATTCACATCAAGATTCATTTTCATTTTTTTTTTTTTGTGACAGGCAGAGTGGACAGTGAGAGAGAGACAGAGAGAAAGGTCTTCCTTTGCCGTTGGTTCACCCTCCAATGGCTGCCAAGGATGGCGCGCTGCGGCCGGCGCACCGCGCTCATCCGATGGCAGGAGCCAGGTGCTAGGTGCTTTTTTCCTGGTCTCCCATGGGGTGCAGGGCCCAAGCACTTGGGCCATCCTCCACTGCACTCCTGGGCCACAGCAGAGGGCTGGCCTGGAAGAGGGGCAACCGGGACAGAATCTGGTGCCCCGACCGGGACTAGAACCCGGTGTGCCGGAGCCGCAAGGCAGAGGATTAGCCTGTTGAGCCACGGCGCCGGCCTTCAAGATTCATTTTCAATTCTCTTTATATACAGAAGATCAGTTTAGTATATATTGAGCAAAGATTTCAACAGTTTGCACCCACATAGAAACACAAAGTGAAAAATACTGTTTCACATTAAGGACAGAGATCCTACATGAGAAATAAGTGCACAGTGACTCCTGTTGTTGACTTAACAATTTGACACTCTTGTTTATGGCGTCAGCAATTACCCTAGGCTCTTGTCATGAGATGCCAAGGCTATGGCAGCCTTTTGAGTTCACTGACTCTGATCATATTTAGACAAGGCCATAGTCAAAGTGGAAATGCTCTCCTCCCTTCAGAGAAAGGTTCCTCCTTCTCTGATGACACTTTCCTTCCATTGGGATCTCACACGTGGAGATCTTTCATTTAGGGTTGTTTTTGTTTTGTTTTGTTTTGTTTTTTTGCCAGAGTTTCTTGGCTTTCCATGCTTGAAATACTCTCATGGGCTTTTCAGCCCAGATCCGAATGTCTTAAGGGCTGATTCTGAGGCCAGAGTGCTATTCAGGACATCCTCCAGAGAATGGCTATTTTCAAAAACAGAAAAGACAAACACTAGAGAGAAAAAAGCACTGGAGAAGACGTGGGGGAAAGGGAACCCTTGTACAGTGTTGCTGTTTGGGATTATTATATTAACCTTGCACAGGGCTGTATATTCCAGAATTATGGTCCAAATCCATTCTTGCAGTTTTTAGAGAACACTGACATCCTCAAAGTCAACTGGAAAGATGCCATAGAGCCCAGAACCTGTGTCCTTGATGGCAGCAGATCTGATCCCAGCCTGTTTCATCCCCTTAGCACTGGGTCTGTCGGCCACTGTCCCTGTGAGATGAGGTTTATAAGCAGTCCTGGTAAGATTGAGAAGTTGCCCTATGGCAAAACATGAGATACTTCACAGAGCCTAACTCATGGCAAATAATCAATGATATTATTTATAAAAGGATTCAAAAGAATGAGAAGAGACCGTTAATACATTTCAAAAACGATAAAAATGGAATACAACTTTTCATCTGAAAAGATTTCATGCCCTCCCCCAACACCTACAGGAATGGTCTGAAAGAGGACACTGACATGTGAGAGCAGGCAGCAGGTGATCTGTGGCTTGGTTGTTTTGTACAGGAGTAAACTCGGAGCCACATGAGGTATGAAAATCCCAGCAGCTCTGATGTGATTGTGGCTGTAATGTGGGTTTTGTAAAACCAGCACATGGCAAGGGTTCTACATGCAAAAAGGTTTATTAGAGAGTCTTCTGAAAGAACAGACTACTCCATCCTTAGTGTCCAGAGCTAGGGACCCTTGATTTCACAGATTTCTATGAAGGAAGTCAGCCCATGGGGGAAGAGGCAGAAGGAAGAGTCTGCAGCTCCCACCCTCACTACCCATATCTTCCCAGGGGAGAAGCATGTTGATAGGAACCTGTTCCCTAGCAGGATCAGCAATGAAGCCTTGCAGGAGACAGTAGCTCTTGGGTAGCCCTAGTTGCAAGAAGAAGCACATGTAGGCAAGGCCTTTCACAGTGGCTTGTCCAGAATAAACCACCAAAGGCCAGAGCAGAGGGTCAGAGCCCACACTGGTGAATGGATGTATTGGGTGCAGAAAGGACCAGGGCTGCACTTCCCATCTCTGTCTCAGAGAGCACCCAGTCAGCTCACCTGTCACTCAAGAGTAACAGATCCTGGATATGTTTTCTACTCTTGGGCCATGTACCTACCCTTCTAGTCTATTCCCACAGAGCACTGCTATGATCTGAACATATATTCCCCTCCCTTCCAGTTCCTCTGTTGAAATTCTAACCTTCAAGGGGCTGGTTTTAGGAAGTGGGGCCTTTGGGAGGTGATTAAGTTATAAGAATGGAGCCTTCAGGAAAGGAACTAGTGCTTTTATAAATGAGGCCCCAGAGAGCTGCCTTGCCCCTTTTTCCACGCGAAGTGAAAGTGAACAAAACGCTGTTGGTGAGCAAGGAGAGAGGCAAATCTGCCACTGCCTTGCTCATGGACTTCTCAGATTCCACAACCGTGAAAAACAAATTCCCGTTGTTTACAAGCTGCTCATTTTACGGTATTCTGTTGCGGTAGCCTGAATGGACGAAGAGCGGCAACGGCAGAGGAGATCCACAAATCAAAAACCAGGCAATGTAAATCCCCCATTAAAACAACACAGAAGCTTCTGCAGAACATTCAAGACCCCACCCATGCAATGTGCTCCGTTAGATGGTGCCTGTCCTGTCCTCGCACCACGCTCTCTCCCCAGTCCAGGTGCAGGTCTGGGAGGTGCGGAGCAACCTCCTCACCTTTGCTCTCCTCTCAAGTCTCCATGCAAAGCCCGCAGGTATCACAGCCTCTAGGACAGTCCCTTCCCAACCCCAGGCTGCCTCTGTCACTTTCAAAAAACTCTCTCTGGTTCTTCCCTCTCAGCCTGTATCTCCACCTGACACCATCACACCTGCTAGTGTGCTGAGACCCCCAAAGCCAGGGTATTGCATCCCTACCTATGAATTGCACGGCAAGTCTCTGTAGCTGTGCAAAGAATACAAGAACTACAGGAAAACAAGTTCTCCACAGACACCTGGAGATTCTTCAAGCAAGGTGATTTTAAGCAGTAATTGAGAAAATTAATTTCAAGCATGAGACTAGGTCATCTCTTTCTTTCACCGGTTGGGGGAGGGGGTTAATTAGAGAGTGACACAACCTCTGAGAATGACTATTTAGAACAGGAAATTTAAAATCTCACCAGCCAGTCATTAATTCCTCTCCCCAAAGTGAAACTGAGCTACCATAAAAGCTGAAAATAAAATAACCAAACTTCAGCTCACGGCAGAATGAGAATTACTCCTTCTTATTTCGTTATATTGCAGAAGTCAGCCCCTCCAGCACAGCAGTAGATCAAGTCCTGAGCCCCTGGCCTGTCGGTGAGATCAGAAAGACGGTTTCTGCCTTTTTCACATGAGCTGTGCGACGTGGTATGGAAGGTGAGGCAGGCAACTGAACACACTTACCCTCCAGTGATCACCCTCCCCAGGGTGCTACATGCTTCCCAGAGGAGGTTCAAGCTAAAGGGAAATTCCTACCTTTAAAAATTTATTTCATAATTGACAGCAAAAGGAATCAATGAACACAAGGACAGGAACCCCTTGGGCAAGATCCACTCCCTGGGGATTTTTCCAGTGGTTGTCAGATTCTCAAAGGTTGCAACAGACAGTTCAGCCATCTGGGTGTGAGCTCAGGAAGGAAAGAGCAGAAACCTTCCATCCAAGGGCAGGGGAGCACAGGACAGCAAAGGGGCCTCCCAGCACCCCAGCTGCTCACATACAGGTCAATCATTTCTCTAAATGCAAACCCACCCATTTAGAAAAGACAGGATCTTTGTTGTGTGCTGCCTTCCCGGTTCCTTATGCTTGGGGAGTCCTTTCCCGGTGGACAGACACAAGCTAAGGGAATGGGTTCCAGAGCCCTAAGACCAGAAGAAGGAGACCCCAGGTTGTTCTTCGTTTCTG
Source organism: Sylvilagus floridanus (assembly GCA_949820135.1). Lineage (NCBI taxonomy): Eukaryota > Metazoa > Chordata > Mammalia > Lagomorpha > Leporidae > Sylvilagus > Sylvilagus floridanus. The sequence goes on along the minus strand of OX463239.1, from coordinate 15,460,646 downwards.
CAGTAGGCTGCCACAGACAACATTTGGGATGTGTTTACATGTGTGAGATGAAGCCCCAAGGAAATGACCTGATCATGGGACCTCAGAGACATCTGAGTGCCCAAGATCATGTTGGGGCCAAGGCTCTTTTTCAGTAAAAACAAAATTTAAAAAAGAAAAGGCTCTCAAGCACACTGTCACAGTCCCTGAAGACATACGGTCAGATTAAGGCAAAGCCAGCATTGAAGACAGACTATCACTATTCAAAATTTCAAACCACCAAGCAGTGGGCTGTGCTGTTACTCATAACAAAATCCTTCAGACACAGATACTTCCAAGCCTAAATTTCTTTATCCATGAAATGATGTGGCTGGATTATCTGTAAAATCTCTTCTAGATTAATATTCTCTCTGCTCTGCCTGGTGTCAGACCTACAGGTGGGCAGGAATCTTCTCTCATGGGGTCAAATTTCTCATGCACAAGAATTGACCCCATGAGCACCTGCCAAAATTTTCAATCCCTAGGGTGAAGGCAGTTATATAAATTCCTCAAAGCACCAACAGGTCTGCTTAGGAAACACAGGACTGTGTCCTCCAGCAAGGACTGGGACAGAGCCAGTAAAGTCTGACCAACCTGGGCAATCTCATCTCCTCTGGGTTGGGCACTGGACACTTCTCAGGCACAGCACCCGCACAATCACCTGTACACAGTACAGCCCCGTTGAAGAAAGTGAGACAGAGATGACACAGAACGGTCACCTATATGAGAAAAAGGGCTAATGAGGATGCAAGGGAGCCAGTCCTGGGATGGTGAGTCTTACTCCATTCACAAGGCCTGGAGTGCCAAATTCCAATCAACAGGCAGTGTGAAGACACCTGCTGAGGACATCCTGGGCAGTGTTGCACCTCTTCCCATAGGCTCTATCTTTTTCTGTTTCTGTTCTTGCCTTGCCACTCTTCATTCACATACAGATATTAAACAACAGGAGATTTATAGTCCTGATGCCCAAGGTGACAGTCAGAGAGGGTCACATTCCTTTAGTCTGTTCTTCATTCATCAGAGTGAATGGGGGACAGGAAGAGAGAGACCAGAGAGGATCTGTGGAGACCAGGCCAGCGCTGTGGCCATTCGCTATAACCACTGATTTAACCAATAACAGAGACATGGGCACTAGAGAAGATGAAGGAGACAGCAAGCCTTGTTGTAACAAATAATTCTCCCTTCAATGAGCATCTTTTCCAAGGATGTTCATTTGCGCTGGTTTTGCATGCATCATTTCAGCCCTTGGAGCACTGGCAGGGTGCCATCCTCCCAGCTCACCATGGGCTTTTACTGAGCAGCCTTGAAGAGGAAGCCCCATCTGTTGGTTACAAGAGCTGGACCGGAGGCCTGCAGAGCCAGTGTGGGACGAGGAAGAGGGCAGCTGGGACATAGCAAAAAAAAGCCTCCAGCTAACTCTGCCTCCACTTGGTTTTTCATCTGAACCCTTGTGTCCTACGAGGTCATCCTGGACTCTTATCACAACCCAGACACACTCCCCGTCCACAGCTGACATCACAATCTATTTGTGAACTAGAGAGAAGGGATACATAGACACTTTCTTAGAAGGAAACAAATCAAAACCTCACCTCATTTGAAAGATCTTATATTACACAGTATTTAATACTTCATAAGGATTTCTTTAAAAGGCACCGTCATTTATCTTTAGGTTTCAAGTCAACTCAGATCCTTGAAGAGTAACACTTTTCAAATCAAATGATCAATGAAAGAAAAGAAAATACAAGCACATACAAGGGAGATTTCACTCTCAAGTATTCTATAATCTCCAAGTTGCCCTTGTTCTCTGCTTTGCAGATGGGAAGGGAGCAGAGACTGAAGGAGTGTGCCCCTCACTGTCTGCTGCCTTGGAAATGAGGAACATTAAGATCCTATGTCTTTTGTTTAATATTTGCAGGTGACTGAGGGGTGAGAAAACAAGAGCTGAAATGGAAAAAAAGCAGAGGGGATGGCAAGGGATGCAGTAATAACTGAGCAGGCCTTCTCAGCAGCATTCCTGATGCCACAGCACAGAGTCACGGCCTGGGGAAGACATCCTCTCTTGAGAACCTTAGGACAACAGACAAAGGAGAGCCATGATGAGAAAGTTTGCCTTAAAAAAAGATTTATGTATTTGAAAGGCAGAGTTATAGAGATACAGAGGCAGGGAGAGAGAGAGAGAGAGAGAGAGAGAGAGAGAGAGAAAGGTCTTCCATCCTCTGGTTCACTCTCCAGATAGCTGCAAAGGCTGGAGCTGCGCCAGTCTGAAGTCAGGAGCCAGGAGCTTCTTCCAGGTCCCACACACACAAGTACAGGGGCCCAAGGACTTTAGGCATTTTCTACTGAGTTCCCAGGCCACAGCAGAGAGCTGGATCAGAAGTGGAGCAGCTGAGACTTGAACCAGCACACACATGGGATGCTGGCACTGTGGATTGGGGCTTTAACCCACTGCATCACAGAGAGAAAGTTTGCTTTTCCAAGACCTACCAGAGCACACTGAAGACAGACTATGCCAGAAGGCAGGCTTGACTTGTTTGTTCACTTTAGGCCTATTCAGAGCAACTCACTTCTCATCATCAGAAAGGCAGTGGCATGTTCTCTGCTTCCTACAAGCATGGATTTCACTGCTGAGTCCACTAGTCTGCAAAATGCAGCTGAAGCTGAGCCTCAGCGGGGGCCTCCCGAAGGCAGACAGACAGAAAGGAAAACAAAGCAAAAAGAAACGCTGAAACCATTGAACTTGGTCCCTGAGGCACCTGCCAAGTGGAACAGCCGCCCCCACTTCTCGTTGTCCCACACTGCCTCTGCTTTTGCACTCTTCCCACCTTGGATCTCCATTGACTAAGAAAACGGCAATGCTGGAGAAGTGCCACAAAACACGCAACTATGTGGTGCTTGAAATCAGCTAGTGCGAACTGAGGAAGGGATTTTTTAAGTTTATTTGCTTTTTTACTAAATGAAAGCCGCTTTCAGTGACCAGCACCAGGGTACGGAACAGTATGGGTCTGGAAGTAATCAGAGCTTATGCTGCAAAGTATAAGGGTGGTTTTCAGGAAAGATGCAGACCGGTACTCTTCAACACGGTGAGAATGAGGGCGTGTGCTAAGTTCACTAAGCAGAGTCTGTGTCCAGTAGCACAGGCATCACAGTATTTCAAACTCCCAAGTAACTAGAGAAAGTGAGGAAGGCTAGGCGGGTGTGAAAGGAGGGAAAGAGAAGAGAGAAGGACTTGAAACAAGAGAGAAAGATTGGCCTACTGATGTTCCTCCCCACTCCCAACCCCAGGTGGCCTGTGCCGGGTTGGCCCCCATCCCCATGAACTCAAGCATCTTGTGGAAGCTACCTCAAACTGAGGGACAGATCTGAGGCTCCTGGCCCCTTCATGTCCCCCAAAATTCAACCTGCTCAGTCTCCATGAATTATGAAAATGTAATGATTGTAACACATCTAACCAAGTTATGAAGAAACTTCTTTGTGGATGGCTTGTTGAGGGAGCATAGTGGATTTCCCTCTGCTGCCCCTCCTCCTAAGTGTATGGTCAAAGGTTTACAGCTTGGGCTGATTTTGATCAGGCAATACCCTTTCGAGTCACATCCTTTCATTAATCTATTTCCTCACTTGCTCCATGGGCATGATTGAGCTCACAGTGTCAGACTCTTGAAGGGACTTGGGACACAGCAGTCCTTCCTTAATTGAACAGGGGACAAAATAAACAAGAAAAGCCACAGCGTGATCAGTGGTAATGCTCAGAATCCATGCACAGCAGTTCTAAGAGGGGGCGGCTGGCTGCCCATCTCACAGGGACACTGAGCTCTCTAAGAAGGGACTTCCTCTTTACCTGATGCAATGGATGTGACCTCATTTGAAATTCAGGAGTTCTGCAGGATGCTAACCTGTTCTCTTCTCTCACTGCGGGGAATGAGGCAAATACTAGTTACATTACACCATCTGCAAAAACAAATGCATGGCACCTTTGCTGGTCTGAGCAACTTTTTGTCATTTAACTGCTGCCCACTACAAACCAGACACTGAGGTGTCTTCATTTTCTGTTAAGAGCATTTGCTCAGAGTGTCAAGCCTCGCTCCACATCCAATTCACACTAACGGGCACTCAAAGGCTACACTTTGCTTCTCGATAGGCAACCCCTGACAGGAACAGAGTTTTCACAGAAAGGCTGATTTGGCAGAAGGTGCTCAAGTGGATGGCAGATAGCTGAATTCCCTAGGATGAGGTACCTGGCCAGCTCTGCTCGCTGCTCTCTGAGGGGCTAGGCTAAGGGGTGGGCAGGGGCCAGTGAGCCGATCCCAGCTCCATGGTGGAGTTTGCAGCAGACATCTTGGAGCTTCCGCCTTGATGAGAGTGGTCGAGTTCCTGACCACGTGGGTAAGAAGCCCCAAGGAGCACAGCTGTAACTCTGAGAGCCCTGGAAGTGGTGGGTGTTTCCACAAGCCAGGATGTGCAGATTCAAGCATTTCTCACATTTCTCCCCTCACATTCGTTACTTGAAGACTGTTACCATTATCACTGTAACAGTCCACGTGCTATGGTCTGGGCATTATGTTGGACGTCATGTGTCTTCAAAAGGCCCATGTGTTAAAGGTTTGATTCCAAAGTCTTATTTTAATGATGTTAAGAGAGGGTGGGAACTCAACCCAGTTATGGAGTTTGAAAGCAGGGCCATAGGGAGGAGACTGCATTGGCTTTGGCGCCAATCCTGGTGATCAATTCTTGGTGACTTTCTGAGAGACCACACAGATACAGACATTCATGCCCCCTCTTGCCACGTGATGCTGTGCACTGCCCTGGACTCTGCCAGCAAGAACAATATCACCAGAGGCCATACCAGCAGGGCTGCTGATCTTGGACTGTGAGCCTCCAAAACTGTGACTCAAAACAACTATCTCTTTGCTCCGTAAGTAGCTTGTCTCAGGTACCCGTCTGAAATAACAAGAAGCTGACTAGTACATCACACCACAGGAGTCCTGTGTCTTCAATATTCTTTTCATATCTGTTTCTAATTAAATTCTGTGACCCCTTCCCACAGAAAAACAGTAAATCTGACTTGCTTTTCACAGAGCCTAAACCTGTCTGTCAGTCCTCAAGGTCACAGACAACTCACAGATGACTCCTCATTTAAATGATGCCTTCCTTTAGAACCATAATATATGGACACTTAGACTCCTTGGCCTCTCCTTCCTTTAAGAACTACAGGAGCCCCTTCCCTTTCTTGTTGTTGGTTTTGTTTTGTATTCTGCCTTCTAACTGAAAATTCTTCCAGTTTTACATTCTTCCTGGGATCCTCAAATTCTTTATAGGTCACTGACTTGATTACTTTAACCTATTCTTAATGCCAAGTATGTGGCAAGTACCATATGCCAGAACTGTATTTGGGCAATATAGCTCAACTATACAAATTGAGACAGTATTTATATTGTACCAACATTGAATAGATATTGGGAAATACTCATATTTTCTTTCTGATATGTGTATGAGATATTCTGAAATTATCCTATAGTTCTTTGCCTTGCCTTTTTTATACAGTGGAATAGGAAATAATCTAATCATAGCACTTTATTATTATTATTATTATTTTAATGATCTTACCATGTAGTGACAGGCTGATGGGAGGTTTACGGCTGGTCTCTTGAGTGAAAACTTATTTAAAAACAAACAAGGATCAGAGAATCCATTGACATGGGTTGTCAGGGAAGGCCTTATTGAGGTACCTGCTCCTTGGAGGACAAGACATATATTTGAAATACAATCTGAAGTAGCACCTTTGTATGAAGGAAACTATGTGAAACAGGTCACTTGTCTGTAGAACCACAACAACAATGACCAAACTTTGTAAAATAAAGAGGAAAGAACTGCTTTTCCAAATATCTGAAGCAGTTCTACAAAGTTAATGGGAGGAAAAATAAGTAGAAATGCATATAAATGACAGAGGAGTCACTCCTGCCTTTATGTTGTCTGTGTGTCATACTGTTATTGATCATCTGTTTATGTGCAGCCTTGTAACAGTTTGGGTGGTGGTGGTGGTGGTGGTGGTAGTAGTGGTGGTAGTGGTGGTGGTGGTAGTGTTGGTGGTTGGTGTTGGTGGTAGTGGTGGTAGTGGTGGTGGTAGTGGAAATGATGGTGGTGGTGGTGGTGGTAATGATGGTGGTGGTAGTGGTGGTGGTCATGGTGGTGGTAGTGGAAATGATGGTGGTGGTGGTGGTGGTAGTGAGGGTGGTGGCAGCTGTGGTAGTGGTGGTTGTAGTGGTTATGGTGATGGCAGTGGTAGCTGTGGTGGTGGTTGTGGTAGTAGTGGTGGTGGTAGTGGTAGTGGTGGTGGTGGTTGTGTTGGTGGTTGGTGTTGGTGGTAGTGTTGGTGGTAGTGGTGGTAGTGGTGGTGGTCATGGTGGTGGTAATGGAAATGATGGTGGTGGTGGTGGTGGTATTGGTGGTGGTGGTGGTAGTTGTGGTAGTGGCGGTGGTAGTAGCAGTAGTGGTATTGGTGGTAGTGGTGGTGGTAATGGTGGTGGTATTGGTGGTAATGGTGGTGGTGGTGGTAATGGTGGTGGTGGTAGTGGTAGTAGTGGTGGTGATGGTGGTTGTGTTGGTGGTTGTGGTTGGTGGTAGTGGTGGTGGTGGTAGTGGTAGTGGATGTGGTATTGGTGGTGGTGGTGCTGGTGGTGGTGGTAGTTGTGGTAGTGGCAGTAGTGGTATTGGTGGTAATGGTGGTGGTGGTGGTGGTGGAAATGGTGGTAGTGGTGGTGGTGGTAGTTGTGGTAGTGGCAGTAGTGGTATTGGTGGTAATGGTGGTGGTGGTAATGATGGTGGTGGTAGTTGTGGTAGTGGCGGTGGTAGTAGCAGTAGTGGTATTGGTGGTAATGGTGGTGGTAATGGTGGTGGTGGTGGTGGTGGTGGTGGTAGTGGTAGTAGTGGTGGTGATGGTGGTTGTGTTGGTGGTTGTGGTTGGTGGTAGTGGTAGTGGTAGTGGATGTGGTATTGGTGGTGGTGGTGGTGGTGATGGTGGTAGTGGTGGTGGTGGTAGTGGTAGTGGATGTGGTATTGGTGGTGGTGGTGCTGGTGGTGGTGGTAGTTGTGGTAGTGGCAGTAGTGGTATTGGTGGTAATGGTGGTGGTGGTGGTGGTGGAAATGGTGGTAGTGGTGGTGGTGGTAGTTGTGGTAGTGGCAGTAGTGGTATTGGTGGTAATGGTGGTGGTGGTAATGGTGGTGGTGGAAATGGTGGTAGTGGTGGTGGTGGTAGTTGTGGTAGTGGCGGTGGTAGTAGCAGTAGTGGTATTGGTGGTAATGGTGGTGGTAATGGTGGTGGTGGTGGTGGTAATGGTGGTGGTGGTGGTGGTGGTGGTGGTAGTGGTAGTAGTGGTGGTGATGGTGGTTGTGTTGGTGGTTGTGGTTGGTGGTAGTGGTAGTGGTAGTGGATGTGGTATTGGTGGTGGTGGTGGTGGTGATGGTGGTAGTGGTAGTGGTAGTGGATGTGGATGTGGTAGTGGTGGTATTGGTGGTGGTGGTGGTGGTGGTGGTAGTGATGGTAGTGGTGGTGATGGTGCTGGTGGTGGTGGTGATGGTGCTGGTGGTGGTGGTAGTTGTGGTAGTGGCGGTGGTAGTAGCAGTAGTGGTATTGGTGGTAGTGGTGGTGGTCATGGTGGTGGTGGTGGTGGTGGTGGTGGTGGTAGTTGTGGTAGTGGCGGTGGTAGTAGCAGTAGTGGTATTGGTGGTAATGGTGGTGGTAATGGTGGCGGTGGTGGTGGTAATGGTGGCGGTGGTGGTGGTGGTGGTGTTGGTGGTGGTAGTGGTAGTAGTGGTGGTGATGGTGGTTGTGTTGGTGGTTGTGGTTGGTGGTAGTGGTGGTGGTGGTAGTGGTAGTGGATGTGGTATTGGTGGTGGTGGTGGTGGTGATGGTGGTAGTGGTAGTGGTAGTGGATGTGGATGTGGATGTGGTAGTGGTGGTAGTGGTGGTGGTGGTGGTGGTGGTAGTGATGGTAGTGGTGGTGATGGTGCTGGTGGTGGTGGTGGTAGTGGTGGTAGTGGTAGTGGTATTGGTGGTAATGGTGGTGGTATTGGTGGTAATGGTGGTGGTGGTGATGGTAATGGTGGTGGTGGTAGTGGTAGTAGTGGTGGTGATGGTGCTTGTGTTGGTGGTTGTGGTTGGTGGTAGTGGTGGTAGTGGTAGTGGTAGTGGATGTGGTATTGGTGGTGGTGGTGATGGTGCTGCTGGTGGTGGTAGTTGTGGTAGTGGCAGTAGTGGTATTGGTGGTAATGGTGGTGGTGGTGGTGGTGGTGGTGGAAATGGTGGTGGTGGTGGTGGTTTTTCATCTCCTGAAGGGCACTGCTGTTCTCTTTCTTGTCAGGGTTAGGGTGGTATTTTAAGAAGACCTGTTAGAATAAGGATTAAAGTCAGAGGTTTCTGCATATGGAAATGTTAAAGAGGATAGTGTGGCTGAATCCATGCCAAGTTAAGCACTAACAGATAGATCATTATCCTTGCAGAGTCAGAACACAATCAAAGGTGGTAGCCCAAGAGGGGCTCAGCACAGCTTAGGGGAGTTGATGGGTATGGTCGCAGCAGGAGGGTAAAAGATTAGATGAGGGAAGTGGAAGGGCTCCAGAAGTCACAGGAAGAGTGGCACATATAAGATAATTTAAAGACAGTGGTGTATATTTTGTACAATCACCAAGCAAGAGAAACATTTGTAAATCACAATACTATTTAGTACATTCACATATTCAGGTCACATTTCTATTTTTTGCAACAGTGCTGCCTTTTAATATTTATAAAACCAGAAGAAAATTTCTTTCATGGCAGGTCTTTGCAAATCACTACTTAATAATCAGATCATGATAACCACAATATTTATCTAATTAGGTCTGTGATCACTTAAATTCAAGGCAACTAATGTTAGATTAGAATTCCTAGTGTTAGACACCAGAGTAATGCCTCAAGTAAACATTTGCCCAAATTTATTATTAAACTCAATTTTAAAGATTGAAAAAGATAAAGAAAGCCTTTATAGGTAGGGTGAAGAGTATGGAAAAGAAAGAGAGGCAGAGAGAGAGAAGGAGAGAGAAATCTTCCATCTGCTTGTTCACTCCCTAAATGACAACAGCTCAGCCTGGGCCAATTTGAAGCCAAGAACCAGGAACTCCATCCAGATCTCTCACATGGGTGGCAGGGGTCCAAGTACTTGAACTATCTTCTGTTGATTTGCTAGGTGCATTAGCAGGAAACTGGATTGGAAATGCAGCAGCCAGGACTTGAACTGCCATTCCAATAGAGGATGCTGGCATGGCAAGCACTGGTTTAACCCACTGCACCACAACATTGGTCCTAAGATATATTTTTAAAAGAGACAATCTTGTTTTTTAAATGTTTATTTATTTGAAAGGCAAAGTGACAAAAAGATGGTCCCTAATAGTCCTAACAGGCTGCAACAGCCAAAGCTGGGCCAGGCTGAAGCCAGGAGGCAGCAACTCTATCCAGTTCTCCCATGTGGGTGGCACAAACTCAAATACTTGGGCCCTCATCCACTGCCTCTCAGGATCAGAAGTGGAGTTGTCAGGTCTCCAATTGGAACTGATGTGGGAAGTGGTCATCCTAAATGTCGCTGGCTTGATGTGTTACACCGTGATGCTTGTTGCCAACCAAATAAAGATTTTTAATGAAGCTTTGACAAAAACATTAATATCTGAATTCAAATCCAGAGAAAGTGTTACTAGGGGAAAATAAAGTCTGAGCTGATGTTCTGAAAATGCCCATAATAAGGGGTTGGAGACCATTGTGTAAGATCTATGGAATCTGGAAACATTGGGAAAACACTGGGAAACCTCAGCTTATATATGTGGACCTGCTGAGCCAGATAGCCCACGGGTTGCCCAGTGAGCAACCTGACTTGCATACTGCTTCAGTCTGGCTCAGTCTATAGTGAGAGTCCTTCAGCTCCACCCCAGAGTACTCTCCAATGTGTTACAGTTGTCTTTAAAGTGCTTGAATTAGAGGAAGCACTTGCACATTTATTCTTCTGACTGGAGGGAAATTTATCACCTGGATGGTTGTTAGGGGATCTCAGGGGACTAAGTTAGGTCTTTGGCTGTTGACAGGTGTTGTCACTGAGTGCTTCCAATTCATGTTTTCACTATAGTGGCCAGCTCACTCAGAGCCTCCTGTTAGTGCACCTATGTACTCATTCTGGCCAAAGACCCCTGTCCCACCACGGGCTGTCTCAGAGCCATCCCAGCAAGGATCGATGAGGGCCTTACATACATTCTTCAAAGAAAGTACTAGTGTTTCACAGATTTAGCAGGTAGGAGCAGAAATTTCTGCCCATTAAGGAACCAGGAAGAGGGCCTTATGCACAAAATGCAATCTCAGATGTGCAATGGCTTCCAGAACTCTCATTCTGCACAAGGAGGTATAGCAACTCTGATTCCCCTGAGTCTCAAGCTACAGCAGTCTTGCATCTTTATTCACAAGGAGCTGGGGTTCATACTTAATATCCTGAACTCTGGATAGTCAAATATCAATCTTCTCTTTCAAATTCTTGTGGGCATTTTGTCCCACAGGGACATGAAGTCCCCTTCTATATGTTTTTTGCAAAGTGCATGATTTGCCTATTCATAAAAATAGAGAGCAGTACACATATCAGGCTCTGTTGGGCTATAACCGGCACAACATTCATCCCAGACAGCCAGTTACTGCTGGATACCTTGGCCTACCTACCCTACACAAAACTGCTCAAGTTTAACTTACCACCCTACCTTGTCAGCCCAGGTTGCACCAAAGCAATGGTGTATGGGTTCCCTGGAATTCCCCAGCCATTTCCATATGGGGGAAGACCAAGCCAGAATTGGTGTAAAATCTGGTGGATGGGGGCAAGTACTTTCCTTAAAGGAAAAACTCTAAAGAATTTTGCATGGTGTTAATGGCTTCTATACTTGTATCATATTATATTTAACCTTTAGATAAGAACAATTACTCTGTAGTAGATATCTCTTTATGATTGCACATTGATTTCCACTTGGAAATGGAACACTACATAGCAAGAAAATTATTCATACAAAGATTACCTGATTCATAAATATTCTTCTATTAGAATTCATTTTCTCTATATAAAGAGAATATTATATTATCTTGGAGTTAGAGTCTTCTTCTAAATATATTTTAAATTTATTTATTTATTTTGAATAAAAAAAATGGATAAAGAGAATGCATCCAAATTGCCCGAGGTTTCTGGATGGATATCTACTGCATAATTTGGCAGACTTTTGAAGAGAGCTTTTAGGAAAATCTAATTTTTAGCAAAGTGATTCTCAATAATTTTAACAACTCATTAATATATTTGCTCAAAAATAATCAATACCATCATTTAGAGTTAATTAAGCACAAGACATTCTGTTTTTATCAATGTTATTTCATTTCATCCACATTGCCCTATGAAGACCTTCACTTCATGAAAAACATATTGCTGCAAACAGTCAGTCTGTTTGATGAGCTATTTCACATGTTCTTTCTGCCTGGTACATGCTACCTGGCCAAAATCACATGTCAAGGCTCAGATCATGTCTCACCTCCCATGGTGGCCTCTCCTTTTCACTCCCACCACAGAAGAGGAAGACAGCTCATCTTGGTGGGGCTTTCTTTGGTTTTTAGAGTGATGCATCTACCTGTATGGCACCCAACAGGACTGAGGAGGAGAGTCCTGCTTTATCATTTGATACATATCACCCAGGGAGTATACATAAAAAGAAGAATCTCCCATAGATTTTCAAGCAAACACACACACACACGCACACACACAAACACACACACACATTTACTCACTGTTCCTGATATTTTTAAAAAAGGAAAAATAGGGGGGCCAGCACTGTGGTGCTGTGGATTAAAGCCCTGGCCCACAAGGCCAGCATCCCAAATAGGAGCCAGTTGGAGTCCTGGCTTTTCCACTTTTGATCCAGCTCTCTGCTTTCCCAGCCTGGTAAAGCAGTAGAAAATGGCTAAAATCCGTGGGCTCCTGCACTCATGTGGGAGGCCCAGAAGAAGCTCCTGGCTCCTGGCTTTGGATCAGTTCAGCTCTGGCCATTGCAATCATTTGAGGAGTAAGGCAGCGGATGGAAGATCTTTCTCTCTATCTCTGGCTCTACCTTTCTCTGTAACTTTGTCTTTCAAATGAATAAAATAAATCTTAAAGAAATGGAAAAATAATCTTCATTTGAAAGAGAAATTAATGGAATATCTTTTTTTTTTAATTTCATGATTGATGAATAGAGCATTCTAGTCTAATGACATCACAGTTTAAAAATATAGTAGCTAGTCAAGATACATACTGCAAGTCAAGTAAGCATCAAACGGAGTGAACATGACTTCCAATATAAGTAGAAGATATGGTACCTGACAGTGGATACCATGTTCTCCATTAGCTAAGTGTTCTGTGTGGGGCTCAGCTGGATAAATGTCCTGGATCTCAGTAGTTTTCCCAGGAACTGCTTGTAACTCACCATCCCAAAGAGGCAGCATTGTCCTCATCTCCCTTGCATTCATTCTCCTTTGGCTTCTGCCCATCCTTGCCCACCCTTTGTTGTGGTGCTAACTTAACAATTTGTATTAAATCCATTAACACATTTACTTCCAGGAGAAAACTATAGCTCACAGAACAGCTTCCTTTCTGTTTCATTTTCCAAACCCTGATAAACAGCTTGGCCTTCTGATACACACAGAATGATGGTATTTTTTCAAATTGGCCTCTTACATGTCTTTACATCCACATGTTCTTCATCTCTAAGCAAGCTAAGGAATGATGCTACCTATTCCCTCTCAATTTCTCCTCAATGATCAGAAACTAGTCCTTGCACAACACTCCATAATATGCCAAATACTTTGCTTTTCAATTTCCCTAACCCTCATCTATTAATTTCTGATTAAGCAAATCCAAAATAAATAAACAAGCAGAAACAATAAAAAAGCCTTAAATGTGAGATTGAGAAAAGTTCTATTTACTGATGAAACTTTAATTTGGGGTTCTTTTGCCTATAGAATTTTCTACTATGATGTTTAAGAATATATCCTTCAAATATCATTATTACTAATTAATAGCTGTTTTTAAAAACTGGTATTAAAGAGTAAATATAAAAATGGACAATGGCCAAATCAAATATACAAATAGAATTCTGAGCCACAAACTGCTGCAACGAGTGCAGGGAACCAAAATACAAACTCTGCAACAGTTGGCACCAGATATTCTCACAACTTGGTCAGTAACTTCCAGATTGCTTACTTTTACCTCTGCTTTCATCTTAACAAGTCAAAGGCACGTATGAGCCCCTGATCAATACTACAGAATGCTCAGCTTCTAGTTAGCTGTCTCTACGTCCGCATGAAAATAACTTCCAATCAGAGCATCTTTGATGCTTCCTTTTCGTCCCTTTACCTACGCGCTTAAAAGAGATAGATAGATAGAGAGAGCAAGTTTGAGATCTTCCCTGCACTGGTTAACTCCTCGAATAGCTACAACAGTTAGTTCAGCACCTTGGCAAAGTCAGAAGCCATCCAGGTCTCCCACATGGGTAGCAAGGGTCCAACAGTTGGGTCATCTTTTGCTGCTCTCCCAGGCATATTAGCAAGAATCTGGATTGGAAGCAAAGCAGTCAGAACTCACATCAGCACTTTGATATGGGAAGCCCACGTCAGAAATGACACCTTAACTTGCTATTTCATGATGCTGGGCCTCCAGCCTACTTCTAAGTCTTTGACAAATGCAACTCACGGTGTCTGGCCTCTTGATCATAGTAAGTTAAAAGATTGCATTCGCTTTTTTCTTTTGAGTGTTATTTATTTTCACATTTTCAAAGATGGTAGCATTAAGCTGTCTTCTTTCTTGTACTTGAATGGAAAACATGCACCTTGTTGCTTATCAAGTGTTGATTCATCTAGTAATTATAATAAGAGAGTTGTATTACTAATGTTCCTTATCACTAAATACAGAAAATGGGGAGTTGATGTGATTGGCTATTGAAGCCTGCCATCCCAGGCAGAGTTGAAAATGTGATGGCTCATAATAATTTATGGCGACTCTCACAGTCCTACTTCTCCTTAGATTCATGCAGCTGCAACATCTCTAATTTCTTAATGGATGTTGAGAAGAAATAGGAATTTAGACACAAATAAACAGTTTAAAGTGCCTCAATTTATTCATTGATTCTTTCAATTAATATTTACAACCTAACCAATATTTGTGTGCCAAGCTCTCTGAGAGACATGTAATATTGCTCATTTTTAATTATTGAGGAATAATCTGATAGTTATCCAACAGCAAATTACTCCAAATTAAATATTTTTTTACCCAGGCATTTTTGTGTTGAGACTCCAGACTCCTTAGCAAATGCTTGCCTCAAATGCATTGCTGTGAATCCTATTCAGTCAAATCAAGATCGAACACTTGCTAACTCTTAGTTTCAACTGAATAGAGAGAAAGTTAAGCATTGGTTCATAAATACATTGGATTCTTAGAAGATCTTGGTCCTTATTGGGAATTATTAGCAATAAATTGAATCCTTTTATAGCACATGAGATGTTGGATTCAATTTTTTTAACCAAAGTAATATGAGCAAATTTTAATTTCTATGTAAATTAGCACTCACTCAAGTCAGACCTAACTGAGTTGTCCTTAGTTAGCCAATAATTTGGTAAGATACAGCCTGTCTTAACCGCAAATACCTAAAGATTTTAAAAATGATGATGCTAACCCCAAAGCAATCAAGCAAATGTCACAGTATGGTAGAGACATCTGCTTGCTTCCCATTAACCTCTTCCTTTTCCTTCTCTGCAAGAGAACCCCAGAAAATCCGTTCAGCCAAAGGAACAGAATTTTCAAGCCACCTTCTCAATTTGGTGGAGCCACAAGTGTGAGTGTTAGCTAAAAAGATTTCATGCTGTGTGTTGAACGTCTGTGATTCATTCTCACACCCTTCCTCATTCCTCCTGCCTCACAAGCTGGTGCAGCAGTTAGTCCAGGCAAGCTCCGCGACTCTTGTGACGGAAAGCAGCACTCAAGACAGAGCCGAGCTAGGAAGGAGGAGCCTGGCTCCTGCACAATTTCATGGAGCTGTCATATTAGTTCTTGACTATATTCAGACTCCCTCTGGATGGTTAAGTCACTAATACTTGGTCTGTGTTGCTATTCCTCAAATTCCATTCTTAACTGATAAATAGAGTCACTACTAGCAATATTGAATCTAATTTCAGCTCTTCTCAAAAGTAGACTTTTTGTGAGGAAAAAATAAAAAGGAAAAATACAAAATCTCTTGTCATTCATTTAAGGAGAAGAGGTACACCAAGCCAAGAAATCTCGCTTGCATGGCTTAATCAACTTGGACTATTAACCAGGTAATGCAATAGTGACTAATATGTATCAAGAAACAAACAGTGCATGAAAGAGAACATTTCAATGGAAAGTGAGGTATTTGGATACAGTATCCAAACATGCTTAACTGTAACACGTTCCTGTCACCAAATATCTAGTTTGCACATTAAATCAGAGAATGTGATGAAGATCATAGAGTGCTATCTGTCACAGAAGGATGTATGACATTCACAGTCACCTTATTGCTATAAATCAGTTTCTACTTTACACAACATTTCTGGAAAAGTGTCAGCAAATATCAAACTTGATCAATTAAGGTGGTGGGAAGACAGGAGAAAACAAAAGAGACAATGCTGGCACTCTCATTCTGTAGTAGAGACTGAGGTTTCCAACTCACACTGACATAAAGGTCTCATGATAAATGACCCATTGTGAATTCAGGTATTGTAGAATACATGTAAAATTCTTGATCTGGAAAAGACTTTCAAAAACACAATTCATATTCACCTCTTCAAGAAGAGTTAATCCAATTCCTTAGCGTGTGTTAAATCCGTCATTTTCACATTGGTTCCTGCCAATGCTTGGGATATGTAGAGTTACCTAAGGCATTGCCTGGGAGAGGGCTTGACAAAGGGACATGAAGTTGATGGAGATGAGAGGGTTTAGCGTTGACCCAGTTCAGTAAAAACAAATGGTTTTATCACAAATCCACATAAAATTTTACCTGATGAACAATTTCAGGACTTAAAATAAAGGAATAAATAGCAAATACCACTATGTTGGAAAAAGCGTTATATAAACATATTAACTAACCATGTTCAGTGCAGCATTGAAATCAACATTTTACAAATTATTATCACAATAATAAAAATATAAATAAATGAAGTCTTCATGAAAGTCATTCACCAGATCCATTCTTGGATGACAAAATTTTTAAATATCAGCCTTTATTTAAAAATAAATATGGGCCAGCACTGTGGCTCAACAGGCTAATCCTCCGCCTTGTGGCGCCGGGACACCAAGTTCTAGTCCCAGTTGGGGCACCGGATTCTGTCCCGGTTGCCCCTCTTCCAGGCCAGCCCTCTGCTGTGGCCCGGGAGTGCAGTGGAGGATGGCCCAAGTGCTTGGGCCCTGCACCCTATGGGAGACCATGAAAAGCACCTGGCTCCTGTCTTTGGATCAGCGCAGTGTGCCGGCCACAGCATGCTGGCCTTGGCGGCCATTGGAGGGTGAACCAATGGCAAAGGAAGAGCTTTCTCTCTGTCTCTCTCTCTCTCTCACTGTCCACTCTGCCTGTCAAAAATAAAAAAAAAATGTAGTACCTAAGCTTAGATTAATATTAATGCATTTAAATAGATGTGTTATTGCTCTTTGCTGACATAATTCAGTCACAATTCCTTTTTTAAAAAAATATTAAGGATAGTGTCAAGAATATTAGATAAGATTTATTTAGATAATACAAAATAAAAAATTTAATTGTTCCAGTGAATGTTTTAAGAAACAGTATGAGATTGTTTGTAAACATATTAGCTAATTGCGAGATAAGTTCCCCAAACCATATAACTCATCACAAAAAGAAATGATCACATGCAGAATTCATTCACCACGCTTCCTAGTCAAGTAGCCATGGATCCTGCCTTCTGTATCTCATCTTCCCAGCCCCTGGCACTGGGAACCTGCATCTTCATCAGGAGCTACGAGCAGGTGTGTGCAGTGGCATTGCTCTTTGGTCAAAGGGCTCAGCCTGAGGCTTTCATTGTCTTGCTGGCCATAATATGAAGTGTGACTAATTCACCTTTTAAAAAAAATGTAGGCTGATCTTATGCATAATAAAATGTAGAGGGCTTAGAAAGAAAGTCAACATGACAATTCAATATTAGAGCAAGTGGGAGACCCCAGCGGGTTTGTGTGGGTTGCCATTCTGAAGTCTAAATTTTAGGAAAATTATTAAGTAATTGATAGCACTAATTCAATAGTCATTTTCATAAGGTTCCAAGGCATCAGTGTTAAATGGCTGAATTCAACATTGACTGCATAACCAACCATTATTGGTATTATAATAACGACATGATAATTTATCACAATACAATTAGCTGTAAGTCCAAGCATAAAAATTAGTACTACTTTATACTGTTAAAAGATCTTAGATAACTGCTGTGGAAGCTTGAAGAAATGAGCATGCTTACATAAGAGCAATTATGAATGACTGTCCACTATCATTTACTTTCTAAGATAACTGAGAAACCTTTTTCTGAAAACCCCTAGAAATCATTATATTCAAGCAGATAGAGTAATTTTTCATCCTTTAGACTCAAGTGCATATCTATTAATAAGTTAGGTAAAACTTTTAGGAATAAGACACATGCTTACCGAACAACGTCATGATCCTTGAATATGAGAGAAAGAAGTATTTAAAATTATTCTACCAAACTCAGGCATATTTCTGTGGTTAGAAATACGCAAAGCAGGGCACCAATTGGCAAACTAGATAAAATGCCGTGGGGACACTCACATCTCATATCATGGGTTTCAGTTCTGGCTCCACTTTGGCTTCCAGCTTCCTGCTAATGGACACCTTGGGAGGCAGCAGGTGATGTCACAAGTATATGGGTCCCTGCCACTCATATGAAAGATCCTGAATGAATGCCAGGCCCCTGGCTTTGGCATGTCCCAGCCCCAGCGGCTGCAGGCATTTGGGGAGTAAACTAAAAATCAGAGACCTCTTTGTCTTTGTCTGTCTGTCTCTGTCTCTCTGCATTTTAAATAAATTAATAAAATTAAAATATGGGAATATTTAGGTGTACAAAGCCAGTCATTGCAAAGGTCATACTAAACTTGATAGAATACTTTTATTACTATTACTACTAAGATTATGCTCATTTTTAAAGAATCAACATTTATCAAATATTCCCCTAAATTCAAACTTTTGATTTTGTTTTATCTATTGAAATGCTAATGATTATGTGGTATGTGAAAAAATTTGAAGGATTTCTAACCCCTCCAGGTTGGTGCAGTGTAGTATTGATGCTGACTTCCTTTGGAAATTCAGATGAATTAAATTCATATTGGAGTACTTCAAAAAGTTCATGGGGAACAGAATAAAAGATAAGCTAATTTTGGCATAAGAAATGCTTTCAAATCCAAGCATAGTTTTTCTGTATTATAAACACTATTCATCTTTTTGAAGATACCTCACATGCAAAAATTTTAAGTTTTTTTGTGCCACAATAAATATATATTTTAATTCTATTGTCTAGGAACTTTTTGAAGTTCAGCAGCTATGAGTTCTGAGGAACTTTACTTTGCCTTGTCTTGGGAAATAAACCTGAAAGTGATTAAAATATTCAACATGGCCAACTCATTTGTAAACAAGAGAATTAGGATGCATGCAGAATAATTATTTAATCAGTGATCTGTCTAACAGAGTTTGGGGCTATAATTTGTACTATTCTCCTTCTTATTGTTCTCATATTACATATCAGGATGGAAGATGAGGTCACATAATTCAATAAAATTCTCACTCAAATCTGTGGAATTTCATATCTTTCCATGTGAAGAAATACAAGAAATGCCACATCAACTTATAACAGCTTGGTGTGGTGATTATTTTGAACTATGGCCTCTGGGAGCAGATTCAAGCCAATTTTTCCTCTGAGCTCCCCTTATCTGCCTAAGGACAGATTCTTTAAAAATAACTCAATTTTCATAGACTCCCTCCCTGTGAATCTCATCAGCCTGGCAAGAGCAACTCAGATCCCAGCAGAATGGCTGGATGTGGACAACATGCTGGATGCTATGTCACAGGCCATCGTCTATTATTAGAGTCTATTCCCCTGTTCCCAAACCATTTGTCTCTCCTAACTTGCTTACACCCCATCCTCTCTATCCTACAAATTGAGCATATAAGCTTCCAGACCTCATTGGGTTTGGGAAAATCCATGTTTCTTTTATGTGATTCTCCTATGCATGTAATGCATTTGTATACCTTTTCTCTTGTTAATCTGTCTTTTTATATATATATATATTTTTTTGTTCTTCTATTTTTATTTGAAAGGCAGAGTTACAGGGAGTGAGAGGAGAGACAGAGAGATCTTCCAGCTGCTGGTTCACTCCCCAAATGGCCACAACAGCCAGGGCTGGGCCAGGCAGAAGCCAGAAGCCAGGAGCTTCACACAGGTCTCCCACATAGGTGCAGGGGCCCAAGGACTTGGGCCATCTTCTGCTGCTTTCGCAGGTGCATTTATCAGGGAGCTGGATTGGTAGCAGCAGCCAAGACATGAACCAGCACCCATATGGGATGCTGCCATGGCAGGTGACAGTTTGATTCATTATGCCCTACCACTGGCCCCCTCTTGTTAATCTGTCTTATATCGACTTAATTCATAGTCCAATGGAAACCTGGCAGGGTGCTCCCCTCCACATGTCCTCCCACACTGGCTCCCTAACATGAAATAGCAAGTATGAGGATGGACTCTTGCTCTCCCAAGTCACCAATTCAGGCAGTGTTGAGAGGGAAGCAGGGCAGAGAGCCCAGCAAACAGGTCGATCTTAGCTCTTCCTACTGGACGTACAGACCTACGGTTAGACAACGTGGTCTCTCCCAACAACTTGATCAGTTTGAACACATCAAACAGCTACAACTTGTGCTATTGCTTTTTACGAAGCATAAATTCCAGCGTCTCTGATGTCTGATTCCTCACATAGCTGATAAGGAGCCAAAATGAAGGGAAAAAAAGGAGTGGCAATCTGCCATCATTGCATCCACTGAACACAGTGTTTCATGACAATTGTTTCACATTAGGTCCAGTAGGAAGGACAAAATGTTTCATCTTACAAATGCCAAATCAACACAAGGTCTGAAGCACTTCCTCTCCCAACCTTCTCCCTCCTTCCTTTCTCTGGGAGACAGCAAAAAATGTTCACTAGGACCAAGGTCAGTCTAAGCATAATAGGTATAAACACAACTAAATACATATACACACCTATAATTCACTTTACACCTCAGTGGAATCTTTCAAATTAGGTACTATCGTTCATCTTATTTTGTAGGTGAAGAATAAGCCTGCTTGGCTATAAAACCAAAAAATGGAGTATGTCATTCTAAGTCCCTAGGAACAGTCCTATAAGTCAAGTGGGCAATGATGTCTCGCACGGCTAATTATCGTATCAAAGTTTTATGTTGTCTATGCAGCTGGTATAAAATAACTTGTTAGCTGATTTAAAACTATACATTTAAATGTACTCAGTATATTAATTGGTGTTTATTCTGTGGCACAATTTGCCTCTTATACCTAAGGAAAATTTTGCCAACCTACCACTGTTTCTATTAATTTGAGTCACTGGAGCATTTTTTCTTTGCATTTTTTGGACACAGCAAGGTCCATCTACCTGACTATACAGCAGTTGCTGTTACTGGCCACAGGCTTCAAGGTCCAGCTTAGCCCATTATCAAACAGCATCATAACCCTGGAAGTCCAGGGCTGGACACATTTCAATCGTCTTAGAAAATGTGAAGGATTGGGGCTGGCGCTGAGGTTCAGCAGGTTAAAGTCCTGGCCTGAAGCACTGGCATCCCATATGGGCGCCGGTTCTAGTCCCAGCTGCTCCTCTTCCAGTCCAGCTCTCTGCTGTGGCCCAGGAAGGCAGTGGAGGATGGCCCAAGTGCTTGGGCTTCTGCACCTGCATGGGAGACCAGGAGGAAGCACCTGGCTCCTGGCTTCGGATTGGTGTGGCTCTGGCCATTGCAGCCATTTGGAGAGTGAACCAACGGAAGGAAGACCTTTCTCTCTATCTCACTGTCTGTAACTCTGCCTGTCAAATAAATAAATAAAAATCTTAAAAAAGAGAAAATGTGAAGGATTACTTCCAAGTTGTTCTTGTTTGCAACAACTGTATAAATAATTTTTTTAAAAAAATCCATTTGCAGTTATATATCTGATTTCTTTAAATCCTTTTGGTTTCAGGTCTTCATTCATTCAAATGTGCTGAAACTTCTAGAGCTTTAGGATTTTATTTAAGTAACACATCCCTTAACTTCCGTTCCAGAGAAAGGATAAACATGTACAAAGCAGGCTTTTACCCCTTACTGCACTTCTAGGCATCACTCTGTCTTGAATCTTCGTCATTTACAAAGAATTTATGAAGTGAAATGGAAGTGAGGGATTCTGATTATGTGTAAAGAATCTCATATCTGCTTTCATAGCCTCCCTTTCCACTTCTGAGGCTATTGATGAAAACAGCAGCTAGACACTTTGAGATTGACTGACGGCCTTAATGCAGCTCTCTGAGAAATCAGAAGTGTAGTAGTAGGAATTAGTAACATTTCTCTTGAGGGCTTCCAGGCACAGTAGACGTGTTTCATACTGTGAAAATACAAGGGAGTTACAACAAAAGCAACATTAAATGAGATTTTCACAATGGGATCAGGAGACCATTAGGAAGCAGGACTTACGCATGTTGCCAGCTGCTCCCTATAATTGAACTTTGGTTACCTACACCTTTGACCTGGACTGTCTGTGACCACAGGCTCAAGATGCATATCATCAGGTGTTAAGACTCTCACTCTTTGTGCATTTCTGTCCTGATCACACATCCTTTTCTTCACGTTTCTTTGTTATGTAGCTCCTGTTCCTCCTCCACATCCAAGAGCCTGTATAAGCTCCCACTTCTCATGCCCTCGTTGGGTCTGCCTGAACTACCGTCTCCTGGCATGCGACTCCTAAGAACTCAGACAAAATTCTTTTATCTTTTGCGCTTTCTGAGTTTGAATTAATCAAAAATATTCAAGTCTTCTGCATCTGTACTATGGTCTGATAGGGTTCAGGACATGCCACTCCAAACAGACTGTAGAAAACCAAACATAATACACCAAAATATGCCTCTTTCTTGTAAGTGTAATTTTGAGAAACTGCAGACATAGGAAAAGTGCTGAAAAGTGATCCTTTTAAAGAGACATGTACATTAAAGAAAGGAATCTCTGAAAGGGGTCTCTCTCTCTCTCTCTCTGCACCTGCTCATAACATCCTGGTTTGTTTTATTTACTTATTTATTTGTTTGTTAGAGTGTGATACAAGAGGCTCCATTTTGCTTCTGACAACTTTTAAACCAATAAAATCAGGGGGCATCAGTAGTCTATACATTTTCTTATACTTTTTCCAATTTAAACACATCAAATGGACTGATTAATTTTCATCAAGAGTAATATGAGGGACTCAAGAACCGCATGCATTTATAAGTTAACATTAAATTCAGTGTGTCTCTTGAAATGACTAACCAGTTTGCAGAAAGAGAGGAAGGCTGCTAATTACCATTCGAAACACAGTGTATAAAGAGGGCAGGTATGAGGCACAGCAGGTTAAGCCGTTGCTTGGGCTTCCTGAATCTCATACTGGAAGTGCCTCTATGAGTCCAAGCATCCCAGCTTCCAATCCAACATCCTGATAATGCAGCCTGGGAAGTAGCAGATACTGGCTCAGGTGCTTGGGCTCTTGCCACTTCTGTGAGAGAGACTCGGGTAGAGTCCTGGGCTCCTGTCTTCAGCCTGGCTCAGTCCTTGCTGTTGTGGGTATTTGAGGGGTGTAGGGACCAGCATTTGGAAGATCTCTGTCTGCCTTTCAAGTAAATGAAAGGAAATAATGAAACACTTTAAATGCAGTGTATATAAAACACTTAGAGTAGTGGTGAATCATGGCCAGCAGAGGATTGCCAGACTTCAGTATGGAGGAGTAACTAGGTGTGAATTAACTGAGTTTTTTGAATTTCAGTAAAAATCAATAAGTAAATAACATTTTTAACCTTGAAAATACAATAACCTAACACATACAAACTCCTACAGTTCAATGAGAAGATTGAGTTATATTAGGGCTGAAGCTACTGCCTGGCTCACCTTCCATCAGTGGTAATGACATCACTAGCCTTTGAGCTCAGCTGTCTCTGCCATTCCTCCTCCTC
This sequence comes from Sylvilagus floridanus, assembly GCA_949820135.1. Classification (NCBI taxonomy): domain Eukaryota; kingdom Metazoa; phylum Chordata; class Mammalia; order Lagomorpha; family Leporidae; genus Sylvilagus; species Sylvilagus floridanus. The sequence goes on along the minus strand of OX463239.1, from coordinate 15,437,322 downwards.
ACAAGGGCATTTTAAACCCTGTGCCTCATTTGCTTGCATAGAGAAGTAATTTGACAAAAGTTACAGCCCAATTTGTGACCTCTGGGTTCCCCTGTGGAAAACAAGCACAGCTCCAGTGCATTTTGGAAGTGCATGAGAGAAGGCAGATTAATTGCCTTTCATCTCATTCTAATTGTTTGCTGCTAAACATTCCTTTTATCTTTCCATATCAAGAGAAGAGATGGTCAAAAATGCCACTAGCAAATACATGAATGTTCCTCATGCTATCTAAAATACTATCTCCCACAGAGTGGGAGATGATTTGACCAGAATATGAACTCTCATATTCAGTGAGTCAATGCCCTGAAATACACGTAAAATTAGATGACCTTTCAGATGTCATTCTCAAAAGTCAAATAGGAGAAGAAAAAATACAGGAGGGCAGGAGGGATACTGGTAGAGAGGGAGGGTTCTGGGAAAGAATTAACCCTCAGTCTTATCTAACCTTATGCAAAGGTTTATTTTGAACCGTAACTTGTTAGCCTTGGAGAAGAGAAATTTTATCAACAAAAATCCTAAATACTATTAAACAGTCCTCTGTCTGAAGCACCACACCATTCAAAAAAATCATTAAATAAAAAACAGAGGGGAATAAACATAAAGGCAAGATGCAGCCAAAAGTAAATTGCTGATACATACCCATCTTGCTTCTTCGCATCAACCTCCTGGTCTACAGAGTACTATAGGAATTATTATGAATGAATTTTGAAAATTTGTATCCCAAGTGTATTCCATCACAAAGATAATTCTCAAAATAGGATGCTTTGCATCTTCTCACTGCATAGGAAATTCCTAAAATCCTATGTTCCTATTTGCACATAATTACATTAATGGAAGATCAAGTTTCTTACAAAATTAAAACCCTTCTTGCTGGTAAATCTCTCACAGTTACTTAAGGAGTTAATGGACTCCCCAGCGGAAAAAACACAAAGCACACCTTTCAGGCTATCACAGGTGATGGGATTCAGGCTAGGCAAACATGAATTATGGCATCTTGGCATTTGAAAAAAGAGCAGAAGCAGGAAAGTCCATCTCCCTTTTCCCCTTTCTCCCTGATACAAGTCATAAGACGCTCATGTGAGAGGCGCCCTCCTTATACCTGGAAGGAAGGTACACCTTTGTTTCTGCAGACACAGATGAATAACTGAGACTCTGGACAAACAGTCTTTGTTAAATCCCACCAGTTAGTCACCACTAGGTCACACCCCATTTGTCTAATCATACATCTCCATAATCATCTACTTTGTCAAATCTAAAGCAAAAAAAAAAAAATACATAGCTCTACCCTGTTTGTTTGGGTCCTCATTTCCTTATGAAAGCTCCTAGGTCATGCAAAACTTATTAGATGGATTTGTATGCTTTTCTCTAGTTAATTTGTTTTTTTATTATTATTAGGGGCCTCAACTGTAAGTCTAGTGATGGGTAAAGAAAGAGATCACTCTTCTCTCCCACACAGAGGACAAAGTCTCTCTCCTTGACTAAATTCTAGCCAGGCTCCTCTGTGTCCTCTTCTCAACTAACCTTCTACGTTGACCCTTAGAGCTCATCCTACCTTAAAGAGTCCACCTAAACCAATTTCAGTATAACAAGTAAGCCAAGTCAGTTTTACAAGAATCCCCTAATCTTGGTATCTCATCTTCCCTGATATCTAACAAGTTCCTTAGCCTATCTGCAAGAAGGATCCCCCTGCCCTTGACATCCTGTCTTAGCAATTTCCATCCACTAAGCCCCCAACTCTGCTTACTGGCTATAAATCCATAGCTGTCTTTACTGCATTTGGAGTTGAACACCATATGCTTCCCCTACTGCAGTTCCCCAAATGCAGTCTTTCTTAATCTTCGAACAAGCACCCAAATAACTTTTTCTTTAGCTGGCAGTTTTTACTGGTCACTGACTCATTCCTCACCCACATTTTGTAGTGGGCTGGAATCCCTGGGGTGGCTTGAGATTTTTCTCTGTGTGACCTTCACTATCTGAAAACTTAGACCAGACTCCTCACATGGTACAGTACTTAAAATGACAAGGTCCCATGAGCCACAGGTATCAAGGCTCGGTCATGTTTGCTTATGACCCCTGTGACCCAAAGGACCACATGACAAAGCCTAGAATGAATGCAGGAGGGGCTACACAGACCATGGAGATCATAGGAATGATCCCAGGGGCCATGAGGTTCACAATCAACCACAGCAAGTGCACACACAGCATTTTGCACAACCAAGTAGACATTTAACTTGTGTTCCATCCAAAACTCACAAACAAGTTGGACAGCACACCTCCACTGAGACACAGAAGCTTGGGCCCTAAGACAAATAGGTCTAAACTCATTGAATGATTATGTCCCAGTGCTTCCTTCACCATTGTGTGATTTGGAATCCACATCATCTACCTTGCAGAGGAGTTAACCCATAAGGACATAAATAAAGTGCCACGCCGGCATAAACTGTGGCAGATAGAAAAGCAAAGTTGAGGGGAATATCACTTCAACACCTTAATACTTGCATTTACAGTTTTTCACGGGGAAACATGTCCAAGCAGCAGCATGTGTAGGTTATACATGACTGTGTCACAATTTTATCACCTCCAGAAAGGGTACATTTCACTTTGTTGACTGACAGAAGATGGGTAGCTGTGGGCCACACACTATCTGTGATCTAAGTCCATTTATATTCTAGCAGCTGTGAATTTTCCACAAGACTGGAGAGGCGTGAGGTTCTGGTCTCTTCCTAGAGCCTGAAGGATCCTTGCAATATGTCCACTAAGTGACCCGCCTTAGTTTTTTTTTTTTTTTTTTTTTTGAGGAGAGCCTAAATTTCAGATGTGGTGTTGGAGCTCAGGAAACACCACCCCAAAATAGAACAGTAGGATATAAGAATGTGCACCCCAAAATATATTTCCTTGGCATATTTTGAGCTGATTATTTTGAGCAACTGAAGACATAGGAATAGCTCAGAAAAGCTGTTCTTTTGTAAAATAAATTTACATTCCTTAAAAAATATCCACATGGTCAAGTATCCATATGTAGAAGATGGTTGCACTGAGGTAAATTTTGTTACACAAGAGACTTTATCTGCATAGAAAAACACCCTTTGTTCACCATTCATTGACTCCCCTACCCTCCTATGACTAGTCACCCCTTATTCCATATACCTCAAATTGCTATTCCTTTATGTAGCTCAGGATGTCATATATGAACTTCAATCATCTAGTACTCCTTTGAGTCATATTTGTGGGATCCCATGTGTATGCACATAATTAAACTGGTTTTAGACTGTTAATCTATCTTCTGTCAGTTTATTCGATATACTCATTAACTCATTATCAAACCTTCAGAGGGCAGAGGAAGTTGTTTTTTTTTTTTCCTTTATAGTTGTCTGCCTGCCATAGCCTGCATCCCACCCTGAGTCTGGGCTATGTCTTTTGGCCCAGGGGAGAGTGGAAGTTATTCACGACAAATGTGAGCCTTGTGGGAGTGAAACCCTGGGGAAAGTCACAGAGTGACACAAAGGAGGTTCATCTAGGGGTTTTGATTGCCACCACATTTCCCACCTAAGCCCAGTGGGAGTGCTTACCTGGTAGACATATAACCGAGCAGAATGTAGATGCAGGAATTGAAGAGACTGTCTTTGAAAAGAAAAAAAAAAATACGCTCCATGCCATTTTACCAAAGAAGAACAAGCTGCCTATTCTCTCCTTAACTTTATACCTTGATCCGATTCATGTGGAATTGGTGGAGACCTCCTCTCTGCTATGTCCCTTTGCCACAAAAAATTCACTATGTCCATATAAGAAAGAAAACACTTTTCTCCAAGCTCAGTGAAAGGAAAAACAAAATTTTCACCCACACCCTCAGCTTCCCACATACCAGTTTGAAGAAACAAGGCTAAACTGAACTATGGTGTATAGGGATAAGTACCTAATCTCACAAATACATTGAGTCATGTGGAGTAAATGCCAGAATAACCGAGAGGTAACTCAGTAACCGCCCCCACTTACTAAGACTACCTGAAGATTTGCTGGGCTGTGGTGGGTGACCTGTGACGGGCCGTCTGTCTAAGTGCATGACCCTCAAGGGTAAACAGATCATCTAGGGTGAAAGTATAAGGAATATTGGGGCTTAGAAAACCATACCCCAAAATAAGGTGCTTTGGCACCTTTGAACTAAAGGGCACTGGAGAGCCTCAGAAGCAGCCACAGAACTAAGGTCTCTCTGACCTTCTCCTCCTCCTAGCTCTCCCTGCTCATTCTCCCCCAAAGCAAGTCTTGGAATCCAGAATTCCACTTCCACGAGGCAGGACACAGAAAGCAGAACCTCTTTCCAAAGAGCAAACAATGAAGCCCAAGATTATTACTCAAACCTTCTTCTGCCTTTCTGTGTAAGAGCTGGTCCAGGGGCCAGCACTATGGTGTAGCAGGTAAAGCCACCACCCGCAGTATCGGCATTCCATATGGGTGCTGGTTTGAGTCCCGGCTGCTCTACTTCCAATCCAGCTCTCTGCTATGGCCTGGGAAAGCAGTAGAAGATGGCCCAAGTGCTTGAGCCCCTGAACCCACGCGGGAGACCTGGGGGAAGCTCCTGGCTCCTGGCTTCAGAATGGCACAGCTCTGGCTGTTGCAGCCAATTGGGTAGTGAACCAGCAGATGGAAGACATCTCTCTCTCTCTCTCTCTCTTTCTCTCTCTCTCTTTCTGCTTCGCCTTCTCTCTCTGTGTAACTCTTTCAAATAAATAAAATAAATCTTCAAAAAGAGCTGGTCCAAGATATTCTCTGACTTACCTTGTCAGATAGTAAATCATAAAACCCTCATTCCAGAGGAGACTTCCCCAACCCTGGGAGGAAGGAATGCCACACTGAGAGGCCAGGAAGAATATGGACAGGCCTTGCTGAGTTTCTCCTTTCTGTCTACTACCATTAGATCATGCCTTTCCATTCTTCGTTAAATGTAAGAGTAAGTATGGACAGTATCCTCTGGATCTTTGGGTTGTCAATCTGAAGCCTCATGTATCACAGAAAACTTTAATTACATTTGTTACATTCTTCTCTCCTTTTAACCTTTGTCGTGAGTGTTGGCCTTAACCCTTAAATGGGGAAGAAAGCTATGACTCATTTCTGCCCCTTCAGTACAATGACTACACCTGTTTCTGGAGCATCAAAACTGTCCCCCAAAATATTTGGGGGACATGGTATGTTTTTATAACAATAAAAATTAAAACGTTTAAATTACTTTAAAATGTTTCTATCTACTTGAAATGGAGGAAGAGAGAGAGACACAGGGAGGGAGGGAGGGAAGAAGGGAGGGAAGGAAAGAGGGGGAGAGAGAGAGAGAGAGAATCCTCCATCTGTTACTTCACTTCCCAAATGCCAAAACAGCAATGACTGCGTTCCTTTGTGCCAGGCACCTTCGCTGTTTCTCGCTGGGATCATGGCTGAGGGCCTGTTTACAACTCCTCTTATAGAGGAGCTGAACATTCCGTCTGTTGGCATCCACATGGCCTCTTGAATCATCTCGGAAGCAATCCTTAATACTATTTTTAGTATTAATCTAGAATTAAGAATTAATAGATTCTTTTGCATGGATCTCTTTGCTTCTGAATTGTTACGTGTTACAGGAGAGGGCTACTGCACATGGGTGAGAATTTTTATTCATCAATGAGAGAAAATGACAAGCTTCAACATAAAGATTTCACAGTGGGAGATGACGATTTAGTAAATAATGTGATAATCACAGAGCTCATTAGCCACACACCACCATCTACCTGCTCAGAGACTCTGACACAGTGAGTTTCTGATCCAAGCATGCGTCTTCTGCCTATATGTGAAGATAAGGAGGATGAAGTGGATAAAGGCAAACCCACGCAGCCTGCTCACTATGCAGCAGGCAGAAGGCTAAGCTCCAAATCGACTGACACAGCTAATCATCACAGCAACCACAGGAAGAAAGTGTTATATTTCCACTTGACAGATGAGAAGACCGAGGCCCAGAGAAGCTAAATACATATTCCAAGTTTAAATAGAACCTAAAAGGCAGGGCTGGCACTGGGTCCCTGAGAGGTTCAGCTGTAGAGCCGTACACCTGCCCAAGGAATTACGGCCATGGCTGGGGCATTTCCTCAGGGAACACATGTCGCTACTTCCTGTCTGGAGTCTCCCTTTGTTTCTTCATATAATACTTTGCTTTTTCAGTCCCTCGTTTAAACACTGGAATGTCACAGCACTAGACAGAACAGAACAGAATTAGAATAGCAGTAACTGGCTCTCAATGATCTTTGGTTTCCTTTTTGACACAGCTATAGAACTGGGTCCCTTTATAACCTCCTCAGACTAATGAAGAATAAAAATGAAGGAAAGATCCAGAGATGTCCCTCACGAAAGCTCTGTAGCCCGGAGATGTTTTCCTGAATTACAAATGCTTTGTTCACAATACGTGAAGGGTGAAAAATGATATTGTAAATTGAAACAATTTTACTCATGGAATTAGGTGGAAATATAACTGTTGATATAAAATCCATATTTTATATTATGTCTCATCACTTCACAAGTTACATAAAAATTAAAATTCTTCTAAAAAAAGCTAATGATTTGGGTTCACTTGAATGTTCACGTATACAGCTAGAGACTAAATGTTCACGTCTGATCTAAAATACAGATTTTAAAACTTTATGTTCCACTGTATCTGGAGACAGGGCCTTTGGGGGGACAATAAGGCCATGAGAGAACAGTCTTCGTGCTGGGATTAGTATCTTCGAAAACTGAGGAAGAGAAATGGAACTCTACCATGGAAGACGCAGAGAGGCAGCCTTCCATAACCTGGAAGTGACCCCTCACCAAGAACCTGATCATGCTGTGACCCCAATCTCAGATTTGCAGCCGCCAGAACTGTTGCTTAAGCCATCCAGCCTAAGTATGTTGTTGCAGCAGTGAAAGGTGAAAAACATACACCGTGCTCCACTCTATGCTTGCTAGCAAGGTTCAGCTAAACAGATCCCTGCAGAATGTAAGAAAAAAGATGCTGTGTGGACCTCAAGTAAAAGATAAACATAGCCCTTTCAATTAGCAGTCCCTCTCCCCACATCTCCCCAGCCTCAGGGAATGACTCCAAGACTTTCATCGGATATTCTCAGGCACAATGCCCATTGGGTAGGGGTTTCTCTTGAACCCAGGTCCCCATTTTTCCCACTCCAGTGACAGGAGGGTCCATTCCAGGGCCAGGGCCATTAGAACAGACTGATGTCCACAGTGCCTCCTCCTGGTTGTGCATCCGTTAAAGCCCAGTCCAGGAAAGCACAGGCCCTCCTGGCAGTCCCTGAAGAAGTGAGGCAGCAGTGTTTTCTCATCATCTCGCTTCCTCTGGGCACTTGAGTAGCAGAAACAACAAGAGTTTAACCATTCTTGGTGCAATAATTTTTTTCTTGTGTAGAAAGGAATGTTTAATAAATGGTAACTTGTTTCACTACAATGTTTATTTATAGAAAATTATTTAGTGTGTATGTATTGTATGTCTATATGGACAAATTTATTAGGAGCTGTATTTTAATTAACTTATAGATAAAAGATTGTTCATAAATTTAAACTGCTAAATTAATTGAAGGTAACCTTTTGGTTCACATGACCTAAATAGGAATCTGTATCAGAGTTTTAAACTTCTTGGTAGAAAGAAACTAAAAATGTTTAAGCCATTGACATGTTTGCACTAAGGTTTGCTGGTCAAACAAGTTACACTTGTGTTAGATATTTAAGCAATGTTTCCAAATAGACGTACTCTTGTCTAGAAATTTATAGAAGGCATTGGACCTTCTGGTAAATGTTTTCATAAATTGTTATTTAACAGTTAAAATTGCTTGCTAATTTTTCATTTGACATTAAGTTATTGACAGAAAGTGCTCTGGGAAGACTGACTTATTCCCCAATTTCTCTATTCTCTTAAAGATGGGAAACTGATTCTTTTTTTTTTTTTTTTTTTTTTTGGACAGGCAGAGTGGACAGTGAGAGAGAGACAGAGAGAAAGGTCTCCCTTTTGCCATTGGTGCACCCTCCAATGGCTGCCATGGCCGGCGCGCTGCGGCCGGCGCACTGCACTGATCCAATGGCAGGAGTCAGGTGCTTATTCTGGTCTCCCATGGGGTGCAGGGCCCAAGCACTTGGGCCATCCTCCACTGCACTCCCAGGCCACACCAGAGAGCTGGCCTGGAAGAGGGGCAACCAGGACAGAATCTGGTGCCCCAAACAGGACTAGAACCCGGTGTGCCGGTGCCGCAAGGTGGAATATTAGCCTATTGAGCCGCGGCGCCAGTGGAAAACTGATTCTATTCTGAAGGATTCTCCAGGATGTACAGTTTGATCTTTAGAACTTACAGAATGGATGGCTAGCATTTTTCTGTAATAATAGCATATCCAAAATGAGAGATTTTTTAACTTTTATTTAATAAATTTACAAAGTACACCTTATGCAATGCCATCTCACTAGTCCAAGTGATCAATTTCAGTTCACAATTGACCACACTGATAGGTCTAAGAGTCAAAGGGATCACACAAACAAGACTAATGTCTGCTAATACTACTGATAGAATCAAAAAGGGAGAGAATGATCCAACATGGGAAGCGGGATACACAGCAGACTCATAGAATGGCAGATGTCCTAAACAGCACTCTGGCCTCAGAATCAGCCCTTAAGGCATTTGAATCTGGCTAACAAGTCCATGAGAGTATGTTAGGCATGAAAAGCCAAGACACTCTGGCAAAAAAAAAAAAAAAACACAAAACAAAACAAAAAAAAACAAACACCTAAATGAAAGATCAAAAGTACCTGCCCCATTCCTTAGGGATTCCCAATTTGACCATGAGAATAGCAAGGGGATTCCATCCTCCTGAGCTCACAGTTTATTGTAAAACCAAGTTACCTATTCTACCCTCTGGATGGCTTTTTTGTTTTGTGAGCAAACCAGATGGGACACGTAAGATTGCAAATCAGGTCTTCTGATGAATTTTTCTCCACCTTGTAACTGAATGTCAAGCTGATAATTTTTTTTCTTTCCCAGAATTGTTCTTGAAAACCCCAGTACCACCAGCCCCTTTGAGCTGTGCCTCTCTTGGAGCCTGCCCCCATCCACTCTGGCTGGAGGTCTCTGACTCTAATAAATCTTGCTTTTAAATACTTAAAAAAGAGAAAATTATTTGGATTCATGTTTTTGGTGTCAAAACAAAGGGGAATAATACCTGACTTCTTCATTTATGTCTTCTCATCTCCTGTCCCTACCATCTAAGGACTGAATGATCATAAATAGGGTTATAAGGAATATCCTCTACAGTTTGAGCACTTAGAACATGGTCTGGCAGGAGAAGAGCCACTTCAACTTATCCCCAAGTCAGAGCGCCCACTAGTTGTTCTGGGTGTTTCTCTTGGTCCACAGCTCTTCCAAGCCTCCCTTTATTCTCCAACTACAGCTATCAAGGTCCATGGATCCCACCTAGTGAGTGGACATGGCCAACTCTTCATGATGACACTCATTCTCCAGCATGGCAAGAAAGGGCCTCCCAGTAGACAAGAGAGACGGCCGGATTGAATGGCAGCTGCTCAGACCACATTCACCTCAATTGCCTCTCAGGACAGAGGGATGATGACTGTGGGTCATTTTAAATACTTAATGATTCAATGTAAGTCAGGTTCACTCTTTTTGATTTAACTGAATTATTTCAAATCTGCAAAATATTCCCTCAATTTATATTCAGGTGGTTAAACATCATTTCTAAACTCAAAGGTAGGCTGAATTATGACATACAGCTTCCTACAATGAAATTAGATTTTACTCCATCTAACACAGACTTATAATAAAACATGTAATATTTCCTTTTTCCCTGAGAAAATTAATCCCTGAGAAAAATTAAAATTGTTCTACTTCTTATAGATCATTTTCAAATATTAAAAACATATTTTACTTGAACTGTAAGGAGTCTAATATAATTTATTGTACAGTCAGCTTTATTGTTTACTTTGATAAAAATTGGATTTTTGTAGGACAAACATTTATGAACCTCAGGTAATCAAGAGTAGCATAATAGTTTCTCATGTGTTACTGAAATCAATTAATGAAATAGAAATTTTAAGTTAAAAAATTAACATTTTATAATGTTGATCAGTGGATCATTCTTTCCCTTATATAACTGTAAAATAATCAATACAATTAAGATATTGTATCTATTAAGCAAAATACATAACCATCACTGTATCAAGTATATTAATTAAGAGAAACTGATAATAAACTTAAATCTCATATTTTCACTTCTATAGCCAGCACAGTATCTAAGATGACAATCTTGACTAACCCTTACCTTTCTTCTCAAAAAGACATTTTCAAGAGAAAATACCACTAAATTTGAACTTTCTAAGCAATATTCAGGAATTTGTCATACAAAGGGGCTCAGGTAATCTGTTACACATAAAGATGTTTGCATGGGGTTTTGAAATGTTAACTTGGGGAGCAGATTCTGGTAGAAACCATAATGTATTTCATTAAAGAAGGGTAAAAAGAGAAAATATAAGAGAATTACACATGTTCTTTTTCAAGAATTATGACTGGAGGATAAAGTTTCTTCTCAACTCACAGGTCCAGCTCAGGCCTCACTGATACTAGGAAGGAGTTGAGATTCACAACCCTCAGGGCACTCCTTCTCCTGAAATGTCAGGAAATTCATGGAGTAGTCATCATAGCACGAGTGGAGTCTAGATCATAAAATGGAGTCACTGCTGCAAATTTTCTTGCAAATTATACCCAATAATCCAATATCATTTAGAAATTCACAGCTAATTTCCATAAAGTCTAAAAATCCTTAGAACTGGCCCAAGTCCTCATCCTCTGCTTCAGCTTTCCTCTTATCCCTTCCCATCTCACAAAACCTTCAATAAATGTGTCCTAAAATCATGTTCTGGGAGAAGTGTTGTGATGTAATGAGTTAAGACACTTCTTATGACACAAACATCCCATATTAGAGCACCACTGGATCCTATCCTCGCTTCTCTGCCTCAAAACCAGCTTCCGGCTGATGTGTCTGGGAGTTAGCAGAAGATGGCTCAAGTAAATGGATCCCTGCCAACCATGTAGGAGACTAGGCTAGAGCCCTTGGCTCCTGGTTTTGTCCTGACCCAGATCTGGGAAATGAATCATCAGGTGGAAGAAATCTTTCTCCCTTTCCCCAACCCCTGTAATTCTGCCTTTAGAAAGAAAAAATACATAAATAAATCTTTAAAAAATGTTCTGGGGGCTGGCTGGCACTGTGGCGTACCAGCTAAAGCTGCTACCAGAAGTGCTGGCATCCATATGGGTGCCAGTTCAAGTCCTGGCTGCTCCACTTCCAATCCAGCTCTCTTTCATGGCCTGGGAAATCAGTAGAAGATGGCAGAAGTCCTGCTCCTGGCTTCAGATCAGCCCAGCTCCAATCGTTACGGCCATTTAGGGAGTGAAGCAGTAGATGGAAGACCTCTCTTTCTATCTCTCTCTATCTCTCTCTTTCTCATTTAAATAAATAAATATATAAATAAATAAATTTTTAAAAAAATGTATGTCCTGAAAATTTACAATTTTTTAAATTAATTCTCAAAGCGTTTTCAATGTTCTCAGAAAAAACGTCCTGCCTTCCAGGCAATAGATAAATCAGGCTGAGACATTTTTTTCTTCAGAGTATTTATCACTAGTTTAACTGTACTTCTATCATTTGTTTGAGCATATAATGGAATACTGAAGTGCATTAAATGTATCTCTGTTTTGTTGCATTACTTTAATATTAGGGAGAAAAAGTACACATATGCTTTAAATTTGTCCCAATCACTTTAAATACAGTTTAAAAACCATATTCACTATTCAAAGCACTAAACAATGACCCAGATTTTAGTTGCTCTAAACCCACGGCAGAATGCTTTTGTAGGCTGTTGTTAATGACATGCTACAACAACCACATGGTACACTCATGTCTATAATTTGTAAAATTTATTTTTAGGGCACTTTGAAATATTTTTCAGAGCAAAGTCATTTGGTGGCTTAATACCAAAAGTAAAAATAAATAAATAAGGCCACAATAGAAACATTTTCCATTTTCAAATGGCAGCTATTCTGAAAAGGGTGGATCATTATTTTTTTCACCATTAAAGGGTAAAATGAAGCAGAATAAACTATTCACCAAAAACATCAGCAAATAGTTTAGAAGGAAGCTTGTGTAAATGACACAAATACATTCAAATTATGAAAGTCAGTGTCTCAATCTATAATTTAAAAACTTTTTAAATCTACAATTTTAAAAAGTCAGTAATAACAATAGCAGCAAAGACAGAAAGTAAGAATGACAATAAACATCAGCTCACTCTGGGCAGTAAGTGGTCTGACTTCCAGGCCCTCCTCTAGAGTTTATAGTGAAATCTGGACATGCAGAAGGTAGTCAAGACATATGGAAATGAACTGGGTAACTTTTCTAAAGTTTCACCTGTATGTTAGGTTCAGGTGAAAACCATCATATTGTATCTCAGATTGATACATCTCACAGATCTGATATATAGCAAGCTCAGAATTATGCATGAAAATGAATGCTTAATTGGTGCTAAAATATTTCATCAGTGAAAACGCACTAAAACATTATCATTCAGTTAACCCTTTTGAGGATTTAAACTTTTAAAATATATGCTAAGAGAAAGCACTTGTTAAGAAATGAGCAAAGATAAAAACAGCAGTTTCATATAATTTAACACATGAAAAAACACGTGGTTGATCAGCTGGAATTATTCAAATACTTGCACTAGCATTACGTTACTTTTCACAAGCAACTATGGTACAAGATTTCTCTAATACTTAATAAGATTTCATTATTTTATTTTTGAGGTGGAAAAATTGATTTTTATAGGAAAAATGCTGTGGCTGTTTTTAATCTCTGAATTATGTGGTTTCTACATTTTCTAATTTCTGTTGATGAACTTGATACTTTGGTGTTAAACCAACATTTCACAGAAGTTAACATCAATGAACACACAGAGCTTCTGTACATCCGACCACTGGCTGTGTTTGTACCTAAAGTGGAACATTGTTTATTTTCTTGGTTATTTCTTTAGATTTTGGAATTCATGTTTTATTACAGAAGGAGAAAATATTCTTCCGGAATAAGCGGTACTTCTTTGGAAGGCAGAGGTCTGAGTTTGGTTTCCATTCTGAGAGACAGGGACTGTACTTCCCAGCCACCCCTTTCTGGCCTCATTTTTTCTCAGGAGGTAAAATAAGAATACAGATAAGATGGAATGGACAAAGGGACACAGTGCCCCATGGTCAACCAGGAAAGCACTCCTGTGTCCCCATCTCTCAAAAGGTAAAGGGAAAGACTGTTGCTCAGAAAAGGGGCAACCTTGTCACCACATGACCTGGAGATTTCGTCCTGGTAGACACATTGGTTGAAACTGAAGTCACCTGCCCTGCCTGCTGCCTCTAAGAGGGGGCAATCTCCAGCTTCCCCCAAGGGTGCAGCATCCATATGATACTCCATTGCATGCACCATCATTGTAGGATGGTCCAGGTCAGCGAGAGTCAGGTGCTCACTCTCCTGTCCACATGCATGGGCCCAGCCAGTACCTGGGTCTGTGTCCCTTATCAGTATGAGACATTGCAGGCACAAGGCTGAACACTCTCTGCTCCTACCCCTGAGACACCCCACCTTGTTGGAGTGATGCACACTTGCCATGAGCACAAAACTCATATCACCCTCACTGAATGTGCTGGGTACCTGGGGCGGGGGGTAACATCCTTGGCCTGGGGCATCTTTGGACACTGTTCTTTAAATCCCTAGATGTTGGAGTGAATGGCCAGTATGTGCACCTGATGTGTGCTTCCATAGGTATTCCCTCTGCCCATGCCTGTCTATATCATGTATCACCCTGTTTTCTTCTCAGGGCTCCATTGCATCTCACACTACCTTCTGTTGAGGCACCAAACCCCTCACCTATCTTCCTGGGCTCACAACTGACAGACATATGCCCAGCATTGAAGGCATTGACATTGCCATTCCTACACTTGAGACTACCTTCTGGCTACTTCTCGGGAAAATAAACACACAAAAATTGTAATAATTTCCAAATGCAGCAGATTCAGCCAGCAGGTCTAAGTCTCAGGCTCAGGTTCCCTCCTCTGGGCTCTTCCCCATTCTTCAATCAGGTGGAGTTCTGCCTCACTCCTCCCAACAGCCAGGGCCAGGTCCTGCCCAGCACCTTAGTCTGATGGAGGTCTCCTCCCAGACCAGAGAAGTTAGACCACAATTGTTTGAGTTCAATTGGTAATTCCAGATGTATTTTTACTAGATAGGCTGAAAACTTCATTACACTATTTGTGAGGTGTTAGTACTGGAGTAGGAGGGTCCTGGGAAAGTGATGTTAGGTGGATACATGAGGCTCTCCAAACGTGCACCTGCCTCCTTTTTTGCAGGACACAAGTTGGAAGGTTGGTAGGATTTCTGACCACAAGCATTCCACTTTGGTTTAGACAATTCTCTCTAAAGGAGGAATGAAAAATACAAATTTTACAATGAGTCTCTATCTGCAAAGAAATGTATTCAGCCATTAGAAGTAAAGCCTCTATACTAAGTAATCTGGCAGTGGGGGGAAGCAGGGGCACTACAAGGACAGAGAAATTTCGGTGGAGTCTTCTATTCAAAATCCTCTGGCCATCATCCCTGAATAGGAACTGTGATTCTGTTGTCCCGGGGCAGTATCTAGGAAGTTAACATTGTTGGGATCCAGTTTATTGGCACTGTCACGAGAAGTACAGGAGAAGAGTCTTTAGCTGTCGCTCTTCATAATTGAAATTATAAAAGCTTGTAAGCTGGGCTATAATTATTTTAAAACAATCAGTTTTAAAAATTGCATTGGGAAGAATAAAATATTTGATGAAAAGTGACTAAATCAATGTGATGTGACCACACCTTGGAGGAAGAAAGAAAAAGCTAAGGAGTCTTTTGGTTCGCCTGAATATAGAATCATGTCATCTGCAAACAGGGATAATTTGACTTCCTCCTTTCCTATTTGTATCCCTTTGATTTATTTTTCTTGCCTAGTGACTCTGGCTAAAACTTCTAGGACTATAATGAATAACAATGGTGAAAATGGGCATCCTTGTCTGGTTCCATTTCTTAGTGGAAATATTTTCAACTTTTTCCCATTCAATTTGTTGCTGGATATGGGTTTGTCATATATTGCTTTGAATGGGTTGAGAAATATTCCTTCTATACCCAATTTGCTTAAGGTTTTTATCTTGAAAGGATGCTGTATTTCATCAAATGCTTTCTGTTCATCTATTGAAATAATAATATGGATTTTATTCTTCAATTTGTTAATGAGATGCATCACATTTAATGATCTCTGAATGTTGATCTATCCCTGCATACCAGGGAAAAATCCCATTCACCCATTCTGGGTGAATGAATTTTTGGATATGTTGTTGGATTTGATTAGCTAGTATTTTGTTGAGGATTTTTGCATCTACTGTTCTTTTTCTTTGTTGTATCTTTTTCTGTTTTTGGAATTGAGGTGATACTGGCTTCATAGTAGGAGTTTTGGAAGATATCCTCCTTTTCAATTATTTTTTGATAGTTTCAGAAGAATTGGAATTAGTACTTCTTTAAAAGTCTGATAGAAATCAACAATGAACACGAATTGGAAATTGCCTAGAAAATTAATCAATTTTTTAAAAAAATATATCATGTAGGATCTCTGCCCTTAATGTGCTATACATTGTGAATTAATACTATAACTAGTACTCCAACAGTATTTTTCACTTTGTGTTGCTATGTGAGGGCAAACTGTTGAAATCTTTACTTAATATATAGTAAACTGATCTTCTGTATATAAAGAGAATTGAAAATGAATCTTGATGTGAAGTCTGGGGAGAGGGAGTGGGAAAGGGGAGGGTTGCGGGGGGGGAAGTTATGGGGGGGGAAGCCATTGTAATCTATAAGATGTATTTTGGAAATTTATATTCTTTAAATAAAAGCGTTATAAAAAAAAAAAAGAAATCAACAATGAAGCCATGCAGTCCTGGAATTTTCTTTCTGAGAATGTCTTTATTACTGATTCAATCTCCATTTTGGATATTGGACTATTTATGTTTTCTACATCTTTATGACTCATTCTTGGAATATGTTGTGTGTCCAGTAATCTATCCATTTCTTCTAGATTTTCCAATTTGTTGGCATATAGTTGTTTGCATTAATTCCTGATGATTATTTTTATTGATGTGGTATCCATTGTTACATCTCCATTTTCATCTCTGATTTTATTGATTTAGGTCTTCTCTCTCTTTTTATTTGTTACTTGGGCCAATAGTGTGTCAATTTTAAATATAGTGGAACCAAACGTCTCCACTAAGAGACTATTGGGACTCATAAGAGTCTGCTAAACTGCAGGATATAAAATTAACACACAAAAATCAATAGCTTTTGTGTACACAACGCCATGGTTTGAGAAAGAATTTGCAAGATCAGTCCCATTCACAATAGCTACAAAATTTTAAATACCTTGGGATAAATTTAACCAAGGAGGTGAAAGATATGTACGATGGAAATTACAACACATTAAATAAATAAATAGAAGGCACCAAAAAAAGAAGCGGAGAAATCTTCCATGTGCATGAATTGGAAGAATTAATATCATCAAAATGTACACACTACCCAAAGCAATTTACAGATTCAATGTGATCCCAATCAAAATACCAATGATATTTTTCTGAGATCTAGAAAAACTGATGCTACAATTCATATGGAAACTTAAAAGACCCTGAGTAGCTCAAGCAATCTTAAACAACAAAAATAAAGCAGTAAATATCATTATATCAGATTTCAAGGCATGCTACAGGGTAGCTATAATCAAATCAACCTAGTACTGGCACAATAAATAGACATGTAGACCAACAGAACAGAATAGAAACCTCAGAAATTCATCCACACATCTATATAAAACTAATCTTTGACAAAGGAGCTAAAATCAATCCCAGGAGAAAGGACAGTTTATTCAACAAATGGTGCTGAGAAAACTGGATCTCTGTGTACAGTGGTGTGAAACAATACCCCTACCTTACACAAAAATCAACTCAAAATGGATCAAAGATCTAAGTTTATGACATGAAATCATCAAATCACTATAGGAGAACATTGGAGAAACTCTTGCATACGTTGGCATAGGTAAAGAATTCATGGAAAAGACCCCAGAAGCAAAGAAAATTAAAGCAAAAATAGACAAATGGGACTATAGCAAGCTAAGAAGCTTCTGCACTCCAAAGGAAACATAAAACAAAGCAAGGAGGGAATCCACAGAATGGGAGAAATTATTTGCAAACTATACAACTGACAAAGACTCTATAGAGCTCAAAGAACTCAACAACAATAAAACGAACCAACCAGTTAAGAAATGGGTAAAAGACACGAACAAGGATTTTTCAGAAGGCAAAATTCAAATGGACAACAGATAAATGAAAAAATGCTCAGGATCACTAGCCACCAGGGAAATGTAAATCAAAACCACAATGAGGTTTCATCTCACCCCAGTTAGAATGGCTCTCATACAGAAATCAAAAAGCAATAGATACTGGCAAGGATGTGAAGAAAAAGTACACTCATCCACAGCTGAGAGGACAGCCACTGAGGAAGACATTATGGAGATTCCTCAGAAATCTGAAAACAGATCTACCATAAGACCCAGCCATCCCATTCCTGGGAATTTACCCAAAATAAATTAAATCAGCATATGAAAGAGTTATCTGTATCCCCACGTTCACTGTAGCTCAATTCACAATAGCTAAGATAAGCAATAAACCTAGATGCCCACCAAATGATTACTGGATAAAGAAAATGTGGTATATACACACTATGGAATACTAGTCAACCATAAAAAGAATGAAAGCCTGTCTTTTGCAACAAAATGGATGCAATGGAAGACATTGTACTTAATGAAATAAGCCAGTGCCAAAAAGACAAATACTATATATTTTCCATGATCTGTGGTAACTATTAGAGTACAAAAAAGTACCTGTCTCTACTGATGAGGATCAGTGTTTTTTTCTTCTTAATATTTGTTGAATCCTTTAATTAATGGAGGATTAATCTTATCATGAAAAAAATAAACTGATCGTATGTCATTGCAAAAATTAACTGAAAGATAAAAAAGGAAGAAAGAAGGACAGTGTTGGTGTGGGTGGGATGTAGGAGAAGGTGGAAAGTATCACTATGCTCCTAAATCTGTCTGTCTGTCTATCTATCTATCCATCTATCTATCATACATCAAATTTGTTCATCTTATATAAAATTTTTTAAAAGAAAATGATATCAAAAAAGAAAGAAAAAGCCATAGTCTTTGTCAAAGCAGCATTTGGAACCTTCCAGGAAAGTGACGGACCTCTGGTCATGTTCAGGATGGCAAGTGAACTGTGATTGTTCATGCTATTCCCAGCTACTCAAACACAATGTGCAACTCCTGTCTTGGAAGAAATCTTATAGTCACACTGCATAATGTTTCCCACCAAAAGGGTTATGAGATGCACTGTAGTGTGAACGGAAGAGGAACTCCATAATCTCATGAATAGCAGTGCTAAAATTGATACATGCACTATATTGCAATCTTCCTAAATCCACATCATGAAAGCACGTTACACAAAGAGAGACTTGGACACAATCTGATCTGTTACTTAACTTCTCTTTTCCATTTAGATAACCCAAGAGAGCAAATACATTCCCATCATAAACCATTTTTCTGATGATTCTTTGCTAGGGTTGGGGAGGGAATTGGTATAAAAACTGTTGATAGTCCACCTGCATTCAGATGAGGAAACTGAGGGACAGAATGAAAGCAATGGCACTTCAAGGTATCACTTGGATTTTCACACAAACAATGTAATTCTATTCCATTGGCTGGCATTGCCAGTTTGAGTCAGAGAAAGGGCAGGCTCAGATGAGTGCTACATACATCCTACACAGCCAGTAGGGCCAAGTAAAATGATGCATTACTGAGGTTACTTAAGAAGTACTTTCTATGTAACTCTTAAGGTTGATTAATACTAGTTCATATTCCAAGATTTATAAGAAAATGATCCTATACTTAAACTAAAATCTAGAATTGAATTTAAAAGCTCGGCTTAAATGAGATTTTTTTTCATCACTTCTCTAGGTAGTGATGAACATGGACAGCACTGGCCTCTTCCCCCAGCAAGTTCCATGTTAACCTTTAAGTGCGATGTGAGCAGGGACCACTGTGAGCTCAATCCACAGTCCTAGACTGCTCATCTTCTCACTCACACCCCTCTCTACTACAGCATTGGTGGGGAGAAATGAAACTGGGCTGAAGCAGATTTAAAGTTTATGAAACATCCAGCCTAAATTCAGGTAAGTTGTGACAATTTATCCACAGGGCATCATTCTGCATGTAGAAAAGATTGTAGTGTTCCATAACACAAAAAGAAAGGCAATCAGCAGGGTCTGTGATGAGGACATGGCCTACTAGACTGTGGGGGAGCCAATCTAGATTCAATCGAACATCCTGCAACTAGGGGAGACTGCATGATCCCCTGAGCATAAAATGTGACTTATTTTGATAACTTTTCTATCTACTTACCTACCTACCTGTCAGGAGTATGTATGGGTATCTGTCTATCTGCTCACATATCTACCTATCTATCTAGTATAATAAACTTTTTTTTTTAAAAAAAAAATGGCTCTTTGCTAAAAGTGGTTATGTTAATGCAATAAAATTACAATTTTTGAAAATTATTTTTCTCATATTCCACTTTCTTTATGATGCATTTCTATGCTTTTAGTAATGAAAAATCTTTTAATTATGAATTGCTTTCAAGTCTCCATACAATGAAGATGGTTGTTTATGAGAGAACTTCATCAGGGCCACCTCATATTAACAGTTGATTCAAAAGAAATGCTATAAAGATGCAAATGAATGTTACATTTTTAATTACACACAGCCTTATTTTTCCACTTTCAAAATGAATGATTCATGAATTTATATTACTGCAAGTCTACCTTAGAGGAAGCAAATAAGAATCGACAAAAACATGTAAACAAATGAAGACTAGGCAGCTTTCTGAAGCATAGTAGCTGGTTGTATCCTATTCCTATACAACCCTAAGTGCCCATGTGTGGCAAAAAATCCAACATGAGATTATCAGAGTAGAGCTGTGTGCCCACAGGTGCCAGTGAACCACTTCTCTGACTCCCATCAAGGCTCCTCAGGGACATCACTATAGCAACAACCAGATTCAGAGAATCTAGATCTCTGATTTGTAAGGCATCCTGGAGATCATCTAATTAAATGCAAGAATCTACTCCAATACCTCAAGAGCCTTCAGTTCTTAATCAGACTGGAGCAGTTTCTATCTTTTTGGTTTGTGTGTTCTGTTCTTTGGCAACTCTGAGTCCTAGTTAACTATTTACACTGTGGCTCTGTGTCCCTACAATATGCATCCATGATCCAAGTACTAAAGCCAAGTCTTCAGAACCTAAATTTCTTTTTTTTTTTTTTTGACAGGCAGAGTGGACAGTGAGAGAGAGAGAGACAGACAGAAAGGTCTTCCTTTTGCCGTTGGTTCACCCTCCAATGGCCGCCGCGGCCGGCGCGCTGCGGCCGGCGCACCGCGCTCCTCCGATGGCAGGAGCCAGGAGCCAGGTGCTTTTTCCTGGTCTCCCCATGGGGTGCAGGGCCCAAGCACCTGGGCCATCCTCCACTGCACTCCCGGGCCACAGCAGAGGGCTGGCCTGGAAGAGGGGCAACCGGGACAGAATCCGGTGCCCCGACCGGGACTAGAACCTGGTGTGCCGGCGCCGCAAGGCGGAGGATTAGCCTGTTGAGCCACGGCGCCGGCCAGAACCTAAATTTCAAATCCTCTACTAGTTCACCTTAGAAAATAAGGAGTTTTCTTGTGGATATTCTGTAGAAAGTTTCAGAATGAAATCCAAGGAAAAATATGTGTCTGATAGTAATAATAATGTATCTTTCAGACACTCTTCTAAGCACATTTGGTATGATTTTTCAAAGCATCCTTACAAAGCAACTTCTTCTATTAACCTCATTGTTAATGTGGGACACTGATGCCTCAGAAGACATTATTGATAATGGGTGAAGTCAATAGCCAAGCCATGCAGTTGGCTTGGACTTCTTTGGCTATGACCCTTGTGATTGAAAGGGAGCTGTATTCCTGGCATACAGCTCAAAAAGCAGAGAGCCATGTGGGGAGCCTTCTGCAGAAGAATGTGCTGGAGACCCGGGACTAGCAATAGTTCCTGAGAAGGAAATGAGGAGAAAAGACAGAGAAGGGCTCAGGAAAACCTGCATGTTAAAAGCAAGGAAGAATATATTAAAAGGATGCTTAAGAATGGAATATAGAATTTCAGGGGTTTTACCTCTCTTGGAGCCCTCCTCCATGCAACTGTGGTGGGAGGTCTTTGACTCTAATAAATCTTGCTTTTAATTTTCTCTACTTATCCACTTGGAAATTCTTCTTCCATGTGAGACAAAGAACTGGGGTAATATGTTCTCCGCTGCATGTCACCTGCAACATTTTGGTGCAGTAACTTGGAGAGCAACTCCAACATGACACGGATCCTGATCAAGTTTGACTCTAGCCAGCGTCTGATCATCCTTCTGGACTGCTGAGCAAGCGGATTGCTCTCACTTTTTTTACGAGAATTTCACTCTCCTCCATAGCAATTCTCATTTTCTCGAAAAGACCAGGTCTCTGTCAGCCAGTTAAAAGCTGTTAGTGTGGCTCCTGGACTTAAGATTCAGGGGCCAGGCTTGAAGACTAAGGCCAAAGCAATCCCCTGGAGCTGAGATTCTATTCTAACCCCTCTCTTCTCCAGTGTGGATCAGCCCTTCGTGTGCGACTGGGAGAAGGCCTTGAGACAACTGATGCACCCTGGCTGGGGCCATTCTCCAGTGCTTCCAGATGGTCTCTTGGCTGGACACCAGACCCCAACAGAGAACAGTGTTGGGCCAAGAAACACACTTTCCTGCAGGGAATGAGGCCGCTGGTTTTTTGGAGTCCTTACAAGCTGTAAAGCCAGAGGCTTCGCTCTTCATACTTCCTGTCTCAGCTCTAGGGAGGTTGGTCTGATCTGACTCAGCTTCCTTTCACGGGGATTGGCCCAACACATGGGACTGGGAGAAGGGCCTGGAGCAACACATTCTGGCCAGGGTACTCTCTGGCATTTTTCAAGGATTCCCTGGACAGACACCAGACCCCTACAGCCCATTCGAGTGTAGCATGAAAACTGCATTTCTTCATCCTTCCTCAGAGACCGATTTGTCGGTAAAATGGCACAGCTTGAAGCAAGGCCATGGGTTCCGGGCTCGATGCTTCACTGAGTTTTTCCTTTACTCCAGATCCTGACAAGATTCCCCCCCACCCCGCTCCTCTAAATGCTTTCTGCACCTCGCCAGATCTCCTCAGTTTCTACGATCTCGAATTCCTGGTCCCATTACCGGGTATTTTCTAGATATTTTTTGGTTAGCTCTGGGTTGAAGTGTATCTCTTTTGCAGACAGGTAGCTTTTAGATCTAGACTCCCATAAGATGGAGCTCTCCACGTGACCTGAACTTGTGCAGACAAGTTTCCACATGTCTCTGGTATCCCTACCTTCCTCCTTCCTACGTAGCTCATACCTCAGATGGGTTTACTGGGAAGACTTTTTATTGCCTAATGCTGTTTCTTTATCCCTTCACCTGCCTAGTCGCCAACCTAGGTGGTAACCAGGACTGGTACTCGCTAGCTTACAAACAGCTTTGCTAAGGCTCCATGAAGGCTCACTGTCAAAATCAGGCCCATTAGATAAGACTCAAGGTTAAGGGGCATAGAACAACTATTTTTCCTTATGTATAAGAACAAAGCAACAGTATATATTTGACCAGGTAGAGGCCCAGGCTAGCACACCACCAGTAAGGGGACTCCCTGCATGTGCTATTCTGACAAATATATACCCTAGGCTACAGGCGTGGAAGGCTGCGTGACAGTGATTGATACATGCTAATCACATCCTAACCTTCTTCCTTCTGTGTGGGCTTCAGTGCACATCTGGAAACCATGGCAGCAAGAGAGTTTTGAGAGATGGCTCAAACTCAGGAGAGATAAGGCCTGAAGTACGCTTCGTTTTTATCCTCCCATTCCAGCCAGGAGGCAAACCATCTACTATGAGATTTCTTTGACCCCTGAGCTTAAAGTAAAATGCCTCATCTTTTTCTGTACCATCATCCGACCTGCTTACAAGCTAGAGGATGGAGAAGTTAGTCTAAGAGAGTTGTGAAAAGTGCCAGCCCTGTACTCTGACTTCTTGTCTCAGAACTCTGTCTCCTGATTTTCCTCTTGCCTCTGTTTCCCTTCATGTGTTCCAATATACATTAAAGTCTTTTCCAGAGTGTCACAGGGTCCTCGGGTCTATTCTTCAATGAGCCATCAGGGCCCCTCTTTTATCTTGTCTAACTATTGAGGCTTTTGGAGGAGAGTTTTTACCAGCTGACCATCACCCCCATTGTTGTAATTTTGCCCGGGGGTTTCTAGGCAAGAATCCAGGCCCAGTATCCTCAGATGGTAAAGTCTTAGACTTCTTGAGACATCTCTACCTGACTCCTCATCACTGAGGCTGGTTTTACTGACAGCCCCATACTTAGGCATTTACCTTATCGCCTTTTGCTTTGGGGTATAAGGTTATTGTCTCTTTGCAGGGCTTCCAGGTTTTTCCTCCTTAAGAATCTCTCTGGAGGGGTGCCCATTTGCTCTGATGGTTGCCCTCTCCCATTATAACTAACATAATGGTGAAAAATCACCAGTGAACTTTTTGTTGCTGGCACACTGGCTCTTAGCCCACAGTCACCCGTGGGACCTATATGGCAGCTGCCTGAACTTCTTGTTTCAAAGGCAGTCTCAGGTAACTGACTGTTGACTAGGCATCTTTTTTTTTTGGGGGGGGGGGTTAAAAAGCAAACTAGACTTAAATTCAATTAAAATCTAAAGAGATGTCTTCAGTAAACAACAATCTCATGCATGAAAATTTCGTTCGGCTGTAGCTGGACGTTGGATTTAAAAGAATTTCTATCTTGACTCTAAGAAAATCACTGCCTTTAAAAAATATTGCTTTGTAACTTGCCAAACTTCTTTTGCAACTTGGCTTAACAAGTTCCTCATGAAATAGCAATGGGTAATCAGTGCTTAGCCCCCCTAAGGTGCATTTTGCAATCTCTGGTGTAATGTTACTAATTTACAGCTATAGTTTTATAAAAAGGAGTAGAATTCCATATAAATGCAATTTTGACCTTAATTCATAAAGAGGTATGATATAATATCAGCATCTTTAGTCATCTAGATGTAATTGTTAAACATAAATTAGGTAAAGGCAAATGAGATAAATGTGTCCAAACGTAAATTTTGATACTCTTAGCACCTTATGTTCAGTGTAAAAACTATTTGGGCTTGTTAACAAATATGTTAACAAATATGAAACATAGTTCAACACTGATTGAAAGTAACTAAGGCTGAAATTCAATGTGTTATTTAGAAAATGTTGCCATAATTTAGAGATCTTTAAAGGGTTATTTCAAAATGTAAATTAAGGAAATCAGCAGATGGAGAAAGGTCATAGGCAAAAATATGTTCTTGATAAGGAAAGTTAAGAAGGAAAGAGACTTCTTTGAATAAAGAAAGAACAGGGCTTATAAGAATTACATTATCCTAATCGCTGGTTTACACTGGAATGGGAAGGATAGAAAGGCTTAAGTATGTTGCAGAAAGTGTGAAGAAGTCACAAAAGGTTATGAAAGAAAGAAATTTTTGGATACAAAAGCTATTGATTTGTTTTTCTTTGACATGGAATTGGAATCTGACCTTCTGTTAAAGCAATGAGGTTTTTGCAAGACATATATATTAGCAAATATATTGAAATAGTCAAAATTCTGTTTAAAAACTGCAGTACTATTAAACTCTATTTAATAGTTTTTGTTTAATTGGTGGCTCTCTGTCAGGTTTCTAGCCAGCTCCAATAAGCTATTTTGTCTTCTCTAGTTCTGAACTCTCTTACAACTGCCAAGTTATAGGATGATTCCATGTGCTAACTGTTACATTTAAGGTTTTATTTTCAATTTATGTAATGAGTAGAGACACAGATTTTGTGCCCTGTTGAAGTAATCTATTGTGTTCTCAATGTCTCTGTGAAATTCTGATTATTTAAAAAACAGCTGAGTTTTTTTATTAAGAGTTATGGTTTGTTTAAATATATATTTATTCTATGGGGCTGGTGCTGAGGCGTAGTGGGTAAAGCAACCACCTGCAGTGCCAGCATCCCATATGGGTGCCAGTTTGAAACCTGGCTGCTCCCCTTCCAATCCAGCTCTCTGCTATGGCCTGCAAAATCAGTAGAAGATGGCCCAAGTCCTTGGACCCCTACACCCATGTGGGAGACCTGGAAAAGGATCCTGGTTCCTGGCTTCAAATTGGCACAGCTCTGCCCATTGCAGCCAATTGAGGAGTGAACCAGAGGATAGAAGACCTTTCTCTCCCCCCCTCTCTCTCTCTGCCTCTATGTGTAACTCTGACTTTCAAATTAATTAATAATCTTATATATATATATATATATATATATATACTTATTATAAAGCATTTTGGTGGCTACTTTGTAACAGTGATCAAATCTGGCCTATATTGTGCTAAGGGATTCTGTTCCTACCAGATATTTTAAGCCTTCTTGGTATCTTTGATAGACATTTATAAAAAATTAAAGTTCCAAATTCTTTGGACATTGATATTTCTGGTTGGACCCCTGGAAATATCAAAGGATATATCTCTCATCTTACAGAGATACCAACTAATAAAGCTATCTGGATTATAATAAAGGTACTGTCAAGACATGGAGTTTTAAATTTTTAAGTTATGATGATGTAAAATGTTACTGATACAAATGTCCAAAAGTTACAAAAGTCTAATGATCTTGTTGTGATATTATCAGACATGACAGTTATCCTAATGAGAAAGGCCCAGAGGTCTAAAAGGGATAAATGTTTTATAGGGACCGGCACCGCGGTGCACTAGGTTAATCCTCCACCTGCAATGCCGGCATCCCATGTGAGCACCGGTCCTAGTCCCAGTTGCTCCTCTTCCAGTCCAGCTCTCTGCTATGGCCTGGGATAGCAGTAGAAGATGGCCCAAGTGCTTGGGCCCCTGAACCCACATGGGAGACTGGGAGGAAGCACCTGGCTCCTGGCTTTGGATTGGTGCAGCTCCAGCTATTGTGGCCATTTGAAGAGTGAACCAATGGGACGTAGACCTTTATCTCTGTCTCTCTCATTGTCTGTAACTCTACCTGTCAAATAAATAAATAAATAAATAATCTAAAATAAATAAGTAAATAAATGTTTTACAAAATCCTACAGGTGTTTTCAAAAAGACTGTGTGGACTAAGCAAGGGTTCTTCTTGTTACTTAATGAGTTAATAATTTTAAATGTGGCTATTTGAAGTCTTTTTGTCATCCACAGTTTTGTATTCTCAAAACACTAAAAATCAGATTTACTGCTCATGAAGTTAAAACATTGTTCATTCTGTGTTTAAATGCGTCTTCTTTTAGGTTCCAAAGGGCTATTTCCCCTGAACTCTATTGTATTTAATACTTTGGGAAAGTTTTGTAAGCGGATAAAGCCAATAATGGACTATAGGTTCCAACTGAGAGGACGTATGGTAAGTTCAGATTACGAAGAGCAGGGAGTAATTATAATCAATTGATGGTATTTTTAAAAAAATACAGCTAAAGATTTTAAGAAACTATTACTAAAACAGCTTTATTGTTCTATCTTTTAGCTTATGTTATACATGTATACATATTGTATGTCTACATTGGAAAATTTATTAAGAGCGCTGTTTTAATTAGCTTATAGATAAAAGATTGCTCATAAATGTAAACTGCTAAATTAATCAAATATAGCTTATTTGGTTCATGTGACTTAAATCTCTGTGTCAGATGTCTTAAATTTGATAGTAGAAAGAAAGTAAAAAAATATCTAAGTCATTGACGTATATCTGCTTGGGTGAGCTGGTCAAACAAGTTTCATTGTGTTAGATATTTAAGAGATATTTCCAAATATAGGTACTCTTGACTTGAAATTTATAGAAGGCATTGGGACTTTTGAAAATTGTTTGCTAAGTTTTCACCTGGTATTAAGTATCGACTAAGTAATTTTGGAAGCCTGCATTGTTCCCTCATTTCTCTTCATGATGGGAACCTGACTATTCTGAGGACTCTCAACTGGAATGTACAGTTTGATATTTAGACCTTATGAAAGGGATGGCTAACATTTTTCTGTAATAGTTTAGCCACACAGAAGACCAATCAACATAGCCAAAATCAGAATTTAAATTATGATTTCACAACTAGATTTACTTTGCTGTGGCATAATGAACAGGCAAAATCTCCCTTTTCACAACAAACTAAGGGAGAGAAAGTTTTACTAATGACTTCAAATGTTATAGATAAGATGGTCATCATGTTTGATGTTAAAGTGAGGATATAGCTTTCCTCATGGACTTTGTCTATGTCACAGAAAAACCACTATCATAACACGCCTGTGATTGTAGATTTCTAGCTGAGGCCTCCAAAGATTAGGAACAGGACTGAGCACCCCCTTGACTTGCATCCTCTTAAAGGTTTCCTCTGGTCTACTTTAGCAGAAACCAGGAGGAGAGGAGCAAGCTAGGCAGCAGAAGCAATGTAAAGATAGGGGGCAGGCTAACTACTGGTTGCTTTACACAGTGATCTGCCATCAAGGAGAGCCAGCAGGCCAGTCCACTAAAACTGGCATGGGTTTTTGATGTGGAAACCCAGGGCTTCAGCAACTTCTGAAGCGCCCTGGCAGCTCTGACAGCCAGGTGTTGGTCACTGGAAACAGAACTGCCCTGGAGTCAAAGAACTCCCAGGTTAGAGCCACAGCTCTAAGCTGAAAAGCACTTCAGTTGGCCCAGCTTCCAAAGCAACCACCGTTGTTGAGTAACATTGTGAGCAGAACTGTAAATTTCATGTTAGAGATGCTACCTGCCTTCTATTCAGGCTAGTTCTCCTCCCAGGCCAGCCAGGTAATGAAGGTCAATAGGATGCCTTCCCTAAGGGGATTCACATTTCCCTTATGATGTTTCTTCCAGTACCCAATGTGAAGAGATAGCTAGGCTGGGCCTCACAACTGGTCAGGCCCTAATGCCCACCTGATTATTATCAGGTCCCTTCTGTCAGTTTCTGTTTGCCTCTCAATGGGAAAATTTCCTCATGGTTTAGACAGCCCTTTTCTTAGGCCCTCTAATAATGACTGTCCTTTGTTTTAGACCTTGTGTATTTAATTTTCTCCAGACTTGAAAGAGAGAACTTCTAGATGGCCATGCACATGAAACCTCAGATGGAAGCAGTTACTGCAAGCTGCACTGCATCTCCCTGGAGAGGCCATCTTCTGCTGGAGCCCTATCTTGACTGCCGTTCCCAAGGATGCCCCTTTTCAGCATGAAGCCTCCAGAGCAGTCATCACCCAGTCCCCCTAACAGAAGTTAGAGTCCATTATTCTAGAAGAGGGGGGATGTGAGGAGTCACATGGGTTAACAGGCAGTCAGGGCAGTCCCAGTGGAAACTGGGGGTGCAGAGTGCTTGCTTTCTCAAAAAGTTATCTTCAGCCAGATCAAAAGTATCTGCCTTACTTCCTTAGGAATCTCCAGTTTTACCATGAGAAGAGCAAGGGAAGGGGAGGCAGGGATTCCATCCTTCTGAGCTCCCAGTTTCTGTAATGTAAATCAGGTATCCCACCCTTCTGATGGCTCCTTTTGTTTTACCTTGAGCAAGCCAGATATGGTAAAAAAAAATTATAATATAAACCAGCTCTTTTGATGAGTTTGGCCCCACCTGTACTGCCTGACAGTTTCTTCCACAAGATTGTGCTTAAAATCCCACTACCACCAGCCACTTCATGTTTTTCCTCTCTTGGAGTCCCCTCCATGCCACTCTGGCTGGAGGTCTTTGACTATAATAAATCTTGCTTTTAAATCTCCAAACAAATAAACCTCAGCTCAGAACCTGCTGTTCACAAACTAAATGCAATTTCAATCATGCAGCCAATTTGGAAACAATCATCTGAACTCTAAGTCATGAATTTACTTAAACAAGAAGATAGAAAACAGCATCTTCATCATCTTTGTTTGCCATCTGGACAGGCAAGATCATTTTATTGACCTCAAATTTTGATAACCTAAGAAATAGAGAAAAGAAATATCTTATGAAGCTAAGAGGTTACACTATCCACAGAGGAGCAGTTATTAAGGACCATTTAGACATTCTATAAACAGTTACCATTTCTTTAGTTCCCATGGGGAATTGGTTCCAGGACCCCTGCTGTTACAAACATCCACAGTTCCTCAAGTTCTTTATATAAAATAGTGTAGAACTAGCATACAACCTACACACATGTTCACATAATGCTTTTGTGAGACCTGAGCCTGGAACAAGGTGTAACTATTTTAATTGGGCACCATCTTGTAACCTGGGCCTGACCAGGCCCTGAACTCTGAGCCAGAAGCTCCTAAAAGTAAATTACATGAACTCCCCTTGCGATAAACTCTCCTAGCAACAGCCAATTAACAGATAACAGAGAAATACCTAGAGTTCCTGGTGTCTTCTCAGGGCAGATAAGGTGATTGATAGCTACCTGAGACCCTGTAGTTCGGCACGTACACCCCAGTAGCTCGGACCCTATGCTTTGGCCAATCAATTCAAAGGGCATCAACCCCAAAGCCATCCAACCACCTTTAGTAGGTCCGTTCCCGCCACTGGATGCACTAATCAATTCTAGGAGATGTCCTTTGAATTTCCCGCGGGATGAGGTGATTTGCTAAATGGTACCATGATGTATAGAATGTCTCTGAAAACCCTGTAAAAACCCTGTTATCTGAAGGGTCGGGGCTCTCAACTCAGACCCGCTGTGTCGGTGTTGACTGAGAGACCAAGCCTGGACCTGCAATAAAACTCTCATGTGCTTTACAGCAGTATCGGCTCCTTGGTGGTCTTTGGGGATGACTGAACCGGGCATAACACTTTAAATCATCTCTAGATGACTAATAATAATATAATGTAAATACTTGTGAAACTACATTGCTTATAGAATAATGACAAAACAGTCTATACACAGACAGTACAAAGGCATTTTTTGTTCGTTTTCCAAATATTTTCAGTCCATAGTTGGTTGCGTTCTTGGATGTGGTCCTAATATATATGGAGAGCTGCCTGCAGTTGATTGGAACAAGGCAAAATTTACAGAGGCAACTGGAAATGTAATTAAGAGTGTGATGGATAAGCACATAGACGCACCCTTTCCTCCCCCAGCTTGTGCATGTGGGAGGGACTCTCCAGCCATATTCCCTACGATCTGCTGAGAGGTCACCCTGAGAACGGCATCACATAAGAATAGATAATTTTCTAGCTGCTCTAAAGCTAAAAATTAATATCCTTCAGTCGCTCCACCTTAACCTTTTTTCTGTTATTTCCTATTTAATCAGGTGGTCTTTGGTATGTTTTGTGATTTAAGTGCAAAAACAAACAATACTGCATTAGGAGTTGACTGATTGTCAAACTTTTATCCAAATAAATGTTAGGAAAGGAGGCCTCCCTCTCTAGGGCAGGAAAAATGCCCATCAGAGGGCAGAGCAAGTTGCAAAGGTCACTGAAGGAAGATTAAGAATCATAGTATTGCATCTCTCGGAGGAAAATCTCCCTCAATGTCATACATGACTTTAATAATTAATTTAATAAAGGGCTCCATCTAGTACTGATTCCCTTTAATTCAGCCAATCAGCCTGAGCAAGAAACTTAAAATCGAAGAAGGAGAAATGAGAATTAGCAAATAAATGGTACCAGCAAGGATTCCAGAATTGTAGGGGATGGAGCAAGCACTTGGGGTTTTAGTGAGAAGACCTAGCCAGAGCAAGTAGGTTGAGATGGTGGGTAACAAGCCAGTTAGGGCCCCAGTACAACCAGGGTCCTCAGGCAGAGAGGAGACAGGAAGGTTCGCAGTCATTTGTTCATTTTCTCACTATTCTGAGAAGCAGATCAGCAGTAACCAGTCTTTCTCTCTGTGTTAAGACGTGTGGACACAGAACCTTTATCTTCCTATGGAAGTGGGGAAAGGAAGGTAAGCAGCCAAATTACCACCCCCTTTCTCATCATTTGGTTCAAAGTCCATGGTTTTTGCCTTTCAAGTTCTCCTCCAAACCTGCTCCCTCCAGTGGAACTCACAGGTTATAAATTGCATAGAGGCAAGGCTGAGACATGAGAATGGCCCTCTGGGCTTGGCCCTGGGGTCGTCACTGCCACTCTCAACCAAATAAGGTAGAAACTGAGTTGAGATGCCCAAGGGCTGAAATTCAGGCAGCAGTAATCCTGGGATTCAAGCCTTCATCACTGCCTAGTGAAGGGATCAATAGACGTGACTCCGGATTATTTTGGGGTTAAGGCCACTGAGGGCCAACAGATGCAGAAAGAAGTCTTGTCAGACCTTCTCTTATAGGATGAAGAGCACTGAGGACTGCCATGAATCTGCTGTCCCAGGGAATTTCATAGCCAGAGTCAGTAACAAGATGGTCTTGTACAAACTTTGCTAAGTAACCATTATCTTCCATTATTTTCCCCCTGTATTTACCTTCCTACAATTTTCTACTCCTAGAAGCTCAAAATCTTTTCCCTTTGTCTTCTCACTTCCTCATAAATTCATGCCCATTTGTTAGAGTTCTGTATAAACCTTTAGGTCCTATTGCCTTTTGAGACTTTTTATTTCATTTCTGTGTGATCCTCTCCATATGTATATGAAATAACTTCTTCTTCTCATAACACCATGCCCTTTGTCTATTCAATTTGCAAGGCCCCAGCCACTAGGAAGGGTAAAGGGAAAAGTATTTCATCTTCTGCAACATGAAAAATGGAGTTACAACTCTGTTTCCCTGGATTCCAAGGAGACAGAGAATCCTCTGTAGTCCAGAGAATTCCCAGCTTGCTTCTGAAGGCTCAAGGACACCCTGGTCCTAGTTCTTATCTTTCTCCTTCACTGTTTCCCCTGGAGTGGTGTCCACCTCAGAGGGTGGAAGAAGAGTTCTGCCTCTTGGAGGAAGATCTGTTGGTGACTTGGTCAGTATCTGACCTATAAAGTATCTGACCTATAAAGTGGCCCATAAACCACCATGGAAGGAAAGTATAATCCTGGTCCTCTTTGGAGCACTGTGGTGTGTCCATGTTGAAAGCAGAAAGCTAAGCTTTTCTTATTCTTTTTTTTTAAAGATTTATTTGAGAGGTAGAATTACAGACAATGAGAGGGAGAGACAGAGAGAAAGATCTTCCTTCCATTGGATCACTCCCTAAATGGCTGCAACAGCTGGAGCTACGCCTATCCGAAGCCAGGAGCCAGGAATTTCTCCCTGGTCTCCCATGCAGGTACAGGGCCCCAAGAATTTGTGCCATCTTCCACTGCTTTCCCAGGCCACAGCAGAGGATGGACTGGAAGAGGAGCAGCTGGGACTAGAATCAGTGCCTATACGGGATGCCAGCATCGCAGGCGGGGGATTAACCTACTGCACCATGGTGCTGGCCCCAGCTTTTCTTATTCTTACACACTTCTGAGCATGACATGGTGACTGTATCTCAAGGTGAAAACACATTACTGTGATGCACATCCATATACACAAGCATCACATGATGAAAGCAGCAGTGAGAAGCAACATTTTCAAAACTCTAGAGCTTTTCTTCAGGCTGGGAAGAGCCTTTCATTTCCAGAGACTAGAGACGAGACACACAGACCATAGTGGAGTCCTGGGTAGGGCTGTAGACCAGGGCAGAGGTGCTGGTTTGAGTCTTGGCTGCTGTTTTGCTTCCTATCCAGCTCCCTACTAATGCATCTGGGAAAGCAGTGGAAGATGTTCCCCTTGAATTGCTGCCACCCATGTGGAAGACTTGGATGGAGTTCTAGGCTCCTGACTTTGGCCTGGCTCAGACCCAGCCATTGTAGCCACTGGGGTGTGAACCAAAGGATGAAAGATCTCCTTCCCTCCCTCCCTATCACTCAGCCTTGCAAATAAATACAACAAATAGTTTTTAAAAAGAAAACAACAACGACTGAGGTGGAGGCAGGGTAGACATAGCTCAGAATCATGATATGCTCTGGAGCCCAGGAAGGAACATACATAGACATATGACATACATACATACATATGACAGGAAGGAGCATGCATAGACATATGACATACATACATACATATGACAGACATAGAGCTCTGAGACACAGAAATAGTGCTGTTGAGGCTGCAGCTTCTCTTCTGGTCCACTGTTAATATTACTAAGGGTCCTAGCAGGATGTCCCTTAATTGAAATGAGTTGGTCAAAATAATGGCAAGTCTGAAGCCTGAAAAACCACATTAGCAGAGATAGAAAAGTTATCCATCACAGAATGAGCTCAGTTTTCAGTTCCCTTGAGAACTGGTGCCTCACAACTGATTTTCAGAAAAGTGTTTTGGAAATGTGGGTGTAGTCACTTGAACACACGCTGTTGATGGAAGCAAGTGCCAGAATAAATTGTCCTAAGTAGCTTTTGCATCTGGACTGCACCTGGGCAATGGTCTGCCTTGAGGACATAGCTATTGGATGTGTACTTCTCCTGGATTTCTAGTAATTCTCAACATGTGTGCTGCCCTTTGCTGTGGCATGGCTGAGCTGGCATCTTCTCCCTGGCCTTCTCTGTCTCTAAGAGCTTCTGCTTATTACAGATGCTCCCAAAGTCCAGGTAAGCTTCATCTTTGCTCATCAATTTGTTACTGACTTCCTGGTCTCATCTGCATTTTCAACATGAGTGTGCAGAGGAATCTGCAGCCACATTTGGCCCGTGATGTCCTTGTAGCCCATTTCTGCCTCCTTCATCTGTGTCATCTACAGGAGCAGCAACCGCTGCTGGTGTTATTTGTAACATGCTGCAAATGAGTAAAGGTCTCCTTAGAACATCAATAAAGCAGAAATCTTTGCATAATCTCCTTGATATAGTGCAGGTTTATGCTAGTGAATTCCCTCAGTTCATTAAGCTACATGTAAATGTGACTGAGATGAAACTTGTATCTCTTCTGGGGCTAGTAAACTCAGCTCAGGAAAAAAAAAAACACCATAAATTATTTTTAATTTGCACCACTAATCCAGGGTAACAACAGACCTTCCCCAGTACTCAAAGATCAACCAGGAGAGAGGATTCAGCTCTGTGGAATTCATCCTCAGGACTAGAAAAACATAGCAAGCCTGATGTCCTTGCAGAGGGTCACTGTGTATGTTTATCCATCATGAACAAGTCATTGCATGTCACGCACTTCTGACCCAAGGGACCCAGAATGTCCTGGTCTTTGCCCTGTGATTTGTGTCAGAGATTGTAGACTTTCATTTTCACATGCATGTTCTGCAAATGGGTTTAATAACACAGGGTCAGAAAAGAAGAGGAAAACGGAGCCTCTGCCAGTTAATAACAGGAAGGGTTCTTAGGGTCCTTGCAATGTGAGGGGAGAAGTTAGAAGAATCTATTAAGATGCGACAGAGGGCCTTGATGGGGTCAAAGTTTACAGAAAGTTGAATTGCATGGAAGTGCAGAGAAGGTTAAATGGCATGAATGGAGCGCGTCAGGGAGAGCCCCATCCCTCCTTCCAATTCTGGCATTTAGGAAAAGCACTGGCGAGTACATGAGGACTGGCCTCTCCATGAGCCAGGAGCAGAAGTGGGATAAGGAGCAGTGATGGAGGCAGGCTGGGACATAGCCTTCTGTCCTAGCCTGAAACTGTGTCCAGTCCTTCTGCACAGGATTTCCTGGAATCAGGACAACTAGAAGTGAGGCACAACTCACACCCAACTCATTGAGTCCCCTCAGGTCCCAGAGGGCTGCTGCATGTTCTCAAGACCAGAAAAGTCAGAGGACGTGTTCCCACCAATGGCCCCAGGAAAAGAGAAGCCAGAGAGCTCTGAGGCTCCTAAGTCATCCTGCCAAGAGTCTTGCTGACTCCTCCTCCTGCAAGATTTCTGACCTCTGGCGGTAAGAAATGACTCTTTGTATTTTTTTAAAGATTTGTCTATTTGAGAGGCAGAAAGAGAGAAAGAGAGAGAGAGAGAGAGAGAGAGAGAGAGTGTGTGTCTTCCACCTGCTGGATCACTTCCCAAATGGCCTCAATGGCCAGGGCTAGGTCAGGCCGAAGCCAGGAACCAGGAGGCTCAACCAGGTCTCCCACATGGTTTCATGGGCCTAAGCACTTGAGCCATCCTGTGCTGCGTTCTCAGGTGCATTAGCAGTGAGCTGAATCAAAAGTAGAGCATCTGGGACATGAACCAGCACCCATAGGGATGCTGGCGCCACAGGCAGCAGCTGAACCCACTGAGCCATAGCACTCATCCCCAGCTGATGCTTTTCAAAGAATGCTGGAGAATGTGACATGTGGTTAGGACACTGGCAGATTTACCTAGGACAAAAAACTGAGGGAAATGGGTAGAAATACAAAGCATGGACCTGAGAGCTGCCCCTTCACCCTTATGCATGTATTTACACAGTATCAATGATGTCACACATGTAGATAGGGTTCAGGAATTCATTCTAATACCTAACTACAGCATCTGGACTTTCTGGTTTTTGCTTTATTTCTTTTCAGAAGAGGAGGCAGGTAGCAGGGAGGCACTGTTGGAATCACTTACTTGCAGCCAATGCATCCGATGTAAGAATGCGTTCTGCTAATGTGCCCAGGAGGCAGAGGCTGCTGGCTCAACTGCTTGGGCCTATCACTCATATAGGAGACATAGATGGAATTCTTGGTTCTTGGCTTGGCAATGGCCCAGCCCTGGCTTATGGACGTTTGGGAAGGAAATCAGCAGATAAAAGGTCAGCGTTTGTCTGTCTGTCTGCCTCTCCTACTGCCCCCTGACTCCATCTCTCTCCCTCCCTCCCTATCTCTTACTCTGCCTTCCAAGTAGATGAACATGTTTTAAATATACATTTTAAGAAAGAAGAGTGGGCAGGGGCAAGTAAATGAAGTTCTTCCTACTGATTGCTCCCTTTCTTTTCAGAAAGGAGGAGAAAGGTGTCACCTCTCCCATAGGGCCTCCACAAGCCCCTCAGACACCTTCTGGTGTTCTCTCAATACCAGTGGGGAGGGTTTCCTCAAATGTTGTTTGTTGAAATACATCAAGTACCTCCTACCAAAAAAATGAATATGAGATGTGATTGTTTCAAATGGACTCATGGTCAAATAATTTTAGGAACTCTTAATTAAATGAAATTGCTGTAAAAGCTAAGGAAGCTGTATGTAACTTTCTAATTCACTTACCTATAAACTATACCATATATTTTTCACTGGCAAGATTCAGCTGTTTTTTCCAGATGTGCAGCTTTTACAAAACCGCAATGTTGAGGTAGGTGCTATAAGCCCCCATATACCTACATTCTTGAGGTAAACTTTGCCTTTAGATGAAGCCAACACTCACATGGAGACTCTGTTCCCAGGATACCCCCTGCCAGCATTCATGGTGTTGTCTGGGTATTTATACTACATCACCATGGCCATCTCCTAAAGCCATTAATCTCGAGCCTGAGCCTCTCACTGACTTAGAAATGTTCTCTCATGGATTACCAATCATTTCACTTTCCACATTTAATAAGACTGCTGCTCCCATGACTACTTTCACTGCATAACTAGCACTTTCCATCTGTTTTACAAACAATAACAATGTGTTCAATCTTCACAGTAGCACTACAGAATCAGTTCTGTTGAGCTGTTAGGAGATCAGTTGGCAACAAGAGGGTAACTTTTCCAAATTGCCTTGGCTGAATGAAAATCAAAAAAAAAAAAAAGAATTAATGTTGTCAAAGTCTGTGTTTTTAAGTGAAAAAAGAATACTGATCTACTTTACCACATAGGTTTTAATAACACACTGCTTCACGAAAAGGGTATCTGGAAGCACTCAATAATAAGCTGTGAAATAAACTGCAGAAACCTAACGGTTCCACTAAAACTCTCTTCCATGACTGGGTTGGAACTAAGTACACAAGGAAGCGAAGACCTTCTGCATTTTTCCCACACCCACGCAGCCTGGCCCACTCTTGTCGAATTCGTTGGGTCTAGCAAAGGAGCTTGAAGGCAGGCAGGCTGCGAAATGTTACAGGATTGACGTAAAGTTTTCAAAGTTTTGGTTTTTGGAAGTATAATTTCATGTAATGGGGTTCCTGTAAGAAGTTTTGTTCATAAACATTAAAGTTTCTAGAAGACCATTGTTTTAGACTAGCCTTGTGCACTAAGTCCTGGAAGACCAGACCAAACAGAACGGACAACTCATGTTGCATGTACTTAAACTAAACTTTGGGCCGGCGCCATGGCTCCATAGGCTAATTCTTCGCCTTGCAGCACCAGCACACCGGGTTCTAGTCCTGGTCGGGGTGCCGGATTCTGTCCCGGTTGCCCCTCTTCCAGGCCAGCTCTCTGCTATGGCCTGGGAGTGCAGTGGAGGATGGCCCAAGTGCTTGGGCCCTGCACCCACATGGGAGACCAGGAGAAGCACCTGGCTCCTGCCTTCAGATCAGCGCGGTGCGCAGGCTGCAGCGTGCCGGCCGCGGCAGCCATTGGAGGGTGAACCAATGGCAAAAGGAAGACCTTTCTCTCTGTCTCTCTCTCTCACTGTCCACTCTGTCTGTCAAAAAAAAAAAAAAAAAAAAACCCTAAACTTTGAAAGGAGCCAGTATTCATATTTAAACAGCATGGCATATCGCTTCTCGGCCTTTTGGCTAAGATCAAATGTAAACAGCATGACAGGGGTCAGCGTTGTGGGTTATTGGGTAAAGCCACGGCCTGTGACACAAGTACCCAATGTGAGCACTGGTTCGTGTCCCAGCTGCTCCGTTTCCCATCTAGCTCCCTACAAACAGCCTGGGAAAAGCAGTGGAAAACAACTCAAGTGTTTGGGCTCCTGCTACCCATGTGAGAGACCTGGAAGACGCTGCTGGCTCCCAGTTCCTGGCTTTGGTTTGACTCAGCCCTCGCCTTTGCAGCTTTCTGGTGAGTGAACCAGCAAATGGAAGATAGCTCTCTTACTTTCCCTCTCTCTCTGTAACTCTGACTTCCAATAAATAAATTTTTTTTTTAACAAAAAAGGGGCCGGCGCTGTGGCACTGTGGGTAAAAGCCCTGGCCTGAAGTGCCCGCCAGCATCCCATATGGGTGCCAGTTCAAGTCCCTGCTGCTGCATTTTTGATCTAGCTCTCTGCTATGGCCTGGGAAAGCAGTAGAAGATGGCCCAAGTCCTTGGACCCCTGCACCTGTGTGGGAGATCCGGAGGAAGCTCTTGGCTCCTGACTTTGGATCAGCTCAGCTCCGGCTGATGCAGCCATTTGGGGAGTGAACCAGTAGATGGAAGACCTCTCTCTTTGTCTCTACTTCTCTCTGTAACTCTTTCAAATAAACAAAATAAATCTTTAAAAAAAAAAGTAAGACAAAGAAACAGATAAGCAAAACAATTCACAGGGTTTTTCCATATACAAAAGCATGTCATGAGCAAACATGGATAATTTGACTCCCTCCTTTCCAATTTTGATGCTTTTCTTTCTTTCTTTCTCCTCCCTAATTGCTCTTGCTAAAATTTCCAGTTCTACATTGGATAAGAATGGTGAAAGTTGATATCTTTGCATTGTTCTAGATTTGAGGGGAAATGTTTTCAGTTTTCCCCCAGTCAGTATGATATTGAATGTTGGTTTGTGATAAGTAGCCTTTATGATTTTGAAGAATGTTCTATTTACATCTAATTTGAGAGGGTTTTTACCATGAAAGGATGCTGAATCTTATTAAATGCTTTCTCTACATCTATTGAGATGACATTATGGTTTTTGTTCTTCATTCTATTGATATGATTTATGACATTTATTGATCTATGAGTGGAGGATTATCATTATGTTCTTAGAATTTATATATCACATTGAATTTGTTAAAAACTAATTAAAAATTAAAATGAATAAATAAATGAATAAATTTTTAAGAACCCACAGGGAACTGCAGTTTACCTGTATCAGTATAATAAGCAAGTTACCTCTGTTTTAACCCTATAAGAAAAGTAAGCTGAAAAAAAAACCCTGCATTTTTCTCTGTTTCTGCTTTCTTTAGCTTTTTCTTCCAGTAAGTCCAAACTTCCCTGCTAAGTTCATTAGAATACTTATTTTATTTTGCAGAAGGAGATGTTGCCTGATTCTAGAAACACAATTAAAAATCCTATTTGATTTTCTTTCTTTTTTTAAAAAAGATCTATTTTATTTATTTGAAAGAGTTACAGAGAGAGGTAGAGATAGAGAGAGAGAATCTTCTATCCGCTGGTTCACTCTCCAGATGGCCACAATGGCTGGAGCTGTGCCTATCCTAAGCCGGGAGTCAGGAGCCTCCTCCAGGGCACCCATGCAGGTGCAGGGGCCCAAGAACCTGGGCCGTCCTCTACTGCTATCCCAGGTCATCACAGAGAACTGGATTGGAAGAAGAGCAGCCTGGACTAGAACCGGTGCCCATATGGGATGCCGGCGCTTCAGGCCAGGGCCTCAACCTGCTGTGCCACAGAGCCGGCCCCAATCCGATTTGATTTTCAAAGCAAATTTGTAGACATTTTATCTTTTTGACATAACCCTCAATAAGAACCCCAATGAAAAGAAGCTAAGACTGCATGAAATCTCCAGACGATGGTTAGCAGCTGCCTCTTCTGTCTTATAACAGTTGTTCTATTTTCTCTCCCTTATTATTGAGTAGGTTGAAGAGCCTTCTCCATTGGTATTTTCTTCACCAAATATTCAAGCTATTAATATGTCTTCACTACACATTTGGCTCAAAATAGATCTTCTTATGAAACATTAGATTATAATGAAGAAAAGATAGAAAAAAAGTTATAGAAGAATTTAAAAAGCCTTAATTGAAGTGGACACAAAGCATTGAGGGAGGAACAGCTAAACAAAATGTAGTCTACCCATACAACGGGATAGGCAAAGATTTTTTTTGGCTATTCCCCCAAAAGCACAGAAAAGAAAAAGTAAAAAATGGGCAAATGGAATTATATCAAACTAGGAAGCTTCTGCAAAGCAAAGGAAGCAACTAAAATAGTGAAGATAAGCTACAATATGGGAGAAAAATACGTGCAAATGACTCATCTGCCAAGACTTAATATCCAGGATACTTAAGTAACTCAAACAACTCAAAAGCAAAAGTAATAATATGATGAAAATGAGAGCAAATGATCTGAATAGACATTTTTCCAGACAAGATTTACAGATGGCCCACAAATACATGAACAAACGCTCAACATATTAACCATCACAGAAATGCAAATCAAAACCACAATGAGTTACATTCTCATCCCAATTACAATGGCTATTATAAAAAGGTGGAAAACAAATACTGGAAAGGATGTGGAAGAAGAGGAATTTTTATACACTGTTAGCAGGAATGTAAATTAGCACAGCCATTATGGAAAGCAGTATGGTGATTCTTCAAAAACCTGAAAATAAACCACTGTATGATCTTGTTCTCCCACTTTTGTGTATATATCAAAAGAAAATGAAATCATTATATCAGAGACAACTGAAGGCCCATATTTATTGGAATACTATTCAAAATAGCCAAGATATGAAATCAGCTAAGATGTCCATCAACTTACCAATGGATACAAACAAGATAGTAGGGGTGGGTGTTGTGGCACAACAGGTTAAGCTGCCTCTTGCGATACCTAAATATCTGGGATCAATTCCTGCCTCTACTTCCAATCCAGCTTTCCACTAAGGCACACCCTGGGAGGAAGAAGCTTATGGCTCAAGCACTTGGGTCCCTGGCATCCATGCAGACCTTGAGGGAGTTCCTGTCTCCTGGCTTCAGCATGCCTCAGCCCTTTATTGTTGGCATCTGAGTTGTGAACCAAGAGCTGTAAGACTGAGCTCTCTCTCTCTTTCATCCTCTCCTTCTCTCTCTCTCTCCCTCACTCCCTCTCCATCCCCTCTTCCTTTATGTTACTCTGCCTTTCAAGTACATAAGAATAGATAAATAATTTTTAAATGTGATAGATAAGAAGATATTTCAAATAATTTATGGAAAATTGAATTAGAAGATAAAATTTATGTCGGTAGAAAACATTTTGAAATCCACATACACAAAGGGTTTTCAAAAAGCTCATGAAAAATTTGAATGGGAAAAAACCATGCATGGATTTCAAAAAATTTTATACTAAAATAAGCTTCTGTCTTCCATGAACATTTTAACATACCATCATAAACATGCAATGGAATACTGTTTTACCCTAAGAAAGAATCAAATTCTGCTAATTATGGCAACATGAATGGAACTGGGGGGACAGAATTTTTAATCAAATAAGGCTGACCCCAAAACACAGATATTGTATATTCTCACTCATTAGTAGAAGCCAAAAGAGAAAGATCCCTTAGAAAGAGATAAGAGAGGCCATTAGAGGTTAGGAACAGCAGGGGATGTGGAAGAGACAGGGTGGTTAATGGATACCAAAACATAGCTGGAGTGAGGAAATAATTCTAATCTTCTCTAGCATAGTAGGGTAACTACCATTGAGTCTGAAGTATCTCAGTACATTGAAATGATAATATTTGAGGAGATGGAAAAGCTTATTACTCTTATTTGATCATTGCACATTATATACACACAATAGTGCACCTTGCAAATAAGTACAAATAAACGTCAAACATTTAAAAAATTTAAAGTGGCTATGAATATTTTCTTTACAATACCATCATGATAGGAGAAAATATCATCTCAAAAACAATACTGGTGTAAAAATATTCCCTGTAAAACACTTATTCCATAACTAGGACCCCAGTTATGTCTTTCCCCCAAATATATAGTGTATGCTTATAAACAAAGACAATATTTTCAGCTATCATATATGCACAAGTAAAGGGAGGTAAATAAAAGAAAGCAGGCCAGAATATCAGGTATTATATCGCCTAAATATATGATAACTGAGTTGAAACTGTAACACCAAAGTCTTTAACTCCCATTGGTGGATCTGGTTGTGTCATGTTTATTTTCCACAGCATCTCTCTGTTTTTATCAGTCTCTATTGAAGTCAGTTCTCTACATATACTCACATAGGTTGATTTTCTCTAGACTTGACATTAGCTTAAGAAAAATCACAATTTACAGACCAATTCTCTTTTCTTCCCTTGTGTTAGTCACCATAGCTTTCTATTCTATTTAAACAAACAAAAAAAAGGAGTGCAATGGTCTGCAACAGCAAATGTGAATTAGCTGTTTAGGGTCTTGGCATGGCAGCTCATCCAGAAGTAAGTCAGATGCGCTACCTGGCCTGCAGGAGAACATGTTCAATGGGCAGATAGATGATAACAACTCATGCAAGTTCATGGCTATATAGTAAGTCCTGCAGAAAGGCACAGTGAACAACTCTATGCAAATTTTAGATGGGAAGAAGGAGAGAATCCAGTGATACTGGATGTGACTAATTCCAATTACATTTTGTGGAAAGTTTGGTAGTATTTAACTAGCCAATCTATTTTTAAAAAATTATATCAGGGCACGTGTTGTGACATAACGGGTTAAGCTGCCACCTGCAATGCCGGCATTCCATATGGGTGCCGGTTTGAGTCCAGCTGCTCTACTTTGATCCAGTTCCCTCTTATTGTCAGGAAAAGCAGTGGAAGATGGCTTAAGTCCTTGGGCTCCTGGACCCATGTGGGAGACCTAGATGAAGCTCCTAGCTCCCAGTTTCAGCCTAGCCCAGCCACTGCTATTGCAGTACTTGGAAGGCAAACCAGTGGATGGAAGAGCTTGCTCTCGCTCTCTCTCGCTCTCTCTTTCTCTCTGTAACTCTGCCTTTCAAATAAATAAAATAAATCTTTAAAACAAGTTATAATTTTGAATTTTACTGTCAAGTCAATGATCAATGATAAAGAAAAAATATTTTATCTAGTCATTTTTCAATATGTCAATGTACAGTTGCAAAGTAATAGTATTTAAACTTAATTCAACATGACTATACTATAAAAGGATGTTTTTCTAAAGCTGTATGCTGGTTTACAGTATCTAAATTTAGCTACTCTGAAGCATACGTGCTTTTAGGACAGGAGGTCTGCCTGACTCATGTATTATTTGTTTCCTAAGCAGTATTTTACTCTTACATCAACATCTTGTTTGTCCCATCTTGAATGGCCTCTTCCATTTCCTGTTAAGTGTTTCATTTTTATGTAACCTCAATATAAGCTGTTGAATAATAAACAATGGTGCTGCTTTTTGATCTAGTAACAGGTTGGATAGACGCACAGACAGGTCGACTCCTGGAAAGCCTTGGGCTTCTCTTGGGCACTCTGAGCCTCAGTTTCCTTCTCTACAAAACAGGCTTTTATCATTGCTCCCCAGATGATGCCTGAGAGAGTGCCATGTAGGGTACGTGTGGAGCCAGGCCATGCTCAGATGTCAGCAGTTGGTAGCTCTTATCAGTCCACCCACATAAACCGCAGTTCACCCCAGGAATTGTTACTGAAGTCCTCAGCCTCACTTCTTCTTAAGATCAGTTTTCCTGAATTTCAACTGCCAAAAGCACCGAACACCCATTAGAAACAGAGGAAATTGCTACAAAAAATTCCACTGAAACCATCATCTAAGCTTAACTAACCCTCCATTCAGGGACGGTCGATATAAATAACAGTGCACGGTGTGGACGAGAGAGGGGCACAGGAACAAGGGCAAATAATCTGAAAGTTTATTCCCTTGAGCTTGTTTATCAGAGGGTATTCCAGGAGAGCTTGTTTTGCAACCACATACTCAGAGGGGTCCAGACCACCAGAAATAAGAAAAGTTGGAAGAAACCAATCAAAGTTGGATTTCTGAACACAGGATGTATAATGATGTATACAGCAAGCAGGAAATCCCCTCCAGCTCCCTGTTTTCCACAAACTGGACACTCTCCTAACCCTTGCTATAAAAGCCCTAGCAAACCGTTTCTCTGAGAGGCAGTTTCATTAGGAAACCAAAGCTTGCACTGTTTCCTTTCCTTGTCACGAGTAAAGCTGTCCCCTGAGCTACCCCTACTGGAGGCTAATTATTTGGCGACACTC
The DNA here is from genome assembly GCA_949820135.1 of Sylvilagus floridanus. Taxonomy (NCBI): domain Eukaryota; kingdom Metazoa; phylum Chordata; class Mammalia; order Lagomorpha; family Leporidae; genus Sylvilagus; species Sylvilagus floridanus. The sequence continues at coordinate 15,393,110 of OX463239.1, read as the reverse complement.
CGAGTGATCAGACCCTTGTGTCTACTAACGCAGAGCACTTTATATTCAACGAACTCTCTTTGAAAAGGCAAAATATAGAAAGCACACTAGCAAAAGAGTGTGATTATATCTATCAATACAGCATGGGAATAATAAATGTTATTTATGTGCACTTTTGATTGGGAGCACATGGAACATTGCATAGTGCCTGTGGCCCCATGACTTAATAAAGGTGAAGCCCACGGCTGGTTTTTCAGCAGTAGCACTAAAAATGGAGGTAGCAGATACTCTAGGTGGGGCAAGGTGCAGACTTGAACAATGCGTTGCTCAAGAGTGGGCCTGGGGCCGGCGCCGTGGCTCACTCGGTTAATCCTCTGCCCGTGGCACTGGCATCCCATATGGGCACTGGGTTCTAGTCCTAGTTGCTCCTCTTCCAGTCCAGCTCTCTGCTGTGGCCCAGGAAGGCAGTGGAGGATGGCCCAAGTGCTTAGGCCCCTGCACCCGCATGGGAGACCAGGAGGAAGCAACTGGCTCCTGGCTTCGGATCAGTACAGCTCTGGCCATTGTGGCCATTTAGGGGGTGAACCAACAGAAGGAAGACCTTTCTCTCTGTCTCTCTCTCTCTCTCACTGTCTAACTCTGCCTGTCAAAAAAAAAAATAGAGAGAGTGGGCCAGCTCACCCTTGAGGTTCCCACACTGTCTCCTTTCCCACATCTTTTTCTACCTCTATCTCACAAATCCACAAAAATATACTTTACAGGCTAAGATGGGTACAAGTATTTCTCCAACCCTTCTTTTACTTCTACTTTCTGGCAAACAGAAAATTATACTGAGGGGGACAACTTGATTGTGTACTTTCTGAGGACTTTGGATAGATCACTATGGAAAGTAAATGGGTGAAAACAGGGGTGTGGCTTTGTTCTGCTCTGATGACTCTCGCCCAGCAAGGCTCTGGCAGGGCACAGTCCTCCTTGCCCCTTCCAGCTAGATGCTGAGTCCCTGGAGGGGCATCTGTGGGATCTGCATGTGGTACTTCTTTCAGGGATGTGGGGGACACCATTCTTCCCACTTCACTGGCACTTGGCTTCTGCAATGTCAGTGTTATACATTCAACTTGAATTGCCCATGTGCACATCATCCCCTGCCGGCATTTTCCTGAGAAGAAGCACTAAGTGTTAGTAACTGTGTTTTATTGCACTCACCCATCTTCAAGGAAAGTGTGTATGCATGTGAACTTGAGCATGCACGTAGCTGTGTGTGTGTGTGCCTGCATATATGTGTGATGCAGAAAGAATGCACACACCACAGACATTCACAAGCCGGGACAAAGGAGAGAGATGTACCCTTGAAAATTATGGGCTGAAATATGGTGGAACAAGTGTTCGAAAGCTCCTTACTTCTAAATGCATTTATTTTAGCATTCATAAACTAGAGACTGTGTGGGATGAGAAAAGAGAAGTTCCAAAGGAATTATAAGTGTTTGTTGAGGCTGAGAAGAGAGGAATTCCCTCTTCCTGCTTCGGCTGCCAGTCAACATTCTCCTCACCCTTGGGGGACCCATCAAAAATGATCTCATCTACAGGCCCTCAGTTTCCTTCCTCAACTCCCTCTGTCATGGATTGAACTGTATTTCTCCAAAGTCATTCCCGACTCTGTTTTAGAGTGTCCACGAACGGGTGTAGCAGTTGTGCTGGGGAATGACACAAGTGGTACCCATGTCTCACAGGCATATCTAGCATCTAGGCGAGCTGGCACTCTGAATTGGCATCTGGGGAAGAGGCATAAGACACAAGGTCAGACATGATCAGGGAACACAATGTCCTTGGCTTTAGGTGAGTTGCCATCTTCTCTTCTCCTCGATTTCTCTTTCTACAAATGGCGGATGTTATTTAGAATCTTTCTATGATTCCAGTTGACCTCAAGATTGAAATCAGGTTCCTTGTACCACTCATTCACTCATCCACTCTGCAAATATCAATCACATCCATTAAGTTCCAGGCATATTGTAGTTGGCAGAAAATCCCAAGTGGGGAAAAAGAAAAAAGGACAGAAGACCAGAGGCTCATGGTCAGCATATTCTAAATCCCAGAGCCCTTCCTGGAGCCTGCCCCCAGCACAGTCACAACACATGGGTGCTCTCTCATATTCCCCTTCTTTTCTGGATGAATTCATCTCTCAAAATTTCAGTGTGACATCCCCTTAATGCAACTTGCAATACTTTTCAGCACATGCTCCCTCCTCTCTCTCATTCTCTCTCCCACTCCCTACATCCACCCCATCTCCTTTTTCTTGCTACATTCCTCTGTCTTCTCTCTTTTCTTCTCTTTCTCCTGTGTATCTTCTTTCTTCTTCCTTTCTCCCACACACCTCTCCCCCATTCTGTGTCTTTTTCTGCTTCCTCATTTTCCTCTACCATCTCTGTTGCCACTTACCCTCTCTTCTGTCTCACCCCCTGCACTCGTACCAGTGTGCTCAGTGCTCATGCCCTGTGTTTTATGAGAGTCTAATGATGTGCCTTCTCTACTGGCATCCATCTGTCTGCTCAACTTTACTGAATACTTGCTCATCTTTCTCTGTCCACACTTAAGATATCTGAGCCATGCTCTGAAGCTTCATATCCTGAGGTCACAGCACACAGCCAGGTACTCAACAGAAAACAATTTCTTTTTAGACTCTTCTGTAGAAGGCAAAACAGATTCAGTAGCCAAGAAGCAGACGAGGGCTGAAGACAAATACTACTACTCCACTTCTCCTCTCTACTCAATATCTGTTTGTATTAATGGGAATTTTTCCAAGGCAGGTGCACAGGGATGTCTGATTTGTATCAATATACAGCATGCAGGAGAGGCTGTTCTCTGTGTTTCATACCATATGGATGAGATAAAAAGCTAGAGACAGTTAAAAGGGTAGGGGAAAACAGACAGCACCAATTAAAAAAATTAGAATGAAGTAAATCTTGAGGTCTTAAAGACTTTTGTGAGAATTGATTGATCACTGAAGAACAAAGAGGCTTGAGTCTAGCCCAAGGCCAGTTTTGGTTGGCAAAGCAAAACTGGAACACCACAAGGCCCTTACTCACATATGAACTAAGGTTGCTCTTACCACATGGGCAGAGCAGCAGTTGCCACAGAAACACATGGTCCTCAATGTGCAAACGACCCTTTTCTGACCCTTTATCAAAACCTTTATAGGAAACTTGGCTGATTTCCTAGAAGAGGTTAAAAAAGGTCACTCCTTCACCTTCTGATCCAGAACTTAGACTATTGAATACGAATATCTCTCCTTGTTATATTATGTGATGTGTCTCCCACATCTGGAGAAATGATGTAGTATGTACCTCCTGACCCAGAGCAGAATCACCCTTGAGTCTAATTCACAGGCCCACACTGAAAATACATCTGTAATTTTCTCATTTTATTTCATGTCAAACTTCCAATAGGGAACATATAATTTAAGAGTTATGAGAGTGTTTCTAATATGGCTCATAGAAATCTACTTTATATAACAGCCAGATGATTTGTTGTTTGAAGGAAAGCCATTCCTGTCCCATATAAACTAAATTTAACATGTCAATAGCCATGTGTGGCCCAGGCCAGCCAATAAAGCCTCACTGAGTTACACCGGCTGCAAGGTCTCTGTATTGTGGTCACAGAGCAGCTGGTAAACACTACTTTTTTTGTTTGTTTGTTTGTTTGCTCGTTTGTTTGAAAAAGTCAAAGGCAATAGCCCAGGATTATGGAAGGAAAGGAAATGAGTATGAACAGTGAAAGGAGGGGAGGAAAAAAAGAATAAAGAAAAGTACATTTTTTAAACAAAAAGGAGAGGAGAAGAGAGGGGAGGGGTCGGGAGGGGAGAGGCGAGAAGAGGGGAGCGGGGAGGGGAGGGAGAGAGAGGAGGAAGGGAGAAGAGAGGGGAGGAGGCAGCTCAGCCACAGAAATTTAAGAGGTGGATATTTCACTTGGGGCTACCCCTCCCAACGGAGATCCATTCTCTTCTATCTAGGCATCATCAGATAGAAATCAAGTTAACCCTGGCATTGAGATGTGGTCTGGAAAATCTCATTTTGTTGCACTAAGGGACAAATCCACTTTAAAATAAATGTACATTGGAACCAGACCAAAATAATGACTGCCCTTAACCACACAATCAAGAACAAAGCAGTGTGTCAACATGTGGTTCTTTTGTTTGAATAACCTTTGACTGTATTTATCCTGAATGCTTTCTTTCCAGACATTTAAACAGAATGCATACTTGATATTTACTCCTAAGTGTTCTGTGTCACCACAAGCCCAACTGTGAACTTTTCTGCTGCTTCAAAAAGGCATCAGCAGTGAGAGACCCTCCCTCTAGGGCACACACAGTTGCTTCCTCACCTACAGGACCTTAAAGATCAGGTAAACAGATGTTTGAGGAAAAGAGCAGTTAAAGGATATGGAGAGACTGTAAAAAACCAAATAGTAAAAAACAACAAAGTGCTTAAAATTCACTCAATGAGTTCAAGAGTAGAGCAGATCTATCAGAAGATAGATTCTGTGTAATTAAAGATAGGTAAAAATATTTACACAATGCAAACAACAGAAAAGACTGTCCATCAAATAAGCAAATAAAAGAATGCAGTCTTGAAGGGCTGGCTGAGCAGGTAAAGCTACTGCCTGCAGTGCCAGCATCACATATGGGTGCTGGCTCATGTCCGGGAAGAAGCTCCTGACTCCTGGCTTCAGATCAGCTCAGCTCCAGCCATTGCAGCCAATTGGGGGAGTGAACCAGCGGATGGAAGACCTCTCTCTCTCTCTGCCTCTCCTTTCTGTGTAACTCAGACTTTCAAATAAACACACAAAAATAATCTTTAAAAAAAAAAGAGAATGCAGTCTCAGGAAACTATACGAAAACTTTGAAAGAATTAATATTCATTTCATTGTATATCTCAAAAGAATGGAGTGTGTGTATTGAAAAAGTATTCAATAATGGATGAAATGGATGAAAACTTCCAAATGTGTGGGAAGACATGCCTACAGATTGAAGAGTCTGAGCAAACCTTAATAAACTCAGAGAAATTCATATCCACAAACATTATAAAAAGTAAAGTAAAACATCTCAAAAGCAGCCAGAGAGAAGCGAGACATTGCATGTTGGCAGATAACCAATTCCAATGACAACACAGTTCTCATCTGAAATTAGGGATGTTAGAAAGAAGTTGTACAACATGTTACAACTGCTGGAAGAAAATGACTGTTAACTGTGAGTTTCATATCTGGTGAAAAATACCTCCTGAAATGATGAATAAATAAAAACATTCTCAGATGAAGAATAATTCAACAAAATTATGGTTAGCAAATTTCCCTTAAAAATAGCTAAAGAAGGTTGTCAAAACAGGAAAGATATAATAAAAGAAAGCTTGGAACTTCAGAAAATAAAGGAGAACATGGGAATGGGTAAGAGGAAATATATAATTATGATTGACAATCCATGTTCTCATGAGTTTCTAAAATAATATGTGATGGTCTAATCGTAACACTGTATGACTGGGTGCTCAGCATATGTGTAGGACATAGCTAAGGAAGTTCTGTTCAAAAAGTAAGGAGGGTATAGGAAACTAAAAGAAAGAATTCCTACATTTTACTCAATGTGGTAAAACACCAAAAGTGTTACAAATTAATTATGCATATTGTAATTCCTAGAGCATCCATAAAGAAAACCATACAAAACAATATAATGAAAAACAAGAGAAATAAATCAAGATGTAATCCTAAAAAGTATTTAAGTAATCCATACCAAGTAAAGAAAAGTAGAGAGATGTCTAATAAATTAAAAACCTATATTCCATTTGAGAAATGTCTTTTCAGGTCTGTTGCCCATTTTACAACTGAATTGGTTGTTTTATTGTTTTTGAGTTTTTTTTGAGCTCTTTATATATATATATATATATATATATATATATATATATATATACACAATTTTAATCCTTTGTTGGATTAATGCTAAGTTGCTTGCAGATATTCCCTCCAATTCTACTGGCTGTGTCTTCACTCTGTTGACTGCTTTATTTGCTATGCAGAAGTTTTCTAGTTTGATGTAACTCGGCTTGTCTAGTTTTACAGTGGTTGACTTGTCCTTTGGGGGATCTTACACAAAAAGTCATGGCCTACACATGTCTCTTAATGTATCTCCCCTCTGCTGCCTTATAAAGATTTGATGTTTTAAGGTCATACATTTAGGTCTTTGATCCCTTGTATGTAGAAGCTAAAAAAAAAAATTTACTAAGTCTGCATATGGAATAGCAATCACTAGAGACCACGGGGAAGAGGTTACGGCGAGGTTTGATAATGAGAACCAAATCAAAGATAGATAGAAGGAATACGTTCCCACTGTTACACACCACAGTGGGGTGACTACAGTTTATGATAATCCATTAGATATTTTCTAAGCAAATAGAAGACAGAAGAAGTACAAAGATTTCAAACATAAAGTAATGACAAAAAGAGAAAATGCTGATTACCCTATTTGATCAGTACACATTGTATAAATATATGGGAAACTTATAATGTACTCCATGAATATATAAAATGTTTATTAAAAAAGTTTAAGAAACAAATACATTAAATATGTTACATGAGAAAGAAAATAAAAAATATTGCAATAACAGACTTAGATGTCAATATCTTATATTAATAATAACTCATTGTAAATATATCAAACAGCAAGACACAGGTCTGCTAAATCAATCAAAACACAATTAAATTATGAGCTGTCTATTAGAGATTCACTTCAAATTCAACAACATAGTTAAAAGTAAAACTATATAAGATACACCACATAAACATTAGTTTTAAGAAAAAACAGGAGTGGTATTGTGGCATAGTGGTTAAAACTGCCACCTGAAACACTGCATCCTATATCGCTATCAGTTTGTGTCCCGGCTATTCCACTTCTTTTTCAGTTCCTTGCTAATGGCCTATCAAAAGCAGCAGAAGATGGCCCAAGTATTTGGACCCCTGCCACCCATGTGGGAGACCTGGATGAAGCTCTTGGCTCCTGGCTTTAGCCTGGGCAGCCCTGGACATTGTAGTCATCTGCAGAGAGAATCAGTGGATGGAAGATCTCTCTTTATAGCTCTTCCTCTCTCTCTCTCTCTCTCTCTCTCTCTCTCTCTCTCTGTAACTATTTCAAAAATAAAATAAATCTTAAATAAAGCAGAAGGATATATATACTAATATCTCATGAAACAGACTTCAAAGAAAATTGCTAGAAACACAAATGGACATTAATAATTATAAAAAGATCATTTCATCAGGAAGATATAATAGTTTAAAACATTATGCACCAAACAACAGGGCATCAAAATGAATTAAGCAAAAATTTATAGGCCTGAAGGAGAAATATATAAATTTACAACTATCATTGAAAACTTCAAAGTGCCACTGAAGCAACTGATAGAAATATGAGAAAGAAAATCATCAAAGACAAAAAAGAACTAACCAAGTCAATCTACCAAGAGAATTTAATTGACAATTATAGAAAGTGCTATCCAACAACAGCAGGTTATCACATCCTCCTCTACTCTATCCCACAACAACTGTCAAACATTTACCAAGACATCCCTCATCCTGGGCTACAAAATAAATCTCAAGAAATTTAAAGTAATCTAAAGCATTCATACAAAATATTCTCTGGCTATAATGAAATCGAAACAGGAATTTAAAAAAAGACAACAAGAAATGCTCTGAGCATGTGAAAATTAAAGAACATAATTCTAAATAATCTTGAATAAAGGAAATAAATCAAAGAAAAACTTTTGAAAACACAGAATTAAATGGAAATGAAAATACGCCATATCAAAGTATGTGGGATGTAGCCAAAGAAATGCTGAAAGAAAAATTCAAAGCAGTAAATGCTTACATTACAGCTGATGACAGGTCTCAAATCACTAACTAAATTACTACATTAACAAATCTGGAAAAGAAGAAGAAAGCAGATGCAGTGAAAACAAAAGAAAAAATACTAAATATAAGAGCATGAATCAATAATAACAAGACTGGAAAATATTGGAAAAAATTCAAAGCTGGTTCTTCAAGTCAAAACAAGTAATAAATATGTAGCAAGAATAATATAGCAAAAGAGAGAAGACACAATTCATCGAGAGCAGGAGTGAAAAAGTGGCTATTCCTTTAGATCTAGCTTCCACTAAGATGACAATGATTGGACAACACCGTGGCTCAATAGGTTAATCCTCCGCCTGTGGCACCGGCACACCAGGTTCTAGTCCCAGTCGGGGTGCCGATTCTGTCCCTGTTGCCCCTCTTCCAGGCCAGCTCTCTGTTATGGCCCCAGAGTGCAGTGGAGGATGGCTCAAGTGCTTGGGCCCTGCACCCGCATGGGAGACCAGGAAAAGCACCTGGCTCCTGGCTTCAGATCAGCGCAGTGCGCCAGCCCCAGAGGCCATTGGAGGGTGAACCAACAGTAAAGGAAGACCTTTCTGTTTGTCTGTCTGTCTGTCTCTCTCACTGTCCACTCTGCCTGTCAAAAAAAAAGGGGGGGGGGAGAAAAGAAGATAATGATTAAGATCATGTAAAATATTACACTCATACTTTTACCAATTAAAGATAAATGAACCAATTATAGAGTTCCAGCTGCTCCACTTCCTGTTAATTCCCCTGGGAAAGAGTGGAAGGTAGCCCAAGTACTTGGACCCCTGCCACCCATGCAGGGGTTCCAGATGAAATTCAAGGTTCCTGGCTTTGGCCAGGTCCAACAGCCATTGAGCTACTTGGGAAGTGAACCAGCGGATGGAAGATTTCTCTTTCTCTCTCTCTCTCTCTCTCTCTCTCTCTCTCTGTCTCTCTCTCTCTCTGTCTCTGTCTCTCTCTATAACTCTGCCCTTCAAATAAATGAAATAAATTTTTAAAAGAATAAAATTGTAGAGTATCATGTGGATATACATGCAAATAAAATACATAGAGTGTGTCAATAAAAAGGTATGGAAAAATGAGATCAAAAAATCAGCTTGTTTTAGTGCAAAAAATTTCGAAATCCAAGCAGTTTATTTTCAGAACACACATTTCCCATGAATGCTATGAAGGCTTCTTGTATTAAATAAATACAAAAATTGTCTAAAATTGAGATACTTTGGTAGTTAACTGAGCTCACCCATAAGGATAGCAGCAGGATGATGTGAGTGAGTGACACGGCAGAGGGGCAGTTCTTCTTCTTGCATAATATACTTCTCTACTACTACGTCTCTATTTTTCAATTGGGAGAATATGTTCATGTATTACTTTTGAAACTCAAATGTTTCTTTTTAAAATAAATTAAAGATAACTGTAATACATGCTTCCATACTCACAAAAGTACATTTCAACAGGTTTTTAAGGTCTATAACCATTTCTTATTTATTTATTTATTTATTTATTTTTACAGGCAGAGTGGACAGTGAGAGAGAGACAGAGAGAAAGGTCTTCCTTTGCCATTGGTTCACCCTCCAATGGCCACCGCGGCCGGTGCACCGTGCTGATCCAATGGCAGGAGCGGTGCTTCTCCTGGTCTCCCATGGGGTGCAGGGCCCAAGCACCTGGGCCATCCTCCACTGCACTCCTGGGCCACAGCAGAGAGCTGGCCTGGAAGAGGGGCAACCGGGACAGAATCCGGCGCCCCAACCGGGACTAGAATCTGGGGTGCCGGCGCCGCTAGGTAGAGGATTAGCCTGTTGAGCCATGGCGCTGGCCCTAGAACCATTTCTAATCATCCCTTTACCTCCTTCAAAATAATAGTTTTGGTAATTAAATGTGCAGTGTAGCAGAATAAATCAACGAGGCTGGATCCAAGCTGCCTGTTTCTAAGCAGCTCTCACCATCCTCGGTTGTGCAACCTCGGGCAAGCTACTCAATCGCTGAGTTTCCCAGTTCTGGCTGTCATCGCTCAGGGCCAGGAGCTAAATGTGCACTGCAGAACAGTGTCTCTCATTGGTTTTGTTTTCTTTTCTCCTTCTTAGACTTTCTAAGGTGCTGGGATATTTGTATCTTATCACTGAGAAATAAAACAATATGATTAGATACATAGTAGAAGAAAAAGAAGACCGCTTCTCACACATCTAAACACTCACTGATATTTTCACTGTCAGTAGGGAAAAAACTGAAAAACAAGTGTCGTTTGTTAAAAAATATTTCACAAAGTAGCAATCAAGGATTTAAATAAACTACCACCAAGAATCTATCGTTCTTGTTGAAAACTATAACTAAATCATAAAAACAGAAATTTTATTTTCCCCTTCTAATGTTTTTGCTCTCTGTAGCTTAACCTTACACTGAGACTGCATCTATAGCTCTCAAAGGATGGTTTTCTAGGTTTCTGGTAAACATCAGATGCTCCTCAGCTGCCTGAACTTGCAGCAGACCATTTCTGCAAAATAGGCATCCTATCATGTGACTATTGAGACTCCACACCACCTGGCCCCCAGCAGGGTCCCTTTTGATTCCCAGCAGTTGCAAATGAAGCTACTGAACAGCATGCGCAACAGGGACACTCTGGCTCAAGTGTCTTTCCAGCCTGCCAGCTAAGTGCTCCCTCTTGTCATCTCATTCAGTTCTCAGCACCACATGGAGAAACAGGAATGGTTACCACCATTGTATAGCCCTGCAACAGAAGCCTTGAGGTCTGCAAAGCCTAAGGCTTTCATGTGGTGGATCCATACTGAAAACAGCATCTGTCTGACCCCTGGATACATGGTCTTAAATTCATTAAACATAACAACATAGCCTGATCAAACATGTACAATTCATTGATTTCACTGCCAAAGTCTTGAATAACTTCTCAGGTCTCTAGTATTTTACATACATAAACGTGAAGAAATGCACATTTGAGTATCACCTAACAGGTTTAGAGAGTGGGAGTAAATTACTTAGGTCTCAGCCACCTGGTCTGCGTGCCAGCAGAACTTGTGGCCCATAAAATCAACTGGAGATATTGTGAACAGTACATGGTATCAGGGACTGCCCCTTGAACTGATGCGAATTGTGCCTAGGAATACACATCCTGTCTTCTCCAGGTCATTCTAATTATCCATGTCTACATTTAATTTCGTTGCTTTTCACTTACTAATAAGTCTTAATGGGGGGGGTCACATACTTTTTAGTTATATTCAACTGTATATTATAGTGGAAATCCCATACCATAGTGATGTTTAGGAATTTACTGTGTATTTTTATGGGCAGAACTGGACAGGAAAGATTCCCAAGTGTCTGGTGAAGACTGAGAGGAGAAGGAAAAGTCTAGCAATATCTTCAATGGGACAAGGACACAAGCCTCAGGCATTTTAGGTTCTTGTTACCTCTGCTTACCCCTGCCTTCTTTCAAGAGACCAATTCAGTCTCATCCTGTATTATTCCCCACCCCACCCTCTGCATTCTTCCCCCAGTCTGGAAGCCAGTGGGCCAAACTTAAAGAACCAATATGGAGAAAGTCATCTCTGCCTACTGCTCTCCCATCCCCACCCCTATCCCACTTAAGATATAAAAGGCTCAGCTTGCTGGGGTCTGGGCCTCTGCCACCTGTGTGGTCTCTGAGCATGATGGCAGTTAGTTGACCTCTGCAAGCTTAATTTCTCTGAATAAATTGTCTGGCTGTGAGTTCGTATTCTGTCTCCTCTCTGTTCTGCATCCTTTTCTTACATGTTGGTGTCTCATGTGTGGTGGCACCAATCTGCACTCTTACAATCTTAGCTATGCCTTTATGATGTGAAAATCAGAACTGGTCACCTTTGAGCACTGTTTGTCTATGTCTGTTTCCTTTGAAGAGGAAATCAGGCCACGACCAGAGACAAGGGAGAAAAACAAGACCCCTAAGCAGGGCAGGTGTCCTAACCTCTGTGTTCTGTAATCCCTGCTGCAGTTCCCCATAGATGTTGCCATGTCAGGGCATGTGTCCTAATCCAGGTTTTTTGTAAACCCCTGTTCAAGTTCCCTATCAGTGTGGTCTCAAGTTCCTCATGGGTGGTCCTAAGTCAAGCAAATTGCAATCAAACTCACCAGTGCTGAACCGGCTAAGTCTTGATGCTGAGGAACCTTTAAATATTGTAAGAAACCTGGGTTGGACACTCATCTTGGGAATCAACTCCACTGGGCCTGTTGATGTTAATAAACTGCTTCTGATCCTCCACTCGGCCCCTGGTTCCCATTTGAACTGAGGGAACTTCCCCAATCCAGCTTCCTTAACACCTTCGCTGCTATTTACCAGCACTCAGAGGGATGCTTACACATAGTAGGCACTCGAAAAATATGTGTTCCATGAATCAATAAGGTTTTTTCACTGATGTCACAGAAAAAAAGAACAACTGCCTCCAGAAAAATGTGGCTGGGGTACAGATGTATACATTCAGATGGCGTTAGTGTACACAACAACATATTAGCATAGAACAAATAAAATTAGAAATCCATTGAGACGGAAATCTTACAATCTGTCTTCCAGACCCTAACATCTGCCTGTTGCCTTCAGTGTGATGCTTTTGAGAGGCTGCGTATTTGAATCATAGCCTTCCTCATCTGTTGCATCCCAGGATATTTGCATTATGATACATCTGTTACACAAATGTGCTCCATCCCTCCAAAGTAGTCTAGTTAGATCCTCCAGTAAACAAAGGTATCTTGTGTCAGAGGATTTTTTCCCATTTATTTCTCCCTGGTGGATAAAATCTAAAATGAGGGAAACTGAGGATTTAACATGGAAAAGTCTAGGAAATGTTCATCCTAGATTCTCTACAGACAATATCTCCCAATTGCCTATATTGGGTGGGCAGCTCTCAACCCATTTCCCACCATGTATTTGAAGTTTGCTCTTTATATGCCACTCGCCAACAGATCCTGCTTATAATAACTTTTCCCATGAATGCAATGCATCCAAATTTAAAGTCAAATATGACGAGTAAGGACTTGTGTTCTTTTGCATGGTAGCATAACTAGAATTAACAAAATCTCTTCTGTATTTACAAATAGCTAGAAAAGAAGTTTTTGAATATCCTAATCAAAAAGCAATGATAAATTAAGGTGATGAATCACCCTGATTTCACCATTTCACCATGTATACAAATATCAATATGTTGCATCTCATTATTGCATCATATTGTAAGTCAAAAACAGATAAAATTATTGTGCGTCAACCATAAGCCAAAAATGTTGAGACGTAAATAGATTTGACAGAAAGGCATTTATTAAATGAATTAACTTTGGTCCTTCAACCCTTTTGTGCTTAACTGCCTTATTCCATGACATGAAATTAGAAACTAAGACTCTTATAAAATGAAATCAATACAATCCACAGCTAAAAGTGACCTTCAAAGTAAGAGAGGATTTCAATCCTAAGATCCTAAGCCAAAACAAGGCTTTGTATTAGGTTGATAAGTCTAAGTCTTCACCCTAGGTAGACATACAGTAGACAGTTTTCAGTGACCATGTGGGAGGCACATGCTGGTAAGTGATAAAATGAGAAGGTAACATTGGAAATATTTTTAGGGCCAGGGAGTTCAAGTAGAAAATGGAAGAGTAAGAGAAAATCATGTCTAAGTCTTTTTTTTTCTTTTTTTTTTTCCCAAGTATCACTAGAATTGACCCTGGTTTAACGCATGCCAACACTAAATGTGTAGGTTCACTTTAGAAATAAGATCTGAGGGGGGTTCGCGTTATGGCATAGTAGGCTAAACCTCCCTCCTGTGGTGCTGGCATTCCATATGGGCGCCAGTTCCTCTCCTGGTTGCTACTCTTCCCATCCAGCTCTCTGTTTATGGCCTGGGAACCCGTGGAAGATAGTCCAGGAGACTTGGGTCCCCACACCCAGTTGGAAGAACTGGAAAAAGCTCTTGGCTCCTGGCTTCGGATCAGCCCAACTCCAGCCATTGCGGCCATATGGGGAGTGAACCAGCAGACGGAAGACTTTTCTCTCCGTCTCTCCTTCTCTCTGCCTGTAACTCTCTCTCTCTCAAATAAATAAATAAAATCTTCAAAAAGGAATAGGAGCTGAGTTAGAGTAAAGTTAGGGGTTATTCATGACATGGTTGGAGTGGAAAACTGATCTTGGAACATGAAAGGTGTCAGGTTAGCTCAGGGATATAGTGAATTGTTTTAAGTCAAATGCACACTACAGGTACAAGGACAGTGTAGTCCTTACTATGGATACACTGAGCTGCCTCAGGGTGCAAACCCAACACCTAAAAGCCACTGCCAGGAATGATCTAGAGGAATGTCACAGTTGCTGCTCTTTCCCAGCATCATTTTTTTTTATTCACTGAAGTCTTTCACCCATTTAGCCTCACTTGCTGTTAGTGTGTAAATCTACTTGCACTCTTACATCCGTGGTGTGCAGACCTTTACTTAGACAGCTAAGGTTGTTCATAAGGAATGTGTGGTCGTGATGGTCAGGCTCAGTTTACCTCTGTCACTGTCACAGCATGGCCAGCTTCGCAGTGAACTCCTTGACAGGAGAAAACAAGTGCAGTGAGCCCCACTGTCTCCTGGGGAAAACTAAGGACCCACAATGAGCCAAAGAGGCAGATCCCCACCGAAGGTTGCTTAGCTATCTCCACACAGCAATGAGCATACAAACGGAATTGTGAAACAGAACCGTTGAGACATCTCAGAGCCTCCTCCAGCTACTTCTAGGAGGTGATGAACTTACCGCGAAGCAAGAGAACAGTTTAAGAGGGCAGCAAAAGAGGTACTTTTATGCATACAAAACTGAAAAGGAGTTTCCCTCTTCTCTCTCTCTTCCTCTCCCTCTCTTTATCCCTCCAATGATTGAGCCCTTAAATCATTACCATTTCCATTTCCAAAGACCCAGTGTTTCTTCTGGCTACCATCTTTACTGTACCATTTGAAATTAATATCACAAATATAAAAATATAAAGCAGGCGGCAATAAAGAGAAAGTCAGACTAAATGTCTGAAGACCCAAAACAAATGGGTCCCTGGCAGGGCAATAGAACTGTAGGGCACTTTGGGGTATTTTTTGTTTGTTTGTTTTATGTTTGTTTTATTTTGTGTTTTTTTTTATATTTATTTGACAGATAGAGTTAGACAGTGAGAGAGACAGAGAGAAAGGTCTTCCTTCTGTTGGTTCACCCCCTAAATGGCCACTACAGCCGGCGCACTGTGCTGATCCGAAGCCAGGAGGCAGGTGCTTCCTCCTGGTCTCCCATGCAGGTGCAGGGGTCCAAGCACTTGGGCCATCTTCCTTTACTTTCCCGGGCCACAGCAGAGAGCTGGACTGGAAGTGGAGCAGCCGGGAGATGCTGGCACCGCAGGTGGAAGATTAACTAACTGAGCCACGGTGCTGGCCCCCTTCTTTTGTGCTCTTTAAAAGGAAGAATGCTGAGCACTCTGAAACTGGGAATTTCTCACGTGGGTGGTTCTTGCTTAAAGATTTCATACTCTACCAGAATGGAAAATGATACATTTCTTAGACAAAGAGAACATAAAGCTGTTACAGAAATCTGAGTTGGGAAGACTCCCTTTGTTCAACAGGCACCAGAGACAGTGGAGAATCAGCAGTCTATTACCCCAGCGGGCTCAGCTGGAATCATTTCCTGATAACTGAGCAACAATCCCAAGTTTCTTACAATATTTATAGGTTCATCAGAGCCATACCTTAGCTGTTACAGTATTGGTGGGTTTCAGTTGCAGCCAATGTGACTTTGGACCCTATTTCCAATGGTCAGTGGGCCTGGTATGTTTGTAGAAGAGATACCAGGGGCAGATTTATTAGGACAGATGTATGACTGGAGTTTACAAAAGCAGAACTTAGGACATCTTTCCTCCCTTGACAAGTGGGCAGCTTTTCTTTTTCTTTTTCTTTTTCTTTTTTTTTTTAAGAATTTGAAATGCATAGCTGAGTAGTTAAGGATCATCCCAGGGTGATGAACCAGAGAAGCAAGCCACATACCGGGGTGGGTGTGACTCACATCCACCAAACCATCAATTCTTTTCACACAATACACCATTCATCCAAGAGTTAATAACCTAAGCAGAGCTGACAAAATGTTAGTAAGGCTCCAGAATTTCTAGACATATCTGCATTTTCTGGCAAAATCGGTGTTAGCAAGAAACCCTGCTCTCAATATCTGTTCATCCTCAAGGTCACACCAGGTTCCTCATCCTCCACAATCCTCAATGTGTGCTCACAGGAGTCTTGTTAGCTCGGTTTTGTTGTTGCTTGTATTTTGCAGGATTCCCCCTTCCAGTTAGGAATTTTTTATCTGCTGGCCCTCAATCTCTCCTTGGCTCTTAATTCACACTTGTCCATTGATGTGATCTGAATGCTTTTGCCCTTCCCAAAATATATCCTGAAACTTAACCCCAGAACAAGAGTACGGCCTTTGGGAGGTGAGTGAGTAAGGAGGCCTCTTGCCTCGTGAGTGGGGCTGGGCACCTTTATAAAAGGGCTTAGAGAGCTCATTCCCTTTTGTTCTTCTTTCTACCATAGAGGACGCAAAGTTCCTCCGCTATGGAAGATGCAGCATTCAAGGTGTCATCTTGCAAACAAAGACCAGATCCTCATCAGACAACAAAATTGCTGGAGCCTTGATCTTAGAGTTTCCAGTCTCTAGAACTGCGAGGAACATGTTTCTGCTCAGCCTCAGTTCTTTGTTCAAGCAACTATATTCAAGCAACTGTATAAGCTAGATATTTTCTGAGGTCTCTTTTCTCAAATTGCAAGTCTTAGAAAAAACCATGTCTACTAGTTTCACTACATCTGGTTTTATTTGCCACCAGCATCGCTGCAATTTGTAATCTTATTTAAAACCTGGTACTGAGTTCAGCAGTTCAGCTCTGTTGGTGGAAAGACACAACATTTAATGGACATAACCAGGTTGTGCATCCCCAGCTCCTTCAGCTCCCGCATGTGGCTTCACCATATTTTCTCTCAGCTCTGGGCACTCTTTGAAAGTCTCCACACCACCCTGCAGTACTATACTCCCTGTAGTAATAGCCTTTGATGGGGCCTGGTCAGGACAAAGGAGAGCACTCAGCATCTCCTTCATGCATGTTCCAGGCCTTGAGTCCTCTCTCTAGTCGCCAGACACCTGATCTAGGAAGTCTTCCTGATGTCCTAAGGCATATTCCGTCACTAGAAATGGACTGGAAATATTGGAAGGAACAGCTGCATGATTCTTAGCAGAAAGTCTCTGGCTCCTTCATTTACAGCTCCTCATTCTCCACAGCTATATTCTTCATCTTCTATTATAATGAATTATTAACACCCTTCTCTTTTTGAGAGCAGGGGTTGAGTTTAAGGCCCCTTTGGCTTAAAAAAACATGACCTCGAACAACACCATGCTACTTAATGCATACTGGTTCATAAAATAAGTGGTTAAAAGATACATATACTACCTTTTTTAAGCTCACACAGCTTTTTGGTGCTATTTGCTATTCGTCAGTATCCTGTCATCCTACACCATCCATTCCGTAGTAGTGTTCTCCAAAGCACAGATTTAGAAAAAAGTAGAACTCTTAGAACATAGAGCTGAGTGGGCCAGTTAGCTTGGGAAATGCTGACTGCCAGCTCTTTCTTTGAGCAATTCATCACAGACATTAGCACAGTGAAGGCTGTATGATCTTTTAGTTACAGAATAAGAAAAGGGAAATGCTAAATTTAAATTCAATGTCCACTTTGCTATGAAATACACATTTTGCTTTTTTTTTTAAGCATATCTATTTACCTAGGCCAGAATAAGTCTCTCTAATACTAGCTTAATGCCCCAAACCTTTGTAATGTAAAGTTGCCAAAAGCCTACTCTCTAAGCCTTTTGTGGCACATAATTTGCCTCTGGCCAGCTGCCCCAGGCCACTAAAGAGGCTCTGCAGGCTGCTTGGAGGAAGGGACAATGGTTCTTTTCTTTCATTGTAACCAGCAGTTAGAGATGAACTAGAAATGTTTAATGCAACAACTGAATTATTCCTGGCACAAAGGTCAGAAAGAATTGTAAGGAGAAGTGAATAAAAGCTTCTGTTGCTCAAGACAGCCTCTCCAAGGGATGTCTGACCTGGCTTTCCTTCTCTTGCTTTGTTTTATCTTCTCCCTTGGGAACACACCTGTAATGTCTCCTTGAGAGGTTTAGTCTAGCCTGCATCTAATCATGAATTGATTTTTAATTAAAAGTGTTACTGGGCAGTGGAATCAGGGTAAAAATTTATTTATGGCTTTACCCAAATCCTTATTGCAAATCAAACAAATCAATGTGGATAAACATGGAAAGCCCAGAAATAGTATCTCTAAAAACAAACCATCTAGGAGGCGTCAGGGAATCACGAAAGCCTGGCATGCTGGTGGTGTGGCCATAGTGCTGGCATTAATGAGTTCTGTGAGGGGTTATCGTCTGGGCAGAAATGGCACTTGAGGCCACATAGGCTATTTACAAACTCCTGTCCCACAGTCAAGGATGATGGGTCAGCAAACGATGGCAAAACTAGAAGTCTTTACAGGCTCCAACTTTGTGGGGAGAGGGAAGACCTTCCTGAACGAAGCAAGGCAGGTGCTCCAGCATTAAGGAGACAGCAAGTGCCTCTGGACTGGGAGAAGGCACCTGAAGTGCACCCTGGGAGGTCAAATAAGAGTGACATCCACCATCCCCAGGGGTAGGTCCTGCGAAGTCAGGGCACAAAGGGATAGATGACAACCTTGACCCTGACTGTCTTCTTTAAACACTTCCCTAGCTATGAACAATGGGAGGGTCTAGGAACTTTGGCAACCTGATAGCAATGTCCACTTCTGGGTGTCAGGTGGGATTTTCTAAAGGCCCTCCCCTGCTGAGGGAGCCAGAACACCTTCGAGGACTGACTCATTCCAGGAATTGGGAAATAAGTGTACAGAGATGATGAGACAGCAAGCAGCCCCTGAGTGAGAAGGACTGCCCCTTTCCTGGGTTTTCCTCTGAGGTATCAGACTCAAAACTCCCTTGCTTTATTTTCCCATTGGTTTCCTGAACGTTTGCCATGTTATGCTTTGACAATGGGTATGCTATATTTTTCAATCTCCTGCTTTCTTAGGAAGCTGTTTCAGCTTATTTTGCTGTACTGATTCCAAGCCACTCCAATCAGAGCCAGAGGTTCCGCCTGATGGCTTTCTACTATCTAATAAACAAAACTTTCCCCAGACCCCATATCAAGGAGGCAGATTTGAATGAACTTATGCCTCTTTACTAACCAGTAATAAAGCATTTCTTCTCTAAAGACTGGAGTCACAGATTGGGTGTGACATACAACTGGCCATTGATCCATCTCATATAGCAATATGAGGAACAATGGAGGCATTGCAGAAGTCCTGAGCCAATCCAGGGACTTCCAGACACCAAAGATTGGCAAGTCTGATTCTCAGATAAGAATAAAAAAGTAATTGTTGATTGAAATATATTGAATACATAAGAATTTATGAGTTTATAATGATATTCAATAAAGTACACCTGTGTTTGGGAGAAAAACGAGAGCGAGAGAGAGAGAGAGAGAGGGAGGGAGGGGGAAAGTGAATAAGAGAGAGAAAGGGAAAGAGAGAGAGACAGACAGACAGGCAG
The DNA here is from genome assembly GCA_949820135.1 of Sylvilagus floridanus. Classification (NCBI taxonomy): domain Eukaryota; kingdom Metazoa; phylum Chordata; class Mammalia; order Lagomorpha; family Leporidae; genus Sylvilagus; species Sylvilagus floridanus. The sequence goes on along the minus strand of OX463239.1, from coordinate 15,373,588 downwards.
ACTAGCACTGTGGTACAGTGGGTTAAGCTGCCTCTTGCAATGCTGGCATTCCATATAAGAGTGCTGGTTCAGGACCAGGATGCTCCCCTTCCCATCCAACTTCCTACTGCTGTGCCTGGGAAGACAGCTGGGGATGGCCGAAGCACTTGGCCCCCTGCCACCCATATGAGAGACCAAGATGGAGTTCTGGGCTCCTGGCTTCAGCTAGCCCAGCCCTGGTTATTGCTGCCATTTGGGGAATGAAACAGCAGATAGAAGATTCTCTCTCTGACTCTCTCTCTCCCCTCTTCTCCTTCTATCTCTGTTGCCCTGCTTTTCAAATAAATTTTAAAAATCTTTTAAAGAAAAAGGAAGGAGAGGAAGGGAGGGAGAGGGAAAGGGAGAGGGAAGGAGACACTGTTGAACATTGAAGACAACTAGGGCACCACTCATTCTGCAAATTAGCAATGAAAGGTTTCAGCATTTGTCCATTGCTGTGCAGGAGTCTTTCTGTGCAACCACATAGCTCTAATTGATGAATAAAGGTTTCTTTGTCCTAAACTAGCCATTAAAAGATGAAGAAACGGGATGTGATGGGATACAACATGTGAGGCACAGGAAATGTGGGAAATAGGACAAATTAAAGGATACTATGAGAAAGAAAGTACACAGAATTTTCCGACAACTCAATGCCCAAGAATCAAAAGATAGGTGACTATCATCAAGTGCACTGGACAGTCTGATAGTGATTTAAGAAAAGCAATGATACACCATTTAAACAAAGCAAAGGAAGGAAGGAATGCTAGTCAGAATCTGAATATGGACTGGCTATGACAGAGTGCCAGGGAAAGACCGTTAATTTTGTTGGTGATATAATTGCACAGTTGCTAGGTTTCAAAAGTCCATTTTTGTAGCAATGAGTTATCAAGTATTTAGGAGCAAAAATGATGAGAGGTCTGGGTTTGCACTAAAATACTTCATCATCAAAAATAACAAAACTCGTGTGGAATAATTACTGAATGGGGTGATGGGTATGCAGGGTTTTATTATGCTATTCTCCTCTGGTGTTGTGTATGTATGTGTATAACATTCCATTATAATTTTTCCCATATATTACAAGGGAATAGTCTTCCAAGGGTACATATTCATAATTAACTACAAGTAACAAGTAAACATTAGATTTTGGAGCAGCCAATGCTGTTCAGAATCTGTAACTAGGTTCTCTGTCTCACCCCTTCCCAATAAAATGATACCACACACCCAGATGGCCTGGAATCCCTAAGCAAGGAGCAGGCATGACAGGTGTGCATGTTTCCGCTATCTTCCCAGCACTGCTGCTCTGTTAGAATGCAGACAGTTCTTGCTATACTGCTAATGGGACCCTAATTGCATACAACATTTCCCTTGCATCCATAAAGAGAGCATTTTGAAATGAAATAGGTAGTTAAAATGCAACAAGAAGGAAGCCCTGCCATATCAACTTTAGGACTAGCAAATGAACAGAGACTTTTAGAATGGACTGTTAAGATTCCCTGTCAGAAGAGATGAGTCTAACTGTTTGATGGGGTGTTGCCCTCCTAATCCCAGAGTGGGGTTTGAAAGCAGAAAGAGTGTTTCTTTAGGTGCATTCACAGATGGATGCATGGAATTCAGGCCACTCAGATGACCCTGGAGTACAAATTGCTACTGGCAGCCTGACAGAGCCCTCAACTGAACAGTGCACTCAGGGTGGTGGGATGGGCTGCCTAACACTCCCAAGATTCTCAGCTGTTCCTGAGATTACTGTTGGCCTGAAAGGAATGCGCCCACACCATCCAGATGCAAAGACCCAGACTACAAGGCTGTCTATGGAGTAGAAGACCTTCTCCATGGTTCAGTGTACCATGGATATCACTAGAACCTAGAGGGACAGGAAGCTACGTGCCTGCCCAGTAATGACTAGGATTAAATCTCCCTGGGTACTAGAAGTTTAGCTTGACCGCAAAGGATATGATGAGCTTTTCTGGCTCACCAAGGTTTGGTGTAACTGGTGCCTTGCAGCAGCATGTGTTGGACACATGCAAGAGGTAGTGATGTTTGTTCTGCCCATGCAGTTAGAGGAGGAAAGAGAGCATCAAGTGGTGACTGTTTGAGCACACAATAGTCCATGGAAGTGCTGAAGAGCATGTCAGAGTGGAACTTAATATGCAAGACTGCAGGATAGTGACTCTGGAATAAATCAAAGTCGCACATGTCCAGGGAAGGGCTCTGAGCCATGGGTTTCAAAGGACGAGAGGGCCATGGGGGCAGGATTTCACAAGGGTAGCTCCAAGAACCCATGTAGAGCTGCGCTTCTCAGTGCCAAAACTTCCCCATGTACTTGAACGTGCCATGTCAGTCCAGCACATATTTTGCTCCTCTTATGAACACTTACCCTTTGACATCATGGGAGCTAGAATCTTCCTAATTTGTATCTTCACTGTCACCTAGAACAACAGTGTCTGACTCCAGTAGCCTGCAGACACATGTATTTTTATTGTCTTAACACTTAGGCAGAATGTGTAAGAATATGCCCACATACTAGACAGAAGCAGACAACAACTCCTAAGCTAGGTGGCAAGTAATTATTCCCCTAATTTCTAAATATAATATAATTATCTTTCTCCCTCTCTCCCTCTCCTGGCTCTTCCCTTCTGCCCTCACCCCTCCCCTTCTCTCCCTCTCTCCCTCTCTCCCTCTCTCAGAAAGAAGGCCATAGCATGTCACATACTCCTGAGCACTGGATCCAGGAGTGATGACTCAGTTTGAACATCTATGTGCAGCAGTTTTCCAGTTTTCCTTTGTTTCTACTTTGGGCATTGCTAGACCAAGAGAAAGAAAAACAAGTTTCACTCCACGTTAAAAGATACAGTCAAGTGAAAGAATTTGACACATATAACTTAGAGCTACAGTCCCTTTCTAATTTGTGGGCAAGAATTCTAAAAGCTAAAGCTTTAACCTGTCCTCCTGAAAACATGGACTGTATGTGAATGGCAAGTTTTGATGTCCTGGCTCTGATAGAAAGCCCACCCAGGCCCTTCTGTGCAAAGCCGCAGAGCACCAAGGCTGTGGGAGGGGGGTCCTCCCCACCCTTCTCTGAGCACCAGACAGTGCCCAGCTCCCTGTTGCCGGCACCTGATGAGCAGTCTGAGTCAGCCACAGAGAAGAGCAAAGAAGCCCAATCTGGAAGGGGCACACTTGAAAGTAGTAATTATATATTTTCAATTTGAAAATTGCTTGAGATGAGAGATTCAAAAATCTATTTGGGGATGCCTAAATAATATACTGGTAATTGGCACATTTTTACATCAGCCTTCCCATTTTAAACACTCACTGAGGACAACTAAGGGAAAATGCTAACAAAATAAAAATGAGATCACATTTCTTGCACACATCTTGTATTTTACATTCTTTATATGATTCCTGCAATATACCTTCCACTATCATTTTTCTTTTTCAAAAGAATCAAGAGTACTCAAACCTCCAGTAAAAAACTGATGTGCTGGGGCCGGCGCCAGCGCTGTGGCACAGTAGGTTAATCCTCCACCTGCGGTGTCGGCATCCTATATGAGCACCAGTTCTAGTCCCAGCTGCTCCTCTTCCAATCCAGCTCTCTGCTGTGGCCTGGGAAAGTGGAGGAGGATGGCCCAAGTCCTTGGGCCCCTGCACCTGCATGGGAGACCAGGAAGAAGCACCTGGCTCTTGGCTTTGGATTGGCGCAGCTCTGGCTATTGCAGCCATTTGGGAAGTGAACCAATGGATGGAATATCTTTCTCTGTGTCTCTCCCTCTCACTTACTGTCTATAACTCTTCCTCCCAAATAAATAAAAATTCTTAAAAAAAAATAAACTGAAGTATTGGATGTACTAACTGGAGGATTTGGTCCATTTACACTTGATGTGATTAATGAAATATTTCTGTTAGTTATCTTTTTTGCTATTTATTTTCTTTTGGTTGCCTCTGTCTTTTGTTTCTTGGGATCTTTTTGTCTTATTTTGTACTAACTGAGCATTTTTTTTTACTATTCCATTGTATCTTCTCTCTTGGCTTTTAAGCATTCCCTCTCTGTGTTATTTTTAATAATACCTCCAGGGTTTAAAATATATATCTTTAAATTTATCAACATCTAATATAGGAGAACATTATATACAACATGTAAGAAATAACGGTATACTTCCAATTACCTTCACTTGTCTTCTTGTAATATGTTATATCCACATATGTTGTTAGTTTTGTTTTAAGTGGTCAGTTATCTTTCTAAAGATTTAAGAAATGAGAAAAAAAGCCTCTTATATTTATTCTCAGATCTACATTTCTCTGAGTGCCTCCATATTTCCGTAGACTCCAGTTTCCATCTGGTATAATGTTCCTTTAGCCTGAAGAAATGTTACCGTTTCTTGCAGTGTGCTTCTGCTGGTGATGAATTCCCTTACTTATTAATCGTAAAAAGCATTCTTTTCATTTCAAAGGATGTTTTCTTTTTTCTCATCAGTATTCTAAAGATGTTATTCCATTGTTGTCTTATTTGCATTATCTCTGATGAGAAGTCAACATATTTTGCCAGCATTATCCTTAGTAAAATATCTTTTTTCCCCTCTGGCTGTTTTTTAAGATTTTTCCCTTTGTTTTGGCAATTTGATTATAATTTTTCTAGGTCTCCAGAACTGTGAGAAATAAATGTGTGTTCCTGAAGTTGCTGGGTCTGTGTTACTGTTATGGTAGGCAGACCTGGCTAAGGGAGGAAAGAGAGTGGCAAGTTAAGGTAAGGTGGGAGGATACACTGTTCCCAGTCATGAGATGTAACTTCCTTTTGGCAAGACCAACAGGTGGAAGGGATATGGCACAGGATTCTGATCATATCTGCCCCACCATGTCCTCTTCCAACAATTTCCCATATCTCTCAGCACCTACAAGCACTGGATGATCTGCACTCAACCTACCTCCCCTGGTGGGTTTAGCAACACACCCACCTTGTTCCCTTCCTTAGATACCCTATTGCTCTATCCCCAATCCTCCAGTGCCCTGTGCTTCCTCTAGGCTCCTACCCTCTCACACTACTGCATTGCAGGAAGGGGTCTTCTACTTCCAAAAACATCTCACTTGCTCAACTTCTGTTACTCCTTCAGATTCTACCAGATCTGCTACTGCTTGTCCAGGGAAGTCTCCTGTGCCTTTCTTAATCCAATAAATTCTCGCACTGTGTTCTTCCTGCTATCTGTCTATAGAAAATACCAACATTTGTAATTATGTTTCCTATGAATATGATATTAACAGCTTCCTCCCCACTTATCCACCTCACTCCACAAGGACAATGGCCCTCACATCCATTTTTCCCACCAATGCAACCCCAGCCCTTGGTACAAATCTATTGTGCATTCCCCTGATCTATTCCAGTGTATGTGTCAATAAGGAGCAACTAAGATTTGAACCTGTCATATGCATTAGGCTACACAGTTCTTTCCTCAAGCCTGGGCTTAATCCCTACACAAGAAGCTTACTAGAGGGGTTGTCTCAGTCCACTGAGCGCTATAACCAAATACAAAATGCTGTGTGATTTACACAAGAATTTCTTCTCACAGTTCTGGAGGCTGAGGAATCCAAGAGCCACATGCTAGCAGGTTTGGTGTCTGATGATGGCCCTCTTCCTTGTTCATGGAGGGCTATTTTCTCAATGTGCTGTCACATAGAAGAAGGTGCAAGAGGTCTCTTGTATAATAGTGCTGTACTTCCATAACCTCATTACCTCCCAAAGGATTCACCTCCTAATACTGTTAACTTGTGGGTTACGGGGACTGGTACTGTGGAATAGTAAGCTAAGTCTCAGCCTGTGGCAGTGGCATCCCATATGGGTGCCGGTTCATGCCCTGGCTGCTCCTCTTTTGATCCAACTCTCTGCTATGGCCTGGAAAAGCAGTGGAAGATGGTCCAAGTGATTGGGCCCCTGCATCCGCCTAAGAGACCCAGATGAAGCTCCTGGCTCCTGGCTTCAAATCAACCCAGCTCCAGCTGTTATGGCCATTTGGGGAGTGAATCAGTGGATGGAAGACCTTTTCTCTGTCTCTCCCTCTCTCTCCCTTTAACTCTACCTCACAAGTAATAAACAAAATCTTTAAAAAAATAACTTGTGGTAATTTATGATGATTTTTTTTATTTCTGTGGTGTCTGTTGTTACGTTTCCTTTTTCATCTCTGATTTTATTGATTTGGGTCTTTTCTCTTTTTTTTAGTTAGTTGGGCCAATGGGGTGTCAATTTTGTTTATTTTTTTTCAAAAAACAAGCTCCTCGTTTGACTGATTTTTTGTGTTGTTTTTTGGATTCAATCCTGTTGATTTCTTCTCTGATTTTAATCATTTCTCTTCTCCTTCTAGATTTGGGCCTGGTTTGCTGCAGATTTTCTAGATCCTTGAGATGAATTGAAAGCTCATCTATTGGGTGGCTTTCCAATTTCCCGATGTAGGCACCTATTGATATAAACTTTCCTCTTAACACTGCTTTTGCTATATCCAATAAGTTTTGGTATGTTGTGCTGTTATCCTCATTTACTTCCAGAAAATTTTTGATTTCTCTTTTGATTTCTTCTATGACCCATTGTTCATTCAGGAGCATGTTGTTCAGTCTCCATGATTTTGCATGTGCTCTAGGGATTCCTGAGTTGCTAATTTCCAACTTCATTCCTTCATGGTCTGAGAAGCTGCATCATATGATTCTAATTCTTTTGAATTTGCTGAGACTTGCTCTATGACCTAGTATGTGGTCAATCCTAGAGTAGGTTCCATGTACTGCTGAGAAGAATGTAAATGCTTTCTGTGTAAGATGAAAAGTTCTGTAGATATGTGTTAGGTCCATTTGGACTATAGTGTCATTTAAATCTACTGTTTCCTTGTTGATCTTCTGTCCTGTTGATCTGTCTATATCTGAGAGTGGAGTATTGAAGTCTCCCAGTACTATTATATTGGAGTCTAAGTCTCCCTTTAAGACCCTTAAGAAATCTTTTAAATAAACCAGTGCCCTGTAATTAGGTGCATATACATTGATAATCATTATATCTTCCTGTTGAATTGATCACTTAATCATTATATAGTGCCCCTCTTTGTCTCTCTTAACAGTTTTTGTGTAAAAATTTATGTTGTCCGATATTAAGATGGCTATGCCTGCTCTTTTTTCATTTCTGTTGCCATGGTATGTCTTTTTCCAGCCTTTCACTTTCAGTCTGTATGCATCTTTGTTGGAAAGATGTGTTTCTTGTAAGCAGCAAATAGATGGGTTTTGTTCCTTAATCCAATCAGCCAATCTGTGTCTTTTAACTGGATAGTTCAGGCCATTAACATTCAATGTAACTATTAATAAGCAGTAACATTGCCCTGCTATTTGCCTAAGATATTTTCTAATATATGCTTTGAACTTCCTGTGATCTTATGCTGCGAGGTTTCCTTCTTTTCCCTTCTTTCATATTGATGACTATGTTTCTGTGTGTAACACATCTTTCACCATCTTTCGCAGGGCTGGACGAGTGGCGACAAATTCTTTCAATTTTGAAAAATAAACAAAATTGACACCCCATTGGCCCAACTAACTAAAAAAAGAAAAGACCCAAATCAATAAAATCAGACATGAAAAAGGAAACATACCAGACACCACGAAAATAAAACGAATCATCAGAAATTACTACAAGGACTTGTATGCCAGCAAGCAGGGAAATCTATCAGAAATGGATAGATTCCTGGACATATGCAACCTAGCTAAATTGAACCATGAAGACATAGAAAACCTAAACAGACCCATAACTGAGACAGAAATTGAAACAGTAATAAAGGCCCTCCCAGCAAAGAAAAGCCCAGGACCAGATGAATTCACTGCTGAATTCTACCAGATATTTAAAGAAATAACTCCAATTCTACTCAAATTATTCAAGACAATCGAAAAAGAGGTAATCCTCCCAGATTCTTTTAACGAAGCCAGCATCACCTTAATTCCTAAGCCAGAAAAATATGCAGCATTGAAAGAGAATTACAGACCAATATCCCTCATGAACATAGATGCAAAAATCCTCAATTAAATTCTGGCCAATAGAATGCAACAACACATCAGAAAGATCATCTACCCAGACCAAGTGGGATTTATCCCTGGTATGCAGGGGTGGTTCAATGTTTGCAAAACAATCAACATGGTACTCCACATTAACAGACTGCAGAAGAAAAATCATATGATTATCTCAATAGACGCAGAGAAAGCATTTGATAAAATACAACACCCTTTCATGATGAAAACCCTAAGCAAACTGGGTATAGAAGGCACATTCCTCAATACAATCAAAGTAATTTATGAAAAACCCATAGCCAACAGCCAATTGAATGGGGAAATGCTGGAAGCATTTCCACTGAGATCTGGTACCAGACAGGGATGCCCACTCTCACAACTGCTATTCAATGTAGTTCTGGAAGTTTTAGCCAGAGCCATCAGGCAAGAAAAAGAAATTAAAGGGATGCAAATTGGGAATGAAGAATTCAAACTATCCCTCTTTGCAGATGATAGGATTCTTTATTTAGGGGACTCAAAGAACTCTAATAAGAGATTACTGGAACTGATAGAAGAGTTTGGCAAAGTAGCAGGATATAAAATCAATGCACAAAATCAACAGCCTTTGCATACACGGGCAATGTCACAGCTGAGAAAGAACTGCTAAGATCAATCCCATTCACAATAGCCACAAAAACAAACAAATACCTTGGAATAAACTTAACCAAGGACGTTTAAGATCTCTATGATGAGAATTACAAAATCTTAAATAAAGAAATAGAAGAGGATACCAAAAATGGAAAAATCTTCCATGCTCATGGATTAGAAGAATCAATATCATCAAAATGTCCATTCTCCCAAAAGCAATTTATAGATTCAATGCAATACCAATCAAAATACCGAGGACATTCTTCTCAGATATGGAAAAAATGATGCTGAAATTCATATGGAGACACAGGAGACCTCCAATAGCCAAAGCAATCTTGTACAACAAAAACAAAGCCAGAGGCATCACAATATCAGTTTTCAGGCTACTACAGGGCAGTAGTTATCAAAACAGTATGGTACTGGTACAGAAACAGATAGATAGACCAATGGAACAGAATAGAAACACCAGAAATGATCCAAACATCTACAGCCAACTTAAATATGATCAAGGATCCAAAACGAATCCATGGAGTAAGGACAGTCTATTCAATAAATGGTGCTGGAAAAATTGGATTTCCATGTGCAGAATCATAAAGCAAGAACCCTACATTTCACCTTACACAAAAATTCACTAACATGGATTAAAGACTTAAATCTATGACCTGACACCATCAAATTATTAGCGAACATTGGAGAAAACCTGCAAGATATAAGCACCAGCAAAGTCTTCTTGGAAAATACCCCAGAAGCACAGACAGTCAAAGCCAAAATTAACATTTGGGATTGCATCAAATTGAGAAGTTTCTGTACTTCAAAAGAAATAGTCAGGTAAGTGAAGAGGCAACCGGCAGAATGGGAAACAATATTTGCAACAGATAAAGGGTTGATAACCAGAATCTACAAAGAGATCAAGAAACTCCACAACATGAAAACAAACAACCCACTTAAGAGATTGGCAAAGGACCTCAATAGACATTTTTCAAAAGAGGAAATCCAAATGGCCAACAGACACATAAAAACATGTTCAAGATCACTAGCAATCAGGGAAATGCAAATCAAAACCACAATGAGGTTTCACCTCACACCGGTTAGGATGGCTCACATCCATAAATCTACCAACAACAGATGCTGGAGGGGGTGTGGGGAAAAAGGGACACTAACCCGGTGTTGGTAGGAATGCAAACTGCTCCAGTCACTATGGAAGTCAGTTTGGTGATTCCTCAGAAACCTGAATATAACCCTACCATACAACCCAGCCATCCTACTCCTTGGTTAACCCAAAGGAAATTAAATTGACAAACAAAATCTGTCTACATATTAACTTTTTTTAATTTTTGACAGGCAGAGTGGACAGTGAGAGAGAGAGACAGAGAGAAATGTCTTCCTTTTGCCGTTGGTTCACCCTCCACTGGCCGCCAAGGCCAGCACACTGCAACCGGTGCACTGCGCTGATCCGATGGCAAGAGCCAGGTGCTTCTCCCGGTCTCCCATGGAGTGCAGGGCCCAAGCATTTGGGCCATCATCCACTGCTCTCCCAGGCCACAGCAGAGAGCTGGCCTGGAAGAGGGGCAACCGGGACAGAATCCAGTGCCCCGACGGGTACTAGAACCCGGTGTGCCGGCACCACAAGGCAGAGGATTAGCCTGTTGAGCCACGGCGCTGGCCACATTAATGTTTATTGCAGCTCAATTCCCAATAGCTAAGACCTGGAACCATCCCAAATGCCCATCAATAGTAGACCGGAGAAAGAAATTATGGGACATGTACTCTATAGAATACTATACAGCAGTCAAAAACAATGAAATCCGGTCATTTGCAATAAGATGGAGGAATCTGGAAAAACATTATGCTGAGTGAATTAAGCCAGTCCCAAAGAGACAAATATCATATGTTCTCCCTGATCGGCGACAACTAGCTGAGCACCAAAGGGGAAACCTGTTGAAGTGAAATGGACACTACAAAAAACAGTGACTTGATCAGCCCTTGTTCTGACTGTTGATATACAATGTAATACTTTATCCCTTTTTGTATATTTTTTTGTTCTAGTACTATTGGTTGAACTCTGTAATCAATACACAATTATTCTTAGGTGTTTAAATCTTACCTGAAAAGTGATCCCTGTTAAAAATAAGAGTGGGAATAAGAGAGGGAGGAGATGTACAATTTGGGACATGCTCAGTTGGACTTGCCCCAAATGGTGGAGTTAGAAACGTGCCAGGGGATTCCAATTCAATCCCATCAAGGTGGCATGCACCAATGCCATCTTATTAGTCCTAGTGATCAATTTCAGTTCACAATTGAGCACACTGATAGGCCTAAGAATCAAAGGGATCACATAAACAAGATTAGTGTCTGCTAATACCAACTGATAGAATCAAAAAGGGAGAGAACGATCCATCATGGGAAGCGGGATACACACAGACTCATATAATGGCAAATGTCCTAAATAGCATTCTGGCCTCAGAATCAGCCCTTAAGGCATTCGGATCTGGCTCAAGAGCCCATGAGAGTATTTTAGGCATGGAAAGCCAAGACACTCTGGGGAAAAAAAATACCTAAATGAAAGATCTCTGCGAGTGAAATCCCAGTGGAAAGAATGGGGACATCAAAGAAGGAGGTACCTTTCTCTGAAGGGAGGAGAGAACTTCCACTTTGACTATGACCCTGTTGGAATAAGATCAAAGTCGGCAAACTCAAAAGGCTTCCATAGCCTTGGGAACTCATGACTAGAGCCTAGGGAGATTACTGACGCCATAAACAAGAGTGTCAAATTGTTAAGTCAACAACAGGAGTCACTGTGTACTTACTTCTCATGTGGGATCTGTCCTTAATATGTTGTCCAATGTGAAGTAATGCTATAAGTAGTACTGAAACAGTATTTTACCCTTTGTGTTTCTGTGTGGGTGCAAACTGATGAAATCTTTACTTAATGTATATTAAATCAATCTTCTGTATATAAAGATAATTGAAAATGAATCTTGATGTGAATGGAATGGGAGAGGGAGCGGGAGATGGGAGGGCTGCGAGTGGGAGAAAAATTATGGGGGGGAAGCCATTATAATCCATAAACTGTACTTTGGAAATTTATATTTACTAAATAAAAGTTAATAAAAAAAAACTTGTGGGTTAGGAATTTAATGCAAATTCCTGGAGGAATAAAAACATTTAGATGATAGCTAGAATGCTACTGAAAAACAGAAGAAGGATATTTTATTTTATTTTATTTTATTTTATTTTATTTTATTTCTTAGAAAGAAAGAGGGATCATTTCTCAGCCTTTTGGCTAAGATCAAGTGTAGAAAGAGGGGCCAGTTTGTGACAAAACAGGTTAAACCGCCACCTGTTGCACTGGCATTCCATATGATTGCTGGTTCAAGTCCCAGCTCCCCTGCTTTTGATCTACCTTCCTGCTAATGTGCCTGGGAAAGTAGTGGAATGTGGGCCACGTCCCTGTGCCCCTGAACCTGCATGGGAGACCCCTGGATCCTGGCTTTGGCATGGTCCAGCCATGGCCATTGCAGTCATTTGGGAATTGAACAAGTAGATGGAAGATTCTCTCTCTCTCTCTCTCTCTCTCTCTCTCTCTCTTTCTCTAAGATTGCCTTTCAAATAACATAAATAAATCCTAAGAACAATTATTTAAAAAAAAAAGAAATGGAGAGAAAAAGTGACAGAGACAGAGAGGCAGAGAAAGAAATTAATCTTCCATCTGCTGGTTCATTCCCCCAAATGCCCACAACAGCCATGTCTGAGACGGACCAAATCCTGGAATTCCATCCAGGTATCCCACATGCGTGGTCAAGCCAAAGCACTTGAGAAATCTGCTGCTGCCTCCCAGGCTGCCATCAATAGCTTCATTAGCAGAGTAGCTGGGAAATGAACCCACACCTGAATGTAGGACATGGATGTACCAAGTGGTGGCTTAAGCTGCTCTACCACAACATTCACGCAAGGAGGGACTTTTAACCAAACAATTATATGTTCTTTTCACAGGATGAATGTTTAGATCACCATGTATGTTCAGACATAATGTGGGGTGACCACCTACTGAACCTGGGCCTGGTCATTTAGATATCCAACAAGGGCTTCAATTTGATAAACTTTAAATTCTTACCCTGCATAAATCCCTTCTCAACTCTATTTGCTCCTCTATGACATCAAGTGATTTGTGACATCAAACTGTTGACTGGGAAATGTCATCACTGTGTAATCATTGTTTTTGTTGAGGCTCTTTAGAAAATCTTGCACTGCATATTCAAAGCACTTTTTAAAATCAAGGTCCTGTTATTTCCACTAAAGGGCTGGATATGTTGAGTTACCTGCCCATGGCCACACAGTTGGTGACTTTTAGAGTGAGATCCAGGTCAAAGTCCATCCGTCTCTCCCCATTTTGTACAAAACACTCGACACATGGTGAGTGCCTTCAGTTCACCATGCCTAACAGTGTACTTCCCATCACACTGTGTAGAGAGTGAACAGAAACAGGAGCAGCATCTTTCTCAAAAACTTCACACCCTGTGGTGAAGGACTGAGTCTAGCTCTTCCATACTGACCCTTACAGCCAGATGGCAGCATTGCCAGAGGGATTCGATCTGTGCTTGGCATGGTGGGAAGCACCTCATATCAACCTCACTGGGCTCAAGCACTGACGGAAGGCCAGGCTGGAGCAAGGACTCGGAGGTAGAGCAGCTGTTTGCTCTGCTTTATTTTTCCTCCAGTCCACTCCAGTTTGGCACCCTGGGAGAGATCTGCTTTTTGAGCCCCACAAATACAAGATGATAGGGATTTATGATTATTTTTCCAATCTTATTTCATTTAATCTCTGATGACAACAGGCCCCAATGCAGTGTTCTCACCGTTGGTTTAATACACAATGAGTTGCCATACACACGGACACACAGCATTGCAACCAGCACTGCAACTGGCTGTGAACACGGTTAAGCAGAGCCTTGCCACAAGGTCTTGGCTTTGATTTCAGTTTTTGTACATCGGATGCTCTTTCTGTAATTGGGGTGATACTCTGTGTACTCTGCCTTACTCATGGGAGCAATGTTCAGGGAGTACAGGGAGTTATCAAGTATACCACAAAAGGAAAGACAAATGTGCAGTTGGCCCTCTGTATCTGGGGGTTACACATCTAGAGATTTAACTGCCCTGGATTAAAAATATTTAAAAAACTGTATCTCTTATTATTACTCCCTGAACAACACAGAAAATAACTATTTATATAGAATTTTATTGTATTACAAGTAATCTAGAAGTGATTTAAAGTACACAGGAGGGTATGCATAGGTGAGATGCAAATATTATGCCATTGTATAGAAAAGACAAGCACTGGCAGATTTTGGTATCTGCAGGCATTCTTGGACTCAACCCTCCATGAGTATCAAGGGATCACTCTGTATGTTACTTTAGCAGATGCAGAAAGAAAAGTATCACAGTTCCCATGATAGTGGAGGCACAATGGCTGTGGGCACAGGGTGACTGAAGTCATTCCTCCAGACATCCACCAAACAGCAGGCATTAAGCGTGGAGGCTGGGCTTTCAGTTGTACAGGCACTGGGTATAGAAAGATAAGGCAGCTTCCACAATAGTTGAGCTCATACTCCAGGGACCCCAGGAGAGGGGCTGGTGATTTAATTATTTATTTGGAAAAAGCAAATCACGCAAAACTGGAGAGTGAAACCTAGGGAGAATAGGGTACATTTCACCTGGATTTTTAGTACAGTTTTGCTGCAGCTTGAAGTCTCCAGAGCTGACTTGCAAGTAGAGTTCAGGCTAGGAGGGACAGCTCCTGTCTAAAGAATATGCTAGAAACTGTGCTTAATCTGTTTCAGATGTGCATCCTGCATGGAAGCCTTTACTGCACGGGGCAAAACTTGTAAGTTTTATTTATATAATCTATTTTTTAAGACTTCAGTGTATTACACTGCAGACAGCAGAGTCCATTTGACTTATCACTGAAATGCCAGCACCTCATAGAGTGCTAGAACACCATGTGCTGGAATATCACAGACATGGCAAGTGCCCGCTGGTGCAGAGGTAAAGGCTGAGAGAATCCACCCTCACACAGTGGTTCCCACATGGGCCAAGAGAGGGGTCTACCTCTGAAACCCCTAAAGGGTCCTCATGCCAAGAAGGGGGAGACAGTCTTTAGTCGCCATACAGAACAACAAACAGCGCTAAAACCCATACTAGAATATTTCCTACATTTTCAAGAGCATGGAAGCAATGATAAAATGGAATGGTCTGTATACTGATTGAGTGTGTCCCAAAGATTCACCTGCTAGAAGATTGGTCCTCAGTGCAGCACTATTGGAAGTAGTGGAACCCTTTAAGAGGTAGAACCAAGTAGAAGGTCATTAGGTGACTGCGGCTTCACCCTTGGAAGAGATTAATATAGTCCTCTCAAGACCCTGGTTAGTTCCCATGAAAGCAAGTTACATAAAAGCTAGGGACAGCTGTTTGGCCTGGTGGTTAGATGATGGTTGGGTACCCTCATCCCATAACTGGGTATCTGGGTTTGATTCATGGCTCTACTCCTAATTCCAACTTCTTGCTAATACACACCTGGGAAACAGTGGTGATGGCACAAATATTTTCAACTTTGGCATTCTTGTGGAAGGCCTAAATTGGGTTCCTGGCTTCTGGCTTTGGCTTGGCCTAGCCCTCCGTGTTGTGGGTGTTTAGGGAGTGAGCCAGTGGATGGAAGCTCTCTCCGTATGTATGTATGTGTGTCTCTCTGCCTTTTTCTAGCTCTCTGAGAGAGAGAGAGAGAGAGAGAAGAAGAAGAAGGAAGGAAGGGAGGGAGGGAGAAAGCGAGGGAGGGAGGGAAGGAGGGAGGGAGAGGAGAGGACAAAGAAGAGGAAGAGGAAGGAGGAGGGGGTAGAGGAGGAGGAGGAAGCAGAGGAGGAAGAAAAAGAGAAAAGAAAAAGAGTATGAATCCTGAATCTTTGGCTTCCTTGAGAAAGCCTAACTCCTGATCACCTGGCTCCCTCTCTCCCCATGTCGTCTCTTCTGTGCAACGCTCCCATGATTATCCTTTAATGTCATCCACCAATTAGCCCCTCACAGAGGATGAACCAGTGCATCTGCATGATCATGGGATTTGAGCCTCCAAAACCGTGAGATAAATAAATCTCTTCTCCTTCCTTATACATTATCCTGTATCAGGAACTTTGTTATAGTAACAGAAGATGAAATGAGACAGGAATTAATGATTTACAATCATTTGAGGTGATATAAGAAAAAGTAGAGTATTGGCCAGCACCGCAGCTCACTAGGCTAATCCTCTGCCTGTGGAGCAGGCACCCCGGGTTCTAGTCCCGGTTGGGGCACCGGATTCTGTCCCAGTCGCTCTTCTTCCAGTCCAGCTCTCTGTTGTGGCCCGGAAGTGCTGTGGAGGATGGCCCAGGTCCTTGGGCCCTGCACCCACATGGGAGACCAGGAAGAAGCACCTGGCTCCTGGCTTCGGATCAGCACAGCACCAGCCATAGCGACCATTAGGCAGTAAACCAATGGAAGGAAGACCTTTCTCTCTGTCTCTCTCTCTCACTGTCTAACTCTGCCTGACAAAACAAAACAAAAAAAAGAAAAAGAAAAAGTAGAGTATTGAGGAAAAAGGATAATTTACTTTTTTAAGTTTTTTTTTTTTAACTCTTTGGTACATATGAATGCTAGTTGAGAAAGTATACTATGACATAGATAACATTTGTATGCATTTTCCATTGAATGACCTTGTAAAAGGTGATTCTGATCCTATTACTGCTCAGTTCTGTGAACTCCTTCTGGAAGGTTCCCATTACCCAAAGACCGAGAGGACTCAGAAGGCCTCACATATGTTCCCTGCCTGCCTCTTTACTCGTTACTCCCCTATACTCTGGGCACTCTCCCAGCACCTTACACTTCTTGGCTTTGCAGCTTTGAATGTCTTCATACATTTCTCTCCACTTGGGATCATGTCATGCTCACCTCTCCCTAGAAAAAGGACATCCCTCCAACACTGGGCTTGTCTTTCTCTCCACTGGGGAACAGCTCATCCTTTGCCATAGAAGTGACAGACATCTCAGGCATGGTGCTGCTATTTCACTGCTGTGAGCATACTCTGCTCTTTCGATCCTCTCTGCACTGGTACGTGAGTGCCCTCCGGATGAGCTGACCACTGTGGTTTTCACAAGACTGGTGTGTGCATGGTATTCCTGAATTTCTGTTTGAAGATGGAATTGAGATATGGATAGAGAGACAGGAAGAGCAAGGGCTACCACATGTACTTTTAAAAAAAAAAAGGTAAGCAGAAAGCATGTGCTTAGGGGCAGAGGGACTTGGGATATTTAAACTGGAGAAGAAAATTCTTCTGAGAACACAGAGTTTTCTTCAAATATTTGAGGAGTTTTAAGATAGGAAACGTCTTACAAGAAATAGAACTCAGACTGACATGTGGAAATAGTGGGGAAATGTTAACTCAGAGAATGCCATGATGAAGAGGTCATTGGCAGTGCTTGGTGGGGTCCTGATCGTGGCAGGGAGCTGGGGCAGCATTGAGAACATCAGATTATGACACTTGGCAGGCATCACCCAAAAAGTCTGGTAGCACATAACCATCAGTCTTTTTTTTTTTGACAGGTAGAGTTATAGAGACAGAGAGAAAGGTCTTCCTTTTTCCATTGGTTCACCCCCCAAAGTGGTACGCTGCGGACAGTGCACTATGCTGATCTGAAGCCAGGAGCCAGGTGCTTCCTCCTGGTCTCCCATGCAGGTGCAGGGCCCAAGAACTTGGGCCATCCTCCACTGCCCTCCTGGGCCACAGCAGAGAGCTGGACTGGAAGAGGAGCAACCTGGACAGATTCAGGCGCCCCAACCGGGACTAGAACCCAGGGTGCCAGCGCTGCAGGCGGAGGATTAGCCAAGTGAGCCATGGTGCTGGTAACCATCAGTCTTATGGAGCTCTAAGCCAAAGTCCTCCTGCATCTGCACCACTCAAACAAAAAAGGAAGGGAATAAACTAAATAACCTCTAATGGTTTATCTCAACTACCAATAATTTCTGTTAAGTGAAATTCTGCATTCTAATTTTATGTTGCTTGCAAAAATATTAGGAGGCATTGTGCCACCCTGGATGACTTAGAAAAGACTTCTAAGAACAGTGTGAAGAAAGTTAAGATCCCAGATTGACAACTGTTCTGCTTTTAGAACTGTATTTCTAAACACTTCAAAAGCAATGCCAATTTGACCTGGGAGACATCTAGAGAGGAGGCTCACAAATGTTAGCATCACAGAGAGCTAACAAATTCCTGAAGATTATAAGGCAGTAATACAACACTTGAGGTTTATTATTTAATCTAAAATTATTTTACCAATGAGATATTGTTCCCAAAAAAATAGTTAACATAAATGTAATCAGAATGGAGCTATTAAATATTTCAGAATTTGGGAATACTGTATCATTCTACCAGATAACTGGCCAGGATACTTCAAAAAGAAATACCATGACAAATACAACAAATCAAATAAGATGGTACCAATCTAGATCTAAAGCAATTGAGGAGACATGATAAGCAAAAAATGAAACAAAGACATTTCAGATGCAATTAGGAAATTTTGGACTGTAGATTATATGCTAAATGATCACTTTGATTTAGTGGGACTGAGGGTGTGTACAAGAGTGTTTTCCTGTGCATATGCTGAACTGTGGTATCCATAACTTATTTTCAAAGGAGCAGCAAAAGAGAAGTACATGTGCATGTGAATGTGTGTGTGTATTCAGAAACAGAAAGTAAATGTGGCAAAGATTATTAATTCATTCATCCACATGTATTATACTACTACAGTTTTAATGCTTTGTGATTACTTTGAAATGTACAATATATGAGGGAAGAAATCATTTTTTTCATTTGCTTATTTGCTATAGCCCTTGCCTATATTTCCACTAACCTAGGATATTTCTGCATCTTAATTATTGAATTCTTTATTTACTGGAGCATTAAGCCCTTGACTGTAATGTAAAATACATATGTTATCTCAAAAGTGAAAGATAGAAGAGGGAAAGGGGTAGAGAGGAAGGTAGAAAGGGAGAAAAGGGGAAGGAGGAAGAAAAGGAACATCATTGTGTTCCCAGAACTGTATCTATGAACTATGTCAAACCTGTTAAAAACTAAAAAATAAATAATAAAATATGTGTTTTACTATTCTTTCAGTTTTTCTTTAAATCTGAAAAATGTTGAAGGGGCCAGTACTGTGGTATAGCCAGTGAAGCTGCTGCCTGCTGCACTGGCATCCCAAATGGGCCTTGGTTCCAGGCCCGGCTGCTCCACTTCTGATCCAGCTCTCTGCTATGATCTGGGAAAGCAATGGAAGGTGGCCCAAGTCCTTGGACCCCCGCACACATGTGAGAGACCTGGAGGACGCTCCTGGCTCCTGGCTTTGCATCAGTGCAGCTCCAGCCACTGCAGCCATCTGGAGAGTGAACCAGTAGATGGAAGACCTCTCTCTCTCTTTCTGCCTCAGCCTCTCTGTAACTCTGCCTTTCAAGTAAAATAAATAAATCTTATTTTTTTAAAAAAAAGTAATCTAAATTTAAGAAGGCAAATAAAAATGTTCATGATCTTAAGGCAAGTTAATATTGTTTAAATAAAGCATCAAAAGCATTAAACATCAAAGAAAAATCATTGACAAACTGAGCTCTTTACGATTATTAACTTTTTTATTACAAAATACATCATTAAAAACAGACAGATGCTAAAAAATGCTTAAGTTCAGAGTTCCACAGCCGTGGCACAAACCTTCTACTGCTCCCCTAGCAACCAGGGTACTTGGAAGACAAAGAAAACAACTGAAAACATGAAGTTCACAATGCCTGACATACCACAAAGAATGAAGTTCTATGTCTTTGACTTAGGGCCCTCCAGTCTTCTTCCAGAATCCATGAAATTGAGATTTTAAAGAGAAATCAAAAAGAAATCTTGGAAATGAAGCATCCAATAGACCAAATTAGAAATGTTTTAGGTTTGAAACAGATTTATTGAGCCTGTTGCCTTCCTGGAGCTTGTGGGCCCAGGCCTGGCTCAGGCCCACAAGACACCAATCCCCAGGACAATGGCAACAGCCAGCAGCAGAAGCACCACCCAGAGCAGAGGCTTTGGGTTGGAGTTCCTGCCAGAGCCTGTGGACTCCAGCGTGAGCTCCTGCCTGTGAGAATCCTGGAATCCCACTGGCCCTAGAGAACTCATGATGTCCAGGGGCACAGGGATGCTGTCATGGTAACCTGAGTATCATCTGTGCTTGGCAGCGCCAGAGCTACATGTAGATGAGCAAGTCTCTGGCCCTGAGGGGTGGCAGGCTGAGGTGCTGTAGAAGAAGTAAACCAGTCCCCTGAGGGCTCGCTGAGCACCAGAGTCCAGGAAAGTGGAGGTAGTAACTGAAATGCTGGTAGTAAGACTGGAAGGGCAGCACTGCCTGTTCCAAGGCTACCACTCGGGTTCTATAGCTGTCATCCTTGAAAGGACACCCGTCCGACAGGAGGGGCCAGTGGGCTGCTGGAAGGTGTTGGCACTGGGAGTGGCCCAACACTGGTGTAGCACCAGCACCAGACTGGGGTCTGTCCTCTGCACCAGCTGGACCACCACGTGCACCGGTTCTCAGAGCAGCCTCATGAGGGGATAGTCTCCTCTTCATAGAAGGAGCTAAAAGTCTCATCCCTGGCGATCCCTAGCTCCAGTCACAGGGGACTAGGCTGAGATACAGGAGTAGGCAATAGAGGTGAGAAGATGGACACCTGGATGGGAAAGAAGTCGCTGGCATTGAAGATACACTGGACGTGAAGCCAGAAGCAGCTGTCCCATGTGATGGAACCCTGTGGCCCCTCCTGGATGTCGATGTCAGACACAAGCTGGTTCTCCTAGATGAACCAGCTCACAAGCACTTGAACTGTGGTGTCACAGTGGGTGAGGGGGACATGGAAGCTGACAAAAGCACTGGACTTCTGGGCTGGGGGGCAGTGCATGGGGCATAGGCCAATTGGACATTGGCCAGCATGATTCTGTGCACCAAGGCCATTTCTTAGGCAACAACCAAGATGAAGTAGCCATTTAGGAAGCATTAACAAAAGAATTGGTGAAGCAGAAGAAAGAATATCCGACTTAGAAGACAAATTGCAGGAAATGTTACAGTCAGACAAAAACCAATAAGAAGAAATTAGAAAACTAAAAAACATTGTTAGAAATCTAAAAGATACTTTTAAATGACCCAACATACGAGTTCTAGGAGTTCTTGAAGGTGTGGAATGAGAGAACGGATAAGAAAGCCTTTTCAGTGAGATAATAACATAAAACCTCACTAATTTAGAGAAAAAAAAAAAAAGGGACATCCAAGCTAATAGAACTCCTACAAGATGGCCACAAAAGATCACCACCACCACAGATTGTAGTCAAACTCCACATGGTAGAACACAAAGAAAAGATTCTAAAGTTGCACAAAATGCCAGAGTGCTTTCAGAGAATCTCCAATTATACTCACAGCAGACTTCTCATCAGAAACTCCACAGGCTAGGAGAGAATGGTGAGATATATTCCAAGTCTTAAGAGAAAAAACTTTCAAAATATAATACTGTCCCTGGAAAAATTCTCATTTATGAATGAAAGTGAAATAAAGACCTTCTATAACAGACAGAATTTGAAAGAATTTGTCATCACCCATCCAACCTTACAAAGGATGCTTAAGGATGTGCTACATACAGATAGATAGACAGGAACATGGTCATCACTATCAAAAAAAGTAAAGGAAGAAAATCTCCCAGTAAAAATACAAAGGAAATCGAAAATGAAAAATAGGGATATTTATCAAAAATGGCAGGGCAAACTTGTTACTTATCAATAATCACCTTGAATGTAAATGGCCTCAATTGTCCAGTTAAAAGACACAGACTGGCTGCATGGATTAAAATACCAAACCCATACATTTGCTACCTACAAGAAACATATCTCACAAGAAAGTCACTTGCAGACTTAAAGAGAAACGATGGAAAAAGATATTTTATGCTAACAGAAACCAAAAAAGAGATGTTATAGCCACCCTAATATCAGACAAAATAGACTTTAAAAAGACAATTCTTAAAAGATACAAAGAAGGGCACTATGTAATGATAAAGGGATCAATTCAAATGGAAGATGTGACTATTATAAACATATATGCCTAATTACAGGGCACATGGATATTTAAAAGAAATGTTAATGAAATAAAGGGAGGTATAGATTCAAATACATAGTAATGGGGGACTTCAATACCCCACATTCAGCAATGGACAGATCAACCAGACAGAAAACCAGCAAGGACACAACAGAATTAATCAACATTATAGATCAAATGGATCTAAAAGATATCTACAGAACTTTCCATCCTATAGCCACAGAATACATATTATACTCACCAGTACAGGGAACTTTCTCTAGGATTGACCACATCCTATGCCAAAAAGGTCTCAGCAAATTCAAAAAAAAGTCATACCATGCATCTTCAAAAGCTGGAAATCAGCAACTCAGTAATATCTATAACATATGCAAACCTATGGACTGAACAATATGCTCCTTAACAAACAGTGGTTCATTGAAGAAATCAAAAGAGAAATCAAAAAATTTCAGAACCAAATAAAGATGACAATATAACATGTCAAAACTTACATGATATAGAAAAGCAGTGTTAAGAGGAAAGTTTATAGCAAAGGGTGCCTACATCAAGATATTGTAAAGATACCAAATAATTGAGCCATCAATAAATCTCAAGGATCAAAAAAAAACAATAGCAAACAAACCCATAACTAATGAGAAAAGAAATAATTAAAATAAGAGGAGAAATCAACAAAATTGAATCCAAAAAACAATACAAAAATCATAAAAATGAACAGTTGTTTTTTGGAAAAAATATATAAAGTTGAAACACCATTGGCCCAACTAACCAAACAAGGGAGAGAAAGACCCAAATCAATAAAATCAGAGATGAAAAAGGGAATGTAACAACAGACACCACAGAAACAAAAAGAATCATCAGAAATTACTGTAAAGAGCTGTATGCAGACAAACTGGGAAACCTAGAAGAAATGGATAGATTCCTGGACACATACAACCTACCTAAATCGAGCCATGAAGACATAGAAAACCTAAATAGACCCATAACCAAGATGTAAATTGAATCAGTAATAAAGGCCTTCCCCAGAAAGAGAAGCCCAGGACCGGATGATTTCACTGCTGAATTCTACCAGACATTTAAAGAAAAATTAACTCCAATTCGTTTCAAATTATTCAAAATATCTGAAAGGGAAGGAATCCTGCCAAATTCTTTCTATGAAGCCAGCATCACCATAATTCATAAACTTGAAAAAGATGAAACACAGAAAGAGAACTAAAGACCAATTTCCTTGACGAACATACACACAAAATCTTCAAAAAAATTCTAGCCAATTGAATCCAACAACACATCAGAAAGATCATCCACCCACACCAAGTGGGAATTATCTTTGGTATGGCGGGATGGTTCAACATTTTCAAATCAATCAATGTGATATATCGCATTACAAATCCATATGATTATTTCAATAGAGGCAGAAAAAGCATTTGATAAAATACAACACACTTTCATGATGAAAACTCTAAGAAACTTTGCTACAGAGGAACATTCCTCAATACAATCAAGGCAATTCATGACAAATTCAGCATCCTATGAATGAGGAAAAGTTGGAAACATTCCAACTGAGATCCAGAGCCAAAATGGATGCCCACTCTCACCACTGCTATTCAAAGAAAATGCCATGGCTAAGAAAGAACTCCTAAGATCAATCCCATTCATAGTAGCTACAAAAACATCAAATACCTTAGAATAAATTTAACCAAGATGTCAAAGATCTCTCGATGAAAATTATAAAACATCAAAGAAAGAAACAGGGGAAGATACACAAAAAAATGGAAAAATCTTACATGTTCATGGATTAGAGGAATCCATATCATCAAAATGTCCATACTCCAAAAGCAATTTATAGATTCAACATGATACCAATCAAAATACCAAGGACATTCATTGTTTTAGTGTGTTAAGTGGAGGATACTCTTATGTCTCATAAGTTATAGTTATGTCTAAGTGCTTGCAAAAGTTGCATCATTCTTGTTTTTTTCTTTAAAGGTAATTTTCTCAAAAAAAGGAATGCTTAAAAAATTAAAAAATATAAAGTGACAAGAAGGAGGAGGAGGAAGAGAAATAAGAGGAAGAGGAGAGAGGAGTTAGAAAAAATAAATAGAAAAATAAATAAAAAAGAAGGTGCTTGGTAGAAATATATGCAAAGTGAGGAATCTGTAAAGAAAACTTCACTCGACTTCATTAATAACATGACTTTCCATTTGATGAAGTAAAGCCTTTTGATGCAGTGTGTGTGGAAGAAGAACATGCAGGTTAAAAGGACAATTCCTTTCAAATTAGATAGAAATGAAGGCCCATTCTCCAAATAAATTAATATTCCTGTGATATATTTCAAACACGAAAAATATTTTCATCTAATAAAGGAGGCATTCCTGAAATGATATGTTTATCAGATAAATAAGGGAATTCTTTTACTTCCCCATATCTGAAAATGCCATTTACATTTGATTAATTTTTTAATTTAAATGAACAACATTTATCCTAACCCCTGGTATATTATTTAAAATGAGTTTAGTCCAGGGCCACTGTTCAGATAAAAAAAAATTCATAGTAAGAAATCTTGTGAAATAGATATGAATAGCTTTATTCCTTTTTGTTACTGTCATAATTGGAGAACATATTTAGCATAAAGCAAATTTAAGCAGCATTTGTAAGTATAATATGAAAGTAAATAAAAAATCATGTTGAAATGGATGTGGAATAAGTAGGAATAAAAAACCTTTAACAGAGTTATTTCTTTATGGACTCTCATTCAAGTTTTGATTAATAAGTGCTTGGCACCACATCACAAGTAGAACATCCCACTGGCACTGTGGGAGCTGATCACCTACTGCTACGTAGAGTCCTTTAGTGTCTAATTTGGGCTTACAGAATACTTTTCTCTTCCTCCTCTTTCTCTGTACTGGTGAAATTTACCCTCAAACCAACCATATCATTTTCCATTTGGACTTTTAACCGAAGTATTATTCCCAACAGCTCTATTTCCCATTCCACCCACATTCTGGAAGCTCCTGCCCACCTTAAAACCAAACCTGACCCAACAGGGCAGAGAGAAAGACAGAGATACAGCCTGTAGTCTGGTTTTGTGTGTTAGACCCAGAAGCAGAGTCCACTTTCTCAAAACAGATGCTCAGGAAGTACTATGAGTAAGAGCGCCTCCCACTTTATTAAGCAAAACATACTAAGGATTCCACACAGTATGTGTGAATGCACATGCAGGAAAGACAATCATTTACATTTAGCAAGAGAGTTCTGCGCACAGAAAATTTTTTTAAAGATTTATTTATTTATCTGAAAGAGTTACACAGAGAGAGAAAGAGAGGCAGAAATAGAGAGGTCTTCCATGCATTGGTTTACTCCCCAAATGGCTGCAACAGCTGGAGCTGGGCTGATCTGAAGCCAGGAGCCAGGAGCTTCTTCTGGGTATCCCACATGGGTGCAGGGGCCCAAGGACTTGGGCCATCTTCTAATGCTTTCCTAGGGCCATAACAGAGAGCTGGATTGGAAGTGAAGCAGCTGGGTTTCAAACCCATGCCCATATGGGATGCCAACACAGTAGGTGGTGGCTTTACCCATTATGCCACAGCACTGGCTCCATGTGCACAGAAAATTAAGAGAGTAGCTATCAAATGTGAGAAATGTTGAGATAACATGCATTCTCTGAAGTATTCTTCCTTATATGTTGTGATATCACATTACAATAAGCATTATATAATATAATCATTATAAAGATGAGCATATATGTCTATGAAAGAATTGCTACTAATATACAGCAGATGATGTTATTACACCTAGTTGATAGGTAAGGAAATTGAAATGCAATAAATGAGGAAGAAAAGGAAAATAAAGCCTCCTTATTTCCCTGATAAACCATGTCATTTCAGAAATTCATCCTGTATCAGATGAAATATTTTATGGCTAAAAGTTTTCATATGGAGAAATAGCACCTGAATATTGATTTATTTGGAGACTGGTCTTTCATTTTGATCTAATTTAAAAGGAATTGTCCTTTTAACCCACATATTCTTCCTCCATACACACCACATAAAACTGCATTACAGAGATATAATGGCAAAAGTAGAGTCTAAGCACAGGTTTGTCTGCCCACCATTCATGTTCAGGATTGGCTTAAGCCCAGAAGTAAGTTTCCTAAGTGCTTTCAAGCATACTTTGGCTTCTACAGCCTTCCTGTGTTCTTCAAGTTGTGACCTCCTCTTTCACCCTCAAAGCCAGTGATGGGGCCTTGTTACTCTCACAAAGACTCACTCTGGCCTATTTTCTTCTTTACATCTCCCCTGCCTCTCCTTAGAAGGATCCTTGTAATTACAGAAGAACAACCCAGATGGTCCACCCACCCACCTCACTTGTCTTAATTTAGTCACACCCTCAAAGTCCCGATTGATTGAGCAATGTAAAGATGAATGAGAGATGACTGAGTAGATAGAGGAGGTTGTAAAGAATCACACAGGGGGCCAGATTGGTGAAAACAAGAAAAAATGGATTTATCAGTAGTGCTCCTTTTGGGATTTTATTATTATCTTCATTGGTGATATCTTCAGTACTCCACATTAAATAGTGTTTCCTGCACTGCCCCCACCACCACTGCCACCACCAGGGACACCATGCACACTTGGCACTGGACTTATCCCAACAGCAAGGCCATAAGATCCTAGTCACTTGTGCTACGGGATCAGCGACATTTCACAGAATAACATGGGAAGCTACTGCTTCTCTGCTTGTGAATGAAATCTCCCAGAAACCAGAGTACTAGAAATGCCTCAAGTCTCCATCTTATTCCCCCTTGAACTGTACACACCTAGGAAGATAGACATTCCAATCTTCCTGGTACCCTAGAGTATAACCTAGAATCCAGTCATCTAGTCTGGGCACTTTTTTTTTTTTTTGACAGGCAGAGTGGACAGTGAGATAGAGAGACAGAGAGAAAGGTCTACCTTTTGCCGTTGGTTCACCCTCCAATGGCCGCCACGGCTAGTGTGCTGTGGCCGGTGTACCGCGCTGATCCGAAGCCAGGAGCCAGGTGCTTCTCCTGGTCTCCCATGCAGGTGCAGGGCCCAAGCACTTGGGCCATCCTCCACTGCACTCCCAGGCCACAGCAGAGAGCTGGCCTGGAAGAGGGGCAACCAGGACAGAATCCGGTGCCCCGACCAGGACTAGAACCTGGTATGCAGGCGCCACTAGGCGGAGGATTAGCCTATTGAGCCACGGCGCTGGCCTAGTCTAGGCTTTAATCATCAGGCACACTTTCAGAACGGAGCAGTTAACCTGGCAAACAACTGGAGATATAATTCAGATGCTACATTTTCTTTTTTTTTTTTTTTTTTTTTTTTTTTTGACAGGCAGAGTGGACAGTGAGAGAGAGATACAGAGAGAAAGGTCTTCCTTTGCCATTGGTTCACTCTCCAATGGCCGCCGCAGCCAGCACGCTGCAACCAGCGCACCGCGCTGATCCGATGGCAGGAGCCAGGTGCCAGGTGCTTCTCCTGGTCTCCCATGGGGTGCAGTGCCCAAGCACTTGGGCCATCCTCCACTGCATTCCCAGGCCATAGCAGAGAGCTGGCCTGGAAAAGGGGCAACCAGGACAGAATCCGGCGCCCCGACCTGGACTAGAACCCGGTGTGCCGGCGCAGCAAGGCGGAGGATTAGCCTGCTGAGTCACAGCGCTGGCCTACATTTTCTTTTAAACAGGAATAATAAGAATTCCAAGAATGTTTTTCCTCCTCCACAGTCCATAAAGCTAACTATGACAGATGTCAAAAGCTAAGCTTATCTCCATCAGCATTCTACCCAAAACACCATCTCCAAAGCAAGGCAGTTAATCTTAGTTTTCTGCATAGATAATAACAGAACAATAACAAAAACAACAAAAAGTAACTCTACAACCACTTACTATGAATTGAGGCCCCAAAGAGAAAACAATGAAAGATTACCATACATAACCATTTAGTAGAATTCTCCATTGTAGAGAACTGTGCCACCAGAACACAAGGAGACATTTCAATCTCATAATGCCACGTTCTTAAATATAAATAATCAGTCCAAAACCAGAGATTGAGAACCATGACACAGATGATAAAATCAATAAGAAACAATGCAAATTACAGAGGAAAATATTAAAGTAACAATAATTCATATTCAGCAAGATATAAAAGAAGACAGGAAGTTCATAAGATACGAACAAGATACTGTTGTAAAGGAATAATCAGAGAATAAGAAAATAAATCATAAAACCCATACAAGAAGAGAAATTATGAAAGTTCAATAGAAATATGAAAATAGTAAGTGGGAAGTATTTCTAGCAAGTTCAAAAATAGGAAAAGCTAAAGGAGACATGGAAACAATAGTCACTAATTGGTCTAATACCCAGTTACTACCAGTTCTAGAGGGGGAGGCCAAAAAAAATGAGAAATAATCAAATACTATAAGACAAAAACTCAACAGGAGAAAAAGTCCCTGGGATTATTCATTTTTGGTGTCAGACTGACTGGATTAAGGAACAGGCAGATACACTTTGTGTACTTGTGAAGATGTTTCCAAAAATGTTGGGCATTTGTATCAGTGGACTAAGACACGTTGTGATACTTCTCACTCTTCAAAACCACATAAACCACTTCCCATTCATAAATTCCCTCTCATCTATTTATCTATTTCTGATATGTGCCCCTGGAGAGAGAGAGGGAGAAAGAGAGAGAGCGCCCTGGAGAACACTGACTAATATAGTATCCAAGACACAAAAAAGTCCCTCTTGTCTTGTGTTACCCACTGAGAAGTAGTTACTAGGTAGTGCTGTGGAGAGAGGTCAAGACCTATCTATAGTCCATGGTAACCATTATGGGAGGTCAAATTATTCACTTCCAATATTAAATTAGGCAATCAGAATACAGAGATTCCTTTTTTTTTAATAAAGATTTATTTTATTTATTTGGAAGACAGACTTACAGAGAGAGGTAGAGACAGAGACAGAGGTCTTTCATCTTCTGGTTCACTCCCCAATTGGTTGCAACGGCCAGAGCTGGGCCGATCCGAAGCCAGGAGTCAGGAGCTTCCTCCAGGTCTCCCACGTGGATGCAGGGGCCCAAGGGCTGGGGCCATGTTCTACCGCTATTCCAGGCCATAGCAGAGAACTGGATCAGAAGAGGAGCAGGCAGAACTAGCAGGCAGCCCATATGGGATGCCGGTGCCTCAGACCAGGGCTTTAACCTGCTGCGCCACAGCACCAGCCCCTAGAGTTTTCTAAACTACAGAGATAAACACTAGAAAAGATAGCTGAAAAGTTGAAATAATTTGCTGCTGTGAAATATAATGAACAAATAAATCATTATTTTGTTGTCGTCATAATGTATTTGAACTGTGTACAAATACAGTCATATCCCACATAATGATATTTCAGCCAAAGATGTCAAATTATATGACAGTGTTCTCAAAAGATGAAATGCCCTAATGATCTTGTAGCTGTGTAAATCATTCTGCACTGTCTTTTCAAAAATGAAATTTTCTAATGACACATTTCTCAGGATATATCCTCATCATTTAGTGATACATGGCTCCAATAGAGGGGGAAGAATATTAATTAAGTTAAATGAACACAAAGTGAAATTTAGAAAAAGTAGTGACATTTTCAAACAGCTGTTGCACCAGCTCCTTTCATAGATGTGCTATGTCAAATCCTAACAAAGGACTTTGTCACACCTCCCAGAACTACAAGATGAACCAATCAAAATCAACAAAATGATTTATCTTAATTATTGATCTTAAAAATAAAAGCAAACTTTTCCCTTTGATCACCACTAAAAGCAGAGGGAGAAAGACAAGAAAAACTCATCTGAGCATAGGTTCTTTTGTCACAGCTTATCTGTAGCTCTATAAAAGGGAAAACCAAATGCACCTTAGGAGCAGCTCCACAGTCCTACAAATAGAAACAGTCAACTTCTCTTAACTATGTGTTTGACAAAAGAGAAAAAGTATAAGGTCTATGTAATAAATAACTGGACAAAGGACTTCTCTAAGTAGTGCTATATTTTAAAGCCTTCATGTATTACATGTCAGGCTCAAATGCTCAGAAACAATGCACAGAGTGTTTATAAGTTCTAATAATATTAAATGAATACTGACCAAGTTATTACATGAAAAGAGAACTTGAATGATATTGCTATCATACTCGTGTAAGTGAAATTTCAATGTATACCAAGTGTACTATGTTGCTTTTTCAGGAACCACAAGTAAACTGATGTGGTATACTGGATTTTTTTCCTCCATCAACCTCCAGCCTTGGGCTCTTCCTCCTTCACACAACTCACAATGCAATTTGGAGTTGCAGCAGCCCCCAAATCTGTGATTTTGTTCTTGCAATTCCAGTTGCCCATAGTCAAACATCGTCTGAAAATAATAAACAGAAAATCCCCCAAATGAACAATTCATAACCTTTAAATTGTGCACCAGTCTAAGTAGTGCAATAGAATCTAGCACTGTTTCACCCCCTTTTGCCCAGGACTTGAATTATCCCTTTATCTGGCGTTTCCACACTAGATGTGCCAACTGTCCCTAGGTACTCAGATCAACCGCTAAAGCCTCAACTGCTTGTGGTCAGGTAACTCCTATTTTACTTGCTAATAGCCCCAAATTTCAAGAGTAGTGATACAAAGGAAGCAGCAGGGCAGATTAACTCTTACATCATGTGGCAATGCTACAAGGCACACAGGAAAACTCATGGTATATACAGGGTTCAACATCATTCATAGTTTCAAGCTCCCCTGGGAATCTTGGAATGTGAGCCTCATAGATAAGGGTGGACTATTATGGCTACTTAGTGAAACTTTGCTGTAATCTTCCAAATTATGTGTTTGCACGTATTTCACATCATAAAGAGTATCTCTTCGGGATCCTTGGCTTTCTTTTTGCCTGTGCTACAATGATTGCCTCTTTCTCTGCTCATGCTTTCTCGTGCCACTCGCCTCTTAACCCTTCTGAATACATTTGAACATCTTAACCTTGGTATTTCTTTGGAGAGTTTCTTTGTTAGAGTTCTATCATGAGTTTTCTCAAGCTGTTATTAGGGGAAAGGATCATTACTTATCCAGGAGCCTTTACTTAGTACACATTGTGCCAATAACTGGAGAGAGCTGCAGGAGGGAATATGCAGCTCTTATAGGCATAGGAGAACAACAAACAGTGTTAGTAGGTTCTCTGAAAGAGTTTTGAAAGCCTAATCTTGGATGTGTGGGGCCAGGCTTAGAAAGGGCATCCAGGGTGTTGACTAAAGATTGTAGGCAGGAAGCCAACCAAGCAGAGGCTCTGAGTGTTAACACAGAATCTACTTTTAGCACCTGGACAGTAACTTAAATGGATAATTGTTTTTTTTTTTTTTTACTTTTTAAAAATTTACATACAGGTAACAAATTTCATACATTTCATATATATAGTTTTAAGAGCATAATGATACTTTCCACTGTACCCTCCCCCCACTCTCACCTTCCCTTCTTCTCCATTACTTTTTTTTTAAGTTTTATAATAACATATTTTCAATTTTCTTTATAATCACAAGCTTAACCTTCACCCTCTACTAAATGAAGAATTCAACAAGCAGTAAGTAAAAAAACCCACTGTTTCTCAAGAGTAGAGACAAGGATTATAAACAACAATCAAATCTCAAAATGTCAATTTCACTCATCTATTTTACATTCTTTTTCGACTGTGTATATTGGTCGCCACAAATCAGGGAAAACACACAATATTTGTCTTTCTGGGAGTGCAACTCGAGACCATTATGATTAGCAAAATATGTCCATCTTAAATGGGTAACTTTTTGTGGGAAGTTTTATGAATGCCTTAAACTCACAGGGGAATGGGGATGACAACTGAGGCTTGATTCAACTATTGGAGTGTCTTGAAGACTGTGGTAGGAAGATAGGCTCTTCTCTTAGACAAGAGAAAGTGGAAGTCATTACAGGATCCTGATAAAAGGAGTGATCTGAAGGCAGGTGCATCTGGAGACAGCAACAAAGAATGGGGCCATGGTGGTCACCCAGAGAAATAATGAAGGCAAGAGTGAAGAGTGAGAAGGAGGGTCTGGGAAGATGGTCCATGTCTGGGAGGATCTGGGTGGTAAAATTGTGAGACTTTGTGACCTACTGATTAACAATCTAGGATTAATCACATTTTCTGGGAATTCATTTAGGTTATATCTAAGAAACATAATTGGATATTTTCATTTTTTTAATTCATTGAAAGATTGTATACCCATATCCACATAATCAGAAAGTAAGATAGCTAATCTATCATCACAACATAAAAGAGCACATGACTGAGAAATTATCTCTATTATCTCTATTATCAATGGGTGATGCTATTCTTTGAAAATTATCAAAAACAGAAAAGATAGAAAAAGCTAAAATAGTGTTGAAGATTTGTGAGATATTATTCAACAAAACATACGTGTCTTTGGAGTTCGTGAAGGTGTGGAAAGAGAAAATGGATTAGAAATTCTGTTCTGTGAAACAGCAGGAAACTTTCCTAATTTCAAGAAAGATAGGGACATCTAAATACATGAGGCACAGAAGACTCCTAATAGAAATGATCAGAAAAGATATTCACCAGAATACATTATATTCAAATTTTCAAAAGAAAAAAAGAAAAGATTCTAAAATGAAGATGAGAGAAATGCCAGATTACCTTGAGAGGATCCCCAATTAGAGTAATTGCTGATTTTTCATCAGAATCCCTACAGTCACAGAAAGAATGGAGAGACATATTCCAACTCACAAAAGAAAAAAACTGTCAACTCTGAATACCATACTCAGCAAAGTTCTCATTTAAAAATTAAGTTGAAATAAAGACCTTTCAAAACAAACAGAAATTGAAATAATTTGTCACCACTAGTCCAGCATTACAAATAATACTTGAGGATGTACTATACACAGAAACAGATATTGATAGTCATCACTATAAAAGAATATGAAGGCAGAAAATCTAGTAAAATTACAAAGAAAATTCAAAGCAAACAATAGTAATATTTATGTAAATATGGCAGGACCAAGTCATTATTTATCAATAACTTTGAATGTAAGTGACCTAAATTCTCTATTAAAAGATATATACTGGTGAGGGAGAGCGGCAAGATGGCGGAATAGGAAGGGAGCACACCGATAGTCTGGGGAGAGACAGTTTAATAAAAGTGGAGATACTGCAGGTTCAAGGAAGAGTAGGAGAAGAAACAGCAGAGAAAACCCTTCCGGAACTGGAGATTCACAGTGGACCTGCGTGGAGAGCGTGGGAGCCCGCAGTTTGGGACACCAGCATCAGAGTCAACACACCAGCGCTGGAACGCGAGGTGAGCAGAATCTCAATAGTCCGAGACACCAGGAGGGAAACGGAAAAGGGAGCCTAGAGCGAACAAGGCTTGAAACCCTGCGGGGAAAAGTTCATCAGGCTAACTAGAAGAGAGAGAGAGAGAGGGAAAAAAAAAAAAAGTGACCCGTACGGACACGAGCTTCTCTCTCTCCACTCACCTCTCAAAGGTGAGCAAGACAAAGAGCAGGCGCCATTTTGGACACACGTCATAAGCAGGGCGACCTCGGGTCGGGCACCGGCCCCGAGCCTAGCAGAAAAACCTGACGCTGGGTGGGAGGGGTGAAATAACAGGAGATTAGAACCTAATGAATGTGTAGTGCTAATGAACTGAGACTGTGAAAAAAGAGACTGTGGGGGAGAGAACTCACAGAAATCACGAATTCATGTGAGTACTCTCCAGAGACGCTACAGTTCAGTAGCCTTGGCAGCCCAGTGGGAGACTACAGGAGAATCTCAGCCCACACAA
Source organism: Sylvilagus floridanus (assembly GCA_949820135.1). Lineage (NCBI taxonomy): Eukaryota > Metazoa > Chordata > Mammalia > Lagomorpha > Leporidae > Sylvilagus > Sylvilagus floridanus. The sequence goes on along the minus strand of OX463239.1, from coordinate 15,339,922 downwards.
AGGGCCGCAAAGATTCCTTCTCTGGTCCTTGGGAAAGAGCTTCCGAACTCTGGCTCCTGTGGGTATATCATTCGCCTGCTAACCAGCCCCAATTCCATTCAGCTGTGTGGAATTACTTCCCTTTTGAACCAAAAAAAAAAAAAAAAAAAAAAAACTAACAGAGAGAGATTTACCACGCTTAACCTGGGAGTGTCTCCTTTGACACACCCTCAACCCTGAGGAACCAAACAGAGCTCTCAGGCCACACCCATCTCAAGCCTCTAAGGCTCCATCAAAAGCAGACAGTCCACTTAATCTAGAGTCATAGTATAACAAGAAAAAAACACCACAGTGAAGAAACCAATATGCCAAACAACAAACGCAAAAACCGAGGTAATAAGAACAAGGAAGACACTATGGCATCCCCAAATGAAAAAGACACCCCAATTCAAGATTACGAAGATGATGAGATAGAAGAGATGCAAGAAGCAGATCTCAAAAAATTGATAAGAACACTAAGAAGTACTCAAAAACAAATTCTTGAACTACAGAAATCCTTAATGGACAAGGTAGAAAATCTCTCTCGTGAAAATGAAATATTAAGGAGAAATCAAGCTGAAATGAAACAACTAGTAGAACATGAAACTGTGATAGTGATGAGAAATCATAATGAAGTGAAGAATTCAATAGATCAAATGAAAAACACATTAGAGAGCCTTACAAACAGAATGGGTGAGGCAGAAGAGAGAATATCGGACTTAGAAGACAGAGCACAGGAAACTATACAGTCAAACCAAAGAAAAGAAGAGGAAATTAGAAGTCTAAAAAATATTGTTGGGAATCTACAGGATACTATTAAAAAAACCCAACATTCGAGTTCTAGGAGTTCCTGAAGGCATGGAGAGGGAGAAAGGATTAGAAGGCCTTTTTAGTGAGATAATAGCAGAAAATTTCCCAGTTTTGAAGAAGGACAGAGACATCCTAGTACAGGAAGCTCATAGAACCCCTAGTAAACATGACCAAAAGAGGTCCTCACCACGACACGTTGTAATTAAACTCACCACAGTGAAACAGAAAGAAAAAATCCTAAAATGCGCAAGAGAGAAACGTCAAATTACACTCAGAGGATCTCCAATTAGACTCACGGCAGACTTCTCATCAGAAACCCTACAAGCTAGAAGGGAATGGCGAGACATAGCCCAGGTACTTAGAGAGAAAAACTGCCAGCCCAGAATATTATATCCTGCCAAGCTCTCATTTGTGAATGAAGGTGAAATAAAGACCTTTCATAACAAACAAAAATTGAAAGAATTTGTTGCCACTCGTCCAGCCCTGCAAAAGATACTTAAAGATGTGTTACACACAGAAACACAGAAACACGGCCATCAACATGAAAGAAGATAAACGAAGGGAACCTCACAGCAAAAGATCACAGGGAATTCAAAGCATACATTTGGATAAAGAAATTATGGGACATGTACTCTATAGAATACTATACAGCAGTCAAAAACAATGAAATCCGGTTATTTGCAATAAGATGGAGGAATCTGGAAAACATCATTCTGCGTGAATTAAGCCAGTCCCAAAGGGACAAATATCATATGTTCTCCCAGATCGGTGACAACTAATTGAGCACCAAAGGGTAAACCTATTGAAGTAAAATGGACACTATGAGAAACAGTAACTTGATCAGCTCTTGTGCTGACTGTTGTTGTACAATGTAATACTTTATCCATTTTAGTAATTTTTTTATTCTAGTACTATTGGTTGAACTCTGTAATTAACAAACAATTATTCTTAGGTGTTTAAATTTTAACTGAGGCCGGCGCCGTGGCTCAACAGGCTAATCCTCCGCCTTGCGGCGCCGGCACACCGGGTTCTAGCCCCAGTCGGGGCGCCGGATTCTGTCCTGGTTGCCCCTCTTCCAGGCCAGCCCTCTGCTGTGGCCCGGGAGTGCAGTGGAGGATGGCCCAGGTGCTTGGGCCCTGCACCCCATGGGGAGACCAGGAAAAGCACCTGGCTCCTGGCTCCTGCCATCGGACGAGCGCGGTGCGCCGGCCGCAGCGCGCCGACCACGGCGGCCATTGGAGGGTGAACCAACGGCAAAAGGAAGACCTTTCTCTCTGTCTCTCTCTCTCACTGTCCACTCTGCCTGTAAAAAAAAAAAAAAATTAACTGAAAAGTGATCCCTGTGAAATATAAGAGTGGGAATAAGAGAGGGAGGAGATGTACAATTTGGGACATGCTCAATCGGAACTGCCCCAAATGATGGAGTTAGAAACAGGCCAGGGAATTCCAATACAATCCCATCAAGGTAGCATGTACCAAGGCCATCTCACTAGTCCAAGTGATCAATTTCAGTTCACAATTGATCACACTGATAGGTCTAAGAGTCAAAGGGATCACACAAACAAGACTAGTGTCTGCTAATACTAACTGATAGAATCAAAAAGGGAGAGAATGATCCAACATGGGAAGCGAGATACACAGCAGACTCATAGAATGACAGATGTCCTAAATAGCACTCTGGCCTCAGAATCAGCCCTTAAAGCATTCAGATCTGGCTCAAGAGCCCATGAGAATATTCTAGGCATGGAAAGCCAAGACACTCTGGAAAAAAAAGAAGACCTAAATGAAAGATCTCTGTGAGTGAGATCCCAGTGGAACGAATGGGGCCATCAAAGAAGGAGGTACCTTTCTCTGAAGGGAGGAGAGAACCTCCACTTTGACTATGACCCTGTCGGAATAAGATTGAAGTCAGCGAACCCTAAAGGCTTCCATAGCCTTGGCAACTCATGACTAGAGCCTAGGGAGATTACTGATGCCATAAACAAGAGTGTCAAATTGTTAAATCAACTTCAGGAGTCACTGTGTACTTACGTCTCATGTGGGATCTGTCCTTAATGTGTTGTCCAATGTGAAGTAATGCTATAACTAGGACTGAAACAGTATTTTACACTTTGTGTTTCTGTGTGGGTGCAAACTGATGAAATCTTTACTTAGTATATACTGAATCAATCTTCTGTATATAGATAATTAAAAATGAAAAAAAAATCTTGGTGTTAAATTGGAAATTGCCTAGAAAATTAATCAATTTTTTTAAAAAATATATCATGTAGGATCTCTGTCCTTAATGTGCAATACATTGTGAATTAATACTATAACTAGTACTCCAACAGTATTTTTCACTTTGTGTTGCTATGTGAGGGCAAACTGTTGAAATCTTTACTTAATATATAGTAAACTGATCTTCTGTATATAAAGAGAAAAAAAAAAAGATATATACTGGCTGAATGGATTGAAAAAAAGCAAGACCCATATATTTACTACCCACAAGAAACACATTTCAGAAAAGTTCTGTGAGGTGGAGCTGCAGGCCTAGAACCAGGAGACTCATCCTGACCAATGGTGCATATACATTAATAAGGAACTGGAAAGTTGGGAGAGATGCCTCCATGGCACTTCCTGCCAGCTGCAGACCTGGTACAGTCATGTCAGTGAGGAAAACTTCATTCGACCTGTGTTCTCCCAGGTACACAGAGATTTAAAATAAAGCTATTACTTCTAACTCAGCACCGTGTGCATGCCAGGTACCCAATACCTGTTGGCTCCCTTATATTTGAATCATATGATAATTTACAGAAATAACTTTTCTGTGGCTTTTATTATAATCATTTTTCAAAGATAATATTGTAGCTCTCACCTAGGGTTCTAAAAAACAGTACTAGGCACACAGTAGGGGGTTAGTATATGCTCAGTTAATATCTATTGATGTTCCATCAGTGAAAAGTAATCTGTTTAACATATCAACCATTCATCCCACTCCTATTTCAAATGCAGGAAATCCCAGCACCAAATTGGAAAAATACAAAAGCTTTTAGGCTAAACTGAAAAAACTTAACCTTAAATAGCAAAGGCAGTTGGCTTCCAGTTTGGGCAGTGGGAAGGCCTGGGCAGATGATGAAATTTGGGGATTTTAAGTACAAAAGCTGCTTTAAACAAGAAAACCAGCCATACCCCAGTGCTGTCCACAATTCCTTCTGTCTATGATTATGTACATGCAGAATATTGGTGGATTTCTTTGGTTGACTTAAATTAGAGTCTGACATTCTTATAAATATGTTAATTTCACCTCAATGTTATTATTTTTATAGTCATATATTTACATCAAATAGTTGAATAACTGAATTGTACAAGTGTCAAAGTTTGAAGCATGTCTCATACCAATGCTGTGTGGTTAGGTTCAAACTGGATTGTGGGAAATTTTTAAGTGGAGACCATGGCTCCAGCTATATATTTATCTTTTCTTACAGGTCTCTGACTTTCAGAACAATACAAAGATAACTTGTTAATGTGTCCATAAAGGAGACTCTTAATTGAATGTTGTATATGACATTCTGCCCTGTTTGGAAATAATGAAACTGTGTACCACTGTTTATGTCATCTGTAATGACTTCATAAAGAACAAAAATTACATAACAGAGATTAGATGTCAAGTCTGTAGATGCCCAGCATCCTATACAAGGCAGTTGTTTCGCCAAGATCCTTGTAATTCAGAGATTATAAGAGAAAAACATATAGAAACTATTTAAACTTTTTTTTAATTTAATTTTTTTTGGACAGTAAGAAAGAGAGACAGAGAGAAAGGTCTTCCTTCCATTGGTTTACCCCCCAATGGCCACTGCGGCTGGTGCGCTGAGGCTGGCGCACCACGCTGTTCTGAAGCCAGGAGCCAGGTGCTTCTCCTGGTCTCCCATGGGGTGCAGGGCCCAAGCACTTGGGCCATCCTCCACTGCACTCCCGGGCCACAGCAAAGAGCTGGACTGGAAGAGGAGCAACAGGGACAGAATCCAGCGCCCCGACCAGGACTAGAACCCAGGGTGCTGGCACCGCAGGCGGAGGATTAGCCTAGTGAGCCATGGCGCCAGATGAAACTATTTAATCTTGATAGTTCTATTTTTCCTGACAATGTGACCAGACTGAATATTCTCATAAACAAAACATGCTGTGCTTTGTATATGTGTTTCTCTGAAAGAATTAATGGAATTGCAGATGCAGACCTCCCTGGATACTGCCTTGATATTCTTAATTAAGTGTATTGTCTTAGACCATTTGAAGTGAAATGGCTTCCCCACAACATATTTTATGCTCTTGGAAATATTTAATTTCCATCAGTGATTCTCTTTCAAAAGTGGCCAAACCTGATATTTTAGGAGGATAAGTCCTTGAGGCTGCTCCACTGTGCCAACTACTGCAGAGCCCATGCTTCCTATTCCTTGTAGCTCCATTGCAGAACTTTAACCTTAGGTTAAAATGTAATGATCCATTAGAAGAATAATGAACTTGCCAACCTGTTTGGAGGTATATCTTTTTAAATGTTGTTTATTGAAACTTCTGACTCTTAATGCATTTATATAGAAATATTAACTGTATAGTTTAATCGTGGCTTATAAAAAACAGAAGAAAAGAAGCAAGGTTGGCAATCCTTGCTAACCATTTAGAAATACCTTTTCTGGAGGAAAAAAATTCACACTAAGTACAATCAGATTGTAAAGATACATAGTGATTAATATTCCTATTGACATGATACAAAGGATTGTAATGAAATTTATGGACTGGCAGTTGATTTTTTAATATTAAATAGTGTCTTGCCAGTGTTGAAGTCAATGTATTATTTCAATTCAACAGAATGAAATATTAAATGAACTCAGAATGAAAATTAAAAAAAGAAAAAAACTTCATCAATAAAGAGATATACAGACTGAAAGGGAAAGGATGGGAAATATTCCATACTAACAGAAAGCAAAACAAGCAGATGTAGCCATCTTAATATCCAAAAAAAAAAATAGACTTTAATGCAAAAACTGGTAAAAGGGACAAAGAAGAGCATAACACAATGATAAAAGGATCAATTCAACAGAAAGATGTGACTATAGTAAATGTATATGCACCTGATGCCAGGGGTTATTTAAAACAAATGTTAATGGAGATACTGACTCCAAAACAATAATAATAGGGGTCTTCAAAAGTCCACATTCAATGGAAGGTTCAACTAAACAAAAAAATCAACAATGAAACAACAGCCAATCTATATAACAGACCAAATGGAACTAATTGATATCAACAGAAAACTTCATCCCACAGTTGCAGAGTACACATTCTTTAAATCAGTGTATGGAACTTTGTCAAGGATGAGCATATTCTAGGCCTTAAAGTGAGTCTCAACAAATATTAAAAAAATTTAAATCAAACCTTACATCTTTCCTGACCTCGATGGAATGAAGATGGAAATTAACAACTTAAGAAATTCTAGGAAACATACAAACATGTGGAGACTGAACATGAGCCTGAGTAAACATTGGACCGTAGAAGAAATCAAAAGAGAAATAAAAATAATGTCCAGAAACCAATGAAGATGACAACACAACAAACCAAATCATATGGGATACAGCAAAAGCAGTGTTGAGCAGAAAGTTTATAGCAATTAGTGGCTTTATCAACAAATTGGAAAGGCATCAAATAAGTGATCTGGTAATGTATCTCATGGAACTAGAAAAACAATAATAAACCCAACCCAAAATTAGTAGGCAGCAAGAAATAATTAAAATTTAAAAATAAACAAAATTGAAACAAAAAAGCAATGCAAAGACAGTGAAATGAACATCTGTTTTTTGAAAAATAAATAAAACTGATACACAATAGGCCCAACTAATTAAAAGGGGGGGAGGTAGTTAGGAGTAAACTCAATTTAATAAAATCAGAGACGAAAAAGCAGATGTTACAATGGATACCACATAAATAAAGAGTCATCAGGAATTACTACAAACTGCTATATACCAACAAATTGGAAACTCTAGAAGAATCGGATACATTTCTTGACACATATCTACAAAAATTGAAACAAGAACACATGGAAAATCTAAATAGACCAATAAGCAAGATGAAGTTAGAATCAATAATAAAGACCCTGCCAACAATAACAACAACAAAAAGGCCAGGACCAGATAGCTTCACTGCTGAATTCTACAAAATCTTTTTAAACAGAACTAATTCCAATTCTTCTCAAACCATTCAAAACAATTGAAATTGGAGGGAATCTTCTCAAACTCCTTCTATGAAGACAGCCTCACCTTAATTCCAAAACCAGAAAAAGACACAACAAAGAAAAAGAAGTATAGATCAATATTCCTGATGAACACAGATGCAAAAATCCTCAACAAAGTACTAGTTAATTGAATTCAACAACACATAAGAAAGATCATTCAACCCTGACCAAGGGGGATTTATTCCTGGTACACAGGGATAGTTCAACAATCACAAATCAATAAATGTGATATATCACATTAACAAACTGAAGGAAAAAAAAAAACAGTATTATCTCAATACACACAGAGAAGCATTTGATATAACACAAAATCTTCCTCTGATAAAAACCTTAAGCAGAGCTGGCACTAACACCCCGGCCTGAAGTGCCAGCATCCCATTTGGGCACGGGTTCTAGTTCCGGCTGCTCCACTTCCTACCTAGCTTTCTGCTGTGGCTTGGGAAAGCAGTGGAAGGTGGCCCAAGTCCTTGGGCCCCTGCACCCATGTGGGAGCTCTGGAGGAAGCTCCTGGCTCCTGGCTTCGGATCGGCACAGCTCCACCCGTTGCAGCCATTTGAGGAGTGAACCAGTGAATGGGTGACCCCTCTCTCTGTCTCTACCTCTCTGTGTAACTCTGTCTTTCAAATAATAAAATAAATCTTTAAAAAAAAAAAAAAAACCTTAAGCAAATTGGGTATAGAAGGATAATTCCTCACCCCAATCAAGGCAATTTATGACAAATCCACAGCATTCATCATACTGAATGGGGAAAGATCCAGAACCAGACACAGATGCCAACTTCAACCATTGCTACTCAATACAGTCCTGGAAGTTTTAGCCAGAGCAATTAGGCAAGAAAAATAAAACAAAGGGATAAAAATTGGAAAGGAGGAAGTCAAATTACCCCTGTTTGAAGAGGACATGATATTATATATATAGGAGAACCAAAAACTCCACTAACACACTATTGGAACTCATAAGAGAGCTTAGTAAAGTTGCAGTAAATAAAATCAACATATAAAGAACAATAGCTTTTGTATATACAGAAAATACCATGCTGAGAAAGAAATTGTAAGATCAGTCCCATTCACAACAGCTACAAAACTTTAAATACCTTGGGCTAAATTTAACCAAGGAGGTGAAAGATCTCTACAATGGAAATTAAAAAACATTAAAGAAAGGAATAGAAGACACAAAAAAATGGAAAAATCACCCATGTTCATGGATTCGAAGAATTAATGTCATCAAAATGCCCATACTACCAAAATCAATTTACAGATTCAATGTGATCCAAATTAAAATATCAAGGACATTCTTCTCACATCTTAAAAAAAGCATGCTAAAATTCATATGAAAACACACAAGAGAACCCAAGTAGCAAAAGCAATCTTACACAACAAAAACAAAGCCAGAAGCATTACAATATCAGATTTCAAGAAAAACTACAGGGCATTTATAATCAAAACAAGCTGGTAATGGCACAAAAATAGACAAGTAGACCAATGGAACGCAATAGAAACCCCAGAAATTAATCCATATAGCTACAGCCAACTCATCTTTAACAAAGAAGCTAAAATCCATCCTTGGAGAACAGAGTCTCTTCACAAATGGTGTTGGGGAAATTGGATCTATGCCCGAAGAAGCATCAAAGAAGGCACCTACATTACACCTTATTCAAGAGTCAACTCACAGTGGATCAAGGATCTGACTCTATGACCTGTTACCATCAAATTACTGTAGGAAAACATCGGGGAAACGGCAAGACATTGACATAGGCAATGACTTTGAAAAAGACCCCAGAAGCAAAAAATATTAAAGCAAAATAGACAAATGGGATTATATTAAGCTAAGATACTCTACACTGTAAAGGAAATATTCAATAATGTGAAGAGTCAACTGACAGAATGGGAGAAAATATTTGCAAAGTATTCAACTATAATATTAATATTCAGGATAAATAAATAGTTCAAGAAACTCAACAACAACGAAACAATCTAGTTTAGAAATGGGCAAAAGACATGAACAGATATTTTTCAAAGGATGACCAACACACTTTAAATGACCAACACACTTTAAAAAACACTCAGAATCACTATCAGGGAAATGCAAATAAAAAATACCAGGAGGTTTCACTTCAACCCAGTTAGAAATGTTATCATTCAAAAACCAAAAAAATCAAAAAATTGGGGCCGGCACTGTGGCACAGCAGGTTAATGCCCTGTCCTAAAGTGCCGGCATCCCATATGGGTGCTGGTTAGAAACCTGCCTGTATCCAGCTCTCTGCGACAGCCTGGGAAAGCAGTAGAAGATGGCCCAAGGCCTTGGGCCCCTGCACCTGTGAGGGAGATCTGGAAGAAGCTACTGGCTCCTGGCTTCAGATTGGCACAGCTCCAGCCATTGTGGCCAATTGGGGAGTGAACCAACGGATGGAAGACCTCTCTCTCTCCGTCTCTCTCTGCCTCTCCTTTCTCTGTGTAACTCTGACTTTCAAATTAAAAATCTAAAAAAAATCAAAAAACATTAAGTGATGGCAAAGATGTTGGGGAAAAAGTACTCTAATACACTGTTAGTAGGAAAGTAAACTAGTACAACCATTATGGAAGACAGTATGGACATTCCTCAGAAACCTGAAAACAAACCTACTATATGACCCAGCCATCCCAGTCCTGGGAGTTTACCCATAAGAAAATTAAATCAGCATATTAAAGAGTTATCTGTATCCCCACATTTATTTTAGTTCAATTAAGTATAGCTAAGTTATGGAATCAACCAAGATGTTCATCAACTCATGACTGATAAAGAAAATGTGGTATATTTACACTATGGAATGCCACTCAATCATAAAAGGGAATTAAATCCTATCTTATTTTATTTTGCAATAAAATGGATACAACTGGAAATCATTATGCTTAGTTAAAGAAGCCAGGCTCAAAAAGAAAAACACTGTGTTTTTTTTCTTTATGTGGCACTTATATAAAACACAAAAAAATTTATAAGAATGAAGCAGACATCTTGTGATATGCTTGTCATTTTTAGCCCTTGTTTATACTCCTGTAGAAGTGTGGTCTTCCACTTTTTACTTGTTGAATATTATGGTTAGTGGTGAATTTAGCCTGTGATTATAGAGTGGATAAAAATTATATCTTTGCAAAAAATAATGAAAAGAAAATAAGTGAGGAAAGGAAGAGGATTTGGATGGAGGAGAGGTAGGGATTATGGTTATCTTTTTAGAACTATGCCTATGTAATACTTGAAATCTGTTTACACTAATAAAATCACTAAGTGGAAAGGTTACAATCTTCAATCATAATATTCATATTTAACTCATGACCATAGCATCCTTTCACATGGCAGTGTTGGAGCTGAAAGGATGGAGCCACCATTACTTTGCTTCGGGACATTATGTGGCTGTGGACTACCCCCACCACCATGGTGCAGTGTCATCTTTGTAACTCCTAAATGGTGAGAAGGGAATAACTGAGGCTCACTGATCACCTATTCTGAGTATAGAGCTGTATTTTCTCTCCTTTATCCCTTTTAACTTTCACAAGGAATCTAGAGTCAGTGCTAGGAAATTTTAAATTATGTGCCGAGGCTCACACAGTCTACTTGGTCCATTAGAATGAAATTGTGTGAAATTTGCACTAAGTACTGGGCAGTTGGAGTTCCAGGCAGAGAACTTCTAAACAAGTTAGGACAGGCACAGGGCTTCCCTTGCTGCTTAGAACAGTCACTTAGGAAATTAGCCCGTATCCAATCATTCAAGGATGCTCTTGTCACACAGGTTGCTATTCTCAAAGTTACTTAATGAGTTTTCTCTAATTAAGATTGGCTCTTATGTTACAGTTAGATAGGAAGAATGAGTTCTTGTATTCTATCACACAGTAGAGTGACTATGGCTAATAAGGATTTTGGATGTTTCTAACACAAAGAAGTGATAACTTTTTCAGATGAGAGATATGTTAGTGAGTCTACATTAATCATTACAGAAGATACAGAAGATATATATATATATTTATACACATATATCAAAAGATCATACTGCACCCCTCAAATATGTATCATCATTATGTGTCAATCAAAACTAAAATTTAGGGGCTAATGTTTTGATATAACATTTAAACTGATGTCTGTGAAACCCACATTCCATATAATTGCTGGTTTGAGTCCCAGCTGCTCCACTTCTGATCCAGCTCTCTGCTAATGTACCTGGGAAAACAAAAGAAGATGGGCCAAGTGCTTGGGCCCCTGACATCTATTTGGGGGACCCAGATTGAATTCCTGGCTCCTGTCTTCAGCCTGGCCCAGTCATGGATGCTGTGGCCTTTGGGGATTGATTCAGCTGATAGAAAACCCCTCTCCCTGTCTCTGTCCCTCCCTCTGTCTCTGTAACTCTACAGTTCAAATAAAGAAATAAATCTTTTTTTAAAGTAAAAATAAAATTTAAAGTCAAAGGTAAGCTCTTAGCTCAATCCTCATTTAAATGGACATATACCATATATCAATTACATTCATCTAAACTATTGAAATTTGCCATGATGGAAAAGGAGTACCTTTTCCTACATAAGCAACAGTTTATTTCTATTTACCGAAGCTGAAAACATGTGTGCTTATCAATAGCATTTGATTTTATAATAAAAGTTTTTAGAGATTATTGACCTTACTATGGGTATTATCTGGAGATCTGATATTATCCTTCATAGTCATTACTGTTCTAACCACACTTTGGAAAGTTTACTATAATGTAGGACACACTATAAATATATTAATGAAAATTTATATCTTTTCTAATCAACTGAGGACCAGCCCTATGAAATTACAAAGTATACCACGGAAGCCTCAAAATTGATCTCTAGCTGCCAGGAAGTTTCAATTCTCTAGCAGAGCAAATTATCCTTTTATCATGTCATGTGCTTTGGAAAAAGTGTACAATGTCACAGTATTAATGATGACTCCAACAAGAAGAGTCCCATGGAGAATGAGATCAACATGAGCAGCAGAAGTCTAGACATGTGCTTCAGAGAGACCTTCAAAGCCAGGACAGTGTACACAGGCCATTCTGAAGAGGATAGTGCTCACTTAGATTGGGGAGAAGTAAAAGCAGAAGCCAGACATGTAAGGGACTGAGCAAGAGCCTAGTGAGATGTGACCCTGAGACCTCAGCAGATGGGGAGTGGGTGGTAACATCTGTATAGGTGGGTGAGGTAACACTGCAGAGTAGCCAAGCAGACACGACTAAACTTCAAAGAGCAGGCAGTCTCTGCGCTGGTGGTCTTGAGCAGCAAGGTGGGACTAAGAAAAGGGGCTGTGGAGGATTCTCTTTGCAGTGAGCTGGAGACTGGGGAGGCCCCTACAATATGGAAGGAGAAGGAATGGCAGCAAACTGATGCTCTTCGAGGACAAGGGCAGTTTTATCTTTTGGATAAATTCTGTGCTTAGCATCTATTATCTACTTTTTGTTATGTTCAAGTTAATGACATTCATTTCCAACTCTGGTGTCAGGCCAATCTTCATGTCTGTAGCTGAGGCCATCTCATAATATTTGTTTAACACCCCAAAAAGTGAAATGTATAGCTGTGGACAAGTAAAGCCATGTGAAGTTGGCTTTTCCTTAGACAGTGGGAGGTAAGTGGCAAAGTACTTCATTACAGGGAAAGCTTAATGATTGGAAACAAACGGTAACAGGCCATGATTCCTTTTGTTCATAAGTAAACAAATCTCATTTTTCTGCAATTAAAAGCATAACTGCAAGTAGCCCAAAGAATTCTAAATATCTGATCCTCTGTGAAAACTTTTTAAATTGCTAAGATATGTGGATGTTGCTGAAATGTGAAATCCAGTACATATCTATTATAAGATGATCCCAGACATTTCCATCCACAAAAATCATTTATCATGTTCCAGTTAATGGCCTGATTGCATTTGCAACTTGTAACAATTTGTTATTGGCTCTCTCAGGTGGCAAATTCAAACAATTCATCATAAACCATCTAATTGAGAAAAACTGCTTGTCACAGGAATTAATAAAAATCTCTCAGAGAGGATTTCAGAAAGCAAATGATATATTTGGAAGAGAACAACTAACCTCTGTCAGGATGAATGCATTATATCCGGAGTCCCTTCTAAGGGTAGGAAAGGCATCAGATGGAAAGAGGAAGAGGAATGCACAGATCAGAACTGAGGGCTGAGTAACCCACAGTTTGCTCCATCAGCCCTTTGTACGTTGGCTACATGAATTCAACCCACGAGTCTGAAATACAGTTGCAACACCACTGAGAGGTGAGAAGTTCCATGAATAATAAATGGCTAGCAAGAATAGACTTTCAAAGGTAAGAATTTGACAGTAGTCATAGCATTAGTTCAAGATACATGATAAATAAATAGCCCATTATTTTATAGTATCTTAATTTCTCAGTAGGCTGGCATTCACAGGTGTTAATCCTGCTGGATCAGATAGACTGTGTCTCAAAGCATGAACCAGGGAACATAATGTTAAATTTCCTAGCACTGACTCTAGGTTTCTTCTGAGAGCTAAGAAAGATAAAGGAGAAAAAAAAATGCAGTGTTGCACTCAGATTGATGCTCAGTTCGTTTAAGTTCTTCCTGTCTCTGTTTGGGAGTTATGAAGAGTAGACAGCACACTTGTGAGGAGAGGTGGAGAGTCTACAGCTACATAATATCCTGAAGCCAAGTCATGGTAGGCTCTACCCTATGAAAAACTGCACATTAACAAAGCGAATAACCTAGATGAAATGGAAAAGTATTGTAGAAATGCAGAACCTAAATTTCTTTTTTTTCAACTTTTATTTAATAAATATAAATTTCCAAAGTACAACTTTTGGATTATAGCAGCTTTTCCCCCTATAACCTCCCTCTCACCCACAATCATCCCGTTTCCTACTCCCATCCCATTCTTCATCAAGATTCATTTTCAATTATCTTTATATACAGAAGATCAACTTAGTATATACTAAGTAAAGATTTCAACAGACTGCACCCACACAGACACACAAAGTATAGAGTACTGTTTGAGTAATAGTTTACTGTTAATTCATAGTACAACACATTAAGGACAGAGATGGGGAGTAGGTGCACAGTGACTCCTGTTGTTGATTGAACAATTGACACTCTTATTCATGATGTCAGCAATCACCCTAGGCTCTTGTCATGAGCTACCAAAGATATGGAAGCATCTTGAGTTCACAAATTCCGATCTTATTTAGACAAGGGCATAGTCAAAGTGGAAGTTCTCTCCTCCCTTCAGAGAAAGGTACCTCTTCCTTTGATGGCCTGTTCTTTCCACTGGGATCTAACTCACAGAGGTCTTTCATTTAGGTCATCTTTTTTTTTTTTTTTTTTTTTTTTTTTTTTTGCTATAGTGTCTTGGCTTTCCCTGCCTGTGAAACTGGATCAGGAAGAAATGGAAAATCTGAAGAAAAAAAAAATGTAGCGATTAAGCATACTGAATTGGTAATCAAAAACTTCTAGACTAAGAAAAACCCAGAATCAGATGGTTTCCCTGGAGAATCCTCCCAAATATTTAAAGAAGTATTAATTCTAGCCCTACTCAGAATCTTTAAAATACTTGAAGAAGAGGAAATACTTCCAAGTTCATTATATGAGGCCAAGATTATCCTGATATCAAAACCAACTACATGAAAAGATAAATATGGGGCCAACACTGTGAAACAGTAGGTTGAAGCCCCGGACGGCAGTGCCAGCATCCCATATGGGCACTGGTTCAAGTCCCAGCTGCTCCACTTCCAATCCAGCTCCCTGCAAATGTGCCTGGGAAAGCAGTAGAGGATGATCCAAGTCCTTGTGCCCCTGTATCCACATGGGAGACTCAGAGGAGGCTCCTGGCTCTTAGCTCCTGGCTTTGGATCTGCTCAGCTCTAGCCATTGTGGCCATTTAGGGAGTGAACCAGCAGATGGAAGACCTCTCTATCTGTCTCTACCTCTGTTTGTAACCCTGTCTTTCAAATAAACAAAATAAATCTTAAAAACAAAAAGATAAATACAAGAGGGAGGAAGAAGAAGGGCTGGAGTGTGAGCAAGAGGGAGGGAAGTATCATTATGTTCTTAAATCTGTACATATGAAATATATGAAACTTGTATAACTTAAATAAAATTTTAAAAACAAAAAAGATGAATACAGGCCAGTATCCTTTATGAACATTGGTAAGAAAAATCATGAATGAAATACTACCAGTGAAAATAAGTTGTATTTCTAAATATTAACAACAAATAAGCTGCAAAGAAACTTAGAGAAACAACTCAAT
The DNA here is from genome assembly GCA_949820135.1 of Sylvilagus floridanus. Taxonomy (NCBI): domain Eukaryota; kingdom Metazoa; phylum Chordata; class Mammalia; order Lagomorpha; family Leporidae; genus Sylvilagus; species Sylvilagus floridanus. The sequence continues at coordinate 15,324,577 of OX463239.1, read as the reverse complement.
CTGCATTAGCACCAAAAAGAGTAAGAGACTTAGGAATAAACTATACCAGTGAGACAAAAGAGTCATACAATGGAAACTACTAACATTGCTGTAAGAAAGAAATTAAAGATACAAACAAATGGAAAGGCAGTCTGTGTTAGAAACTTAATATTGTTGAGCTGTCAGTACTATAGAAAGTGATCTATACTCAGTCTAATATCCATCAAAATCAGAATGATGCTCGTGGCAGAAATAGAAAAAATATAACATCACATAGTTGATAAAGATATATAAAATATTTAGTAAATAAAAATATAAAACAAAAACCCTGTTCACTCAATTTTCTACTCATTGGTTTAATGTCATGCTGCTGGCTGCTGCAACAGGTGAATTTCTCCCCATGGATCTGGGTATGAAAAGACACATTTAATTCCACCGCAATCAGTGGCACACGCTCTGTTGTTTGCATGCATATGGTGGTTCCTTTTTACTGCAACATTTCCTTTTGACATTTCTAATATAAACTGTTATTACTTGCCCTCATTCTTTCAAGGAGCATTCAGCTACAAAGTTCAACTTGTTTAGGGAGATACCACACAGGCTCTGGAACAGGTGTCCAGAGTGCACCAGGCGTGGGGCAGATGAGAGCCCTGTTGCTATGTGATGTATGGCTATTCCAACCATTGTTTCTTTGTTTCTTTTGTTTTGATTTGCTTTGCTTTTAATCAGAATGTTTTAAACTGGTAGAATTTACATAACATAAATTAAACATTTTTTTAGTAAATCAATATTAACATAAGACATTTTATTATCTGAGGAAGATATGTATTAGTTTCTAAAACAAATCTTTTCTCACACGCTGGAAGACCTGCAAACACAAACTGGATTGAAGATTGTGTTGGAGATTCATGAAGCAACTGGGTTTTTTTTTCTTCTTTTTTTTTTAATTTAATAAATGTGAATTTACAAAGTGCAACTTTTGTATTGTTGTGGCTTCCCCCACCCCCAACCTCCCTCACTCCCATGGCCTTGACCCTCTCCCATGTCACTGGGTACATGCTCCCCACGAAGGATCTCTGTCTTTAATGTGTTTTACTATGAACCTTAAAAACAACACTACTAGTCAAACAATACCCTATACCTTGTATGGTTGTGTGAGTGCAGCCTGTTGAAATCCTTGCTTAGTATATACTAAGTTGATCTTCAGTGTATGAAGGTAATTGAAAATGAAACTCGATGAAAATCTCAACAAGGATGCTGATTTTAATTAAATCAGAGTGCTGTGATTTCATTAATGGTGACCAAGTGGATTATTATAAAAGAAAGACAAGTATCTGTACAGAACATATAAAAACGAGAATGCAAGAGGGAAATTTCGCAACTATGGTTCCAGGACATGCCAGAGTAGAGAGTGACCTGATCCCAGTAAATACTAGGGATAATTACACAGAAATCTCCCTGGAGTGGATAAGGGCAATTTTACAGATATACATTATTTGTACTATGCTTTATACTTTCTTTAATGTTTGAATAGTCTCATATATATTCAAAAATTATTTTCAAAAATCTTCATACAGAGATAGCAAAATGGCCAAATAGTTTTATTGGTGAATTCTACTACACATTTAAAGAAGAAATAATGGCACAATGTGTTCTTTCAAGAAATAAATAAGGACCAAGTGTTTCCCCAGCTCATTTTAAGAAGCCAACATAACCCTTTCTGCTCTGTATATCTGTTCTACTATTGATATTAGTACTTACATGATGGGAAGTTATAATCTCTCCATTTCTGATGCAGTACTCTCTTAAGCATCTCTTGTAGGGATGATCTTAGTGGGGATGCATTTCTTCCGTTTTTAATTGTCATGGTAAGTCTTTATTTCTCTCTCACTTCTACAGGAAGGCTTTGCTGGGTATAATATTCTTGGCTAGCAGGTTTTATTTTTCATTTAGGGCTTTGAATATTTCATAACATTCCTTTCTACCTGGAAGGTTTCTGCTGAGAAATCTGCCACTAATCTAATGAGGGTTCCCTTAAAAGTGACTTGACAATTCTTTCTTGCCGTTTTGAGATTCATTTGTCTTATATTTTTAAAATTCTGACAGTAATATGCCTTAGGAGGAGCCTTTTTTGTTGAATACATTAGAGGTTCTTTGAGGTTCTTAGATCTGGATGTTCTTATCTTTTCCAAAATTTGGGAAAATTTCAGCAATTTTTTCATTGAGTCAGTTTCTTATGCCTTTTTCCTTCTCCTCTCCTTCTCAAATATACATATATTATGAATTTTTTCTTACTTAATGATGTTCCCTAAGACTCAAAAGCATTCTTCATTCTCTTGATTGCATCCTTTAAAATTGTGTTTCATTTAATCTTGTATTGTTTTATTCAGGAGGGTTCTATGAGCAATAGATTGTACTATTATATAAATATATCATATAGCTGAGGCATGTAGCAGGCTATCCCATCTGAGTTTGTTTGAGAATACTTCAATAGTTCATGGAAAAGGAAAGTAAAAGGTGAGTTTATTTTTCCTACAAAATTTCTTTTAAATCCATGCATATGTGTGTACTTTATGTTCCCACAACAATGATAGCACCTAATGAAGCATTTCCCAGAATTATCCCATCATTAAACAATACTTGACAGTACTGAGTAAGAAAAAGCAAACCTAAAGGAATATTTCAAATATGTTTTTCAAAGGAACCAGAACAGCTCTCCAGGGATTTGCTGTCAGAGAGAACCCTCAAGCAGACCTTGCTTGAGGCAAGAATCTGATGCTGTAGGCTGAGTTTACTCAATGCACTACTTCTGTACCTTCTCTCCATTCCTTCTCCCCTACCACAGATGTTATTGAAAACAACAAGGTGCTTAGTCATACACACAAGAGCTGATACACTACTACCTTTCTGGGAATGGCCTCCTTTTAATGATAGACAACAGCCCATGATACTTTTTCAAGAATGACAGGTCTTTAGTAATTATCATAGTTAATGCTATATCATGGGCAGCTTCATTTCTCCTTCTATTTCCCTGTCCAGACAATGTAGCACAGCCATTCATCTTGTCCATATAGAAAAATGACTCTGCTCCAGATGCTAGATATAGGACAGTCTGACCGTGTGCAGCCTGAAGAACAGGGCTATTGGACTTTGGTTCAGTCCATTTCTTCATCCATAATGGGAGAATAATAAGGACCCAGAAGGTTGCCCTGAGGATTCCAGGAGACAAAGCTCTGGTTAATTAGATAAAATGGGGTGAATATAATTTCTTGTCACAGCTGTTTCAATTTTCCCATTTTACAAGTGATGTTTAATAGGTAAAAATATAATATGAGATCCTCATTGTGGCTCAAGTACAGTTATGCAGCCCATGACTGTATTTCTTTTCATTAATACATTAGCACACTGATTTCACTCAGTAGAATATTTCAATCTTCAATCAAAGCCTCACTGACGAAGAAAAGGGGACATTTCGTGGACACCCTATTAGACAAAATCAACATGAGAGGTTAAGATGGTTCTTGGAAGGTTAGAAGGTCAAAGAAAAGAGAATCATCTGAGCTGCAAGCCATTGCACTAAAACCAGGCTCAGCTGTGCCCTTTATCTTACTAGGGGTGGGCCAGATTGTTCATATGCTAAACATGGTCTCTTTTTCAAATAACAAAACGAATCACAATGCCAGGGAGAGGGAAGCTAGATAGAGGCTTCTACTGCTTTACCAAGATTAAAGTATAAGAATTAATATGTACATTGTAGACTGTGGGCCTATTGCTGAATGGTCACCTGTTATACCCAAAATCTACTGATGCTAAGAGGTTTCTACTGGAGATCAGAGAGCATGGAGGGATCATCTCCCACACATAGGTTGTCTGTGTCTTCATACTGTGAGAAGAGTTTCTTTGCAGTGATGTTACTTTGTTTTTTTTTTCTCTCAATTGCTTTTCTTTTTTACTAAATGCCAGGCAGAGTCATATGGATAAATAAATTCCTCTACACACTGAATTGTTCATGATATATGGGTCAACAGCACAGATTCTGAGTATGAACCCCCTTTTAGCTGTAGAATCTAGAACAAGTTATCTAAACTTTTGTGCCTCAGTTTCCCCATTTGTAAAATAAGAGATAATAACTATATCTTATTTGACAAGGTTGCTTTGATAGTCATACAGGGTATACATATATGGTACTTAATAAAGTGTTTGGCACATAGGTGGTTCTATCTACATTATGTGGCCCAGTAGATCTTACAGTGGAATCAGATTGCCTGAGATTATGCCCTACTTCAATTATTTCATAATTTTGTGACTTTGAGCAAATTATATAAACTTTCTAAGTATGTAAAGAGCTTGGAGCAATACGTAACTCAGTGTCTACCACAGTGTGTGGTGCTGTTGTGGCGGTGGTTGGCTGAGCAGCCCATCCTGGAGCCCTCGTACAGTCACTTAGGCACATTTGCCGCAGAACCCTGGAATTACTCAGTAGTTATGCTAATAGCTATCAATCAAACAGGTACATCTACTAAAATGGAATTTTGAGATGATAGAACCAGGTATGTGTGACAAAAAGGAGGCAAAACTGATCTACATGGATCTGCATAGTCTGGACTCTGAAGCTGTTTGGTACAAATCTGGGTATTCTCTATGTTTGGAGGCTTCTGAAGTCTATGAGCTACTTAGCTAAAGCAATTATGAACATCTCAGTTCAACTTCAAAAACTGAACGAAAATGCAAGCTCCATTTTACTGGTGAGAAAGTTAACCAACTTCCAGAATAGGCAGATATTTGATTCCTTATATACAAGTTAGTTGCCTCCATGAGAGTGATGTCTGCAGTATACCAGAATCATATGTAAATAGGCCACATTCTTGTTGCCTAAAAGAATTTTGTTAGAGACAATAAGTAAAGTGGAAATGTAATCCAAATACAGAATAACATTCCTTTCCCAAGGCAGCACTCTCTGAAGTGCAGGCTATGAACAACCTCAGATTACTTTGTTATTTAAGGTCAACTAAGCTCCACAAGCTTGAGTGAAACTCAATTTAAAACAGAAGCATAACCTCGCCAGAATACAGGGATACTGACAACTGAGGATGTTAACTGACACGTCAATGACAATGAAGCTATCATGTCAGGTTACATTTCAGCAATGTGAATTCTGCTAGAGTTTTAAGGGCGTTCCTAAAAGTCCACCTTCAGATAATAAGAGAAGTGGGCCTTAGCCAGAACAATATTACTTGGCAATAACAACTAGCAATCTGATAGTGGGTGCCCAGGCTGAGGCTACTAATTGACAAACACAAGGCCCATCAGAATTAATTTTACTTTCACAATCTGAAGATAAAATATCAGAACCTTCCATTCAGTCATTGGCACAAATGATGTCCAGAATTCTTGAAGCAATGAGACATGCCAAATACAGCATGCATCCCTAAAGAAAACAAAGAAGTGACATCATACATAGAACCAGGAGATACAAAAACTCAGTGTCAACGAAGGCCAGTCAGGTAACACAAATAATCGAGATACAGGAAATGACAGCAATACACAACAATCAGAAAAGACGGTTGTGAATGAGGATTGATCAAACCGTTCAAAGAGAGTAGCTATTTCTCAGCTTATGCGAGTTTAAAAATACATGTTTGGTAGATCATTCCACTGCAAAATCTTAGAAAAAATATCCAATCTAATGGCAACAAGTAGAGCAGATAGCAGGATCCAGACAGCAGTTAATGTATAAATACTATCTAGCAGTAAAGGGAACCAGAGACTCTGGAATAAATGGTCAGTTTGCATTTTAGGCAGGAAATACACAAAACAAGCCCAGAATATCTTCTTATAACAGAAAGTAAATAATTTATTAAAGGCAGGCAGGAGGGAAAGTAGGGTGGGAAGAATCACTGTGTTCCTAAATTTGTATATATGAAATGCATGAAGTTTTTATACTGTAAATAAAAGGTTTCTAGGTTAATATATATATATATATATATATATATATATATATATGTCCAATCATGCAGCCTCTTAAAAAAAGGCTATTAAAGATATCTCAAAAGGACTTAGGAAATAATTTAAATATTTTCCCACCATCTAAAGATAAGGTTCAGTAAGAATAAGTGTAATGAATTGAAATACATCAAATGTGTACCTCTTGCCCTTTGAAAGATACTTTAAAAATGTATTGGACATATTTGTAAATAATGAGGTGGCTCCCTAGCATCCTTCAACCTAGTAAATAAGAAGGGAAAATCAAGCATTTAACTAGTTTATCCTCTACAAACTGTACCTAGAGGTGTTCAGACAATCAGATAGTTGGTAAGAACTTTATAAAAGCATTACAATCCATACCACTATCAAACATGTTTCCTTCATGTAAACAGCTATATTCTAGATAAGAATTTTGAACTTTTATGAACTAGCTTCTTTTAAAAGTGACTTAAAAGGGCCAGCATTGTGGTATAGCAGATTAAGCTGCTGCCTGCAATGCCAGTATCTCATATGAGTGCTGGTTCAAGTATTGGATGCTCCACTTCCAATCCAGCTCCCTGCTAATGCACTTGGGAAATGAACTGAGTGCTTGGGTTCCTGCTACTCACAAGGGAGATTCAGATGGAGTTCCAGGCTCTTTGCTTTCACCTGGCCCAGACCCAGCCATTGCAGTCATCTGGAGTCTGAACCAACGGATGGATGATCTCTCTCTCTTCCTCAATGTCTCACTCTCTCCATGTAACCCTGCCTTTCAAATAAATTAATCACTTAAAAAGTGAGTTTCAAAAAGACCCTTTCTTTATTTATTTGAGAGGCACAGTTACAGAGAGAGGGGTCTTCCATCTGTTGGTTCACTCCCCAAATGGCTGCAACTGCTGGAGCTGAGCCGATCCAAAGCCAGGAGCCAAGAGCCAGAAGCTTCTTCTAGGTGTCCCATGTGAGTGCAGGGGCCCTAGTACTTGGGCCATCTTCCACTGCTTTACCAGGCCATTAGCAGGGAGCTGGATCAGAAGTGGAGCAGCTGGGACTAGAACCAGAGCCCACAAGGGATGCCAGCACCATAGGCTGAGGCTTAACCTACTATCCCACAGCACTGGCCTCCAAAAAGACACTTTCTCAATAGAGAAAGCAGGAATTCTTTGGTTTTAAGGCTCAAAGAATTATCAGTTAAGAAGCTAGGGGTCCATGCCTGCCAGAAATGTATTAGGATTTGGAAGAAATAAATAAAGTAAAAATAAACATTTTATTTCAATATTTTTAATTTCTTTAAAAGATAATTTCATTTGAAGCAATAACATTATTCATTTATTTTAGAACAATTGTTTAGCATATAGATATATTAATGACAGAAATATATGATGGAGAGGAAGGAAAAACAGGAAATATTGTTATATGATAATGAATAATGTGAAATTGAATAGTGTTATTTGAAGGAGACAAAAATAGAATTCATATTAAATGCTCAATTAAACCAAAATAATCAAAAGAAACCAGGAAAAAAAGAAAGTGTAATGAACAGAAAACAGTTTATATCCATATATCCTTCAAATCTTTCAATAATCACTTTAAACATGAATGAGATAGGGCCGGCATTGTGGCATAGTGGATAAAGTCACCACCTGCTATACTGGCATCCCATATGGGCACCAGTTTGTTTTCTGGCTACTGTACTTCCAGCCCAGCTCCCTGCTGACAGCCTGAGAAAGGAAGCAGAATGTGGCCCAAATGTTTGGTCCCTGCACCCACGTAGGGGTCCCAAATGCAGCTCCTGGCTCCTGGCTTCTGCTGGCTCAGTCTCAGCCATTGTGACCATTTGGGGAGTGAATCAATGAATGGACGATCTCTGTGTCTCTCCCTCTCCCTCTCCCACTCCATCGCTCTCTCTCTCTGTAACTCTGACTTTCAAATAAATAAATGGCTAAGTTGAAAGAGAAGATCAAAGTGAATGTAACAACAAAAAACCAGCACCAACTGAAAGCCATCTATAAGAAAATCACTTTAAATATATAAAGACTGAATAGCTAAAAGTAAACAGAAGACAAAACTACAGAGACTGTATGAAGATTAGTAGCTGTCACAGGTTCTGGAGGAGAGAGGAATGAATGGGTGGAACAGAGATTTGGGGAGCAATGAAACTGTTGTGTATGAGACTGTAACAGGAGGTAGAAGTCATTAAAATGTGGTAACACCTAGATTGTACAACACAAAGAATGAACTATAATGCAAACCATGGTTAATAAAATACATCAATATTAGCTTATCAATCACAAAAAGTAAATCATTCTAATGCAAGATATCAGTAATAAGAAAATTGTATGTAGGGGAAGAAAAATGTATGGGAATTGTATATTAGCAATTGTTTCATAAAACTAAAATTGCTCCAAAACATACCATTTATTAACTTAAACATATATATCATCAAATAATATTTTGAGTAACAATATTCTCTATAATTTTAATTTGGATAACCTAAATGCATAACATAAAAATAGTAAATAAATTCTGATATATTCATATAGTAGAATATTATATAATGGAACCCAATATATCAGTGGAACAGTATTGGCACAGAACAACGCTTGTAGTAAAAGAAGTGAAAAAGCAGAGAGAATCTTATTCACTTATTTCATTCTGAACATTTTCCTATGCTCAGGTATGAGGGTACATTAATAAGGTTTGAGGGTACGTTAAAAAGTTTGAGGAAAAGGGCCAGCGCAGTGGCTCAACAGGCTAATCCTCCACCTTGCGGCACCGGCACACCGGGTTCTAGTCCCGGTCGGGGTGCCGGATTCTGTCCCAGTTGCCCCTCTTCCAGGCCAGCTCTCTGCTGTGGCCCGGGAGTGCAGTGGAGGATGGCCCAAGTGCTTGGACCCTGCACGCCATGGGAGACCAGGAGAAGCACCTGGCACCTGGCTCCTGCCATCGGATCAGCGCGGTGCACCAGCCACAGTGCGCCAGTTGTGGCGGCCATTGGAGGGTGAACCAATGGCAAAGGAAGACCTTTCTCTCTGTCTCTCTCTCTCTCTCTCACTGTCCACTCCACTCTGCCTATAAAAAAAAAAAAGTTTGAGGAAAGGGGCCAGTGTTGTGGTGTAGCAGGTAAAGCCACCACCTCTGATGCTGGCATTCTATATGGGTGCCAGTTCGAGACCTGGCTGCTCTACTTCTGATCCAGCTCCCTGCTAATGTGCCTAGGAAAGCAGCGGAGGATAGCCCAAATGCTTGGGCCCCTGGCTCCTGGCTATGGCCTGGCCCAGCCCCGGCTGTTGTGGCCATTTAGGGAGTAAACCAGCAGATGGAAGATCTCTCTCTGTGTCTTTCTCTCTCCATGTAACTCTTTCGAATAAATTAATAAATCTTTAAAAAAATTGCGGAAAACAGAATTTTTAAAAATCCATGAATATATAGTGGATTAAAATATGGCTTTGCAAAATCTAATGAAGAAAGGGTAGGGAAGAAGGGGAATGGGGGGACTAGGGGAGTGAGGGAAGTGTGGTTGTCTTCTTGGAACTGTACCTATGGAATGCATAAAATTTGTTCTATTTACATTAATACAAAAAGAAAAATACACATAGAGAACATATGTTTTCCAAGAAGAAAAAAATGTAAGAACCTAAGTATATAATATCAAAATACATGAAGGAAAAAATGATAGAAATGGAAGGAGAAATAGACAAATTCACTATTATGACTGAATTTAATACTTCTCCCATCCACATCACTAATTGAAAGATCAAGCAGGCAGAAAATCAATAAGGATATAAATGACCTGGACAGCATTCTAAATCAGCTGGATCTAATTGACAATTATAGAATACTCCATCTAACAACAGGCAAATGTTCTTCTCAAGTCTCATGGGATATTCATCAAGTGATACCACGCAATGAACCACAGCGAATTTACAAGATCAGAAATAACACAAACTGGACTTTACAAGATCTGGAATTTACAAGATCAGAAATAACACAAATCCTATTCACAGATTACATTGGAATTAAACTGGAAACCAATAACTGAAAGGCATCCAGGAAATACCCAAATATTTCAAAGTTAAACAATATATTTTACAATAACCCATGACTCACAGAAGAAATCTTAAGAGAAATATAAAAGTAATTTCAATACAATGAAAGCAAGATACAACTTGTCAACATTGTTAGCTACTGTTCAACAGAGCTAAGAGGAATCCTGACAGCATTAAACAGATATATTAGAAAAGATTGCTGGGGCCGGTGCTGTGGCGTGGCAGGTAAAGCTGCCACCTGCAGTACCAGCATCCCATGTGGGCGCAGATTCGGGTCCCAGTTGTTCCACTTCCAATCCAGCTCTTTGCTAGGGTCTGGGAAAGCAGTAGAAGATGGCTGGAGTCCTTGGACCCCTGCACATGAATTGGGGGCTGGGAGGAAGCTCCTGGCTCCTGGCTTCGGGTTGGCAAAGCTCCAGCCATTGTGGCCAATTGGGTTTGAACCAAAGGATGGAAGACCTCCCTCTCTCTCTCTCCCTCTCCCTCTCCCTCTCCCTCTCTCTCTCCCTCTCCTTCCTCTGTATAACACTGACTTTCAAATAAATAAATAAATCTTAAAAAAAAGAAAAGATCGCTGAGTTTCTACTTAGGAAACTAGAAAAAGAAGAGAAAATCAGATATAAAACAAACAATTCAAAACAGGAAAACAATAAAGAAAAATCAACATAAACAAAAGATGGTTTTTTGAAAAGATAAATGTAATTAAAGAAGTGCTAGGCAGGTTAATCATGAAAAAATGGAAAAGATACAAATTACTAATATAAGAAATAAAAGAGGAGTCATCACTACTGATCCATAATCATTAAAATAATAATAATAATATGTAAAACTTCGTGCACACAAATTTTATACCCTTGATGATATGAATGAAGTTCTTTAAATACATAAACTACCAAAACTTACTCAATGGGAAATAGACAACCTGAATAGCCCATGTTTATTAAAGAAATTAAGTGATAATTAAATACCACAGCAAGCGCAGATCATTTCACTAATTCCACCAAACATCTGTGGAAGTAATAATACAGCTACTTTAAAAATTCTTCCAGAAAATGGAAGTGGAGAGAAAATTTCCAACTCATTTTATGAGGAAACATTGTTCTAACATGAAAACCAGATAAAGATCCTACAAGAAAATTAAAGATCTATATTTTCACAAATATGGATGACAAATTTATTAAAATGTTAATAAATTGAATATATAAATGCCATCATTACCAAGTAATGTTTATTCTCAAAATGTAAGTCTGGTTCAACATTCATAAAGCAATCAACCAAAATGACCATGTTAACTGACAAAGTAAGATAAACCACATGAGTATATCCATTAATGCAGGAGCAGCCTTTGGGAATATTGAACATGCATTCATGATAAAAATTTGAAAACACTGGGAACAGAAGAGGATATTCTTAACATAATACGAGGAATATTCCCAACATAACTAATTGTAATAGGCTAAAATGTATTTCCCTAAGGTTGAGAACAAAGCAAGTGTATGATTTCTCACCACGTCTCTTCATCACGTTGCTGGGAGTCCTAGTTAGTACAATATGATAAGAAAAGGGGATAAGTAATACAGGTGGGAGAGGAAAAAATATAATTGTCTTTATTTGCCAAAGACATAATCATTTTTTTTTATGTAGAAAACTCCCACGGGGCCAGTGCTGTGGCGCAGCTGGTTAATGCCCTGGCCTGAAGCACCAGCAGCCAATATGGGTGCCGGTTCTAGTCCCAGGTGCTCCTCTTCCAGTCCAGCTCTCTGTTATGGCCTGGGGAAGCAGTAGAAGATGGCCCAAGTCCTTGGGCCCCTGCACCCGCAAGGGAGACCAGGAAGAAGCTCTTGGCTCCTGGCTTCGAATCAGCGCAGCCCCGGGCATTGTGGACAACCGGAGAGTGAACCATCGGATGGAATAACACTCTCTCTCTCTCTCTCTCTCTCTCTCTCTCTCTGACTGTCCTTTCTCTGTATAACTCTGACTTTCAAATAAATAAATAAATCTAAAAAAAAAAACAAAAGAAAACTCCCACATTTACAGAATCTACAAAAATACTCCTGGAACTAGGAAGCAAATACACCAAGGTTGCAAGACATAAAAACCAATATACAAAAGTCAATTACTTTCTTACATGCATGCAATGAACAACTGGAATTTGAATTATATATAGATATAGGCATAGATGTAAACATATAGATACATGGATATGAGTTCATGTATGAGTTAGTTTATACATCATGTTTTCTTGACTTTCAGCTAAGAGAGTCTAAAAGCAATGAAACCCCAGGAGCAATGAGCACACTTTACTTGGTTTCTAACAGTATCCTCCAATAAAAGGAGCCTTGGGAAATAGAAAGGTCCTTGGGAAAACGGTTAGGCAGAGAATGTACTGGGTGATTCTGGAGCAACTTGTCATACCAGAAAGTAAAGAAGAGCAAAAAATAAAGAACAAGAAAAAATAACTCACAAGGGGGCATGACAACTAAATGTTATGTGGTATGCTGAATGGATACCTGAACAGGAAAATCACAGGATAAGTACTGCCTATATTGTAAAAGAAATACAAAGGATAGATTTGACTTAATAATTTATTAATGTTGGCTCATCACTTGTGACAAATGTACAATAGTAATGTAAAATATTAACAGTAGGGAAATGAGTATAGGGTATACAGGACTTCACCATATTCACTTTGTTTAATACCCCAGTTAATCCTGCTGGAGTTTTGGCAGTTGATACTTTTTAAGGAATTGGTTCATTTCTTTGAGTTGTTGAATTTATGAGCATAAAGTTTTTCAGGGTTCCCTTGTTATCTTTAAACAGTTGTGGATGTATAGTAACAACTCCCACCCCATTCCTGATAAATGATGAGTTGTATAATCTTTTTTCTATGCTTGTCAGTTCTGTGAAAGCCTCATCAATTTTATTAATTCTTTGAAGAACCAAGCTTTTGTTTCATTGATTTTCTCTGTTGTTTTCTCTTTTCAATTTCACTAGCTTCTGTCCACATATTTAATAGTCTTCCTTCTGCCTGCTTTGGGTTTATTTTTATTTTCTCAAGGTTAGATTATAGATTTGAAATATTTGCTTATTTCCCTTTCTTTTTTTAAGCTCAGAGCCTATATTTTTAAAATATATTAGAAGTTCTATTATGTGAGATCATGAAATATTTTTCTTTCTGTTTCTGGCTTGTTTCATTTAGCATAATTTCCACCAAGTTCATCCATGTTGCAGCAAGTGTCTGGATCACCTCATCTCTTAGGGCTGAGCAATGTTCCTATGCATAAATACAACACAGTGCCAATATACATTCACCCACCATTTGTTAGTCCAGACACTTTGCTTATGAGTTTACTTAGCTATTGTGAATAGTGTTACAATGAACATGGGGATGGAGATATCTCTACGAGAGGGTGATTTCATTTCCTTTGGGAATATACCACGAATAGTGGTAACATGAGTCATATGATAGTCTATTTTTAATATCTTTACAAACTAAAATTTGGCTGTTATTGGACCATGCTTATGATTGTGCAGAGTCTCTGGAGGGCAACAGCGCTTTGCCACTTTGTATTAGCCCATCCTTGCTCATACCTCTGATGGAGTTAATTAACATGGGCAAAAAATCAGAAATGTGATATCACATAGAAATAAAATTACTGAAATCATCACTTTGAGGCTGAAAAACAGCTGAGTATCCCACAAATGAGAGCTAACCAGAGCTATTTTTTATGCGATGCCACATTTCATTAGGAGCAGGTTGTTCCTTCTCCAAAGATCATAAGGCAAGGGACGTTTTATTTTCTGTGCCCTCTCTACAGGGGTGTGGTACAGTGAAATACATCACCGTGGCAATTTCCTAATGTTGAGCAGCGCAGATCCATAGGGTTCTGGCTGAGCTAGCCTTGTGTTCATTAACACAAGCGCTTATTTATTTTTCCACTAACCATTAAACAAAGTCCTCTCTGTGGGAAATTTATGTTCAAAGAGCACGTTAAAGGCAGTCATTTAAAAGGCAAATAATTCTATATTTGAAGGCATATATAAGAGCAAGGAGAAAACTGTGGGTGGATATACACCAAGCTATTGATAGAGGTCACCTCAGGTGGGCAGGACAGAACCAGGGACAGAAACAGGAATTAACTATTCCTGACACACCCTTGTACTGTGTGCTTGTTACAATGGGTGTGTAAAATTGTTTGCAATTTTAAAAAAGAAAGATTTAAAGGGTCCCTAGCCCTTTTGCTTGTATATTCTCTATGCTCTCTGCTGCCTACACTTTGGAGTTTATAAATGTGGCCTCGTTGCTTCTTATTCTCTTCCAATGCAGGCCCATCCCTGTATGGTCTGGGCACCTGTAGGCCTGGGTGCCTGGGTGGTTCTGAGTGAACTCTTCCATGAGGAAGCCCAGACCCTAGGGTCCTAGGGTCCAGATGCTTGTTACCTTAACTATGCGTGAATGGCAGTCTTCAACTTGAGACTTTGACTGTAAAGGATTAGTTTGTAAACATTAAAATAAGTAAAAATGACTACACTAATGCTTGAAGAAAAGCGTAGGCAGCCCCTGGAAATGAGCTGGCAGTACAGGGCAAATGCATATAGACTGATAGGATGTGTCTGAGAAAAGGTGAGGCCTGCAGTGGGCCTAGGACCTGCTAAGCATCACTGAGTATGTTTCTACATGACTGAGATCACACAGCAACACACAAATCACTGTTAAATCTTCTCAATTCATTGATCAATGAGAAACTTTAGGAATATGACTATGATATCATAATTCACAAATCTGAATGCTTGGCAAATCAAGGTTTTCACTTTTTTAAAGGATAATAATAAAAAATAATGACAAGAAATATTAGCCAGAAATTGTGCTATGTCATTTTTATCAGTGGCAGTTTTATTTGTTTTCCTAAGATTATCAATATTTGAGACATGCTTAATTTTTAATAGAGGTAGTGCTCTTCTGAATACTACCGAGGGAAAAGTACAAAAATTCATGTGAAGATATGGACAATCACACATACTACATTTAATGAGTATTAAAATGTTATTATCTATTAGTACTTTTATTAAAAGAATTAAGGCAATCAATTAATATAGTAGAAATTCTATAATTCAACATAGCATCATATTCCTGAACCACATGGTATGAAAAGTAACTCATTTATGGTTGCATGAACATAGGATAATCTTTGGCCAGATTCATGCTCATAAATTCAAATTGACTTCATAGACTTTGACTAACAATGTACCCTACCATGATCACCATGTAAAATCTTGTAGAAAGCCAAAGCACAATGACCATTACAAGCATGGCTTAAAAAAATTCATCATCACCATCGTCATCATTGATCCAGGGCATTTAACTGAACAACTTCAATGAAAATATGCCTCCAAATGATTTTTGCAGCCTAATTTGACTTTCTGCTTTCTTCACTACAAGCGCTGATTATCCCTCAAACTCTATATAAAGTGGGACATTTTTATTTTACTCTTTCTAATACATATGCCTTCTGTTTCTTAGTCTTGCTATTTACATTGGTTAGAACTTACAGTACCATGATGAACAAGGCAGTGAAAACAAATTACCTTGCTTTTTCCATATCTTCAGTCTTTCACCATTAAGTATGAAGCGAGCTGTACGTTTGTTTGTATTCTACAGTTCTGAATCAGATTAAAGTTTTTCTCTATTCTTACTTTACTGAAATTTTCTGCCATGAATATGTATTATATTTCATCAATTACATTTCTGCACCAAATGATACACAATTTTTTACCATGATATAATGGAATATATTGACTGATTTTTAAAGTAGAGCTAGCCTTCTATTTCTGGAATACATCCCATTCATATGAAAGAAACTGGCCTGTAACTTTTTCTTACTATCTAGCTTTGGTACCAGGAAATATTAGTTTCAAAAAGGTGTTGGGGAGTATTTATTCCTTTTCTATTTTCCAGAAGAGACTGTGTAAGTGCTAATTTGCTCTTAATTCCTTGATGAAATTCTCGTTAAGCAATATGAGACTTAAGATTTCTTTTGAGGGAAATTTTTAATTGAATCTACTAATTCAATCACTTAATAATTATAAGAATATTCAGGTCTTCTATTCCATTTTCTTTGGTAAATTGTGGATTTTAATAAATAATCTAATTTTATAATGGTGCCAAATTTGTGAGTTTAAAGTTGAGTATGGTACTTATCCTTTGAGTGGCTGTGGAGTATATAGAATTATACCTCACTTCATTTCTGATATTAGTGATTGGTGACATTTTATGGTGTCCCCATCATATTTCTCTTTTCTCTGTTTCTCTTTTCTTATAGTTCTCAGGGTTCTTGGACATTGTGTAGGATCACTTGTTTTATTTACAGCATTCTTAGTATATTATCTGTACAGTTTTCATTACAATATGAATATATAAATTTTAAGGGTTGAATTGTGTCCTCTCCAAAATTTACATATTGTCAAAGTCTCCTAATGTCATTGTATTGGAGTCTATCTCTCCTTTTCGGCCTATTAGTGTTTGCTTTAAATATTTCAGTGCTTAGATGTTGAGTACATATATATTTACAACTGGTATTTCCTCTTGCTGAATTGAACATTTTATCTTTATATAATGATATTATTTATCTCTTTCTATGGCTTTTGATTTAAAAACTGTTTTCTCTGATATTACTCCTATTGCTTTCTTTTTGGTTCCATTTTCATGTGGTATCTTATTCCATTCTTCTGCTTTCATTCTATGCGTGTTCACAGAGGTGATGTGAGCTTGTTACAAACAGCATATAGTAGTATAGTTTTGTTGTTATTGTTTAAACCCAGTTGTTCTAGGTCTTTTGATCAGAAAACTTAATTGTATTTAGTTTATTGATATGCAAGACCTAATTACTGCCACACTGACATTGTTGTTTGGGTTTTGTTTTTTGTAGTTCCTTTGCTTTTTTAAAGATTTATTTTATTGATTTGAAAGACAGAGTTTCAGAGAGAGGTAGAAACAGAGAGAGAGAGAGAGGTCTTCCATCCACTGGTTCACTTCCCAGAAGGCCACAACGGCCAGAGCTGCACCGATCCAAAGCCAGGAGCCAGGAGCTTCTTCCGGGTCTCCCATGTGGGAGCAGGGGCCCAAGGCCTTGGGCCATCTTCTACTGCGTCCCCAGGCCATAGCAGAGAGCTATACTGGAAGAGGAGCAGCCAGGACTAGAACCGGTGCCCATATGGGATGCCTGTGCTTCAGGCCAGGGCTTTAACCTGCTGAGCCATAGCACCAGCCTCTGTTCCTTCCCTTTCATCTTCCTGTCTTATAATCTTCCTTTGCAGGTAAGTGATTTTCTCCAAGGTGTGTTTTGAGTCATTGCTTGTTACTTCTGGTATGCTCTGTGGTTACAATGAGGCTTAGAAGAAATATCTTTGATTTAGAAAAATTCATTTCAATGTTTGTCTTTTAGAGATTGGCTTATGGCATTCAGCATAATGGTCTCCAATTGCATCCATTTTGTTGTGGAAGATAAGATTTCATTCTTTTTACAGCTGAATAGTATTCCATCATGCCTATATGCCACAACTTGTTTATCTAGTCATCCATTGATGGACATATTCTTATAAATTCTTGGCTCAGATGTGAATCAGCAACACTTTTAGAGTATTAAATATTATGCTATGCATCAAAATTTGAAGTATGTATTATCTTTGACTCAGCAATACCAAGAACACAGAAATGGTTTCACATGTTTGCAAAGACACATGTTTACTACAACATTGGGAGGGCAATAATTTGGAAATAGCACAAATTCCCAGAGATATTGAAATCATCAAGTAAATTATGGCAATTCTGATCAACATAATGATATGCAGCCATTCAAAAAGATAATATAGCCTTTGGTATAATTCATCTACCCATACTACAAATAATTATTCAGTGTTTACTTTGATCCAGGCATTTACTGAACACTGACAACAGAGTTGAACAGACAGCCTTCCTGCTGTGGGGAACTGATATATCATAAGATAGAAGGGGCAAGGTTTTTATAATATAAACACATAATTTGCCAAATGCTGATGAATTGCTTCATAAAAGATGTACATGGTATGGAAACAAATCATCAGGGAGTAATAGTACAAATCTACAAGTCAGAGAAGTTTCAGGTAAGATGATATTGGAGCAGAGAATTGAATGAAATGGAGAAAGTACCTTGCAGTGAGAAAGAATTGTTTATCATTAAATTAAAAGGTGTATGTTTATATAGGTATGGTAAAATGATTTTTAGAAAAAGGTTGGAAGAAATCACACCAAAGGGTTCCAGAGATCTCTCTGAGGCCCTCACATTTACTTGTCCTTCCTGTACTTAGCCTAGGCCTTCTTTAGGTACCTTCAAAAGGGTACATTCCTACGTGCTCTGTACGTTCTTTCTGCATGGAAAGAGAGAGAACTTCCCACTTCTTAACCTAGCTCCACAGCCACCATTCAGCACCTGTAATAAATGTCACCTCTTCAGGAAGACCCCTGACACTCTGGACTGGGTCACAGTCCTGCACACTCCCAGTTCTTTGTACTTCAGGGCTTTGCTTATTATTTTCACAAAATCATCATGCGTACAACTGGTTGCTGACGGTCTTTCTCTTCCATCACAGTGTAAATTCCTGGAAGGCACACGGTCAGTCTTTTTTGCTCAAAACTGCATCTCCAAGGCCAAGTGCACATCTTTATTCATATGAGGTGCTCGGCCAAACTCATTCTGGGGACAAGGGTCATGGACAAAAGGGTTAATACCAACCGGGAAATAATAAAATGTTGTCTCAGACTTAAAAAAATTATTTTTAAATTACAGCTATTTGACAATGATTTTAAATTTAGGAAAAGAAACAAAACAGTTTTAGAAACTAATTAAAAACTCTACATTTGCACTCCATTCCTCCCCACACCTTGAATTTTTGAAATTCCATTTCCCATCTTTCTATATTGCCTATCTCTTGACAGGGTAAATGAATTATTATTTTAAAGTTTTGGAAGATCTGAAAGAGTTAGGAAAACATATGGAACACTCATGAATGTGCATGTAATGTATGTGCAGGGACCACACTGGTCTTCTCAGTATCATTCCAGTTTTGGTGATGTATGCTGTTGAACAGAGCATCAAAATGTATGTGTTGAATATTCATGCCCAGAACTTAGTGTGAGGCACATTGTGGAGAGAATCTTTATTTTATATTAAAATGAGGCCGTTAGGATGCGTCCTAATCCAATATAACTGGTATCTTTAAAAGAGGAAAATTTGGAAATGGATTCACAGGGAAGAAAAAAATGGAGACAAAGGAGAAGCAGCCATGCAGAAACCAAGGAAAGCAGAGCCCTAGA
The DNA here is from genome assembly GCA_949820135.1 of Sylvilagus floridanus. Classification (NCBI taxonomy): domain Eukaryota; kingdom Metazoa; phylum Chordata; class Mammalia; order Lagomorpha; family Leporidae; genus Sylvilagus; species Sylvilagus floridanus. The sequence continues at coordinate 15,305,239 of OX463239.1, read as the reverse complement.
GGAAACCAATGTCGTTCCTCTTGGACCTCCGGCCCCCAGCACTATGAGACAATAAATTTTTGTTGCTACAGGTACACAATCTGTGACATTTTATTAAGCAACTCTAGCACACTAATGCAGTAACTTATCACAATCTACTGACATAAACAGGGTTTTACCATTTTGAATGAAATGTGGGAAACTTAATTCTATTTAGTCCTTTGGCTTTTCTCATTTTAAAAATATAATTGGGGACAGCATTGTGGCAAAGCAGGTAAAGCCACCAGCTGCCAACACTGGCATTCCCTGCGGGGATTGGATTAAGTCCTTGCTGCTCCACTTCTGATCCAGCTTCCTGCTAATGGCCTGAGGAAAGCAACAGAAGACAGCCCTAGTGTTTGGGCCCCTGGTGCACATGTGGGAGACCTATAAGAAGCTCCTGCCTCCTGGCTTCAGCCTGGCCCAGCCCTGGCCATTGCAGCCATCTGAAGAATGAACCAGCATATAAAAGACCTTTGTCTCTCCCACTATCTTTGTAACTCCTTCAATTAAATAAACAAATCTTAAAAATATTACAATTAAAATTTTAAAAGTAAAAATGTATAATTAATCATTTCCTCTTCATACTACATTTTTTTCCAGATAAGTATAACATTCACCTTGGTGTTGGCATCTATTTTCTTCTTCAATTCAAGTTATTATTTTCCTGTTTCATTGTATGATGGGTGAGTCTGGATGATATCCTTGGCATCTTAGGCATCATATTATGGGACTGTGGCTAACTCACATTTGTCAGAAAGTCCCTGGGCAAGTGGCCTTCTTCCTCTTCCTATGTTTGTTTGTTTTGTTCCATCCTAAGCAGTTAGCCTAAGAGGAAGGACCTGTGAGCAAAGAAGCTGCTCCACCTTGCCTGGAACAAGCAGTCTTTGCAATATTTTAAAACATTTTGTCTAGTACAATCAGAGTTTTTATCTTCCTGGAATAATTTCTTTTGTAATTTCTAAAATACAAATTTAAATGCCACATGTGAATTCTATAAGAGTCTCTAATTTATTTGAACGAGGAAAGACTTGGCTCATCTCATCAGATGTGGAAGACTTTCAGCACTAAATCCTGAAAGTAAGTTTAAGGAAGATTCAAATTATTTCAAAATAACCTCATAACAATTTCTTTAAATCTCTTGTTGAAAAACTAACAAAGTAATTCCTCTTTCTGATTTCCAAATCTGGTTGAATAAAAATGGGAACATATTTTCAGAATCAGACCCTGTAAGATTAGCATTCAGTATTTAAAAAAAAAATCTGGATCATCTCTCCTTGTGTTCTCAGAGAATATTCACAAAAATTCAGAATACTAAAATTGTGATGGCTCCAAGACACTCAAGCCTAACCTATCTGTATGTTAGTCAGGACTTCATTGCTATTGTTACTCTTTCTTTCTTTCTTTCTTTCTTTCTTTCTTTCTTTCTTTCTTTCTTTCTTTCTTTCTTTCTTCTGTTTAATTTTGTGTTTTCTTAATACATCTCTGATAAAAAAAGAACAGAGAGTTAAGGAAAGTTTTTTTTTTCTTTATCAATAGTGGCAACAGATTTGGAATATTATCATTATGCACTTATTACCTAGGGTAGTTTTTCTCAAGGCCTTTATACTACTGACATTTGGGGCCAGATAATTCCTTGGGACAGGGGGACTTTGCTGTGCATTGTTCAACAGCAATCCAGGGCAGTGCTTCCTGTAGACTCAACAATAAAAGCATTTCCAGACATTGCCAAAAATTATTTCTGTGGGAAAAGGACAGGGAGATGACAGAATTCCTCCAGTTAATCTCTCTGCTCCATGGCAAATAGAAAATTGTGAGAAGATTATAATTACAGCTGGAGCCCTAATAGGAAGATTCAGGGAGAGGGTAGCAGAAGGAAGCAGAGAAAAAGAAAGAAAGAAAGAAGACAAAAAGAGACAGAGAGAAGGAGAGAAAGGGGAGGACAAAACAAACTGAAAATTAATCAGTTTTAATGCCCGCAGAAAAAATTGTAAATGTGGTTCATTGTGTCTACAGGGAAGACAGAGTTTCTTCCTAACCCTCTTTCCACACCTTAATTTGCGAGTTTGTTCCAGGTAAATATACCTTTCTTCCTAAGCTCTATGTACCCAAGACTCACCCTAAACTACACTCTTGCCTCAAAACATTTATCCCACTCACCTAGGTCTTCTCTATGCAGTCCCCTCTGCATTTACATTTCGTGTGTGCCAGATGGTAGATTAGAGTCTCCAAGAACCTGCCTACTGGAACCCAAACTCTGGTAGAAAACACTGACATAAATGACACATCGCATGTGTTTCACAAATGTTTCAATACAGAGATGAACACAGACAGCACTAAAACAGCAAACACAGAAAGAATTAGACAAGATCTAAACTTGACCCTATTCTGACAGTTAAAATCTACTGATCATTTACAAAGTGGTTCCAGACTTCAATATGCTTAGTCATAAAGAGGTCCTAGAGTCTCATTGTTAAGTAGGTAAGTAGACATTAGCCTATGAATGTAAGAGGGGTGAAAGAAAATGGGAATAAAATGGGAAGTTTCAAAGAAAATGAGAATTTTTCTGGGTGGAATGAGGAAAAGTGTAGAAGCAAACCTGACAGGCAAATATCCAAAGTATTGCTCTTGTTCAAATCCTTGTTAGGTGGCTCCTCGTCCTCTTCCTGGGGACAACTTAGGAGAATCTCCCCAGCCTGCACCAAGGTCATGTGTCCCATAACACTGTGCTGATAAATTCCTGGGAGGACTGTTCGGAATTCCACACCCAGAAAACCTCCCACCCAGCAATTTTCCAGAAGAAGGAAAAGGGGGGTAGAAATGGTCAAATCCATAAAAATCAAATCATGCTCAAATCCATAAAAATCCAGTCTGAATGCACACACTGGGCTCTGCGTCCTTGACTGAGCTGTCTACCTGGTCAGTTCTCCTCTCTTCATTATCAGTCTAAAGCATACTGGTCTGTCAGGTGTATTTCTCTTCATTACACTTCACCATCTAGCTTACCATGACTCTGTCTCACATCTGAATTCTTTCTTGCACAGACAAGAACCTCTAAACAGCCATCTCCAGTAACATAGCCATTATTCATCCCTCCCAGGAAATATTCAAATAAAGTGCATTCACAGAGTTCCTGATAATTAGGGGGAAAAAACCTTATTCTAAATTCAGGCCTTATCTAGAGATTCCTGTCTTAAAATAATTTTAGCCCAAAAGCCCAAATATGTAAGAACTGTGGGCACAAAGGTGAGTAATCAGCTCATCTTCTATCTACTGAAAGAGCTGATGTTTTTCTAATCTCCAAAATCCAACAGATCACAATGACTCATCTGGTTTACCAGATGTCTGAGAACACATCTTACCCCTTCCCCAGACCAGATACCCTTGAAGGGCTCAGACATTCTCTGATCAACTTCCATATCCTTGGCAATGCTAAGCCCAGGACCTCTACACAGTTGTGCTCAACAAATATCTGCCAAACTGAAGGACAAACACGAAGGGGAAAATGCAGGGAAACCAGAGCCCTGATTTGTGTGATAGATCCACTGAGAATCTGTGAAAGAACAATTTGTCATGATTTAGCATGAGCTGATTGTTGATCCTTTGCTGGGAACTCCATGTGATGAATTGGAGCATTTCTGAATGCAAGAATTTACAGCCTGCCAGGATGACCATATGGTGGCTGTTTATCAGATGTGATAATCCAGGTCAAGCTGAACTGCTGGAAACTGAAGAGCTCTCGTGGGTGGGAAGGATGGAAAGGTGGGCCCCCTTGGGAAACCCTGCAGCCAGCAGGACAGTCTCAGAAGGCACGGAAGGCATGATGCATCCAGGTCTGAACACTGGTTTGGTGTGAAAGAGGAGGGCAGAAAAGACTGAGCTAGGAGGAATGTGTGTCCTTTCTGTCTGGCAGCCCTGGTGGCAGAAGGAAGAGGTGTGTGCAGATGGCAGGGGTCATTGTCTCTCCTTGTGAGCAGGCCCTGGAGGTTCCACTGGGAGGAGGCTAAATTTCCAAACATTCACCGAGAGAAGACAACATCCTGAGGGGACAAAACTAAATTTAGAGATGGAAAGCAGATGATCCTTACCGCCTCTCTGCTAGAAAGTGATGGGCACCAACATGGTTACGCCGATTATGGGCAGGCTGTAGATTATTCAATTCTGCGACACAATCCCATGTGATTGCAGAAGGAAGGGATGTCACTGGCAGATAATGACACACTCTAGTGCATCATCAGTTAAAGTAGAGACAGAAACCCACTCAAAGGAAGTCACTGTAAATGAGAAAGCTTGTATTTTCCACATCCTCGGCAAGAAAGTGTGCAGTAAAGACAGCTAAGGCTGACCTTCCAGGTGTAAATCAAGGGTGCAGTCTTGCTTCACAGATCTCCCATCTGTCATTATAGAAGAATATATGTGGGGCCGGCACTGTGGCGTAGTGGGTAAAGCCGCCACCTGCAATGCCAGCATCCCGTATGGGCACCAGTTTGTGTCTAGGCTGCTCCACTTCTGATTTAGCTCTTTGCTATGGTCTCAAAAAGCAGTAGAGGATGTCCCAGGTCCTTGGGCCCCTGCACCCATGTGGGAGACCCCGAAGAAACTCCTGGCTCCTGCCTTCAGATCAGCACAGCTCCAGCTGTTGCAGCCAACAGGGGAGTGAACCAGCAGATGGAAGACCTCTCTCTCTCTCTCTGCCTCTCCGTCTCTCTGTGTGAGTCTGACTTTCAAATAAATAAATCTTAAAAAAATAAAAAGAATGTGTCTATAGGTAAATGTGCGTTTCTGAGTGTGTGTGTATATATATATATATATATACATATATATATATGCATAAACCAGGTACTTCAAAAATGTCATGGAAAAACTGGATTAAAAGATAAATTTATGGGGCTAGTACTGTGGTGCAGGATGTTAAAGCCCTGGCCTGAAGCGCAGGCATCCCATATGAGCACCAGTTCTAGTCCTAGCTGTTCTTCTTCCTATCCAGCTCTCTGCTATGGCCTGGGAAAGTAGAAAATGGCCCAAGGCCTAGGGCCCCTGCACCCGCATGGGAGACTCGGTAGGAGCTCTTGGCTCCTGACTTCAGATTAGCGCAGCTCCAGCTGTTGCGGCCTTCTCTCCCTGTCTCTACCTCTCTCTGTAGCTCTTTCAAATAAATAAAATAAATCTTTAAAAAAAAGAGAGAGATAAATTTATTTTGGCTCAAAATTTTTTGAATGCTATGCATTTCTTTTTCTAATACCCACTGTTCATGAACTTTTTAAAGATTACATATACATATACATATGGAATCTTTAAAAATAAAAGTATATATATATGCATATACTCACATGTATTTACCAATTCTTATACTACCCTGCAGCAGGATAAAAATCCAGGTACTTTCACCAAAACCATAATATTAGTGCCTACATTCAACCAAAGAGCTAAACACAGAGGACTGGATCAGATACTGTTGACATAAGGGTAAAAAGACAGGTTAAACGCAAGCCCGTGTGCAATTTGTTACTGAAATGCCCTTTATTTCATAGGCAATGGAAGATTCTTATGTGTCAGATAACCCAGTACTGTTTGTTTGCAGGATCCCTGCCTCTCAAGGGTAGAGAGTATCCTGGGTCATACAGAGTGTCATCAACTCTGACAAAATGTAGTGTAGTGAAAAATAAATTAATTCACAGGTACTTATGATATACTTTGTTTAAAAAGCAAACTGGAGGCTGGCGCCGTGGCTCAACAGGCTAATCCTCCACCTTGCGGCACCGGCACACCGGGTTCCAGTCCCAGTCGGGGCACCGGATTCTGTCCCGGTTGCCCCTCTTCCAGGCCAGCCCTCTGCTGTGGCCCAGGAGTGCAGTGGAGGATGGCCCAAGTGCTTGGGCCCTGCACCCCATGGGAGACCAGGAAAAGCACCTAGCACCTGGCTCCTGCCATCGGATGAGCGCGGTGCGCCGGCCGCAGCGCGCCGACCGCGGCAGCCATTGGAGGGTGAACCAATGGCAAAGGAAGACCTTTCTCTCTGTCTCTCTCTCTCTCACTGTCCACTCTGCCTGTCAAAAAAAAAAAAAAACCAAACTGGAAAATGCCATTTTCAGTAAAAACTCTGTGTGTATGCGTGTGTCTGTCTGTGTGTTCATGATGTATATTTTTGGGAAACCGTACAATGAGTTTTCAAAAATTTCATGGAAACATGTCATGAAAAAACTTATGGGTACCCTAAAATTTTTTTGCAGCCAAAAGAACTTTTCTTTTAATTCAATTTTTTTTTACTTTATTTTTAAAAATTTGTCTATTTATTTGAAAGTGAGTTACAGAGAGGGAGAGACAGAGAGGGATCTCCCACCAGCTGAATCACTCGCCAGAACTGGGCCAAGCCAAAGCCAGGAGCCAGGAGCTTCATCTGGGTCTCCAATGTGGCCCCAAACACTTGGGCCATCTCCCACTGCTTTACCTAGGTACACTTGGGCCATTTCCCGCTGCTTTACCTAGGCCATTAGCAGAGAGCTGACTTGGAAGTGGAATGGCTAGGACATGAACCAATGTCCATATGGGGTGCTAGCACTTCAGATGGCAGCTTTGCCCTTTACGTCACAATGCTGGCCCCCTTTTAATTTCATTTTCCTTATGTAAAGATTTATTTATTTACTTGAAAGTCAGCGTTACAGATGGAAGGAAACACAGAGAAAGAAATACCTTCCATCACCTGGTTTACTCCTCCAAGTGGACACAATGGCCAGGACAGTCAGGCATAAGCCAGGAGCCTGGAGCTTTGTTGTTTTGTTTTGTTATGTTATGTTTTGTATTTTTAAAGACTATTTATTTATTTATTTATTTGAGAGGCAGAGTTACAGAGAGAAGTAGAGACAGAGAGAAAGGTCTTCCATCCTCTGGTTCATTCCCTAAATTGCCACACCTGCCAGAGCTGGGTTGATCCAAAGCCAGGAGCCAAGAGCTTCTTCTGGGCTTCCCATTTGGGTACAGAGGCCCATGCACTTGGGCCATCTTCCACTGCTTTCCAAGGCCCAAAACAGAGAGCTGGATAAGAAAAGGAGCCGCCAGGACACAATCTTGTGTCCATATGGGATGCCAGCACCACAGGCAGAGGCTTAGCTCACTATGCCATAGTGCCAGACAGAGCCAGGACTTTGTGCAGATCTCCCACATGGGTGACAGGGGCACAAGCACCTGGGCCATCTTCCACTGTTTTCCCAGCCATTATCAGAGAGCTGAACTGGAAGTGGAGCACCCAGGACATGCACCAGTGCCCACTTGGGATGCCAGCATTGCAGGCACGACTTTAGTGGCTACACCACAATCTTGGCCCCTTTATTTCATGTTCTACAAACTTTTTGGAGTCCTCTCATACTAAAATGTAAATGGTGACATTTAGAATTCCTTTCTGGTTTTCTAAGCTTTTTTCTATATTTTCACATTTCAACAATAAACATCTATTGCTTTTGTGATCAGGAAAATATCTTCATGATACAGCTTTAAGAAGAACTTATCAGTATAAGCATAAGGGGACATAACATTTCTCAGGTCCAAATCCATCAAAATGAGAAGATTCTGCCTGCTCACTGCAGAAGCACTTCCCTCTACTCATGCTCTCTGTGTTCCCAGGAAGCCAGGTAATCCAATCCCACCAGTAGGGCCACACTGCACAGACATTAAAATGGATCCTCTGTTCTCTAATCCTGCTTTCTAACAAAAGCAAATTGCAACTAAGAGGGCAGACTTTTCAAGAACACAGTTGGTTCTGGGAAAAGTTTGAATCTGGTTGTCCTCACTTGGAATCCCATCCCATAATCCCCCTCCCACCAAATGCTTTAGCCCTGCTCTCAAGCCCTCTGAGTGCTGGTTTCCAAAGCAGTAGCAAGGAAATCAAGCTGACCCTTGGAGTTTCTGAAGTTGATGGTAAAGCCTTTGCTACAAAACAGGAAGGGAAGGGACCTGGGTCCTTGGGCACAGAGTCCAGGGCGGGGCACATGAAGTAGCTAAACAAGGTTGGTTGGCCTTATACTGAATAAATATTTGTGACCGCCAAAGCTAACTACATGTGTTTACCTCGCACCCAGCACGTTGGTATGCAATTCACATACATCAAACCTATTTTAGCTTTCAGAACAACTGGTAGAGGAATGTACTATTATTAGCATCTTCATTTTTTAAGTGAGGACTCACGGGGTTGAAAAGGTTATGCACTTGCTTATGATTTCATGGAATTTGCCCTAAAACCTGGTAATCTGACTTAACTTTAAGCCACTATGCTCTGCCACCTCCCAGATGAAGTACTTAGTGAATGAGTTAGCACATCGAAGGGACCTCAACATGTGAAAGGTACAATAGCGTCCATTCCATTTGGAGTATCCTTTTCATGGCTCTTTAAGTCAACCTCTGACTTTCTGAGCATCCATAACATGGAAAATGAGTTTTGGTTTTGAATGTTCAAATACTGTTACCAAAACTTTCCAGTCTGGTATCTTCTCTAAACATAAAAGCAAAGCAAAAAAGTACTTCTAAGAACTTCCATTTTCACAAAAATATCCCAGATATGACCATAAACAATCTTCCTGCATGCCTAATGTAAGAATCAACATTGGAGACATAATCTGGAGACATAATACAGAATCTGTAATTCTGTATACAGAATGAATTTCTATATACAGTTAAGCCTGGGGTTACCAAAATCAGTCAACATTCATTTCTCTTTTATAAAATGGGGTTTGCATACAAGTACACACATGCTCCTGCATACTTTAAACCATCTCTAAATTACTTATAATACCTAATACAGGGCAAATTCTATGTAAGTAGTTGTTCACAATACTATTCAGGGAATAATGACAAGAAAATAATGTCTATGTGCTCATCACAGATACAATCTTTTTTATTTGAATGTTTCAGTCAGATTCACTTGAATCTGTGGTTGTGAAAACCCTGAACTGGCCAGGCCAACTATACTAAATGACATGGTCTCTAATTCCACCAGGTAGTCATATGCTTAATATCTTGTTTATAAACAATAATTATACAGTAATGACAGCTACACTCATAAGTCAGCAGTGTGTTCTAAGTGCTTTATATACTTCCCTCATAAATCCTTCATTATTATACCCATCTTACCTATGGGAAAACAAATGAAATGCATGTAAGTGGTCTGCCCATATTCACACAAATAGCAGATGTAGGCTTTAACCCAAGTCAGCTTGGATGCAACTTTCCCATCTCATCATTGCTCTCCTGTCTCTAGCTTACCTACCCTGCTGCTCTTAGCTTTGACCTGCTCTTTTTGACTTTTATACTTACTCCACTTCCTGCTTCAAGTCCCAGGTGCCAGGGCCTTCCACTCAGGCAGAATGCTCAGGCATTGCTCTGAGTTAGCTCCCCTTCTAGGAAATACCTTCATTCATTCCAACAACATGTCTTAGGAATGAGAAGAGGGAAAGTCTAACAACTGGGGAAATGTGTCAGAAAAATGTATTAGGAGAGGTGGTACCTCCTCACTCCCTTTAAGTTGCACCACACAGAAGTTTGAAAGCACAGCTACAAGATAAGTGTAATGAAAAGCCACAGATGTAGACCATCTAGATGGAGGCAGAAGCAATTACATGGTGCAGCAGTAGTTACATCTGTCTGGGAAAGGTCTACTTCCTGATGGATTTTGTGAGTCCACTGCACAATCTGTAAAATGAAGACACTGAACAGGTTATCTCAATGATCCCTTTCTGTTCTGAAAAACCCTTAGTTCAGCTTGCCCACAAATGAAACAAATATTTACCAAGCACGTCCTCTCTGTTTCAATGACTGCCTGCCTACTGTTTTCACCAGCACTATGTTGTCAGAGATGAGTATGATCAGATGTATAAGCTGCCCCCACAGACTGGGTAGCACCACATAGAGCCTCCAGAACATCATTTGGCTGTTGGCGAAAACAAGAGAAACCATTAAGCGTGTGTGCTACGGTCTTTCCACAGGGGCTGCAAAGTAGTGAATAACTGCCAAAGGCAGGCATGTCAAGACAGAATCAGCTCTCAGAAGGTGGAAAAGGAACTTAGAAAAATATAATAACAGAGATACAATGAGAAAGACATTTCTCAGTGCTTTTGTACATAGAAGAACTTGCACATACAAATATTCTTTATAAGACTCAAGTCTTCCTAACCAGCCCCTGCTAAAGCCCGAGAAAGAAGCTAAAGATAGCCCAAGTGCTTGGACCCCTGCACCACATGGGAGACCTGGAAGCTCCTGGTGGCCATTTGGGGAGTAAACCAGCAGATGGAAGATCTCTCTCCCTCTCTCTCCATAATTCTTTCAAATAATAAAAAAAAAAGACTCAAATCTGGGAGATCATCTCCTCTAAATCAAGGATTCCCCAAATCTGTCAGGAAAGCCATGAAAAACAGGCAAAACAAATCACATGAGTGTTATGTGGCTAGTGTGATCCAAATACCGACGCGAGAGGGGGTATAGCTCAGGGGTAGAGCATTTGGCTGCAAATACAGAAGCAGTGGATGCATGGATGCAACAGAATGCTTTCAACAGAGGATCCACATAAGACAGAGAAATGATAAAAAATGATTAAAACTCTAGGTTAAAAGAACTGACTTTTCAGAAAGCAATAACTGTATAACAGAAGTTTATTTAAAGAGTGACATCAGTAAAAATCGTAGAGTAGGAACCTCCAGTGCCTTCCTCCCAAAAATGTTGGCCAAAATTAGAATCAACCCTACCAGAATGCTCAAAGATAATCAGAGTGGGGCGGGCATTTGGCACAGCAGTTAAGATGTTGCTTGAAATACCTTCAACTCATATTGGAGAGTCTGGGTTTGAGTACCAGTTCCACTCCCCCATTCCAGCTCTCTGCTAATGGGTACCTTGGGTGGCAGCAGATGATGGCTCAGTTAGAGTCCCTGCCACCATCATATGGGAGCACCATGCCAAGTTCCAGGCTCCCAGCTTCTGCCTGTCCCATCCTGGGCTGTTATGAGCATTTGAGGAGTGAACCAGAAAAACGGGATATTTCTCTTCTCTCTCTTTCTCTCTCACACATACTCTCATTCTGTGTGTGTCTGTCTTCCAAACAAATAAAAATTAATTTATTTAAAACTAAAAAATGAAATCTATAAAGACAGTTGAAGGATAATAATAACCAGAAGAATGCTTAACAAGTGAATCAGGGTTGGGGCTGGTGCTATGGCATAGCGGCCTGCAGTACCAGCATCCCATATGGATGCCAGTTCGAGTCCCAGCTGCTCCACTTCTGATCCAGCTCTCTGCTGTGGCCTGGGAAAGCAGTGGAAGATGGCCCAAGTCCCTGGGCCCCTGCACGCATGTGGGAGACCCAGAAGAAGCTCCTGGCTCCTAGCTTCAGATCAGCTCAGCTCTGGCCATTGTGCCATCTGGGGAGTGAACCAGCAGATGGAGGACCTCTCTCTCTCTCTAGCTGTCCTTCTCTCTCAGTGTAACTCTCAGTGTAAATCTTCTTGACAAAGTGAATCAGGGCAGACAGCACTGTGGTATTTTAATCCACCTCCCCCTGTGCTTCCTCCCTCTTTCAAAGCAGTGGCAGTGAAGATAGGACATGGGGCACCAAGTTCTGAAGAGAGCTAAGTGGACCTCAGATCCAAGGAATCATGTCTGTTGCTTCTGACCCTGATATCATGAGTTACCCGCAAGTCATTTATGCAAAGAAATGACTCACAAAGGGAGCAGAACGTCTGAACACACCTAGAACAAGCAGAGATACTGAACCAGTGAACTAAACCTCCCAACAAAGAAAAGCCCAGGATGGGAGGACTTCTCTAGTGAACCCTTTCCAATATGTAAGTTTGAATTAATACCAACCCTTCCCAAACTCTTCCAACAAAAAGGAGAAACTGTTTCTAATTCTTTCTATGAGATCACCAATACAAAGCTAGACAAAGGCATCATGAGAAAACTAAAAGGAATATCCATGATGAATAGATTCATAAAAATCTTTATCAAGATAATAGAACACTAAACCTGGTAGCATATTAAAGGGATTAAACATCATGACCCAGTGGGATTTATACCAGGAATGCAACAATCATTCAACAGACAAAAAATAATAGACCACATTGACAGAACGAAGGAAAAGAAGCCAATACAATCATCTCAATTGATGCAGCAAAAGCAATTTACAAGATGCAAATCCTTTTAACGGTGGAAAAAGCCTCATTAAACTAGAAATAGAAGAAAATTTCCTGGACCTAATAAAGAACATATATGAGTAACCCACAGCTACCATCATTTTTAATGACAAAAAGCTAAAGCTTTCTTCCTAAGATCAGAAACCAGATGAGGGCACCCATTTACATCACTTTAAATATTTTATTAGGAGTTCTAGCCAGAACAATTAAGAAAAATAATTAGAATCCATTCAAATTGTAAAGGAAAAAGCCAAACTATTTACATATTACACGTTCCTATATGTGGAAAGTGTAACATACGCAGGGAGTTAACCCTAACAAATTCAGCCGTATCGCAGGACATAAGTTCAGCTCACTAAAAATCAGTGACAATTCTGTATACTAACAACGAATAATCTGGACCAGGTGTGGAGTTTGGGGTTTGACTCAGGTAGCTGTGCATAATCCCACCATGGACTCACTACGCAGCACCCTCTGTCTTCATCTCGGCCAAGGTTACTATGCCCTAAGGTGACTTCAGAATGTTGACTCTGTTCTGCTCAATTGCAGTTTCACAAGGCCAAACATAGTTTTGATCAGCTCGAATTTTATCACTGTGAAGATTCAGATCAGAGGAGTTCCCACAGGTCATCTAGTCCAGCTCTCTGCCTTCAGTAGATAAGCCAGGGACAAGAATCAGCTCCACAGGTTCGTTTTACATAAGATGCAATGTTTCGTGAGGCAACAAGCTCAAAGTTGTTATTTAGGCATAGCTTGTTTTCTTTTGCCTGTGGAATCTACCTGAGAAAGCAAGTCCTGGCTTCCTTGACAGATTGAGCATCCCTAGTGCCTGCCCCTTGTCCTGGGCTGGACAGGGATAGACAGACAGTCATGTGGCCAACAGAGACACAAAGGCAAATATTTCTAGCAGGACTCTAAGTCAGAGCAGACCTCTTAGAATGTGGCCAGAGCTCACATTCTACACATGGAGATCAGCTCAAAGAACAAATTTTAACTCTGACAGAAATAAATAGAAATTAGACAAAAAGTAATCTTTTGTATGTCATAATAAACTGTCCATTCAAAACAATATTGTAGCCGGTGCCATGGCTCAATAGGCTAATCCTCCACCTGCGGCGCCGGCACCCCGGGTTCTAGTCCCGGTCGGGGCACCGGATTCTGTCCTGGTTGCCCCTCTTCCTATCCAGCTCTCTGCTGTGACCCGGGAGTGCAGTGGAGGATGGCCCAGGTTCTTGAGCCCTGCACCCGCATGGGAAAACAGAAGAAGCACCTCACTCCTGGCTTCAGATCAGCGCAGTGCACCGGCCACAGCGCGCCGGCCGCGGTGGCCATTGGAGGGTGAACCAACGGCAAAACAGAAGACCTTTCTCTCTCTCTCTCTCACTGTCCACTCTGCCTGTCAAAAAATTAAAAAACAAAACAAAAAAACAATATTGTAGCGGCCGGTGCTGTGACATAGTAGGTAAAGCCACTAGTTGCACTGCCAGCATCCCATATGGGCACTGGTTCGGGTCCCGGCTGCTCCACTTCTGATCCAGCTCTCTGCTATGGCCTGGGAAAGCAGTAGAAGATGGCTCAAGTTCGTGGACCCCTGCACCCACATAGGAGACCCCAAGGAAGCTCCTGGCTCCTGGCTTAGGGTCAGCATAGTTCCGGCTGTTGTGGCCAACTGGGGAGTGAACCAGCGGACAAAGATCTCTCTCTCTCTCTCTCTCTCTCTCTCTCTCGCTCTCTCTCTCTCTCTCTAGCTCTCGCTCTCGCTCTCTCTGCCTCTCCTTCTCTCTGTGTATAACTCTTTCAAATAAATAAATCTTTAAAAAAACCAATATTATACAAGTTATCTAAACTTTTATATTATAAAGTTTTCAATATAGTACTTTAGTTTTTGTTAAATTATCTTTCAATGCAAACATTTTTTTTCACTTTTGACACTCTTCCACTGTATAGGATTTTCCAATTTAAAAAATACTGTCATTTATATAATTCCCTGATTTTCAATACATCCTGGAAAGGTAGGCAGGGTAATAATGACTGTCCTTATTTTTAGAGAGCTTAGGTTCAGTGACTGGCCCAAGTTACACAGACACAGAACTGCAACACACCTCTTCCAGGTATCAGTTCAGGCGCCACAGTCGAGATCACCTTCCTAAGTGTGGCAAACCCTAGCCAGCTCAGAGGAAGCTAGTCTCCTGCACCTCTTGCCCAGTAGGAGCAGGAGGGGAGCAGAGTGTCTTCCTTCCACAGGTGACTCCCGTCCCCAGCTCCTGCCTCCAGAGGACATTTCATAGTGTTGCCTGGAGTTCTGACAGATATGTTCAGATGCACAAACAGTCATTTATCTATTTCCCTACCCCATGTCAATGCAAGAAAATGAATAGCCAAAAGTCCAAAAACATAAATTTTTGAAATTCTATACAAAGTTTAATCTTTGTTTTTAAAGATTTTTTTTATTTATTTGAAAGAGCAACAGGGAGAGGTAAAGATGAAGAGAGAGAGAGAGAGAGAGAGAGAGAGAGAGTGAGTCTTCCATTCGCTGGTTCATTACCCAAACGACCGCAACGGCCGACCGGAGCTGAGCCAGGAGCTTCTTCCAGGTCTCCCACATGGGTGCAGGTGCCCAAGGACTTGAACCATCATCTACTGCTTTCCCAGGCCATAGCAGAGAGCTGGATTGGAAGAGGAGCAGCCAAACCAGCGTCCATATGGGATACCGACGCTTCAGGCCGGGGCTTTAACTCACTGCACCACAGCACTGGCCCCAATGTTTAATCTTAAGAATCAAGGAAGATAATAAAGCCAGGAGAACAGTAATTTTTTTTTTGGACAGGCAGAGTTAGACAGTGAGAGAGAGAGAGAGAGAGAGAAAGGTCTTCCTTCCGTTGGTTCACCCCCCAAATGGCTGCTACGGCCGGCACACAGCGCCGATCCGAAGCCAGATACTTCCTCCTGGTCTCCCATGCAGGTGCAGGGCCCAAGCACTTGGGCCATCCTCCACTGCCTTCCTGCGCCACAGCAGAGAGCTGGACTGGAAGAGGAGCAACCGGGACAGAATCTGGCGCCCCGACCATGACTAGAACCCGGAGTGCTGGCGCCACAAGCGGAGGATTAGCCTAGTGAGCCACAGCGCCAGCCAAAAACAGTAAGTTCTAACATTGAGTTCTATCATTTATAACACAAGCTTGGAGTCAGTTTTAAGCACTTCAATGAAATGTTTAACATACTAGTTACTATAAAGTATATGAATCATTATTCTCCCTCTAAAAGCGAGTTGTGTCTAAACTGCATAAATTACAATTTTTAGATTCAGAAGAAGAAAGTAAAACTGGCAAGGTTCCAGATCATAGGAAGGTCATTCAGTATGTTAAAACAGTAAGCCAGGCATGAAAATAAGCCAAAGAATTTCAACTGGATTTTAAAATTAACATTTCATATTTTATAATTAATTGAAACTTGCTGCCACATTTCCCTAATGCACAGGTATTCAGCCTCTCTGGATCACAGATCATCAACAACAATAAAAGTTTGTCACTGATCATCAGATCAGCAGTTTCTAAGTTAAATGGAAGATAACCCAACAAATGTGATAGTGAAACAGTAACTACACTGCTAAGGGGAACAATTTGAGACAACATTTTTCAATGTTTTCAACTGAAATTTGGCAGTAACTATCAAAATTTTGGTATATAGACCTTAGAAACAGCAATTGCCTTTCCAAATATGTATT
This sequence comes from Sylvilagus floridanus, assembly GCA_949820135.1. NCBI lineage: Eukaryota > Metazoa > Chordata > Mammalia > Lagomorpha > Leporidae > Sylvilagus > Sylvilagus floridanus. The sequence goes on along the minus strand of OX463239.1, from coordinate 15,289,330 downwards.
CTACAGAAATAGTCCCCTATGTATACAAGAGTGAATGTGTAAGTACATTTACTTCCAACTGATTTTTGGGAGAAAAACTGTTGATACCATCAAAAGCACATCAGTGACAAAACACACACTGTATTCACACTAAAGATGATTGTGCATCAATTAAGCAGAATGGGTCAGATCTATTAACTTTATGTACAGAGTGATCTATTGTTTTTAGAATCAAATGTGCCCTAAAATTGTCTGATGCAAAAAAAAAATTATAGATAACAAAATTATAGCCCAGAGATGTGACATCCCATGACTAGACTCCATTCATCTCTAATGCTTCCTCCAGGGTTCTCATGACAGTGTAGTACTGAATGTTCAATTCAGCCTCAAAATGAAATCTTTATTTGTCCCCTTAGGTGGTATGTCCTGTTCTCATTCAAAACTGCACATGCTGGGTATAAAATAAGCTTGAAACCGTTCTTTACAAATTTTGCAAAAAATTGTTTCTATGAACTGCTGAAATTAGAGGCCCTTCAATTATTATAAAAGTCTCAGAGCCTGTAAAAGAGGCTTTAAGTGCTGAGTAGTCAAACAGACAACTAGAAAATACCAACATAACAAGAATACTGTGTTATATTAGTCCCATTTTCAGAGAGCAAATGAAGCAGCCCTTACAGGTCTCTCTTCCAAGATGCTCTGGCTTTGATCTCTCCTGTAATGCTTAAAATTACAGTTAAAATTAGCTTACTGCTTTCTCTATGTAACAAAGAGATATTTTCCTATTTTGGACCCTAATTTGTTCACTAAGTATATAGTCCCTAATATATGATTATTTGACATGATTTTTCAACTTTATGATAGTTTAAAAAGTGACAAACACTCAGTACATAAGGTTTGGAAATTTGATTTCTTCCCAGGCTGCTGCTATACAATCTGATCCCCTTTCTCCCAGTGCTCGGCAGAGACCACAGTTCCCAGTCATCGCTGCAATCATGAGGGAAACAACCAGCAACCTCAAGAGGACTGTGCTGCCCAGCTAGGATGCTCAGTAGACTAGGTGTATCAATTCATTTTTATATGATATGTTCAATTCACAATATGTTGATTGGGACACAACATATGACAAGTCAAGGCCCATTTACATTTTGTTTCCATGATCTAAAACTGATATAATTAATTAACGGATTGATGAGCATTTATCAGGTGTACCCTAAACATTTTAGAAGCCTCTCTGACTCTTGAACCATACATTCCAGGTACCCTGAAGTGTCCAGTGTTCACCGTTGTATTATATAGCCATATCTTCAAAGTTTATTTGTCTCATTACAAAAGCTCCTTGGATTTCAGACCAAGGTAACCTTTACTGTATATCAATGTTCTAGACCAGAGTCATTCCCTTTCTCTACCTGGAGTGGCTGTAGAAGGTATCTTGTTAGGTGCAATGGCAACACAGACATAAAGAATCATGCCAGGGAAACTAAGGAGAAAAAAAAAAAAGCAAAGGTTGCAATCTTAAGGATTAAGAAAGACATTAAGCCCTCAGGAATTCAGAGATGTCTGGGGTAACCCTGAAAGGCTCAGGGATGGGAAAGCATTTCAATCTGGTGAGATAATGAGCATTTTCGGTGGGATCAGTTTGTTTGGACAGGTTTCAGTTGCAGGAAGGAATGTAAGCAGCATGCATGAGGCAAGATGGGCCAGGGTGCATAAAACGTGCTCCTGCTGGGACTCACTCAGTGTCCTCAGGTGGGTGGAGTGGGGTGGGGGAGTACCTCCACTGCACCCCCAGCCCAGACACAAACCTGTGCTTTCCCTCCACACAACTCAGCTGAGGACAGTATAAGTACAAGTTACTAGCACAGCTTGAGAATTTCCAATCTGAAGATCCGAAATCTAAGAACCAAGGTAATACAACAAGTGAAAAATCCCCCACAGCTTGAAACTTTGTCACACGCACAAAATTATTCGAAACATTTCAAAAAGTTACCTACAGGCCATGAATATAAGATATCATACCTTGCTTAGACTTGGGTTCCATCCCCCAAGATATCGCATTCTATGTGTATATGAAGATATTCAGAAGTCTAAAGTAATCCAAACTCCAGAACACATCTGGCCCCAAGACTTTCTGATAAGGGACCCGCAACCCATGGATTGTGCTCCTAGTGGCAGGAAAGAAGAGCACCTTATCTGCACACCATGCTTGCTGAATAAGTATAATAAAAAAGAAGTGCAGAAATGCAAGTATTTGAACTCTGTTCACAGACACTGAAGGCACCCGAAGCCCCAGGTACAAGGTAAAATGGCACTGCCCACAGGGCATCAGACCTCTGTGATACCATTTGGAAAAGAATTGCTTGCAGATTTGGACACCTGAAATCAGATTACATTTATTTAACCTTTGCATCCAAAGGTTTACACTTGGAAGTGTAAGTGTAAAGAAAGTGATAGTAATAAAATGTTTTATTTTATTCTGTCTCATTTATATTATGCGAGCAATCTCAGCTTGTTGAATTACTATTAAAAACATGAAAAATATAGTTCAGATAGTATAAATTATTTGATCTCTTCTTGGCAATACAGAAAACTATAATAATAAATGCAAATTATAAAAGAGAGAGAGTCTCTTCCATGCATCAAAAATGGCTGGGGCCTGCTCTGTGGCATAGTGGGTAAAGCCACCACCTGCAGTGCTGGTATCTTCTATGGGTACCAGTTCAAGTCCTGGCTGCTCCACTTCTAATCCAGCTCTCTGCTAAGGCCTGGGAAAGCAGTGGAAGATGACCCCAGCCCTTGAACCCCTGCACCCACATGGAAGACCCAGAGGAAGCTCCTGGCTCCTGGCTTCGGATCTGCACAGTTCTGGCTATTGCAGCCAATTGGGAAGTGAATCAGTGGATGGAAGACCTCCCCCAACCCCACTTCTTCCTCTCCTTCTGTTCTACTTTGACTTTCAAATAAATAAATAAATCTTTTTTTAAAAAAAAATTGGTTAATATAGGAGGCCGACACTGTGGCGCAGCAGGTTAATGCCCTGGCCTGAAGCACCGGCATCCCATGTGGGCACCGGTTCTAGTCCCGGCTGCTCCTCTTCCAGTCCAGCTCTCTTATGTGGACTGGGATAGCCATGGAAGATGGCCCAAGTCCTTGGGCCACTGCACCTGCATGGCAGACCCGGAGGAAGCTCCTGGCTCCTGGCTTCAGATTGGCGCAGCTCCAGCCATTGCAGCCATCTGGGGAGTGAACCAGTGGATAGAAGACCTCTCTCTCTCTCTGCCTCTCCTCTCTCTGTGTAACTGACTTTCGAATAAATAAATAAAATCTTTTAAAAAATGGTTAATACAGGATATGTGTAGTACTGGAACCAGGTTTGAGGATCCGAGATCCAGAGAGGGAAGAGGCCCTGGGATTCCATGGCAGAAGAGAAACAAAGGATGGAGGAGATGCAGCAGGAACTTTAGGGGAGCCCGAGTGCATTCATGGGGTTTCTATGGCTGTCCTAGTTGCTGTTTATTGCCAAGTCAGGACCCTGCTATGGCATCCATTGTGAACAATTTATCATTTCTGAGCTATTTCTCATCTTCCAGTTTGTAAGCTCAGAATAAGCTTCTTTATCTTTTCCACATATATCATGTTTTCTGCCAACCATTTAATGACTCTGATGTTGCCTAGACTGTACTTCCTCCTTCAGGTGTGGGGGGTGGGAATCAGGCTCAGCACTTGTGTGACTTTAAGTCAGTTTCCATTTAATGCAGGGCACCCATTGATAATAATCCTTAAAACACTGCTAATCTGAAATCTTACCTATAGACATTTTTGTTTTATTACTTTTAAAATATAGTTATGAATGTTAATAAATGTTCTATAAGCTCGTATATTCCGCAGATAAATGTAATCATGCATTCAAGCTGTATGGGTTGTTTCTTCTGCAACTTTGCCTGCAATTTCACTTCCTTTGCAAGATAGCAGTTACACTTCTTTTGAAAATTGAGCAGGTTTTCAAGTCAGAAGTCCAGTGCCCTGTGATTTATTCTTCTGAAGTATTTTTTGTCTGGTGATATGCACTATCATTGTGGGGGCAGACAGGACTGCTTCCGATATTCTTGGGATGAGGATGGACCTGGCAGCAGGATATGAGACATGTCCGGACACACATCAGCCAGAGGGAATGCAGGAATATTTTTTTAAAAAAGATTGATGTATCTTGAAAGCCTGAGTTACAAAGAAAGAGGGAGAGACAGGAGGAGAGAGAACTTCTATCTACTGGTTTGCTCCACACATGGTCACAATGGCCACACTGGCCCAGATCGAAGCTAGGAGCCAGGACCTTTCTCTGGGTCTCCCATGTTGTGGCAGGGACCCAAACACTTGGGCCATCTCCCACTGCTTTCCCAGGCCATCAGCAGGGAACTGGATTAGAAGTAAAGGAGCCAAAATATGAACGGGTTCAAATTTGTGATGCCAGTATTACAGGCAGTGACTTCACCCCCTATGTCATAATGCCAGCCCTACAGGGAATTTTCCTAACCAAGAAGATAGAACACCTCATGAAGACTGCTAGGTGTTTTATGTGTAATGTGGGGTGAATATTCGCCTCGCTTCATCACTAAAATCCAACAGAACACATGCAGATACAGAGCTATAACTTAAACACTCTTGGGGTCCCCAAGAGAACTCACACTGATGATTAAAACTCAATTCAGTGAAATGTTTCTAGTTAACAGCCACTGAAATTGGAGGGAAGGATTTGCCACACCAGAAAATATAGCTCCACAGGCTCTTTAATATTAAACATCCACTTAATACCCATGTAGTCAAAGCACACACATCTAAAATATGTCTCCCCTGGTGAGCAGGGTTTGTCATAAGGAGATGGCTTCAGTTACAGGCTCTTAGACACTGCTGCTGAGAAACACACACTGTTGGCATTGAAAGAAGATGGGATAAGGCTCAGTCCTGTTCAGTCCCACAGCCTTTTCTCTAACCCCCTTTCCTCCAGGCCCACAGAGCATGGGGGCAGTTCACACCAAATCCTCTGCCACCCACTGGGAACCAGGCTGCTCTGGTCTACCCATGACTGATGAGGCACAGGGTGAAGGGCAAGAATACTAGAAAGTGTATTGTGTGGTCAGTGAATGTGCTTTCGTTGTGACTTAGAACCAGTGAATGAATAAATCTTTAATGAATTTTAAATAAATTTAATTCAAGTACATAAGGAAAATCCTAATTCTGCCAGAATGCTTGGTGTAATTCATTCGTTTCCTGACCCAAAGCAGCAGCCTTATCAAGAAGGAAAAGTCTCAACCAAAGTTCGAAATAGACCTAGGTTCTATGCATCATTAATGTGTCTACCCAAAGAGCTGGTGGTTGCTAAAGGAAAAATACAAATGTAAAGAGCACAGAAGCAAGAAGAAATGAGAGGATAAAAAAAGAAAGGAAATGTTTTCTACACAGCTGAAGGACTTTTGGGAGTCTTAAGACACTTTTACAAATTCAGTGGAATCTAAAATACAATGGGAGTAGGGAAGCACAGGTGTTTAGAAAAACAGATCAGTATAATTTTCATACAAAAGCCACAAATGGAGTAAGGTCAGCAGATGATGTGCAGGCTGTGTGTGTGGATTGGGAAGGTGCCACTGCAAGACTGACGGCATCTTGCTAAGGGTAAACAATCGCTGCAAGCACAGTGCAGCACTTTCCTGAGGAGGTCTTGAGAGACTTTGGCAGCTAGTTCTGCTTTCTTAGCCAGTGAGACCCAGCCCTGGGGCCTGCGATTAACAGACATTGTTAAAGGGAGACTAATACGGCCACTGCCTTGCTTAGAAGCTAAGTAAATTGAACATACAGCCTCCAATACTGTCCCAAAGCAGCTACAAAAACAGCTTCAGACACAGCATCCTCGAGTCCTTAAATGGCAAGGAATGGGTTGGTGGAAAATTAAACAAAACTTACTCTCACCTTCTCTGCTTTTCTCTTTTGCTGATCATATTCCCAGAAGAAAAGCATCCTCCTAGTATTATTCCTAGCTCACTGTCAGCATGCAGAGGTTGATTTTGTGAGGGGCTGAGTTAGGGTCACCATAATCTCTAGGGGATCAAGTGAAATGCCAGGTAATTTGTCAACATTTCAAAGCAGACAAGCCCACTTGGATGAAAGTTTCTTCCTGGAATGGATGCATCCTCTCTGAAATTGCCCTACGGCTCACAGAATCATAAGGAAACACCACCAGGGCATGATGGATAAATGACAGGATTTTAAAGTTCAAAAGACACCATAAATGATTGCTTTCAACCAACGGCTATAGTTATGCCCTTCTCTTGGTCTATATCACCCAGAAGTGTGATTTTTCAACCTCTCCTATCCAGGGTCTCTTTCCCCATCCTTTGCATCAGGCTGGCCTTGGGACTTGTTTACAACAGTGAGCAGTACCTGCCCCCCCCCACCAAGTGCTAAGGCTGTGCTCACACCTGGCCTTGCCTAAATCAAAGTGTCTGTGGGCCACACTCTCTCTGAAAAGCCTAGAAAAGAATCATTTCATGCCTTTCTCATAGCTTCCGGTGTTGCCAGAAATCTTGGCATTTCTGGGCTAATAGATGCTACAACCTGTGGCTTTCTCCCTATGGTTTGTCTCTGTGTCTCTTTTCACAAAAACACAAGTCCTAACGGATTAACAATGGATTAATAGCCTACTAGCTTCTCCAGTGTGACTTCATATTAACTACGTACATCTGTAATGACCTTTATTTCCACATAAGGGCACATTCTGAGGAATGTCCAGGAAGGACATGCATTTGGGGGATAGGGTGACACTACCCAATCCAGTCCAGCCTTTATTTGGCCAGCTAATATTTACTGTCTGAAGTATGGTACTCTTGTAAAAGCCATCTCAAGCATGGTTTCCTTTCATCCTGGTAACAACGGTAAGAGAGACTCTTACCATCCCCTCTTTACATGTGAGGAGACCCTGGGACATGACCAGTGATATAAGTAGCTACATCCTACAGAGCTGGTACTTTTCCTTTAGAAACTTTAGTATTCTATGCCTGGCATGTGTTTTTGTTTCTCTATTACAGTTTTACCTTGCCTCTACAAGTTTCTTTAATACGTTTTGGTTAAAGAGTATCTCTCCTTTCATAACAATGTTTTTTCCCATAGGATAGACAAGAACTAAAACCAAATTTCACAAATTTAGAAGTAATGTGAGGAATAAGTGATCAAAACCCCAAATGATAAACAGGTGTATTTGAGTTCTACAGAAAAATAGAATAAAATAGCTATAGAGAGAGGTTTATTGTAGGTAATTGGCTCACACAATGTCATAGTTTAGACAGGGTTTGTCTGACAGAAGTTCATTGCAGGAAACCTGGTCCCTAGTGGGCTGGTATTGAAGTGGTGGAGGCTTTGCATGGGGGCCTTCTAGGATACGCCTACATCATGGAGGCTCCACTCTCACAGCGGATTGATGCTGCATCTTGGCATTGAGTCAGGTCTGATGGTAGTGGATTTGTTTCTGTGAAAGTGGGTTGTTATAAAGGGAGAGGCCTGGGTTTTTTCTGCTCACTGGCTTCCTCTTTCATGCATGTGTTCCACCTGCATGTGGCTATTTCTCAGTCTGCTTCTCTGCTATGTGTGGTACAGCCAGAGGGCCCATGTCAGTTCCTGTCCTGTGCTGATTGGAATTTCCAATCAACAGAATTTTGGGTCGACTGAACCTCCTTTATTACACATTGTCTACTTTCAGATGTTTTGTTATAGCAACACAAAATGGACTCACACAGACAATTCTGGAGGCTGAAGAATCCCCAAGATCTACCCCAAGATTTGCCCCAGGGTGAGCTGGCCAAGCTGGCAAGTCAGGAAACGTGGAAGTGTAGTTTCCATACATGTTTGAAGGCCTGAGAACCAGAGAGCTGATGTGTAACTCAGGGGGTGGTCAGTGCTTTTGTTCTGTCCAGAGCTTCAGCTGATGAGGTTCACTCACCATATGGAGGTGTACTGATTCAATGCTCATGCAAAGACACCCTCATATATAATGTTTGATCAAACATCTGGTTACTCTGTGGCCTAGTCAAATTTGACCCATAAAAGTGAGCATCAGTCTGTGCTCACCATCACTGAGACCCCAGGAGATCCACAAAATGTCACATACTTCACCATCAGAAGCAATCTGACCTGAATATTAGGCAAGGAGGCCTTGGCCAGCCTGTGCAACCTGAGGCATGGGTAGTGCTTCATAGCTCACTCCACAAGGCTTTGCTGGTCTATGTTGCACCCAGAACTCACCGCCAGAGTGGTTTATTCTAAATTACTTATTTGTTTATTTACTTACTTATTTATGAGACAGAGGAAGGGGTGGGGAAGAGAGAGAGAGAGAGAGAGAATGAGTGAGAGCTCCCATCCACTGGTTCACTCCCCAAATGATTGCAACAACCAGGGCTGGGGGCCAGAAATACAATCCAGGTCTCTCCTGTGGAACTGAGTATTGAACCCAGGTACTCCAAAGTGGGATGCAGACATCTTAATCAGTGTCTTAAATGCCAAGCAACCATCAACCACTAGTCCATTTTTAGAACTCTCTTCCTCTCAGGTCCTGACAAGACAGTTCTGAACACTCTATGGGACCAAGGAGAAAAATCCCTTTTTTTGATTTGCAAAGTGATTTGCAGCAGAAGAAGGCAAAATCGGGTGATTGTCACAAAGCCCAGGAAATCACTTGACATCTTGGGACATGATTTTTTTTTTTTCATCTTTACCCAATTTCCTCAAAATACAATATTCTGGAAATCAACAGTACAGTAAAAAGGAGCTTCATGCAGGACCTGGGGAAGATGTTCATTTTCCTGCTGGCTGCCTCTTCCCCACAAAGGTCAGTGCAGGAAGCAATCAATTAAGCCATAAGGGGCATTTGCAAATTAGTCCCCATTTGTCTTGGCATTTCTAAAGATAATGCACCCGAGAATAGAACAGAGTAGAAAAAATAATGAGAGAATAAGAGTCCAGCTGCTCTGGAAAATGCATCAGGCTGTATATTCACAAGCCAGTGTGTAGCCATATAAGCCCTTGGGTGCATATAGTCTTTCAGTCCTAATTCTGATACAAAGAAAGCCCTTTGTAATAGAGAGATACTAGCACAGTGGGAAGCACACAGTTTATGAAACATATAGCCACAACACAGTGACTGCCCAGTGAGGCTGGAAATTCAATGCACTTGCTGAAAACTGTTTCTCTCTTGGTGGATGCTGCTCTGCTAACATGCAGCCACTACCTTGTTAAGACTGTCCATTGTTCAGTCTCATTGCAGAGTCTCTTGTGGAAAACTGCAGAGGAAGACAAACATGACAGCTATGAGACTCTGGCAGAATTACAGAATGTAAACCCAGGGCTATTTATCAGTTGTCCAGAGAGAGACCTCAGCAAGGGGCAAGTCACCTGAACTTTCCAAAACCATTTATTCCTTTTTCAATAAGGAAGACATGTTAGCTTCCTGGCTTCCATAACAAAACACAACCAATCTGGTGGCTTAAAGCAACAGAACTTTTTTCTCTCATAGCCCCACAGGCCAAAAGTCCTAAATCACAGAGGTAAACAACCTCACCCTTTTACAGAAACCCAGGGAAGAATCCGTTTGCACCTCTTCCATCTTCTAGTGGTTCCTGACATCCCTTGACGTCTGGCCGCATCACTCTAAGCTGTGCCATTATTTTTTCTTCTGTCTGCCTCATATTTCTCTATGCCTCTCTTTTATAACCATGCTTGTCATTGGATTGAGGGCCAAGCAGATAATCCCAAATAATTTTAATATGGTTTACATGCTTCCATAAGCAAATGCCCTTTTAGCATCCACAGATTTCTGGGATTTTATGTGGACATTTTTGGAGCACCAATTTGTAAACTCCCACAGAGGACTGGGAGAAAGGGGCTCTAACACTTGTCTAGCTCTGAGTTTCTATGAATTGATTAAAATAAATTAATTGGTGCTAACATCCTCGCTGAAACTAACATCTTGCAAAAAGAATGCTGTAGTGTGCAAGAAGGGCTCCCAGAGGCCTAAGTGACAGCAAGCTCTAGACTTGTGAAGAAGCCCACAGAATCAAAGACAGTCCTGCCGCAAGTGGTGCGTGGACACCTAGAAACACTACACACTACATAAGCACCAAGCAAGAGCACTCACATTCTGTGAATGTCATTTCACTGTTGAAGGGACAAGCAGATGACTGATCAGAAACACGTGGTTCCCCTGGACAAGAGTTCCTCACATGTCCTATAATCTGGCAGAGCTGTCCTTCAAGCATAAATATCACCTCTACCAGGAAGCCAAAGTGGCATTTCCACAGAAGATTCAGTGTCACCTCTACCAGGAAGTCAAGCTGGCACTTCCACAGAAAGCCCCTCAACAAAATGACTATAAACCCTTTGAACAGAAGAGTTCACAGTCCCTGTCATGTAACCTTTCAAAAATGTTCTAAATTATATGACTTTAAACATAGTTTCTAGTCTGTTTTCTGTGTTTTGGACTGAATCTTTGATGTCCAATGAATTATTCAAGATTTATTACAAAACACCAAAGAAGAGTTCTCTTCTGGCTGCCCAAAGCTTTTAGCTCCTGAGTTCTGCCTTCATTTTTACACCAGACTGAAGATGGAATATATAACTTATTTATTTCACAACCCAGCATTGAGATCCTGTGATAAAGTGGGCACTGTCTTTGTTGCTGAACTGCAAAATGAACAAGATTCTCTTTCCTCAAAACCCTGTAGTATACCCCAAGGTAGAGCCTGCACACTTGACCATTTGCAGGCATAGTGAACTTGTCTTAAAAGGCTTAATATGCCTTAAATTTATCATAAACTTGTGCCACAAATTACTATGAGAAGTTCTGCTCAATAGATAAAAGATTGTTAGAATCATGGGCCAATATATAAACAAAATTTTCTAAAACTTTTTTAAAACTATAGTCATACATTACTCAGTTGATCATTTCAGACTCAACCAGTGGTGTCAGTAAACATTTTATTTTTCTATCCACTGTGAACACAAACTATTTTAGACAATTATGACTTTTCCTTAAAACTAATCAGATGGGGTAGATATCCTCAGTCATTCAAGCACAAAAGCTCCTCCAGGAACTTCAGAATAAAAGCCTCAGTGTAACAATCAAACCCTTTCCAAACCAACCCCAACCTACTGTTGTCAGCCTTGCTGCTTTTACTCACTAAATACCCCTTCCACTGACTCCCTACACCCACCTGCCCCTACATGTGTTACATTAACTACTAGATTGGAACCCCGGCTACTGCATTTACTAACAGATTCTCATTAACCTGAACTTCAGCGTTCTTCTCTGTGAGATACGAATATGACTGCTCCAGATTCCACTGCAGAAAATAATCACTATCATATATATCCACACACAGTAGGTTCTCAAAAAGACTCTTGGGTGGCCTGAAATTATACTCATCTCCTGGTGTGCAATCCCTAATTGTAGGCAGAATCTGAAACTTGTTTCTTACCACTAGCAAATGGTAAGGGACAGGACATGACTTTCGTGATTATGACTGCAATGGCCAGCTTGCTGGAAAGCACTTTCCTTTTGTTGCCTCTGATCAAAAAAAACAACTTTGCTAGAAAGTTCCACGTGGTAGCCTCTGGTCAATGGTCAGGAAGATACTAGGACCTCAGTTCATCAGCCCACAAGGAGCTGCTTGTGAACTGCAACTCTGTGGGAATGGACTCGGATCCTCCCGTGGTTGAGCCTTTGGATGAAAATTCAGAACTGGCTATCAACATCTCAACATTACAAAGGATTCAGCTAAACCATGTGTGGACTGCTGTCTTTCAGAATACTTGGGCTAGTCAATGTGTGGTACTGTAAGCCAATGATGTTGGTAAACATCAATAGTTATGGTAAACATCAATAGTTAACTAGTTCATAAAGTGAGTTCAGTCAAATCTTGGTTTCTGCAAAATAAATAAGTGGGAGAAGAAAAAGGGAATTTCAAAATGGGGGGGGGGGGGCATTCAAGACATTGAAACTGACTACTTATGGAGCCATACAATATGAGGAAAAATCATAAAAGACTTTGAGCTACAAAAGCTCATTAGAAATTCCCACATGCAGTAACCAGCATTTCATAAATGACCAGGTAAATATACACTCTATGCACCAAGCTCATTGCTTTCCACGGCTTTGATCCTAGCCTCGCTGAGGAAACAGGCTGCATAGGTGATACCGCCCCACTGGAGGGGATGGAGGGCCTTGCACAGGGAAAGCCGGAAAAGCAGAGCCAGTGCCAGAGGCTTCCTCCTATGCCAGTGCAGAGACACTGGAATCTCCTGGCTCCTGGCTCCTGGCTCCTGGCTCCTGGCTTCAGATCAGCATAGCTCCAGCCATTGCAGCCATCTGGGGAGTGAACCAGCAGATGGAAGACCTTTCTCTCTGTCTTTCCCTCTGACTGATTGTAACTCTACCTCTCAAATAAATACATACAATGTTTTTAAAATGTTTAAAGTAGATAATAACTGGAAATGGATCATTTTAATAGGTTCTTGAGGGTGGGATAAGAAAAGCAATGCTGCATGAACTAAGGTACAATTTTTCATATATGGCTGCAATATTGTTTTTGAATTAGCAGAACATGACCCAATTTCCCATCCATTCCCTGAGGCTGGCCAGAGTCTGTGAGATTTTATTTGTGTGGATCAGACAGCCTGAAAGGAGATATTAGGCCTGTTTTTCCTTCTTCCCACAACAGTGAAAGAGGGAAGTTATCAATACTCAGCAGAAAAGTTGTCTCAGAACTCCTGAATAAAATGTTCAAGCTGTAAGATATACATTAAAAAGGTATCATCTTAATAACCCAAACCCAGAGTAAACATCTGTATCTGACTGCAAACACAACAACGTTGGCACCTCTAGAAAGTAGGACTTCAGCATAATTAGAGTGGATATTGCTTTTCACTGAGTGTGAACAATTCACTCACACCAAAATAACTCTATCAGCAACTGTAACTGACACAGAGCCTTCTCTATCCTAGTTTGTACAAATTTTGTACTAGTTGATGAACAGAGGGGTAGGTGTGGTGGGGTAAGGATAGAAACATCCCCCTCATTTATCCACATTTATCACAATGCCACCAAACACTATCGGCTACTGGAGGCTTTGGCCCCAAAGGGTCAAAATGACAGTATCAATATAGTCACTATCAAGGGACTAGGGTTGTGATAAAAACACACAGGAGGCTTCCCACTTTGGATTATCTTCACTCCAGTGGTTGCCTTGGATACAAGAGAACCTAGATTGTGAAAAACAACACAGACTCAGAATGCAAGATCAGACAGAAATTCTTTCAAGTTAGTCAGATGTAGGAAGAATTAGAATGCAGCAGCAGCACTGATTCTCCCAGTGCTGCAGGGGGTCCTTAGGTGGGAGAGGACCTTGCAATCCCATTTGCATTTGCAGAGTGTACATGGTTTCAGGCAGCCCATAGAAGGCTGGTTACAAGGTGTTATGTCTGAACATAAAGAAGTTAATTGGATAATTCTCTCTCTAAACTCAGAATAAAATATGTCCATCCAACATTGAGGCTTTTACTTTAGTGATTTACTCCAAAGACTGCTACTTACTAAATAAATGCATCCTACCAGTTCATTCTGCCTCTGGATTCCCTGATGCCTCTGGGGGCACAGCTCACTCAGGGCCAGGCAGCAACAGAATTTCAGCTTTTTCATCTGCACCAATTATCATAAACCTCTAAGTTTCATCTGATCCTCTATTTCAATCCTAAAACAAGAAAGGGCAAGGATATGACTGACCAAATGCTCTTCAGACTAATGGTAGCAAGCATAATTCCATCCTCAACGATGCAAGAGAAAAAGATTGTGTCAATGCAAAACTTAAATTCATAAGACATTTACAGCCAGATTTCCCATACTGAAGAATACAATCTGACTGAACTGAGGAGGAAAACATGACACAGGCTCAGGTCCTATGTGGCTATGCATATGAATATCTGATGAAAACAAGATAGTCACTACTTGACAACTGGTGATAACCACTTGATAATGTTCTACAGTAACCCTGTGCCATCCCAAATGCACATCGCACCCAGAGGTAAGAAGATCATCTGTTGCCTGCCTCTTTTTACATGGCACTGAAGACACAGAAAAATGAGATTTCAGACTGCTGCAAAATATTTGTTCTACACAGAAGGAACCTGGACTCTTTTCCTCTGTCATAGGTTGATTGCATCTCCCCAGAAGTTCATGTGTTGAACACTCGATCTCAAAATTCACGCGCCAGTGGCATTTGGAGCAGAATTAGGGTTCGATGAGATCATGAGGATGGAGCCCCCATGATGGTGTCAGTGATTTCACATGAAGAGGGAAGAGAGATCCAGCTGGTGCACTGGCTCTGTCCTGCCATGTGATGCCCTCCGCATGATGCCTTCCTGTCATGATGCAGGAAGAAGCCTCCTGTCAGATGCTGATGCATTGTTCTGGGACTTCTCAGGCTTTAGAACCGTAATCAATAAATCCATATTCTTTATAAATTCCCAGTCTCAGGTATTCTGTTACTAAAGAAAATCTGTATAAGCATGAAATGGACATTTTGGGATATGATTGTCATTTTTAGTTCATTTATACTCTTGTGGAACTGTGGTCTTCCTACTTTTTACTTGTTGAATATTATGATTAGTGGTAAATTAAGCCTGTAAAGATGGAGTAGTTTAAAATTATGTCTATGCAAAAACTGAGGATGACAGGGGAGGGAATAGGGCAGTGAGATAAGTGTGGTTGCTTTCTTGGATCTGTACCTATGGAACGCATGAAATCTGCTTTCTTTATATTAATAAAAAGGAGGAAAAAGCAGACAAAAACACCTTCTCCCCACTAAGTGGATAGCTCCCCTCCACAAACATTGGATATCCATCCCTGTCTTCCTTTCTATTCTCAACACACTCACAAAACTCTCCGTCCTTTCTTGAACTCACTACTCTCACTATTTCTTCTGGTGAGTGCAGCCTACGTTGTCTTCCAGTAGAAACGATGAAATTGCCAGTGAGATCAGGAACAATGGGGGTACCTATTCAGCAGTCAAAATGGGATTTGGGAAAACCCAGAGCCACAGGCATTATTACAAGAGGTCTGATCTCCTTCCCACAGAGTATGAATGACCAAGGACTTTTATTGTTGCATGGGTTTTCACATGAATAAGTTTATTCTCTAATATGATGATGGGAATATTACTTCTAAATATGTTCTACTTTTCTTGATCATAATTGTGATACATCCAGATTGTATAACATTTGGAATATTTGGTAAAGTATACAGTTGGAAATTTAAATCCTACATAATCCTAGTTCCTGGAACAACTTCATTTAACATTTTAGTCTATATGCAGCCAGTCGTTTCCATCTATACTTACATATAAACACACTCAGACACATACACATACCTATGAAGGGAGGAGGAAAGGGGAAGAGATGATAGAGTAAACACAGCTTTAATTTTTTTTTTAACTTCAGAGGTAGAGAGACAGAAAGAGACCTCCCATCCATTGGTTCACTCTCCAATTGTCCACGATGGCCAGGGCTGTGCTGGGACCAAAACCATAAGCCAGGAACTCAATACAAATTTCCCACAGGGTACTAGAACCATCACTGATGCTTCCTAAGGGCTGTACAGGACAGAAGGTAGAAACAGGAGATGGAAATGGGATTCTAATCCAGGTACTTCAATGTGGTTTGGAAGCATGTTAACAAGTAGGCCTAATATTCTCCTCTGGGTACACACAGTTCTGATTCCTGCATTTGTCTAACTAACACACAGTTAAACTAGAAAAGTACATGACATTTTAGAGCTGTTCAAAACCACTCACTCACTTTGTGGATGCAGAAAGTGAGGCAGGAGACATGGAGAGGTGTGGCAGAGTTACCCACTTGCAAAGAGAGGGATGCATCCCTCTGCTGAGTGGGGCAGTAGCCATGGAAGTAGATGGCACTCTCTTTGTGGGCAACACTGAAACTAAAGTGACAGAAGAGCTCCTGTCCGAGCTTTTCCACCAGACTAGGTCACTGTTATAGGTAAAAATTCCAGAAGGGTAAGGATGATAAACCAAAGCAGCTCCCATTTGTAGATTTCAAATATGAGGTATCTGTTTCTTATGCAATGAAATCTATTTAATGGAATCAAAGGTTTTAGATGGCCCATCAAAATTCAATTTAGATCAGGAAATACTCACGCCTCACAGGATGTCAGTTTGTCATAGTGCCAGCACCATGCTGGAAACTCAAGCCCTACCTCCACATCCCTTAGCAGCAGATATGAAAGGACTGTGGCTAACATGGCTCCATCAGCACAGATAATCCCGAGGTATTGCTCTTCTCCAGAAAATTATCAGAGACAAGCAGTGACAATGTTTTGAGACAGATAGCAGATGGTGGGAAATTTGTTTCTCCACATGTGGATCAGCCAGGACTTTCACTGTCAGTTCAGTCCCATAATCATACTTATGACAGTCTTCAAGTTCCCTGTGGCTCCAGCATATACCACCATCACAGTGTAAAGTCACACTGTGAATTCTCACCCCTACCTGTCAGACATTACAGTCATCACGACACTAACAAATGTCCAAAGGACGTTGTTTTTTAGGGTCACTTTAAGCACTTTTGACTAAGTTCGCCTGGAAATATTTTGTTTAGAAACTGTACATAATAGCTTTACAAGTTGCCACCTTTCTTTATAAATTTTTTAAGCTGATAGCTACAATTTAATACAGAAAGGAGGATTGTGGTTCTACTTTTATGACATTACTAAAACCCTTTCATCTCAGGGTTTTAGGCAAAAGAAAGTGTCACAGTTCCTAGTTACTTTAAAAGGTTTAGGAAGGGTGAATTATGTATATGGTTTGAATTATAAAGTAAATATTTTAATTATCTGTTTACCCTAGTTGAACATGTAAGCATGAATCTACACATTTTTTGTCATTTAAAAATTTTGTAATTTATTCAGTACATCACTTTTGATATATGAATGAAGAAACTCAGGACAGTGGGACTTCAGTTAAATGTCTCTTGAATGGTTTTAAATTAGAAGTTACAATGTTAATATAAATCCATTTCTTCAGGAAGAAAAGCATGTTAATGTATGGCCAAATAAAATGTTAAAGTATTTTAATGGGGCCGGCGCCTTGGCTCAACAGGCTAATCCTCCGCCTTGCGGCGCCGGCACACCGGGTTCTAGTCCCGGTCGGGGCACCGGATTCTGTCCCGGTTGCCCCTCTTCCAGGCCAGCCCTCTGCTGTGGCCCAGGAGTGCAGTGGAGGATGGCCCAAGTGCTTGGGCCCTGCTCCCCATAGGAGACCAGGAGAAGCTCCTGGCTCCTGCCATCAAATCAGCGCAGCGCGCCGGCCGCGGCGGCCATTGGAGGGTGAACCAACGGCAAAAGGAAGACCTTTCTCTCTGTCTCTCTCTCTCACTGTCCACTCTGCCTGTCAAAAAAAAAAAAATCTCTGTCTTCTAAAGTATTTTAATGAAAGTATATCTGCTTGGCCAGCGTCGCGGCTCACTAGGCTAATCCTCCACCTGAGGCACCAGCACCCTGGGTTCTAGTCCCGGTTGCTCCTCTTCCAGTCCAGCTCTCTGCTGTGGCCCAGGAGTACAGTGGAGGATGGCCCAGGTCCTTGGGCCCTGCACCCGCATGGGAGACCAGAAGGAAGCACCTGGCTCCTGGCTTCAGATCAGCGCAGCATGCCAGCCATAGCAGCTACTTGGGGGGTGAACCAACAGAAAAAGGAAAACCTTTCTCTGTCTCTCTCTCTCTCACTGTCTAACTCTGCCTGTCAAAAAAAAAAAAAAAAAGCATATTCTGGGGAAAACATTCATGAAGGGTTTAAGTGCTTCATCTTCTCTCAAACTTTAAAAATTATAACATTTTCAGAGTAGCCACGATGCGCATACAAGGGCACACAGTGTTCTGGATATTGTACAGTTTGCTTCTTTTCCCTGAACATTAGAAAGAATTTAAATACTTTTCTGATTTTAAACTTTTAAAATCTTTTTTGACAGGCAGAATGGACAGTGAGAGAGAGAGACAGAGAGAAAGGTCTTCCTTTTGCCATTGGTTCACCTTCCAATGGCCGCTGTGGCCGGCGTGCTGCGGCTGGCACACCACGCTGATCCGATGGCAGGAGCCAGGTGCTTATCCTGGTCTCCCATGTGGGTGCAGGGCCCAAGAAGTTGGCCCATCCTCCACTGCACTCCCAGGCCACAGCAGAGAGCTGGCCTGGAAGAGGGGCAACCGGGACAGAATCCAGCGCCCTTACCGGGACTAGAACCCAGTGT
This sequence comes from Sylvilagus floridanus, assembly GCA_949820135.1. Taxonomy (NCBI): domain Eukaryota; kingdom Metazoa; phylum Chordata; class Mammalia; order Lagomorpha; family Leporidae; genus Sylvilagus; species Sylvilagus floridanus. Next base: position 15,271,009 of record OX463239.1, on the reverse strand, counting down.
GCTGGTGCTGCAAGGCGGAGGATTAGCCTATTGAGCCATGGCACCAGCTAACTTTCAAAATCTTGTTTGACAAAACTTTTATGTTTCAAAATGTAGTTTCCCAGGATGGCGCCATGACTCAATAGGTTAATCCTCCACCTGTGGCACCGGCACCCCAGGGTTCTGGTCCCAGTTGGGGCACCGGATTCTGTCCCGGTAGCTCCTCTTCCAGTCCAGCGCTCTGCTGTGGCCCGGGAAGGCAGAGGAGGATGGCCCAAGTGCTTGGGCCCTGCACCTGCAAGAGAGACCAGGAGAAAGCACCTGACTCCTGGCTTCAGATCAGCACAGCACGCTGGCCATAGCAGGCATGTGGGGAGTAAACCAACGGAAGGAAGACCTTTGTCTCTGTCTTTCTCTCTCTAACTGTCTAACTCTGCCTGTCAAAAAAAAATGTAGTTTCGGCGCCGGCACACCGGGTTCTAGTCCCGGTCGGGGCTCCGGATTCTGTCCAGGTTGCCCCTCTTCCAGGTCAGCCCTCTGCTGTGGCCCAGGAGTGCAGTGGAGGATGGCCCAAGTGCTTGGGCCCTGCACCCCATGAGAGACCAGGGAAAAGCACCTAGCACCTGGCTCCTGCCATTGGATGAGTGCAGTGTGCCGGCCGCAGTGCGTCATCCGTGGCAGCCATTGGAGGGTGAACCAACGGCAAAAGGAAGACCTTTCTCTCTGTCTCTCTCTCTCACTGTCCACTCTGCCTGTCACAAAAAAAAAAAAAATGTAGTTTCCATCTCATGTAGAATTGCTTAAAAACAGAGTGGGAATAAGAGAGGGAAGAGATGTACAATTTGGGACATGCTCAATCAGACTTGCCCCTAATGGTAGAGTTAGAAACACACCAGGGGATTCCAATTCAATCCCATCAAGGTGGCATGTACCAATGCCATCTCACTAGTCCAAGTAATCAATTTCTGTTCACAATTGATCATAATGATAGGTCTAAGAGTCAAAGGGATCACATAAACAAGACTAGTGTCTGCGAATACTAACTGATAGAATCAAAAAGGGAGAGAACAATCCAACATGGGAAGTGGGATACACAGCAGACTCATAAAATGGCAGATGTCCTAAATAGCACTCTGGCCTCAGAATCAGCCCTTAAGGCATTTGGATCCAGCTGAAAAGCCCATGAAAGTATTTCAGGCATGGAAAGCCAAGACACTGTGGAAAAAAAAAATGAAATGACCTAAATGAAAGATCACTGCAAGTGAGATCCTAGTGGAAAGAACAGTTTATCAAAGAAGGAGGTACCTTTCTCTGAAGGGAGAAGAGAACTTCCACTTTGACTATGACCTTGTCTAAATATGATGAGAGTCGGAGAACTCTAAAGGCTTCCATAGCCTTGGAAGCTCATGACAAGAGCCTAGGGAGATTACTGATGCCATAAACATGAGTGTCAATCTGTTAAGTCAACAACAGGAGTCACTGTGTACTTACTTCTCATGTAAGATCTCTGTCCTTAATGTGTTGTACATTGTGATTTAATGCTATAACTAATACTCAAACAGTATTTTTCACTTTGTGTTTCTGTGCAAACTGTTGAAATCTTTACTTAATATATGCTAAATTTATCTTCTGTATATAAAGATAATTGAAAATGAGTCTTGATGTGAATGGGAGGGGAGAGGGAGTGGGAGAGGGGAGATTTGCGGGTGGGAGGGAAGTTATGGGGGGAGAAAAGCCATTGTAATCCATAAGCTGTACTTTGGAAATTTATATTCACTAAATAAAAGTTTAATAAAAATAAAAATAAAAGAATTGCTTAAAACAATTGATTCCATAGAAAATTTGGATCCTTTTTAATACTAACCACAACACTGGTACTATGTTGCTTTTAACACATGAAAAACAAAACAAAACAAAAAATTCTTTTTCTTAGGATTCAGGGTCTCATTCTGCTTAAAGTCAGACATTTTAGCAGCAAAGTATGAACTGAGTGCTTCCTAGAAAACAGCATCATTTGGCACCAGACCACCATATGTTGTCTACATCAGAGGGGTCAGAGAGCGAACATAGTGGCAGATTAGGGGTTTTCCTTAAAAAAATACCCTTACTGCAGTTGCAAGGTCAATGACCATTTTCTTTTCTGAAAGAATTACGACCCGTTACCTGCGATGTCTTGCTCTTTTGCAGTTTCACTGTATGTTGACCACTGACTTGCCTGATGTGTAAGCATTCCTGCCTAAGCATCGTGCAAGGAAATAAGATATTGTGCCAGTGATTAATTCCTTGTCCCTCTGCTCTGGATTTTCCCTTCATTGCCTGTGGTAAAGATGGATCTGGGCCCTATAAATCTATTTCCTTTGCCAGTTGGCAAGAAGTTTCCTCAGCAGGGATGCTGCAGAGACATCGCCAGAGGTTTGCTTCTTGGTTCTGCAGTGCTCCTGAGCAGCCTTCTGCAGCCAGACACCAGCAGCTTGGCTGACTCTTCCAGTTCCAAGCCCCTACAGCACAGCAGCAACCCCAGGGCTCAGCATGCAGGGCCGCTTTAGCTTCACACTAATGTAGAGCACATGTGCACACACACACACACACACACACACACACACACACTGGCCCCATGTCTAGTTCCTGCAGTGTCAGTAGTCCCCTTTCCCCCCAATACCTGGCTTCCGCACTGTCCAGGAATCAGTAATGGCTGGTAGCCAGAAGCTTCCTCCAGCACCCATTTTGGGTGAATTTCTAGTAGAATGACTACCCAGTGAGACATTTCTCTATCAACAATTTTCCCCAGAAACTAGGGGGTTGGATACAGCATTGTAACAACTCCTTGGTCATCTTCTGAGCCAGGGCCATGGTCCCTCCAATAACCTCTGCATCTCAGCCCTGAGGATATCTTCCTTGTGTGCCTTTCTCCTTTTGGCTGCTGCTTCTGTATTCTTCTGTGTTCTCTTGACTTCCTGCAAGTCAATCTCTCTTTGCTCCACTCCCCAATTACAGTTAGTAATTCTCTATATTCTTCTTTTCATGTTGAAACTACTGTGCAGCCTCTCTCTCCCCTGATCTGACCCTGACAGTTACAGTCAATAATGCTGTTAGAGCTCCTTGGTGGTACATGAGGGATGTCAATTTCAGATAAGTAAGAACAGGAAAGCGACTAGGAAAGGGCATTTGGTAGCTTGCAAGATGACAGGGAAGCCTGGAAAGCCAGGATGGGGAGGCAGAATCACCTTTGTAGATCTAGGTGCTGAGGGTGATGGGTACTCCATGACTTAAGTCAGCATCCTTAAAAGCAGAGCCTAAGAAGCGAGCCTCAGATGAGTCAGGAGCAGGGAAGTGGTGTGAGGGTAGGAGAACAGCACAGGGGGACAAACCTAAACAAGGATGCAGCTTCACAGCTGAAGGTGAGCTGTGGAACATGCACTATGTGCTACGATCACCCCACCTGTTCCAAATGAGTAGCCTCTCAAGCTCACTTCTCATCAACCCTGGCTGCTGACCACCATGGGTGGGGAGGGGGGTATGAAACCTCTCAGGTAAGGTGGCTCCCTGTTTTCTGGAAAAGAACAGCAGTAAACCCTTAGCAGGCAGCACAGCTGGAGTTTCCTCTACCTGATAAGAGAAGGAAGGAAAGAAATAAGGAGCGTCACATGGGCACAAGAAGGGACAAGTGGTTGGGGGCCATTGTCACATTTACCCTAAAGCACAATCCAGCCTTGAAGTGAAACACAGAAATGATCTTTCAGTACCCCACAAGGAGATGCAAAACCCTTCCTTGCCTCTCCAGTTGCATGTATATGGATGTAGCTGGGCTCACTCAACTCCACGGAGCTTCAAGTCTTTATCAAGCCTCAGACATGCCATTAGATGGATCAAAACAGCAAGTACCCTTGGTTGGATAGGTGGAGCTAGAGAGAGAAAGACAAGTGGGCTTGTGGTATATTTGAATGTGTTTATGTCATCTAAAAACCCAGGACTATCTCAATCGATTTCATTTTTCTTGTCTAGAAGAATGCTAGTCTCCCAACGGCCCTCCACATAGCTGAAAGTTATGCACGCACTGCAATCACTGGCATACCTGGTGGTTGCTTGTTTGTGTTTCCCTCACCCCTGGCATGCTGGTTCTCTGCATTTCAAATAAAGCATATGCAATATCAATTGTGAATATTAATTTCTTCCTAGGATGTGAAATAAAAACTGTACAGGATAAAATCACAAAAAGGATCATTCTAGAGGCATTCAAATAAAAAGAGTTGCATTTGTCAAGGCAGAGTGGAGTGGGAGGACAAGGAGAGTGGCCCCTTGTGACCTCCTGAATGCTAACGGAGCCCATGCCTTTCCCATACCCGTAGTAGCTGGCCTACAAGAGATTAGCAGGCCTTGCCCTGGAATTGTGGCCCCACTTGTCTTTTTGAAAGTCCTCCATGTGACCTGGAGTCTACTTTTCAATGCCCACATTCCAATGGTGCCTACCTTTCAGATTCTCCTGGAAATATTTAAATTGTAATATAAAGCATGGGACAAGTTCAAAGAATTTGTGAAAACTGGAATTAAAGGACAAGTTAATTTTTGTGTGAACAGTTTTGAAATGCAGGTATACAAAGGATTTTTCAAAAGTTCACTGAAATGCATATTATGAAAAAATAATGCATGGATTTTTTTAAATGCACAAAATATACACCTTTTAATTCCATTATGTATGAACTCTTTGAAATATCCCTGCATCACATCCAGAGCAACCCCGACATTCTAGAATGTTGGCAAGGTGTTTTTTCTTTTCTAGCTTTGGGGTCATCTGTCTTCCAGAGCATTCAGATACAAGACTTTAGCAGTTCTACCCTCCAAAAACCCATGGGCACAGAGACACTGAATGAAAGACCACCAAGACTTTAGGGACATAGAGAAAAGAATGGAATGCCTACATTTGGTGATATCTTTGATGCTCCAAAGACATATGGGTAGTATGAACATAACTATCATAGTAAGAACTGTTCACTCAATCATGAGTTAAGAAAGAAGGGAATCTCAGGGAAGTCTGAACTATCATGAATATAAATACCAAAGAATGTCTTCCAGACACCTAACTTTTAACCCTTGCCAACAAGCCCATGCCACTTCAGCTCACTGATTTCCGCCATCATGGAACATACGAGGGGGATATGATCATTTCCGGGAGTAAGAGGCTAACACCACCTTCCTGCCGAGAATGTTTTTCCCTTTAAAGGTATAAATCCAAGGTGGCACATCTAAATTGGCTGGAATTTTCTCTATTTGAAAACTGAAGTCCACACAAGGTTGCAGCTGTCCAGTTAAATTCTCCAGAGTGTTCCGGTGGAGAGAAAAGCTAAAAGAATGCTCAGGTTTATTTTTTTACTACTTTTCTGAAAGAAGCATAGAAAGTGCTGTGGCCTATGGGGCAACATTCAGGACGTTAACAGTGATGTCGCAGGGCCACAGTGACTGCCTGGATGTCACTCCACAGTCAGCTAAGTACTGTTTTGTTCTTCTCTTTCCTTGCTGCTTCTTTGGAAACCAAAATCTTACACTAGTCACCTTTTATCAAAACGGCACAAAGCACAGAAAGATTATTTGAGTTGACTCCCAGGGAATGTGACAAATGGAAGAAACAGAGATTCATTTATTATTCAGACCAACTTTTAGAGAGACTGAGAAAAAAGAGAGAGATTGGTCCCCTGGGTGCTCACCGCTAATAAACATCACTGACCAACCAGAGCAAAATCCACGCATTCCAGAATTTCACCTTAAATTCTTGCAGTCAGAATGTAATGATTCAATATCATTCCAAATTTTCAGAAACACGGATTTGTGCCCTCAGCAGGATTCTGATGACTCCAATCCTCTACTTGTCATCAGCTGAAAGCCCCAAGCCCAAAGTGATAGCCAAGGCCAGCTTAAGAATTTTGTTGTTCAAATAATAAAGAACCAAATTTAAAAAGTTGCAGTCATTCTTCTTTCATTTTCATTATGCTAAGTCCAAAGTATACAACCAGTCTTCAAGAAGTTCATGAAAAGCAAATATTATGAAAATAACAATGTATGCATTTACAAGTGGTTTTACACCAAAATAATATAGAGAAAAATGATCCTCTGCCTCTGAGAATACCAGCAGAGAGAGGGTAAGCAACAGGGAACTGAATACCAGTAATTTCCATCCACAAAGGGAACAACAGGGTTCCTCAAAGAGCCCTGGCAGGTTGCTTGAGAGGGCAGGTAGGACTTCCTGGAAGACAGGAACAATTTAAGCCTCTTTCATTGGTGCTTCTTTGGAAGGAATCAAAGTTTACTGATTAAAATTAGTGACTCTATTTTTATATTGACTAAAAAGAGGCATATTATTTAACTTTCAGAGATTTTTAGATAGACACAAAGATAGGAATGAGCACTGATTTTTATGGCACCCTGAATAACCAGACACTTATGATTAGAAAATTGAATCATATTATAGACATACCAGGAGGTATGCAGAGGCAATTGCTCCTTAAACTGCCTTATTTTACTCTGATAAGATGGCCAAAAAGAGGACCTCCCATTTGCCGCATGCCCTACATTCATTATGGAAGGAAATCAACACAAACAATTTGAACTCAGAGCTGAGATGAGAGGAACTGTAAATACAGGATAATGAAAGTCTTCAGGCAGCAGAGCCCCATTATTCATCATGCTTCCTAAGAAATCATACCCAATTAGAAGGGAACAAAAAGAACTCCACCACCTTCATCCTCAGCTCCTCCAGACAGTCCAAGGGGTCCTGCACATCACTCATCTCCCTGGCCAGGTAGCCAGTCAAGATACCATGACCATCAGACATCCAATGCTCCCTATGTCTGTCAGTTAACAAGCACTGTCACTGGGGCTCCCGAGAATGGCAGGATCCAGGGATGAAAGATCAGAAAAGCTGGATCAGCTTCCCCCAGTTTTAGAGAAAAATCCTAGAGAATTTGTATATTTAACTACTGTGCTGTGCATGGCTGGATCCCTCACATCTTATGGTCAAGTCAAGAGCTGACCTATCTGTAGGAATTTCACTTTTCTAAGTACAGTTATCCTCCATTATCTGTGGGGACTTATTCTAGGACCGCCTAAGAATATAAGGACCCCCTAAGGATATCAAAAGCCACAGCTCATATAAAATGCTGTCATACTTTAATACAACCCATCTACAGTCTCCTATATAACTTACAGCATCCCTAGATTACTTCTGATACCTAATACAGTATAAAGGCTATGCAAACAGTTGCTGCACTCTGTTGCTTAGAAAAGGGTTTGCACACCTTCAGTATGGATGTAAATTTTTTAAAAAGTAGCTCTGCAGTTGGTTGAGTTGGTGGATATGGAACCTGTAGAGATCGAGGGCCAACTGTGTGGTTAAAATGACTACCAGTCTCCTTGTAAACTCACTCACCGTTTGCCTCCACCATCCTGCACCCTACACCATCCCCTTCATGTTCCCAATTCATTCTGTTTCCACTCCCAAAAGCCAAGCCATCATTTGCATCTTGAAATTAATATACAAAGTGGTTTATTGCTTTCTAAGCTAGTGCTTAGATGAATGTTTCACTGATCAGGGACACCTTGGTGCTGTTATCTATCCAAATGGGTGTCTGTCACTATAGAGCACGAGGGTGGATTTTATGAGTTTCCCATCAGTCCTGAAATCACACCTTTTGGTAGGAAAGGGGATGCAAAGGAGAGGGCTCAGGAGAGCAGGTGGGTGTGCAGGGTGGGCAGTCCATACCAGCACATTTCCCCACCTTCCAGAAAAGCCTGGACTCCAGCAATCTGAGTTGGGGGTTCATGTTGGGGGTTCATGGGGGTTCAAATCTGAGTTGACTGTGGTTCATGCAAAGGAAAACGATGGTGCCGAACTGCAAGGTCACCTCTCAGGATAAATTCTCACATTTCTGCAGCACTGCAAGAGGCTTCCTACAGTCTCTTGATCCTCATCTGAGCAAATGTACCACAAGACAGTCAGGCATTCTCATCACCAAGGACTAACAATGTTTAAAGACGGAACTCAAGCAGTCAGTGCTGTAGCTTAGCAGGTAAAGCCACCACCTGCAGTGCCAGCATCCCATATGGGCGCTGCTCCACTTCAGATCCAGCCCTCTCTTATGGCTTGGGAAAGCACTGGAAGATGGCCCAAGTCCTTGGGCCCCTGCACATGCGTGGGAGACCCAGTAGAAGCTCCTGACTCCTGGCTTTGGACCAGCACAGCTCGGGCCATTGCGGCCATCTGGGGAGTGAACGAAGGATGAAAGACCTCCCCCTTCTCCTTCCCTCCTCCTCCCTCTTTCCTTCTCTTTCTCCCTCTCCTTCTCTCTGCCTCTGCCTCTCTGTACTCTGCCTTTCCAATAAATAAATCTTTAAAAAAAAATAGGGAACTCAATGTGTTTATTTCCACTTTGGCCATGGCTCTAGCTTTCTTTTATTGGCAATGATTTATCCAGGCTAAGGCAAGTAAGTAATTAAAAGTATTCTGTTGGGCATAATGGGAAAATATTTGTAAACTATGCAACCGATAAAGGATTAATAACCAGATTCTACAAAGAGATCAAGAAACTCCACAACAACAAACCAAACAACCCACTTAAGAGATGGGCCAAGGACCTCAATAGACATTTTTCAAAAGAGGAAATCCAAATGGCCAACAAGCACATAAAAAATGTTCAGGATCACTAGCCATCAGGGAAATGCAAATCAAAACCACAATGAGGTTTCATCTCACCCCAGTTAGAATGGCTCACATACAGAAATCTACTACCAACAGATGGTGGCGAGGATGTAGGGAAAAAGGGACATTAATTCACTGTTGGTGGATATGCAAACTGGTAAAACCACTGTGGAAGTCAGTTTGGAGATTCCTCAGAAACCTGAATATTACCCTACCATTCAACCCAGCCATCCCACTCCTTGGAATTTACCCAAAGGAAATTAAATTGGCAAATAAAAGAGCTGTCTGCACCTCAGTGTTTACTGCAGCTCAATTCACAATAGCTAAGACTTGGAATCAACCTAAATGCCCATCAAAAGAAGACTGGATAAAGAAATTATGGGATATGTACTTTATAGAATACTATACAGCAGTAAAAAAAAATGAAATCTGGTCATTTGCTACAAAATGGAGGAATCTGGAAAACATCATGCTGAGTGAAATAAGCCAGTCCCAAAGGGACAAACATCATATGTTCTCCCTGATCAGTGACAACTAACTGAGCACCTAAAAGGAAACCTGTTGAAGTGAAATGGACACTACGAGAAACAGTGACTTAAACAGCCCTTGCCTGACTATCAGGGAACAACTTACTATTTTATTCCTTTTAGTATTTTTTGTTCTACTTAATACCATTGGTTGAACCCTTTAATTAACACATAATTATTCTTAGTCGTTTAAATTTAACTGAAAAGTGATCCCTATTAAATATAAGAGTGGGAATAAGAGAGGGAGGAGATGTACAGTTTGGGACATGCACAGTTGGACTTACCCCTAATGGTAGAGTTAGAAACGTGCCAGGGGATTCCAATTCAATCCCATCAAGGTGGCATGTACCAATGCCATCTCAGCAGTCCAAGTGATCAACTTCAGTTCACAATTGATCATAATTATAGGATTAAGTGTCAAAGGGATCACATAAACAAGACCAGTGTCTGCTGATACTAACTGATAGAATTAAAAAGGAGAGAATGATCCAACATGGGAAGCGGAATACACAGCAGACTCATAGAATGGCAGATGTCCTAAACAGCACTCTGGCCTCAGAATCAGCCCTTAAGGCATTCAGATCTGGCTAAAAAGCCCATGAGAGTATTTCAGGCATGGAAAGCCAAGACACTCTGGCAAAAAAAAAAAAAAAATGACCTAAATGAAAGATCTCGGTGAGTGAGATCGCAGCGGGCCATCAAAGAAGGAGGTACCTTTCTCTGAAGGGAGGAGAGAACTTCCACTTTGACTAAATAAGATGGGAATTGGCGAACTCAAGAGGCTTCCATAGCCTTGGAAGCTCATGACAAGAGCCTAGGGTGATTACTGATGTCATAAATGAAGAGTGTCAATTGTTAACAACAGGAGCCACTGTGCACTTACTCCCCATGTAGGATCTCTGTCTTTAATGTGTTGTATATTGTGAATTAATGCTATAACTAGCACTCAAATAGTACTTTATACTTCATGTTTCAGTGTGGGTGCAAACTGTTGAAATCTCTACTTAATATATACTAAATTGATCTTCTGTATATAAAGATAATTGAAAATGAATGTTTATGTGAATGAGATGGGAGATTGAGTGGGAGATGGGAAGGTTGTGGGTGGGAGGGAGGTTATGGGAGGAAAAACCCGCTATAATCCAAAAGTTGTACTTTGGAAATTTATATTTATTAAATAAAAGTTAAAAAAAAAAGTATACTGTTGGGGCCAGCGCTGTGGCACAGTGGGTTAACGCCCTGGCCTGAGGTGCCGGCATCCTATACGGCTGCCAGTTCTAGTCCCAACTGCTCCTCTTCTGGTCCGGCCCTCTGCTATGGTCTGGGGTAGCAGCAGAAGACAGCCCAAGTCCTTGGGCCCCTGCACCCACGTGGGAGACCCGGAAGAAGCTTCTGGCTGCTGGCTTCAGATCGGTACAGCTCCGGCCATTGCAGCCATCTGTGAAGAGAACCAGCAGATGGAAGACCTTTCTCTCTGTCTCTCCCTCTCTCTGTAACTCTGTTTTTCAAATAAATAAAATAAATCCTTTCTAAAAAAAGTATACTGTTATCCTCAGGCTTCCATAGGTGTTTGATCCTAGAAGCCCCCTGAGAATACCCAAATCTGCACTTGCTCACGTCCCTTAGACAAAATGGTGTAGGATTTGCATGTAACCTACACAATGCTTCTGTATACTTTAAATCACCTCTAGGTTACTTGAAACACCTAATGCAAGGCAAGTGCTGTGTAAACAGTTGTTAAAACATGATATTTAGGGAATAATGACAAGGAAAGGTCTGCACATGCTTGGTACAGACATATTTAAAATGTTTTCTATTAAAATAATAATATTAAGACTTTCAGTGGTGATATTAATATTTATCTGCAGTTGGTTGAATCTGCAGATGCAGAATCCAGAAATATAGAAGACCAACTGTGTATTTCATCTTTTGAGCTTGTCTCTCAACAGGGGGAAAATGTGACGCACCACCTACTGTTTACATTTTACAGTGCAAAACATGACTTCTGAAGATCAAACTACAATGTATGATTTCTTTTTCTAATTAAACCATGAATAAGTTTAACATGTTGTCAGATATTTAAGGCCAAAGCTACAAATTAAATAATCATTATCAGTAATATTCACCTTTGAAATCTCCCTTTTAGGGCTAATTTTACTTTTAAAAAATCATTTTCAGTTCAATAAATATTAACTGAGAATTAATTAAAACAAAGTAACTGAATATACCCAACCCTCACAGCACTTACAAATGGTCATGAAATACCTATTTTTACTATTTATCAAAGTCTAGTCAAAAGTCAAGATTCCTACTCTCAAGTTAAAGACTGAAATGCAATTTTTCAAAAAGTTGCTGGGTTAAATCAGAAGCACCCATACGAAAATATGCATGCACTCACACACACACACACACACCCCTATAAGCACAGTAGAGCCATCCTTCTCTCCTAGGAATACTATCAGATCCTCTGTAGAAAAAGGAGTTCAGTGAAAGGGTCCAGACCCACATAGCCAGAGGGGACAGAAGGGTGGTTGCATCCAGAAACCATATCACAGGATGAAAGTCTGAAGCAACAGAGGATGGTGTGAGAGAAAGGGCGACTCTGAGAACATATGTCAAATGCAGCCCGTGCATGATGGATTAGATTTACTCTGCAATATTCCAGAAGGCAAAACAAAGGGTCATGGACAGATATAAAAAGGAGGCAGACTTTAGCTTCACAAAAGGAATTTTTTAATAGTTGGAATTGTTCAGAAAGGAAGTGTCTCCTGAAAATGTTACAGCAGAGAGCAGGCAGGACCTCTCAGGGATGCTGCAATGAGATTTCTGCACAGGGGAGAATCATGGGAGACCTCCTCCAGGGCTAAGCTACAATGTTACCACTGGCTTGCTGCTGGAATGCGATTTTTTCCAGGTTGCCACTAAACCAGAGTCAAGAGTTAGCATTTCAGTCTTCAGGGAAACACTTTTTTATTCTTTCTTTAAGGGCAGAAGGGAAGTAACAGGAAGATAGAAGATAGGGACACCAGTTCCATAAATCACTTTGAGCATTTTCTTTGAAAATGGGACTGATCATAAATCTTTATTGCTTTTAACTGTCAGGTAAGAACATTACTATTAAGTGCATGCATTAAATTTTGGAGAGCTGTGATCATAATCTTTACTTTTTATGCAGCTGAACAGTTTGTTTTCTAATTAAATGGTTAAATCTGACATTTAATCTTAACCAAGAAAAGAATAGCTATGTCAACGGAATATTGTTTTGTTACAATTGATTTATTAAAAAACAGAATCAGTTACATAGCCAGAATTCAGAATTCATCCAGTTCAGCACACGGTATGAGAGCAAACAGTATGGTGTTTTGCTGCCATTAACCACTTGGAGCTTCCTTGATAGAGCAATTAAACTAGTAATTCATTGCACCAGCAATACAAGAGCATATGTTTGGTGAAAGCTCCCATTAACACTAAAAGTACACAATAATGTCTCAACAAATTGGCCTTTCACTTCTTGCCCAAACGGACACAGTTGTGTATGTATTTCCTCTTACTCAGGAGAAAAAAATGTAAATTACAGAAGAGCAATGGGGAGTTGGAACATATTCTTAATGTATTCCTATTTTGTAATATGACCTCATCTATTAAACTTGAAATGTTTTATTTATGGCTTCACTCATTTAATTATACAGACTCACTGCCCATTGCCTTATTAAGTAAACTATTATAGAATATTTGATGGCATTTTGTGGTTTCACTAGAAACTCAAAGTCCTATCAGGACCAAGCAAGAGAAACAATAGATCTGTAGTCATCATGTAGGAGAGAGAAGAGCTGGAGAGAGAAATATAAAAACTAGACGTAAGCTATCATTCCCTTTACAGAGATGAGGCATCTTTGTGGCTATCCCCAAGCACACAGAATACTCAGCGAGCATTGCAGAATGGCGTTGGTAAAGGAAGAACATCAATCCTTCCTTACAACCCTGCAGCTCAGCCTCTGTTTCTGCTTAGCACCTGACTCCAGCCACCTCATCACTAATGCTCCTTTTAGGCAAGAATTCCCAGGAATAATTTCTGTATCACCTCCACTCCACCTGACACTGACCACAGAGTAATTCCACAAATGGCCATTGAATTGCCTTCACTCATTAGTATCTGCTGGCATTCTTGAAATCTCAGAGACCTTCTGAAGCTAAGCTGAGTCTTAGGAGCAGAGATTATTTTGCAACATGTGGCAATGACACAGTCTGTTTGTTCTAAGAGCCTGAGGGGCTGCCAGCTGCTTGTCAAACAGCAGATTCCTGGAGCTGCATGCCATGACTTTGTGTACCAATTGGCAAAGGGAGGCTTCAGGGGCCAGGTCCACCATTGAGAAACTACACTGATGGGCAGTTGGATGAGTTCAACTAGATACCAATTTGCTCATTCTAGTAGCAAAATGAGCATGGCTTATATTTGAGAAAGATGCATAATAGGCATACATAGTGTCCTCCTAAGCATGTTCATGGCCATGAGAAGCTGGATACAGAAATATTTTTTAAAAAACTGGATTTTAAATTCTCTTTAGTGTCATTAAAACTAAAGTGCACATTTTAAAATAATATAGCTCCATATTTTTTCCATCTCTTGGTTTGTAGGCACATTATTGATAGCCTAGTATTTAATTTTATAGCATTGTTGAAAGGTTTTAATTAATATGACATCATCTGTTCATTCATATTGAAGAAGAAAACTAGAAGGACAACATTGCTCTTTCTTCAGTATGCTTTGACTTCACAGATGTTCTGGCAATGATCAAGTTTTGGACTATAAAATAAATATGTAAACAAATAGCAAACCTTTGCAGAGTCCTGGTGATTGGTGCAGACATTTATATTCTCTGTGGTGCCACCTAGTGGCTCAATAGTCTAACTACATCTTTATCCAGACAGCACTATTTATCAGCCAAGATTGAAAGCTATGGATATAGTTCCAAATTCATTTTGCAAAATTCACCTTCATATAATCTCAATATTAACCCCTGACATATCTCTTCTCTTGCACAGCTAAAATGGGAATTAAAAAAGTATTTGCTAAATGCCTTCAATTTTATTAGCAGTGTTAAGAGAAGAATACAGTCAGTATCCAAATACAGTTTCAATCTTCTCCACCAGTACGCACCGCTAGATTGAGCTAAGTTCATCAGTGGAGTCAAAGAGGATATACGGTTTGTTTATCCATGTCCACTGTTAGTATCACTTTGGAAACAGGTCCAGATGGTCTAAAACTAATCAGATATATTTTCATCAACTGAACTTAAGACACCTGGGAGTTGTGGTACACCCTATAAAGGAAGAAATGCAGTGGATTCAGACTTTTGAGAAAAGTCAGTACCTTGTGCATTGTTGATACCACATGTGGGACAATGCACTGAGCAATGAAAGAGAAGGTACTGACAGCTTAGAAACTGTTATAAAATGATGTTATATTCTTGATTTGGAAATAAATATTTGCCTCTTATTTACAGACCCAAAATTTCAGATTGGAATAGAAGCTGAAGTAATTCCAGTTACCATTATCAATTTAGAAATTACAGGTCAACATATCAACAGAGTTAATATTCATGTATGTGGATTCAGTCTATAAAATAATTCAACAGTGATAGAGAGTATTTGTCTACCAAAATCTATGTTCCAATTTTCTGTTATAGAAGAGTTGCAGTGGGAGGAGGGTGTCTTCCATGTGGAACCATGTTCCCTAGACCCACTTGCAGTGTTGTCTGTGGACCTGAGATTTGGTTCTTCCCAAGGGATACATATAAAGACATAGGGTGTGCTTTGTGTACCTAGCACAGGAAGCCATTCTTGGAGGCTCTCCCACTGGATGGAAAGATGACACAGAGCAATCCCACAGCCTCATGTAGGAAATGTGGAGCTTCCACTGTCAGCCTCTTCCCTGAATGGGTGAACACAGCAGCCTTTTGGCCTGAAGTGTTCACCTCGGAATTCTTTCATGAGGAAATTCAATGATCTTCAAATCACTGAATTGCTTTGAGTCTCCTATTATAGCATCATAGTATTCTCTAAGTGGAAGTCAAGATCTAAAATTATTTGAATAGTGGCCAACGAGTCCAAAATTCATTTGTGTGTGGGCTTCACTAATGTTTCTGTAGATGACAATGATTTCATGTACCCTAAGAGTTTCTCAAAAATATATCCTGTGTAACAAAAAAGCAGTTAATAAGCAAAATAGCATAGTTACAGACTTAGTGCTAATCACATCAATTTTGAGGTCAATGAAAATTCTGGATTCTAGTAGGCTGAATTACTCTTAAGAATTATAGAGGGGTCCGGCATGGTGGTAGAGAGGGTAAAGCTGCCACCTGCAGCGGCGCCGGTTCAAGTCCCAGCTGCTCCACTTCTAATCCAGCTCTCTGTTATGGCCTGGGAAAGCAGTGGAAGATGGCCCAAGTCCTTGGGCCCCTGCACCCGTGTGGGAGACCCAGAAGAAGCTCCTGGTTCCTGGCTTCAGATCGGCACAGCTCTGGCCATTGCAGCCAAATGGGGAGTGAACAGTGGATGGAAGACCTTTCTCTCTCTCTCTTTCTCTCTCTCTCTCTTTATCTGCCTCTCCTTCTCTGTGTGGGTGTAGCTCTGACTTTCAAGTAAATAAATAAATCTTTTAAAAAAAAAAGAATTATGGAGGCACACTTAGACAACACACCCTTACACTCTAACCACACTAATTGTTTTTAAGATGGTAGTACTTAGTGTTAAATATGGCAGCTTGACTTTTTTAAAAATACTTTCCAGATTGTAACAAACCAAACAATGACCATAAACTGGAAATGTAGCCATAATGTTGGGGACTTATGAATTAATTTCCCAAATTTTGGAGATGCAGTGATTCCTCACTGAGCATGACCGCTCACTTCCTATTAAATAGGTTTCTCAAAGTTTAGTCAAACTGAAAAATCGATGATACAGACCTCTGCTGAGATTCTCAACCTAATGGGTGCCTCCACAACTTAAAATGAAAAGCACACTCAAAAATCTTTACCCCCATCCACACTGCTCAGCAAGGCTCTGCCATCTCTGATTCCACTTAGCACTGCTCTGCAGAGAAAGCTGAGCGTAGATGCACCATTGGCTCCATTCTTAGATGCAGGGTAAACCTGAACACTTGACTCCCTGTGAAAATCAGCATTTCTCTTGTTTATGCTGGCACATTTCAGATCCATGTGGTCTAATGTCATATCACTGTGAGTCATCATGGAACCCAATAAGACAAGACTTTAAATGCCAAGGATGGCTTGGCAAATGAAACAGATTAGCACTGCCTGCAAGGAAAGTCCATTTCCTTACCACCCAACTTACAGCACAAATCTGTATGCTACCTTAGCTCGAAAAAATACCCCTTAGATTCACTGTGGGCTTAAGCAAACAGAACACTTCCCACTTATGTCAACAATCACATTAGGTGAGGAACCTGGCTTTGTGGGACAGAGCCAAAGGCCTCTTGAGTTGCAATGAAAACTGAGTATAATGACTTTCATACTGGGGACATGCATGGAAATTTAGACCTTCATTGCTTGGACTTCTTTTTAGACAAGTGAGTTTGGCTTTGTTATGTTTAGATTAAATGGCAAATGTCCTAAGCCACACTGTCCTACACCTACTAACATGATAAGTTTCCAACTAATAAATACATAGTAAAATTTCTTTAAAACAACACCTTGTTACATCAGGGATATATGTTGGACATGCACAAAAACAGTCTTGAACCTCGTGACCAAGACACACCCTCTCCATCATCAGTGCTCTCTTAGGGCTTAGCCTGAGGAATCAGAGAAGAAATCCAGAACAGTTGTTAGATCATCCCTGAAACTACTACACAACTGAGTTTCATTCATTGCAGAATAAAATGACAACTCTACTGAAAAAAAAAAAAAAAACTCATTCACCACCTCTCCACCTTGCATATCTACTGATTTTCTATTTGAGATGGATGTCCCTGTATATGTGGAGAGTTGTCCTGAGGACTTCCCATGAACCTGAGCATGAATGGCTAATGGATTCAAACTCAGCCACTTCCAGACAAGCATTTCTCAGAACCATCCCACGCTCCAACCAGCTCTGTTCTCCCACCAACACTGGAGGGTGCGTCTCACTTCCCTGTGCTGTAGCACTTTCCAGCACGTATTCACTTTGAAAATATCTTTGCCAGTTCTCAGGCTCCATGTTTGATGTTCATTTTCTTCTCTTCTCTGTCCCAGAGAGAGGGCTCAGGATACATATGCAAAATGAATGACTTTCTTTGATGATTTAATCATTGCTTTGTAGGTTTTTTTTTAGATTCTCCTCTTGTGAATTTTTTTAAAATATATTTTCCTAGTATTTCTGGAATGACAATTTTTTCCTTACTGATTTTCCCCTTCATAATTCACAGATTCTGCTTTTGCAAACTCACCTATTTATCTACTTTCAAAACATGTTTGTAAAGCCCAAATCAACAGTTCAGGATACTTTTCTCATGGACAGATGCAGAATGGTAAAAATTTGAGTTGCCTAACACGTGCATTTCCAGCTGAGGTCAAACAGGTGATATCCTGTCACCTTCCTTCAATCCTGATACTCTAAATAAGCAGTTTCCTTGTGTACTTAGGATCAGGCTTTTTGTATTTTTATTCTGTTTAGAATGGCTCCCAAGTGTAATGCTGAAGTGCTGACTAGTGTTCCTTCTTCTAAGTTCTTTTTTATGTATTGGTTTTAATTTTTGAGAACTCTTACATTATTTTCAAATGTCTCATAAGCATTATCTAATTTTTCTTTTGTCTCCTTTTGATTTTTTTAACCATATTAAATCATTAGAAACTAATAATTTAAATGTTTCCTCTACTTCATCTAGCCTTTTGCATTGATTGCCCTTAACATACAAAAAGATACTATATGATACTATATGAAGGTCAAAAAGCTCATGGAAAAATGGAATTAAAAAAAGGATTATGTTGGTGCCAAAATAATTTGAAATCCATGCATATGAGAGGTCTTTACAAAGTTAATGAAAAATGCACATGATGGAAAAGTATAGATTTCAACTTTGTGACAAAGTGAATCTATCTTTTAATTTCATTTTTCCACTAACTTTCTGAAGCCCCCTCATATCACAGAGGCAGAAGGCCACAGATGCGTTTAGGGCAGGCATGGGCAGGAGAGCAAATATTCCAGGTTTTGTGAAAAATGCAGGCTTTGTCCCACAATTCCCTCTTGATTTGGAGCTTATTTTTGTTGTTACTGTTCTTGAAAATCCTTTGAGAATAGAAAGATTGCTTCATTTTAATGGCTTGTCAGTTAGGAACAAACAGGTCTTGGCCCCATTTTGCCACTCTGGCTCTAGAGCTGAATGCCTTCCACCAAGGTCTATCTCAGGGACTTGTTGTCTATCATGTATCTCAATGACAGTGTTTCCTTCTTGGTCTCACAGTTTCTATGCATTGCAGGGATGTGCCTCCTCC
Source organism: Sylvilagus floridanus (assembly GCA_949820135.1). Classification (NCBI taxonomy): domain Eukaryota; kingdom Metazoa; phylum Chordata; class Mammalia; order Lagomorpha; family Leporidae; genus Sylvilagus; species Sylvilagus floridanus. The sequence continues at coordinate 15,252,326 of OX463239.1, read as the reverse complement.
TCCCATTCAGAACCCGCCTTGAAAGCTGTTATAAAGACCTTGGGATCCCCTGAGGATTCTTTCAATATCAGACAAGGTTTTCTTTGTGGGCATTGCCATTTGCATAGGGTTCTACATTAATTTTATTCAACTGGTCTGCAGTGCTCTGTGGTCCTTGATGGTTTTCTGTATTTGTGTCATGGTAGCACTATAAAGTAAACATAATCCCTTCCTTATAATGCTCAAACAAATTGGATGTCCCTGGGAGTACAGACTGAGAACATCTGAACAAACATGAATTTGGCTTTGGTATCTTTTTTTTTTTTTTTTTTTTTTTTTGACAGGCAGAGTGGACAGTGAGAGAGAGAGACAGAGAGAAAGGTCTTCCTTTGCCGTTGGTTCACCCTCCAATGGCTGCCACGGTCGGCGCACTGCGGCCGGCGCACCGCGCTCATCCGATGGCAGGAGCCAGGTGCTAGGTGCTTTTACCTGGTCTCCCATGGGGTGCAGGGCCCAAGCACTTGGGCCATCCTCCACTGCACTCCTGGGCCACAGCAGAGGGCTGGCCTGGAAGAGGGGCAACCAGGACAGAATCCGGCGCCCCGACCGGGACTAGAACCCGGTGTGCCGGCGCCGCAAGGCGGAGGATTAGCCTGTTGAGCCACGGCGCCGGCCTTTGGTATCTTTTTTTAAAGATTTTTATTTATTTGAGAGGTAGAGTTACAGACAGTGAGAGGGAGAGACAGAGAGAAAGGTCTTCCTTCCATTGGTTCACTCCCCAAACGGCTGCAACAACCGGAGCTGTACCGATCCAAAGCCAGGTGCTTCTTCCCGCTCTCCCATGCAGGTGCCAAACACTTGAGCCATCTTCTACTGCTTTCCCAGGCCATAGCAGAGAGTTGGGTTGGAAGAGAACATCTGGGACTAGAATCAGCACCCATATGGGATGCTGGCGCCGCAGGCATAGGATCAACCTACTGCGCCATGGAGCCAGCCCCGGCACCTTTTTTAAAGGATAACTTCTTTCTTGGATAACATAATTTTTCCCAGTGTCATGTGCATATTTTTTTCTATTCCATCTTTACTTGAAAACTCCCTTGTCTCTTGATCCAGATATAACAATTTATCTTTCCCCAAAATTGTCCATTTTATCTAGGCTTTTTAAAATCATTTAGCATGGCTGCATAACAGATATTTTCATCACTTGCTAATCCATTTTCTTATTCTTCTTGCCCACTTAATTTTGCTTGTCTTGATATTAGATCTCTTGTATTCTAGGAAAAGCAATGGAGGACTGCTCTGCCATAGCAGATTTCCTGGGCACTAGACATTTGCTCAAGCAGTTAGAGGAGGAATGGCATGCCACCAGCCTGTATTTCTGTGATTATCCAGGCCTAATGTTCCCCAGGTGAACCACAACATGCTGAGTCATCCTTCCTCCTGGGATATACCCCAAACCCCTCCGGGCCACAAGCCTTAGTTTCAGCATCTGAGAGCTGAGTCTTTTCCTATGACCTGGTCTCCACCCAAAGCACAGATGCAAGGAGTGTCCGCTCAAGACAGGTGCCATGATCATCAGGCCTTTCATGAGTGTGGGACGCGGGAACAAGCCATCATTCCTACCAGACCTGGCATTTTCTTTTCAGGAAGAGAAGCAAGGTGAAATGACAAATGCTGTCTCATTCTGTTCAGGCTACTGTAACCAAATGCCTTAAACTGGGCAGTTTACAAACAACAGAATTCCTTGCAGTTCTGAAGTCTAAGATCAAGCTGCCAGGGGATCTGGTGTCTGACAAGGGCCAAGGCCACATGACAGTGATCTCCTCTGTGTCTGCACGGGTAGAAGGGAGAAGGCAACTCTGTGGTGCTTCTTTTATAAAAGCATTTATCCCATTCAGGAGGTTCTACTCTTAAGATCTAATCACCTCCCCAAAGGTTCCCCATCTAATAAAATTACTTTGGGGGTTGGGATCTGAATATGTGAACTTTATGGTGGGGAGTGACACTGACTTTCAGTCCATAACATGAACAACTCAAGAAAACAGAATTCTCCTGATTCATTATAAAAAAAGGATCCAAAACCAATCCCTGGAGTAAGGACAGTCTATTCAATAAATGGTGCTGGGAAAATTGAATTTCCATGTGCAGAATCATGAAGCAAGACCCCTACCTTTCACCTTACACAAAAATTCACTCAACATGGATTAAAGACTTAAATCTACGACCTGACACCATCAAATTATTAGAGAGCATTGGAGAAACCCTGCAAGATATAGGTACCAGCAAAGACTTCCTAGAAAAAACCCTGGAGGCGCAGGCAGTCAAAGCTAAAATTAACTATTGGGATTGCATCAAATCGAGAAGTTTTTGTACTGCAAAAGAAACAGTCAGGAAAGTGAAGAGGCAACCAACAGAATGGGAAAAAAATATTTGCAAACAATGCAACAGATAAAGGGTTGATAACCAGAATCTACAAAGAAATCAAGAAACTCCACAACATGAAAACAAACAACCCACTTAAGAGATGGGCCAAGGACCTCAACAGACATTTTTCAAAAGAGGAAATCCAAATGGCCAATAGACACATGAAAAAAATGTTCAAGATCACTAGCAATCAGGGAAATGCAAATCAAAACCACAATGAGGTTTCACCTCACCCCGGTTAGAAAGGCTCACATTCAGAAATCTACCAACGATAGATGCTGGAGAGGATGTAGGGAAAAAGGGACACTAACCCACTGTTGGTGGGAATGCAAACTGCTTAAGCCACTATGGAAGTCAGTCTGGAGATTCCTCAGAAACCTGAATAGAACCCTACCATACAACCCAGCCATCCCACTCCTTGGAATTTACCCAAAGGAAATTAAATTGGCAAACAAAAAAAGCTGTCTGCACATTAATGTTTATTGCAGCTCAATTCACAATAGCTAAGACCTGGAACCAACTCAAATGCCCATCAGCAGTAGACTGTGTCCCCTAAAAATTGGGTGGGACAGCAGTTTGTGGTGGCCCTGTCATCACCCAGCTGGAGGGAGATGACCCTGAACAGTTAGCTGTCCCTGAGGAGAACAAGCCAGTGGCCCTGCTCACCTATGGAGAAGTGGGGATGATCCTGGCATGGAGTTACCCCTGCTGATCCAAGGGGCCAATGGACAGCCAGCCAGAAACACAACATAAGAATAAAGAAACAATGTGACACAAATGCATTCTTTCACAGAGGAAATAACAAATTACGTTTTCTCCCCAAAGCATCTCGGTGTGTCATCAAAGAGTGAGAAGACACCGTCTGATTCCATGCCCGTTACAGATATTAAATTTCATTTAAGAACTGGTGATACATGGATTATCAGAGCCAGATGTACCACCCCTTAAATTTAAGCTGTTTTCCTCTACCAAAAAGACTCCCATTTCCTCTGTGCCTGTGGGAAGGCCCACTCAGAACCTAGAAGAGAAGCCCATTTATCACAGGTTGTATTTAACATATGTCAGAGAATACTGTAGGTACTGGTACATTATCTCATTAACCTTTAAATGACCCATCTAGAATAAGGTTTAATAAATACAGGATGGAGGCTGGGTGAGGGCACAAAAGCGCCCTGATGTCAGGCAGGCATCCTTCATCCCCCTCCCACACCTCTCCATTCCCTGCCCTCCTCACTCCCACAGTCACTTTCCTCCTGAGCCAGTGATTCATCTGTACCACTCTTCCTTCTATGTGTCTTCCTTCAGGCAGTAACTATTACTGATTGCACTCAACATTCCTACCCACTTAGGTACATTGGACTTAGCTATCATATACATATTTACATGTATATGCACAGATTTATATAATTTTGTATATATATGTCACGTATTTATGCAATTGTTTATATGTAAATGTATTTGTCAGCTACATTTGATAGACACTTTGCTCACTTTTTTTAATATGAGACAAACATGATAATATTAACAACTGGAAGGAAGAATTTGGTGGGATTTGATCCCAGATTTACCTTATTCCACTACTCATGATTAATCTCATCTCAGTGTCTTCTCTGGTTGTGTGGATCTTACAAAGTTGCCTGGGACTCCAATTATTTTACTGTAGTTCCCTGCCTCCCATCAGCCTAGGACATATTCCAAGGCCCAAAATAGATGCCTGGAACCACAGATAGCATGAAATCATATTTTTTCTATATAAATATGAATTAAATGCTTTTTCTATCTTACATACTTATTAAATATTAGGGCCTTAATTAATGACCAGCATGAAATAAAGCAGGATAGCACAAAATTTCATCATATTACTCAGAACAACATGGGATTTTAAACTGCTGAACTATTTCTGGGATTTTCTGTTTAACATTTTTGACCTTAATTAACTGCAGGTAACTGGAACATGAAAACCAAACTGCAGACAAGGGTATACTACTGCAGCTGGTGCCCAGCTCACGACAGTAGGACTCTGGGAAGGAACTGAGCTGTTCAGTTAGATTTCATAAGAAACAAACAGCATGAAGATTGGATAGTTGGTGGTTTCTTCAAGAAGATTCTGGAACTGTAAAACTGCACAACAGTTTGCAATGTGTGCAGCTGCAATGTGCCAGAATACATATAACTGTGGAGTCACATAAAGTGAACGAAAGAACAATTTAAAGGTAAAAATCTATGAGCAGTTGGGGTGTTGGCATAATCTGAGGTGCCTGAAGCAAAATAAAAAATTGTCAATAATGTCAATACAGAGATACCAGAGCACTAAACTCAACTTGGAGCCCAAGTGTGTACACATGACACACAGCTGTGCTGCTACTCTTTCTGAAGACAACTGAGCATGTCTCACCAGCTTATGATCTCACAGCTGCATCTTTCTCAAGTGTCTGATTATAGATTTTCTCTAACTTGCACTGTGTCAAGACTTAAGGCTCTGAATCAGTAGCATGAGGAGCCCCTGTGATGCACAGTAGGTGCCAAAGTAGACATGGTGCCCGACCATGGAGGAAAGTCAAGAACTGGCTGGAATAGGAAATCTGGAATGGATGGTGACTTCCAGCCACCTTCAGGAGCAAGAGAGAAAGCACAGGAGATAAGTCAGAGACAGCTGGTGTTGAAGGAAGTGGAAGGTTATGCCAAGGTCAAGTCTTCCTCTTCACTCAGACGGAGGATTCTGAGCCACATGAGGTTACCATGTGGAGGAGCATGGAATTCCCGTTGAAATGATGGTATTTAACACCTGCATCTCTAGGTGAAGGTTTAATTTTAAGGTGAATTAGAGACAGCCAAGAAAGAGGAAGACATTTTCTCTTTTAAAGAAAAATCAAACAGGGCCGGCACTGGGGCGTAGCAGGTAAAGCCGCTGCCTGCAGTGCCAGCATCCCATATGGGCACTGGTTCAAGTCCCGGCTGCTCCACTTCTGATCTCGCTCTCTGCCATGGCCTTGGAAAGCAGTAGAAGATGGCTCAAGTCCTTGGGTCCCTGCACCTGTGTGGGGGACCCGGAAGAACCCCCTGGCTCCTGGCTTTGGATCGGCATAACTCCAGCTGTTGTGGCCAATTGGAGAGTGAACAAGTAGATGGAAGACCTCCCTCCCTCTCCCTCTCCCTCTCCCTCTCCCTCTCCCTCTCCCTCTCCCTCTCCCTCTCCCTCTCCCTCTCCCTCTCCCTCTCTCTCTACCTCTCCTACTCTCTCTGTAACTCTAACTTTCAAATAAGTAAATAAATCTTTAAAAAAAAAACCCACAAAAATCATACTGCCTACCTTCCCTTACACAGTCAACAAATGCTAGGATTTTATGCTATTAGTGCAAAGACTCAGGGGACTGGAACTTTCATGTCTTTCTCAGCTAGTATTCTTGGTTTTGCAACCCAGGAAATAGGGTGGAAAAGTGGAGAAAAGCAGGACTCTGGTTCTCCTTCATGAATTCCCCGTGGAGAGGACGAGGTCTAAAAGCCCAGGTTCCCATTTGCTCCTGCTTCAGGGTCATTCTTCTTGTACCTGCCCGTGACCTGGAACCTGTTCATCAGGTCTGCCATTGAACTGGAATCTGTACTCCATGCAGTCCATGTTTTCAGATTTCACCCATGAGAGCTATCATAATGGTATTTATCTGTTTGTGACTGGTTTATTTCATTTAACATTTCCATTTTTATTAATGCAAATGACAGAATTTCATTATTATTTTTCACAGCTGAATAGCATTCCAGTGTGTATATGACACTTTATTTAATCCATTGTCAGACATTTCAGCGGATTCCAAATTGTGGCTAGTGTGAGTAGTGCTGTGATAGACATAGGACTGCAGACTTCTCTTCGATATACTGACTTCATTTCCTTTGGATATGGTGAGATTGCTGGGGCATATGATAATTCTTTTAACTTTTTGAAGAACCATAGTACTGTGTTCCATAATGGCTACATTGTAGTGCCTAACAAAGTTGACTGCACTGAAGTAGAGAACAAAACAGTGGTTACTGAAGACTATGGAGAGGAAGAAAAGGGGAGGGGGAAGAGACTGATTAATGGTTACAAAGCTATAGCAGGTCCAAGGAATGAGTTCCTGGTGCTATTCTGTACCGGAGTGCACACAGTTAACAATAATGTATTGTATATTCCAAAATAACTGGACAAAAGGTGTTTGCATGCTTTCAACACAAAGAAATAACAAATGTACAATGTGATAGATATGCTAATTACCCTGATTTATTCATCCTACTATATATTCAAATTATTAAATTGTATACCATATATATAGACAATTATTATGTTATTTAAAAAAATTATTTTAGCCGGCACCGTGGCTCAATAGGCTAATCCTCTGCCTGGGGCACCAGCACCCCGGGTTCTAGTCCCCTTTGGGATTCTGTCCTGATTGCTCCTCTTCCTGTCCAGCTCTCTGCTATGGCCCGGGAGTGCAGTGGAGGATGGCCCAAGTGCTTGGGCCCTGCACCCCATGGGAGACCAGGAGAAGCACCTGGCTCCTGGCTTTGGATCAGCGTGGTGCGCCGGCTGCAGCGGCCATTGGGGAGTGAACCAACGGCAAAGGAAGACCTTTCTCTCTGTCTCTCTCTCTCTCACTATCCACTCTGCCTGTCAAAATAAAATAAAATAAAAATTATTTTCGAAAGAGTGTTGCCTCAAATATTCTGACATCCACCTGGCCCAAATTCAGAGGTTCTGGATCAGAGGTGGACCGGGCCTCCAGGCTCTCAACAGACTAAGTGAGCTCATGAGAAGCACTGACTGCTTCCAGGGGCAGTGGGGATATGGTGCTCAGGCAGGACGAGATGCCTCTGCTCCCTTCATCCTCAGCACCCCCTGCTGGCCTCCCCTCTCAGGTTGCAGAAGGATGGAGCCCTTCTTGGCTCCACTGTGAGCCACAGCAGCTTTCTCTGGTGAACTGTGTGTGTGGCAAATTGACAAAATGTAAACGAGCTTTTCTCGAAGTGCATGTTGAGACCTCTTATCATCTTACCCTTATCTTCTGTAATTCAGTTATTTCACTAATTCAATTCTTACCTGGATTCAAAACATTTAGCAAAATGACCTCCAATTAAAACCTAATAGATCCAAGTAATAACAAAGCATGTGATGAAAGACTGTCCCTGAGACTGAGGGGACCCATCCTCTCCATTTTTAGCTCAGAAATAGATTCCCACTGCTCTTCCCCATCAGAAAGTCTGCATCAACCTAAAAGCAAGTACAATGTCAGTTCCAGCCTATACCTTTAACAACAGTGCCTCTCCTTGACTCTCAGGAGCTAAAAATTGACACTTTGGTCAGGGATTCTTGAAAAGTATCCATAAGAGAGTGGTGCTAAGGCATAGAAGGCTAAGCCTCTGCCTGCAGTGCAGGCATCCCATACGGGTGCCTGTTTGCAGTCTCCACTGCTCCACTTCTGATCCAGCTCCCTGCTAATGCACCTGGGAAAGCAGTGAAAGATGGCCCAAGTACTTAAGCCCCCAGCACCCACTTGGAAGACCCAGAAAAAGTTACTGGCTCCTGGCTTCAGCCTGGCCCAGCCTTGGCTATTAAGGCCATTTGGGGAAGGAACCAGCAGATGGAAGATCTCTCTTTCTGTCTCTCTTTCTCTCTGTGTATCTCTTCCTTTGAAGTAAATTAATAAATCTTAAAAAGTCTCAGCTGCTCCACTTCCGATTCAGCTCTCTGCTATGGCCTGGGATAGCAGTAGAGGATGACCCAAATCCTTGGGCCCCTGCACCCATGTGGGAGACCTGGAAAAAACTCCTGGCTCCTAGCTTCTGATCAACACAGTTCCAGCCATTGCGGCCAATTGGGGAGTGAACCAGCAGATGGAAGACCTTTCTCTTTCTCTCTGACTCTCTTTCTCTCTGTATAACTCTGACTTTCAAATAAATAAATAAATCTTTTAAAAAATGGTATACATAACAAAACCTAAAGCTTTGCATTGCCAAATATGTGTCAAGTATTTAACATCAGCTTATCATCTAGTAAGTAGAATGATGACATGAAGGGATCTGCCCTCATCTCTCAGCTGAAGTTTCTCACATGCAAAAGCGAGAGTCATGAACACATATCTGATTTTTTAAATTAATTATGACATGACCCTCTGTTCCCTCTCAGCCAGGCCATGGGTACATCTTTTCAATCAAACTGACAGTCAATGTCCAGGAATTACAGTAATGAAGGCTCTGGGCCTAGTCTTCGGCCCTGCTAGAGATAATTATGAGCCCTGCAGAGTGATATGTATCCTTTCCAAATTAGGCATAAGTGCACCCTTGGACTTTTCATTCTTCAGTAATGCCAGAATGTGACAACCACGAGGCTGGAAAGTCTCCCATAATATAAGAACACTTGGCCAGAATGTTCCTTCACAGAACAGTGTCCTAAAGGCACCCAATATGTTAGGTTTAAAATGAATGTGTGGAGGTTTAGTTGTGCAGAGGAAACGAGCATGAAAAATCATGCAACAGCTAGCTGAGTAAGCAACTGATACCATATGGTTCCACTGCAGACATTATCTTATATCATCTTCCACTGTCCAATAGTACCACAAAAAAGTCACTAAAGAAAGACTTTAGATAAATAATAAAATATATAAAACAAGAAAGAAGTATGGCCATAACACATCCACATGAGTATTACTTTGTCCAAAAGCATCAAATTACTCCAAGACTGAGAGCTGCAAATGTGCTTCATTGTGTTCTAATTTGCAAAGCAGAAAGCTGGAAGACAATGGGAGGATACAGGAGTTCTCCTGCACTCCAGACCTGGAGTGATATTTTGCTATAATTTTTAATTGAGAGAGAAGCAGAGACAGTGTCTGCTCAAATGCCCACAAAGATTGAAGCCAGTGTTGGGAGCTGGGAATTCAATCCAGGTGACTCACATGGGTGGCAGGAACTCAATCACTTGAGCCATCCCTGCTGCTTCCCAGGGTCCACACTAGAAAGAAGCTGGAAGTAGAAACCAGAGTCAGCTGGTAAACCCAGGTACTCCAATGTGGGGCATGGGTGCCCTACTCCTATGCCAAATGCCCACCCTGGACTCATAATTTAAAGGGATATGACTACTTTTAGACCTCCAGAAAACATACCCTGCATATCCAAAAACAATGAAATATTAAAATACTGTGACTTCAAAACTGGAGTACGAAGAATTTGTACTCAATATATTAAGATAGAAAATAAGTGTGAAAGATCAGCTTTCCTCTATAATGCAGAGCTGCAAATCACAGTTAATGGGTGGTAGTGTATGGACCTAAAGATGATGTAATTGCTGGAGACTGACCACGCAGTGGGCACAGAGGTTTAAAATGCAATGAAAGGTAGTTCCATGGCTGTTTTCACATTGCTCAAGAATAGGGGAATAAACAGAGAAACACTAAGTAGAAATAATTTTAAGAAGTATGTAAGGCCCCAAGGGCATTCCTTCCTGCTCCCCAGCATGTTCTCACAATGCTTCCTTCCAAACCTGGAACTTTTCTACTGTTCTCACATCTGTCCTTTCTACCATAGCCTTTGGCACAGCAAACAAAATTAGTGTCACTACAAGTGAAGAGATTGCGACTAACCAGTGTCTGTGCACACAGAACTAACCCATTGGTGGGCTCAGTTCTGCTGCAGAGAAGCCACCCTGCAGGTGTGTGCTGCCTCTGGAACCGAGAGACCAGGATACAGTCTGGACCACTGTCTCATTGTACCTGGTGCCCTGGCTCCTGACCGGCATGGTGAATTCTGACAACATGGGATTTGTAAGGACTAACTGAGATAATATGTGTAAATCATTTAGTATACATTGGGAACTCAGTAGATTCTAGTTCTCTTTCTCCTTAGCTGCATGCATCTCCACTGTTGATAAAGGGGAGCAAGAAAATCGCTGACATCCCTTGATATCAGTAGATTTATGGTTTTGTGCTCTAGCCAGTAGCTGTTTAAATTGATTGTTGCCAAAGCATATATCATTTCATTTTTTCTAGGTAGTTTATCTTGCAGTAGACGATAGGTACTCTCCAGAAAGAGACAATGGATGTTCAGACACTGTTAGATACAAAATAATGACAGAGCCTAAGAAACTGACTCGCTGAAGTTTGTTTTCCTGATCAGAGTAGTGAGGTAGTTCACTCTCATTTGCATTCCTCGGGTATGCCATGCAACAGCCAGCACAAGGCCTATGAACTTGCCATTCTCTCCTGTTCAGCATGCACGGCTCACTCCCTTGCCTCTGTGCTGATAACCCCTCAAAGAACCCCCCAATAAGCTCTGATCTAGCTCAAACTCCTTTATAACATCACTTCAGAGTTTTCATTCCATTTCTGCAAATAATTCATTGCAGGCTTCTATAATAATCTATTTTGGCAGTTCTGTTCATTAATGACTACTGTAACTTCTGGACTTTACCTACTTGATTTCAGAGACCCAGTCTGGTTTTGCTCCTGGAAGATAGGCTGGTATGACCAAATGTGTGGTCTTCAATTTCTAAAGCAACTCCCAAATCTCTCCCCTCATGGTATCAAGCCATTAAGTATATTCTCCCCTCTCTTGTGACAGGGTCTAATGACAGGCTCCTAATGAACACAGCATGGCCAAAGTGATGTGATATCATTTCTGAGATTAGATTACAAAAGCTTGTCTCTTTCTCCTCCCCTCTCCTTCCTTCCATCCCTCTGACGAAATCATTTGCCCTATGGGACGACTAGGTAGCAGGAACTAAGAAAGATCAGAAAAGACTAGTAAGGAACTGACCTACATCTGCAGCTAAATGTGTGACTGGAAATGGCTTTTCCTCTAGTCCAGCTTTGAGAGGACTACAGGTTCAGCTTTGTCTGCAGCCTGTGAGCGACCCTGCAGCAAGGAGGTAGCCAAACCTTCTCAGATTCCAGACTACATTAACTGCTGGTAAGAAATGTGTGTTGTTTTAAGCTACTAACTGTGGGATAGTCATGCAGTTATGGGTAACTAATCCATATTGTCAAAAGACAAAATCGCAGCAATTTTAAAGATAAAATTATGCTTTGTTTATGATTCTAGAATTAGGTAACATATCATTCTAAAAAATAGAATGAATGTTCTCATGCAATGCAAGTTAACTTTATAAGAAGAAACAGGTAAAAACAAATAAGTAGACTGGTCATTCCAAAGTTATTTTCCTTTCAGGGTTAAAACAGAGGGGACTCCCATATCAAGCCAGCTCATGTCAACAGGGCTCCTTCTGATTGGTGGCTGTCAATATCCTGTTTTTAGAGAGCTGGTTTCTGAGTTCACTTCAGAGTCCACTTTGACTGCAGGGTGTATGAGTGACTCCTGTATGGTTTGGTCTGCTCTAGTGCGATTTCCTGTGGGTGCCAGTCTAAAAAGATGGCCTTCCATTAATCTTGCCTAACAAGTGCATATTCCTAACATAATGGAGAAACAGATATTTCCATCACAGTAACAAAGGAAAAAACATGGTTCTGGTTGTAGGGAAACTAAATGCCAGCCAGTGCACCTAATCAATGATTCAGCCTGAGGAAGGTTTCACTAAAGGGATACTAGCATTGGGCTCGAAGGGGAGCCCAAATGGCGGTATAGCAACAGGAAAATCCAAGTCACGTGGGGCAAAAGAAATAGTTAAAAAGGAGAAAGGATATAAGCTGGAGATAGATCCATGGCAAATTTGCACAGAGAAGCCCAGGAGTCCAACAGAGACTAAGCAGGTCCACGCTGAAGGAGCAAATAAGAAAAGGAAGCAGTGGAGGTACAGTGGAGGCATGGAACAGGGAGACTGGCTCCACCCCACAGTGGACAAGGTTAGATGGGAATCCAGAGTCCATGGAGCTGCAGGTAGCAGTGGGAGGGGGAGCTTGGCGAACTGCGTTTGAAGATTCATGTGGGAAGAAAGAAAAGGTATAGCAAAGGGGAACAGAGAGGTCGGGCACACCCCTATCCATCTACATCTCCCCGCTCCCCCCAAACAGACCTGCAGCCAACTGAAAAAAGCCATATTGATTGTCTACATTTTCAATGTAAGCAGGGGGTTACCACATTTGCCTCATGGGCACATGGCCATCAATTGCAAGGGCTACCTCACTACATCCTACCCCTTAGGAATGAGGATCATAACATTTCAGAGTAATTTCCTCCCCACCACACAAGCTGTGCAACAAGGAGAATTCCAGAATATCAAAAACTTGAGCTCATTTCATGCACCAGTGAGAAGCGAACTGGGCCCCAGTAGGGGGGCTTAGTGCACCAGAGCTCATACCCGCCCCATCAAGATTGAGAAGTGGGCTCTCTGCTTCCACTTGCTATGCACAGCACATAGCAACTCATAGCAGAAGGAAATCCTACCATAAGCACAAAGACACACATTGAAGAGAAAAGCAACCAGACCCAAAAAAAAAAAAAAAATACACAAATGTCAAAAAACAAAGGAAAAATCTAAATAAGAAAAAGAAAGACACTATGAGCCCCCACAAAGGACCACTACAAATCTTTAAGAAGGTGAAGAAGAAGAGATTGAGGATATGCCAGAAATGGAATTCTGAAAATTAATCATCAGATTACTTAGAAGCAATCAAAAACAAATTGATGGGGCCAGTGCCATGGCTCACTTGGCTAATCTTCTGCCTGCAGTGCTGGCATCCCATATGGGCGCCAGTTATAGTCCTGGCTGCTCCTCTTCCAGTCCAGCTCTCTGCTGTGGCCCGGGGAAGGCAGTGGAGGATGGCCCAAGTGCTTGGGCGCCTGCACCTGTGTGGGAGACCAGGAGGAAGCACCTAGCTCCTGGCTTAGGATCAGCATAGCTCTGGCCATAGAGGCCATTTGGGGGGTGAACCAATGGAAGGAAGACCTTTCTCTCTGTCTCTCTCTCTCACTGTCTAACTCTGTCAAATTAAAAAAGAAAGCAAATTGATGATCTAAATGTGAAGTGCTCCCAAGAAACTAAGATATTAAAGAGAAGTCAGATAGGCCAGCGCCACAGCTCAATAGGCTAATCCTCCACCTTGCAGCGCCAGCACACTGGGTTCTAGTCCCGGTCGGGGCGCCAGATTCTGTCCCGGTTGCCCCTCTTCCAGGCCAGCTCTCTGCTGTGGCGAGGGAGTTCAGTGGAGGATGGCCCAAGTGCTTGGGCCCTGCACCCCCTGGGAGACCAGGATAAGCACCTGGGTCCTGCCTTTGGATCAGCGTGGTACGCCGGCCACAGTGCACTGGCCATGGCGGCCATTGGAAGGTGAACCAACGGCAAAGGAAGATCTTTCTCTGTCTCTCTCTCTCTCACTGTCCACTCTGCCTGTTTTTTTTTAAAAACAAAGAGAAGTCAGAATGAAATACTAGAAATGAAGAATTCAATATATCAAATAAAAAATGCAATGGAAAGCCTTAACAACAGAATAGGTGAGACAGAAGAAAGAATATCAGAATTAGAAGAAAAATTTCTCCAAATACTATAGTCAGACCAAATAAAATAAGAAGAAATTAATGTGTTGTCCAATGTGAAGTAATGCTATAACTAGTACTGAAACAGTATTTTACACTTTGTGTTTCTGTGTGGGTGCAAACTGATGAAACTTTTACTTAATATATACTAAATCAATCTTCTGTATATAAAGATAATTGAAAATGAATCTTGATATGAATCGAATGGGAGAAGGAGTGGGAGATGGGAGGGGTGCAAGTGGGAGGGAAGTTATGGGGGGGGGGAGCCATTGTAATCCATAAACTGTACTTTGGAAATTTATATTTACTAAATAAAAGTTAAAAAAAATAAAAAGAGAAAAAAAAATTAGAAAATTAAGAAACACGGTTGGAGATCTACAAGATTCTATCAAATGATCCAACATACAGATCCTAGGAATTCAGGAAGGCATGGAAAGAGAAAGGATTAGAAGGCCTTCTTAATGAAATAATAACAGGAAACATCCCTAACTTGGAGAAAGAAACATGCAAGTGCAGGAAGTACACAGAACTCCCAATATACACAACCAGAAAAGATCTTCACCACGAAACATTGTAGTAAAACTCTCCACAGTAAAACATAAAGAAGGGACTGGAGCCATGGAACAGTAGGTTAATCCTCCACCTCTGGTACCGGCATCCCATGTAGGTGCCGGTTCTAGTCCCAACTGCTCCTCTTCCAATCCAGCTCTCTGCTATGGCCCGGGAAAGCAGTACAAGATGGCCCAAGTCCTTGGGCCCTGCACCCACCCATATGGGAGACCTGGAAGAATCTCCTGGCTCCTGGCTTCGAATCAGCACAGCTCCAGCCATTGTGGCCATCTGAGGAGTAAACCAATGTAAGGAAGATCTTTCTCTCTTTCTCTTCCTCTCACTGTCTATAACTCTGCCTCTCAAATAAATAAATAAAATCTTTAAGAAAAGAAACATAAAGAAAAGATCTTAAAATGTGCACAAGTGAAACACCAAATAACATTCAGAGGAAATCCAATTAGACAAACTGAAGACTTCTTAACAGAAACTCTACAGGCAAGAAGAGAATGGTGAGATATATTCCAAGTCCTAGAGAAAAAAACCTGTCAACCCAGAACACTGTACCCTGCAAAGCTCTCATTCATGAATGAAGGAGAAATAAGGATGTTTCACAACAAACAGAAATTGAAAGAATGTTACAACTTACCCAGCCCTAAAAATATATCCAGGGATGTGCTACACACAGAAACAGGAACACCACTACAAAAGATTACAAATGCAGAAAATGTCCCAGCAAAAATATAAAGGAAATACAAAATACAAAAATAGGACTATTTATGGGAACATGGCAGGGCAAAGTCAGTACTTAACAATAGTCACCCTGAATGTAAATGGTCTCAATTGCCCAGTTAAAAGACAGAGATTGGTTAAATAAATTTTAAAAAAATCTATTTTCTTCCTATAAGAAACACATCTTACCAACAAAGATGCACACAGACTGAAAGTGAAACAATGGAAAATGATAATCTATGCTAACAGAAACCAAAATAAAAAAAAAAAAAGCTGGTGTGACATTCTAATATCAAGGAAACAACAGAGAAAATCAACACCATTGATCGAATATACCTAGCAGATATCTACAGAGACTTCTGCCATACAAGCACAGAATACACATTTTTCTCACCAGTACATGGAACTTTCTCTAGATCAACCACATGCTAGAAAATAATGCAAGTCTCAGCAAATTCAAAAAAATCAAATGATGCTATGCATCTTCTTGGACCATAATGCAATGAAGGTAGAAATCAGCAACTCAGGAATCTCCAGTACATAAATACATGGAGACTGAACAACATACTCCTAAATGAACAGATCATAGAAAAAATTAAAAAATTTCGGCAGAACAAATGAGGACAACAATACAACATACTAAAATTTATGGGATACAGAAAAAGCAAAGTTAAGAGGAAAGTTTATGGCAGTTGGTGCCTACATCAAGAAATTGGAAAGGCACGAAATAAATGACCTATCAATGCACCTCAAGGATCTAGAAAAACAAGAGCAAACAAACCCAAAACAAGTAGGAGAAAATAAATAATTAAAATTCTCGAAGAAATCAGTAAAATTGAAACCAAAAACAAAAAAATACAAAAAAAATGCAAAACTAAGAGCTGGTTTTTTGAAAAAATAATAAAAATTGAAACCACTGGCCCAACTAACCGGAAAAAGGAAAGAGAAGACCCAAATCACCAAAATTAGATATGGAAAAGGAAGTGTAACAGCAGACTCCACATAAATAAAAAGAATAATCAAAATTACTATAAAGAACTGTGTGTTCTTTGGGAAACCTAGAAGAAATGGACACATACAACCTTCCTAAATGGAGCCATGAAGACATAGAAAACCTAAACAAACCCATAACCGAGATGGAAATTGAATCAGTAATAAAGATTCCCCACAAAGAAAAGCCCAGGATCAGACAACCTCACTGCTGAATTCTATCAGGTGTTTAAAGAAGAAACAATTCCAATTCTCCTCACACTATTCAAAACAACTGAAAGGAAGGGAATCCTCCCAAATTCTTTCTATGAAGCCAGCATCACCTTAAATCCTAAACCTGGAAAAGATGCAACAGAGAAAGAGAACTACAGACCAGTTTCCATGATGAACATAGACACAAAAATCCTCAACAAAATTCTGGCTAATCAACTCCAACAACACATCAGAAAGATCATTCACCCAGACCAAGTGGGATTTATCTCTGTTATTCAGGGATGGTTTAACATTCACAAATCAATCAATGAGATACATCACATTAACAAACTGAAGAACAAAACCAAATGATTATCTGAATAGATGCAGAGACAGCATTTGACAAAATACAAAACCCTTTCATGATGAATACTCTAAGCAAACTGGGTATAGAAAGAACATTCCTCAACACAATAAAGGCAATTGATGACAAACCCAAAGTCAGCATCCTATTGAATGGGGAAAAGTTTGCAGCATTCCCACTGAGACTCAGAACCAGACAAGGATGCCCACTGTCATCATTACTATTCAATATAGTCCTGGTAGTTTTAGCCACGGCCATCAAACAAGAAAAAGAAAGTGATTCAGAGTGGGAAAGAGGAAGTCAAAATATCCCTAATTGCAAATGACATAATTCTATATCTAAGGGATCCAAAAGACTCCAACAAGAAACTATTGGAACTCATAGAAGAGTCTGGTAAAGCAGCAGGTTATAAAAATCATCACACACACAAAAAATAGCCTTTGTATACACAAACAATGCCATGGCTGAATAAGAACTTCTAAGATCAATACTGTTCACAATAGCTACAAAAAAAATAAAATACCTTGAAATAAATTTAACCAAATACATCAAAGATCTCTTCAATGAGAATTACACATAATTTAAAAAAGAAATAGAAGTAGACACAAAAATATGAGAAAAAAACTTCCACTTTCATGGATTGGAAGAATCAATATCATTAAAATGTCCTTTCTTCCAAAAACAGTTTACAGATTCAATGTGATACCAATAAAAAATATCAAAGACATTCTTCTCAGATCTAAAAAAATGATGCTGAAATTCATTTGGAAACACAAGAGACCTCAAATAGCTAAAGCAATTTTATACAACAAAAACAAAGCTGTAGGCATTCAATACCAAATTTTAAGACATACTACAAAATAGTTATAATCAAAACAGCCTGGTACAGGTACAAAAGCAGATGGATAGACCAACGGAACAGATTAGAAATGCCAGAAAATAATCCAAGCAAGTACAACCAACTTACATTCCAGCAAGGAGCTAAAACCAATCCCTAGAGCAATGACAGCCTTTTCAACAAATGGTGCTGGGAAAACTGGGTTTCCACATGCATAAATATGAAGCAGGACCTCTACCTTACACCTTACACACACACACACACACACACACACACACACACAAACATTCAAAATGGATTACATACCTAAATCTACGACCTGATACCATCAAATTATTAACGATGGGGGAAACACTGCAAGACATGGGCACAGGCAGAGTTCTTGGAAAAAACCCCAGAAGCACAAGCAATAAAAGCCAAAATTAACAAATAGGATTACATCAAATTGAGAATCTTCTGTACTGCAAAATAAACAGTCAAGAGAGTGAAGAGGCAACTGACAGAATGGGAGAAATTATTTGCAAACCATGCAACTAATAAAGGGTTATTAACCGGAATTATATACATATCAAGAAACTCCACAAAAACAAAGCAAATAACCCAGTGAAAAAATGGGCAAATCACTTAAACAGACATTTTTTAAAAGAAGAAATAAAATGGCCAACAGACACATGAAAAAATGCTCAGGATCACTAGCCATCAGGGAAATGCAAATCAAAACCACAATGAAGTTTAACTTCATCCCAGTTAGAATGGCTTTCATACAGAAATCAACAAATAACAAATGCTGTTAGGGATGTAGGGGAAAAGGTGCCCTAACCCACTGTTGTTGGTGGGGATGTAAACTGGTAAAACCATTATGGAAGACAGTTTGGAGATAACTCAGAAATTTGAACATTGTCCTACCATATTAGCCAGCCATCCCACTCCTTGGAATTTGCCCAAGGGAAATGAAGTCATCAAATAAATGAATTATCTGCACCCCTATGTTTATTGCAGCTCAATTTATAATAGCTAAGCCATGGCATCAACCTAAATGCCCATCAACTGAAGACTAGATAAAAAAATTAATGTATATGTACTTTATGGTATACTATACAGATGTTAAGAAAAAATGAAATCTGGTCATTTGCAACAAAGGATGAATCTGTAAAACATATGTAGTGAAATAAGAAGTCCCAAAGGGATATACACCATATGTTCTCCCTGACCTGTGATAACTAACAGAGCACCTAAAAGGAAACCTGTAGAAGTGAACTTGACACTATGAGAAGCAATGATTTGAACAGCCCTTCTTGACTGTTGAGTAACAAGTTTTTTATTTTATTTTATTTTTATTGTTTTTATATTTTTCCTATTTAATATCATTGGTTGAATACTTTACTTAACCTAAAATTAATCATATATGTATAAAGTCAATTGCAATAGATTCCAGCAAAAAAATTAAGAGTGGGAAAAAGAGAGGGAGGAGCTATATAGTTCTGCATACATTCCCATGGACTTACTTCTAAGAGTAAAGCTAAATAGATGACATGGGACTCAAAATCCCATTAAGCTGGGTGGTATTAATGCCATCTTATGTGTTAAAGTGATCATATTAAGTGTTAAATTGATTGCATAGGTAGCATTAAGTGTCAAAGGGATCATATACATAAGATCAAGTGTCTTGGTAATAACAATAGATAGAATTAAAAAGGAGAGAATGTTCCAACATGGGAAGCAGTCCACACAGCAGACTCATAGCATGACAAACACCCTAAACAGCACTCTAACCTCAGAATCAGCCCTTAAGACATTCTGTTCTGGCTGAAAAGCCCATGAGAGCATTTCAGTCATGGAAAGCCAAGACACTGTGACAAAAAAAAAAAAATCCTACATGATTGATCTCTGTGAGACCACAGGGGAAAGAAGGAGCCATCAAAGAAGGAGGTACTTTTCTCTGAAGGGAGGAGCAAACTTCCACTTTGCTTAAGGCCCTGTCTAAAGGCCGACAGAGATCATGGACTCAAAATGCTTCCATAGCCTTGGCAGCTCATGTCAAGAGCCTTGGGTGATCACTGACGTCATACTTAAGAGTGTTAATTATTAAGTTAACAATAGGAGTTACTGTGCACTTACTCCCCATGTAGGACCTCTGTCCTTAATGTATTATACTATGAGAATTAAATGTAAAACTTGTTCTCACACAGTTCTTAATACTTTGTGTGTGGGGGGGTGCAACTTGTTGAAATCTTTGCTTAGTATAGAGTTGGTCTTCTGTATATAAAGTTAATTAAAAATGAATCTTAATGAAAAATGAGATGGTAGAGGAAAGTGGAGGTGGGATGGAGGGGCGATTGGAGGGCAGGTATGGGGTGAAGAACCACTATATTCCTAAAGTTGTACTTATGAAATTTGTATTCATTAAATAAAAGGTTTATTTTTAAAAAAGAGAATTGGGCTGGAAGAAATGGAAATGACTTCAGCAGAGATGGAAGTGCTCCCAGACAGAAGGGACATGAGCATGTTAGGTAGGTTCAGCTGGAACAAAAGACAGTTATTTAGCACCTGCTCAGGGCTAATCATGGAGCCAGTGATGGGCATACAGATGGAGACCTCCAACCCTTGATAATATATGAATAGATGCAAGGCACAAGGCTACAGGCAGGAAGGTGAAAACCAAATCTGGTAAGTCTTGGGCACAAATTTGAGCCTCGGAGCACTAAAGGCATTGAAGTAGGAGAGCAGGGGCCATATGGTACAAAATAGGAGCCTCAGAACCAGAAATGCTCCTGTATAGCACAACACCAGCAAGACCTGACGGTGTGTCCGATGCAGTACAAGAGAAATAGCAGAACAGGCATGGTATTCAGGGAGGGTGAGCTGGCTGCAGCGTCAGTACTGCACAAGAGGGCCATCCTTACGAGCTTTACAGCAGAGGAACGGCAGGATTAGTCTGTCCATTATGGAGGTGACTTGGCAGCAATGCTGAGGAGGGGTAGAAAAGCATGCCTCCAAAGTTGGGGACTGGCAGGAGTGGCTACAGCATTATAGTTCGGGAGTTTGCATCCTGAATTCCATTGGCCCCTGGAAGATAGGCACTTCTCTGAAATGGCAGGAAGAGGCTCTGCCCGTCTCCCACTGTTTGCATATGAGAAGCCTCAGCTTTCATCCACTACACATATTTGGGGTCTCCGTAAAATTTTAGGAGGACAATAAGGGGAGGAGCTAGTTCCATACTAAAATTCTCTTACACAAGTAAAAGGCAATGATGAGGGCAGGGACAGAGAGCATGAGACAATTCCTGACACCAAGCTAGGCCATCAGATTGCTGTGTCCTCACACGCACACATGTGGCCTTTGAAGTACCTCCTTCCCTGAGGTCAGCTTTGGCTCTCTGCGGAAAGAAAGCAGCACGACAAAGTAGCTAAAACAAGAGACCTGTACTGCATGTAGAAGGATGTCCTGAATCGAGTCATCCTCCCTTCGTTTACACGCAGCCCTATTGGAAAAGTCCTGGTACCACCTCAAGGACCAGGACCCAGCTACTAGGGAGGGACTGCAGTTGCCTCTTCTCACAGACTTGCAAAGGCCTGGCACTGACGGTACGCCTCCTCTTGTTATGTCTTCCTGCAGGCCTAGAGTAGAGTTTTAGAAGTCAAACATGCTCCTATCAACACTTGACCAAGTGCCCGCCTGGTGTCAAAAAGAATGCAAAAACTAAAGACATGGATCAAGGATGATTCCAAGTGTTGGTCACTTTGTTTTGACTGGCAAATTTAGTATACAGAAATGCTGCTTGGTTGTCGCTGCGGCTCAATAGGCTAATCCTTCGCCTGCGGTGCCAGCACACTGGGTTCTAGTCCCGGTTGGGGCGCCAGATTCTGTCCCAGTCGCTCCTCTTCCAGGCCAGCTCTCTGCTGTGGCCCGAGAGTGCAGTGGAGGATGGCCCAAGTGCTTGGGCCCTGCATCCGCATGGGAGACCAGGAGAAGCACCTGGCTCCTGGCTTTGGATCAGCGCAGCATGCCGGCCGCAGTAGCCATTGGGGGGTGAACCAACGGAAAAAGGAAGACCTTTCTCTCTGTCTCTCTCACTGTCCACTCTGCCTGAAAAAAAAAGAAAGAAGGAAAGAAGGAAAGAAGGAAAGAAGGAAAGAAGGAAAGAAGGAAAGAAGGAAAGAAGGAAAGAAGGAAAGAAGGAAAGAAAGAAAGAAAGAAAGAAAGAAAGAAAGAAAGAAAGAAAGAAAGAAAGAAGGAAGGAAAGAAGGAAAGAAGGAAAGAAGGAAAGAAGGAAAGAAGGAAAGAAGGAAAGAAAGAAAAGAAATGCTGCTAATAATATGGAAATCAAGAAAGGAAAATTTACTCAGAAGAACAACATATCATGTTTCAGAATTCATTGAGGGGCCGGAGCTGTGGCACAGTGGTTAAAGCCTGGCCCGAAGCACCAGCATCCCACATGGGTGCCAGTTCTAGTCCCAGCTGCTCCTCTTCCGATCCAGCTCTCTGTTGTGGCCCGGGGTAGCAGCAGAGGATGGCCCAAGTCCCTGGGCCCCTGCACCTAAGTGGGAGACCTGAAAGAAGTTCCTGGCTCCTGGCTTCAGATCAGCGTAGCTCCGGCCGTTGCAACCATCTGGGGAGTGAACCAGCAAATGCAAGACCTTTCTCTCTGTCTACCTCTCTCTGTAACTATTTCAATAAAATAAAATAAATCTGTTTTAAAAAAAGAATCTACTGAGTGAGGGGCAGGTGTTTGATGCAGTGGTTAAAATGTCACTTGGGACACCTGTGTTCCTTGTTGGAATGCCTGAGTTTGATTCCTGGCTCTACTCCTGATTTCAGCTTCCTGCTAGTGCATATCCTGGGAGGCAGCAGATGATGGTTCAAGTATATAGGTCACCACTACCCATGGTGGAGACCCAGACTGAGTTCCAGGACCCTGGCTTCAGCCTGGCTTAGCCATAGCCTTTGCGGATATTTGAGTGAACGACAGATAGGAGATCTCTCTCTCTCTCTCTCTCTCTCTCTCTCTCTCTCTCTCCCTTTCCCTCCATCTCTCTACATTTCAAAAAAATAGTATCTATGGGAAAAATATCTCATCAAATAATCTTTTTTTTTAAAAAAAAAAGGAATTTCTTGAGAGGTTCTTGCTGCATAGTCACATAAGATCTAGGCAAAAGGTAGAAATAATGAATGCAGCTTAGGTTGAAAAACACACAGCAAAATACAAAAATTATAGAATTTTTAAAATAAGCATTGTGAATGGTACACGTAACATTCACAGTTTTCGTTTTCATTGTTTTTTAGCCCACGCAACATTGCTAAAGAAAAAGAATAAGGGAAGTTTCCAGTAAATAGAGTCTGCCGCTGGCAAATGATGCTTCAGTATTGGACATTGGAAGAGTTTGCTCCAGGTCTGAGGTGAGCACTTCAAAGAAAAGCCAGAGCCCACTCCTCACAGGATTAGGATCAACTCATTAGGACAGAGTTACCCAGAATAATTTCAGAAGAAGAGAGAATAATTGACTTCACTCAGCCACTTTTCATCTCATGGAAATTCCTTTTTGATGCTTAAACCTTAATTGCTTTTCTCATTCAAATGTCTTTCTCAAAATCTCTAACTTGTACTGTTGCAGTAAAAAAAAGATGAAGAAAGAAAACAGTATTTTAATACTTTTTTGATAACTGTACTTCATTTTAATTTCCTTGCATAGTTCCAAGGACAAGTCTATCTTTAGACTGCAGTATTTTGAAAGAGAAGGATGGGGAAGATTAGGGAATGGAGAAACAAAAGGTGAGTGATTGCAAATCAGTGACAAAATTAATTGTTGGTAGAAAATTTTAAAAGACTTTCTTCAATAATAGAAAATCAAATTTCCCTTTTGTGTCACAGACTCATAGAATCACAGGCCACTCACCTTGGAAGGCCACCACATGTGAATTTTCTCCTCCCAAGCATTGCCCCACAGCACTTGGGTCTCTCTAGGACACCTCCAATGACCTGGTAGCTCTCTGTCAGGTCTCATAGCTCTGCCCTATGACAGCAAAGATGGATGCTGTCTACTCCAAGGACCAGACTTTGATCTATCCGGTTCTGTCCTCTTTTAGAGTTCCAAGGGCTCTTCATGAATCAACAAGAGATGTCTGGGTGCTTTGTGCAGGATCTTCGCATCCCAGTGCCCATCACTGATCCTGAGAGCAGTGACCACAGCAAAAGTTAATGCATCCACTGGACTCCTGCCTGCCCAAGTGGACATCAGTGCCCTGCCCTATGGTGCCACCAAGTGCAGAGTCATGGGCAGTAGAGCAACTACATGGTCAAAGTGAAGATTTGGCAAAGGCAAAGACAGCAGAACTGAACGAAGGGAATTTAGGATATCAGAAGGTGAAAGGAGGAAAAAGTGTCCCCACAAGGAAGAACTTTCTGGGAAGATAAAAATACGAGCAGATTCTCCTAGGTGAGTGGCTGAAAATGTCTGACAGAGCTCCACCATGTCAGACTCCTCCCTGCGGTATTTGGAAGGGAGCCCAGGCTTACACTGGGCCTTTTGTCCCCTGTTTTGATAGTCCTGAATAAAATCTGCCTTTGGGCTGGCGCTTGGTGTAGTAGGCTAAGTCTCTGTCTGTGGTACCAGAATCCCACATGGCTGCAGGTTCGCATCACAGCTGCTCCTCTTCTGATCCAGCTCTCTGCAATGGACTGGGAAAACAGTAGAAGAAGGCCTAAAGTGCTTAGGGCCCTGCATCCACGTGGGAGACCTGGAACAAGCTCTTAGATCCTGGCTTCAGATTGGCTCAGCTCTAGCCACTGTAGCCATCGTGGAAGTGAACCAGCAGATGGAAGACCTTTCTCTCTGTCTCTTCCTCTCTCTATCTATAACTCTACCTCCCAAATAAATAAAGTCTTTAAAAAAATTTGCTTTCCCACTTTAACTTCTGCCTAGTCCTGGACAGAGAAAGAATGTCTGGGTTTGGAGGTGGGTCAGGTTAACAAGATCTGTCCACAAATCAGATATGACTGAGAACAAACACCTCAGCAAAAAGCTGTATTACTGACACTATGTATATTTCAGAATATTCCTGACTACTTAACATAAGCTACTGACATTATCCTTGCTTTGAAATGTTGTTGGTCATTTTTACCAAAACGAAAGAAAATTTTGTCAGAACATGGGATGGTTGAGTAAGGAAATAATCCCAATACCAGCATTGAAGCTCTAGGGAAAATGATGTTTATCTGACATAGTTTTGAGTCATAGCCTCATTTCCAGAAACCTAAATCATTCTAGCAGTTTGAACTGATGGAATGAATAGGGACAGAATCACAGATGCACGCACTCATCTGCATTACATGTGCTATTTCATTCCCCCTTCTGACTTGTGTGCTGAGGCAAGACTCTCACACATGCCTATCTAGTTAAATATATCCCTAACAAGAACACATGCCAGTGCCATACAGGTACCAGGTGTTATAAGAGGCATAAAAACAAGACAGAAGCCTGCAACTCTGGACCTTGCAAGCCTAAATTCTAAGACTAAAGGCCTGCACTTCCAGTCAATGTTTATATTTATTCTGTTCCTGGCATTGCCAGATGCTGGGATATGTTAGTGAACAAAACAACGACTGTCCTGTCCTCCAGAACTTACGTCCATGAATATCAAACCCTCCTTCCCCACTTCAATTCTGTTAAGTTGCTTCTCTTCTCAGCCAGCTTCACTCCTTCCTTCATTTGTCCATGCCTACTCACCTATGGACTAGAAACCAGCTCTGAGTTGTGCACCTGCACTAGAGGATGGAGAAGAACACAAACTCGTGCTCTGGAAGATCTGGGAAAGAGATGTACCTGAAGACAAGTGGTTAGCAGCCAAGTAGCACAGCCAGGCCAGTTCTCCATGAGCCCTTCCCAGTCTAAGACCATGCGCCCAGGTCCCACCCTAACTTCAATGGTTGACTTCAATGGTTGCTTCACAGAAGCTTTGCTTCTCTGAATGGGAATTCCAATACTCATCACTCATCCTGGACCTACCAGTGGTAGAGCCAGGATCTGGATTCAAGTCTTACTTGTGCTTATTTTCATTAGCATGGTTTCATGTTCTCTTTTTTTTAAATCAACTGATTTATTTGAAAGCCAGAGTTACAGAGAGAGAGGGAGCGAGGGAGGGAGAGAGTGAGTGGGAGTGGCAGAGAGATAGGGAGAGAGCGCGAGGGAAGGGGAGAGAGGGAGAGAGATCAATCTTCCACCCACTGGTAAATTCTCTAAATGGCTGTGATGGATGGGGCTGGGCCAGTCTGAATTCAAGAGCCTAGAACTCCATCCATATCTCCTACATGGGTGCAGGGGCCCAAGTACCTAGGCCATCTTCCTCTGTTTCCCTAGGCACATTACCAGAGAGCTGGATTAGAAGTGGAATAGCTAGGAGTCTAACTGGTCTTCATATGGGATGCTGGTGTTGCAAGTGCTGGCTTAACCTGCTGCATCAAAAAGCCAGCCCCTCATGTTATTGATTTTATGGCATAATGGTAACCCCTGACTCACAATCCTGCCTATGGATGTTCTAAATGTCACTGTCCATTCAAAATACATACAGTGGAACCTAATACTCAGTGTGATAACATTAAAAGGTACAGTTCTTGAGGAGGTGATCAAGTAATGGGGGTTCCACTCTCATAAATGGGATTAGCGCCCTTATCTATGAGGTTAGAGGGAGTCCTCTTGTCCCTTTTGTCATTTGAGGACAAATAAAAGGTACCATCTTGGAAGCAGAAAGTCCTCAACGGATGCTGAATCTGCTGACACCTTGATCTCATTCTTTCCAGCCTTCACAAAAACTAGGTAATGTTTTTCTATTGCTTTTAAATTTCCCCATATAAGGTGTTTTGTTACAGTTCTCTTAAAAGTCTGAAACAGGGCTGTTCTGAGTATGGGGCAGCCCCTGCTTGGGAGAGCTCCCCACAAGGCTAAGCAGTTGTACAAAGAAGGGTGCTGCCAGTGGCTCCACAGTGCTTGTAATTTAGGGCTCAGCTGGAATCCTGAGTTCTGAAAAAGGAGGAGGGTGCATGGTGGGCTGCAGTCTCCTAATCCAATGGCAAACAGCCATCTCTTTTATCAATGAACAAAACCTGCAAATAAGTTAGTGCCAGGGCTACCACAGTGAAGCACCCAGATGACTTCCCCAAACAACAGAAGGTGACTATCTCACAGTTCAAAATCCTGAAAGTCGAAAACAAGGTGCTGGTAGGCTTGGTTCCTTCAGAAGGCCTTAAGGGAGAATCTGTTCCCAGCTACCTGAGGTTTACGTCAGTCTTCGGTGTTCCTCGGCATGTAGGAGCATCGCCTCGATCTGCTTTCTTCATACAGTGTTCTCCTTTTGTGCGTGCCTGTCTCCAAACGTTCCCTTGCATATTGGATTAGGGTTCCACTCTACTCCAGTATGACCTCATCTTAACTCAGCAGATCTTAACTCAGATCTAGTCATGCCAAGACAACCACAGATGAGACTCAAAATTCAAAAAATCTATAGCAGGCTAGTTTTTAAGCTGATAATTTCTG
Source organism: Sylvilagus floridanus (assembly GCA_949820135.1). NCBI lineage: Eukaryota > Metazoa > Chordata > Mammalia > Lagomorpha > Leporidae > Sylvilagus > Sylvilagus floridanus. The sequence goes on along the minus strand of OX463239.1, from coordinate 15,225,283 downwards.
TGTGGCTTCTGAATGATGATGCAAACATCTAAAAGGCCCTTGGCAGAAAAGAGCTTTCCCACCCCTGTGACTTTAACTAATTTCATTTGAAATTATCTTATTTCCAAAGGAGGTCATGTTCTAAGAGAGTGGGGGACAAGATTTCAATAAAAGGAATTGGGATGTAGGCGGAACACAATTCAACCTACAAAAGGCTGCGTTGATAAGATGAATAGATGCAGAGCTCCCTCCGGGGAACCAAGGAGCAAGGCTGGCCTTTGCAGAGTCTGGGTACAGCATTGCTTGAAAAGTAAACCACATTACACAATCCACCTGCTAAAGCCTTCTGTAGGTTTCCTCCTAGATCAGAAATGAAATGCACACAGCTCGCCATGTCTGCCAAGACCCCTGCGATCCGGCACTTGGGAGATTTCAGAGCTCATCTCCTTCCATTCTCCTCCCCTGCCCACTTGTATGAAAAGCTTCATGGTGTGGTCACACCCACGTGCCTACTTTCTTCAAAGAACTGTACAGCTTTAAATAACAGTGTGCATGTTTGTTTATTAAATAACAGTGTGCATGTTTGTTTATTCAATAGCAGTGTGCATGTTTGTTTATTCGACGTCTCAGCAAACAGGAATTGAAGTCCCATAAGTGCTACAGCCTTATTTGTTCCTTTCATCATTGTGTTCCCATTATCTGATTCAACACCTGACACGCAGCAGTGCTCAGGAATATTCACTGGATTAACAAATGCTCTGAGGATGTGACTCACACTTGACTTCTGTGATTCCTTAATACCTATATGCATTCAGTCTTGTGTTGGGAGTAAAATTTCTCAAATGCACACCTTCCTCCGTGGCCAACCATCACTCTCTAAACTCAGTTCACCATTTCTCACCTTGGAATTTCACAGCAAAATTGTGTCTCCCTCACTCGAGTTTCCCCTATTGTTTTCTTCAATAATGCTACCAGAGGGATTTCTCTAAAAGATACACATGGCCAGCACCTCTCAAGAGCCTTCTTACCTGTGGCAATGCCTCAGCATGGCACTCCTGCCCTTGTAAGCCCCAGTCCCAGCTCCAGTGTGCACTTCTGCCATCACAAACTGCCTGTGGATCCCTACCTCCTGGCAAGCCGAGCTGGGCAAGAACCTGCCATGGCAGGATGGGAAGGATGCTTCAGATGTTTTAATAAGAGTTCCAAACCACCAGTGCCACATTTCAGAAAAATGCATTTTAATATAACATTACAAAGGTGTTCTTTTCCAAAGGTATATTATGTAGCTCATATTGTGAAGAATGAGATACCGATTGCAAAATACGCAAACAAAGTGGAAAAGTTCAAGAAGAAAAATGAGAAGCTATTTGTACATTTGAAGGAGCTAGTTCATGAGATCATGGCCAACAAAGGTCAGTGGTTTTACTGTTACAGATACCTCAGTGTTCTCAACTTACTGAAAAGTTCACATCCATTCATGCCCTATCTTATCAGGTAGTACCTTTAATGACATTTTGTATAAAATGTCGAGAATTTCCAAGACAAAGAAATAGAAGACAAAGAAAAAAGGAGAGGCAGGGTGTTTACAGTTCATCCTTTTCACACTTAAGACATGCCCTTTAGCATATAGCCCACTCTAAATCCCCTGTTCTTTTAAGGATGAAAAAATGTAGAGACTCTAAAACGTAATGTATTGGAGTAAACTGGATGTTTTCAGATTCAATGACTGTTTACAGCCCTTGTCTCTTCCATTGAGGAACAGTGTTATATTCACTTCATACTTTTGCTGAACTCTTTTACTTAGTGTAGGGTTAATTATATGATCCTTAAGTAAACTGAAAACAGATCATTGTAAAAATTCAGAGTGGTAATGTCCAAGGGAAAAGGAGAAAGTGCTGGAGCATGGATGGGAGGGAGCCTGGGGGGAAAGGGGAAGTATCATTATTTTCCTAAATCTGTATATGTGAAATACATGAAACTTGTACAACTTAAATACAATTTTTAAAATTAAATAAAAATAAATATATGAAGGGTCTTCAAAAAGTTCATTGAAATGTGTATTATGAGAAAACTATGTTGTGCTGGCCAGTGCCGTGGCTCACTAGGCTAATCCTCTGCCTGCGGCGCTGGCACACTGGGTTCTAGTCCCGATTGGGGTGCCGGATTCTGTCCCAGTTACTCCTCTTCCAGTCCAGCTCTCTGCTGTGGCTCATGAAGGCAGTGGAGGATGGCCCAAGTGCTTGGGCCCTGCACCCGCATGGGAGACCAGGAAGAAGCACCTGGCTCCTGGCTTTGGATCGGCGCAGCGTGCCAGCTGTAGCGGCCATTTGGGAGGTGAACCAACAGAAGGAAGACCTTTCTCTCTGTCTCTCTCTCTAACTCTGCCTGTTAAAAAAAAAAAAAAGAAAGAAAAAACTATGTGTGTGGCCGCTGCTATGGCACAGTAGGTTAAAGTCCCAGCCTGAGATGCTGGCATCCCATATGAGGGCCAGTTCGAGTCACAGCTGCTCCTCTTCCAATCCAGCTCACTGCTATGGCCTGGGAAAGCAGTAAAGGATGGCCCATGTCCTTGGGCACCTGCACCCACATGGGAGACCCGGAAGAAGCTCCTGGCTCCTTGCTTCAGATTAGCTCAATTCCACCATTGAAGCTATTTGGGGAGTGAACCAAGGATGGAAGAGCTCTCTCTCTCTGTCTCTATTTCTCTAACTCTTTCAAATAAATAAAAATAATTCTTAAAAAAAACTATGTGTAGATTTAAATTTTTTGCACTAAAAATTTTTTCATTTAACTCTCTATCCATAAACTTTTTGAAGACTCTCATAAATAGAAAAAGTATATGAGATATCTGTGACCTTGTAATGCAAGTAATTCCGAAGCCAAACTCCAAAAGTTTTAAGCATGAGCAACATTAAAGATTTCTGTTCAAGGGTTTTGTTCTACATACTATTTGTTGAACACTTTACTTAGTGTAGGGTTAACCTTATGAGAATAAAGTAAACTGAAAATAGATCTTTGTAAAATTAAGAGTGGGACTAGGAGAGGGAGGAGGAAGAAGTTTTGGAGCATAGGTGGGAGGGAGGGTAGGGGGGGAAGCATCACTATGTTCCTAAATCTGAATATATGAAATATATGAAAATTGACACACCATTGGATGAGCTAACCAAAAAAAAAAAAAAAAAGGAGAAGGAGACCCAACTCAATAAAATTAGAGATGAAAAAAGAAATGTAACAACAGACACCACAGAAATAAAGAAATCATCAGAAATTACCACAAAGAGTTGTATGCCAGCAACCCAGGAAACCTAGAAGAAATGGATAGATTCCTGGATACATACAATCTATCTAAATAGAGCCATGAAAATATAGAAAACCTAAATAGATCCATAACTAAGATGGAAACTGAATTATTGTTAAATACACTCCCAACAAAGAAAATCCCAGGATCAGACGACTTCACTGCTGAATTCTATCAGATATTTAAAGAACTAATTCGAAATTTTAAACTATTCAAAGCAATTGAAAGGGATGGAATCCTCCCAAATTCTTTCTATGGAGCCAGCATCACATTAATTCATAAACCTGAAAAAGATGCATCAGAGAAAGAGAACTACAGACCAATTTCCCTGATGAAAATACACACAAAATCTTCAACAAAATTCTAGCCAATCAAATCCAACAACACATCAGAAATATCATTTACCCAGACCAAGTGGGATATAACTCTGGTATGTAGGGATGGTTCAACATTTACAAATCAATCAATGTGATACATCATATTACCAAATTGCAGAACAAAAACCATATGGTTATCTCAACAGATGCTGAGAAATCATTTGATAAAATACAACATCCTTTCATGTTGAAAACTCTGAGCAAATTGGCTATAGAAAGAACATTCCTCAACACAATCAAGACAATTTATGACAAACCATGGCCAGCATCCTATTGAACAGGAAAAACTTGGAACAATTCCAACTGAGATTCAGAACCAAGGAAGGATGCCCACTCTCACCATTGCAACTCACAGACAATGCCACTGCTGAGAAAGAACTTCTAAGATCAATCTCATTCTCAACAGCTACCAAAAAAATCAAATACCTTGGAATAAATTTAAACAAGGATGTCAAAGATCTCTACAATGAGAATCACAAAACATTAAAGAAAGAAATAGAAGAATATACAAAAAAAAGGAAAAATCTTCAAGTTCATGGATTAGAAGAATCAATATCATCAAAATGGCCATACTTCCAAAAGCAATTTATAGATTCAATGTGATACCAATCAAAATACCAAGGACATTTGTCTCAGATATAGAATAAATGATGCTGAAGTTCATATGTAAATGCAGGAGACTCTGAATAGCTAAAAAAAAAAATCTTATACAACAAAATCAAAGCTGGAAGCATCACGATACCAGATTTCAAGACATACTACAGGGCAGTTATAATGAAAACAGCTTGGTCCTGGAATAAAAATATATGGATAGACCAATGGAACACCACAGAAATGCCAGAAATCAATCCACACTTCTACAACCAACTTATCTTTGACAAAGGAGCTAAAAATGTCCTACAGGAAGGATCCTGGTGGGTGAGACCCCAGCGGAAAGAAGTGGTAATCAAAGAAGGATGTACTTTTCTCTGAAGGGACGAGAGAATTTCCACTTTGTTCATGGCCTTGTCTAAATATTGACAGAGTTTGTGGATTCAAAAGGCTTCCATAACCTAGGCAGCACATGTCAAGTGCCTCGAGTGATCACTAATGTCATACTAACAGTGTTAATTGTTAAATTAACAACAGGAATCACTGTACACTAACTGCACATGCAGGACCTCTGTTCTCAAAGAGTTGTATTATAATTGTGTCTTAGAGTTTCACAAAAGATATATCATTCTTGGATGCTTCTTTAAAGTTAATTGGGTCTGAAAAAAAAAGCGAAATTAACTTCAGGATGCATTGACTTTGAACAGCCATTGCATTGACTGTTGAGGAACAGGTTTTTTTTCTTTCTTTCTTTTTCTTTTTGTGCAAATTGTTGAACTGTTTACTCAAGATAGAGTTGATATTCGGTGTACAAACTATATTGAAAATGGATCTTGGAGGAGAATGGTACGGAAATGAGAGAAAAAGGAGGAGGATGGGTGGGAGTGTGGGTGTGAGTGTGGGTACAGTGGGAAGAATCACTATATTCCTAAAGTTGTACTTATGAAATGCATGAAGTTTGAATTCCTTATAAAATTTTCATTGCAGGGCGTTTGGGGTTGGCACTGTGGCATAGTGGGTTAAGGCACTGCCTGCGGTACCGGGATGACATATTGGCACTGGTTCAAATCCCAGCTGCTCCACTTCTGCTTCTGATCCAGTTCCCTAATATGGTCTGGAGAAGCACTGGAAGATGGCCCAAATCCTTGGGTCCCTGCACCTGTGTGGGAGATATGAAAGAAGTTCCTGTCTCATGGTTTTGGATAGAACCAGCCCAGGCCATTGCTGTCATTTGGGGAGTGAATCAGTGGATTGTAGACTTCTCTCTCTCTCTCTCTCTCTCTCTCTCTTTCTCTCTCTCTCTCTCTCTCTCTCTGCCTCTGCCTCTCTAACTCTGCCTTTCAAATAAATAAATCTTTTTAAAAAGAATTCAATTGATGGCTTTAACAAATCACTGAACAAATACAAGGAGTGACTTAGTTTTTTCCTGAATGAATCATGAAGATGAAATTCGATGACATCAATAGCACAGTATAGGTATCAGAGCATTAGTTTTCTTTCCTAAAAGTCTGTTTCAAGTGAATATTCTCAAAAATGAATTCTCAAGGTTCTAGCTTCCACGGTCCTTGAGTACAATTCCTAATAGGACATGTACATATTTAGATATGCTGCAATGATGAAGACAGGGGATACCAGGAAAACATATGAAAATGAATATTCTCCTGATCTCATATGAACCACTTCTAATCTCCACAATAACTAAAAAAATCATAAACAAACACAGGATAAACAGAACAATGAAAGTCAATCTATTAATAAATTGCAATGCAACTTCATTTTCATTTAGCAAGAAGAATGTTTAAAACTGAAGCTTTGCCGGCGCTGCAGCTCAATAGGCTAATCCTCTGTCTAGCGGCGCCGGCACACTGGGTTCTAGTCCCGGTCAGGGCGCTGGATTCTGTCCCAGTTGCCCCTCTTCCAGTCCAGCTCTCTGCTGTGGCCCGGGAGTGCAGTGGAGGATGGCCCGGGTCCTTGGGCCCTGCACCTGCATGGGAGACCAGGAGAAGCACCTGGCTCCTGCCATCGGATTAGCGTGGTGCGCCGGCCGCAGCACGCTGGCCACGGTGGCCATTGGAGGGTGAACCAACAGCAAAGGAAGACCTTTCTCTCTGTCTCTCTCTCTCTCACTGTCCACTCTGCCTGTCCAAAAAAAAAAAAAAAACTGAATATTTAGTATGAGTAATGTCAATAAGAAAGCAGAAAAGTAGGAATGGAAAGAAGAGAAACTAATCATTATTTTCCATGATTTCTTGGTTGTTAAATGGCTATTTGAGGGAAAATGGCCATAATTTATCAGGAGTTGGCTTTATGGTCAACCCCTCACATCCCCAAATTTATATCTTTAAAACTTGCATGCACTTCTAAGGTGTGTTTTCCCTGTAATACAAATACACAGATTGATAGCTTTATCTGAAATATTTGGGATCAACAGTGTTTTTGATTTTGGATGTTTTTCGGATTTCTTAATATTTGCATATACAAAATAAGAAATCTTGGGGATGGAACCCAAGTCTAAACACAGAATTCACTTATGTTTACATACACTTTAAACACATAGAGTGAAGTTAATTCTATGTGGTATTTACAATGCCCCTGAGGTTTGTCACTTGGGGTTAGGGATGTATTTTCCAATGTGGTCTCATGTAAGCATTCAAAAATTTCCAATTTTAGAGGATTTTGGATGAGGGGTGCTCAATCTATATTTTTTAATTTGATTGTTTTAATCTCTCAGGCTTTTCCATTTTGATTGCTGATTCACTCCTTGATACCCACTTTCACAGCGACTTCTCTATTTTTAAGTTCCTTTATTTTTTGTAAGGTCCATGTTGCACTTTTTAAGTACTTCACATTCTTTCAAAACTGGTTTCGCAGATGTGAGGGTAAATATGACATTTCAGTAGTCATATATGACTTCCACACAGAGTGTTTTCTGAGTGCAAAGGGAAGAAATAATCACTTTCCAGGATGTAACTTGGAAGCCCATCCTCAGGAGGCCTTTGAAACCTCTTGTGGGTCAGCCAGACATTCCCTCCTCTGGGTTGCTCACCACGGAATCTAACTTCATTCACTCCAACATCCACTTCATTTACGGAACTTGCTTCCCCCAGATTAGCATTTGATTCACCTGTCTTAATCTGCACCCAGCACAGTGGCTAACACAGTCACAGCATTTGTGTGCAAGTGTTTAATGAATAAGCAAAGAGAGACAGACAGAAATTTGCATGCATGTGTTTGCATGTGAGCATGTAGCTTTTAAATAAACCCTTACCTACTCTCTATAATTCAAAAGCTGAGATAGATTAGTGTATATTATTTCTTCCTCATGCAATTAGACATAGCCTGGACAACTGTAGCTCTGCTGAGAACTGACTGTAAATATGTCACCAATTGCAGAGAGAAGCATTTGCTGTCCTTTAGCTTGTCTGTTTTTGCCCAGATGGCTGCTTCAGCCTCACAAATAGGTGCCACATTTATCGGCCCACCCTTCATTACAGGAGAGATACATTCTAAGAAGAAAATAATTTTGATTAAATGAAATTTGAAGACATTGAGAATACTTTTTAAAACTGAGGTTAATTAAAAAAAAAAAAAAAAAGGATGTTCTACTCCAATTAGAAAATCTAACATCAGTAACTTGCTTGTCTGTATCGGGATGTATTTTATACTGAAACTCATGTATTTTTCTTGGTGATGGAGGGCCTATAATGCCTCAGGTCAATTTGATTACAGTCATTCCTTACCCCTGTACGGAAGCGGCAGAGTTCATGATTTTAAAGTACAAATGTCAGCTTTCTGTCATCAGCCACAGACAGTTCCTGGTTTACAATGGTTGACTTACTTTTCTGACTGACAATGGTGTAAAAGAGAACAGAACAAGCATTCTGTTTTCCCTCACAGTAGAGTATTCAAAAAATTACATGACACATTCAGTACTGCATTATAAAATAGGCATGCATTTGATGATTTTGCCCTGCTGTAGGCAATATAAGTGTTCTGAGCACAGTTAAGGTAGGATGATCTGAGCTATGATATTTTGTAGGTTAGGTTTATTACACATTTTTACATTTCATATTGTATTTTCAATTTACAATGGGTTGATCAGGATGTAACCCATCATAAGTCAAGGAGCATCTACTTATTTTTCTTTAAAAGGAAGAGGGGAGGTTCCAAGATGGTAGAATAGGGACAGGGCAGTCTGATTTATGTAGGGCAAAATTAATATAAAAAAGTGGAGAAAGAACACTCTCACGGTAAAGCTGCAGGGGAAACAACAGTGGGAGGTCCTGAAAAAGCAGAAGAGACATCCTGAACCTGTGTGCAAAGCACAGACATGCAGTAACATACAGGGAGACAATGGAAGACCAAGCAGCTTGGATCCAGGAAGGAAGGAACCAGCCCTGGCAAACCAGGTGAGAACAGACCCTACGGGCCTCCGCCACTGTTGATACAGTGGGAGGGAGAGCTTAGTGAACTGCACCTTTTTGAGTACAGCAGGGATCCCTCAGGACAATGTGGCTATTGCTCGCGAGAGGGGAGGGATGGGGTGGAAGCAGCACTTCTCTCTCTCTCCCCTCCTCCCTCCTACAACAGGGACCTACAGCCAGAAGTGGGAGGGCTGGTGCCGTTTTTGGACATAGGTAGGTAGTGGGCCCCAGCTTGTATGCCTACATCCAGCAGCTGTTGGGGTCACCCTCCACCCAGTCGGTGGGGGCACCCACAGCAGTGCAAGAGCAATTGAGTTAGATGGTCTCCACTAAGACAACTGCACCCATCCAGCAACAGGAGGGAAAGGGGAGCCATCCCCGTGGAAGGGAGTGCTGCCTGTGGGACTCTCCTATGCACCCAGCACAACTGTGAAGTGAGCAGGGCTGAGGCTATGGGTATTGTGTGCTCCTGTGATCCAGAGATCTTACCACAGAGAAAAACCTATGTTCCCCATTGGAATCAAATCTAGTTGGAAGGATAGGACTCAATCCAGCAGGTTAGAACACATATGGACAGCAGCCCTGGGAGCACCTCAGTCCGCCTGCAGTCAGGACAGGCTAGCAGGGTGGAGTGGATCCACTTGCACTCCTTGACCATGACAGCCCTGGATGCCGAGACTAAGAAAACACAGTGACTGTGTGAGAGGAGAAAGGGTATACCTGGGTTCTGGGCAATTATAGAGTGTTGCGGTTCACTCTCAGAGCCCCTTGGTTGCCTAGAGCAGCTCAGAGCAGAGGTAACTGTTCTATATATAGGGAACCCAAAAGACTCCATGAAGAGACTATTGGAGCATATAGAAGAGTTTGGTAAAGTAGCAGGATAGAAAATCAACACACACACACACACACACACACATACACACATACACAAATGAACACACAAACATCTGTAGCCTTTGTATACACAGACAACGCCATAGCTAAGAAAAAGCTTCTAAAATCAATCCTATTCACAATAGCTATAAAAATTAAAATACTTTGAAATAAATTTAACCAAGTATATCAAATATCTCTAGGATGAATATTACAAAATATTAAAGAAAGAAATAGAAGACATAGAAAAGTAGAAAAATCTTCCAGGTTTGCAGATTGGAAGAACCATCTTCAAAATGTCCATAATACCAAAAGCAATTCAATGCAATCCCAATCAAATACCAACAACATTATTCTCAGATCTAGAAAAAAATGATGCTAAAATTCAAATGGAAGCACAGAGACCCCAAATAGCAAAGCAATCTTAGAACATCAAAAAATAGGAAGAGGGGTGAATACAGAGCTTACAGTCTTTGAATTAACCTCATGAAATAGACCCTGCACATATTCAAAGGGAAGTAATTTTTACGTTTTGCAAATGCAGGAATCTGTTTTTAACACATTTAAGGAATAAGCTCGAGTCTCCATCAAGGCCTTAGGGCCTGCACCGCTGTTCCTGCAGGCACCAGGTGCTACTGGGTACAGCCACCCCCTAGATCTTCACTGGTACAGAAGGGCTCTTCCCACATTGTCCCGCCTGGCAAACTCCGACCTAGCAGTCGAGTTTCAGAGTAAGATAACCCAACTGGAAAAACCCATTCCTTTCTTGCCAACTTTGCCAGGGAGAGTGTCTGCCTTTAGTGTCTCTATCACTTGGGATGAGTCTCCTGCTTAGCTTGCTCCACAGCCTGTGTCTTCCATGCACAAATTCCCATAAACTCCAAAAGCTACATTTGATTTTGGACACAAATTAGATCTCAAAGTTACAGGAGTTCATATAATTTCCTAAATACATAAATAGAAACAACTGTTCTTAAAATACTTGTGCAACCATGTGAGGGAATTTCAAAAGGCTTGTGGGAAAACAGAATTAAAAATAATGTACATTTTCCACAAACTTTTTGAATATCCCTTATTCTCTGTACATCTACGGAGATACTTTTTCTTTCCGTGTTAAATTAGTATTATACATAAAGGTGTAGAATAAATGTAAGCAAACAAAACTTTAGAACAAGAAAATATATACAGTAAGAAATGATTATCCTGTTCAGTCAACTGAAAAACAAATATCACACTTATAATTTGATTTTAAAACACAACAATCTGTAGCATGTAAACTGTGTGACATAATTATCTTCTATACATTTTACCTCTTTGCTCTAGTTTATGGAGAACATGGAATATTTTTCAAGAGAGTCACCCATAAATGTAATCTTGCCCTGCATGGAGCCCTTATATCATGAGAAAGGAAGAACACTTTGAAAATCTGGCAATGAAAGGAAATGATTTTGCTAACTTTGGAGGGGTTATTTCCATCCACAGAACACTGCAATGGAAAAAAGACATAGAACTTAGCTTTTTGGCAATTCTCTACCCTCAGCCTCACGTTTCCCAAATCCAGGCACAAAAGAAGCAGCACAGGAGAGATACCTGGGTACAGGTATTCCTGACAACACCAGGGCTGAAATGCAAAGATCCCTGAGGAATCTATCACACCTCACCACAGGTGTACTGTGGGCTGCAGACCATGACAGAAAGCTCAGACCCTAGCATGTCCCCACAGGACAACACCTACTTATAAGCTATTCATCTTTTTTTTCCAAATGGAGAAGGCCTTCCTTTACCTTAAACAGTTGTTGAATTCAATCTACTTATAAGTAATAGAAACACTATATGGATCAAGCACAAATTTTATACCGTACTTTGTCCTATAGAAAATAAATGGAATATATGTATCCAGAGTACACACTGAAGACAAAAGTATAAGCTGGGTGATCTTGAATCCTTTCCCGATAAACACTGAAAGGATTGGAAAAGGAACTAAAAGTAAAAACAAATCCATCATTTATATTCATCCCTAATATTAACGAGGTATGATAAAACTAATGACTGCATAATTGCAAAGACTCTCATTTTACAATCTATGTACTATGAACCCATGTGTGGAAAAGGTGGGTGAGGGTAGAGACACTTATTAATTGAGCAATATCTCACTGCTAGTATCACAGCTCTGTTTCCTGATTTTTTTAACATTTGCAATATCTAAATTACCAATAAAAGCCACAGATTTATGAAGTCAATTTTGAGTTTTTAAACCTGCATGATAAATCTCAGAATGAAATCCACAAGGAAAATGTAAACAAGAACAAGTGCACCAACCATCAGAGCAGAAAATAAAATAGCTTCTTACCATGTTTATGGATGACACAGGACCAATGCTGTTAACATAAATGTCCACATCAATTACGGTCGGTTTTACTGTGGAGAAAATACATACATGTTAATACTCTGAGTCAGAGAAAGACAGAAAGGAGAGCACTGCTGATTGTCCAATGACTCATGCACTATCTCAAGGTTATGTTGGAAACATCTACTAGTGGATTTTTCTTTGGGATTTATCTTGTGGTTACAATTCAAATCCTGTTTTTTTAAAATTTTCGGAGGATAAGAGATCCCTCCTTATATTTATTAAGTTCTAGGAGAACAGGACAGTTATACATTGCAAGTTGCCAGTGATAGATGGCTATAAAGATTTTTGACAACACAAGTTAAGCTTATTTTATTTCAAAGATACGAGATAAAATATAAGACATTGCAATTTAATGTTAATACATTGTAATTTAATGTTAAAATTTTACTATAAAGCCAAACACAAGGGATGAGCAGCACCCAGTGATGTACTCAGGAATATATCCATCACATGGTTGTCTTGCTATCATTTCAAAGAAAAGCAACTCTGCAGCCAAGCTCTGGTGGGTTCATATATCAAAGACAAACAAGAAGTTCTGCTTATTAGTATTATTTATTAGTATTATTTAATATTAAAGACAACTATACACACCTATTAGACTCAAAATTCTGTAACAAAATTCTGTAACAAAATTCTGTAACAAAATTCTGATTAAAATTTTACTAAGTCTGAATTACTGTTTCAACTATGAGAGCATAAAATTTATATAATCAAAAGTTTTGATATCTAATAGTGTGTATCAGAGGTTAGACTGGCATATTTGGCATTAAAGAAATCCAGCTTCCCTTTCTGGGGCTGCAACAGAACACAGCAAGACCAGTAATGAGACTGCGGAGTGGGCAGACCTCAGAGCAGGAGTTAACGCTCTGGAAAGCAGGATGCTCCCTCTATCAGTACTCAGTGACAGGGAGGAAAGAGCCAATTTCAGAATATTTGTCCCCAGGAGGAATATAAACAAGATTCCTGAACCTTTGCACATGAAATGCATTGTTTCTATGGAAACAAGACTAGTTGTATCTGCAATTATTTCAATGAACCTCTTCCAGTTTTGCTAAATAACTGATCATTCACAAGTGGACCTATGCACCCTACTTCTGGAACTATGAATGGCACCTCTTGTCTGTTAGTCTCTTGTGAAATTGCATGTCCAGTAGCTGTAGCCAGGGCAGTAATTGAAATGAAAATAACGATTATGAATTTGAGCCAGTTTCTCCAGTATCTGTCAGCACAACCAAGTCACTGTTGTTAGCTCCAATGACCTATTGGCATTATAGAAAACATCCCAACACAATTCTATGCATGGTGCATATATTGCTTACATTTCATAAAAGGAGTATTCATCATTTTAGTCTAAGCTTTGTTAACTACTATAAAAATTAAGCAGCATCTTTCTTCAACTTAATTGGATTTAACACATACTCTGTCTCCAAACACTGCATAACCTTTGATTATGCCACACAAAAGGCTTTGTTCAGTCAATCAGTTGAGGACTTTCTTTTTTACAAGAGACTTCTCTGGCTGTTTCACAGTATTTATTAGAGTTTAGGCATTCAGAGCTTTTTATCTCATTAAATCAAAAAGACTTACATGCAAAAAGCCTTAACAACTTGAAGTGGGAAGTATCAAATATAATGAGTGCAATAAAGGTTTTAAGAGATATGAGTTTGGAAAAACCACACACACACACACACACACACACAGAGAGAGAGAGAGAGAGAGAGAGAGAGAGAGAGAGATACACAAATATGCTCGCACAGAGAGAGATACAGAAATTAACTATTTTTAGTAGATGCTCTTTTAAGCAGAGACATCCTGAAAATGAAGCATTTAGGATACTAAATGGTTCTGGCAATGTTCACCCAAAATGAGACTGGCCACAAATGCTCAAGATTTGTAATTCAAACACTTAAGATCTATCATTCAAACACTCCAGGTTCTCCAGGTCCTAATAAATGATCTTTAGAAATCTGCAAAAATCTTCAATGTGGCAAAGGTCAATCTATATAACAAATGGGAAAACTACATATCCATGTGTCAAAGAATTGTGTTAGATCTTTAACTTACACCATGCAGAAAACTTAACTCAAAACGGATTTTAAAACTGTGAAATTGAAAACTTTAAAACTAGGGGAACAAAACAGGGGGAAAGACTCATGACATTGAGTTTAGCAATGATTTCTTGACTACAATATCCAAAACACAGACACCAAAAGAAAAAAGAGAGATTTGTCTATATCAGTATTAAAAACTTTGTGTTAGGGATACAATGAAGTGTAAAGACATCCCTAGAATGGAAAACACTATTTGCAAATCTTGTATCTGATAAGGTATAGTAACCAGAATATAGAAGGAACTTGTACAACATTCAAAAGCCTGATTTAAAGATGATTAAAGAACTTACGTATCTCTGCCCCATAATATATATATAAATGATTAGTAAACATGCGAAAAGATACTTGACATTACTAGTCATTAGGGAAATGCAAATCAAAATCCAAACCAGGAGATACCACTCCCACCCAAAAGAATTAAAAGCAGGGATTCAAACAGCTACTTGTCCACCTATGTCCACATCACTATTATTCATAACAGATAAAAGATACAAACAACTTCAGTGTCAACAGATGCATGGGTAAATAAAATATGATATATCTTTACAATGGAATATTACCTACACTTCACAAGGAATGAAATTCTGACCCATACTACAATGTGTATGGATATTAAAGACACTGTTCTGGGGGCTGGCACTATGGCATAGTGGATAAAGCCGCCACCTGCAGTGTCAGCTGCCCATGTGGCTGTCATTTCGCATCCTGACTGCCCAACTTCCTATCTTGCTCTCTGCTATGGCCTGGAAAAGCAGAAGATGGTTCAAGTTCTTGGGCCCCTGTACCCACTTGGGAAACTGGAAGAAGCTCCCGGCTCCCGGCTCCTGGCTCAGAATGGCACAGCTCCAGCCATTGTGGTCATCTGAGGAGTGAACTAGCGAATGGAAGACCTCTCTCTCCTCTCTGCCTCGCTGTAACTCTGCCTTTTAAATAAATAAATAAATCTTTAAAAAAAGATACTATTCTGAGAAAATAAGCCAGTCACAAAAAGAATATTGCATAATTACATATATAAAGTATCTAGAGTCATTAAGTTCATAGAGACAGAAAGTAGAACAGTAGTTTCCAAGAACTGTAGAGGGAGGCATAGGGCATAGTTATTTAATGGGTACAGATTTTCAGTTTTTAAAGATGAAAAGAGTTCTAGAAATTTATGATGGTGATGGTTGCACAACCCTGTGAATATGTTTGATACCTTAATGTCACTGAGTTGTACACTTCAAATTCTAAGATGGTAAATTTTGAGTTATATGTATTTTACCACAATTTAAAAAAGACATTAAGTACCCAGTTGTTGGTTAAAGAATGAGGATTATTTACAGAGATAGGGAAACTAGGAACAATGGGGAGGGAGCAACTTCTTGAGTGAAAAGGAAAGGATTCTATTGAAAAAGAGTACAAAATAGAACTGGCAGAACTGGGTCCCACAGTATTGGCACAAAGCGGATTCTCACTGTAATTCTTCACATTTGTAAGGTTACTTTACTGATGTGGTTGCTGCTATTTCCTAAAAATTCAGAATTATTCATAGAGGTATCACATGCTTGTAAATTGTGCAGCATAAGTGCACATTTCCAAGATGCACTGTTAAAACCTGATAGCATTCACATCTGCTCCATTAAAAGGTATGTGGCCTTAAAGGCAGTATGCAGAATGTATTCTCTCCCCACCTTTGTCACAAAATCAAAGCAGATACTTGTTCTGTTATTTGTCTCCACCCTAACATGAGCTTCTTTATCCTAAAGCAAGCAACTGAAGAGTCTGATAAAACACTCTTTGGACTATCCATGAGGAACCAAAGAAATGGCCCAGATGGGAAACCTACCAAAGGTCTTGTTGAGGGAAGAATGCAGAGCTAGGGTAGGTCCGTGTGTGGATGAATCTACTGAGGAGTAAACCAATGGATGGGAGGTGCTGCTCCCTCCTTTCTCTCTCTCTCTTCCTCTCTTCCTCCCTCTTTTCTCTCAATCTTACACTTGCTCTCTCTTTCACACTCTAGATCTTTGCTCTTGGGAATGCCATTTAGAGAGGAGGTAAACAGGATCTCTGTCATATTTATGGTGGAAATTACAGGAATCTTGTCATAGTAAATGTGAATAAATTGTGTTTTAATTGAAGAAAGTTCCCAACATCAGTCTTTCTGGGACTTGACACGTAAAATTACATATGGTAATATAGTACAAGTTTCCAATTAAACAAACCCCAGATTCTGTTGTAGAAAAAGCAAATTACAATATTTTACTTCCAAAATGCCAAATAATTTTCTATTGAAGAGCCCCATTCAGTTGTCATACGTGTGTACATCCCAGGATGTGTCCAAAATGTGAATCTCCAAATAAGACACATAACGACATTTCTGTGGAATCTACCATCAGTTTACTGCTTATGAGTTTGACAGTATATTCATCACTTAGTATCTGTAGGAGATTGGTTCCAGGACCTCCCCAGAGATACCAAAATCCATGGGTGCCCAAGTTTCACATATAAACTGGTGTAGTATTTGCAGAGAGTCTATGCACATCCTCCGCTATACTTTAGATCATCTCCAGATTACTTATTTTTTTCAACAGGCAAAAATTATGAAAATAGATTTTATTTATTCCCATAGAAACCTTTTATTTAATGAATACAAATTTCATAAGTACAACACACTGTATTCCAAATTACTTATAATATCTAATAAAATATAAATGCTATAATTTATTATTTAGGAATAAAGACAAATGTATGCATGTTCAATATAGTCATAATACTTTTTCCAAATATTTTTGGTTCATGTTTGGTTGAATCCATGGATGTGGAACCTGCAGTTACAAAGTGATAACAGTATTTATATCTGTTTTATTTTTAAGAAGTTTATTTTATTTATTTGAGAGGCAGAGAAAGAGAAAGAGAGAGAGAGAGAAAGAGACCTCTCATTCATTGGTTTATGCCCCAAATACCTAAACTAGCAAGGGCTGGACCAGCCCAAAGCTGGTTGCCAGGAACACAATTCAGGCTTCTCACCTGGGTGGCAGAATTTCAACAACTTGAGACATCCCCTATTCTCTCCCAGAGTGTGCATCAATAGGAAGCTGGAATCAAGAGAAGACCAGGGACTCAAACACAGGCACTGTAACATGAGATGTGGGCATTTCAGGCAGCATTTTTACTCTCTAGGCCACATGCTTGCCTCTCTATTTAAATCTTAATAAATATCTTTCATTTTCTTGACTGCATTTGGTGGTTCTTCTTCTGGCCCAGGGCACCTGAGGAGAGTGCTGATGTTATTCATTAAGCCAAGTAAATTGCATCTCTGTAATATGAGTTTGGCTCTGGGCTGCTTTTATAACAAGGATTGAAACAGCCTGACTTATCTGATTCCAAATTTAACCTTAGGGTTTCAAAGGTCAAGGGGGAACTTGTATCAAACTGACTTATCAAACTGACAGAAGTTTCTTTCTAAAACGATAGGCATATGATGGCATGGTTTACTTTGGGAAAGTCAGTAGAAACCATAAAGAGAAGTTGTGTTTGTGCCTACTTCAAGGAATTAAAAGGCACCAACTAAATGAGCTATCAGTGCATCTCAATGACCTAGAAAAACAACAGAAATCCAATCCAAAACTAACAGGAGAACAGAAATAATTAAAATTAGGGAATAAATCAACAAAACTGAATCCAAAAAACAATACAAAAATTCAGCAAAATGAAAAGCTGGTTTTTTTAAAAAAAATAAACAAAATTGACACACCATTTGCTGAGCTAACCAAAAGAAGGAGAGGGAGACCCAACTCAATAAAATTAGAGATGAAAAAGGAAATTAAACGACAGACACCACAGAAATAAAGAGAATCATCAGAAATTACTACCAAGAATTGTATGCCAACAAACCAGGAAACCTAAACAAAATGGATAGATTCCAAGACACACACAACCTATCTAAATAGAGTCATGAAGACAAAGAAAACCTAAACAGACCCATAACTAAGATGGAAACTGAATTATTGTTAAAGACACTCCAACAAAGAAAATCCCAGGACCAGATGGTTTCACTGCTGAATTGATCAGACATTTAAAGAACTAATTCCAATTCTCAAACTATTCAAAAAAAATTGAAAGGGAGGGGATCCTCCCAAATTCTTTCTATGAAGCCAGCACCACCTTAATTCCTAAACCTGAAGAAGATGCAAGAGAGAAAGAGAACTACAAAACAATTTCCCTGATGAACATAGAAAACCCTGAAGAAATTCTGGCCAATTTAAATCCAACAACACATCAGAAAGATCATTCACCCAAACCAAGTGGGATTTATATCTGGTAGGCAGGGATGGTTCAACATTTGCAAATCAATCATTATGATACATCACATGGACAGATTAAAGAAGAAAAACCATATTATTATCTCAATAGATGCAGAGAAAGCATTTCACAAAATACAACACCCTTTCATGATGAAAACTCTAAGAAAATTGGGTATAGAAGGAACATACCTCAACACAGTCAAGGCAATTTATGACAAAATCATGGCCAATATCCTATTCAATGAGGAAAAGTTGGAAGCATTCTCATTGAGATCTGGTCCAGAGAAGGATGCCCACTCTCACCACAGTTATTCAATATAATCCTGGAAGTTTTAGCCATAGCCATCAGGCAAGAAAAAGATATCAAAGTGATTCAAAGCAGGAAAGAGGAAGTCAAACTATCCCTGTTTGCAGATGACATGTTTATATATATAGGGGATCCAAAAGACTCCAACAAGAGACTATGGGAACTTATAGAAGAGTTTGGTAAAGTAGCAGGATGGAAGATTGACACACAAAAAACAACAGGCTTTGTATATACAGATGGTGCCACAACTGAGAAAGAACTTCTAAGATCAATCCCGTTCAAAATAGTTACCAAAAAAAAATCAAACACCTTGGAATATATTTAACCAAGGGTTAAATATAAAAGATCTCTATGATGATAATTAGAAAACATTAAAGAAAGAAATAGAAGATACAAAGAAATTGAAAAGTGTTCCATGTACATGTTTGGAAGAATTAATATCATCAAAATGTCCATTCTTCCAAAAGAATTTACTGATTCAATGCGATACCAATCAAAATACCAAAAACATTCTTCTCAGATACAGAAAATTGATGCTGAAATTCATATGGAAACACAGGAGACCTCGAATAGCTAAAGAAATCTTATACAACAAAAACAAAGCCAGAGGCATGACAACACCAGATTTCAAAACATACTACAGGGGTCGGTGCTGTGGCACAGTGGGTTAACACCCTGACCTGAAGTGCCGACATCCCATATGGGCGCTGATTTGAGACCCAGCTGCTCCACTTCCTGTCCAGCTCTCTGCTATGGCCCGAGAAAGCAGTGGAGGAGGGCCCAAGTCCTTTGGCCCCAACAACCACATGGGAGACCAGGAAGAAGCTCCTGGCTCCTGGCTTTGGATCGGCACAGCTCCAGCTGTTGCGGCCATCTGGGGAGTGAACCATAGGATGGAGGACCTCTCTTGCTCTCTCTCTGCCTCTCCCTCTCTGTGTAACTCTGACTTTCAAATAAATAATAAATCTTTTAAAAAAAACATACTACAAGGCAGTTAAAACCAAAACAGCATGGTACTAGTACAAAAACAGATTGAGCCGGCGCCGTGGCTCAACAGGCTAATCCTCCGCCTTGCGGCGCCGGCACACTGGGTTCTAGTCCCGGTCGGGGCACCGGATTCTGTCCCGGTTGCCCCTCTTCCAGGCCAGCCCTCTGCTGTGGCCCGGGAGTGCAGTGGAGGATGGCCCAGGTGCTTCGGCCCTGCACCCCATGGGGAGACCAGGAAAAGCACCTGGCTCCTGACTCCTGCCATCGGACAAGCGCGTTGCGCCGGCCGCAGCGCGCTGGCCGCGGCGGCCATTGGAGGGTGAACCAACGGCAAAAAAGAAGACCTTTCTCTCTGTCTCTCTCTCTCACTGTCCACTCTGCCTGTACAAAAAAAAAAAACAAAAAACAAAAAACAAAAAAAAACAGATTGATAGACCAATCCAAGCATCTACAACCAAATTATATTTGACAAAGGAGCTAAAACCAATCCCTGGAGCAATGATAGTCTCTTCAACAAATGGTGTTGGGAAAATTGGGTTTACACATGCAAAAGTATGAAGCAAGACCTCTACCTTACAATTAACAAAAATCCACTCAAAATGGGTTAAAGATATAAATCTATAATCCAACACCATCAAATTACTAGAGAACATTGGGGAAACCCTGCAAGACATTGGCACAGGCAATGAGTTCTTAGAAAAGACCCCAGAGGGACAGGCAGCCAAAGCCAAAATCAACCAATTTGATTAATTCAAATGGAGAAGTTTCTGTACTGCAAAATATAGCAGTCAGGAAAGAGAAGAGTCAACTGACAGAATGGGAGAGTTTATTTGCAATCTATGCAACTGATAAAGTATCAATAAACAGAATATAGAAAGAGATCAAGAAACTTCACAGCAAAACAAACAACCCAGTTAAGAGATGGGCAAAGGACTTTAACAGACATTTTTCAAAAGAGGAAATCCAAATAACCAACACAGATATGAAAAAAATGCCCAAGATCACTACCCATCAGGGCAATGCAAATCAAAACCACAATGAGGTTTCACCTCACCCTAGTTAGAATGGCTTTCAGACAGAAATCAACAAAAAACAAATGCTGTCAAGGATGTGGGGGGAAAAGGTACCCTAATCCACTGTTGGTAGGAATGTAAACTGGTAAAGCCACTATGGAAAACCACATGGAGATACCTCAAAATCTGAATATAGTCCCACCATTTGACCCAGCCATCCCACTCCTAGGAATTTACCCAAGGGAAATGAAATCTGTCTCTCTCTCTCACTGTCTATAGCTCTACCTGTCAAATAAATAAATAAAAGAGAAGATACTTAACTGAAACAAAGGGAGAAGGTACTAGAGAATGCAGTGAACAAAAAGAACATTTTTGAAAGGGCTAAGAGATTCGGAGAATTGCAAAAGTAAATGCTGTGATCAGAATTTAAAACAAGAGAAAATCTCAGTGTTAAAGGACCTATGTCAAGAATCCACTATGGGGATAGTAGAACGAGAAACAGGAGATTAAGCACTTTAAAACTGAGGAAGTTCCGTATGCATGGTAAGGAATTTGGCACATAGTCGTACTGTTAAATAGAGAGGAACAGAGAGGAGCAAAAGAATGAGAATAAATGAGTGAAAGTAAATCCCAAGGGAGGATAAATGATTGACAGGAAGCAAAAAAAGTCATGTAGAAATTATTCAAGATTATGGGGCTTGCCAACCTCAATTTAATCTAAATCGACTATTGCCTGACATCTGGACTAATGTTATCTGGATCTTGACTTGAATTTAGGAATATCTGGGGATATTCTTTTGATCACAATGAAGCTACTTCAATTTCTCTAGGAAAATGAAATCAGCATAGCTAACATCTTTCTAGAATATTTAAAGTCAAGGCATTTACAGAGAGAAGACCATGTTCCTGGGTAAGTGTGTATGTGGGAGTAGGATATGGTTCTAGGTATCCAACATACCAACACAGATATCCAACATAGCAGGCTCAGTAGGTACCCAACATACCAACCTAGCTATCCAAGTTAGCCTACGTATGAACATATCAGTTAATATATGCAATATAATAGCTTAGATAAGAAACACACCAAACACTGTCAGCCCCTCAGGATTAGAAGCTGCTTGAGAACCTTTAAAAATGGACAGTTCTGCAATGGACCATGAAAGTAATCACTGGAGCAACCCTTCCTGCCTGCCATTTCTAATCTGACTCCAACTCTGGATTGAAGATACTGTGTTTTAAACACTAGGTCTCAAAAGGATTTGTTTGTTTTGAGGATGAGGGCTACGTTCACTGTAAGACCAATACTTAGCCGGCACCGCAATAGGCTAATCCTCCGCCTTGCAGCGCTGGCACATTGGGTTCTAGTCCCGGTCGGGGCACTGGATTCTGTCCTGGTTGCCCCTCTTCCAGGCCAGGCCTCTGCTATAGCCTGGGAGTGCAGTGGAGGATGGCCCAAGTCCTTGGGCCCTGCACCCGCATGGGAGACCAGGAGAAGCACCTGGCTCCTGGCTTCAGGATCAGCATAGTGTGCCAGCCACACAGTGCCAGCCGCAGAGGCCATTGGAGGGTGAACCAATGTTAAAGGAAGACCTTTCTCTCTGTCTCTCTCTCTCATTGTCCACTCTGCCTGTCAAAAAAAAAAAAGACCAATACTTGTTAGCAATTACTGAGAGTGTATAACATGCTCGTCTTAGTGTGGACTCACTAGGCAAAGTCCTAGGCAACCGAACACATATTGAAGTTGAAAAATATTAGAAACTTTCCTTTGCCTTCCCAAAGGTTTTCTGTTAGTGCTATTTATTACACTCATTTTATCTCCTTTTCTTTACTTCCAACTTAAGAACTTACGTGTTCCTCTTTGCAAGGAATTCATGAGGGAAGAATGTTAGTAGAGCTGCTGCCAAGATCCAATGTTTAGGCAAACACTGTGATAATTTAACAGAATAGCCAGATTAATTAGTCTAATTTAAAGAAGCCATAAAAGCCTGCCAACTTTCAGCACCACAGAATCCAGATCACTACACTCCAGATTCCACTCTTAACTGAATCTGAGTTACTATCACTCAGAAGATTCTTATGTCATCTATATTTTAAACTGTCCATACTTTTGGAATGAAAATTAAGGGTATGTGCCCATTCTTCAATTTATAAGAAATACCTGAATGTACAATCCTAATATTCAGCCTACGAGATTTATTAAGAGTTAGTCCCTATGTTTAGTCATTTGTGCCATTTGAATCTTCTAGAATAGCAGCATACATTGATCTGTTGTTGGAAGAAGGTTGAGATTACTGGTGAAAATATTTTAAAAACTGAAACTTTTTCTTTGTATTAATTGACATAGGTAAAAATGGTTTCCAATGTAATCACTTTAAAACTTATACACACAACAGTTATCATATAACATAACACCTAAAACCCACTACATAGTCTACTTTGCCCTGACCAGATGCCAAAAGGCTAAGTATGGGCATTTCTGTTCAAGAGAATTCCCATTCTGTCATCTCTTTATAAAGAAGTCAGTATTCATTGAGGCAAAATGGGTTAAGCCACTGCTTACAATGCCAGCATCCCATATAGGCACTGATTCTAGTCACTCCCTGCTGATTGCCAGGGAAAGCAAAAGAAGATGGTCCAAGTGATTGGGCCCTGCACCTACATGGAAGACCCAGATGAAGTTCCTAGCTGCTGGTGTCAGCCTGGCCTAGCCCTGGCTGTTATGCCCATTCGGGAAGTGAACCAGTAAATAGACAATCTCAATCTCTCTCTCTCTCTCTCTCTCTCTCTCTCTCTCTCTCTTTCTCTCTCTCTCTCTTTCTCTCTCTCTCTCTCCCCGTAACTTTGCCTTTCAAATAAATAAAATCTTGAAAATAAAAAGAAGTCAGTGATGAATTAATTAAGCCAGATTAAAAGACTTTCTTGGAGAAAACAGAAGACTGCAGAATGGTTACATTTCATAAATTCCTCCATTCTTTCCAGCACCTACTAGGTGCTAGTCTGGAAATATACGGTGGTGAATATGAAGCTAATATGAGTGTAACTACACACCTAACAGCTGCACATTCCTACCATAAAGAGTATGAGAAGGAACATCTGAGTAAAAGAGTGCCTAAAAAAGGAAACATATAAATCTTCTGGCTATTCTCAACGTAAACACGAGGTCCTCAAACCAAATGGCTAGGAGAAACTCAAGATTCAAAAATATTTGCCTGCAGAGAAGAAAAAGGCTCGTAACATCAAACTCAGCCAGGTAGATGAATACTTATTCTCCAACCCAAGATGAAATAACAGGAACTGGATTTATTTTCTCACTTGAAAAATTAAAAACCAGGCAAAATCTATGAAACAACAGTTGTCAAGATACTATCTATCAGATAATGATGAATAATGGCCACAGAGGCTGAAAACAAGTAAAGTTGACTCTGTAACTGATTACTAGTCTACTTCACTGAAAAGAAACTCTTCCAGGCAGAGCTGGGTTGATTCTCTGAGCTAAAGGAATGAAGTCAAGAGCCTAAGCAGACCAAGGTAATTTACAGAGGATAATTTGGAAGAAGGAAGAGCTATAAAGAGAGAACCACGGAATTTTGAAAAAGTCTCTTCAGGTAATCAGTGCATTATGTAAAGAAATTATCTGAGACCAATGAAAGAAGAACCATCTAGAAGGATTACAAAATGGCTTCCAGTGATCCCAACAGAGTAGAAACAGTCAAAATTCACAAAGCTTTTGGTGGAGTAGAAAGGAAAGTCAACTCAAAAATGAGAAGTAGTTATAATTAAGTCTACAGGCTGTCCGAGCACTTCTCCAGATCTGCTTAACAAATCTAAAAGACAAGATTTAAGGGATGACATTGTGCCCAAGTAACTGTAACCTGGAATGGCAATCAAGAATTTTTACAGAAACATAAAATATCAAGCTGGCAATAATGTAAAATGCATAATATCTGAAATGCCAACAAAGCTTAACAAGTTTGCAAAGAAGCTGAAAAAAAAAAACATAATCCATGATAGACAGAATAATCAATGAGTCAAAATTGATGCTAATGCAAGAATCAGAAAACCAGTACAGGCTTGCTACAAGAATTAAAAATTAGAAACAAGGATATTAAGATAGTTATTCATCATATTCTATGTCAAGCCCACCAGAGATGCTCAAAAGTTAAGTAGAGGCATGGAAGATATAAACAAGACCCAAATCAAACACCTAGAGATGAAAACTAAAATATCTGAGGGGAAAATTTCCCTGAAGAAGATTAATGGTAGATTATAACATAGCAGTAGAAAAGAAGAGTAGATTTGAAGATGCAGCAATAGAAACTATCTAAAAATGAAAATTACAGAAATGAAAAATTTTAATCAGAGGAGCATCAGTGAGATGTAGAAACAGAAATGAAAAATTTTAATCAGAGGAGCATCAGTGAGATGTAGAACAGCTTCAAGCATGCTAAATAATGTGTAATTGGAGTTCCTGAAAAGTAGAGAGATGGAGGAACCAGAAAAATACAGTTTTGAGTAAATAATGGCCCAAACTTTCACAATTAAAAAAAACAAACAAGTCACAAATCTGAGAAGATCAAAGAGACCTAATCATGAGGAATACCAAGAAAACTACTCCAAGGCATACCATGATCAAATTGCTTAAACCTAGTAATAAAGCAAAAAATCTTTAAATATTTTACTGGGAAAAAAAAAAACATGAAATAAAATGGGAAGCAGATAAGTATGACAGCGGATTCCTCATTTGAAACAATGCATACAAAAACTCAGTTATGTCTAAAATATTGAAAGAAAGAAAAAGGCCATTAACCCACCTTTCTCCAAAGGGAGGAAGGGACCTCCACTTTGACTGTGACCCTGTCGGAATAGAAGCAAAATCGGCGAACCCTAAAGGCTTCCATGGCCTCAGCAACTCATGACTAGAGCCTAGGGAGATTCCTGACGCCATAAATAAGAGTGTCAAATTGTTAAATCAACACCAGGAGTCACTGTGTACCTATATCCCATGTGGGATCTGTCCTTAACATGTTATCTAATGTGAGGTAACGCTGTAACTAGTGCCGAAACAGTATTTTTACACTTTGTGTTTCTGTTTAGATGCAAACTGATGAAAATTCCTACTTAATACATACTGAACCGACCTACGCTATATAAAGATAATCGAAAAGGGAGAAAAAAAAAAAAACTCAGTGTTACATTGGAAACTGCATCAAAAAAAAATTTATCAGTCTCAAATATATATATATATATATATATATCTCATGTAGGATCTCTGTCTTTAATGTGCTATACAAAGTGACTCAATGCTAAAATGAGAACTCAAAGACTATATTTCACTTTGTGTTACTATATGAGGGCAAAGGGACGAATTCATAACTTAACACATACTAAATTGATCACATGTATACAAAAAGAATTGAAAACGAATCTGGATGTGAACAAAAGGGTGGAGGGGGCGGGCAAGGGGGGAGGGTTGTGGGGGGAGAGGGAAAATATGGGGGGAAACCCATTGTAATCCATAAATCATACCTTGGAAATTTATATCCTAAATAAAAGTTAAAAAAAAAAAAAAAAAAAAAAAAAACAAAGACAAAAAAAAAAAAAAAAAAAAAAAAAAGGCCATTAACCAAGAATCTTCTATCAAAAATGAACAGCATTCAGAAAGGCAGGATGGAGAATTCAGAAGACCTTTTCTTAAATAAAACAGCTGCTTAACTAGGAAAAAAGAATGCTTTAAAAACAAAAAGCATTTAGAGTTCCTGGAAATTGTTCTGAGGGCACAGAGCAAATGAAGAAACATTCATTCAAGAAAGTGTACTAAAGAATTGTGAAAACACTGATAGTCTATATATTTGAAACACAAGATTGTTGTTCTCACTCCCAGGCTCTCCTACAGAAACTGTGACACCAACACTGGGTGAAACTGGTCAAAAGAGTAGAGGTTCCTATCCTCCAGGTGGTGCATCTGTAGTGACAGGCTACTTTGGGAGGAATAGGTGACCATTGTTTCTCACTCTCCCCATTTTTAAGAAGGTTCATTTCAGTGAGGCATTGACCAATGGACTAATGTTGTCTTCCTCCACCAAAGGCTTTTTCATAGGAGGAGTTTAGTCTAGGTGTTCCCACATTGCTCCTTTGTAGCATAGAGTTTCATGCTAAAAGGCATAAGTCAAGAAGATGGAAGGCTACCACTTCCACATCAATACCCACTTGTACAGCAGAGATGTCACTCTGAGAGTAGTGAGACCCTAGCACTATATATTGGCGTGGAGATTCAGCACAGGTTAAGAATAAGACCATAAGGTTAATTACTCTACAGCTAGCACAGTGTAAGATTGATGGTCTTATTTATTGCAAAGTTTGGTGAATTCCATACCTAAAAAAGTTGCTGGAAGCAACAGAGCTTTATATGGAGAACAATTAAAAGGTCATGCTTAGCTTTATGATACTAGTAACAAAAACCAAAACAGCAAGAGAAACCAGAAATTTAGCAGACAGAAACATAGAAAGAAAGAAACACAAAGAGCCTCTTGTAATCACAGTCAATCCAGTGCACATGCACTAAGCTACACCAATCCAGGAGCAGAGAAAAACTTGAGATAAACCTAAAATATCCCCAAGCTGTAGAAACATCAACAAAGACAATAACACCACTTGCATAAGGAATTAAGCACAACCACTACTGAATACTATCTAAGCAATAAATTACTCTGACTCAGCATCAATTCCTTAAAAAAAATGAGGCTTTAAATAAAATTACCTGCATCTCTTTGGTCGTCTAGAAGATTGTATATGATCAAGGCTGTATCACCTCAAGGGTGATAGAGAAGGAATACCCAAGCTATTAGTGTCTATCTGAACCTGGGGAAAAATGGAAAATTCCTAAACTGTGCTAGTATATTCAAAGGCACATGGAAAAGTACTGGTAAAGGAATAATCTAACCGGCTATGGGCACTTAAGGACATTTGGCCAATAAGTGCATCATGCTGACCCAGTCAAGAAACACTGCTATATAGCTAGGATAAAAGGTGAAAATACAGGGGAAATATGAGCACAGACACCAGAGGCAGCTTACACTGGGAGGGTAGACTTCTCAGAAATAGTACAGGTAAGTCACCAAACAAATAAAGGAGCAAGCAAACAAAAATGACAAAAATGGGTGGAGGGTTAGTAACCAGAATTGCTACAATATCACATAAAGTACCAAGTTTAAAAAAAGAACATAAGAAATCTAATAAATAGGAAGGTATGACCCCTACATAGTGGGAACAAAGTAGAAAACAGAAACTAATCTTAATGGGTCCCAGATGTTGGGTTTAACAAAGACTTCAAAAGAGCTATTATAGAATAAAAAGATTCAAAGAATTCAAAGAAGCTATAAATATTAAAGCAATATATGATAAATAAAACTTATGAAATAAAAAAGATAGAGATGATAACAAACAATCAAATGAAAATTTTGGAATGGAATAATCAATAACTAAAATGAAAAATTCACAGGCGAGGTGGTTCCAAGCTAGTAGAAGAATCACCAACCTTGAGGAAAGATCAATAGAGAGAATGACATCTGAGAGATAGAAAATAAAAAGAATGAAGAAAAATTAACAGAGTCAAAGGTACATGGGGCACCTTTAAAATACTAGTACAAGTGTAATGAGAATACCAGAAGGAAAGAAATTTGAGAGAGGGGAGAAAAATATATTTGAAGAGAAGATTTTAAATCTTTCTGAATTTATAAAAATATTAAAGTATATACACAAAAAAGTTTATAAACTCCAAGTAAACACAATGAAATTCGCATTCAAAATGTTAAAACTTGGGACCAGCATTGTCATGCAGTGGGTTAAGCCACTGCCTATGAAGCCAGCATCTCATACTGGAGAGCCAGTTGGAGTCCTGGCTCCTCTGCTTCGGATCCAGCATTCCTGCTAAAGTGCCTGGAAGGCAGGAGAATTTGGTCCAAGTGCTTGGGCCTCTGCCACAAAAGGAGGAGACCAGAAGGGAGTTGTGGCTGTTTGGAGAATGAATCAGTGAATGAAGATATCTCTATCTCTCTCTATCTTTCTCACTGTCCTTTAGATGTTCTGTCTTTCAAACATACAGAAAAGTCTATTAAAAATGGAGAAACTCGAGGCCAGCACTGTGGTGTAGCGGGGAAAGCCACCACCTGCAGTGCTGGCATCCCAAATGGGTGCCACTTCAATTCTCAGCTGCTTCACTTCCGATGCAGCTCTCTGGCATGACCTGGGAAAGCAGTAGAAGACGGGCTAAGTCCTTAGGCCCCTGCACCCACGTGGGAGACCCAGAAGCAGCTTCAGGTCCCTGGCTAGGCACAGCTTTGGCCATTATGGCCATCTGTGGAATGACCCAGTAGATGGAAGACTCTCTCTCTCCTTCTCTTTCTCCCTCTCTCTCTCTCTCTCTCCCTCCCTCAGCCTCTCTGTAACTCTGCCTTTCAAATAAATAAATAAATCTTTAAAAAATGGAGAAACTCAAAGACAAAAATCTTGAAAGAACTAAGGGAAAAATATTGATAACATACAAGAGAGGCTCAATCATATTAATAATTGACATCATCAGAAACAATGGAGTCCAAAAGACAGAGAGATTACATATTCAAAATGCTGATAATAAAAATTGTTCCTAAAAAAATGAAGATTCCCATATGAACAGAAACAGAAAGCATTGTTGCTAACAGATCTGTCTTACAAGAAACACTAAGAAAAGTCTTCAGGTTGAAAGAAACTGATTGTAGATAGTAATTCAAACCTAAACTAAACAAAGCAAGCAACAACAAAACAAAATGGAAGAGCTCGATAGATAATTGTGTAAGTAAAAATGAAAGAATGCAATTGCAAATGTGTGTTCTTCCTTTCTTCTTAACTAGTTTAAAAGCGGTAAAATAAAAAATATTAATATAATTATATTTTGGGGCCTATAACCAGTAATAAATTAAGTAGTAAAAAGATAAGTAATCTATTTTACAGTAAGGGTACAAAGAAGTTGGTGGGGAAAAGAGCTGTAAATAATGATCCCCAGATTACAATTCTAATGCATAGAAAGAAACAATAAGAATCAGAACTGATAAGCAAATATGATACTTAAATAGGAACTGGAATTATCAAAATCATAAGATTAAATGAAGTAATAATTATAACAATAAATGTTTGGCTTTATAGCATATGTCTACGTAATATAAAGAATGTAACCGAAAAAGGGCGAATGAACAGAACTGTGTAGAATAAATGTTGTCCCCAGGGTGGTGCTTATTGGCAGAGTTTGTTAATTCTGAACACCACAGCAGCTTCAGAATTGGGTCAGGCCTGGGATGGGGTGCCCTCTGGCACTGAAATAGCAATGACACATAGAAGAATAGCAGCGGACCACCACTTAGGAGACCATCTAGTGCTAAGACAAGCAAAAGAGACCACAGACATAGAGAAAATAAGCAGATTGCTTAGCAATTCTGGAAAGCAGTTACAAACAAAGTCAAATTACAAAGGCTGGAAAAATTCCTAATCCATATATATATATATATATACACATATACATACATACATACACACACACACACACACACACACACACATATATATGATATCATATGCCAATGAGCATCCGAAACTTTCAGGAAACCATGACCTCATTTAATAAACAAAATATGGTATCAGAATTCAAACAAGTATCAACTGATTCATGCAAATTTTCAGATGTAGAATTTAAAATAGCTATTTTAAGTACACTCAAGGTCTAGAAAAGCACAGAGAAATTGCTCATTACTCTAAGGGAGAGATTTAATACAGAGATGGAAGTAATTTTTAAGAGCAAACAGAAATCCTTAAGTTGAAAAACACATGATGTAAAATTTAAAATGTGATAGAAGGTATCTATAGCGGAACTGGTTGAACATAAGAAAAAAATCAGTGAGCTAATGAGAAGCTATTTAAAAATACATGATCATAAGTAGAAAAATAAAAAAGAATGAAGAGGGATGAAGAAAGTTTATGGGAACTTTTGGACAGCATTAAAAGAGCAAATAGCTGAGGTATTGGGGTTAACAAGAGATTTCAGAAGGCTGAAGGGATAGAAAGCATATCCAAAGAAATATTAAGAGAAAATGTCATAAACCTAGAGAAAGATACAACTATCCAGATACAGGAAGGTCAGAGGGGACCAAGAGTATTCAGCTCAACTAGGTCTATCCAAAGATATACTATAATAAAGTTCTTCAAGGCAAAAAAAAACAGAGGAATCTCAAAGCTTCAAGATAAAAGATACAATTAACATATAAGGGTGTACTGAGTTACCTAACTTTAGAATTCTCAGCAGAAATATTACAGACAAAGAGAGAGGGAAATGAGACTTTAACAGTACTGAAGAGGGGAAAGAACTGTTAACTAACACTGTACCCAGGGAAGTACAGATAAGGAGAAACATGTTCCTAGAAAACAAATGTTGAGAATTTATCACCACCAGACCTGTTCTACTAAAAAGAGTTCTTCAACTGAAAGAGATATATTAACAAGGAAAAAGAAAATATAAGAAGACCCCCTGGCCGGCGCCGTGGCTCAACAGGCTAATCCTCCGCCTTGAGGCGCCGGCACACCGGGTTCTAGTCCCAGTCGGGGCGCCGGATTCTGTCCTGGTTGCCCCTCTTCCAGGCCAGCCCTCTGCTGTGGCCCGGGAGTGCAGTGGAGGATGGCCCAAGTGCTTGGGCCCTGCACCCCATGGGAGACCAGGAAAAAGCACCTAGCACCTGGCTCCTGCCATCAGATGAGCGCGGTGCGCCGGCCGCAGCACGCCATCCGTGGCAGCCATTGGAGGGTGAACCAACGGCAAAGGAAGACCTTTCTCTCTGTCTCTCTCTCTCACTGTCCACTCTGCCTGTCAAAAAAAAAAAAAAAAAAAGACTCCCTGCACAGATAACCAAGAAGTAAATTCATGCATCTACAAACTATTGGTATTTGATGACGGTCTTAAGAATACACATTGAAGAAAGAACAATCTTTTCAGCAGATGCTTTGGGAAAATTGTTTATCCATATACAGAACTATGCAACTAGAGATCCTTGTATTTAACCACATACAAAAATCTACTCAAATGGATGAAAGAGCTAAATTTAAGCCCTACAACCATGAAACTATTAGAAGAAAACATGAGGCAAATGCTTTAGAACATTGGAATGGACAGAGATTTATAGATAAGATTCAAAAAGTATAGAAAACCAAAACATAGACATATAGGATTTTATCAAAACAGAGTTCTATTTCTAATCTAGTAGGGACATAGAATCTAGGTTATTTATCAGATTATACCCAGAAAAAAAATAAAATATTTATATGCTAAAATCTCATTATTCACTTCCCAAATAAAAAAAGAAAAATCCTAACTAAGTTAGAAATGAACAGAACTGGGGGCCAGCACCGTGGCTCACTTGGCTAATCCTCTGCCTGTGGCACCAGCATCACATATGGGCACCGGGTTCTGGCCCAGCTGCTCCTCTTCCAGTCCAGCTCTCTGCTGTGGCCCGGGAAGGCAGTGGAGGATGGCCCAGGTGCTTGGGCCCTACACCCGTGTGGAAGACCAGGAGGGGGCACCTGGCTCTTGGCTTCAGATGGCAGCCATTTGGGGGGGTGGAAAGAAGACCTTTCTCTCTATCTCTCTCTCTCTCACTGTCTAACTCTAGCTATCCGAAAGAAAGAAAGAAAGAAAGAAAGAAAGAAAGAAAGAAAGAAAGAAAGAAAGAAAGAAAGAAAGAAAGAAAGAAATTAACAGAACTAACTCAAGTTAGAAATGGTTAGAAATGAACAGGCTTTGATTGTTCTTTGCCTTACAAAACAATTCTGCTTAAATAAAAGACAGTCATGGAGACATTCTCATGCAAAGATCACTGCCCAAAATGGTGTAGGCAGGGGTCACCTATTTATGGGTATTGAGCTGAGGTCTTAACCCAGTGACCTATGGATGCCTAATTAATCTCTCATAGAGATGACAGGTATAATTTCTCCACAAAGTTTGTTCTCCACCCTCCTTATGCATTTGAATTAACCTTGTGAGAGAATCAGTTAAGTAACTCTACAGTAATAGCTTTTACTTCAAGCACAGCAATTAAGAATGTCTGTTTCCTCTCCTCCTACATTTTTTTTCAGAGAGTGGAGTGAATACATTTGAATTGGATATGCAGTAATTGCTGGGAAATGACAACTCACCCATCTGTATGGTAGGTTAGATTTTACTTGAGAGCCAGCCAAACTAAACCACACATATAGTTGATGTGGTTATTTGGTGTGTATTAAAAAAGGAAAGACTAATTTTGCCCTGAGTTAGTCAAAGGGATCATCCAACAGCCAGGAACAAGCCTTGACCCATGAGATGATGAAGAGCCAGCAATGCATGATGGAGTGAAGGACCCCAAAATATCCCATCCTCTACCACCTACTCCCTGTTCCTGGAACATACAAGAAGCTACACTTCAACACTCACACTTTATTACTTTGCATTGAAAGACTGCAACTCCTCTTTTTTCTTAAAATATGAACAAAATCAGGATGAGGGACTATGTATACATTATCTGTCATAAACATCGTAAGAACACCTTTGGGTCTTTAAGTCCTTCTATCAGGGAATTCCAACATAAACCCTCAAATCCCTATGTCAGGGAGTGGTAGGGAGAATTCCATTTACACACATTGGTGTCAGCTCAGGAAAATGGGGTGGGACTTTCTGGGCTTCTCCTGCGAATCCTGTGATAAGTAATCTTAAGCATTCATCTTATAGTACTAGGACAACTTGAGTGTGTTTGTGATTTTTCACTGAAAGATATCAAAGAACTGCATGAAATGGATTGGTTAAAAATCGTATTTCATGGCCTACATTGTGGTGTAATGAGTGAAGCCACCAATTACAATATTAGAATCCAATTTGGAGTGTCAGAGCCCTAGAAGCTCTGCTTCCAATCCAGCTGCCTGGTAGTGTGCCTGGAAAGGCAGTGAAGACGGCCCAAGAACCTGGGCCCTGCCACTCATGTAGGAGATTAGGCTGCAGATACTGGCTCCTGGCTTTAACTGGCCTTGTCCTGGATGTTGCAGTCACTGGGCATTTAGGGAGTGAACCAGAGGATGAAAGGTATCTCTCTCATTCTCATTCTCATTCTCATTCTCATTCTCATTCTCATTCATTCTCTCTCTCTCTCTCTCTCTCTCTCTCTCTCTCTCTGTTTCTCTGTCTATTCCTCTCTATGTCACTCTGTCTTTCAAATAAACAAATCTTTAAAATTACATACAAATCACAAGTGGAAACTAAAAAAGCTAATCTCATAGAAGTTGAAAGTAGAATAGTGGTTACCAGATACTGGGGAAAGTGTGGCAAATGGGTACTAAGCTACAGATGGGTAGGAGGAATGAGTTCTGGTATTCTGTTGTCTAGAAGGGTGACTATGGCTAATACTAATGCACTACATACTTCCGTAAAGAAAAGAGAGGATTTTGTTTTCACCACCAAGCAATGATAAATGCCTAAGGAGACAGATATGTTTACCTTGATTTGTGCATTACTCATTGTATTGCAAAATCACCTGGCACACCATAAATACGTATAGTTTTAAGTACCAATTTAAAATTTTTAATTAAAAAAATAGTTTAAGACTGACTTATTATTGCTTGTAACTGTTTTAAAATATGTCATCTGTGACAAATCTCACTCCTGATCTACTTGGGAATCACAGTCCTCTACTTAGCTTTTTCTCTTCCCTTCCTCATCCTCACCCAAGGAACGAGACCCTGGAACAGACAGAAGCCCCTCTCACCCCTCCCAGCAAGGATTTGTCCGTGTCACTCACACCACTGAGGGCATCTTCCTCCAGGGCACCAACTGGGGGGAGGGGGCATGTGGGCACCTCTTATGGAGGAGCAGGCTGGGGTTTGTGCATGTTCCCATGGGTCACATCTGTAACATTCCCTGCAACTGTCCTCCTCCTATACTGGTTATTTTTCATGCCACTTTCAGAAGAGGCTTTAAGCAAATTGAGAAAATGTGGTTTAGGAAAGCCTAGAAAAGAAATTCACATATGCCAACACCAGAAAGAGGAATAGAGAGTTAAAGGCTCTAGCCATACTCACAGATAGAAAAAGATTATTCCGACACTTTGCCTGGATTAAATGAACCTGTTGGGCATTTGTACACACTGCCCACGTAATCACACTGTGTCCATTCATCTTTAAAGGCCAGTATGTAAGTTCTAATTTTTCCCAGTGTGATCACATTTGACATCAACTGTCCAGATGATGGGGAGAGAATCTGTATTTTCCAATAATGTACGTTCAGAAGACTGGTTCAAATTAGTTAAAACCCTGAGGGGAGAAAGTCCCTTAGGCTGTTTCCCTTTCTTGTACTTCCTCTTATTAAAAGGTTTGTCCTCTTCCAGCCTTTCCCAGCTCACAGACCAGGATCTGTTCCCTTGATAAATGACACCCTATATAACCCTGAGCCAGAAAAGGACAGGACCAAAGCATTACTTAAAACAATGAGTGGATCCAGAAGGCAACTAAAGCAAACTCATCCACAATTTAGAAGTTAGTTGAGGAGAAATCAGAGTCGTCAAATCAGTATTTTCTAGCCGGCGCCGTGGCTCAATAGGCTAATCCTCCGCCTGCGGTGCCAGCACACTGGATTCTAGTCCCAGTCGGGGCACCAGTTCTGTCCCAGTTGCTCCTCTTCCTGTCCAGCTCTCTGCTATGGCCCGGGAAGGCAGTGGAGGATGGCCCAAGTGCTTGGGCCTGCACCCACATAGGAGACCAGGAGAAGCACCTGGCTCCTAGCTTCAGATCAGCGTGGTGCGCTGGCCACAGTGTGTCAGCCACAGCGGCCATTGGGGAGTGAACCAACGGATAAAGGAAGACCTTTCTCTCTGTCTCTCTCTCTCACTGTCCACTTTGCCTGTCAAAAAAAAAAAAAATCAGTATTTCCTGAAACATAATAATCATGATTTGCAGTATGAACACCAATTGGAGGATTCCACACAGATACGTTATTTCTACACAGCAAAGTAAGTCTGTTAAATTCCATCGATTTATTAACAGGAACAGTGATGGAATATTTACAGTATGTCCTGGTGCTGGATCAGTGTCGCCACAGTTGGGCTATACACATCGGGAGATACTGATGGGCACAAGCACATCTAAAGTTAAGAACTGGGAACTGTGCTCTTGGAAAAGAAAAGCCCAGGTCCCCGCTATGAATTGTATGCAGTACAGTAATGTTGTATACAGATCGCACCACATCATGTCATCCTCAAGATGGCACTTCAGAATTTACCATTTCTATATTAAAAATGAAAACACTGATGCTAGAAGCAGCTCAGGGAAGAAACACTTAATCCACTCCAGTGGGGAGGTGACTGGGGATGGGGAGAGATCTAGAAGGAAACGTTACTGGAGGAGATGACATCAGAGTTTGTTGGAAGCTGGGAGTGAGTTCAGCAGAAGTAGGAGGAAGAGACCAAAAAAATAAAAATAAAATTTTCTTTAAACAAACAGGAAAAGCAAGGGCTCAACTAAAAGAAAACAGGAGGAGGCTGGCTGGCAATGTGTGATGTAATGAGTTAAGCCCCTGCCTACCACCTACCATGCCGGCATCCCGTATGGTTCAAGTCCCAACTGCTCCACTTCCAATCCAGCTTCCTGCTAATGTGCCTGGGAAAGCAGTGGAAGGTGACCCAAGTCCATGCGCACATGAACTCACATGAGAGACCCAGAAGAAGCTCCTAACTCTTGGCCTCTGCCTGACCCAGCCCTAGCTGTTGCAGTCATTTGGGAAGTAAACCAGTAGATGGAGGTATTTCTCTCTCTCTCTCTCTTTCTCTCTCTCCACAGATTTGCCCTTCAAATATTCAAATAAATAAAATCTAAAAAAAAAAACAAAAAAACAGGAGGTTTGGTGTTCCTGAGGTACGGAACATGTGCTGGTTTTAGGAAATCAAGTGGAGAAGCAGACCAGGAGCAGAGAATAGCTGCTACTTGATGTCATTTCATGGTCTTGGACTGTGTCCTGGAAGCAAAATGAAATTTTCAAAGGTTTCAAATTAAACAGGCGTCATTTACTCCAAAATGACAGTACCCGTATCTACTTCTCAGCGCTACTTGGAGGCCTGCTCCACTTTCCCTCACCATGAGAAAAACACTAGTATACACAGCATCTGTCTGTCATGTTCCCTGGCAGTATTTAGGGTATAACAAATAAAATCAGCTCATCTGAAAAAGGTCATGAGAAAAGGAAAGGAATGCAGATTGTTATGGGAAACTTGCCTTTACAGCAGAGCCATTCTGAGCCATGAAAGAACATGGTATCTAATGCAGTATCTTTTACCAGGAGAGTTATTCTTGGACGGTTGTGTTATTCTCTGATTGAATGTCAGTAATTATTCAATCAGACACCATTTAGCATTTAAATGAGACTGAAAGAGGAATCCTA
Source organism: Sylvilagus floridanus (assembly GCA_949820135.1). NCBI lineage: Eukaryota > Metazoa > Chordata > Mammalia > Lagomorpha > Leporidae > Sylvilagus > Sylvilagus floridanus. The sequence continues at coordinate 15,188,165 of OX463239.1, read as the reverse complement.
AGATGCCCCAGTGATCACAGGGGCTTCTTCCAGTCTACTCTGCTCCCCAAAGAGAACATGGCAGTGCACACTATGGAACTTTACAGTCATAAAACCAAAGGGCCAAGAGGAACATCTTGTTGTATGGTTCCATATTCAGTTGTTGTTTGTCATCTCTTTCACTCAAAGAGCACAGAGCTCTTGTCATGTGTGACAATGACTTATAGACCAAATGACAGGACGCTTTCAAAGACTTGCCTTCTCTAAAAGAAACATTTGCCCTTCTGTGTATGTCTGTTGTTCTACTTGGAAATTCACAATTCCTTATACACACAATAGACAAATGCAAAAGACCCTTTATATGTGGTCTCGCTTCCATGGTTTCAGTTACCCACAGACAACTGCTGTCCCAAAACAGATGAATAAGATACTTTGAAAGCAAGAGAGACCACATTCACATAATTTTATTATAGTCTATTTTTATAAGTGTTATTTTATTATTGTTCTCAATCTCTTACTGTGCTTAACTTATAAATTAAACTTTATCATAAATAGAAATGTATCAGGAAAAATATAGTATATGTAGTACACAATACTGTCCTTGGTCTCAGGCATCCCTCAGTCTTGGAACATGTCCCTTGCAGATAAGGGAAGAATACTGGGCAATCTCTACAACTGTGAATTCTGCTTGGATACTGCACATGATCAAACTCTAGTATGTCCTCTTCCAAATGTTATACTGTGTGTGCATAGGGGTGCCCTGACTTTTAATAGGCTTGTCTTGCATTTCCTAGTAATAACACAGTGGCTAAGTGATCCCACTACAGTCAGAGCTGGCTTAGCTCTCCTACTCAGTTCACCCATTTTCTATTCACACCCAATTTTCCACCAGACAGGATGAATGAGGTCCCAAACGATACCATGAATGGAGAGCATTTGCCTGAGGCTTAGCACATGATAAACAGAGTACCAATTGGATTAAACTTGCCCAGAAGAACAAGGAATGAGTCCTCTGTGTGTTCTAAGACTGAGCACAGTGCCTGACACTCACTCAGTGAGAAAGTTAGTAATACTTAAAATCAGCCTTTCCATATAAATGTGGAGTTGAGGTACAATGTATACCCTGGGTAGGTTTTTTATATAATTATGATGTGAAAAACTATAGTGACAATTATGTTTAAGAATGTTGTGCAATGATAATTTAAAATTATTTAAAATTTAAAATAATTTAAAATTATTAAATGATAATTTAAAATACTCACGGAATAAATATTTTAAAGCTGTTATGAAATATATGAGTAAACTGCTCCCTCTCCTTCATTGCATAGAAAAAGTAATTGGGGCACAGGAAAATGATGGGCATAATGTACACACATTTTCAAACTCTCCCCACACTTTGCCACAAGGATTTGAAACTCTGTGCCTGTTGGAACCTCTGTGGATTTAGGTCCTGCATCAGATGAGTGGGAATTCTGGTCTTAGGAACATGGAGGGTCACTGTGGGTAGTGTTGGGGTTTGAATGTACCTGCAAGTTTCATGTCTTGGAAATTTAATCTCCACAATCACATTTACTGGTATCTGAGTGGTGGGACCTTTGGGTGGACTTTGCCCTCATGAGTGGATTTATACATTAATACATTAGTGGGTTATCTTGGAAATGCGTTTGTTATAAAGTGAGCCCTAACTTGCTGTTTCTGTCTCACCATATGATGCCCTGCACTGTCTTGGGATTCTGCAGAGTGCTCATTAGCAAGAAAGTCCTCACCAGATGCAGCTCTTCCACTTGGGACTGCCCAGCCTCCAGAACTCTAAGAACTACTATATGTGTAGCAGTTTTGTTACAAATATACTGTTTGGTCAAATTTTGTTTTAAATCTTTGTCAAGCAAATTGTTAAAAATTTATTTTCTTTAAAAATAACCCAGACTCAGAGATTTAGTTATAGCAACAAAAAACAAGCTGAGAAAGGTAGTGGGAGGGTTGGCAGGTGCTGGCCTATAAATGCAGTGGAGCCCCGTGAAAGAAACAAAACACAGCCACACTGAATCCACTGAAAATTCGTGTGCTGCAAACCATACATTCTCTTACCATCGCCATGAAGATGATGTAGGCCTCATCCAGCAATAGTGTGTACCCTTCTCTCATGGCCAAAACTACCACTCTTGTCTCTGGTTTAATCTATCAATTGTTAGTCTATCAAAACCACCAGAGAAACTAAGAAAGAATACATAAGAACTCAATAATACTATCAAATATGATCCATTCCATCTACCAATAGCAGAGTACACATTCTTCTCAAATGCCCATGGAACATTCACCAAGAGAGACCATATCCTGGCCCTTAAATCAACATTAACAAATTAAAACTTAGCTCATATAGAGAATGTTCTCTGACCATAGTACAATCAAATTTGAAATCAATAACAGATAGCAGGAAAATTCCTAAACTGTTAGAAACTAAAAACATACTTCTGAATAAAGCATAGTTTAACTCTACAAACACTTGTAGAAGTTAAACCAGTGCTGAGCAGGACACTTGTAGAGCAATAAATGCTTGCATAAGAATATAATAGTCACAAAGCAAGAATCTAAGGTCTAAGAATAAAATAAACCCATGGTAGGCAGAAAAGAGGAAATAACAAAGATAAAAGCAAAGTTTAATGAAACTGAAAGAGAAAAACAAAAAAGAAACATGATAGAAATGTTGGTTCTTTGGAAAGGTCAAAGTAACACACCTCTAGCAAGAACAATAAGAGAGATGACACAAGTTTGTTATTATTATCTTTGCAGGTATTAAAATATTATAATAGAATATCAGAATCAATTCTACAAAATAAATCTGACAATTTATAATAAATGGATTAATGCCTTGAAAAGCACAAACTGCCACAACTTAACATACAAAATTTACAATTTGGATAGACTTACACCTATTAAGGAAATAAATTTTTAATGAAAAAAACTCCCAGAAAATAAATCTTTTGACCCAGAAGGCATCAATGGATGCTTGTGTTAACAAAGAGTTAACACAAACATAATCTTGTCCATAAAACAGAAGATGAGGAATTCCAAACTCATTATATGAAACTAGTGTTACCTGATTCTACAATTTAAAAACTACAAATTAATTTCGCTCATGATTAATGATGAAAAATCATCAATAAATATTAACAAATAGAATCAGCAAAACATAAACACAGTTTTAAAGAAAGTACTATTAAACAACATGGCTAATGGCATTTATTCCAAGACTTCAATACTTATTCAATATTTGAAAATTAGGGAAAGTAATTCATTATATATGCTAAAGAAAAAAAATCCCAGAATCATATCGATTAAGTAAAAGCATTTGGCAAAATTTTATATTAGTTCATGCTTTTTAAAAAATGCTTCACAGAAAGCTAGGAATGAAAATAATTTATTCAACTGTAAAAAGAACTATACAAAATGCCTCCAGCTAGCATTCCATTTACTGGTCAAAGACTGAATATTTGCCTCTAAGATCTGGAATAAGGCAAGGTGTCCACTCAGACCAAAGCTGTCCAACATAATGCTAGAAGTCCTAGCCAGTGCAATAGACAAGAAAAATAAATAAGACATTACAGATCAGAAAGCAAGAGAAATAAAACTATCTTTGTTTGCAGATAGCACAATGCATACATAGAAAACCCCAAATTTTACCAGCAGGAAAAAATAAAACCCTGAAACTAGCAAAACTCATAAAACTTCAGCGAGTCAGAGGACACAACATCAACACAAAAAAATTAATTCATTTCTGAAAACTAACAATGAACACAGGGAAAATGAAAACTGAAAATACAGTTCTATTTTCATTTGCTTCAATTCATGTAAATCTGATAAAATAGACTGAGGACTCATATGTTAAAAACTATAAACTACTGATATAAGAAATTAAAGAAGATTTATATAAATGAAAGGTATATATATCATGGATTTTAAAAATCCACATGGTAAAGTTTTATGAACTGATATATAGACTTAACAAAATTACACTGAAATCCCACCAAGATTTTTTTGTAGAAATAGAAAGTATTATTCTAAAATATATATGGCAAAGCTAATGAACTATAAAAATAATGTTGAAAAAGAGGAATAAAAAGGTTGAAATATTCTATCCAGTTGTAATTCTTATTATATAGTTACTATAATCAAAACTGTAGGTACTGACAAAGTGACAGAACAAAACACAGAATCTACAATCAGTCTGCACTAGTCAAGCCAACTAATTTTTGACAACTGCATAAAAACAATTCAATAGAGGGATAACCATTTTTTAATAATTGTGCTGGAATAACTGGATATCCATGGATAACTGGATATCCATGGGAAGTGGAAGGAAATCTAAACTTCTCATCTTGATTTTAAATAAAAATCAGCCTAATACAGATAATAGACTAAAATGTAAAACAAAATGTTTATGAACTAGAGATTCTTGAAGAGTTTTTAGACATTACTTTGAAAGTATGTTCCATGAAAGAAAAATAGTAAGTTGGGCTTCATCCAATATATTGTTCATGTAATAAAACTTTTTGTATGTGAAAGATCCTGTTGAGAAGACGAAAAGAGAAGCTACAGATTTAATAAATGGCTCATATATCTAGAATATAGAGAGAAACCTCCACACTCAGCAGTAGAAAAACAAAATCAAACAATCTAATTTTAATAGGGCAAATAATATAAAGAGACATTCTGACAATTCATTTTTTAAAAAAACTAAGTATATATATATCCATCAAACCACTTAGCAATCTTACTCTTAGGGATTTTCTCAAAGAATAAATTCTTAAGCCCACATAAAATTCATTGGCAAATAAACATAATCATTTTATTTGTAATAGACAAAAATTGAAAACAACCAAGATGTTTCTAAATAGGTGAAGGGATAAATAACCAGTGGGACATCCACACCATGGAAGACTATTCAGCAATAAGAAAGAACAACAACACAACAATGTAAATGGATCTCAAAATCATTTTGCTAAATGAAGAAAACCCAACCACATGAGGTCAATAATTCCACACATATGACATTATCAAAATGACAAAAACACAAAAGTGGAGAATAAATCAGCAGCTAATGGGGTTAAGACTTTCAGAGGCTGAAAGAGGTAGTGATTATGAAGGGATACCAAAAGGAGGTAATACTATAAACTTGGTCTGTGTCTTAATTTCAGTGGTCATTAAAACATCGACACACAATTAAATGACACAGAACCCCCTTCCACACACACACACACACACACACACACACACACACATCAGACCAATGTAAATTTCCTGGTGTGGTATATTGCACTTTAGCTTTGAACTGTGTGCTGTGTTTAGCAGACCTCTCTGTACCATCACTGCAATACTGCGAATTCATATTTATTTTAAAAGAGCTTTAAAGTATATCACCATAGTGGGTTTTCTATGGAAATAATAAACAATAACACTCACTTCCAATATCCGGTCTCAGTTTTTTATCATATTCTCTTAACAACTTGTTGAGAATAAGAGTCACGTCAGTGTCTTGGGACTTTGGAGCCAAGACCCACTTTTGGTTTGATGATGAATCTTCATATTCATCCTCTTCCACCTTTCTGGACCTGTAGATATGACACAAAATGTGGTATATTAGTTGTAGCTATAGCTCCAGGAAATAATTTAAGGTCGTTCTATCCAAGTACTGTTGAAATGAGCAGACAGTCCCCAGTACCCTCAGCTTCCTCATATATATTACCTATTAACTTAAAACTAAGTTGAAATGTAAATTAGGAAGAATTCAGTAGAAAGGATGCTATTAACATGACATGCTGTTTCCATTAAATGTAACAAGGCCATTCCATGTCTAAGTTAAACTATAGATACCATGATAGATAAATCAATGTCAGATCAACCAGCAAGCAATCAGCCATCCGTGGATCAACCTTGAGAATCTCTTAAGGTCAAGGCACAAACTTTCCCGATGTTTTTTCATAGGGTAACTTTACTGTATTGCTTCCACATCCCACCACCAAGACCTCATTTTTGTAAAAATGAGAGATTTTGCAGCTTTTGCAGAATGCACTGAAGAATGTAGTTAAGTCTGAGTTCTGTGCTTCTCTTTAGACTGGAACAGGGGTTTCCAGGCAGGCACGCACACACACACATACACACACACACATATACACACACACTCTAAGGTGGTCTCCTTTGCTAGCACTCATGTGGTGAAAAGGAATGAGATGGTTGGTGATTAGTAAATGTCTCCTTCAACACAAACCTATTCATCTCTTGCAGAGCAGACTAATACAGACATTAAGAATTAAAATATTTCTAATATGTCTCTGTAACATTTTGGGTTCTTAATAAATCAGTCCTAGTGAACTTGTTTCCTGCAGGGTTCAGCATGACAGCCTCCACTCCTGGTTGACACACACCGACAGGAGTTCTTAAACAGAGAGGCCTCCAGATGACAAGCACGTTTTCTCCCCAAGAGAGGTCGTCTCGACAGCACAACCATTCAGGCTTCGAAAGCAGAGTTTCTGCCTACTTTAAAGCAGAGATTATTTGCAGGTGGACTGCCATTGGCCCTGGCAAGAAAGCTTTTTCCTTTCCAGTTTGTCAGTGTGCATGCTTTGATGATTTTTTTTGTCACATTAGAGAACAAAAAAACAGGATTTAAAAAAAAAACTGCACTGAAGTATATGTGTTCTGACGGGAATGAGCCTGTCTCTGTTTAGTTTCCCAGACAGAAACCAAAATATTACTACCAGGCCGGGAGAATTGTGCTCAGGGATATTAAGTTGCTTGAAGTTAATATTTAGAATTGTCTAAATAATCTACAGTGACATGAAATTAAAGAAAAAACTTTTAAAGTTCATTCTTTCTACTTAAGTCTTTGGAATCACATACATGATTATATGCATATATGTCATATATTAAGTATGTGTCTTTTATGAATGTTAACTAAGCATAAGATATACTACAGCCGTGTCCAGACAGTTTGAACCTGGATGATATACACTTAAGATTTTGATAATGAATATATTGCATATGTCTCCAGGAATGACTTAAGATTTTCTTAGGCTGCTCTTAAACTTTAATTCTATTTCTTGAATATATTTGGCTACAAGATTAACATAAATTGTAGTGGATTTTTGTTCATGTTGAACATCCAACATCAGTAGGCACTTATAAGATTAAGGGCATATATTCAATAAGGGATATGCTACATTTCATTATTTATAAAACTGATATTTTGGAAATAAGACTAAAATTTTAAATGTTACTCCAAATTATTTTGTTATCAGGAATATTAATTTTATCATATTAGCAATCAAACAACAAAAAAAGAGTAGGCTGAAATACTTGGATAGCTGGGGCTCTAGCACTGCTCACAAGACCAATCAAGTCATTCTAAAAAAAAAAAAAACCTCCTTCCCACTTGTGGTACAGCTACTCTCAGCTGAATTAAGTACCTTTCAACTCAGCGCCACAGCTTCCTGTGTGCTCTTTTTCCCTCCCTTCTTCTCAACACCACCCACCTACCCCCATCACCCTGTATCCCACTACAGAAGCAGACAAGGGTCTCCACACTCTGCTGTCTTCTATCACCTCAATGATCATGTAGACAGATGGAGCACACTCACCAACTTTTCATCATTCTCTGTATACACAGCCTTACTTTCTGAAAATTACTGTGAGCTACTTGAACAACAGGTATTATAATGAGGCTAATTCTCCCTCTAGTGGTGATGAGAGAGCTTTTCTGAAATTGCATAAGCTTCCTCCGAGGCCCGGGCAGTGGAACGGGGAGGCTGGGAAAGGGAAAACACGAGCATCCCTCCTGCCTGTTCAGAAGGGATAGCCAGATCCCCAGCTCTGTGCCCTGTGGGGGTGGACCGCAGGCAGACTGGGGCTGAGATGCGCTGGGCACCTCAGCTGTGTGCACTACGCTCCTCCAGAGCCTGAAGACAAAACAGAAGCCTCAGCTAGCTAGTGTCAGACTATCAGCCCCTCAGCAAAATCTGTGCTTTGAGAGAAAAAAAAAAAAAATCTCATCCCAGGAGACCCACTAGAATGTGACTATAACAGAAATTTTCTTTTCTCTAAATTCTAAGTGTGTTATATACAATCTTTACGAGCATTCTGTTGCTGAGATTGTCGGACGCTCAACACCATCACTGCAATTAGCTTGTTCTTTAAAATAAATTGCTGATGATGTAATGCCATTGTCAGACAACTGTTCAACCCTCAGATGTTATTTTTATGCCTTTCACTTTCTCTTTAACCAGAAGGACAAAGTCTGAAGTATTCTTAACACTAAAAGGAGATCCTAACGCTCATAAGGGAGTTAAGCACCTGCAAGGCATCACCAAATTCAGGTGTGACTTGGTGTGTTCGACTGTATAATAAACTCATCCATGGGTGTCGGTATGGGCAGCCTCCCTCCTCCCAGCAGGGAGTTGTCAAGCCACTGTCACAAAGGACAGCTGTCAGAAGCTTTTCCAGGGAACTCCTACACCAGGAAGGCATTCCGGAGTGCAAATGAGAACTCGCTCAGAATAAATAACACATAATAAATAACAGTGTCATGTTTTGAAACAAGACACTGGGCATCAGATTATTTTACAAGTCTGTGAAGCCCACTCAAACATCAAAGACACTGCAAAGTAAAGACATACAGCAATAAAATTTGGCCCCTTTTCAGCTGATATGAAATCTTTATTACAAAGGCTTAGGAACCTGTATTAAAGTAATTACATCTGCCTTAGGTGAATGACAGCATGAAGAATCCCAGGAGATTTTATGTGTATTTGGGAATCCTTAGAAACCTGACTGCTTCAAGTCAGATACTAGGATGTTTTCCCACTGAACACACAAAGAAATGAAGACAATGGGCAGTTTTCCTTCTAGAATGTTAAGTGTCTATGATTACCTGACCCTCAACTGCTAGGCACTTCGAGTTGGTGGCAACAGAAAGTCATGCAGCTGGGACTTGCAGGGCTAGATGACATGCCTAGAGCTGTGTGCCTGAGTCTCCATCTAAACAGATGTACCCAGGCAGAATCAACCACGGAAGGCACATTTCCATTTCTCTTCCCAGCTCCCTCCCTAGACAGGAAGAAACTTCAGCTGAGCTGCCTCATTGAGGGAGCTGCCTATGAGTCACCAGTAAAGTTTGCCTCTCTTGCTCTCAACTCAGCAAAGACCAGTGGTTTAGAGGGGAAGAGTCCGAGCTTTCTTCCTCACAGTAATGGGGGTGAGAACTGAGGGCCTTCCATGTTTTGCAGAATTTATTAATGTTTCTTCCTAGCTTCTGGGCACTTCACAAAAATGAATGAAAACATCCTAACAGCTGCAGGGCGTGTAACCCATGAGGATGCTAGTTCTCTAACTCCCAGATCCAGGAAATGAAGAAGACTCAAAACAAGAGTGTTTGGGGAACGCAGGTGCACCAAGATTCCTAGGGTGAAGACAGGAGGAGGATTTTCAAAGCACAGGGCAGTGTGAAAATTCTAGCCGTCGCTATAGGCTAGGAGACAGGGTTAAAGAAGCCAAACCTAGATCTCCAGAAGTGTTTACAGCCTCAAGCTTTAACCCTTTCGGTCCCACTTGCTTCACTTAGCAGGAAGGCTAGGGTAATCATGGTGAGGTGATTTCTTGCATTTCCAGGGTGACGCCTTCCTATCAATTCCACATGCTGGCTTCACGGGGCGTGTATGTGCCTGTGTGAAAAGTGGCTGATGTTCATGGAGTGTGCGCGTCCGTGTTTGCAGGACTGGGAGGGAAGCCCTATCTGAGAGCAAGTCGCTGCGCTGCCTCCAACCTCCCTCCACCTGCCTCCAGCCCATTGGCTCCCCCAGTCTGTTCTAAACAGGAGACCCAGGACACCTGGGTCCTGAGACATTTGAGAATGATGAAACTGTTATAGAATGTCAGTCACTGTGCGCACCCCCTGGAACATGGAGGGTGGGGACAGGGGGTAGAAAAGGAGACAGACGGGATCTGCCCTGTGATCCCGGTTTTCAAACCCCCTTAAAATCACTGGATCCTACTAGGGGCCTGGGAAGAACCGCTTAACCTCAGAGTCTCCACATCACCGGCGGAAGCCGCTCAGCGGGGAGAGGCGGACGGCCGTGTCCGGAGGAGACGGGACAGGTGAGGAGCGGGCAGAGGCTCCCGCGTCTTCACAGCCAGCCATGCTGCAACCCAGCCGACGGCCGGGCGCGCCAGGGACTCCCCGCCGGCAGACAGCGCCCCCACCCCCGCCGCTGCCCTGCCGCCCGGCCCGGGCCTCCCGGGGATGAGGGGCACCGCGCCACTTACCGTGCGTGCAAGCCCGAGAACAGGCAGAGCAGGAGCAGCAGCTTAGGGGCCATGGTGTCCTGGAGCTCGGCGCGCGGGGACGGCGACCTCGGGCTGGGCGCGGCTTTCTCCACAGCGCGCGTCCCCACTCAGGTTCTCCCCGCCCTCGCAGCCTCCGAAGCCGCGGGCTGCGGTGCGACGCCGGCTCGGGGCTGCCGCGGCGGGACAGGTGTCCGCTCCCGAGGCTGGCCGCGCCCCCGACGGCCAGCGGGAGTGCGCGCGGCTCCGCGGGGCGCACGCGGGACGCCGGGCCACCGCGGCGCGCCAATCCCGCCCGCGCTCGGGCGCTGGGTCCGCGTTGCCGGGTGGCGGGAGCAAGTGGGCAGCGGAGAGCCCCTGGCCCGGCGGTCCCGCGGCCCCGCGAGGCGCCGCCCACCCCGCCCGCAGCCGGGCGCCGGTGCCCGTGCGGTGGGCTCTGCGCGCTCGGAGGTGGGGGCCGCGGGCGGCCGTTCCTCTGGCAGCGCCTCCGAGGCGGTCCCGGCTGGGAGGAGTTTCCCCAGGTCTACGCGTGACAACGCGCAGGGCGCAGCGAGCGAGGTTTGAATGGACTCGGAGTTTGCGGCCAGGCAGGGGGAGGGGAGCTGGGGATCCCGCCCGGAGCCTGAGGACGGGGCGCAGCGACTGACGACGCGTCGACGCTGAGACAGCCCCCCGAGGTCCTCTGGTTTCCACACAGCAGTTTTTCTCCAGGCCCCCTGACCTCCCAGGGCGTCCTCATTGGGGGACGCCATTGCGAAGGGCTGGGATGGTTTGCTGGAAGCTGACTCTCCATTGCACACGTCGTGCCAAGTTGGCTGAGCCTCACATGCCACTAGGCGCCTGTGCTTGGAAAGGTGGCTTGTTGGGGACTATTCGGCCCAAAGCGCCCGCGGTGTGTGCTGGCCTCACAGCAGAGGTGAGAAAGAGTATTAAACGGAGAACACACAATGGCCGTAAGTGTAACACAGAAGACGCTGTTGGGTTGAACCATGAAGTTCACTTCATTCCACGTATTGTAATTTTCCAAAGACGGAAACAGCGTTTGTGTTTCCATTTGTAGTAGTTACTCAGAAAGCTAGTCTTCCCCATGTGAGTGTAACAATACCAGCATAGCGTAAATCCACTCGTAATTTTTCTTTTCTATTCCAAAAACACCCGCTCTTAGAAAATATTTTCGAGACTGGCGCTGTGGCATCCCATGTGGGCTCTCTTCTATGGCCTGGGAAAGCAGCGGAAGATGGCCCAAGTGTGTGGCAAGTCCTTGGGCCCTTGCACCCGCGTGGGAGACGCAGCAGGGACTCCTGGCTCCTGGCTTCGGTTCGGCCCAGCTCCAGCCATTGAGGCCATCTGGGGAGTGAACCAGCGGGTGGATGACCTCTCTCTCAGCATCTGCCTCTCTGTAGCTCTTTCAAATAAATAAATAAATCTTTAAAATATATATATTTTCATCATTACACCATCCTGCCTCTCTGGGCAGGAGTTCAGTAGACCTTTGTTACATGGTTCTTTGAGTAAGATTTTTGATTCTTATCATATATATTTTTTGAACATTAATACAAATGGTAATAAGTGGTTTATGAAGACATACACTAGTCCTTGATGGTTTTGTAAAATATCAGCATCATGAGAAGTCTCTGGGATTCTTTTTAAGCAGCAAAATCACTAGAGATGAAAATGTGAGGCTCTTTTGACATCACTGTGTTGCTGCTTCTTTCCCTTTCTTGCATCTATTCATTACGCCATTATTGTGAGTGCTGCAATATGGTGTCTTCCAGAGTTTGGAATGCCTTGCTCGGTTTATTAAACTTAGTAGGTCAGGTCGATGTACTTGAACACTTTACCTTGGAAATCCCCCTTCCCATCTTCCCATGGAGCAGTCTGCAACAAGATTTTTTTTTTTTTTTTCAAGCCAAATGAATTGAGAGAAGGAAGATTTCAAAGCAAGCTTTCTGGGCATAAGTGTGAAAGCAAAATGCAAGGTCAATAATCTTCAAAGTAAAAGCCATCAGCCTTTGATTTTCCTCCTTTGCCCAGATTGACCGGCGTGGGATGCTTTGTGGAGCATGCGCAGGGCGTGCTCTCCAACCTGCCTCAGCCTCTCCATCTTCAGCGCCGGAGGAACTGATGGTTCCACTTGGACACGCGGGATTTACCCTCCCTTCCCCAGGCTTGCAGGAAAAGAACGGGAAATACGTGGAAAGCAGACCTGCCGCAAATCGGTGCTCAATTATGTAAGGTTGGGGGATCGCGCCACAAAACCGAAGCGTGTACACTTCTGCGAATAAGGAATGTGTTCCAGGCACGCGTGCTGTTTGCTTTTCTCCCTCCTTCTTTTGAGTTTTGCATCAGGTTCCCCACAGGGGGTTTCGGGGGAGACCCGGGCAGGCCCGCAAGGCATGTGGGTTGAGCTGCACCTCTGCAGGAGGCGGGAAGCAACCGGAGGAGGCTGGCAGCTCTGGCTACGGAATCCTCCTGTGGCTTCTCAGAAAATACCTCTCAGGATTCCTTCCACAACCTCGCTTCACCTCCTACAGGCGCCGAGGAGCACAACCAGCTGCGATGCTGAACACCTAGGTCTCCATCAGCTGAGCGTTTTCTTCGTGGCTCTTGGAGTTCTCTATTTGGAATAAAATCTCTCCCACTCCCGAAATTACAGTTCTTAAATTGCATCATGGTGGTTTCATTTATTTTCCTCCTCAGTTAAAAATATTATGGAAGGATAATACACATGCAACAAAATACACACGTCCCAAAGCACAGCTCAGTGAAATGCCACACAATGTAGATCCTGGGTTTACGAACAGCACGTGAATAATATCCAGGTTACCATATGGAATATTTGCCCTGTGCTCCTTTCCTGTGCCTGGGACATCTTCAAAGTCAATAGCAAAGCCAGTTAACTTCTATTTTGTCTTCTGTCACAACAAACTGGTTTTGGCTGCTCTTACATAAATGTAATCATATAGTATGTTCAATTTAGTGCTGGTTTCCCTCATTCATTATTATGTCTGTGAGATGTACCCATATGGCTGCATCGAGCAGGCATTTGTTATTATTGTTGCACATTGTAGTTCATTGTGTGAATCTAGCATCCATATTTATTTCTTGTTATGCCAGTGGACATTTGAGTTGTTTGAAAATTTGGGATATTATGAATACAGCTGACATGAACACTGTGTGTATGTCTTTCTGTGGACATACTTGTTCCTTTCTCTTTTATATTTAACTGAAGTATAATCCCTAGATCAAATAAAGAAGAGTATTTCTCATTTAAAATTAGTAAAGAAATTTCCAAAGCAGTTGTATCCATCCACCATCCAAGGGCTATGCATATACATTCCCTACTTAGCCTTGATGGAATATGCCCTTCTCATTTGTGTGTGTGTGTGTGTGTGTGTGTGTGTAGTATCATGTAAGTCTTGTCCATTTTAAAACCAACCTGTTTGCCTGCTTTTGGGTTTTGGTATGTATTTTTGATATTAGTCTTTTAATATAGTGTGATGAATATCTTCTTCCAGTCTGTTGTTTGCTGTGACATTCTCCAAATAGTTACTTGTGTGAACATTATTGTTCTGTGTCCTATTTAGCAAGTAATTACCTTCCCAAGGTCATGAAAATAGTCTACTATGTTTTCTTTTTTTTTTTTTTTTTTTTTGACAGGCAGAGTGGACAGTGAGAGAGACAGAGAGAAAGGTCTTCCTTTGCCGTTGGTTACACCCTCCAATGGCCGCCGTGGCTGGCGCGCTGCGGCCGGCGCACCACGCTCATCTGATGGCAGGAGCCAGGTGCCAGGTGCTTTTCCCGGTCTCCCATGGGGTGCAGGGCCCAAGCACTTGGGCCATCCTCCACTGCACTCCCGGGCCACAGCAGAGAGCTGGCCTGGAAGAGGGGCAACCGGGACAGAATCCGGCGCCCCGACCGGGACTAGAACCCGGTGTGCCGGCGCCGCAAGGCGGAGGATTAGCCTATTGAGCCACAGCGCAGGCCCTACTATGTTTTCTTATAAAAGCTTTTAACGAAAGCTCCTCTTAGAAATGAGATTCCAGGGGTGGGTGTTTGACACTGCTTAGGACACCCACTTCCTATTTCGGAGGACCTGGGTTCCAGGCTGCACTCCCATTCCCAGCTTCCTGCTAATGCAAACCCTGAAGGCAACAGTAATTGCTTAAGTATTCAGGTCCTTGCTGCCCACACGGGAGACCTAGATTGACTTCCCCGCTCCTGGCCTCAGCCTGCCTCAGCCCCAGGTGTCGCAGGGGTTTGGGGAATGAACCAGCAGAAAGGAGGTCTCTTTTCTGCCTGTCTCTGTCTGGGACTCTGTTTCTAAATCTTTCAAATAAATAAATAAGAACTTTTAAAAAAAATGATATTCCATTTCTTATTAATCTGCCTAAGTGATTTTATTTATGAATCAATGCTCATCTTCATACAGAGAGTTAATTGATCTAGAATAGTTTATGTAAAACACCATCCTGTTACCACTGATGTGGTTACACATGTGAATGCATCCTATTCTGGACCTTGTTCTCTATTCTGGCTATGGAGTCCTCCTGTGGCTTCTCTGAGAAAATACTTCTCAGGATTCCTTCCACATTATCTAACTTACATCAATGCTATACACTTTTAAATTACTACGACTTTTTAAAATATTTATTATTTTAGTACTCTCAGTTTTTAGTGTTCTATGTTGTTTGCATTTCCATATAAATGTTTGAAAATTTTATCCCCAATTGTTAAAATATTCTCTTTGACACAATCACAAACTTACAAAGAAATTTGTGAGAATAATACAAAACATTTCCATAGGATATTATCTAATCCATAGAGCAGGTCTAATTGTTCTGGAAGTTCCAATAGCATATGCAATAGCATTTCCCCCATAGTCCAAGAACTCATTCAGGATCACACATTTCATTGGATACTGCACTGCATCCCTTTAGTCTATTTTTAATCTGAAACAGCTCCTTGGATTTTCTTGGGCCTTTGTAACATCAATCATTTCAGAAGACACGGGTTATTTTTTGTATGATGCAGTTCAATCTGAGTCCATCCACTACTTCCTCATGAAGAGATTCAGGTTTAGTATTTTTGGCAGAAATATGACACAAATGAAGTTACTTTTCTCAGTGTAACACATTACGAGTTACACAATGTTGGTTTTTCCTGTTATAGATAACATAGATCATTTGGTTAAATTGTCATCTGCCAGCTTTCTCCATTATAAAGATACTTTTTTCTTTTATAATTAATTATTCTTTAGGAGAATTAGTTGACAATATTTATTCTAGTTTCAACATATTGGCATTTCTTGCCTGCTGGTTGAAAAATGGTAATTTTATAGCTGCATAGTTGGTATTATATAATTAGGAAGCACTTTTCCTCTTGCTCTGCTGTTGTTTTCAGTGTGGACTCACGATTTCTTGCTTCACTGAATGCATTACTATCATTACTTTTTGTTATTCTCAAATTATGGAAGACTCAGAGAATAGGAACCTATCCAAGCTGATTCCTAATTCTCATGTTTTTAAAGCACATCTTTACAGCTTATTGTAGTTAATAGGAAAATAAAATTGCCTGTGTTTAGGTGTATACTGTGATGATTCGCTATGCATACATGTAAGACAGTAAGCAGAGTCAGGTCAGTCAATGCATCCTTTGCCTCTCATTGCTATCTTTACTTTAGCTCTGTATTTTTTGGAGCAACAAAATTTTTCAGGCTCACATTTTCTCTTTCCCAGCCCTTGAATTTAAAATTTCTGCTTCCTTTTCACAGAGAATGATATTTAGAAAACAACATCTAACTGTTCTGAAGCACAATTGCTTTGAGGCTTTCTAGAAAACAGAGCTTGACAAAAAAATGTTGTAGATGAGGAACCTTCAAACATTCATGTAAAAATAGAATTAAAAATAAGTTGATCTTTGGTGCAAATGTTTTTGAAACCATGCATAGTTTTTCATAATATTCATTTCCCATTAGCTTTTGGAAGATACCTCTTGGGCATGGATTTTTTTAAAAAATTTTTACATCAAAATGAACTTTCATTTCCATTTTTCATGAACTGTTTGAAGTACTGTCACATGATAAATAATAGTGCAATTATACTATCTCCTGACAATTAATGAATACATACGATTGTCTGCAAAGCATAATTCCTTACTTTTGCATTTTCTTAATTTATAAAGCACTTCTTTAAGAATTCTCAATAATATGTTTTTTAAGTAACTCAACCTACAATGAACACAATATTGTTTCAAAATTATTGTAACATTTATACAGTGAAAACAAGACCTTTAGTTTGAGTTCAGGGTTTATTTTCAGACCTTTTCTTCTCCCTTTTAACTGAAGAATACAAAAGGATAATTAATATACTGTCCCTCAAAGTTATTTGGTTTAATTTGTTTTTTTTTCCTCCAGTGAAGTTATGCTATTGATTTAAGCTGGAGCTAGGTTAATTTGTTTTGTTTGTATTCAACTTTAGAGCCTTCTCCATTATTGAAGATTGAATCTTACTTTTGAATATGTAAAATTTAACATGATTCCAAAAATTTTAAACTATAAAAAGATTAAAGTAGGAATGCCCTAAAGAAAAAGTGTCAGTACACCCATCTCTTCTATCTGCATCCAACCTATACATGCACACATCTTTTATATAACAGATTCCACTCATGTCTTTATTTTTCTTTTTACAAAAATAAACAGGTAATTTAGTATTTTCTCATTTCTCCCTCTTTTTGACATAAAACATACAAGATGTATTCATATTGCTTCTTCAACTACTTCAACAATGTACACTGGAAATACATGTGGATTTATCTGTAAATATCAATTTTTTGCTTTATTTATCTGAAAGTCAGAGTTGCAGAAAGTGAGGGGCAGAGGCAGAGATAGAGGTATTATATCACTGGTTCACTCCCCAGAAGGCTGCAATGGCCAGGGCTGGGCCAGGCCAAAGCCAAGAGCTTCATCTGCGACTCCCATGTGCATGCAGGGGACCCAAGCCCTTGGTCCATCTTCTGTTACTTTCCCAGGTGCATTAGCAGGGACCTGGATCAGAAGTGGAGCAGCTAGGACTCTAAACAGTGCCCATATGGGATAGTGCCACTGCAGGTGACAGCTTTACCTGCTATGCCACAGTGCCAGCCTAATGTCAAATCTTTCTGTCAATATATTTTATTGAGATGTTTTTATGATTTCTGATATTTTGCAAATGCATAAAATCTGAACTATATAACCCCATGTATAACTATTTTCATATTGTTCAAACTTTAGGGTGCATGCATAGACAGATGTTACCAAATTTCTTTTCCATATGGAAATTTTTTCCATTTCACATTTCCATTTTCAATGAATGATAGTACGTATTTCTCTATAACCTTGTTAATTAAGTGACTTTGAAAATATGTTAAGTTTTACCAAGATTACATTTTAGAAATGATGCCTTAATGTAATTTTCATTTTCATTTTCTTATTGTTAGCATAAATATTGAATATTTTTAAATGTTTAAGGACATCTCATAGTGTAGTAAATTATCTTTTCACATTCTCTACACATTTTTCTTTCAAATTTCTTTATATCTTGTTTTCAAAGTTTGAGAATTTATATGTTTAAATCTTGTAAACGCATTTGTCTGCATGTGTAAGTTGCAAATGTTTCCTTTCCAGTTGTCTTTTGATTTTGCTTGTGCTTTTCTCATTACGCATTTTAGAAAATTTTCTCTAATCAAATTTATTAACATTTTATTATCTTTTTTTAAAGATTTACTTACTTATTTGAAAGTCAGAGTTGCACAGAAAGAGAAGGCAGTGCGGGAGCTGGGCCAATCTGAAGCCAGGAGCCAGGAGCTTCCTCCAGGTCTCCCATGTGGGTGCAGGGGCCCAAGGACTTGGGCTATCTTCTACTGCTTTCCCAGGCCATAGCGGAAAGCTGGATCGGAAGTGGAGCAGCCAGATCTCAAACCCGCGCCCATATGGGATGCTGGCACTGCAGGCAACAGCTTTACCTGCTACAACAGAGTGCTGGCCCCTATTTTATTATTATATTTTTAGTGGGGGAAGTGAGGTTTAATTTTTATTCCAGGTCCTTGCCTTCTACTTAGAGAAACATTTTAAGTACAGACACATATACAGTGCACAAAATGATAAAGTTTATTTAAAAAGTGAGAAAACACACAGGCACACACACACAGCCATGAGTAAGAGGTGAAATGAGCCAGAAAGAGAAAAGGGGTAGGGGAAGAGAAGTAGAGAGGGAACCTTCATTACCTCTCTAATCCTGGTCTGAAAAGGGAGGACAGGGACCCCTCCCAATTGCAGGCCCCTTTTATGAGGCAGAAAGGGGAGTGGCTATTCACAGGACACCTTCCTCCCCCTCTCTGCCCCAACCCTCACTCCCCTACCCCCGCCAGATCCTGGGTGAAAGAGGTATATCCTGGGAAGTGGAGGTTTGATGAACAATAGGAGAATAGAATTACATGAGGCAGAGGCTTGTGGGCTGCAGGCACCTCCAGTTCCATGGTCCAAAACTAAATTATTCCTTATCATTTTGATTTGGGCACACAGAAACCTTTTCCATATACACGTTATAAAATAATTTGCCCAGGATTTATTCTGGTATCTGATTTCATTTTTACACTTAATAGCCCTGGTCCATTTGAATCATGTTCTTATGTACTATGTATGATATGGATATGATTTTTCAAATCTCTACCCAGATCTCCCCACACTACTTATTCAAAAGTTCAACACTGCCCATTGATTTGAAATAAGCCTGTACTTTCTGGTCTTGCTATTTTGAACACCCTACTCAACACTGCAATATCTCCCAGCGGAAGTGTTCCTTCCTTTAGAACTGAAACCTCTAAACAATTTGAGTCTAAGGTCAATGGGAAGGGAAGAAAAACTTTATTACATATTTATACCTATCTGTTGGCACAACTGAGTCTTCAAAAGACTATTCTCATGTTACTTGTAGTGAATTGAGTGTCTTGATTGGAGGCAATGCTGAGTAGATTTCCATGTCAAAAGATGAGCATTCTGTAAGTACAGAGAAGGTAGTTATGGTAGAAGATTATGATTGGGAAAGAAAACTTCATATCCTGTCTCAGTGTCTATTCCACTGAGAATGGACTGCTACTCCTTCCATATTAAAAACAGTCTAAGGCAGTCAACTTGCAAAAATAATCACATGAGGGAATGGTGCCATATCAAGCATTGACTGTTGGTCTCTGATGCTGATATGTTGGGTATTCAGTGGTGAGTGAGAGACCATTTTACTGAGCCCTTGCTCTACTTCCAACCCTGCCACCACAGCCTCTGTGTTCATGGCCCATTGGGTGATAGCACAGGTGTTTGGGGAAACAGGCTGACTGTTCACAAAATGGGTGGTCCTATCCACTGGGTTGCCAAGACTTTCTTTTGCTAAGATTATCTGTTGGTGAATATTCACAAAGGGCAGATGAGAGACCTTTAAAAAGTTCATGGCAATGCATATTATGAAAAGCTTTGTGTGGATCTCAATTTTTTGCACCAATATTAATTTATTTTTAATTCCGTTTTCCTTGAAATGTTGAAGTCCTCCATATATATCTTCACATTCTGTCCACTTACTCTGAGTATATCCACATACCTTGTCCCAAGACTACCTTGTCACTGATACTACTATTAGTTCCCTCTGAACTATTTGGGTCTAGTGATTTTTGACACTTCATGCGCCGAATCAACAGGGAATGGCTGGGGTGGTTGATCTTTACTATCAGGGGACTGGGAAAGTACTAAGCAAAAAAAAAGGTATGATGAGTGCACATGGAATACAACAGGGCATCTCTGCTTATTTCCAATGGAGATCCTCAACAGCCCAGTTCAAGAAAGACTCCTCATGGATTGTACCGTCCAGGGTTATCTCATCAAGCAAAGAACCATGACTGGTTGAAATCTTTGCTGAGGTAAAGAGAGTATGAAATGATGAATGCATGAAAGTATTTATAAATGCCTTTTATAACCAGGAGGCCAGTTTCCGAAATGAAGAATGAAATAAGTATAAATACTTATTTTTATTTTTGTTTTCTTCCCTGTATTATCATCATATTTAATATAAAATGTGCTAACAATATTTAATTTTATAGCTCAATATTTTATATCTCAGTCCCTAATCAACTGACTTGAAGTTTTTTCTGTAGGACTTACCTAGTCAGTTGAAAAGAGGTGGACTGTGGTGTCATTTTGATGAGTCAATTTGGTTAGGGATCTGTAGATCCCAAGTATTCGGTGATGTACTAAACTAGCAACTGTTGTAAAGAGATTTTGCAGATGTAATAAAAGAGCCTATATAGTTAACAGTAAGTTGGAGAGATCTATCCTCAGTAAGTCTTACTTAATCAGTTAGAAGGTCTTAAAAGCATGGCAGAGGCTTTCTAGAGAGAGGCAGAGACAGAAAAAGTGACAGAGGGCAAAAGAAAGAGAAAGAGAAGTGATTCCCACCTGAGGGTTCCCTGCAATGACCCAATGCAGATTGTTTTAAAATGTTGCAAACTGAGAGGCCTACAGGGTGAGTCAGGTTTAACCCTGGAGATTACTGAAGTTTCTAAGTGGGGAACTGTGGAATGGCTTCCCTGGTAATGGCAGAATGAACACATGTAGTGATTTGTGCCTGTTGTGCCTGTGTAATTATTAGTTATATATCCCACTTGAAAGTGTCCTGTTGAATGATTCAGTCTTAATTTAATTCCATTGTGTTTTGAGAGTACATTTTGTATGATTTCAATCTTTAAAATTATTAAGATTTATTTTATGGTATAGAAAATATTCTTTCCTGCAAAATGGCCCATGCGCACTTGCAAGGAATATGTATGCATTCTGCTATTGGATGAAGTGCTCGTATCAGTCAGGTCAAGTTGATTGATAGTGCTGTTCTTGGTTTTCTACATCCTTGCTGACTTTCTTTCTGTTTTTTTCCATGAATTCTTGAGAGTGGAGAATCGACGTCTTGAACCACCATTGTTGTACTGTATGCTTCTTCTTTCAGTTCTGTTAGGTATTGCTTCATGTATTTCGGCACTCTTATTAGGTGTATTAACTTTCTAATTATCATATCTTCCAGATGAATGGACAATTTTATCACTAAAATGCCCTTCTTTGTCTCTAGTAATACTTCTTGTACTAAAGTTATTTTCTTCTGTTATGTGTGTGAGCATTCTGTTGACTACTATTCACCTGGTTTATCATTTCTATCATTTTATTTTCAAACTTTGCGTTTTTGCATCTGAAATGTTTTTGGCATCATATAGTGAATGAAGTTTTTTTATTCATTAAACAAGTCTGAAAGTCTCTTTGTTTTGATTGGACTACTTAATATATTTCCACTTAAAGTAATTAGTAATACGTTTGGAATTAGAGCTGCCTGTTGGTATTTGTTTTCTATATGTTTTATATCCTCTTTGTCCCTGTGTGCACTTTCCTGTCTTCTTTTGTGTTAGATATTTTCTAATACATCATTTCCATTCCTTTGTTGGGTTGTTTACTATTTTTTCTTTTACATATTTTCTTAGTGATTACTCTGCAGATTAAATGTTTCTTATCTTAAAATAATTTATTGATTTACTTAATTTCAACAATATATAGAAATTTCTTTTCAAATACAGTGCCCTGTGCTTCTACTATTGTAATAAAGGCATCCAAATTAATGCTTATAAACTCAGCAATATAACATTGTAATTATTATTTCAAGCAATTGTATTTAAATCAGTCATAGGAAAAAGAATAAATTATATTTATACGTTGTGTTATATCTACACATATAATTTTATTTTTTAAAGATTTATTTATTTGAAAGTCAGAGTTACACAGAGAGGAGAGGCAGAAAGAGATGTCTTCCATCTGCTGGTTCACTCCCCAGTTGGCAGCAATGGCCAGAACTGGGTCGATCTGAAGCCAGGAGCCTGGAGCTTCTTCACAGTCTCCCATGCAGGTGCAGGGCCCAAGGACTTGGGCCATCTTCTACTGTTTGCCCAGGGCATAGCAGAGAGCTGCATCAGAAATGGAGCAGCCAGGACTCAAAGTAGCTCCCATATGGGATGCCGGCACTGCAGGCAGCGGCTTTACCTGCTAGGCCACAGTGTCAGCCCTTATATATATAATTTTTATACTGGTGTTTTTCCTTTGTGTGGATTTAAGTTATCATATGCCAATTCTTTTTGATCTGAAATATTTCTTTTGGTATTTTTGCATAGCAGATCTGTTATTGATGAATTATTTCCATTTTTATTTACCTGGGAGCTTATTTACTTCAGTTGCCCTTTTGAAGGATAATTTTGCTCAATATATGAGTTTTGGTTGACAGACTGCTGTGCCGCCTTCTATTGGCACTTTGACTATATTATCCCACGGCTTTCTAGCCTCCATGTTTAATGGGAAGTTGTTAATTTGAAGACTTCTTGTGTGATTACTCTCCTTTCTATTGTTGCTCTCAAGATTCCCGCTATGTCCTTGGATTTCAGCAGGTTTGTGATGTGCGTATTTCTTTAATTTTTCCAGACATAGTTGAATCTATCAGACACATGAGTTCATGTTTTAAATACATTCAGGGAAGAATGAGCAATATTTATTTTTTAAACTTATTTATTTATTTGAGAGGCAAAGTTACAAAGAGAAGGAGACAAAGAGAGAGGTCTTCCATCCATTGGTTTACTCCCCAAATGTCCACAATGGCCACAGCTAGGCCCATTTGAAGCCAGGAGACAGGAGCTTCTTCTGGGTCTCCCATGTGGGTACAGGGTCCCAAGCATTTGGACCATTTTCCACTGCTTTCCCATTGCAGTAGCAGGGAGCTGGATCACACACAGGCTTAACCTACGAGGCCACAGCACCCGGACCCCACTCTTCCTTTAAATATCTCTTCTTCCCTTTTATCTCTTACCTCTCCTGGAACTCGAAGTATGCACATGTTGGTCTGCTTGATGGTATTCCATGGGTCTTCTAGACTATGTTGATTTTCCTCATTCTTTCTTCTTTCCATGCCTCAAACTCTATCATTTTTATTGACCTGTATTCAAGTTTGCTAGTTCTTTCTTCTACCTGCTCAAAATCTGATGTTTAAGCCCACTAGTCAATTTTTCACTTTACTTATTGTATTTTTAACTTCAGAATTGCCATGTGGTTCTTCTAAAAAAGGATTTGCATTTGGGAACACATCAACCTGTTCTTCTTCAATTCTTCAAATGGTGTTTCCCTTAGTTTTACAAACATATTCATAAGACTCAGTTAAGAATCCTATTAGGCTGGTGCTGTGGCTCAATAGGCAAATCCTCCACCTAGCGGCGCCGACACACTGGGTTCTAATCCCGGTCAGGGCACTGGATTCTGTCCCAGTTGCTCTCTGCTGTGGCCAGGGGGTGCAGTGGAGGATGGCCCAAGCGCTTGGGCCCTGCACCCCATGGGAGACCAGGAGAAGCACCTGGCTTCTGCCACCGGATCAGCGCAGTGCGCCAGCCACAGCATGCTGGCCGCAGCGGCCATTGGAGGGTGAGCCAACGGCAAAGGAAGACCTTTCTCTCAGTTTCTCTCTCTCACTGTCCACTCTGCCTGTCAAAAAAAAAAAAAAAAAAGAATCCTATTAAATTCCACATCTGAGCAACTTTAATGCCAGTTTCTTTTGATTGTTTTGTTCTCTGTGAATAGCCTGCACTCCCCTGTTTCTTTGCATGATTTCCGATATTTGCTGAAAACTGGACATAGAGCATATATATTTTAATAACTTTGAAACCTAATCCCTGCCCCTATACGCTGTTCATTATCTTTTTTGTTGTTTAGGAGTATGGTTTGTTTGGGTTTTTTTGAAAGATTTGTTTTATTTATTTGTAAGAGTTATAGAGAGAGGTAGAGACAGAGAGAAAGGTCTTCCATCCGCTGGTTCACTCCCCAGATGGCCACAACGGCCAGGAGCCAGGAGCTTCTTCAGGGTCTCTCACATGGGTACAGGGGTCCAAGGACTTGGGCCATCTACTACTGTTTTCTCAGGCCATAGCAGAGAGCTGAATCAGAAGAGGAAGGAGCAGCTGGGACTAGAACTGGTGCCCATATGGGATGCTGGCACTTCAGGCTTGGGCTTTTTAACCCGCTGCGCCACAGCGCTGGCCCCTGGTTTGCATGTTTAACAGTTTTCCTTGACCAAGTCTGTAGTATTGGCATTCCCTGAAATAAAGTCTCTGCTTTAAATAGTTGTTTTCATTTTTATTTCTGACTTCCTAAGGATCACCCTCATGTCAGATAGATTGCAGGTCAGCAATGTTCACAATATTGAATGCTGTTTTTCATTAAGTATTCTCTGCTTTGTCATGAGGACCTGTGGGTGGCTTGGAGTACATCTTCAAAGTTCAAGCAGATGAGAAGTTTTCATTGCCATTAGCTTCCTGCTTTCACAAGGTCTCAAGGTCAGCCACAGATGCGTAAGTAATGAAAACTTTGTTCTTTCTTGACTTTCTTACACAAGCACACTGTCTTCCAGGACCTCAGTAACATATCAGACTTTTTTTGCTTTTTGTTTTTTAAAGATTTATCTATCCATTTGAAAGAGTTACAGAGAGGCAAAGGCAGAGAGGAGTCTTCTATCCGTTGGTTCACCCCCCAAATGGGTACAACAGCCAGAGCTGGGCCAATCCAAAGCCAGGAGCTAGGAGCCCCGCCTGGGCCACCCACACAGGTGCAGGGGCCCAAGCACTTGGGCCATAGTCCCCTGCTTTTCCAGGCCACAGCGGAGATCTGGGTCAGAAGTGGAAAAGCCAGATCTCAAACCGGAGCCCATATCGGATGCCAGCGCAAGCCCCTGTCAGATGTTTTTATAGCTTACTACAGATTAGACCTCAGTCTTTAGATCTTCTTTTTACATTTTTGACCTGTTTCTTCCTGTATGAATGCCTTGGGGAGCTTCACTGTTGACCTTCCATGACTAATGCTGATTGTTTTAGTATCCACAATACTCAATAAAATTTTTCCATGGAGCTCCTAGCCAGGTCAATTAGTGACAAAACCCTGAGGATGGTGACTTTTATATCATTCCAAATCAAATCAGCCCCCTCTAGAGGCAGTGAGGTCATTGGTCTCCATGGAGCTAATAGAATGATGGAAGAATCTCCATATAAAAATTACGCAGAGCTCCCTGTTGTTAAGTTATTGAGAGTCAATAGCTTTTCTTGAAAAAATATTTCTAATTTGTTGTATGCCTTTGGTTATATTTCCAGAGTCCTAAAACGGCTGCTTTTCATAATCCTGTTATCATCTTCATTGCTTTCCAAAGAAAGAGAATTTTCTAAGGACCTCAGTCTATTGCTATGGAAGTCTCACAGTTAGATGATAAATTTGCATGATTATTCTGTTTAAAGGGTCAATATGTTACTCAAAAGCAGAAATTGTCACCATGTGGGATTACATTCTCAGTGTTGCCTTTCAACTATGAATAAGTCTATAAAGTCTCTGAAATTTTCATTTTATAAACTGTCTATGAAAATTTGGGGGGGGGGGTTAAATGCAACCACCACTTTGCAATCCCTACCCTAAGGGGTTTTTAACAAATTCAGTCCACCTGCTTTCCAGGATTCATTTCCTCAGTTCACATTCTAAGAATCTGCCACTAGCCTGGAATAATGCTGGCTGGTAGGTAGATAATGGAAGTAACATAAAGAATGTAGAATTCATTGGACTTAAATTAGTATATTGGGTCAATTAGAGCTCGTTTAAGGATTTTCTTTCTTTCTAAGGTCCTATGAAGGTACTTCAGAAAGTTTGGGGAAAATTTAAATGAAAAGACAAATTCATTTTGGTGGAAAAATTTTGAAATACATGCATAGTTTTATTTTCATGGATTTCATGGATACACAATTCCCATGAACATTTTGAAGAACCTTTGGTGCACTGCAAAATATAGTGTCTGTTACTTGATTTGTTTTAGAAAAGATAGGTAAACCTATTTCTTCAGACATCCTTATCTGAATAATTTCAGATTTTGGTGGTTGGGGGTGGGGAGCAAATATATTTTGAATTATTTTTAGATTTTAAAAGATTCAATATAGTTCATAACTATAATTCTAAAAATATGATTTTCCCTTCCTTCTTTCCTCCCAATCTCCTTTCCATCTTTTCTTTTTTTCTTTTATCTTCTTTTTTTTCTTTTTCTCCTTCCTTTTCAGTTTTTGAGATAATGTGTGCTTAATTTACATTATATTCAAGGACTTAATTCTCTATCAAATAAAGTGTTCAATAAGTTATAAAGCAAAGAGATCCTAGCTTAGTGAGAATATAGGCAAGGACTGTAAACAATCAGATTTTATATTACAGAAATTCTAAACTGCAAATATTTTCTGAAGCACAAATTTTCATAAAGAATCCACACTCATTTCAAAGTAAGCTACAGGGTATTTGAATTGGGATTGAAATATCTACTGAAAATGACATTGGAAAACAGATAATCATGCAAATCTTTGAAAAAATGAACCTTTTTGCACATTTCAAAAACATTACCTTATATCATTGCAAACCTGTCAAGCAATTTCAGTGATCATGGTAATTCATATTCAAATATTCACCATGTTTGCTCATGGCATTGATTGTCCCAGATGTTCCAGTATTGTAAAAAGACATTAAGACTAATTTTTAAATATTTAAAACACTGTTTTCACTGAGCAAACTATGGCATTTCCAATTTTCCAAAGAAAAGAATCTTTCTGATCTCTTACAATGCAGGCTAATGTTGATTAAAGACTCAGTTTCATAGTCAGTTGTACTTTCCCCTTGAGATAGACCCCTCCCAATACAGTTGCCATAATCATTCACATTGGTGTGCTCTAGAAAGAGCAATCGCATCCAATCACTTGGCTCCAATAAATCAGTGCTACCCTCCACTCCACGGAGCGGTGAAAATGTGCTACCTAACAGAAATTCATTCCATCAAGACAGATTTCGAAGATCATGGAATAGGATTTTATACAAGGGATAAACATAAAGATCATGTTTTAAATGCAAAATCTATTCTCTATGGCAGTCTTAATTGGTAATAATTCAACCAGGGATTCAGGCAAGACTTTCCATTTTAGGTCACATTTTTGTTCCAAATCAACATCCATCTGGAAGCAATTGCATAGTATTATCAACCTAGCATTAAAACTATGATAACTGGTGTCTGGGTTTGCATTTTCTCCTGATGTTTGATATGATTTGGAGCTAATGGATTAGCAACCTCTTTGGGTTAAAGTATTCCTATGTGTAAAATAGAGATTTCTCGATTATCCATTTCTCATAACTTGTTCCATGAGAGATATATAGCACTGTTTCTAAGGCATTAACATGTCAAATAGGTCAGAATATTTACAATCTTCTTGTCAATTTTCAGCAGTGTTTGCTGTGCTATTTTTACTTTGATAGTTACTCCAGAAGCATTTGAGTTCAAT
This sequence comes from Sylvilagus floridanus, assembly GCA_949820135.1. NCBI lineage: Eukaryota > Metazoa > Chordata > Mammalia > Lagomorpha > Leporidae > Sylvilagus > Sylvilagus floridanus. The sequence continues at coordinate 15,160,421 of OX463239.1, read as the reverse complement.
TACTGTATAGAAACATACATTTTTAGGCCAACGTTAGTCAAAGGTTGCCCTACATAAACCCTTAGATTCTTGGGAAAGTACAGAATACTGATTACTGACTTATTAGAATATTCTTCTATTTGTGGTGATGTAAAAAGAGATATATTTAAATACCCTGGTTCTAAAAGTAGGGTGCTGTAATGTATAATTATTTTCAGAAATTTTTATTTCTTGCCTTGTTATCATTTTTCCCAAGGTGATTCTCCATTACGTTCTCATTAACAATGATAAATACTGAAATATATACAATTTCAAAATCAGGGAATGGAAAACTAATGCAATCTTTTTCACTAATTATTCATCAGATTTAGAGTTCATCAGCCTGTAAATGCAGTAGGCATATTGTCGAACTGGAGTTCACTGGGCTCACGGTTCTCTGTAATAAAGGCTAGAACTTCTCAAGCAAAGTACTACAACCTGATACAGGATACATCATTTTCCCCTTATGATTGAGATGGATGTGTGGTCAAATGGACATAACTTATAACATCTGCTTCTACAAACTATAGTGCAAAGCTAAATTGTGAACACTGTACAGCAGAAATTCAGACCGTAAATGAAAACAGAAGCTTTATAATGAGCCTTAGGCTTGCATTGTGTTTTGGTGGGTTTTATGACTGTGCTGTAACCAAAAGCACACCCATTACTCTAAGAATATGTCATCATCATCATCAGAGAAGCGCTTCTGAGGAACACGTGAGGGCATCCTTTCTGCTGACCTTCCCACTTCCGTTTATGAGATTCAGAAGTTACTGATGGAAGTGGCAATAGAATCTTTGCATATTTAAAGAACTGAGGCATTGGGCCAGTTTAGACAGGCCTAATTTTGATACAGTTTGTTAACAGTCAGAACTCCCTGTTTATGAATTCTGGAATTCCAAGTGGGTCAAGTGGTAGTGGGGCGGGGGTGGGGGGGGGGAGAGAAGGGCAGAAAGTGCTCCTTTCATACCTGTTAATATTTGTTCAAACAACAAACAGGTGGCCCCGGTGAAGCATTCCTCATCACGATTAAATAGTTAAAGGAAGACACAGAGCAAGAACAGAGCAGTTACAAGGCCCCCTCTGCAAACACCCCCTTGGGAAGACTAAGCAGGTTCAAGGCGCACTACACCACTGATGGGAGAGAATACCTGGCTTGGCCTGCTTCCTCTCTCTATGGCTGAACTCTCCAAGTGCTTCAGAATTAGATCAAAGCTGAAAAACAGGAATTGTTTAGTTTGTTTGTCTTTCAGGAAACATTAACAAAATCATGATTTGTTTAAAATGATATATGCTCACAAGATCAGTTAATTTTTTTATTTTTTAATGAACATTTAAGATTCATATACAAAAGCTAACAGAGCAATAAGTCAATCATGAAATACATACAACGAAATAAAACGGAAAATAACTCAATTACACGTTCTCACCACTGAAGCACTACACGCTGGCAGCAGCGAAAGAGAGGTGTCAATGTTTTGGAGACAGTGACCTCTGGGGCCAATGGCCAAGAACATCATCAAACTGCTCTTTGCTTTAACATCTCCCTTTCTTTCTTGGTCATTATTTGGCTAGTAGGGAGTATGGGGTGAGGTGAGAAATAATTTCCAATTCCAAAACAACCTAAAATAATTTTAAGCAGTTAATTTTTCCCTCTCAGAAATATTTTACCTGTTAATCTAACATACTATGTATTTCTGTTATTTAAAATTTGTCTGCATCAGTTTTTGCCTACTCTACTTTTTAACATAGATCATGCAGTACTTTTCTAATTTCAGTACAATAAGAATTATCAAAGGCAATTAATTCTGAACATCAATGTCCAGAGTTTCTTTTTAATGAAAAATGTGCTCTTTGTGATCTTTGTTTCTTGCAGTTGTTGGTCAAGTAATAATCATGGAGCATTTCCTAAAATATTTATTTGCTGGGAAAATTTGTATGAAATGACATTTGAAGTATAAAAAAATTGGTAGGTAACACTTGGTACAGTTAAAAATAGACTTATCTTGTTTGTAAACTATCAATTTAAGATACTGAGCATCTGAGTATCAGAGTCAATGTCTCCTCTTTTTCTAGAAAGTTGTTTGCTTTATTTATCAATGACATCTTTGAAACATCTGAAGTTACATATAGAAACATCAAGGCAATATTATTTGTACATATTATTAAACATGCAAAAATTTCCTGAAAGATAGTGTTCAAATATGAAGAGTCTGTCTGAGCTCACCCTCTCCCGGGTACCATTTCGCTGGAAGTATGGCTCTCTTGGAGTTTGGGAGTGTGGTGGATTATTTTGGAGAGGCAGCCCCTTTAATCACCGGCTCCCTATTCAAATATGTTGCCCAGTAGACTAGGTTGAAAGTGCCAAACAGGACTGGGAATACAATTCGGGACATCTTGTCAATCTTGCTGATGCTGTTGTAAGTCTTTTTGCTTTCAGAAGACTTCTCTTCAGATGGTTTTGCTGAGGCTGAAGATGCATTTGAGGTTCCTGCTGCGGACTGCTCCTTTGGGATGTTGGGGGGGTGGGTCATCTTCCCAGTGGTAAAAGCATTTGTGGACTTATTTAATATGAGTTCACGCTCCTTTTTCTGCAAAACATAGTGAGAATGTAATGGCATGGCTTTTACTTGTGATCCTCAGCTCACTGGAGTTCTATGGGTATGTGTCTCATACATACAGAAACATCAGCTTATCCCTGGGAGAGGGCAGTCCTCTACAGACTTACTATTTCTTAAACTGGTATTTATTTATTTTCACTTTATTGGAAAGGCAGAGATAGAGAGAGACAGACAGAAAGAGATCTCCCATCTCCTGGTTCACTCCCCAAATACCTGCAATAACAGGACTGAGGCTGGAAGCCAGGATCCTGGAACTCAGTTTGGGTCTCTTGTATGGTCAGAAGGGACTTAAGTACTTGGGCCATCATCTGCTGCTTCCCAAGATGTGTGTTAGTGGGAAGCGAGATCAGAAGCAGAAGAGCCAGGATTTGAACTAGGAAGTCTGGTCAGAAATGTGGGCATTTCAAGAAGTGACTTAAGTGCTGCTCCAAATGCCCACCCCTCCACAGGCTTCTAAGTCTGTAACTCCACATAGCCAGAAGCCAGAGAATGAAACAAGAGGCATTGTTGATATTGATGTTGAGCATTTCTCAGAACCTAGCATGCACTGGATCAACATTTATCTTAGATCACAGAGCAGACATCATTTCTGTACCTGTAAGGCATAAGCAGGAGTTAGTAATGTACATGGATATAAGAGACTTCTAAGGAATGCCCTATTTGAAAGAGGAAAGAGGGGATGATTAAAATCATTATAACACATGCATTCTTGGGGTAAGTTGTCTTTATCTCAGCACAACACTTCAGAGAATCCTCCATGTCATGTGCTGTAATTAGTAATTCATTCTTTCTTACACTGTGTAGTATTCTGTGTGTGAATATGCCATCATTTGTTTATTCTTCTCTTGATGGTTACCCACACTATTGACTATGCAATCTTGACTTGATCAATTCAGCAGTTATGCATATTCTTGTATACATTTTTGGACAACACGTTTTTGTTTCTCTTGGATAGGAAATTCTAGAGCAGGCAAGAAAATGTATGGTGTAAAAAAATCAGACTAGTGGTTACATTTAGAGAGATGGGGAGAGAGAGTGCCTAGAAAATGTCATGGTGAACTTTCTGGAGGCTGTTGATGTTACCTATCTAGACAGAGATTAGGAATACACAGGTGCACATTACATGGTTGCCAAATCAGATATGCTTAATACTTGTGCATTTTATGCTATGTAAACTTTGCATCAAAAGAATAACAGCAAACCAATACGGAACTCTAGTGTGAGATTTGGAAGAGCCATGTGGGCAAGGTCAGGTCAGAACTTCTGACTCTTCATGAGAAAGGAAACAGCAACATCAAATCGGAAAGCAGCCTATGGATGTCAATAGGATAGAACCGAGAGTGCTCCACGGAATCAGAATGCTCTGGTTTGCTGTTACTGGCTTGTAGAGTCTGGTGGAGAGGCAGGACATATAGTGCTAGTCTTCTATAATGCCTTCTAGGACTCTCTTCATGCTGGTTTCCCCAATGGACAGATTAAGTTATACTTTGACTTCTACCCTGAATGACTGCAACCTCCACTTCTCTAAGCACAAAGGATATGCTTATTTGCTTTATATATGGCATAATTAGCTTATCATATGCTATTTTATATCCTATCTGAGTATGTTACTCTTACCTCCCCAAGGAAATGATTCAGCTTGGAGCCTTCTTTAAGTATTCCTTAAATTTAGGCACAAATCACACTTGAGATAACTGATGATTAATTATTTTGAACAGAGTAATACTTTTCACAACAACTGATATCCATCATTTAAGTGAGCTAAAGTACTTAGTCAGTGGGACTGGACATGTTTTGTTGATGTGCTGCTTCTATTAATATGCCTCTTCATGACCTTGAAGAAGAAAGACACGCTGCACGACGACATGGCAAAAGAACAGGCTGAATGGACTATACAATTAGAAACTGGACAAGTCATCTCGGAAGAGAAGAGAGTTACTTTTGCAAAAATAATGGACTTGAATAGAAATAAGCCCAAGTCATTCACAGACCATCAGAGCTTTAGCTTGAATGAAGTTAGTGACTCAAAGTAAATTAGAAAAGTGACCTGCTGTAAATAAGACTCTGTGAGGGCTCTGAATATATGGAAAGGGTTGTGAGAAGACTAGGGAGGAGAAAGACCTGGTATTATGTTTGGACATGGAATCAGGGAATTTCTCTGTCAAGGAAATCTGAAAGAAAGGAAGAGGAGGAAAATAAAGTCAATACCTTGATCTTGGCTGCTTCCAAGGCTTTCTTGCCATCCCATGCCCAGCCTCTCTTTGTAAAATAGTTGACTGTGGCAAACTCAATCAGTGCAGAGAACACAAAAGCATAGCACACAGCAATGAACCAGTCCATGGCAGTGGCATAAGCCACTTTGGGCAGAGAGTTCCGAGCACTGATGCTGAGAGTCGTCATGGTCAGCACTGTGGTTACCCCTGCAGTAGTCAGATGGGGACAGAGTGGAGAACGGAAGCAGGGGTCAGTTATTGGTACCCAAGACCCCAGAACAACACCCAAAGAACTGGTTATTTTGATCCTAAGCACCACCACCAGCCCTCAATGTTTTCATGGCCTTTAACACATTCATTAAATTGAAAATATTGCTTACTATATTGACCACAATTGTCTCCCTCTCTTTGAATGCAAACTGGACAGGGCCAAGGATTTGTGTCTGGTTTCTATACACCCATGTCCCCATTTCTTTGAACTAATCAAATAGTTGGTTACTAGGTGTGTTAAATGAGTGGTATGTGTGTGTTTGTGGCACTAGGGGGAAATCCAATAGAGAAGTGGTGATTCCACTAATGCTACTTCTAGTAAAATACTTAATAAAGATTTACTGGATGCCTTGTAAGTTGTAGACTGCACAGATACAAAAGACAATTTATTTCCCATGGTAAACCCAACCTGCATATTTGAGAATACCATGTAAAAAAACTGGAGTGACAGTGCCACAGCTAGGAAACCACCAGAAGGGAAGGAACAGCCCCCCTGCCCCAGCAGCAGCTCTCAGGAGGGACCACCCTGCTGGCACCTCAGCTTCCAGCTGCCAGAGCTGGGAGGCAGCAACATTTTGCTGTTCAAGACTCCCAATCTGTGGTGCTTTGTTATGCTAGCCCTAGGAAACCAGAACAGCACAGCACACACAGGAGTAGAGTGTTGCTGGTGGTTAAAGCCACTGTTGGATTTCACTCAATGCTACCCCCCAAAGGTATTTATACATATAACTCATTGAATATGGAGTCCTGCATGGAATTAATGTTTCATGAGAAATCAGTAGGAACCTGATCTTTTCTCGGGAATCCAGCTGATCATTGTGCCAAGAGAAGTGCTCTGTGTATGATCTCACACAGGCCCTTGCATCTTCTTAGGTTCTTTAACATCCCAGCCTACATTGAGAATCTCCAGGAAGCAAACTGTAATGGGCAATACTTTTAAACGGCTTTTCCTCGCACACTGTTTTCCCTCATTAGGAATGCTGCCAGCTCATCAGCCACCTCCACACCTGCCCAGGCTCAGCAAGGGCCGGCAAGCAGAATGGGCACGTGGCTGGAGGTAGTGCGATGGTTGGGAACACTCCTGGGCCACTCACCTGTGAACTCCCTGGATTCTGGCCCCTGTACGTACTGAGGGAGCACAAACATAAAATGCATGTGAACATCTTCCCCTAGCAGGGGTGGGGGACTTGGAGCCTGTGGGCTGTATAAGGTCCCTGAAATCATTTGGTCCTGCCAAAGCAACCAGTAGCAGGACTGGAAATTCAATAAATCTATAGTGGGCTATTTTGAGGCTGATAATTTTGTATGGCCCATGAATGATGTTATACATACTCAAATGGCCCTTGGCAAAGCAAAGATCCCCCACTCCTCATTAGAGCAAGAGCTCACATATGAATCAGAGTTTACAGATTTGAAAGGTGAGATCATCAGATATCATAACTGACCTGCAAAACTACCTTTAGCATCTCTTCCTAGCCTTGAGGAAACTGAACTTCAGGGTGTCACTCTACTGTGTTTACTATGCCAAGAGCTCTCCTGAGCTAGATCCTTCTAAACATAGGTTATGCCTTGGGGATGTAAAATGATGTTCTAGATTTTTATCATAGAGAATGGCCCTTGGCATCCACAGGGGATGGGTTCCAGGATTCCCCAAGGAATCCAAAATGTGCAGAGGTTCAAGTCCCTTCTATAAATGATGTATTATTTGCATATAACCTATACATATTCTCAAGTCATCATATGCATATACTTCAAATCATCTCTAGATTATTTACACTTAATATCTAAGTGCTGTGTAAATAGTTGTAATACTGTATCATTTAGGGAATAGTGGCAAGAAAAAAAGTCTGTACAGTACAAACAAAATCTTTTTTCTAATATTTTTATCTTATGGTTGGCTGAATCCGTGGAAGCAGAACCCATGGACACAGAAGACTAGCAATATAAGTATGAGCATGTATGTATGTGTTTAATTTACCACCATCAAATCACATGCAATGTATTCACTGCCACTTGGTGGTTAATTTTGAAATGGCATGTACATTCAGAGGAGATTGCCTGATGACTTTATGGGAAGTGTGAAAATACAATAGCAAACTCTCATACAAGAGACATAGGCTGGCGATTCCAAGCCTCAAAACAGGACTGCATTATTCCTTCCACCCCTATTTAGTGGGAAATTCTAAATCCAACCCTGAAAATCAAAGTCCTAACTAATCGACCCATTGGTTTCCAAGGTCTCCAAATGGAGATGATGGCGCTGGACATTTGATGGTGGTAGCTGTCGCTTTGCAGGTAGTTAGGACCACTCATAAAGCATCCGCCGCTAGGCCCTGGGGACACTCACCAAAAACTGTCCTGGCAGGTACTGATTCTCGGTTCAGCCAAAAGGACACCTGAGATAGGATCACTGTCATGATGCAGGGAAGGTAGGTTTGGATGACAAAGTAACCGATCTTCCTTTTCAGGTGGAAATGAGCTGTCATGATTGTGTATTCACCTGCAAATAAGCAAATTAATGAGCATCGGTCAGCTAAAGTCTCAGGCCACTGGACCAAAGGAGTTCCAGGGAACCTCCCTTTGTTGCACGTTCTGACAAGTATTTATTCATATTTGTAGATTTAAGGAGAGGTGGAAACTCATGCATGAATTTCTTAATGGTCATTTTATGTATAAGTCTTGTGACCCAGCCTCTGAAAGCCTTTAACTGGTGGATGGTTTTTCTGGGGAAAATCAGATTTGTGTGTTTTACTAATCCCCAGACACAATCTGCCCAGGCTCCCAGGCGCCCTCGCCTGCTACTGCAATCAGGATTTCAGGATTTAGGATCCTCAGATATAATTTGGGATATCAAAGAATCCTGTTGTGGGAGGACAGACTCCCTCCTTGTACTCAACCCAGAGGCTCCAGGGAGGTGGAAGGACCACTCTTCCTCGGGTGACCCGCTGCAGGGAGAAGGGAGAGGACGGCAGCTCAGGAGGCACTGACCCTGGCCGCTCTTCCTTTCTGCCACCCACCAGAGAGACAGGCAACCTCTGTTCTCTGAACCTGGGAGCATTTCCTTGGCAATGCCCAAGTGCCTTCTCTGGATTTGTCTGGCTGTGTGGAAGGCAAGCGGGGACCTCCCGTTCATCGCTGAGAACAATGCTGTCCTGATGGTTAACTGGTAAGGAGCTGAGGTGGGTGGATGGCTGGTTAAATGAGGAGTGTTGTCCCAGAGTCTCCTTGTGACTTGAACTGTGCATCCCTGGAGAGCCAGGAAGGGTGCTCTGAGACATGGAGGCAGAGTTAAGCTGATGGGAGGACAACCATTCTTTGGCTGCATTGCAAGGAGTGGATGGAGTGACCGGGCAGACAGGCTGCATGTGAACATGGGGAGAACGGGATTAAGTTCTCCGTGTATGCGGACTTCTGGTGCAAGCTCATGGATTAGATGTGCATGGACAGAGTGCTGGAATGTTCAGAGCTGATGACATGGCTCCAATGCTTACTGTGAAAAGCAAAGCCCATGGCTTAGCAAGGCCATTTTGAAGCTGTTTTTCTGAGGGTCTTTATTCATAACACATCATACATTCCAGCCAAAGAAACCGTAACAATCACTTGTGGCAAAATCTGCCCTCATTCAGAAAAGGAGCAGCACCGTGAGACATGCTGCCAGTGGAAGGGCACATCTTTCCCAAGACTCTCAGCAGGTGACAGTAGGGAGAGGGGCCAAACAGGCTCCAACGTGGGAGGGGAGTGAGAAGCATGGATAAAGAGAGGGAGAGGGGCATGGTTAGTAGCTAGAACTGGAGCTTTACATTTGAAGAAATGAAGTTTCTTTAAGTAAGGTTTGAAATTGCTACTTTTTTTTTTGACAGGCAGAGTTAGAGAGAGAGAGAGAGAGAGAGAGAGAGAGAGAGAGAAAGGTCTTTCTTTTCCATTGGTTTACCCCCAAAATGGCAATGCCGATCTGAAGCCAGGAGCCAGGTGCTTCCTCCTGGTCTCCCATGCCAGTGCAGGGCCCAAGCACTTGGGCTATCCTCCACTGCCTTCCCGAGCTACAGCAGAGAGCTGGACTGGAAGAGGAGCAACCAGGACAGAATCTGGTGCCCCGACTGGGACTAGAACCTGGTGTGCTGGCGCCGCAGGCGGAGGATTAGCCTAGTGAGCCGCGGTGCTGGCCTGAAATTGCTACTTTTAATTTATTTTATTTTTGTTTTATGAGTCTACAGTAGCAAAATCAGGTAATTTTTTCTGAGAAAACTGCCTTTTCAGAATATAAATAGGGGCAGAAACAGCGGTTATAAATTTCTAGAGAGCCATATGCAGCAACTGCGAACTGTAACGTCTTCTGTTACTGCCACAATTCTTCACAACCTTTCCCTCCGTTCCACAAAAACATGCCACTTGCTCTTCCTTTCCCCAAGCTTGGTAACCACCTGGAGACGCAGTGCTCCCAGGCTCTCTCACATCCGCCCGGGATGCCCAGCACTCGGGGATGGTCAGCAGGGCCCTGGCTGCATCAGGTGCCTGTGCAGGAAGGGGTGGAGGTGCACTAAATGTCCTGTTTCAGTGGACCGTGCTGACAGTCAGAGATGCTGGCCAGGGGCTCCCTGAGGACTGGGCTCAGAGCTCCCTCTGCCACCAGGGATCCCCTGGTTCCTTTGGGCCTCTGTCTTCTGCAGTGCAGACTGCCTGAAGCCCTGAAATGCCCTGACCCACCCGTAGCACCGCCTTCTCACTACTTGGTCTGGAACTGGAGGCATGTGACCGTGTAACTTGAAGGCTCAGGAGGTCCTACTCCCCTGATTCTTAGCTCTTCCACCCCTATCCCGTCTTCACATTTGGAATTGAGAGCATCTGCTTCCCTCTTGGTCCCACCTCAGCTATTCCTCTGCTGCTGCTTAGTTGTGCTTTCCCAAATTGAACCCCAGGGAAATCTGCTCGGAAATGTTCAGAACAGGAGGCAGGGAGCAGGTAACAGGGAGTGCTTGCAGGAAGTCATTACTTCTTCTGCAGAGACGGTCCTGTGTGTCAGTGCTTTGGACAGGGCTGTTACATAAGCAGGTCCTCGTGGGCTGCAGGTAGGACTGCTCACAGGGTAGCAAATGCTCTGCAGATTAATGCCTCACATCCGCTTTAATGCTGCCAGTCGCAGCAGCTGGTGCTTCTGTGGGCAGCTGCAGGGAGGGGCCTGACAGGCAGCACAGCGTCCGGGCAGACTCACAACAGCTGTGCCCTGTGTTTCCAAGGACAGCAGAGCTGGCCAGGGTGCACCGTGTGTGGCTGGTGCAGAAAGGGGTCAGGAGCCCTGAGTTCCTTCATGGTGCGGCGCCTGCAGGTACCTGGCTGCTCTCACCTGTGCTGGTGCTGATGTTCTCGGTGCCCACTGTCTGTCCCATCAAGTGATACTGGTTCAGTCTGGAGCCATCCTCCGCCACCACAACAGACTTGGTGGAGCCGTTGGTCCAGACATAGACGACTTCAGAATTAGGGTATGCATCTGTAGGGCAAAGAGACACCGTGGCATAAACATGGAATCATTCCCAGCCTGGAAAAAAACAAAGGTTTTGGTAAAAGAAGCATGAGAGAGGACAGAAAAGTTTGGAAGTCAATGTATGGGACCTAAAGAGCAGTGTAGAGCGGTCAGACCAGGGCAGACACCACTGGGGTTCAGGTCCTTCCACCCCACTGCAAGAGGTCTACAGCTCATGAGATGGTTCCTGGTGATTTCTGATATGTGATTTCGCTTTAGAGTGAGTGGCAGAAAACAAGGGAGAGCACCAGCTCAGAGCCCAGAATGCCTGAGTCTCTCTCACTCCATCATCGTGGTGAGTCACTTATTCTCTGTGCATTTCTTCACCTGTAAAACAGGATGATGGCGGCACCTGCTTCTTACGGCCCTGCTAAGACTCCATGGCCTACATAATGACTTACATGCACAGACACTTGGAGCAGCACACAAGGGTGTCCAGGTCTCTAAACTCTTTGCTGCCTGCCCTGTCCTTGGTGGGACGGTGGCATGGCAGGCAGAACCTGTACCTCATGGTATCATAGATACAGTTATTTGCATGACAAAAGGCACTTGGCAGAATAGAAAGAAGGTGATGGATTCCATAATCAGGAGATGATCCTGGATTATCCTAGTGGGCCCACACAATCACTTGGTCCCCAAAACACAGAGAGACCCCTCACCAGCTGGATCCAGATAGGGATATCCAAGGCATGCAGAAAGAACTCCACTGCATATTACCAGCTTTGAAGACAGAAGAAGGGAACCATGAACCAATGCATATGGGGCCCTTGAAGAGTGAGAATGAACCCTAGGTGACAGCCAGTCAGCTAATAAGGAATGTAACTCCACAGCCACATGCAATGGGATTCGATCAACCACCTGCATGAGCCTCAAAGGGGTTTCACCCCCTAGAGCCTCCAGAGGAGATACAGCTTTGCTGACACTGATTTGGGCCTTGTGAGACCCCGGGCAGAGAAACCAGCCCAGCCCTGTGCACTTCTGGCCTACAGAGCTGATTCTAAACTGCTCTAAACTGCTAAATTTGTGATAATCTCTCATGGCAGCAACAGAAAATTAAAATGGGTATCATGGAAAACAAACCGAACTCCCTCTAGGAGGAAGACAAATATTACCTGTAAGACATAATATATATGACATGACAGTGACAGAAACACAAGTTTCGGAGGATATAGGGCCAGGGTGGGATCAAAGTCAGGAAAATGAGTGATATGACTGTAATCTTGGTCTGAACATTGGTAAGATACTACATAGAAGTAAATAGTGTAAATGCGGGTATAGCAATTGATGCTATACTCAGCTCATACTGCAGGGGATGTTGAGTGGTGTTCTTGTCAAGTGTGCTTTTTTAAATTAGCATGACCCTCTGTTTTATGTAATATAGAGGTGTTTTCACACGGACAGCATTGGCGTTCTCCCAATTCATGTGCATTCTGTTATAATTTCTTTCCTCTATTCGGGGAGATGCCATTTGTGGTGATGTGACTCTCTACTTTACTTTGACCACTGGCAATTTTGTGCATATTCTGCTGCTCTGATGGCTCCCTGATTTCCACATAAATGGCAGTGAGAGTTTTATCTTTTTCCGTGTTATGTAAATGGTTCAGAACCCTGCGTAATGAATGGCTGTGGCTGTCAGGCACGGATTTCAGCAGCCATGCTGGATTCCAGCTGGGCTGTTGAGTGTGGAGCAGACAGGAGCTGGAAATGAGGCAGTGTACTCTAGGTAGAGAGCAAACTCCTTTTCCCTGTGATCCCAGACTGGCTCAGGCTGGTCGTGCGCCTGCTGTCCTATGCACCTGTTCTGTATTTTCTCCCTGGATTATCTGCCTCATACCAGGGAAATTTCCTGTACTGTGCTGCTGGCTTCCCCCAGTGGCCACAGTCACAGGGAGGAGGGTTATAATTATCAATTAACAATCCCTCTATTCCATTTCCAAGTCGGCAGGGGAACTGAGTCTTACCTCTAGCCAAGAGAAGACAGATAGGCTACTACAACTCTTAGAAGACATAAATGGTTGGAAAGCAGGATTCTGGAAGCTCACAAAGGAACTCAAAGTTTGAGGCAGTAGGTTTTAGTGACTGAAAAAAAGTTCTGGAAGTTAGAAAAGGTCTCCCTAGAAAGAGGATGGAACACAGGACACATGAGCTGACTACTTGGTGCCAAGTTTGCTCAGCAAGAAAGAGAAAGGAGGTAGAGAGCAGATGATGTAAAGGGAGAAGACAATTCAAGACATAAGGTGCTCCGGAGAGTGGCAGAGGTCTAGGGGTGCAGGTGTCCCCTCTGAAGGCCTGGAAGAAGGTCAAGTGAAGACACAGATGGGAGTTGTAGAGTCAGAGAGCCACAGAGGCAGGTGTGCAGGCTGACCTCCCCGATCCGCCCTCCTGAGTGCATCACTGCTGGTCACTCTCACAACAGCACTGAGATGGCACAGTGTTACCCATGGGTTTTCCTTAGGCTCTGAGGTTGAGTGGCATGTTGGCCAGGGAAGCATGCCAGCAGGGAAGGCTGTGGGGCTTGCGGGTTGGGGCAGAGACCAGCTCAGTTCACCTACTGTCTTTTCAGTCATGAGTCCTCCTAATCCCTTTCTCACTGTCCAGAATTCAGGGCATTGGATAGCAGTACAAATGACCCTGATTTATAATTTAGGAATTTTTGACTTTATAAAGGCAAAGAAAGCAATATGCATTCAGTAGAACTGCACTTAGAATCTTTTTCTGGGCCAGTGGCACACAGTCTGATCCTCTCTCTGGATGCCGAACAGCAGCAGCTAGCTGTAGCTCCTTGCTGGCCGAGGGATTTCAAGGGCAAGCAACTCATATTATAGTTTAAAATGTAACATATTCAGTAAGTTACTCATAGTCAATATTTTATTATAAAACAGACTTTGTGTTATGTGATTTTGCCCAACTGTAATCTAATATAAGGTACTGAAACACATGTAATTTAAGCCAGTTTAAGCTATGATGTTTTGTAAGTCAGGCATAGTTACTATATTTTTTTATTTCCTATATTTTCAACTTGCTATGAGTTCACCTGAACATAACCTTATCCCAAGTTGGGAGTCATCCGCACTTGCAGTGAGTATCCAATACAATAGTTGTAAGTAGATAAAAGTTACTTGAAATCACAGTGACACACGAATGCTATTTAAAATCAACACATGATCTTATTTGTCAAACTGATAGTACTAAGTGACCTATAGTATCAGTGATGTAAATAGCATTAATAATAATAACAACAGCAAGAAGCAATGTGGCTGTGGTCATGTAAGTTCAACAATGCTGGGTTCTGCTCTCCTCATCAAATTTAGGGTGAGAAGAGATGACTAGTCACGTCCATTTCAGCTCAGTCATTTAGCAACAAACACAAACTTCTACCTGTGGCATCCAATCTTTTAGTTGGAACAATAGTGAGGGAATCAGGTTTGCTGTGCAACGATCTGTCATGCTTTAGAGCTCTGGGAAACACACGCTCACCATCGTCTGACTGTATGTCACAGAGCCCAGCGAGAGGGTTTGTAACATTTTCCCTCACAATCAATTTGTGAAGCCTCAAGGCTTCTTCTCCAGGACTGACACTTTCTGTCTTCTTCTAGCATTTCAAAGCCTGAGCAGGAAGTGCTGATGGTGTGACTGACCTCTTATCTATAAGGCGGTTCAGAGCCATGAGTTTTTCCCTGCGAATTAAATAGGACAGCGTGACTCAGACATTGATTACCAGAGTGACTTTGCCTCTATTTCTCCATGTGTAGACTGGGGTGCTGTGAGGACAAAGTATATCCATGAATATCACATGCCTGGCACATAGTAAATGCTTAATAAGTAGTAGCTACAATGAATGTAACCATATATTAAGAAGGATGTTTATTTGATGTCAAATCTTATCTTGTGAAAAGATGTTTCTATTTGAATTTATTTTCTGATTTTTGGTCAAAAGCAAACCAAATTTGTGAGAGTGGTGGTCAGCTTTGTCTAACAGGCTGCATGGGGACACGTGGGAACTGTTGATAACTAGGTAGGAAATCTGTGGTGCTCTGTGCATGAACTGCTTACAATGATGAGGACATGCAGATTAAAATGTAACAGGTAACTGGGGTTTACGTGATTTGAAAATGTCCAGGGTTTCAGTTGTTGGAAACCCATGTCTCTAACCTTCCCCTCTCTTCTAAGCCCCGGCAGGGATAAGCATAGTAACTACCTTATAAGACCTCAGCACACTCCTCCTTTGAGACCTGAAGGCCACTCAGCAACCCACCCACCCCCACTCCGGCCCAGACTCAGTCTCATAAGACGAACCAGTCAATATTTGACACATCAATGGCCCAATAAAAATTTTGAATCTTCACCAAACATAAAAATATACAGATGTGGTATCTTTAACAGCCTAATGGATACCCCATATCCCTGCTTTAAACTAAGTAGATAAAGATAGATCAGTAGGACATTGCCACACCCTTTTCCTTGCCCAGGATGAACTGAGAGGTAACTTGGCAAAGGACCAAGGACTGCCACTCTCCCAGCAAAAAGAATTTTGCAGAAACGACTGAAAAGCAGGGCAGGAGGCCAAGAAGGATTGGAGGAAATCTCCCACATAGTTCTCTACCTTTTCATAAACCAATTCACTTTTTCACTTCAAACCAGCAGCTCCTTCCAATGACTCCCAATTTCCTCATTAAAATCGGGATTTCCCAAATCACCTGGTCCTAAAATCCTTCTGTTTTCTTTTGATTATGTTCATCTTTCATCCTGTTTATCCACTTCTCATCTGGTCACCACCTGCTCTCTGCTCTGATCACTTGTAATTATTTCATAGGAATTCCTGGATCCTGGTTTCACCCCTATGGATGGGGATTTTCATCCATCTTTCTTGGGCCTGATAAATACATAATGGGCTCTATCTGCTACTTCACACTTTCATATTTGTAGCCCTTCGTGTTTGAGTTATAACAATCATCCTGTAATTTCCTCAAATGAAGCTTCTTTCTTTTAAAAATTAATTTTTCATTGATAAATAACAATTGTGCATATATATGGTGTACAGTGTGATGCTCTGATGTATGTGTCCATTAGAGAAATGTGCAGTCCAGCTAATTATTGTACTCATCACCTCACCAATTTAAGATGTTTTTGGTGAGGACATTGAAAACTATTTTATCAATTTTGAAATGTTCAATTCATTGTTATTAACTGTGGGCACCATGAAGTACAACAGGTCATTGAAATGCAGTCCTTCCATCCAACCTGAACTTTGTATCATTTGACCAACATCCTCCCTTTCCCTATCCTTCCCTCTCGCTGCCAGCCTCTTATAACAACGCTTTCTCCTCTGTTTCTATGAAATAACTCTTCTAGATTTCTACATGCAAATGAGATCATACAGTATTTGTCTTTCTGTGACTGGCTTAATTCACTGGGGGCTTCTCCTGTCATTCAACACCTACACTAATCAATCAGTGGTCATTTGCGTTTTGTCCTTATTTCTCTTATGCCTCCTTCTATTCAAATCCTACCAGATTCAGGTCAAAACATGAATCGCACAATGAGCTTTCCTGTCTGTGAATTACAAATGGCTTTCAGCTGCACAAAAGCATTTAGCCCAATTATCTAGATGTGTCCATCATCAGCTCCTTGGGAACAGATCATGGTCTATGCTGCTGTGTTCCTCTCTGCAACTAGCAGAGTGATGAATGCTTAACACGCCTGCTATAGATGAATCCAGTGTCAACCCAAAACGTGTACATTGAGAACTACTTCTGAATGTGATATCAGTGGGTGGGACCTTAGGAGGTGATTAAATCTTGCGAATAGAGCTGTCATAAACAGAATCAGTGCCCTTATAAAAGGGGACCCAGAGAAGTACCTTACTTCCTCCACCATGTGAGGACATAGCAAGAAGGTGCGGTTGTTGAATCAGGAAGCAGTGAGTACCTCGGATACTGAATCTGTCAGTGCTTTGGCCTTGGGCTTCCAAGTCTCCAGAACTATGAGAAATAAATTTCTGTTGTTTACAAGTCACTCGGTTTATAGTATTCTGCACAGAAGCCTGACTAAAAAAGACTGGTACTGAAGAGCAAGGCTGCTGCTGGAAGAAACACCCCAAAATGTGGCAGTGACTCTGGAACTGGGTTGTAGGTAGAGTCTGGAAGAGCTCTGAGGTATATTCCAGAGAAAGCCTACACTGGGGCTGCTGTTGTGGTGCATCAGGTGAACTCCTGCCTGCAACACCGGCATCCCATACGAGCTCTGGTTCAAGTCTCAGCTGTTCCAGTTCCATCGAGCTCTCAGCTAATGTGTCACGGAAAGCAGAAGATAGTCCTAGTACTTGGGCCCCTGATACCCTTGTGGAGACCCAGATGAAGCTCCTGACTTCAGCTCTGAAAGCCCCAGTATATGGAAAATCTCTCTCTCTGTCTCTCCCTCTCTCTAACTGTGCCTTTCAAATAAATAAATGCATCTTTATAAAGAAAAATCCTACATTTCCATGAATTGACTGTTTAACGCAGAATTCTGGTGAGGGCCCAGAAGAAAAGAGAAGGGTTCGGGAGAAAGCCTCAATATTCTCAGAGAATACTCATGTAGGGGCCAGTGCTGTGGCATAGTAGATGCCACATTCCATATGAGTGCCAGTTCATGTCTGGCTGCTCCTATTCCAATCTAACTCTCTGCTAATGGCCTGGGAAAGTAGTGGAAGATGGCCCAAGTTCTTGGGCCCCTGTGCCCATGCAGCAGACCTGGAGAAATCTCCTGGCCCCTGGCTTCTTATTGGCCCAGCTCTAGCCTTTGCAGCCATTTAGGGAGTGAACCAGCTGATGGAAGACCTCTCTATGTAACTTTGCCTCTCAAATACATATATATATTATATTATATATATATAATATATATATAATATATAATATATATAATATAATATATAATATATAATATAATATACATATAATATTATATATAATATATATAATAATATATATAATATATAATAATATATATAATATATATAATAATATATAATAATATATATAATAATAATAATATATATAATATATAATATTATATATAATATATAATATAATATATAATATATAATAATATAATATAATAATATATATAATATAATATATATAATATATATACTATATTATATACTATATATATATATAGTATATATATATATTTAGTATATATATATACTAAAAAAGAATTTCCAAGTAATCTTGAATAGAACATTTGGAGGAAAAAGAACAGCAAAGTCCATTCCAATGAGATCACAGACAAAAGTGTAGAACATGTTATTGGAAGGAAACTGAAGGAAAGATAAACCTTGTTACAAAGTGGCAAAGAATTTGGCTAAATTGTGTTCATGTGCTAGTGTTTTATGGAAGGTAGAACTTGCAAGGATGAAATTAAAATTCTGGCTAAGGAAATTTCTAAGCAAAGTGTTGAAGGAATGGCCTGGTTCCCGGCCTTATAGTAAAGTGGAGAAGAAATGACTTAAAGTATGAAATGTCTAAGCAGGAGGTGAACAACAGTTGAAATATCTGGACAATTTTCAACTGATTCATTTTCAAGGGAATGAGAAAGCCTGTTTGGGAGAGAACAATAGAGGTGTGGCCAAATGTCTACTGGAAAAAGACACTGGTCAGCCTTGCAAACAGAAGCTTAAAACAATGGAAGAATGCAAAGCAGGGGCCATTTGCATCTGCAGAACTTAGACACAGGCTGCAATGCACTACCCTACATCAATGCTGTGCTCCCTGCAGGCTGTGTGAGAAGGACAGGGATTTGGAGAATCCAGGGGAAAAAATGCTACAGATGGAATGCTCTGTTCTCACCTCAAATTCATACGCTGAAATCCTAACGCCCGATATGACCGCATTAGGAAGTGGGGCCTTTAGCAGGTGATTAGATCATCAAGGTGGCATCCGATGGATGGTATTAATGCCCTTAAGTGCATAATTCACCCTCAGATATTTCTCTTACCTCTTCTGCCATGTGAGAACACAGTGAGAAGAAACCTATTAATCAAGAAGCAGGCCTTCCCCAGATACTAAGTATGTCTGCCTCAACCTTAGACCTTCCAGGCTCCAGAAGAATGCTTGTTAAATGTACGTTATCAGCCACCTAATTCATGGTATTCTACTATAGAAGCCTGAACAGACTAAGATAGCCTTCAGATGATCTGCTAAACAGTAATTCCCTTAGTCTATTCTGGCATTGAAAAGACAAGATTATTCTCTGGATCTTCCTTTATAGGGGCACACCTCTCCCTCATGAGGACTCCACCTTCTTGACCTAATCACCCCACAAACCAACACTTTAGGCCTCAGATTTCCTAAACAATGTGTTGAGGGAGTGGCCTTGTTTCTCTGATTGCTTATAGTAAAGTGTGATCTCCTAAAAGCATTACATTACGGATTAGGTTTCAACACAAGAATTTTAGGAAGGCACAAACATCCAGCCATGTGACTTACCAAGGTTAACTAATACATCAAAGTCATTGTTAAACAATCAAAACCAGACACAATGCAAATAAATCGTGAGTGTTTTCTAAGACCTCAAAGGCTGTAACATTCCAGCTTACAGAGACCCGTGTTCTCAGTCATTCATACTCATGCTGTGTTACATACCAGGGCTGATACTTTCAATAATAAAGTCACAATTTCTCATGTCTTCATGTACTAACAGCTCACTACAGCGAGATTTACCCCCAATTTCCAGAAATTTTCTCTACTGGATATCTACCAAAGAAAATTCCAGTTCTAATTTATTTTTAATGAATCCAGATGTTATCTCAGGATTTCATCTAATATTTAATGCATCATTCTACAATGAACTAAAAAAGTTGAGGATTTTTTTCTTTTTAAATAGTTTTGATATTTTTAAGCACCTGCTTCTAAATGAAAGCCAGGACATTATCTATACTGGATTTCTTTATGGACTAGGAAACATCTCTATGCCCTAGGGTGAATTTCAGTATCTGCTTGTATTCTTGAGAGTAGTTATAGCAATAACAGAAATGTTTGTTAATTCAGCTCTGTATTAAAGAAACCAGAGCATGTGGCTCATTAGAATAACGACACATATTTGCATTCCTTTGTCTCCTAATAGCAGAGAACTTTTGAATTGGGTAATTTGAAACTCATTATACTATCACATTTAGCCTCTGCATGCTCAGATGCCATTGGTCTAAGTGAACAACTTGGCCAAGCATCTATTTTTAGTAAATCCCGAAGATGAAAGACAAGAAAGAACATTTCTTTTCTTAAAATTATTATGTATTGAGCTGACGCCATATAAACTGAGTCAAGGTGAAAATCACACAATTTTCTAGCTCTTGGTCAACTGAATGCAAACATGATACATGAACAAAATCCCCTAATTACTTTGTGCATTACAATAATGATATTAATAGCCAATAAAAATAAATCATCCATACTTTAATCAAATAAAATCTGGTTTTACAATAGCAAGCAGATAATAAGAAATTTGGCACAGTTCAAAATTTCTACTGTGTTTAAAAAGTGTTTCTTTTGGTTCTCTGTTATGTATTTGATATCAATTCATTGGAGATAGAAAGTGAAGTGATCCCATCAGATGAATAATTTAGCTTGAATGTGATAAGTGATTAAGCTGCAGTTGGTAGATTGTTAAATATCAGATAAGTTAGTGAAGGTTTGTGTTGTGTGATTCTTCCCAAAATTGCTTTCATGTGGCCTCTCCAGCACCCCACTACCATTACATCTGGGTACCCCATTGTTTTGAACCAATGATAAAAAATAACAGTCTGATGTTTTTAGTGTTTTTTCTTATCAAATCAAAAGGATAATTTTCATATAGAAAAAGAGACATCATTCTAAATTTCCTCAAGGGACAGGAGTAACTATTTTCTGCCAGGGAAATGAATCAGTAATTCCCAGATGAAATAACTTAGGGATCTGTGGGGAGTTCTCTGTCTCAAGTAATAATGCTCACAGCCACCCCAGGGAAGCAGGTGGTTTAAATAAATCCTGGTGATAACCCCAGAAGTGACCAATGGTTTCCTTATTTCGGGGGATTTTCACCAGAGAATTCCTTATTGCCAGGTGCCCAGGTGACTCCCACACCTTCCATTGTAGTTACCCCCAAATAAATGTACATTTAATCTTTCTACAACATTTGAAGATCATAGTTTGAAAAAAATGACTTCCACCAACCTACCATTTGTCTCATCACGCACACTTACCCCTCTTAGTTCTAAACATCGATTTGACGTGACAGCAATATAACATTGAAACCCTTGGAATCACTTTCAGGAATGGCAGTGTGGCAGCAATTAGGTCATAGCTATTAACTCTGGACACCATATAAAAAATTACTCCCTGAAAGCACTGGAGAGGGTCCAAGAACAGGCAGAAACTGGAGGGGAGTTGACACTTACAAGAAGGAATGGCTTCTTATGTAAAAATGTGAGTCAGAGCTGTGCACTAAGAATGCTCAAATAGGATCCCCCTCAGTCTTTCTTCTTTGAAGAACCAAAGGAAAGAAGCTGGAGCTGTCAGCGCAGCACAGGTGGACCGTGAGACATAGAATCCTCAAAAGAAAATAGTAACAGAGAGTCCCAAATTTGATGTCTGCATGTGTACGTAACATCTACCAAATGTTGAACTCATCCTGCATTATGCACATGCATACCTGGAGCATAAACTGGCCAGCTCAACTAAGATGAAAAAGCACCTGACATTCCAGCTATTGCCTGTCAAGGAAAGACCTGGTTTGGATTTTCAGACTCAGCCAAATGACCTGGATAAAAATATAAAATCAAGTCAAACAAATTTTACATTCTAAATTTGACCAAATCCAGAGTCTCTTCCCAATAACAGGAATCCAATGTCCCAGGACCACTCAGTATGCTTGCCTAGGGACAGGTTTCTGTCTCACTTCTCACCTGCTGCTGAGGGAGCTGGCAGAGTTAGCAAACCTAGAGGCAGCTAAGAACAAGGCAAAGGGAAGGGCCTCAGGCCAGGGAGAGCAGATACTGTGACCTCCCCATGGGTCAGCTCCCAGATTTTCCCTGGCAATGAAAGAGGTAGCTCATGTGTAAAATGTCCCAATATTTCCAGGCGCTCGATACTCAGACAACTGGCTTCTGTCCAGCCTGTCCTGGAGCACAGATGGGAACGGGATATTCTAGCCACCTGGAGGCTGAGGAGAACTGAGACAGTAGAATGATCTACTACATGCTATAGCCTATCCCTTTGGCTAGTGGCGAATAGCCACACATTCCACTTTCTCCCTGGGGCAGGCAAGAGTTGTGCAGAGCATCCAGCAATCCAACTTTCCTGAAGATTTCCTGAGGAACTGGTTTCACGCTTACACATCTCTGCTGACGGGACCCAGCACACGCTGGACACCTAGAGGGTATCTGAACAGAGAAAGTGAATTGCATGAGCACCAAGGTTGGACAGGTTCCTGGAATCTCTGGCCAGGCAGGTTGGTGAAGGCCTTCACCATACAAAACCAGCTTATGAAGATTGGGAGAAGTGGATGTTTTATCTAATGTGCATTATAAAATACAGAGTAAAGAAAATGAGGAAATAGGAAAATACATTCCCCAAAATAAAGGAATAAATCTCCAGCAACAGGCCTCAATGAAATGGACTGTTATGGTTTACCAGACAAAGAATTCAAAACAACCATCATAAAGGTGCTCACTTAAGTCAGAAGAACACATGAATCAAGTCAGATATCAAGACAGACAAAAAATATAAGACAGTACCAAATAGAAATCGTAGAGTTGAAGAATATAATTGAAATAAGAATTCACCACCGGGGCTCAACTACTGAAAGAAAGAAAATCAACAAACCTAAAAATAGATCACTGGAAATTATTCAGTTAAAGGATCAAAAACAAAAGAGAATGAAAAGAGAGAAGAAAACTTGAGAAACTTAAGAGATACAATCAGTTGATCAATATCCACAATGAAGTATCAAAAGGAGAAAAAAGACAAAAAAGCATATTTGAAGAAATAGTAACTGAAAATATTCAGATCTGAGAAGACATGAACAGATCCAGGCATCCCAGATGATCTGAAATAAGGCAAAACCAAAGAATCCCATAGCAGGATATATTACAAGTTGCCAGAAGTCAAAGACAAGGAGAAATGTTGAAAGTGGTAATACACACTTATGTCCTTGAGGTGAGTGGATTTTTTCATCAGAAACCTGGAAGGCTAGCAGGGAATGGGAGCACATATTCAAAGTACTGAAAAAAAAAACCTACACCTGGAAAAACTGTTTTTCAAACATGAAATGAGGGCCGACACTGTGGTGTGGTGGGTAAAGCTGCCACTTACAACACAGGCATCCCATGTGGGTGCTGCATGTTCCACTTCCAATCAGCTCCCTGCTAATGCACCTGGGAAAGCAGCAGAGGATGGCCCAAGTCCTTGGGCCCCTGCCCCAACGTGGGAGACCTGGATGAAGCTCCTGGCTCTTGGGTTCAGCCCGGCCCAGACCTGGGCATAAGGTGATCTGGGGAGTGAACCACAGGATGGAAGATTTCTCTGTCTCTTCCTCTCTGTAAATCTGCCTTTCAAATATATACACACACACACACACACACACACACACACATATATACATACATATATATATATATATATATATATATATATATATATATTCGTTTTTAAAGAAAGAGAGATAAAAGACTTTCCCTGGACAAATGTTGAGGGAGCACATTGCCTTTAGACCTGCCTTACAAGAAATTCTAAAAGGAATTTTAAACTTGAAATAAGGCTGAACAACAGCACAGTACCCTGAAACAGTATAGAATTGGTGGTATTGGTGAGTACCTGAAAAAAAAATACAGAATACTTTACTATTTTAGCAATGTAGGTAAGTCACGTTTAATTCTAGCATAAAAATCAAAAGAAAAAGGTATTCGAAATTGCTAAAATTTAAATTCATTAATGGATACCCAATACAAACGCAATACAAATGGATAGAAACTATGCCACCAGTAACATAAATTTTGTGGGAAGGTTTAGTAAAAGTGCTGAGATTCTGCGTGTAAGTGAAAATGATTCGGTATAAAATAAGCTGCTATACCTATATTTTACATAAGCCACCTAGCAACCACGAAGGAGATACGTATGGAAGTTACACAAAAGAAAAAGGACTGGAGCCTGCGTTGTGGTGCAGTGGGTTAAGCCATCCCCTGTGGCACTAATTTCCCTATCAGAGTGCCAGTTCAGTCTCTGCACGGAGTTTCCAGTTCCTCCTTGTGGCCTAGTTCAAGCGCTGGCCATTGTGGCCATTTGGGCAGTGACCTATCAGGTGAAGATTGATCTCTTCTTCTCTCTGTCTATGTGTGTGTCTATCCTTTCTATCTCTGTCACTCTGACTTTCAAATCAATTAATGAATCTTTTTAAAAAAGAGACGACAAGAAAAGGAAACACAGCATATTACAAGGGCTGGCATTGTGGTGTAGTAGGTTAACTGACCACCTGTGATGGGGCACCAGTCGGTGTCCCAGCTGTTCCACTTCCAGTCCAGCTTCCTACTAATGGTCTGGGAAGAGCAGCAGAGGTTAGCCCAAGTACTTGGGGCCCTGCCAGGTGAAGGGCCAGGCTCCTGACTTCAGCAGGCCCCAGCCTTGGCTCTTCTAGCCATCTGGGGGAGTGACCCTGACGATGGAAGGTACCTTTCTCTTTCTTTCATCTCTATCTCTGTCTTTCCCTCTCTATATATAACTCTGGCTTTCAAATAAATAAATAATTTTTTTAAAGTATGATATAAAAAATTAACACAGCACAAGTATGACAGCAAGAGGGCCGGTGCTGTGGTGCAGTAGTTTAAGCTTCTGCCTGCGGTGTCGGCATCCCATAAGGGCTCCAATTTATGATCTGGATGCTCCATTTCCAATCCAACTCCCTGCAGATGGCCTGGGAAAGCAATAGAAGATGGCCCAAGTGCTTGGGCGCCTGCATCCCTGTGGGAGGCCTGTAAGAAGCCCCTGGCTCCTGGCTTTGGATTGGCTCAGCTCTGGCTGTTGCAGCCATTTGAGGAGTGAATCAGAAGAAGGAAGACCTGGGGCAAGATGGCGGAATAGGAAGGCAGCACACTGATAGTCCAAAGAGAGACAGTTTAATAAAAGTGGAGATACTGCAGGTTCAAGGAAGAGTATGGGAAGAAACAGCAGAGGAAACTCTTCTGGAACTAGTGATTCACAGTGGACCTTCGAGGAGAGCATGGGAGCCCGCAGTTCGGGACACCAGAGGCAGACTCAACGCACCAGCACTGGAACGCGAGGTGAGCCGAACCTCAATAGCCCAAAACACCGGCAGGGAAGCAGAAAGAGGAGACTAGAGCGAACAAGGCTTGAAACCCTGTGGGGAAAAGTTCACCAGGCTAACTAGAAGAGAGAGAGAAAGAAAAAAGTGACCGATACGGACACGAGTTTCTCTCTCTCCGCCCACATCTCAAAGGTGAGCAAGACAAAGAGCAGGCGCCATTTTGGACATACATCATAAGCAGGGTGACCTCAGGTCTGCACCAGACCTGAGCCTAGCAGAAAAACCTGACTCTGGGCGTGGGGGTGAAATAACAGGAGATTAGAACCTAATGAATGTGTGGTGCTAATGAACTGAGACTGTGAAAAAAGAGACTGTGGGGAAGAGAACTCACAGAATTCACCACGTGAGTACTCTCCAGAGACGCTACAGTTCGGTAGCCTTGGTAGCCCAGTGGTGAGACTGCAGAAGAATTTGAACCTACACTGAAGGCCGCAGAGATTCCCTCTGTGGTCCTTGGGAAAGAGCTTCCGATCTCTGGCTCCTGTGGGTATATCATTTGCCTGCTAACCACCCCCAATTCCATTCAGCTGTGTGGAATTACTTCCCTTTTGAATCAAAAATAAAGAAAGAAACAGAGAGAGATTTACCACGCCTAACCTGGGAGTGTCTCCTTTGGCACACCCTCAACCCTGAGGAACCAAACAGAGCTCTCAGGCCACACCCATCTCAAGCCTCTAAGGCTCCACTGAAAGCAGACAGTCCACTTATCTAGAGTCATAGTACAACAAGAAAAAACACCACAGTGAAGAAACCAATATGCCAAACAACAAACGCAAAAACCGAGACACTATGACACCCCCAAATGAAAAAGACACCCCAATTCAAGATTACTAAGATGATGAGATAGAAGAAATGCAAGAAGCAGATCTCAAAAAATTGATAAGAACACTAAGAAGTACTCAAAAACAAATTCTTGAACTACAGAAATCCTTAATGGACAAGGTAGAAAATCTTTCTCATGAAAATGAAACATTAAGGAGGAATCAAGCTGAAATGAAACAACTAGTAGAACATGAAACTGTGATAGTGACGAGAAATCATAATGAAGTGAAGAATTCACTAGATCAAATGAAAAACACACTAGAGAGCCTTACAAATAGAATGGGTGAGGCAGAAGAGAGAATATCAGACTTAGAAGACAGAGCACAGGAAAATATACAGTCAAACCAAAGAAAAGAAGAGGAAATTAGAAATCTAAAAAATATTGTTGGGAATCTACAGGATACTATTAAAAAACCCAACATTCAAGTTCTAGGAGTTCCTTAAGGCATGGAGAGGGAGAAAGGATTAGAATGCCTTTTCAGTGAGATAATAGCAGAAAATTTCCCAGTTTTGGAGAAGGACAGAGACATCCTAGTACAGGAAGCTCATAGAACCCCTAGGAAACATGACCAAAAGAGATCCTCAACACGACACATTGTAATTAAACTCACCACAGTGAAACAGAAAGAAAAGATCCTAAAATGTGCAAGAGAGAAACATCAGATTACTCTCAGAGGAGCTCCAATTAGACTCACAGCAGACTTCTCATCAGAAACCCTACAAGCTAGAAGGGAATGGGGAGACATAGTCCAGGTACTAAGAGAGAAAAACTGCCAGCCCAGAATATTATATCCTGCCAAGCTCTCATTTGTGAATGAAGGTGAAATAAAGACCTTTCATTGCAAACAGAAATTGAAAGAATTTGTTGCCACTCGTCCAGCCCTGCAAAAGATGCTTACAGATGTGTTACACACAGAAACACAGAAACACAGAAACACGGCCATCAACATGAAAGAAGGTAAACGAAGGGAACCTCACAGCAAAAGATCACAGGGAATTCAAAGCATACATTTGGATAAAGAAATTATGGGACATGTACTCTATAGAATACTATACAGCAGTCAAAAATAATGAAATCCGGTCATTTGCAACAAGATGGAGGAATCTGGAAAACATCATTCTGAGGGAATTAATCAGTCCCACAGGGACAAATATCATATGTTCTCCCTGATCAGCCACAACTAATTGAGCACCAAAGGGGAAACCTGTTGAAGTGAAATGGACACTATGAGAAACAGTAACTTGATCAGCTCTTGTGCTGACTGTTGTTGTACAATGTAATACTTTATCCATTATAGTATTTTTTTTATTCTAGTACTATTGGTTGAACTCTGTAATTAACAAAGAATTATTCTTAGGTGTTTAAATTTTAACTGAAAAGTGATCCCTGTGAAATATAAGAGTGGGAATAAGAGAGGGAGGAGATGCACAATTTGGGACATGTTCAATTAGTCATGCCCCAAATGATGGAGCTAGAAACATGCAAAATACAGCTTATAGATTACAATGGCTTCCCCCCCATAACTTCCCTCCCACCCGCAACCCTCCCCTTTCCCACTCCCTCTCCCCTTCCATTCACATGAAGATTCATTTTCAATTCTCTTTATATACAGAAGATCAGTTTAGTACATATTACGTAAAGATTTCAACAGTTTGCCCTCACATAGCAACACAAAGTGAAAAATACTGTTGGAGTACTAGTTATAGTATTAATTCACAATGTACAGCACATTAAGGACAGAGATCCTACATGATATATTTTTTTAAAATTGATTAATTTTCTATGCAATTTCCAATTTAACAAGATTTTTTTTTTCATTTTTAATTATCTTTATATACAGAAGGTTGATTTAGTATATACTAAGTAAAGATTTCATCAGGTTGCACCCACACAGAAACACAAAGTGTAAAATACTGTTTCAGTACTAGTTATAGCATTACTTCACATTGGACAACACATTAAGGACAGATCCCACATGAGACGTAAGTACACAGTGACTCCTGAAGTTGATTTAACAAATTGACACTCTTGTTTATGGCGTCAGTAATCCCCTTAGGGTCTAGTCATGAGTTGCCAAGACTATGGAAGCCTTTTTAGTTCACCAACTCCGATCATATTTAGACAAGGTCATAGTCAAAGTGGAAGTTCTCTCCTCCCTTCAGAGAAAGGTACCTCCTTCTTTGATGACCCGTTCCTTCCACTGGGATCTCCTTCATTTAGGTCATTTTTTTTTTTAACAGAGTGTCTTGGCTTTCCATGCCTGAAATACTCTGATGGGCTTTTCAGCTGGATCCGAATGCATTAAGGGCTAATTCTGAGGCCAGAATGCTGTTTAGGACATCTGCCATTCTATGAGTCTGCTGTGTATTCTGCTTCCCATGTGGGGTCGTTCTCTCCCTTTTTTATTCTATCAGTTAGTATTAGCAGACACTAGTTTTGTTTGTGTGATCCCTTTGACTCTTATTCCTATCATGATGAATTTTGAACAGAAATTGATCACTTGGACTAGTAAGATGACATTGGTACATGCCACCTTGATGGAATTGAATTGGAATCCCCTGGTATATTTCTAACTCTACTGTTTGGGTCAAGTCAGCTTGAGCATGTCCCAAATTGTACATCTTTTCCCTCTCTTATTCTCACTCTTATATTTAACAGGGATCACTTTGTGAATTAATGCTATAACTAGTACTCAAACAGTATTTTTCACTTTGTGTTTCTATGTGGGTGCAAACTGTTGAAATCTCTGCTCAATATATACTAAACTGATCTTCTGTATATAAAGAGAATTGAAAATGAATCTTAATGTGAATGGAAGGGGAGAGGGTGTGGGAAAGGGGAGGATTGCAGGTGGGAGGGAAGTTATGGATGGGGAAAGCCATTGTAATCCATATGCTGTATTTGGAAATTTATGTTCATTAAATAAATGTTAAAAAAAACTTTGAAAAAAACTGCATCTGTACTAAACATGTATGATTTTTTTCTTGTCATTATTCTACAAACAGTAAAATATAGCAATAATGTATATAGTATGCACATTGTATTTGTTGTTATAAGTAATCTAGAGATTATTTAAAATATATAAGAGGATGTGAGTAAATTACACACAAACACTGCACTATTTTATATGAGGGACTTGATCACCCATGGATTTAGGGATCTTCAGGGTGTACTGGAATCAATTCTCCATGTATACTGAGGAACAAGTATACAAATATACATGTACACAATAAAACTAAGTAAATATGTAAAGCAAATATTGACAGATTGAAGGGGGAAACAGCAACACAATAATATTTGGAGTTCAATGTCCTACTCTCAGTTATGCATAGAACATCTGGGAGAAAATCAACAAAGACAGTGGGCTTAACACTACGACTAACTGGGAGCAACAGACACATACAGAACATCCCACAGACAGAAGACACAATCATCTACATTGCACACAGAAGAGTTTCCAGGGTAGATAACATGATATGTCAAAAACAACATCTTAATAGATTTAAAAAGATTGAAATCATACCAAGTAAAATTTCCAACCACAATGTAATGAAACCTGAAATCAACAGCAGAAGAAAAACTAGAAAATTCATAAATATGTAGAAATGAAACAACACTCATTTGAACAACCAATGGATCAAAGAAAAAATTAAAAGGGAATTTAGAGAATATCTTGCATCAAATGAAAAAGAAAGTACAACATACTGAAACTTAAGGGATATAAGAAAATACTGAGAAGGAAATTTATAGCCTATGTAAAAAAGAAGAAATATCTCAAATAGGCCAACTTCACACCATAAGGAATCAGAAAAAGATGCATAAACTGAGCACAGATGTATTAGGAGAAAGCAAATAAAAAAGACTAGAGCAGAAACAGAGAATTAAACACAATAGAAAATTATCTACAAAGTTGAGTTCTTTTTGGGAAAAATTTTGACAAATATATATCTAGAGTAAGAGAAAACCACAAAAAATAAAATCAGCAATGAAAAGGGGACATTAAAACTGCTATCAAAGATACAAAAAAGTTTATGAGAGACCACTATGAACAGTTATACACAAAAATTAGACAATCTAAAGGAAATAGATAAATTCCAAGACATGAAAGACAACCTACAAAGACTAAATCTTGAAGAAACAGAGTTTGAAGAGATTAATAATATGAGGACTGAATCCCCAATAGAAAATGCCCAGATTGAAAGAATTCATTAGTGAACATCACCAAACATTTAAGGAACAACTAATGCCAGCTTTTTTCAAATTCTTCCAAAAAACTGAAGAGAAGGGAAACTTTCAAAGTCATTGCGTGATGTCTGCATTACTCTGATATTGAAGCCAAAGATTCCCAAAGAAAACTATAGGCAATATTCATGATGAACACAGATTCAAAACTCCTCAATAAAGTACCAACCACCTGAATTCAGAAATGCATTAAGAGTTTTGTTTATCAAAATCAACTAAAATTTATCTTTGGAATGTAAACAAAGGACAACATATGAAAATCAACTAAGGTGTGTACACACCACATTAAGAAAATAAAGTGCCCGGCGCCACAGCTCACTAGACTAATCCTCCGCCTAGCGGCGCCGGCACACCAGGTTCTAGTCCCGGTTGGGGCGCCGGATTCTGTCCCAGTTGCCCCTCTTCCAGGCCAGCTTTCTGCTGTGGCCAGGGAGTGCAGTGGAGGTTGGCCCAGGTGCTTGGGCCCTGCACCCCATGGGAGACCAGGAGAAGCACCTGGCACCTGGCTCCTGCCATCGGATCAGCACAGTGAGCCGGCAGCGGCGGCCATTGGAGGGTGAACCAACAGCAAAGGAAGACCTTCTCTCTGTCTCTCTCTTTCACTGTCCACTCTGCCTGTCCACTCTGCCTGTCATAGAAAGAAAGAAAAGAAAATGCAGGGGCCAGCGCTGTGGCGTAGCGGATGAAGCCGCTGCCTGCAGTGCCAACATCCCATGTGGGAGCCACGAGTCCCGGCTGCTCCATTTCCAATCCAGCTCTCTGCTGTGGCCTGGAAAAGCAGTGGAAGATGGCCCAAGTCCTTGGGCCCCTGCACCGTGTGGGAGACCTGGGGAAAGCTCCTGGCTCCTGGCATTAGATCAGCGCAGCTCTAGCCATCGTGGCCAGTTGGGGGAGTGAACCAGTGGATGGAAGACCTCCTCTCTGTCTCTCCTCTCTCTGTGTCACTTGACTTTCAAATAAACAAATAATCTTAAAAACAAAGAAAATGAAATATAAAAATCTCTCCATCATCTCAGCAGATGCAGAAAAAGCATTTGACAAAATGCAACACTCTTTTGTGATAAACATTCTCGGGGCTGGCACTGTGGCGTAGTGGGAGAAGTGCTGACTATGGTGCCGGGATCCCATATGGGTGCCGATTCAAGCCCTGGCTGTGCGCTTCTGACCCAGCTCTCTGCTACGGCCTGGGAAAGCAGTGGAAGGTGGCCCAAGTCCTTGGGCCCCTGTAGCCACATGGGAGCCCAGGAAGAAGCTCCTGGCTCCTGGCCTCAGATGGGACCAGCTCTGGTGGTTGCAACCATCTGGGGAGTGAAACAGCTCATGGAAGACTTTCTCTCTCTCTCTCTCTCTCTCTCTCTCTCTCTCTCTCTCTCTCGTAACTCTGCCTTTCAAGTAAGTAAGTAAGTAAATAGATAAATAAATAAATGTTGTTTAAAAATCTCAACACAATAGGACCATCAGGAAATCACCTGGACTTAAAAAAGGCCATATATGAAAATCCCACAACCAATAGCACACTCAATGGTGAAAAGTTAAAAATGAAATGATTTCCCTCTTTTCATTTTGATTCACTATATATAATACTTTAAGATTTAGTGAGGGCAATTCTATCCTCCTTACCCCTGAAAAAAAAAAGAAAGAAAATAAATAAGAGGCACATAAATCAGAAAGGAAGATGTGAAATTGTGCTGTTTGCATAGCACTCGATCTTATACATAGAAAACCCTAAAGACTTCGCAAAGGACTATTAAAACTAAAAACTTTAAAAAAGACTATGAAAACTAACAAATTGATTCAGTAAAATCAATCAATCAATAAATAATAAAATAAGTTACATATAAATTTAGTTGTTCTATACATTAACAATGAACTCTTTAAAAAAAATTAGAACAACAGGGGCAGGCCTATGGCCACTGGTTAGGATACCTGCACCCTACATCAAAGTACCTGGGACTGAGTCCAGGCTCTGGATCCTGACCCAAGCTTCTTACAAATGAGGATCCTGGAGGCAGCAGTGATGGCCCAAGTATCTGGGTCCCCACCACCCACATAAAAGACCTGGAATGAGTTCCCAGCCTTGGCCATTGAGGACATTTAGGAAGTGAACCAGCAGATGAGCGATCTGTGTATCTCTCTCTGACACTCTCTGCCTCTCTCACAATGCTATAAAATGAGAGAAAGAAATTTGTAAAAATCTCATTTACAATAGCATTAAAAGAACAAAAACTTAACAATAAGCTTAATGAAAACAGTAAAAAATGTTGCATAGAAAAGTTCAAATTACTGATGAAAGACATTAAGTAACACAAATGGAAAGATGTCCCTCACTCTTGGTATTGTCAAAATGTCCAGACTACTTAAGTGATCCACAGACTCAACATAATCCCCATCAAAATCCCACTATCAGTTTTTACAGAAATAAAAAAAGGAATCTGAAAATTCATAATGGAATCACAAAAGCCTTTGAATTTCCAAAGCAACTTTAAGAAAAGAAAAACAGAGCTGGAGGAATCATAGTTCTTAATTCTAAAATATATTGAAAAGTTACAGTAATTAAAACATGATAGCTCACACAGACCAATGGGGCAGAATAGAAACCTAGAAGGCAATCTATGCATTTATGTTCCCCCGATTTTTGAAGGGTGTCAAGAATACAAAATGGGGAGACGAAAGTCTCTTCTATTAGCAGTGTCACTTTTTAAAAAGGAAAGGACAAGCAGTGAAACGATAAAAATAATGAATTTCACACTTAAAAAATAAATACCTCAGGAATATTTTAGAATATTCTTATTATCATAGCAATGAAAACGGATTAAATCCCCCATTATGACAGAAAAGCTCTTAAGTTGGGCATGCCATAAAACAGGAAATTTAGGGAAAAAATATGAAAAGATATCGTAAGCAAGTATAAAAGAAGAAGCTAGTTTCACAATATTTGATATGATATTAGTTCCCTAAGAATAAAAATGATCCAGGAAAGAGAATTTGTGATGATGAGATTTGCATTCTGTCAGGAAACTGTGAATACAATGAGCTTTTATGATGGTGAGAGTAATGAATGGTTTCTGAGCGCTTTAACCGTGTTACCTGGCAGTTTAAAACAGCTTGCATCCATTCTGCAAATGAGGAAAGAATCTTGAGCTAAATACCTTGCTCATAGCCACTCAGCAAAGGATTGAGAAAACTCAATGTAACTTTGTAACCAAAACTCATGTAACTTTGGTGCTTTATCTCAAAGAGAACATTCTGCTTTCAGAAATGAAAATTTCACATAGTAGCAGCACAGTAAAAAGAAAGAATTAGTAGATCAGTTCCAACTGATCCAAGTGTCACAGAAGTGGAGACGATGCTGACAGCACATACTGGGGTCAAGGCTACCACGTTGTCTGGAGTGGCTGGAATCCAGGATTATCAGCTAGAATTGGGAACGCGTAAACTTAATGTATTTTGATATGAACAATTTGTTCAAGCAAGCAACACATAATTCCCTAAAGAGCTGAGTGTTCCTGTTGAACAGTCACTATGGACATGACCAACAAGGTTGTTGCTCTATGGAACATTCTAGAAGAAGTGAGTTCACATAGCAAAGACAACAATACAACAAAATGTACTGAAAATTGGGGTCCCCACCTGGAGTAAAAGACTCATAATTTGAGGAGTGAACACCAGGTTCTGGAAGAAACCTTCACTCACAGTCTCTGTGGATCCTACTCTGTGATGTGTGCTGATCAGCTGTTTAGGTTCCCATTTTACAGACAAACATAGGTGAGGACAAAGCTTTCTTCCATCTCTTAAACAGACTGCATCATATTGTGCAGTATATTCAGGAGCAAAATGCTTCTGAATGAATGTGGAATTTACCCCAAAGTATATCCATGGCTCTTACTTGTGAAAATAACTTACAGCTGCCGAATTTCAGAGGGCAAGCATGTGCATCCATCGGGAAGTCTTCGAGTTGCATGGGACATTCGGCAGAAATGGTCAAGCTGAAAAATAGGAAGTGAAGACATGTAAATGACTCAGTAATGATGGCAATTTATTAACAAAACACCATGTCCCAGAAAGCTATATTGAGTATTTTACTCACCATTTTCATTAATATCCATTAAGAAATTTTGTAAAGTAACTCCACCAAATTACCTGCGCTGTGTAGTAGGTGACTATCATTCAGAAACAGGTGTAAATCAGATCTACTCAGGAGTTCTATGGCTGTGTGTGTGTGTGTGCATAGATCATCACTTCTGAAACAATTTAAGTGTCTTTCAATTATTTATTCTCTGTTTTCCATTCTTTACCCATTATCTCAGAACATTCCTTGACAAAACTGAAAATATACACATTTTCTCATGTAGTTTACAAGCTCAAACGTTGCAAATATAGGCAAAATGCACAGCCCCAATTTTTTTTGGAGAACCTGTTTATAATAGTTGTTTAATTGGTCTATGATATAAAACTGTACCATAACGAATTTGTATATAAGAATATTTTTCTGGTGAAATTTAATTAATGTTGTTATTAATCCAAGTCTAGTCTTCCAAATAATAACACCACCAATCACTACTGTTGTCAGCATAACTAGAATATACATGGTCACAACAGCTAAGGTGCCCATGCCAGACACTGTGTTAAGTGCTTTACCTACATAAACTCATTTTATTAAAATAGTGTAATGGCATTGCTATGACCATCCCAGTTCAGTTTGAATAGTAAGAAATTGGACCAAGAAACAGAGAGCTTCTCAGTGGTGCAGCTGTGACTGGAGCTCAGGCTGCCAGCCCTGGCTGCAGAGGTCCCTAAAGGTATTTACCACCTGCTGCACGGCCATGGGCTGTGCTTTGTAAGAAGCAAGTGCATCTCCAGAGTCCCCACACTGTGGTGCTGTTATGTTCTGGATACGATTTGCATGTGTCCTTCAGAAATGCAACTGTTGGAAGCTTGGTGTGCAGATGGTTGGGTCACTGGGGGCACCAGACTCAGAAGGGATTAATGTAGTTCTTGTAGGGCTCTGGTTCATTCTCATAAGCATAGGATCTTACAAAAACAGCCAGACTGGCCTCTGTATCTCTCTGGTTTTCTGTCTCACCATGTGCTGTCTGCCCCACACACTGCTGCCACTGTGATACAATTTGCTACAGGGCTCCTGCCAGAAGCCAAATCAATTAAGCTGCTGGATCTTGGGCTTTCAGCCTGCAAAATTGTGAGCTGAGAAAATATCTTTTCTTTATATATTCAGGATCAGATATTTTGTTATTGTAACAGAAAATAGAAAGATAGGGTTTTTTTTTTTTAATTTGTAAAGTTTCTTTACTAATTAGGTACAAGTATAAATTTTATTAATGAACTTTGTTTCTTAGTTATTCTATTATTTAAAATAAAATTACATATAACAAAATCAGTATACAAAACATTCAAATCCAAATGCATGTAAAAATTCTATTTGTAGTGTAAATAATTCAATGCCACACTAGCTATTGCTCATTCTTTATTACATTAAGTCTTGATGTTGCCTATGCAC
Organism: Sylvilagus floridanus; assembly: GCA_949820135.1. NCBI lineage: Eukaryota > Metazoa > Chordata > Mammalia > Lagomorpha > Leporidae > Sylvilagus > Sylvilagus floridanus. The sequence continues at coordinate 15,124,867 of OX463239.1, read as the reverse complement.
CTGGGATGAGATCAAAATGAAAAAAAAATCATTCATTTTGCCTTTACTCCCTTCTGTTAAAATAGACTAATCCATTGATATTAAATTGGGCACATAATTCACACAATTGCAGACTGAGCAGTCAATGTATGTATTTTATTAATAAAGCTAACATATGTATCAGTGGAAGGGAGTTGTGTATTCATCAAGAAGAAGAATTTGAAGGACAGTTCCCCCAAGGGTGGAGCGATTCACCAAGGACTGTGAGTGCAGATGGGTAGAGTATACCACATTCAGGAGTGAGCATTTGGCATAGCTGTTAAGACACTGGTTGGGATGCTTTTATGCTACATCAGAGGGCCTTAGCTCTGCTTCAAATTCCAGATTCCTGCTAATCCACACCCTGGGAAACAGCAGGTGACGGTTCAACTAGTTGGGTCCCTGCTACTCATGTGAGATATCCAGCTTGAGTTCCTCCTGGCTCTTGACTTTAGTCTGGTCTAGCGTCAGCTTTTGTGGGAATTTTGTAGAGTGAACCAGAAGATGGAGGATCTCTCTCTGTCTCTCTCTAACTTCTAAATCATAAACAAATAAATGCATTTAAAAAGAAGTCAGCTCTTAAAAAAAGTCCTCCATTTAGGTAAGGAATTGATTTTTTAAATATTCCACAAATGAGGGGATTTCAAAAACGTCATGGAATATATGTGTTATGACAGAAACAATGCATGGATTTCAAAATATTTTTGTACCAAAATGAACGTATCTCAATTCTGTTTTTCCACAAACATTTTGAAGTCCATTCACTTGTTCACAGAAAAAAGAAAATGCGTAAGTGTAAAGAAGAAAATAGCGAATAACTAAAATTTCATGTGGTATATTGATGTATACAATTCAGTCATTTTTATATTTACAATAGAACAATGTTTCCAACACCACCAAAATCTCTACATAGTAATGATTTGAAAGGTTATATATTTATTTATAGTACATAAGGGTATTTGTGTGTTTGTATAAATGACCCATTAATTGGTGCTAGATTTTCACATTATTGGACATGATAAATAATCTGAAATGGACACTTTGATAATAAATTATGAAAAGGGGCTATTAATACAGATTATAAAATAGGTTAGGTAAATAATTACTTACTAAAATTAGGAAAATCAGGACTTAAGAAACCTAAGGGTGATCTTCAACCAACTCAAAGGGAATCATCCCTTTATATGGTTGAGAGTGAACTTAAATAATTTGTTAAGTAAAGCCATACTGAAACGGAATTTAAATGAGTCAAATGTGTTCTAGAGGACAAAATCACAATGAGCTCTCTAGATAATCTAGAATTTCTTTATGAAGCAAAATTTTAAGAGGGAAATATGGAATATATATGAAGCTATGATACCAGGGACAAAGGAATAAATGTGAAAATGAGCACATAGAAAATGTGCTGTAGGAGTTGAGGGGAGAACACTTCTAATTAGGAGACATTCTTTGTGCTGGTCTGTGTCCTCTCTTACAGCAATGTATGGAAATAGTGTAACCAGAATCCCCTATGGACCCACCACTGGGAGACAGTAGCCCAGCAGACTCAGCTCTTGTCTTTGTACCTCCTGACATGTTAACAACTTTATGGGTCCCCTTCTCATTATCAGGGTAGATGTGGAGATGGTGTCTCAATGGCAGAGCCTTCTCTCCAGACACATGATGTCTGACAGCTCATACGAGGTGATTTCTGACCCCAGCAAACATTCATTTTCCCATGAATCTGTAGGCTGCCTAGAAGCCAGTCCTGTTAGCTGAGTTCTTGACAACCTGGCGCATTGTTAGTCACTCTCCCTGCTGCCTGGACCTGGTACTCTGCTTCAGTCCACGTGGCATCCGCAGATGCCACGACCAGGAACATCCGTTATTTGCCGCTGCTCCAGAGAGCAGCCCCCTCCTCCCAGGGAAATTTTATTCTCTCCTCAGACATTCTTTTCATTCTTAATTTATTCTTCCTCCTTTCCTGGCCAGAACCTCTCTTTCTGCCATGGTGGGTGTCACTTTGACTGTTTGGTTCTGAGACCTGCTCACGTTCTGAAGATCACTGCCCTGTTAACATCTAAATATGATGTTTTGATAAGGAATATATTTCAAGGAGTCTGCTTTTTGCACATCATGTGTGTGTGTGTGTACCTATATATGGGCAGGGGAACAGCAAGTGTGTGCAGAGTCAGGTGGACAGAGTTTAGCCTGATCTAAAAACACCCATTTCATGAGTCCCCAGTGGAAAGAAGTGGTCATCAGAGAAGTACTTTTCTCTGAAGGGATGAGATAAGTTCCACTTTGCTTATGGCCTTGTCTAAATACTGATGGAGTTTGTGGATTCAAAAGGCTTCCATAGCCTAGGCAGCTCATGTCAAGAGCCTTGGGTGATCACTGATGTCATACAAAAGATGTTAATTATTGAATTAATAACAGGAGTCACTGTGCACTAACTTCCCATGCAGAACCTCTGTCCTCAAAGTGTTATATTATAATTATGGATAACTGCTCACCAAGAAGTACCATTCTTGGATGCTTCCTTAAAGTTTCTAAAAAAAATAAAAAGGAGTGAAATTAACTTCAAGATGCAATGACTTTGAATAGCCATTGCATTGACTGTTGAGGAACAATTTTTTGTGTGTGTGCAAATTGTTGAACTCTATTCAGTATAGAGTTGGTCTTCTGTGCATAAAGTTAATTGAAAATGAATCTTAATGGAGAATGGCACTGGGAATGGAGAGGGAGGAGGAGAAGGGGTGGGAGTGTGGGTGGGAGAGTGGGTATGATAGGAAGAATCACTATATTCCTAAAGTATTTACAAAATGCATGAAGTCTGTATTGCTTAAATAAAAGGTTTCTTTGGGAAAACAAAACAAAACAAAACAAAAAACTCCCATGCACCTCTTTTAAAGAAAAACAAATCTTAGTGAAAACTTTAAAAAGACAATGATCCTATAATTACTATCTCAATAATCATCAGAGCTTCATGGATTATTCCCATTTTAGAGAGCTCCTTAGAATTATAATTCTCAAGCTCAGAAAAGTATACTGCATCTGTGATACTAGATACTATCTACCAAATGAATGTATTATTCAGATAAATCCCCAAATAGCTATTGTTCCAGTCTAAGTAAGAGAATAAATTTGTGATGCTTTTAAACACTTCAAATGTGGCCTATACTTTTATAATGCTCAAAAATATCTCTAGATAAGAAGAGACTTTTTATTCTTGGGGACTTTGAAATGTAGAGTGCCTTGATGTATAACTAACCTCTTCCACACAGAGAGAGACCAAAGCCCTCTATGGAATGGCTGGCTGACTGCCACAGTTCAAAAGAGCCAAAGAGGTCATGGACTCAAAACTTTCTTGTTTCAGATAAGAAAAATAAAGCTCCAAAGGTTGAAGAACTTGCCTCTGGTAGAAGTTCACTAAATTACTGGTAGATTAGGAATTCAGTATTTTTTTTCAAAGGTCCCATTTCTGTTTTAGTTTCAATTCCTGTTAAGATATCCAAGCATTAAGTTCCTGGAGGATAATGTTCTATTGGTGAACAACATCGTAATTTCAGGGCAAAGGAAAGGGCACTTTGTTATCTCAGATCATTGTTTCAATGTGGATTTATATCATCCTAATTGAGGATTTAAGAACCTGAACTCACCAGAGAGCTCTTTGCTTGATCAGGGGCAACTGACAGGTGAGGAGTTTTCTTAATGGTTAAAACAGCAAGGGTTTAGTAGCAGTGCCACTAACGAATTGCATGCCCTCTGTGAAACTGTCTAACTTCTCTGGTACAATCTTTCCACTTGAAAACAAAGACACTAACAGCTTATTTTATCCCCTGAAAAAATAATTGATAAGTATGAGAATGGGAATCAACAGCTTTGATCAAGATCAGGAGTTAGGTGACAATGAGATAATTAAAGTGTCCAGGGGCTGGAGTTGTGGCATAGTGGGTAAAGCTGCTGACTGTGAGGTCGGCATCCCATATGGTGCGCTGGTTTGGGTCCCAGCAGCACCACTTCCAATCCAGCTCCCTGCTAATGGGCTGGGAAAGCAGTGGAGGATGGTCCAAGTGTTTGGGCCCTGGCATCCACATGGAAGATGTTGATGAAGCTCCTAGCTCTCAGCTTCTCCTTCTGGCTAAGCCCTGGCCACTGAAGCCATCTGGGGAGTGAACCAGAAGATTGAAGCTGTCTCTGTATCTATGTCTCTCACTCTCTTTCTTTTTGTGGCTTTGACTTTCAAATAAACACATACATTTTGTTTTTTTACAAAAATAAGTGTCCAGATTTCTACTCAATATTCTATTCAGATTTGAGCCTTTCTCATTCACACACAAATGGCACATCCATGCAGTAGAAAATGGAGGTAGGTAAAACGATGGAATTGCAAATACATCCATGCCAATGTACAAAATCCCTAACACGTTACCTTACATGGAAAAGGGCTGTGAAGATGTGATTAATTAAAGGGGCTTAGGTTGGGGGGTTTATAATGAATTATTCATGTGCTCCTTATATGAGCAAGGCAAGAGTGTCAGATTCAGATAAGGACAGGGATGACTGAAACAGAAGGAAGAGTGATGTGGCCAGGAGTCCAGTGGAATGAAGTTTTCCTCCAGGAACCAGAAGACACAAGGAACAAACTGTCATTTGGAGTTTCCAGAAGAAAGGAAATTATGCCACCACCATTGATTGCACTCTCCGACTTCTGATCTCCAGCACTATAAGGCAATGCAATAAATATGTTGTAATTTGAACCAATCATTTGTGATAATGTGTTACAGCATCAACAGGAAACCAAGATAAATTGTAGTACCCAGAAGTGGTATGTTGCTATAGCAAATACCTAAAAAATAAGCCATGAGTTTGGAATTTGACAGTAGGTAGAGACCGGAAGCATTTTAAAAATGCATGATAGAAAAAGCCCAGATTGCCTTGGCCCCACTGTTAATAGATGTATGGGTATTAATAATTCTGTAATGACAACTGACAAGGAAGGGAGGAGCAGGTGGAGGAAACCTATTGCCTTAGAGAACACTTACATGTCCATCAAGTGGGACATTGGTAAAAATATGGGCATTAAAGGCCTTGCTGATAAGGGCTCTGCAGGAAATGTAGAGCATGTTGTCAGAAACCATAGGGAAAAAGATCTTTCTTTTACACTGCAAAAGAAAATGTAGGTGAATTGTGCCTGCTATTCCATAGAAACTAGAACTTAGAAACATTGTAGTGGACTCACCAATGGCCCACAGTGATATCAGGATAAGAAAATGGGTCTTTGCAGTTGTGATTAAGTTTAGGGTCTTGATATAGAGTCACAACCAGGAAGCCTCTAAATGCAATCATAGAGGGCCTTACAGGAGAGATGTAAAGGAGATTAAACACACAGAGAAAAGAGGAGGTGATATGATGAAAAAAGAAAGAAGTAAAAATTCTACCCTGCTGGCTTTGAAGACATGCATAGGAGCTCTGGGCCAGGGAATATAAGACCTGCAACTCTAGGAATAGGCAGTACATTATTCCCTCGGTCCTCCAGAAGGAATGCACCCCCAGAAAATCTGCTTTCAGACTCAACTTCCAGAAACGGAAGAGAGTTTGAATAGTTTAAGCCACCAAGTTTGTAGTAAATATTATGTAAGACTTAGAAAACTCATATAATGATACAATTTAATACTCAGATGAGATTTCAAAGCAAAGTGTTGCTGCACACTTTGTCAGCACATATACTCAAATTGGAACACCACAGAGATTAGCATGGCCCCTGCCCAAGTAGGATTTGCAAATTAAGGAGTGGTCCATATTTTTGTCTTATTTTACTTCTCAGATTTTCAAGTCTGTATGTGCAAATAGTTTTATCTAATTTTCATACCTTTCCCTCTTCTCATCTTGCACTTAGAGAACACTGGAGCTGTGAAGTTTTAGGCACCCACCTCTGAAAGTGGGAATTTGATTTTTCCCTTGTGAACTAGAAGAACACTATTATAAAGAATTGTCATCTAGGAGAGTTTAAGTGTTACCCAAGGTTGTGTCCTTAGGGTGGTTCACTTTCTCTGATTCCGTTATACTCAAAGTTAAGTACTAGGCATCCTAAGAGATGTTCTGTTCTTGTACATTATACTGATTCAATCAGGACTGATTTGATTTCAAGGCTGAGAGCAGTGGTTAAAAACTTGTTTACAGAAATGCATTTCGGATACAAAAACATCCTAAAATGTGTGGTGAATGTTTCTTCAGTCTTTTGTTCAGCCAATGAAGAAAGGGCATTGCCTTTCTTCATTGCACTTCTCAGTAAACATGAGATCTCCTGGAACATCAAAAGGAACAAAAAAACAAAGCAACGTGTTGAAGCTCTGGATTGTTTTCTTTCTACTGCTTATAGTAAAATGGGGCAGATAGACTGGGGTAAAAATGGCTGCCCAAAACGAAACCAGACTTGAAGATTTGAAGAATTCTCACTTTGTCCAGGTTGCAGCAGAGGCTTGCAGAAGTAGGAGATCCTCTGTTAGGGAAGCAAGGTCTTCCTTAAGGAAAAACAAGGGTGTGGTAGGTACACTTTGGCCAATGCCTCTGGAAAGTCGGGTCACTTACACAGAGTGCTCTTTGTGGATACCGGGTCTGCAGTTCATGGCAAAAGCCAGGAACAGAGATGAAATTACCACTTGAGATATGTATACACATGAGCCTCAGAGGAGGAGGGGCAGACTATCACAGGGGAGGAGGCAAGGCCTGGTCCAGCACCGAAAGAAGGAAGGAGGGGCTTGGGAACCTTGTGCTTTGTGAACAAAGATCTTGGGGGCCATGGGCCCAGCCTCTCAGCAGTGTGGGGGCCTGGCTGCAGGGTTCCCACAGGTGCAATGCTGGTTGTGCTCTTCTGGGCAGTGAGTGTAGGGCACTCACGCCCTCTGCCCAGCTCCAGCTGTCCCTGACGGCCCTCTACATGGAACCTTATATGGCAGCTTGTAACTGGTACCTCCCTTGTGTCCCCAGCAGGCTACAAGTGGGGCCAGGAATTGGTCTCTACAGTCCTCTCTCCACCCCATTCCCTGCCCCTCCCCTGTCAACCCCCAGGTGCCATGCAAGTGTTGTACATCCCAAGTATGCCTTGCTGTGAGGTGTGCAGATCTGATCTCCAGGGGCTGCCTCTACCTTTTGATCCCTAAATCCTAAAACCTTAGGGGGAAAAGTAGGGTTAGAGATAGAAGGAAGGGCCAGAGAAGGGGAACTGGCCTGGGGGAAGGAGAACTGACTACAGACCCCAAATACAAGCCATTAGACATGTCCTTCGCTCCATCTCCAGCACCCCAAAGATGTCCTTTGGCCTATGTGTGGGTCCCAGCCCCCTTTTCTGGCAAGAAATAGCCTGGCAAGAAAAGGTCCCAATGTGGGGAGGTCTCAGCGAGCTCTGCTCACACCAGGACTCGGCCTGCCTGGATTCTTCCCCAGCAGGGCCCACTCCATCCACTTCCAACTCCACTTCTGCAAAGGGGCTGTAGAGCGGGAACAAGGAGGCGAGAGGGAATTGGTATCTTCTTAGCACCTTGGCTGGCCAAGTGCGAAATGGGTGGTGGAACCAGATGAATGTCTCTGAGGCCCCTACATGCTGAAGCTCAGCTGCTTTTAGGGAACTCCCTTCTCTGACTAAAAAAAAATGCCACAAGATTCTTGACAATTTGATACCAGCAGAAACATTGTTAGGTTATCCTGGAAGGGACAGAGAGGTCAAATAAAGGAAGGCTGCCAGACTCCCAGCATTCTACAGGCAAAAATGGGATGGAACAATTACTCAGCGGCAAACACATAGCTACCCCTTTATGGAAAAGTCAAGTGCAAGGTCAGAGCCCCGGATCCAGAGGGCAGAGCTTCAAATCCCAGACAACTGCTCCTGGACCTTGAAACCTGCTGTTTATGTGTTTATGTGCGGGATTTAGAACTTTATTGGGAGTGATGCTTCCTTCTTTCCTGCCATTTTCTCCCATTTCAAATGGGAATATTTGTTACTGCTATCCTATGCCTGTGCCACCATTATATTTAGGGGCCATGTAATTTGTTTCTTGAGTCTCATAAATTCACAGAAGGAGAACTGCACCACAAGACAAATCCTCCCAAGATCCTCACCCACAGCTGATTCATGATTCAGATGATGAGATATGGAACTTCTGAGTTGATAAGATTTAGTTGAGATATTTGTATCTTGATTTGATGCTGTAATGGGTTGGGTTTTTGAGGCTACTGTGATGGGATAAATGGATTTTTGCATGTGGGATGGGCATCAATTTGGGGAGATCCAAAATGCACACTGTTGTGGGCAAAATGTCCCCCACAAAGATGTCCTACTCCTTACTATTTGTAAATATGTTACTCTGCATAGCACAAAGGACTTTTCAGATGGGATTATGTTAAGGTGCTGGAGACTGGAGGTCATCTTGGATGATCTGAGTAGGCCCAGTGTAATCGCAAGACTACTCATAAGAGAGAAACAGGAGGATCAGAGTCAGGGAATGAAATGTGATGCTTGAAGCAGAGGTGGGGATGATGTCAGGTTATGAGCAGAAAATACAGGCAGCTTCCATATGATGGAAAAAACACGGAAACAGGCTCTCCTAGAGGGCAGACAATCCCATCAATGGCTGATGTTACCCATTTCAGATGTCTGGTGTCCAGAGCTGTGAGACAATAAATTTATTTTGAAAAGCCACTAAGTCTGTGCTAATTTGTTACAGCATCAGTAGTAAACTAATAGAGCCGTGACCACAAATAAAACAGTAATGATGGCACTAATCAAATGAGCTGCTGTAATTGGTTTGAGTGGCTTCCCTTGTATATTTTATTTTTACATTTTAGAAAGAAGGGCCAGCATTGTGGTGAATGGGGAAAGCTGGCACTGAAGGTGGCATTTCATGTGGGCACCAAGTACCAGTTGATCCACTTCCAAACCAGCTCCCTGCTACTGTGCCTGGGAAAGCAGTGGAGGGTGGCCCAAATCCTTGGGACCCAGACGAAACTCCTCTCTCCTGACTTTGGCCTGGCCCAGTCCCAGGAGCTGTGGCCATTTAGTGAGTGAACCATAGATGGAGGATCTCTCAATCTCTCCCTTTCTCTCTCTGTAATTATGCCTTTCAAATAAGTGAAATAAATCTTAAGAAAACACTTATTTATTTGAAAGGCAGAAAGAGAGGAGATCTTTCATGTACTGGGTAATTTTCCAAATGGCCACAACAGCTGGGTCTGGGCCAGGCAGAAGCCAGGAGCCAGGATCTCTATCAGGGTTTCCCATGTGCGTGACAGGGGTCCGATTACTTGGATCATCATCTATTGCCATCTCAGGTGTGTTAACAGGGAGAAAAATTGGAAGTAAAATAGCTGGGACTTGAACCAGGACTCAAATAGGGGATGCAGGAAAGCCAAGTGGCAGTTTAATCCACTGTGCCACAATGCCTGCTCATTCATGTGCATTAAAAAATTATTTCCACAAAGTTGGAAAAGAAATTTGGTAATGTTAACCAACTTATATATATCTCACAACGCAAGGAAGGTCCAGACCTGCATAATGAAATAATCCTCTCGTATGAGGTGTCCTGACCTTCTCAGTTACTGAGCTGCACACGTGGAACATGACCTCCCCATAACAAGGCCACTTGTGACTCTCAGGCAATATGTAAAAATTACTTAGGAACTCTTGAAATCTAATGTTAATATAGTGTCTTATGATTGATATGAAGAATAAGGTTTATGGTCAGGATATTACCCCACCCCATGAGTCCTCGAAAAGAGCACACTAATGCTTAATTTAGATGATTTTGTAGTCATCAGCGCTGTCCCCGTCTGAAAGCCTCCTGGATTTGTAGATGCAGCAGATTGGCACTGCTTCTCTGGCATTGCCAAAGGCACCATGCTTCTGTACTGTAGCCTCACAATGATGCCGTTGGATCATTCACGCAGCTGTAAGGCCGTGCAGGGCTAATTCAACACTCCAGTAGGAACGATGCTGGAGCATTCTCTTTGGTCTGTGACTGAGTCACATCCACAGAGATGATGGAACTGTAGATTCCCACCATGCACCAGGAGGATTTTTGTGCTTAGGGTGGGGGTCCTTGAAAGGAAGTTCAGGTCAGGATTACATGTTTTTATTTCCTATATTTGACTAATTTTAACAGTGGCAAAAGAAGAGCAGTTTATTTGCAATTTCAATTCCAAAGGATTATAACAGACATAGACACAGTCAGCCCTCTAGACTCATGAGTTCTGCATCCATGGATTCAGTCAAACATGAGTCAAAGATATTCAGTAAAAGCATGATATCTGTACTGAGCATGCATAATTTTTGTGTGTGTCATTATTCCCTGAACAGAAAAGTATAGCAACTGTTTACCAAGCATTTACATTGTAGTAGGTATAAGTAATCTAAAGATGATTTAAAATACATGAGATGATGTGTGTAGGTTACTCATAGATTCACAAATTAAAACCCATTATATAAGGAACTTGAGCATCCCAGGATTTGGCTCCTGGAGACAATCCTCTAGGGCCCCAAGGGGTGAGTGTACATGTTTGATGTGTCTGTACTTAATGTCATGAGTACTAGGAATATGGGGGAGTGGGCTTCAGAAAGCTCATAGAAGGGTGGAATTCCAATGCAGTGAACCTTTTTCATGAGCGTTGTGAAGCCACCTTGTGCTCTGTTTGTCCTGCAGGAACTTTCCTACGAACTCTGCCTGATTCCCAAACCCTGTTTGACTGGAGCTTTCTCCTTTGTACTCTTCCACTCAGGAAGAAAACCCAAACTTGCTTGTTAAAGCACAGCGGAACGCAATTGCTTTCTTACAAACACTAACATGATGTACCATGCCTATCAGTTAGGCATTGCTAATTTTACTGGGAACCTAGCTATAATTTATAATAATATTTTGAAGGAAAATGAACTCTAAAGCTCAACCAACTATATAAAAATGTGAGCTTTTAACCTTTCTCCGAAGGGAGGAGAGAACTTCCACTTTGACTATGACCTTTTCTAAATAAGATCAGAGTTGGCGAACTCAAAAGACTTCCATAGCCTTGGCAACTCATGACAAGAGCCTAGGGAGATTACTGACACCATAAACAAGAGTGTCAATTTGTTAAGTCAACAACAGGAGTCACTGTGCACTTACTCCCCATGTAGGATCTCTGTCCTTAATGTGCTGTACATTGTGAATTAATGCTATAACTAGTACTCAAATAGTACTTTACACTTTGTGTTTCTGTGTGGGTGCAAACTGTTGAAATCTTTACTTAATATATACTAAATTGATCTTATCTATGTAAAGATAATTGAAAAAAAAAATGTGAGCTTTTAAAATATAAACATCATTGAGGAACAGTGTATGCTGGAACCCACAAGTGCTTGCTGGCTTAGCAGTCCCCTATCTTTCTAACTGCCTGTGATGCATGCTCTGGTACCATGATGTGACCCTTGTCCAGTGAATCCCCATGTGGATTCAGCACAATTGATCTTGAGCAGATTTGCAGGCCTCCTGTCTTTCAGGGGCCGCACTGTTCTTGTCCTGGTGAGCCAACCCCCTAAGGGATCTTTTCTTTAGCATTAATCCTGGCCCCCTTCTGAAGCAAAGCAGAGGTTTTGCGTCTAATAAAGAAAAGATGAGACTCCAAGTCTGGCAGAGCCTGTTGAGGTGAGGCAATGGGGAGTAAGCAATACAGAGCTAGAAGAATAAAGAGCACCATGACCTATTTTAAACACAATGGAATTAAATTCAGCGAAGAGTATCCTTTTAAGAAAACAGAACTTAGCTTGTTATCTAAAATTTTAAAGTGTTCCAAATATGATTATGTTAAAATGATGTATGTTTAAATTTATACAAGTATACAGTTCTAGTCTTTTATTGAGATACATAATGCCTGTATTCTTGTTATAAATGGATCAACGGGGCAAATATTTGGGGCAGTATTTAAGACTGCCTCAGAGCCCAACATCTCATATTGGACTAGGTTAAAATCCTGGTTCTGCTTTGATTTCACCATCCTGCTAATGTGTACCCTGGGAGACAGCTGGATGGCCCAAGTTCTTAGGTCCCTGTGACCCACATGGGAGACCTGGATGGAATTTCTGTCTCCTGGCTTCAGTCTATCCCAGCCCCAGCTGTTTGCAGGTATTTGGGGGAATGAACCAGTACATGGAAAATCTCTGTCTCTCTCTTTTTTTTGAAACTTTCAAATAAATAAATGAATTTTTTTTCAGTTTTTCTAAAGAAATGTACCCAGATTCTACAACTTACTTGAAGCTTGAGTTTCAGAGTTTGTAAGCAATTTTAGGGCTAATTGATTCATTATCTATGTTGTTGAGTAAAACAGTGATACATGAGAGACCAACTACCATAATTACGTGGGCTAAATATTGCTCCAAGTCTCACACTATTTATTAGGTTTCTCATTCTCCTTTAGTCATGGGAAAGAAGACGTCAACAATTTGTATTTAAGTTGGAAAGTTACCATGTTTCTTATCCAAAAAAATAGAACTTTATCAATCTATATTAATACGCTATGTCTTGGCTTTTGTTTTAAAACACTCATGTCTCTCATAAATGCATTGTACTGACTGATGTAGGACTGGAAATACATTGTTTAATTTTTCATGTGTATCCACACAACCAGAAATAACCTTCTTAATAGATCAAGTATGGGGCCAGGGTTGGCATAGTTAAGCCGCTGCCTGCAATGCCAGCATCCCATATGGGTGTTGGTTTGAGTCCCAGCTGTTCCACTTCTGATCCAGCTCCCCAGTAATGGCCTGGGAAAGCAGCAGAAGATGGCTGAAATGCTGGGCTCATGCACCCAAATAAATAAAATAAATCTTTAAAAAAGTTGTTTTTTTGAGAATATAAGCAAAAAATACAAACAGCCAGACTAACAAAAAAAAAAAAAAAGGAAAAACCCTCAAAATTTGACATGACAAAGGAGACATTACCATCCACACCAATGAAACACAAAGGGTCATAAGAAACTTATAAACAACTAAGTGCTAACAAACTGGAAAACCTCATAGAAATGGATAAATTCTTGGGTACATATAATCTACAAAGATTAAATAAAGATGATATATGAAATCTAAACAGATCCATAATAAACAGTAATGGAAATAAAAAGTCTTCCATCAAGGAAACGTCCAGGACCTGACAGCTTTACCACTGACTTCTTCAGAACATTTAAGGAGGAACCAACTCCAATACTTTTCCAACTGCTCCAAAATATTGAACAGGAGGGAACTCTTCCAAGCTGTTTTTATCATCATGTACAAGGGATCCTAAATAAGATTAGTGACTGGTGTTCATCAGAAACCATAGAAGAAGAAATAGAAGAAATAGTATAAAATGTTAAATGTGCTAGGAAAAATAGAAACTATCTACCAAGAATTCTATTTCCAGCAACAATCATCCTTCAAAATGAAGAATAAAAAAATATTCCCGAGAATCAGCCACTGAAGCATTCAAGACTGAGTTAATATAATCAATCTTATCAATAGGCTAACGAAAAAACAATCACAAGATCATATAAATAAACACATATAAAAACTTTGCACAAAATTCCAATGAACTAGGAATACAAGAAAATTTCATCCACTTGCTAAAAATATCTATAGAAACCTACAGCTAACATCATACCTCACAGTGAGGAATTTGAAGCTTTCACACTAAGATCAGGACCAATGTAAGAGTGTCTCCTGTCAACACTTTTTCAACATCTTCCTAGAAGTTCTAGTCAATGGAATAAGCAAGAAAAGGAATAAAAAGCTATCAAAGTTAGAAAGAAATAAGTAAAATTGCTCCTGGGCACAGATGATATGATTGTCCATGTAAAAATCCAGAAAGCATCAACAACAAAAAAATAAAATCCTGGAACAAACAAGCAAATTCGCTGGGAACAAAGTTAATGGACAAAATTCAAGCACATTTTATATGCCAGCAATGAAGAAGTAAAATTTTAACCTTTTTAAATTTGAAAGCTTGGGTAGGCGGCAGGGGGAGAAGGAGAAAGAGAGAAATATCTAGGGTTGGCTCAGGCTCCAGCCCAGAGGCAAGAATTCAATTTGGGTCTCCCACATGGGTAGCAGGGATGCAACCACTTAAGCCGTCACCTCCTACCTCCCAGGGTGTGCATTAGCAGGAAGCTGGTATTGAGAGTGGAGCTGTAATCCAAACCTGGGCACTCTGATGCTGAATGTGGATGCTCAAAGTGGCATTTTTAACTGCTATGTTAAATGCTCACCCCTGGAATTTTATTTTATTTTATTTTATTTATTTATTTTTTTGACAGGCAGAGTGGACAGTGAGAGAGAGAGACAGAGAGAAAGGTCTTCCTTTGCCGTTGGTTCACCCTCCAATGGCCGCTGTGGTCAGCGCGCTGCGGCCAGCGCACCGCGCTCATCCGATGGCAGGAGCCAGGTGCTAGGTGCTTTTTCCTGGTCTCCCATGGGGCGCAGGGCCCAAGCACTTGGGCCATCCTCCACTGCACTCCCGGGCCACAGCAGTGAGCTGGCCTGGAAGAGGGGCAACCGGGACAGAATCCGGTGTGCCGGCGCCACAAGGCGGAGGATTAGCCTGTTGAGCCTCGGTGCCGGCCACCCCTGGAATTTTAAATTAAAGACATCACATGATTTACATTAGCATTCTACAGTGAAATATCTAAGTATAAATCTAAGAAAAGTATGAGGAAAATGAGAAAATTTAGATGAAAGAAATCTGAGAAACAAATAACAAGTATGTTCATGTTCACACTTAGGAAAACTCAATATTGTCAAGACATCAGTTCTTCCCAACTTTATCTATAAATTCAAAGGCATCTGATTCAAAATCTCAGTAAGTTATCTGTGTATATCAACAGAGTGATTTTAAGGTTTATACAAAGAGGGAAGACTGAACAGTCAGTACAACACTGAAGAATAAATAGTTGGATGACTGATGCTACTCAACATCAATATTTATTATAATTCTACCATAATCAAGACACTGTAAAACTGCTGAAAGAATAGACAAATAGGTGAATGGGAGAGAGCAGAGTCCATAAACAGACCTACAAAAATACAGTCAACTAATATTTGACACAAGAGCCAAAGCAATACACTGAAGGAAACACAGTCTTTTCAATAAATGATGCTGGAACAAATGGGCATCCACAAGCATACAGATGAGTCCAAACACACACTTTACACAGTTGACAACAATTAATTCAAAGTGGAACACACAGATATTTTTAAAAACCTCATCAGAGAAAATATAGACATAGCAAACAAGTATAGGATGTCCCACATCGTGTGTCATCAGGGATACAGAAATTACAACAACAATGAGGTCACACCTACTAGAGTGGCCCAAATCCAGAACACTGACAACACCAAATGCTAGACAGGACATGGGGCAATGGGAATTCTCACTATTGCTGGTGTGAATGCAAAATGGTAGTCACTTTGGAAGATATCTTTACAAAACTAAATTCTTGTATGACACAGTAACCTTGCCCTATGTTATTTAATCAATAGAACTGAAAATCCATGTTTACACCACTAACCTCCCCATGAAAGATTTTAGTAGCTTTATTTATAATCACTAAAACTTGGAAGCAATCAAAATGTCTTTCCAAAGGTGAATGAATTAATTATTGCATTCACTCAATGGAATATTATCCAGTGCTAAAAAGATAACCTTTAGAAGCCATGAAAAGGTATGGAGAAAATTTAAATGCATAATACTAAGTAAAGAAGCAATTCTAAAAGACTACCTTCTATATGATTCCAACTATTTGATATTCTATGGAAAGATGAAGCTATGAAGACAGTAAGAAGAACCAGGCAAACAGCTACATGAGAAATCTGAGTTTCAGATCTCAGCAGAATGTGCACGAGGAGGTATCCCACGGGTCACTAGGGTCTCAGGACCACAAAGGAGTAAATTAGGATCAGAGTATATTTTTATGCATGCCTGTAAAGAGACAGAAATTGGATGCAGGCAAATACATGGGTTTTCAGAAACCCAAGTAACTAAGATTAGGAAAGAAAACCTTGGAGAAACCCACTGTTCTGTTGGCCCAGCCATGCCTCTGTGTCCAGGCAATTGGAAAGGGTCCAAATTTCAGTTCAGTCATCTATGAATATGGCAAAATATGGCCAACCTCCTGTGGGACAGCACATAACACACCTCTAGCAGCTACGAATCATAGGGTTAGCACCCTGCCTAAAGAGAGGGGAAGGAATGACTCCAGGAAAACACAGCTTTATGCAACCAAGAATGACACTGGGCAGGAGATTCAGATGGAGGGAACCCAAGGGGAAATTGGATTTGCCAGGAAAACCTCATTGACTAGGTTGGGCCAACTTTCACACAGGAAATAAAGAAAGTTCAACAGTCTGCAGCTATGATAAAATTACCTGTTGTGTGTATTGGGGATAGCGATGCACAGGGCAACACCTCCTGTCCTAGGATCCTGTCCTGTATCGTCTCATGAGGACCCCATCAAATCAGTAGGATGCCTGCAGGGACTGTCAAAATCCTACCACGAGAAGGATGTGATGATGTTGCCTGTGAGGTGGAAGAACCAGCATGAACATCTGGTTCTCTTGGAGGCAAAGTTTACATTGCAGACATTTACAACAAGCAGGGCTGGCATTGTGATGCGGCATGTTAAGTCACTGCCTGCGATGCTGGAATCCCGTATGGGTACCCATTGGAGCCCTAGCTGCTCCAAACTTCCAATCCATCTCCCTGCTTTTGGCTGCGAAAAGCCGCGAAGGCTAGCCCAGGTGCTTGGGTCCCTGCACTCATGTGGGAGACCTGTAAGAGGCTCCAGGCTCTGGGCTTCAGCCTGGCCCAGCCTCTGCTATTGCGGCCATTTCGGGAGTGAATCAGTGAATAGAAGATCTCTCTCTCTAACTCTGTCTTTCAAATAAATAAAAAATAAATCTTCAAAAAAAATAAAAAAGAATAAGAAGCAGCAGCAAAAGCATTCAGGGAGAAGTGTAGTAGTTAGACAGGCACCTAGAGCCCTCACAGGTGACCTTTTTTCTGATTTTGTTCCAAGTGAATGCTTGGCTGCTGTGCTTGGGGGTCCGAGGCCACAGGTCCTGCCCTGCACTGTCTGCAGCAAGACTTCTTCACATGGCCACTTTGCTCTGGCATCTGATCTTGCTAGATTGTCACCTGCAAAAGGGAGCTGTGGTCGCGTGGTCATCGACTTCTGAGCAGGAGTGGGGCATGTATGGAGAATTACCTAGCCTAGGAGGGAAGTTAAGAAAGGCCTAAAATTTCCCTACAGCCTCAACCGAAACCAATTAGCCCTGAATACAAGCATCCTCAGACTTGGCTGTTGTCCACTTTCAGGTCTTGCTACCCCTTGGCCTCTCTCCTCCCACCCGGTCAAGCACAGGAACCTCACCCTGACTCCTACATCTTTGCTTTCGCACTTGCTGGCTGGTGTTGACAGTGCTCTGATGATTCTGCCCCTCATCATCTCTTCCCCCAAGCCATGGTGCAGACGTCACTGGTGTCAACGCCCCCGCGGCCCCCACTAGCCCCAACTCTTCCTTTGCTGTGCTCTTCCCAAGTACATCTGCCTCCCCCTCTGGGATTTTATGTGCAAGCTGTCATTTCCATGGCTGATTTCCCACACATGCCTCTTCAACATAGCTTGAAATGGGTGGAGGCAGTGTTCAAGAGGAAGGGCTGCCGGAGGCTGCAGGCAGCCGTGCACTGCCGACTCTCACTGCTTATTTCTTTAAGTTAATCTGCGAAGAGATTAGCCCAGATTGCTTGTCTCACCTGCCTCCTCCATTCAATAGTGTGCTTTACACAGGAGATTAAAGCCTATCCCCTTACCACACATACATACGCACAATACTTGTGCAATTATAAACACACACTGCAAACATTCACTTCCACACACCCACCTACCCACCACTCTCAACAGCCACCCCCTACACACCA
Organism: Sylvilagus floridanus; assembly: GCA_949820135.1. Taxonomy (NCBI): domain Eukaryota; kingdom Metazoa; phylum Chordata; class Mammalia; order Lagomorpha; family Leporidae; genus Sylvilagus; species Sylvilagus floridanus. The sequence continues at coordinate 15,106,901 of OX463239.1, read as the reverse complement.
CACACCACACGCACTCACAATCAGCTATTATGCTAGCCCCGACATTCTCAATACAGTACTTCCACAAGCCCAGTCATCTACCAAAAAATCAGAGCACAGGGAGGGAGGAAGAATGATGTCCTTTAGAGGTATTTGAAATTCTTGATACAGCACAGAACACAGCCTTGTGCCTTGTGGTACGGCAGAGTGATGCAGGTGCACTGGTATAGTACACGCACTTCTAGTCCTACCAGGAACAGCTCCCACCTGCCACTCTGTCATGTGGGCACAGGCAGGGCCTGGAAGGCCTGCTGCCCATGGCTCAGTCTCTGCAGGTCAGCTAGAGTAGGGTATAGCCACGCACTGTTTGGATGAGTGTCAAGCATAAAACATCCCACTGGATTACTTCCTCAGTGCCGGGGATCTTCCTTTAGTCACCTCAGGGACTGCACAGTGCATCATGTTTAAAGCAAAATTCAACATTTCTGTGACTTTCTCAAGAAAGCCCTGGTTTGCTTCAAGTGATTCCATTCATGTATTCCCTTGAATCATGTTCCTTCAAGTCATTATCTCTGGAATAACACCAGCTTTGTAAGACAGACCTGTCTTATTGTTGACACCTCCTATCCATCATCCACGTCAAGTCCATCAGCAGGGTCTGTCAAACCTTCTCCAAAATGTTGTAGACGTGGTGATTTCATCCCATTTCCATGGTTTCTGCCTTTATCTATTGCCTGGAGGTGACATCACCCCCAAACCCTGGATTACCCTTGGAAAGCTGATCCCCAAAGCCGTGTCTTCCACAAGGCAACAGAGTTCTCCCCCAGTCCCTTTAGAGGCTCCCTCGGCCCTGGGCTGCACTGCACTCTCTATATCAGCTTTGTTCATCTCTGTAAAATTGTGAGCTCTGGACACCATGCACACCTCCTCTTACCTGGCAATGCTGTAGCGTCATTCCCACCACATCACTTACTCAGACTCGCCTTTCCCATCCTCTCCCAGCCCAAAGGGATCCATCCCATGTTCCTTCTCTCCTCTATTTTAATGCCAACAGACAATAACAGTCCCTTTGGTTACATTTAAAAGTGTGCATTTATTGATCTTATTATTGTCTGGAGCACTGCAGAAAAAATGTAGATTAAATTATGGGGGAAAGTCAACAATAAGAATTAGGTTAGCAATGTGTATATTTTTCATGTTAGATGACTATTGAAATATTTTTGGTTTATTTGATCAGTTATACTTCTGAAATGCTTTTGAAAACTCATTTTCAGCAAAAGACTAGAGCATAAAAACGTTAACCTTTCTTAATATATGTTAAAACATCTTTGAAGTCTGAGGACTCCCAGAGTCCTCTGACTGTGACCCCTCATGCCTTCATTTGTGTCACAGAAGACACACCTTAGTCTAGGTGGCATGTATGCAACTATGACCACAGCCAACATGGGAAAGCAGGACTCCTAGGAGCTCTTCCTGATCCTTGGATATCCAGTGGGGTTTTCTGTGATGGCCTCAACATCCTACACCTGTACGGTCCAAGAATGGAAGCCACTATTCACAGCAGGCTTCACAACACGTGTAATATGGCTCTTACACCTGCAGAACTGAAATGCTAATTGTACTATTTAGGAATTGTATTAATTGCTAATTTTATTTAGCCGGTGGTTACTGTATCACACAGTAGAAAAAAGACAAAAACGGTTTAGGATTCCAAGCCATTCGTGAAACATTTTACATGTACAGGACGCTGCAATTTCTTCCTCCTCCTAGAGCATCCGGAAAATGCCCAAAATATTCGCCAGGAGAGTACACAAATTGTCACTGCCTTAGCCATACTTTTGTGAGACAATGACTCCTCCAAATTTTCTAGTACTCAGTATTTGGCTGATATTTATGGGGTACCCCAAACAACACTTGCATAGAGAGTACGCCTGAGATGATCAATTTGGTCCTAATAAACAAGACAACATGCTTAGTTGACATTAGGAGGGAGGACATTCTTGGTATCCCTTTGTTATTACCTCAGCAGTCTGGGGTCCCCGTGCCTTGGTGGCAGGTGCAGGCTGGCTGTGAGCAACCTCAGGTCCATCATAGATTCTGACACTGGTCTCAGTGAAACCAGCATGTAGACCCGACATTCTTGATGCTGTGACCCATTTCCCCTTAAATGTAAGGAGGCATGGCGCCACCTACTGGAGATTATGTTCAGCTCAGTTTACTTGCTGTTTTGCTGCCTATACGTTGGTGTCCTGTTAAAATAAGCCCAGGCTCCTGGCCTTTATTGATGGATTTATTCACTGCCACCTGCTTCATTTGCCTCACCATGAATGTGGATAATGATAGTTCCCAATTCTTTGTATTCTGTAGATTAAATGAGTTTATATTTTGGAGGCACTTGACAGGTTAACAAAGGCCACATACATTGTTGCATATCATTTAACAGACAGCTCAAATGGTTTTTTGCACTTATCTAAATGAGTGTCTGGGCCTTTTCTCTGTGAGACTCAGGCTGCAGTCCTGGAGCTGAGACTCCACACAGAAGCTGCCCAGGGCTTTCCATTTAATGCTTCCCACCTCTCATCTCTCCCAAGAGGTCACCAGAGACCCCTGGGAACCCTGTGGAAGATGTGGCCTTTATTGTACAGGCTACTCTCTCTACCAAGATCCTACTTGGGCTGGGGAGCCCAGCCAGTCTTGTCTCTCACTAGAACCAACAGTGCCCATAGCTTTTGTGGCACCAGGACCCAAAAAAGCAAAAGTGTGCCACAGAGGATCCACTTGCCAAGGATGAGGAGGACTTTGTCAGTTGTGTGCCCAGTGCCCCAAGGTACAAACCACCTAGACTGAGCCAACTGCAGTGACTGGAACAATAACTTCACCAACAGGTCCAGAGTAATTGTGGTCTTGTGTGCAAACCAAACACGCAAGGAATATATGTCAAAATGCCCTCAACTGTGTCCTGCAAGTACAATTTTTTATTCAGCCATAAACTTGAATCTTTATAAAACTGGTGGAAATTGAATCACTGAGTAAGCTTGTAAAAGAGAAATTTTCTGAATATCCCTTATAAGTCTCCCAAACTAAAGTCTGAGTACTGGACAGCCTCACTTAAGAAGAGGAATCCCAGATACTGGGATTATGTGTACAGTAGTCCCTAGGTAGCAATGGGGGATTGACCAGGATCCCCAAAGATACCCAACTCCAAGGATACCCAAGTCCCTTATACAAAATGGCAGAATATCTGCATATATCCTAACCACATCTTCCTGTATACTTTCAATCATCTCTATAATACTAACCATGTATGAGTATATACTATAATACAATACAAATGATATGTAAATAATTGTTATAATACTATATTCTTTAGAAAATAATGACAAAAAGTCTGTGCATGTTTTGTTCAGGTCTGATTTTTTTCAAGCATTCTCACTCAAATTTGATTGAATTCACAGGTGTGGAACCCTTAGATACAGAGCAAGAGCTGCCTGTACATAGACTTACACAGGATACATATTCAACACTCAGTCCTTTTCCTAACACCCTTGACAGGGCACAGAGGATGTTAACTGGGAAATCAGACAGGGTTCATCAAAGACTCTGATAGAGATCAACTTAGGTTGCTACAAAGCTCTGAGGAGATGGAGCTGAGCAGGAGATGGAAGGCTGGCAGAGGGCTGAGGGAGAGGCTTAATGGAGAAGTCTTGATCTCCATTGACTGAGGAAAGGTAGGAGGTGTGGGCTTACGCCTTATGGAGCTCAGTGAGGGTGGACAGAGAAGAGCCATAGTAGGCAGGACAGGCTCTAAGTCTCCAGCGCTGAGAATGAGGGCCTTTCTAAACTAAGTCAGTCACAAGGGAGTCCTGGCAACTTGTGTCCCAAAGGGAAGGAGCAGAGCTGAAGTTAGTAAAAAAATTATGAGATGGGAAATTGTTACGCATTAAAAATACAGACTGGCTGCTAATTGTATCTCACTGAACAAAATAAGCAGATGGTTTATTTTACATGGAAAATGCTAGAGAGGAAGTAACAGAGGCAATCTCTACATTCATTGTTGGCGGTAGTGAAGTCAGTACAGTTTTTCTAGAGAAACATTTGAAAATATGTATCAAGAGCTTATCTTTTGTTATCTTTTGTCCAGTTCCTGGAATTCATACAAAGGATACATTTGTGGTCTTGTACCACAATGTTAATTATCACAGAGGAAAGAAACTGGAGACCTGACTTTCTGTTACAGACCATATAAAGACAGAATTATTCATGGAATGGAAGGTGGTAATACCATGGAGTTTCAGAACAACATTTGATGACATGACAACTGTACACCATACTTAGAAATTTTCCTTTTTAATAAATTTTTAAATAACCTTTGGTTCTTGCTATTATAAGATTTACCTTAATATACATGTTATGAAGGAAGCTTTTAACTAGTCACTGGTAGTGTATGCATAGATAAATACATACTTGTGCATGTATACACATACAGCCATTTCTAGTAAAAAATCTTCCATGTATGTATAATTAATATCAAATGCACTGACACCAAATCAAACTTGTATAATATCTAATTTCCTTCAGTTAAATTACGTATTATGCTGTAACAGATGCTGCCAGCCAGTTGCAGAACAAAAATGTGACTATGCTGCCTCCACGTGGCCAATTGTGGAATATGTGCATTTAACAAGAATTCAAAATCACAAAGTCTCAGATGCAGCAGAAAAAAATAACATGAAAAAAAAAAAAAGACACAAAACAAAGCAAGACAATATGTTTATAAAAGATTAAAGTAAGGTGACTAAGGACTCAGGACTAGGATTAAGTCAGCCTAACTCCAAAGCCCATCATACCTCAACTCAAAGCAGTGATTTCCAATCATAAAACTGTGCCTCCTCATTCAAAGTGAAAACAGCACAGGGGAACACACACTGTGCAAAGGAGTCTGTGAAGAGTGGCATTTGATGCACACAACTCTGCCTGGTGTTGTCTGACTGTCCACATGGTAAAATTGTGAGCATTCTAAAATACCTGCTCTTTTTTTTTTTTTTTTTTTACAGGCAGAGTGGACAGTGAGAGAGAGAGAGACAGAGAGAAAGGTCTTCCTTTTGCCGTTGGTTCACCCTCCAATGGCCGCCGCGGTCGGCGCGCTGCGGCCAGCGCACCGCGCTCGTCCGATGGCAGGAGCCAGGAGCCAGGTGCTTTTCCCTGGTCTCCCATGGGGTGCAGGGCCCAAGCACCTGGGCCATCCTCCACTGCACTCCTGGGCCACAGCAGAGGTCTGGCCTGGAAGAGGGGCAACCGGGACAGAATCCGGTGCCCCGACCGGGACTAGAACCCGGTGTGCCGGCGCCGCAAGGCGGAGGATTAGCCTGTTGAGCCACGGCGCCGGCCAATACCTGCTCTTTCTAATACACAGGCTTGGGCGAGGTGATTCTGGGTGGAAGAGCTGCAGGGTTTTCTGAGACAGACACAACTGTGTGGTGCTAGAAGCCTGCCTTCTAATAAGTCATTCCATACCTGCTGTGGTTTCCTGCACTTGCCAGGGGCCCAAAGACCAAGGGCATATTCCCTAAGGCAGCCTTCACCACGTATTCTCAACAAGTCTGCACTTTCATAAGGAATACGGTAAGGGAGATGAAAGACAGCCAGTGTCTCCCAACTGACTTACAAAGGAAAATCTGTCGTAAGATTTCGCACGCTCCCTAGAGATGTGCCCAGCTCCTGCCATGGGGGATTATATGGAAGAGAATCAGGATCTACGGATTTACTGACAATCAAAGGTTCTACCTAGAAAAGAAAACGTGTCTGGAGGCTGCACAGGTGCACAGGGGGACAATCAGCTCTCCAGACCCTAGCTGGGCAAATCCCATCTCGGTGGTCCACGCCTCCTTAGCTCTCCAGCCGTGCCAAGGAAGGCCTGGCTCTGCTGATGCTCCCTCAGAGGTGATCCAGCCACCGGCCCAACGTGTGAAGCATAACTGTAGGTAGGGCTCTGTGAAATGGATTACTCTACTGAAAGATTGCCCTCAAATTAATTGTTACCTACCGGAGGCCTCTGGCTTACTGGGGCTTGACTTTACAATGGTGTGAAAGCAATACTCAGAAGAAATCTGACCTCAAATTGTGAAATTTGAGCTTTCCTTGGGCTAAAAAAAATGTGGTGCCATCCTCTGTCAGGGTGTTGGGCTGTGAGAGTGAGCTGAGCTCCCCATCAAGCCCTGTGGAATTGATGGGGAAACAACCCATGCTCTATGGTGAGTGGTGCTACAGAGTGAGGCTATGCATGGGGAGGTATATTCAGTGCAGTATTGACGTCCAGTATTCTCAACTTAGGATATTGGAATTGTTCCCCTTTGGGAGGGCAGGATGGGAGATGCCTGTGGCTTTATCCTGAGCAGCTCTTCAGATGCCCTATGGGGCAACCCATTGGTGGTAGAGAGTTCTTCATTAACTTCAGGTTAATACCTCAGGCTCTTTGCTAGATATCTTGGGAGCAGACGGAATCACTTAGGAAACAATTTCATCTTGCTCAATTGTGTGCATCCTTGAAAACTACTTTAAAGGACTCCTGAAGAATGGTAAAGATTTTTCATAAAGCAAATCCTGTCTATGTATGATATATTACTTCCATGAAGTTACTGTACTTTTTCAAAACTTCTAGATATCTGTCTTATGTTAAAAGGGTATGACATGAACTCCAGTTAGTTCTATATTTTCATGTTTTACCTTTATAATTAGGTCTAAAGCCTGAAAAAAAAATCAGAGGTATAATTGTATTAAAAAACCAAATTATTCATTCTTCTATTTCTTCTAATGTTTGGTCTTATAGGCAATATCACAGTAGATACCCTTGTGTGTGAAACTTAGTCTATGTTCCTAATAATTTCCTTAAAACGAATGCAATGAGGGAATTAATTAGTAGATCAAAGTGTGATATTTGTTTCACAAGGGTTGAAAGGGTGGCCCAGGGCTGAACAGAAAAACTGTGCCACCAAAATGCTCTGATGGGGCAGGGACATTAGAATACAGCTCACTGTGTAATTTGTACTGATTTTCACCAGTAAGTTGTATTGCCATTTCATCATCTTTGTTAAAATGATAGATAAAAATGCGATTGTCTTATAGCTATAGCTGTATGACATTAACATTTGTAGCACTTTGAAATGGAACCATTTGCACTCTGAAAATATTGTATATGACTGAAAAAGAACACTCGTTATCAACTTTGCAACTCATTAGAAAACTCCCTCTGCATAAACAGCCACTAACTGCTGATGAAACTTGCTCTGGCACTCACTGGCTTCCTTCTGGGCAGGGCCCTGTAAGAAGGGAACCCATGGTCTGTCTGCCCGTGGTGCACCCCTCCAGTTCTCAAACATGGTGGATTCCACAAGGATGTGGCTCAGACACAGCTCAGGTTCCTGTTGCTCCTCACTGGCTGTGTGATTCTGGGCTGATTACCAAGCATTTCGGAGCCTGGCTCACCACGAGTATAAGTGGTTATGGTGGCATCTGGCTGGCAGAGCTGTCTGAGGATTGCCTGGGTCTATGTGTAGCAATCTATCTGCTACACAGTGCTCAAGAAGAGGTCCCTCTCTGACCATTTCTAACTCCCTTGCTAACTCACTGCCCGTTTTAGAAAACAGTGCACCAGACAGTGGCATCTGGTTGTCTTCTAGGCTGTCTTCTGGAGCTGCATGTTGGCTAACATATCTGTTAGGCTTTGGACTTTTCCACAGACTCTCAGTGATGAGGACCAAGGACAAGAATCTGGTGGCAATGGGGTATTTTTATTTCCTGAACAGAGCACAGTTACCCCCACAACAGCCACAGCCAATCATTCACCCTCACCCTGTGAGGATGCCCTGGCACTCTCCAAGGCCTGAGACTCTGTTTCCATACCTACCTCTGCTTACCCAGCTGATGTTGCCTTGGTTTCTTTCTACACCCTTCCCTTTCTATTGGATGATGGCTAAGGACTTACTCCCAACACTCAAGATATGACATATGCATACTACTGACATACGCATACTACTGCAATATATTTGTCTGCTTTGAAAAGTCACTGTCCAAGGACACTGATGTTCATAACCCATTGACATGTCTACGAACCCATGTCTTTGTCTATGTTCAATTTCAGTGTAAGGAAAAAGCAAAGTATGAGGAACCGAAAGAAATGACAAGGTCTGTGTCACAGGCTCACTCAGCAGAGCTCCTTATTAGATTTTCCCAAGCAAAGTCACACTGTTGTCAAATGGGGTTGAAAAACGGTGTCAAAGTGCTTCTTACAACATAGGTTAAGGAACAGTCTCTCGGGATGACTGTCAATATTATTTTCTGCTATGATTACTTCTTTAATAAAGTCTATTGTGAAAAACTCTATGAAGATAGAGAAATCCCGACAATACCTACATAAGTGGGTATGCTTAATTTTAAAATATGTTCTGAAATCTACCTAGGCCCACCACCAAACTTGGAAAAGCTATAAAGGATTCTTTCTCACCGGTCAATTTATTGATTTCCTCAAGAACAATAAATAATTCAGGACACAAAAAAATGAGTAATGATCATTTTAAATTAGAAAAGACTAAACTTTAGCTACTGCTTTGCAATGTTATCCAAACCCATGAGAAAAGGGCTTTTAAACCTTCAAAAGGTCGCAACCCAAGAGGAGACTCCTCAGACACTTGAATAAAATTTTTATCAGACAATTTCTTTTTCTATCTTACATTATCTGGGTCACTGTTCAAAGACGCTTCTGAACTTGAGCCAAATCAGCAAGAGTAAGAAAGGCTGTGGACTTCGCAGCAGCCTAGAGAATGCCCACGAGCAAATACACACGGCGCTGTCCTCAAAGTCATTCTCAGCAACGCGGGTGGCAGGGCACACCTGTCCCGCTCCTGAGCGCACGCTGCACCCCGGGGCAGCCCCGCAGCCCACAGGCCCCACCCGCGTGCCAGCCCGCTCACCGCATGGTGTAGAGCAGCGTGCCATCGTCCTCCAGGCGCAGCAGCTTGTTGGGCGTGGTCATGTTGTGCGCAATGGACTTCTTCCCGTTGTGGAAGAACGTGTCTGGGGTCCAGATTTTGCTGGCAAGAAGATTGTTGAGTGGGAGGCGCTGCATGGGCCCTTTAAACCGAAGCCTTTCGTCTTTCCAGCTTTGTCGGAAAAACACATCTATGGTGTATTCCTAAGGCAAAGAAAGGCAGCCAGTGGAGGTCGGCTTAGAAGAGGCCCTTAGCAGTGTGTATTTAGAAGGATCTGTGGGGGCTCCGCCCAGACCTACCATTTCCGTGTCGGACACTGGGCCGAAGCTGGTGACATAGATGTCGGTCCTCACCTGGGTGATCCGCTCTGAAACACACACACACACACACATACACACACACAGGTTGCTCGGCGCGCACGACTCTGAGTGCGCCGCCGGCACATGGTGTCGATGTTCTCAGTCTAGTAACCGCTCTCAGTCTTTGCCAATTGGGAGCTTTCATATCGTGTATTTGGCACCTATGAAGGACTTACAGATGCCAGATGAAACTAAGTTGCTAGGAACTCTAACATGAAATAAAATCAGATACAGGAAAAAAACAAAAAAATAAAAGAGGTGGTTTGGCTGTCTCTGTGCTTCTGCCCCACAGGGAGGAGCGGAACAGCCAGAAGCTGAGTTCTGGCCAAGGGACCTTGGGTGGTGACACAAATACCTGAGCTTCAGTTTTGTCCTCTGTAAGCCTGGAGCAATGGTGCCGCTGCACCTTCCCCTCCCCTTGCGTCACTCTGCCCTCCCAAAGAATCCCAGTGAATGCTGGCTTCACCAACAGCTGGGCAGGGATCTCCAAACCTGGAGGCACTGGGGGGACTCCGGGAGAGGATGAGGGAGCAAGTGCCCACAGTGCCTCGTGAGATGGTGATGGATTGAGAAGGAAGACTCATTTCTTCTAGGGCATTTGAACTATTAGCAGGTTTTTTTTTTTTTTTTTGACAAGCAGAGTGGACAGTGAGAGAGAGAGAGACAGAGAGAAAGGTCTTCCTTTGCTGTTGGTTCACCCTCCAATGGCCACTGCGGTCAGCGCGCTGCAACCGGCGCACCGCGCTCATCCGATGGCAGGAGCCAGGTGACAGGTGCTTTTCCTGGTCTCCCATGGGGTGCAGGGCCCAAGCACCTGGGCCATCCTCCACTGCACTCCCGAGCCACAGCAGAGAGCTTGCCTGGAAGAGGGGCAACCGGGACAGAATCTGGTGCCCTGACTGGGACCAGAATCTGGTGTGCCAGCGCCACAAGGCGGAGGATTAGCCTGTTGAGCCACGGCACCAGCAGCAGTTCTTATCTTGGGAGACTACTATTTCAATTAAAATTAGTGAAAATATATAAAGTGATAAAAATGACCAATTATTACAGGGATATCTGTGTTTTTTGGCCACCACCGGGACTCTGTAACCTGCTGTGGTCATGAGCAGCAACCACATTCAGAGTGCACTACAGTCTACATTAAATGATCCCAAACAGATGGATGCTATCTATCATCATTGACTCAGATTGCCCCTGGTTTTTCTTTTCCAGCACCTCAATGAACAGTGATCATCTGTGTGTGCCTTGTGTGCATCTGCATGCACACAGGTGTTTGTGTGAGGCTGGGTATGTTTGGTGACTGCCCCACCCCCCCAGCAGTGGGCCCACTTGGCTGTCTGTTGTATCCTCCCACTTTGCAAAGCAGCCTGAATGAGAGACTGCAGCAGGAACTGCAAGGGCAATGTAGTGGATCGCTAGATGGTTTGACCCTCTGGGTGTGTTCAAAGGCACTGCTCTGCTGGATGCACAGGCCTGGGGACATAATTCAGAGGGCAAAGTTAGATGTTGCAGAGGAGCCTGTGTAGACTTTTTGTGCCAGAGATGCATAAAATGGCAATTTGTGCTTCAAATGAATCTGTTAAAAATAGAAAGACGACAGAGTTGTTAAACTTCCTCCCAGAATACACTCTCCAGAGTCTCTACTTCACCCAATGAAGCAAGCTCAAATGCACCACATCTAAATAGGTGACAGCAACTGCATACCCTTCTCAGCACAAAACAACACTGTAGGGGCTGGCTCTGTGGCATAGCAGGTAAAGCCGCTGCCTGCAATGCTAGCATTCCATATGGGCGCTGGTTCAAGTCCCAGCTGCTCCACTTCCGATTCAGCTGTCTGCTATGGCCTGAGAAAGCAGCAGAAGACGGCCCAGTCCTTGGGCCCCTGTACCCATATGGAAGACCCAGAAGCAGCTCCTGGCTCCTGGCTTCAGATTGGCGCAGCTCCGGCCGTTGCAGCCAGTTGGGGAGTGAACCAGTGGATGGAGACCTTTCTCTCTCTCCCTCTCTGCCTCTCCTTCTCTCTCTGTGTAACTCTGACTTTCAAATAAATAAATAAATCTTTAAAAATAAAAACCCACTGTGCTAGTTGTGCCTTGGAAACCCAGTCTATCATCACATTCTTTTAACAGCTTTTCCTCGAGCCTAAGCCTAGTAGTCCCCCCTTTTATGTGGCTGCACTTTCAGCAGTTTTAGTTGCTCATAGTTTGTGTGTAGTCAACTGCAGTCCCAAAATATTACATAGAAAAGCCCAGAAATAAAAACTCATAAATCTTAAATCACTTTTGTTATAGTAAATTGTTATAATTTTTATACTATTATTGATCCCTTATTTGCCATCATAAGTATGTTTGTATAAGAAAAAAATATAGTGTATATAGGATTCAGTGCTGTCTGTGGTTTCGGACATCTGTTGGGGGTCTTGGAATGCATCCCCTGTGGATAAGCAGAGACAAGTGTGAAAACTCTAAGACTGTAGCAAAATATTGAACTTGAACCCCGTATACATGTAAAGAACAATTGCATTGAATAGTGGATTTCCAAAAAGGACTTCCACAGCTTCAAGAGTATGAGGTTGATCTTACATTATTTAACATAAGGGAATCTCAGCTTTCATAACACCCCAAGGTAACCAGAATCGATGTTAAGAAGGGAGTTTGCATGGATACTGTAGGGAGACCACATGCCCCAGCTTCTCGTAACTGGAAATGATGAAAAAGATGCAAGATCCTTGGCAAGGGTGGAACAACTATTATCTGAACCTCCTGGCAGGGAAGCACTTTCAGGAATTGTTCACATTACAGCAAGCATGAGCTTGCAACTGGGGTTAAAGTTTCCTGAATTCTTGGCAGCCACAGGGGAACACACTCACCTCCCAGCCCAGGCCGTAGTCTGTTGTCATAGCCATCCAAGAGCCCATCCAGAATTCTTGTAAATATCGTGATATTGTCATTGGTCTCATCTTTCACAGAACTGGTTGGCATTTGTGAAAAGCTTTTTAAAAGAAAAACAAATGGAAAAGTTACAGATTCTCTCATTTCTAAGAAATTCCTCTTAAGATATAAGAGCCAGGGAATCATATTCTGACTATTCTCGGGGGGAGGGCAATGAGAAGGTTTCTCTCAGACTGCCTGCATCATTTTGATTGATAAGTTTCAGTTCTTGAATACTGAGATGCTCTGCTCTGGATTGGCTATCTATTATCCTAAATCTATCATATCCTGCTTCTGAGGAGTCATTTATGTCAACATTTTAGCCATTAAAAAAAATTAGCACCTGCACTTGGCATGGTAGAGCCTATTCCATTTGTAAGGGATTTCAGAAGTTTGATTTAAACAGGAAGACTGAGTTTTACTGTCCTTAATGAGTCACTTGAAGCGGGTGCTGGGATTTGGAGTGGGAGCCTGAGAAACAGGCCAAGATGGAAGACAATTCTGACAAGCCCAAATCTTAGAACATCCTTGGTTAGATTGGGAGTGTTTGTGTTGTGAGTGATACGTCAGGCTTACAGTGTGTGGTGAGAGAAATAATTGGTCTGTGACATCTCTTTGAAATCCAACACCATTTGGCATGGCCAGCTAATGGCGTATTTTGTGTGACCTAACACATCTTATTCATAATAAAGACTCAGTAAAAGCAGACAGAACCTTCATGGAAGAACAAAAACATCCTTAGTTTATTCAACAGAATGAGTTATCCAGGCTCCAAAGCTTTATGGAGATAGAGCAGACAGATACTAGAAACTCCACCGGGTAGATGTGGAAGACAGAGGAGGTTGTTTCGAGGGGAAGGAATCCCCAAGACAAGAAGGTAATGTCATGCCTGAAACGCAAGAACCTCACTTCTGTTATACACTTGCTTTCAGAAGTATAAATGGCAAGTCATTATGGATGATTGAGCACCTTGACCAAAATTTTAACTTGGCTTCAAGGGTCCATGTTAGACTCACAAAGCAGAAATCCAGCTTAGATTCCCAAGTCAGTGCTCTTGATACTTGGGGAACGAGTGCATGATTCTTGGTACTTCCCTGCAGTGCCTGGCTGTGGAGCCTCAGCTCTACTCAGAACACTTGCTCTCCCATGAAAAGGCTGCAATCAGAGCCAAGAGCCACCTTCCGGGGAGGGATACTGAGGTCAGAATTGCTGTGCACTCACTCTATCCAATTCTTGAAATTCAGTCATTTTCATTGATTGCACCTAAGCAGATCAATTCTTTACTAGCTTTAAAGCTATTCCCTTTTGAAAAAACACAAAGCTCTTTTGATCTAATTTACAGATCAACATGAAAATGCACATATTTAAAGATCTAACAGTGCTCTTAGAACAGAACCAACAGACACATAAGGATGTTTACTCTGGAATTAAGTAATTAAAGCTATAACTATTAAATCCTCCCTTTCTCTAACATGTGTGGTAATTTCATACTTCAGAAAGATAAAACCCTAAACGCTGAATAACTCATAGAATGAACAACCTTGAGGTCTTCTAGGTTTGTGTGAGATGTCATAATTTGTACTTGCCCAGTTGTATAACTACTGGCCACACCAGACCTAACCTCATGATCTACTTCTCATATCATGTTGAGCACTTAATTTTAGGCTATATCCAGGTGCCCACTTCTTGGACGATCCTCTCTGTCTCTTTAACTTACAAATTGAGGTGACAGCATATACATTGATCAAAAAAGTATCATTCAGTGTTTCATGAAAAATTTTCTAAGCTGTTCCATTAACCAAATGAAAACGTCCTTAAATTACATTGGCTCTGAGCAACCATGGTCTGAGTAGACATGGATTCGCACACATTATTGACCATTTGGGAGACTGGAGTGGCAGTGATGTTGCTATGGGCACTGCTTGACATGGATACCCGTGACATTGGAGACACAGGCACTGCTGACCATTTCAAGGAAACACCAGCCCACTTGACTCTGAATCTCACTTTATGAATACCCAAGTCATTTCTGATAGCAATGGGATAAGACACAATGCCTAAGAATCCCACTGCTCAACTTCTACTTCTTGGCTAAAAGTAAATAAAAAGAATCATTTAAATATGTCAATGTATATTTGCACATAGTTATTCTCTTCTTGGAAAAAATTTTAATATGTGCCCTGTCCTTCCATAACTGTTCCCTTTGTCTTTGGGTCTTTTTATGATAGAGACAATAACTGGGGATTTGCTACGTATTCTTTGTTGTATTAGCTGCATATAGGAGCTATGAGGTAGCAAACAGATCCTAAACTATCCCCAAAAATATCTCTTGGGTTAGAGCAGGTTTTTTCTCGTGAACCACAGGGAAGCTCTCTTCAATCAATGAATCACCCTCAGAAATAACCCACTGCAAGGATGATATTGAACTACACCATTTTCACAACCCTTGAGAACAAGACTCTTGCTTTTTTCACAGAACATAAATACTGCACTTTTGTAGCCCCTGTTACTGTGCCCTCATATAAGAGAACCTCACAATGTCTGGAGAACCCTCTAATCCTTCTGCCAAACTGCAGGGTCTTTGAGGACTGTTTCTAAGACTAACTTCAGCTTGCTTTGTTCCACTTTGGCTCACTGAAAGCATTTGAAAAAGAAAATAATGTAGAAATACCTTCATGAGCAATGGTGTGCAGAGTGTGATCCATGAGACTCCCAGATGGAAGCACAAGATGCCCTCATCTCTTTGAAGAGTCAGTGCTTCCATTCAGGCTCAGAAGGCAGACTCAGGTTCACTGCCGTTCCAGTTAAGCTTTTTCTAACCCTACTCAGCATAGCCAAGGAGCTCTACTGTGGGTCGTCTGGTGCCTCAAGGACAAATGAAATGCTCTGCTCTTTGGCGAGCAGATTTCTGTTAGTGGGAACTAGATTCATTATTACTGACAGTTGCCTTAGACATAACAAAATTTAGTGACTTACCCTTCAATTTTAGTAGAGGGCTAATTAACAAGGTTTTCTTAAAATATGAACCATTTTCTTATATTTAATGCATATTCTCTACAAAAACATGCTATGCTTACTACATGTTATCAGTAGTTCAACATTTTCAGATTATTTACCTTCCAGAGATGGGATCATAAAGTAAAGGCAGTCAATCCTCTATATTCATAGAGGATTGATTCTAGAAATCCTCTCAGATACCAAAATCCAAAGATGCTTGAGTCTCTATATAAAACAATGTAGTATTTACATACAACCAATGCATATACTCTTGTATACTCTAAATCATCTCTAGATAGCTTATAATATCTAATATGTAATGTAAATACTCTGTAAATAGTTGTTATGCCATATTATTTTGAGATCAATGATAAGAAAAATAGTCTGTACATGTTCAGTACAAACAGAACTTTTGATCTACAGCTGCTGGAACTCATGAATACAGAATTTACACAGCAGAGCATTTACCATGCATTAGGTATTGTAAGTCATCTTGAGATGATTTAAAGTATACAGGAGATGTGTGAAGATTATCATACAAATATTATGCCATTTTATCTAGGGACATGAGTGTCTGTGGATTTTGGTAACACTGAGGATTCTGGAACCAATTCCCTGTGGATAGCAAGGGATAACTATACTCAGAAAGGGGGAGTAAGCAAGGAGCTATATTTTCAGTTAGATAGAAAAGTTTCTTATTCTTTTTTGAGGAACTTTAAAGAATTTTATCTACCTATTGATTAGGATTATGATCTTTACTAATAATACACTGCAGATTCCATTTTTCAAGGGACTACATTCTATCAGGTATTACCTGACATGTTTCCTTATTTTGGTTTTTTTAAAGGGCACAAATGATCTCATTTCTGAGGAAGAAAAATCTTTTGAGTATTGCTGTGCTATAAATGGTGCTAGTGAAGATAGTGCATGATACATTTTTTCCTGATATTATTTCTGATTATACTGACAATTTCTCATTTACATAAAGCAAGATTGATAATGGCAACTGTGGAACATTTTAATGAGAATTGAATTGTAATTGCTTTAAGCTGTAACTCCGTTCTTAAGTAACATTCTTTCCCCAATATTTAATTCTAATAAGTATCTCTTTAGTTTATTCCTTTAAAAGTAGTCACTACCTTTGAAGGAAAAACCTCTAAATGGCCTTATTTTGTGCTGTTTTCCTCAAATGTCCATTCTACAACACTTCAGTTAATCATGTTAAAAGAATATATGTAAAAGAAAAAAATATAAATGTAGTGTTTTATGTTTCCAAATAAGAGCTCTTCCCCTCTTAAATTTAAAAAAAAAAAAAAAAACAAGCATGAACTAAAGACATATGTTTTATAGGACTAAAGTCTTGTGCTATGAAACATGCCAGGACTCTTAGATCCTTCCTCTCCTTTTGGGCTCACGTTAAAGGTCCTGCTAGTCCTCTCCTTTAGCTCTCTACACTGTGCCAAGTTTCTCCCTGCTCAACCCCTTCCTTGAGTCTCCATTCTTGTCCTTAACGCTGTTGCCCAAACACAGAATCCTATTGTGGAGCTCAAGTCCTATGGCCCCACAGGACTCACACCTCTCATCTCATCCAGCCCATTTTTACAGTGTCAGCCCTGTCCTTCTCAACCCAACTGTACTAGTGTGCCATGTACAGTTATTACATATTATTATATATTATATATTATTACATCTGATAATGCAGTACATCTACCATGCCAGTCTTTCCCATCAAGTAGCACATCTGCTACAATACTTCTGTCCTTTAAAATGTCTCACCTGCTCCATAGTCCCTTCGAGTTATTGAGCCATGTTCTGATTCTCCTCTCATCTAAACTCATCAGAAGAGTTGTCTATATGAGAAATCACTACTGTCTCTACTCCCTTCTCTCTCAGCCATTCTTATTGGGCTTCCACTAATGCATCACAAGGAAACCCACATTGCCAAATCCAAAGAGCAAGTCCCTGTGTTCATCTTAGTGGCCCTGCAAGCACTATTTGGCAGAGCTAACCGTGTCCCCCTTCTGATAGTATATTTTCCAGTAGTCATGGGACACAGTGCTTTTTATCCTCTTCACTTGCCTGTTCTCAGTCTCTCTGTTCAGCCCCTCCTTACCTTATTGATCTCTGAACAATGGAATGTCTCAGGGCACAATCCAGGACTCTTTCATTTATGTCTATAGTCCACCCCTAACTGATCTTATCCAACCCAATGGCTTTCAATATCTCACCCATGCAAGATTCTCAATTCCATGTCTCTAGTCCAATCATGCTCTGTCCTCTAGAGCTCAGTGTACATTGACCTACTTGGCTCCCTACTTGGATCTCTAGTAGACATTTCACAGGGTTTAATATGTCCATAACTCCACTTCCATCTCTTCTATGTCTTCTTCAGCCCAATGATAAGCAATTGAAGCCAACAGTGTATCAGGATAGGGGAAGTTGATTTAGATTATTCTCTTTCTTTCAGTCCCACACCAACTCATCAACAAAGATTCTTCGCCAAAGGAGTCCTTCTCCTGTGTCATTACAATGTCCTCTTAACTATCCCCTCTACTTCTTCCACTCTTTCTCTCACACTTTATCTCATAGTCCATTCTTTCCATCCACTCAGTATATAGACTGAGCTTTACACCTGATCTTAGGCAAAAGGCTGAGAAGCAGTAGACTGAGCTTTAGCATCAAGTCACATAATTGACACATCTAAATTAGATCATGCGTCACTCCTCTCTGAAATTCAAGATAAAGTCAGCTTCTCTTCTTGATACCTCCCAGGGTGGCTTACTATGGCTTTCACAGTTTGGTCCTAGCTTTGCCCTTTCTTCCCTGATCACCTCCTCCTTATTTCCTCTTTTTCACACCAACCCCCTTGCTATTCCTAATATACCCAGCATGCTCCTGCTACAATGCTCCTGCACTTCCCTCCATTCTCCCTGTCTGTTCAGTCCTCTCTGCAAATAGCACTGTTCACTTTATCACTTCCCGCAGATCAAGCATCTCTTTTGGGCACATTCACAACCTCTTACTCAGAATCATTCTTCATGGCAATCATCACAACCTAGCTGATAGTTATTTGCTACTTATGTCTCATGCACTCCAGAATGCTCCCTCAGTGAAAGCAGGCTCCACTCATTCTGTGTGGGATCTCAGCAGAGAGTGCCTGGCACATGGTAAGGACTCAATGCACACTGGAGTAGCAGCAGAGCAATGTCCCCAAAGATGCTCATGAAAAGGATTCTCAATGGATGTGATTCAGGTTATGCACCTTGTTGGTCTTCAGCTCAGGCCCAGGTGTAATGCTTACCCTCTGGAGCTAGTAAACTTCAGGAGTCTCCTGGCCACAACATCCATAAGGATGCCTATCATGTATTCAGTACCCACCATGTTGTTTAAATACTTAGCATAGATTCAACAATGGATCATTCACATCAGCCCTGAGGCATAGGCTCCAGTATTATTCCCACTTTGAGATTAGAAAACTGAGCTGCAATCAGGTTAAGTTACTTCTGACATCACAGAGTGTGTGCAGCAGTGGAGATCAGAGCCTGACAGCTAGATTGTCCTCTGTCAAAGAGACCTCAGTGCTCTCTGAAATATTTGCCAGGGATCTGAAATAGGAACCAAAATGACTGTAGAGTGATGGCTCAGTATTGTTTTCTTTTTTGTTAAAACTGAAAATTAACTAATCTTCTGCTGATAGAAATTGAAAATTATTAAATAATTATTATTTATAAATAATTATTAAATAAATATAAATGAGATGGCCTTTCAAGCTAAAGTCTGTTTCATAGCATGTCTTATTTTTCCTAGCATGTCATCCTTTTGTATTCCAAAATCCCTACATTGAGTTTTATTTGGGCTGCAACAGAGCTACTATTTTTACATCCTTGGGTTCTAGATTAGGATATCTTTTTGTTTCCAATATAGAGATTCCCCACTCTTAATTCCCTTTTCATGACATTGTAAATATTAAGACTTTCTGAAGTCTTACAGTGAAGAATACTAGCCCCATCCCACAACCCAGAGGTGGACCCTGATTCTACCACTTTCTGTTGATGAAAGCCACATACATTTCTCTAAATTGTAAGGCTTAAGTTCTCCACAAAGTGAGGGTTTTGTGAAAATTAAATGGTGCAATTTTGTAAAATGCATTAAGAGATACAGCCATATACACACTGATAATTTTTGTTCCAATCACCAGAGTTCTATGATAGGCCCTCTTTTTACTTTCTTTTCATGAATTTCTCTGATATTACACACCAATTAAAATGTGAATCTTATGCAATTGAACCTTTGTAAAAATCTGAAAGCCCACATTCTCCTCCCCATGAACAGAGCTGGTGACTCATCTTGGAGCTGATTGCCAGCCGCTGTTGGGAGATAGTTGCACTTACTTACTGTCCTTCTAAGCTTTGCTGTTGCCTATTGGCATGACGAACACTCTAAGAGTTTCTGTTATAGGGCAAATATTTTATGCAGGGAAATATTTTCCTTGATACCTTTTTTTAAAGAAAAAACTGCTGGACATTACTCTGTTGCCCTGTTATTGCTAAAAATATATATACTGTTATTATACATTTTTTGTTATATACAAGAACTACCTTTCTGATTGCTCCTCAAGATGTGGTCTATAAGAGCTACTGATTGTGTTCTGCTAACTGTTTCAGTGGACTTTTGGAGTGTTTTCCTATTTGTTGTCTCCACTCTTCATCCTGGGCCCCATGAACGTGCAGCAACAGGGCAGGATGAATTTATCATCTGAAGATTCACAAGAAAGAACTTTTCATTTAAAAAGACATTGTGAGTACATGCATGCTTCAGAGAGAACAGACTCTCTGCTCTGGCTAGAAGACGAGAGCTGTCCTTGAGCTGTGTTTAAAAAGGCCCACTTCATGAGACCAGAAGTCCAGGTGGGCATACTCACCCAAACAAACAGGGACAGTAGTCATTCCTACAAGACCTGTTTTTTAATTGCCAGTTATATTTTTAAATTTTTAAAATCTATTTGAAATGTAGAGAGACAGGAGTGGGGAAACTCCCATCTACTGGTTTACTTCCCAAATGGCCCACAGTAGCTGGGATTGGACCAAGGCTAAGCCAGGAGCCAGAAACTCAATCCAGGTCTCTCCTATTGGTGGCAGGAACCCAACTATGTGAGCTGTCATCAATGTCTCCTAGGTCTGCATTAGTAAGAAGCTGGAGGCAGGATGCAGAGGCAGCTACCAAACCCAACCATTCCAATATGGGACACAGACATGTTAACTGTTAGGCCAAATGCTCATCTCTGATTATAAAGTATTGTTTTCTGAAGTCCATTTGACTACAATTCTCACATAATAAAACTGTAAGGCATTTTCTCTCTTTCAATAGATATGTCCAATACAATGAGATTAATAGAATCAGACTTTACCTTGTATTCAGCTAATAATCAATATGATTTTTCAGCTAATAATCAATATGATTTTTCAAGTCATGATAAATATTTCCAGTTTAAACAATATTATGTGTCTTGACATTACATTTATTCTAATATTATTTTTGTACTAATTTTTCCATACAATGCATTTTTACTTACTGGTCTCATTAAAATAACTATAATGCCTCAAATAATCCCAGTCCCCAAATATGCCATAGCAGAAGGCTGACTGTCAAATATAACCTCTGTTCTGTTGTTCACTTGACTTGTACTCTGTTCCATAACTTAAAACTAATAGAAGAATTATAAAGGCTATTGAAAATGAGCTGCTTATGACTCCAATCGAATTTACAATAGGACTAGGAAGAGAAGAAATAATATATTTTCAAAGCAGTTTCATGTTAACTATTTTGTGTTATCACCAAATAGATTTCACTTGTCACACTTAGATATTTTTACTGCAAAATCCACACACTTCGCACAAACAATGCATACATGCATGCAACCTCACACTTAATCTCTTTCTTTCTTCTCCCCTGCCTGATTCTCTAGATCCTCCCCTACCCCTTGCCAGTCTGGTGTTTTGTACATATTTCTAGGCATCAGTGTTTCTCTGGTCTTAGAGTCCTGTTCAGATTAAGGACTTTGGTGCTTCCCCCTTCACCTTTCTCTTGAACAGATCAGATAAACTCTTTCTTTAGGGGAAAAAACAGGGCTGACCCAAACTAGATTTTTTCCCCCTTTAATCTCAGAGTACAGCAAATTCCCTCAATTTAAAACAAAAAATGGTTTTCAGAATATGGCCTCCCTCTTCCCTAGATAGATTTGACCCAGACGCACCCTGCAAAGCAGGTGTAGTCAAGTGAGGGGGTCCAAGAATCACATAATCACATAGGAAGAATGCAAGTAAGGAATCTTGGCAGGTACTGGTTTTGTAAATGTCCCAATTGGAAGATGCAACTATAGATATTGAACTCACAAGGCTGCTCTCGGGATTCAGCTGAAGCACAAAGAATAGGTGCTCTGCATTGTGATTGCTATCATTTTGCCAAGATTTGAAGTCAAATAATGCTATGAAATTTTCTTTGGCATTTGACAAATTATTCTTATGTATACTTAGATAATACGTAAGCAAGAGACCTCTCGTATAAGAAAAGAGATGAATAGGCACGGTGTCATTCATGTGTTCTGTGGCTGTTGAAAAATATGTCCTGTTGGACAGAGTGTGTGGAACTCAGTTTCTGCCTTTGCAGGTTTCCACCCTGCCTCATTGGAGCTGGCTGGACACACAGACTCTACAGTAAAAAGCACTAGAAGAATCTGATGTAAAATCCCACTTACGGGAATATTTTCCCATAGAAATAATCTTAGTTGCTTAAAAATGGCAAGCAAAATATGTTTGTTATAGGAAAATTCACAACAAAACCAGAAACAATGTAAACACACTGAATTCAAGAAGTAGCTAACAAGGCATTTGTGCACTGTAATAACATGCATCTGTTTTAAAATCAAACATGTTAAAGGGCATGTAATAACAAAATATTAGATATGGAAAAGTGCAGGACAAAATGGAATGCACAGGATGATTTCGACTATATAAAAATATGCATGGAGGTGAGGGAAGTTAACACACCAAGATGGGAAGGGCGCTTGTCCCTGCGTAGCGGATTTAGGATGTTTGCCTTTATGTATACTTTACTGAATCTCACATAGTTTCTGCAGTTAACAGGTACTATTTAGTGATGGATATTGACCTTATATCTAAAAGATTAAAAACTCTAACAGTCCATTTGCTAGAAAACTTGAGGGTATTCTACCACTTGCACACTATTATATTCCAGAAACTAACAGCTGTCACTCTGTTGTGAGGATCGTCTCAGAGTTACAGAATTAAGTAAGAAATAAAGTATATCTACTTCTCACGGCTAAACTCCTTGTTCATACTTGTATCTACCTGTTTCACACTTGTATCTACCAGAGAGTATAATAATTCTATGCCCATTAAATGTGCTCATAATAGTACATGTTGACCAGAATGTTACAAAGAAATATATATTCTTAATTCAGCATATTCCTCACCTCCAGCATATTACTAAATATATGTGGAAATCAGGGCATAAAAAGTTAATGCATTACCTTGAAAATATGAATATTCTGTACATTGTCACTTAAATACACACTTGTCACGTAGAGGAACACTATGCATATCTTAGTTCATAGGATTTAACAGTTGGAGAAAGCTCGGAAAGGAAAACCTTCATTTAACAGATAAGACAAAACTAGGGTCTACAAAGGGAGGTGTTCACTTAAGCAAGGCAAGAATAACATCCAACATTCTTTGCTGAGGAAATGCTCAGCGTGGCTGAAAGGACTGAGACCCATCACTACGGTTAGAGTGCACAGCCGTTTGGCATGGATTGGTGAGAGATGGCTGCTCCTGAACTTCACTCTGCTGGACACAGCCCCATTTGAGAGCTTAGCACTGTGCCTGTGTAGACCTGGACCCCAATCCCAGGGCTGCCTTTTGTGGCTACAGCACACGGGAAAGTCTCAAGGCCTCTTTCTTTCTCCCTCTCTCCTTGCCTCTCTCCCTGCTCAGATCTGGGAGGGTCAGAAGAGCAGAAAATGTCTGAGGAAAAACACAAACAGTCCTAGCCCCAGGAAGTTCCTCTTTTCTGGCCAGATGCAAGTGATCTTTGAGGTGGAAAAGCAAAGGCGTTTCCCATTCCTGGATGATACACACAAAGGTGAAGTGCATTGTGAACCATCTGGGGCCCAGGACAGCCGAACTAACATTTGGTGACTTCTGTCTTGCACTTTGATTTCTTAATTATGCTCCATCAACTTCAAGTTGTGAGCATTTTGATTAATTCGAATCATTCTGGGGCAGAGGTAGGGAGGTGAGGGGGAGAAGACAGCTCAGACTCATTACATTCATCTATAATGCTGATTCTCCCTATCTGATGGCTAAAAGGTCAGAATTGGTACCCAGCACGAAAGGCCAAAGTAAAAGCAGCTAATGAGAATGCTAACATCAGAACCTCGGGGGTGCCTTTCAGATCTTCGGACACATGTGGTTCATGCTCTTTGCACCTGTTTCCAGACAGCCACAGTTCCAGGTTGTTGGCTCAGGCCAGGGCTGTTTTGGGTCCTCTTCAATGCCACATAGCAAGGGCTTGAGTTTAAAGGCAATTCAGTTGCATAATGCAACAAAGGAGGGCAATCAAAATGTCGCACACTGGCTTGTCTAGCAAGCAGTGCATGTCCTTTATGCACATGAACTTCTGAATCTTGCTTTAACCCTAATAGGAGGAGACACAGCTGATTCGGAAACCATCTTTGGCTTCCATTTCAGAAAACGTAACCTGCTTCTTTTCTGTGACTCACTTTGAGACACCACACCAGGAGCCACCTTGCTTAGCATGGATTAGGACAAGGACTCTATTTATTTACAACAAATTAAAGAGCGTGGGCTGTGAAGGCGGCAAGTGAGGACTCGCTGAATTTATGTTCTGAACCGAAAGGCACCTGTGCTCCTATGCTAATAAAATAAAAGCATAGATAACTTACCCAAAGCGACTGGATAAGTTCATGGAGATACAAAAAAGAAGGAGGTTTTTGATCATGATAAAGCTAGAGAACATTCCATTGTCCATTCCCAATAAGAATAATAGCTGAAGCAGATGAATTTGGAAGAATTAACTGTTCCTTTCCCCCAAGTGGATCTTGAAGCTGAAAAGTACACAAAGGAGAAATGCAGGTGAACATCGATGGTTCTCGGTCACTAAAAGGGACCCAAACTGCACTGCTACCAGGCAACCAGTTACAAAGCAAGGAAACCTGTCCTCCACACACACCTGGTGTTTTCTGAGATCTTCACTGGGCAGTACCTTGGGGTGTAAAAAGAAGTTGCAGTAGGGCTGAATTTTCACTTTTGCCCAAGCGTGCAGAATCATTCTCATTTTTTGATGCCTCAAATATCCATTTAACTTTTTAGCATGCTATCAAGCGACCCATTATGGCAATGATTAAGACAAATGCTTGAAGTTATCTCAGCAACTGTGTTTTGCATCCATCAAATCCACAAGTGGAAAAAATTTACCTTTCTGAAATATTTGCCACGCGTTCAAAGCCAGCAAGCTACTCCTTGTTCTGCAAGATGCTGAAAGTATGTGGAAAAAGGGGGGAAAGGTACATTTGAGAAACACGTCTTCTATAGGATCACGATAATAGAACCGCCTGTAAGATAGACTTGCCACTTTATAGGGCGTCCTGCTCTCATGACGAAATAATTTGATAATCCCTGCGTTTGAGGAGGTCTCTCATTTATGTGCTGGGCCCTGATGAATGCATTTGAAATCCAGGCAGGCACCATTCCTGGGCTCAGCAACTAACCTCAAGCGAAGGCACATATTTCCCCGTATGCGCATAACGCAAATAGGTGCTCGTGGTATTCGAAACACCGACTGTGCAGAAAAGAACATTTTTCCCGTAGGAGACCCCGGCAAACTCCGGGACTGGGAAACACACAACAGGTACTTCAAAGCTAGGGCCCTCTGCCGCTCTTGCCAACAAGGGCAGGGTGCCAGACGGTGGTCGCGGGGGTGCGTCCTGGGGCTCGTCGCCGAACCCAGGCCAGTGTCCCGGTGGCGAGCACGCGGCGCTGCATGCGGGAAACCCGAGCACCACCTCCTGCCACCCCTCCGCCCCAAACCACCGACCCTCAAAGAAAGGCTGCGCTCCCACGATCCCCGGACCCGAAGGCTCGCCAGGGCTGGTGCGCCGGAGCAGGTGGGCGCGGAAGCAGCACTGCGGAGCCGCAGCCTCGGCCGCCCCGGCACCCGCGGCCCCGCATGGTCGGCCACCCGCCCGGTCCGCAGCAGCTCGCCGGGCATCTCCCGCTCCTGGGCCCGCCCCGCTCGCTCCGGACCCTCGCAGACCTCCCCGGCTCTGGCCCGGGATCCCAGCCGAGCGCTCCGCCCGGCAGCGCCTTCCTCCACGGCTAGGAGCGCGCGGTGCGGCGGCGGCTCCGAGTCCCCTTAGCCTCGAGCAGCCCGCGCGACCAGCGCGCGACACCCCCGCGGGGCCCGCGCCCACCGCGGGAGCAGCACTGGGACTCCGAGCTCCTCGGAACCCCCGGGTTGACAGGGGCTTCCCAGCCCTTTAGCTCCCGCGACGGCGACGGGTGTCCTCCACCATCCAGATCCTAGGGGCCGGCCCGTAGGCTCTGCGCCTGGTGCCGGGTCCGGCCAGGCTGCGCCTCCCAGGACGCCCCCCTGGCCTCCCTAGCATAGCGTCGCCCCCGCAGTCGCCGGGGGGAAAGTTTGCGCTCCGGGCTGGCCACCGCGCCCCGCCTGCTCCCCACCTCGCCTCCCCGGCCATGCAGCCCGCGGCTCGCGCGCCCCGAGGGGAGAGGTGTGGGCCGATCTGGAGCCGCCCGTCCTGGCACCACTGCCTGCATCTTCTTACCCCTCTGCCCGGGTCCGGCGCCCGGGGCTCACCCTGCGCGCCGGCCCTGGGAGGCGAGCCGTCGGCGAGGGTGCATCCTCCTCCTCCGCCGCCTGCTCTCGCCCGGCTGGCAGGCGCGGAAGGCCGGTGCGGCGTCACCGCCCCATGCTGCCAGCGCGAACTTCCCCAGTGCTTCCGGGCGGAGTGGATCTGGCGCCCCGCGCTCCCGCCGCTGCCCTGCGGCTCGGCTCCGCGCCGCGCCCGAGGCCGCGCGCTGCCCCTCTGCAGATCCCCCCGGCGCCCCCGGCGCACTCGCGCGCTCGCTCTCACCTCTCCTGAGCGCCACATGTCGTCTCCGGGTGTGCGGAGCGTCCCCTCTGCAGAGGCGCTCCGGTAGAGGCCGCCAGACTCTCACCAAATGCGCCCTCGGCCGGGCGGAGCAGAGGGGGAGGGCTCAGGGCCCCGCGGCTTGGCCTGGCTCGGGATGGGCCACATGGCGTCTGAAGTTTCCCAGGGCCTGGTTCAAGAGCTGATTTGATGCTTCTTGGAGTAACCACTGCCCCCAACACCCCCCTCTTTAAGGCCTAGGTGGACAAGTGGCGTCGGCAGGCGCAGCTGGTGACACGGAGGCCCTTGCTTCTAGAGCTTTGTTTTAGGGCCAGCCCGGCAAAGCCCTAACCTTTCCTCAGACCTTCGGGGTCCTCAGCGGCATGCCTAATTCTCTCCTGTGTCCTTCTGATGTAATTCGTGGGTGACAACTCACTGCTCTAGGAGAATAGCCACGGTGGAACTGGAGAGGATCCGAATGAATGAATGGCTGGACCCGCAGTGTCAGGGGGCAGGTGCTCTCCGTGGTCCCAGTAGTGACCCCGCGGCCTCCACTTCTTGGCGCTGCCTCCGGTTCCACGGGGGTGCTGTTGGCGAGACTGCGCTGGTCCCCGTCTCAGGGGTGCAGTTCCGGAGAGGTGAGGGTGGCGCTGACCACCACTCGGCAGAAATGGGCTGCTCTGAACAGCGCAGACAAGGCGGTGATGAAGCAACTGCCTCCTAAATTTCAGAATTGCAGCATCTTGTTCTGAGGACACTCACAGACCAATGTTCAAGACTTCGAGTAAAACCATCCCGAATATGTGGCGGTTTGTATTACTTTTCTACACCTTTGGGGAAACTATGGTTTATGGTCTTTTTATGGTCTTCCACCAGCGTAGTAATGAGAAGAGGCAGATTTCTAGCTCCCCTCCAGAAAACATGTTTAATCTTTCAGCGTATGAGGCCTGTCAGTTTTCCAGTGAGATCTAGTGCAGGGTCTTCTGATCTCAGCTACCTGCTGGTGCTTTTGCACATTCCCACAATTCAGAAATTATCTGAACATGAGATGTTATAAATATATTCCAAGAACAGGCCATGAATATATATGGATGTGAAAATCAGCAGGAAGTGTTACTCTGAATACACATGTAGCAGCAACATGATATGAAAGACCCTGAGTCTAGGGTTCTTCATGAAATATAAATTACAAAAAGTGCTTTGAAAGAAATTTCTAATTCTAAAATGGATAAATGGAATATTTGCTTCTCCATTTTCCAATTTCTCAAAATATGCAACGCTAAGATTAAGTTCTTTGGCAGTCAAAGCCATAAAATTAAGGGTCAACTTAATATGATATAACTAACTCAATGTACTTGTCACATATTAGGTTTTAGCACCCTGGGGTTAGAAATACCAGTGACAACTGCTTTTCCCTAGGATTAAACAATATAATGCAAGTCAAAGAATTCAAATAATTAGTGGTTTTGGATCTTTGCAGATTGCCACACAATGTCGTTCAATCAATTTTTGCAAAAAAAAAAAATGTAGATATAACAAGGATTGCTTTTGGATTAGTGACAGTTGTGGACATTAATTCCTATTAGTGAATGAATATATCAGCTGTAGTGAAAGGATTCGTTTGATGGATGATGTCTAAAATGTCTATGTTTTTGTGAATTTTCTATCAGTTCCATGTCAACTGCATTTACACTAGTTGCTTAAATACTTTCCTCCTAACTGTGATGAAATGGCAGGCCCATCTCTCTTCCTGTTTCCATCACATGTAATGTAGCCTTGTGTTAGATGCACTCACTACTTAAGGGGATTGTGAATGAATAAGGCATGTATGAACCTTATAGAAACTCACATTGCTAAAAGAATACTTTCTACCATTTCAATATTTTTTTGTTTTAGTATGTAATTCAATGTTTATCCTGGGAACTGGTGTTCTATCAATTGAATTCCCATTCGTTCCATCAGCGTTTTCTCTTTTGTTGAGAGAAATAAAGCGAATTGTTGTTATAATACTGGAAAACAGTAGAGGGCAACACAGTTCCATATAACCCCAGTGTAAGCCCAGTCTTGATAACTTAATTTCCAGTGTGAGAGCCTGGGGAAGCTGGGCAATGGTGGAACTTACCAGAAGCACACCCTTCTGTACCCCACTCGATACAGAGCACCAAGTCTGCCTCAGGAACAGAGGCTGAAAAGAGCGGCTGTGTCTTGTGGGTGGGTACAGTAGAGGGGGTCATCACCTCAGTGAGATTATGTGGTATTTGTCTTTCTGCATGTGGCTATTTCACTTAGCATAATATCCTTCAGGTTCATCCGTGTTGTTGCAAATGGCAGGATTTTTTTCTTTGTTAAAGATAAATAATGTTCTATCATAATCTACTGTATATATCACCTTTTTTATCTGTTCGTCTCAACAGATATTGAAGTTGTTTCCATATCTTGACTATTGTGAAAAATTCTGCAATGAACATGGAAGTACAAAAATCTCTTCTACACACTGATTTTTTTCTTTGGGCTAGATAACCAGTGAGATTGCTGGACCACACAGTGGTTGCCAGTGGTGGAGTGGGAAATCGGGAGATGTTGGCTGGACAAATATACTCTGGAGATCAATGTACAGCAGTGTGACTACAGTTAGCATGACCTTATTGTATACTTGAAATTTGTTAAGAGGATGGAAATTGAGTATTCTCACCATGAAAAGAATAAAAGGGGATGATAGCTCTGTGAGGCAATGGTAATAATAATGAACTTGATTATGGTGATTATTAAATAATATATTTATATCAAATCAAATTTATATCAAGCTCAGTACCTTAAATATATACCACTTTAATCAATTATTTGAGAGGCAGAGGGACAGAGATAGACAGCCAGACAGATAGACAGAAAGAGCTCCCATTTGTTGGTTTACTTCCGAAATGCTCACAACAGCCAGGACTGGGCCAGATTGAAGCCAGGAGCTAGGAACTGAATGCAGATCCCCATGTGGGTGTCAGGAAGCCAGCCACTTGAGCCATTGCTGCTGCCTTCCAAGGTCTGCATTAGCAGAAAAGTGGAGTCAGAAGCCACAGCTAGGTATTCAACGCAGGCACAGTGGTATGAGATATGGGCATCTTAAGCACTGTCTTAACCAGTAGGCCAAACATCTGCCCCATATATCCTTTTTAATTGTCAATTATGGCTCCATAAATAAAGTAAGAAAAGCAGTGTCTCCTGAGGAACCAGAGTTTGGTTAAGGTGAGAGGCTGAACAAAGACTGTTCTAAGCTAAGAGGCCACATGTGTAGAGTAAGGCATGATCATGGAGTTGCATGCAGTTTTGTCTTTAGGAAGAATCAAGTACACGGTAAAGATCCCAATGCGTAAGATGAGACAGTTGTGCAAAGCTCAGCTAGACGAAAACACTAAATGTGGAGCCAAGGACTTGGCTTTCTGTTGCTACTTTACAGAGCTTCATTGCCATGAAAAGAGCATGACATTATTTTTAAAATTACCAGGGAAACTATCTATAGAAAAAGCACCTGGAAGAGGGAAATCTAGACAAAAAGTGTATATGGATGTTGCAGATTCTGCCCAAGTCCAGCTTATGGAAGGAAGTTAATAAATCTGAGTTCCTTCATTAATGAAATGATAAAATCTCTAATTCACATGTATTCAAAACAGACTAACGAATGTTTTGCTCAAACAGAAGCAGGAGGTTCTTGGTTGTTAAGGAAACAAAAGGTCAAGTCCAATTGGAAGAAGTGTAAGAATTCCTAGGAAAAGATTGTTGTTGATTTGGGCCCTCGAAATAAATGTAGACAGAAAATATCACAAAAGGCAAAATAAAGAAATGGAACGAAGGGAAGAAGGTGCAGAGCATGCTTTAAAATAAGTGCTCTGCTTATATAAAACACATTGGGCATTTATAATTCATAATTTATTTTGTTTATTGTTCACATTATTAGATATAAGATAAGGTATAAGAAGATGCCTGGTCTCATCACTGTATTAAACATAATCATAGTACTAGGTATGGAGTAAAAGCAGTAAGGGAAGAAAAGTAAATAAATTTACACAAATTAGAAAGAAATAAAACCAACACTGTGTGCTGATGATACAATTATCACAGAATCTCTTGAGGAATCCCAAGATTGTTTAAGAAAGAATAAAGTAGCAAATGAGTTCAGCAATATATTTCTATGTCTGTTGAACATACAGTAACTAAAACTAAAAACACAATACCATTTACAATTATGTAAAAACAGTGAAATCCATACATAGAACTCTAGCAAACACATACAGGATTTACATGCTTAAAACTACAAAACAGTATGAAAACAAGTCTGGAGGAACTATACGAATAGATGTATTGTGTTCATACACTGGAAAACGGTGTTGTTAAGATGTTCATTCTTCCCAAATTGATCTATTGGCTCAAAGCAAATTTTAGCAAAATATCACTTTTGTTGTGTATATAAAGAAACTTAGTTTAAATTCCATGTTACAAAGCAAAAAGTTTAGAATGATTAAAAAAATTTGAAAAAAAAATGGAAGAATCACCTCACACAATTTTAAAACATCTTAGATAGCCACAGTAATCAGGACAGTGTGGTACTGGTAGAAAACAGAGAACAGACAAAGCTATCCAGGCATGTAAGACCAAATGTGTTTTTTCCCCACAAAGGAGCAAAAGTAACTCAGTGGTGGAAGGATAGTCTTGTCAACAAATAAAATCAGTGCAACTGAAAATCTGAAGGCAAAGAAAATGGACCAAGTTAAATCTCACACTGTATATGGAAATTACTAAAAATGGACCATACTCTAACAGTGAAACAGAAAAGTATAAAGCTGTTCTGTGAAAATAAAGAATAGAATCTTTGGTACCTAGGGCTAGGTGAATTCCTTAGACATCATGTGATGAGAATGATCCACAAAAAGAAAACATGATAAATTAGAGTTTATTAAAATAAAAATTGTTGTTGCTTCTGTTTAGAAGATGAAAAGGGAAAGTTACAAAACAGGAGAAATATTAGTAAAACCACAAGTTTGAAAATGGGAGTTGAATTTAGAATATGTGAAGGGCTCTGTAAATCCAACAGCGACAAAAACTAATCCAGTTACAAAATGGACAAAAATTATGAAGAGATATTTCACTAAAGATATAAAGATGACAGATAAGCAATCATTAGCCAGCAGGAAAATTAAAAGCATAATGAACTATCATTTTATATTTTATACTTATCAGAGCAGCTATAAAGAAATAGCAACGATATCAAAAGTTGATGAGAATGAGAATGCAAAACAAATGGTTTTCTCATAGTTTGCTGGTGGAAATGTTTCAATAATCAAATCTTTTCAGAAAAGAGTTGAGGAATTTGTCTTTATAAAATTAATACTTACTATACAGTCCAGAAATTTCACTCCTAGGTGTTGATCTCTGAGAAATAAAAAAAACACACAATCATGGAAAGAAACTTGCACAGCAATGTTGATTGCAACTTTATTTGTAATAGGCAAGATTGAAAACAACTCCAGTTTTTTAACAGGTGAACAGTTCGACAAATTGACATATGCATACCATAGAATAAGTGAATTATGCAGCTATGAACAAAAACAATTTATTTCTTCCTTCAAAATCTGCATACCTTATATTTCCTTTTCTTGTCCTATTGCACTAACTGGGATTTTCACGAGGATATTAAATAAAAATGGTTAAAGAAAGCATGTTTGCCTTGTTCTTAATTAGAATGCTTCTGTTTTTTAAATGATAAATTTAGACCAGGAGCCAGTAAACCATGACCCCTTGTCCAAATACAGTTTACTTACTTACATAAACAAAGTTGTATTGGAAGAGAGCCATTCACTCACATAATGTTCAAGGAGGCTTTCTCCCTTAAGACAAAATTGTAGGGCATCAGAAATTAGTTACCCTACTAAAGCCTGAAGTGTTTACCCTCTGGTCCTTCATAGCAAAAAGTCTTGGATCCTTGGTTTATATAATTTGCAGTAATAATGATTAATTTTACATTTAAATACATTTTTATACTTTCTTCCACCTTACTTAGGGTTTTTATTTGTTCTTTCCTGTTACACACATTTTTCCTTTCTTATCATTTTCTTTATCCCATTTATCTTTCGTCTAACAAGATGAAAAATGTCTCTCTGCTTTTAAGTATTTTTCCATTTGTATATATATAGACCGAGACTTTCAAAAATTAGTAAACATTGATGTTTCTTATTAACTCAAGTTCTTTGTAAAATGTGAACGCCTATCATTCCTCACTGGCCATACATGCCATTTCTATCTATTATTTTAAATCTTTTCAAAATAAAAATGTAAGTTTGATTCTATATTACTGACATTTCTACATAGAAAATATTTTTAAATTTTTTGTCAATTCAGTCACTAATTTTATCTGTCATAACTTTCTCTTAGAATCTTATTTCTTATATTTTTCTTAAGAAATTTACTCTTATTGTTCTTAGTATGAATCTGCTGGAGTAAATGTTCTGTCTTTATTTGTTTTCAATGTGTGTTTGGGGATTTTTTTCTTTTAATCTGAAAAACATTCTGCTGTCTCACCCACTGCTGGAAGTAGTTGGTTTTGCTAGGGATATAATTATGTGTTGGCAGTTATTATCTGCATGAACTTTGAAGATAGTTTCCCATAGACTTCTTTTACTGTTGGTATTTTGAGGAACTTCCCATCATTCCTCTATGCAGGTAATATAATGTTCTGTTGTCTTTTAAGATGTTTTCTCTCTCTTTCTAAATGTTGCTCAAGAATGTTCAATGTGTAAATATTTATCTTTAGTCTTTTCTCAAGGGGAAATAATTTTTACACTTTTTTAAAAGTCAGAGAGTTACACAGAAAGAGGAGAGGCAGAGAGAGAGAGGTCTTCCATCTGCTGGTTCACTCCCCAGTTGACTGCAATGGCCCAAGCTGTGCTGATCCAAGGCAGGAGCCAGGAGCTTCCTCCAGGTCTCCCATGCGGGTGCAGGGGCCCAAGGACTTGGACCATCTTCTGCTGCTTTCCCAGGCCATAGCAGAGAGCTGGATTGGAAGAGGAGCAGCAGGGATTAGAACCGGCGTCCATACAGGATGCCGGCACTTTAGGCCAGGGCTTTAACCCGCTGTACCACAGCGCCAGCGCCAATGATTTTTATACTTAAAAAAGCTATTTTTTTTTAAAAAAAAAAGATTTATTTATTTTAAAAGCACAGTTATAGAGAGAGAGAGAGAAGGGAGAGATCTTACATCTGCTGGTTCATTCCTAAAATGGCTGCAATGGTCAGGGCTGTGCCAGGCCAAACCCAGGAGCCAGGAGCTTCCTTTCCTTCGAGTCTGTCACGTGGGTGTAGGGCCCAAGCATTTGGGCCATCTTCCACTGCTTTCCCAGGTGCATTAGCAGTAAGCTGGATGGGCAGTTGAGCAGCTGGGACCCAAACCAGCACCCATTTGGGATGTTGACATCACAGCATTGCAAGTGATGGCTTTACCTGCTATGACATAATTCCGGCCCTTATGGTTTCGTTTTTTAAAAAAATGTAGAAAAGTCTGTGTTTCTTCCTTGTTTGGATTTTTTAAATTCCAGAATATTAAGGAGTTATCATCAAGACTTCTCATTTTGTCTTCCATATTTCCTAACCTTGCCTATTTTCAACTACTTGCTTTCCTGTGCTGTGTTTATTTTTATTTTCCATTTTGATTATTTTCCTACCTGCTGTCTCATTTACTAAAACCATGTGTAAAATTTAGTCTTAATGAAGATGGTTATTTTCTAACAATTGTACTTGTTTTAACTATTAAAGCTACTTATTATTTTGGTAGTCTCTTGTTCTTTATTAGTAATTGATTTTTCTCCAGGAAGCTGATTTTTTTTTCAACTTTTATTTAAGAAATATAAATTTCCAAAGTACAACTTTTGGTTTATAGTGGCTTTTCCTCCCATAACCTCCTTCCCATCCGGCAACCATCCCATCTCCCACTCCCTCTCCTATTCCATTCTTCATCAAGATTCATTTTCAATTATCTTTATATTCAGAAGATCAACTTAGTATATAATAAGTAAAGATTTCAACAGTTTGCACCCACACAGATACACAAAGTATAAAGTACTGTTTGAGTAGTAGTTTTACTGTTAATTTGCATAGTACAACACATTAAGAACAGAGATCCTACATGGGGAGTAGGTGCACAGTGACTCCTGTTGTTGATTTAACAACTGTCACTCTTATTTATGACATCAGTAATCACCTGAGGCCTTTGTAATGAGCTGTCAATGCTATGGGAGCCTCTTGAGTTCACAAACTCCGATCTTATTTAGACAAGGCCACAGTCAAAGCGGAAGTTCTCTTTTCCCTTCAGAGAAAGGTACCTCCTTCTTTGATGGCCCATTCTTTCTGCTGGGATCTCACTCACAGAGATCTTTCATTTAGGTCAAATTTTTTTTTCCACAGTGTTTTGGCTTTCCATGCCTGAGAAACTCGCATGGGCTTTTTAGCTGGATCCAAATGCCTTAAGGGCTGATTTTGAGGCAACAAAATGGAGGAATCTGGAAAACATCATGCTGAGTGAAACAAGCCAGTCCCAAAGGAACAAATATCATACATCCTCCCTGATCGGTGACAACCAACTGAGCACCTAAAAGGAAACCTGTAGAATTGAAATGGACACTATGAGAAACAATGACTTGATCAGCCCTTGTCCTGACTGTCGAGAAACAGCTTACTATTTTATTCCTTTTTTGTTCTACTTAATACCATTGGTTGAACTCTCTAATTAACACACAGTTATCCTTAGGCATTTAAAGTTAACTGAAAAGTGATCCCTGTTAAATGTAAGAGTGGGAATAAGAGAGGGAGGAGATGTACAGTTTGGCACATGCTCACTCAGACTTACCCCTAATGCTAGAGCTAGAAATGTGCCAGGGGATTCCAATTCAATCCCATCAAGGTGGCATGTACTAATGCCTTCTTACTAATCAAAGTGATCAGTTTAAGTTCATAATTGATCATAATGATAGGATTAAGTGTCAAAGGGATCACATAAGCAAGACTAGTGTCTGCTAATACTAACTGATAGAATTAAAAAGGAGAGAACAATCCAACATTGGAAGTGAGATACACAGTAGACTCATAGAATAGCAGATGTCCTAAACAGCACTCTGGCCTTATTAGTAATTTATTCTATCATATATATGCTTATACATAATTTTTGTATTTAAAAGCTGTACTGATGCCTATGTAGTTAATTTATATTGATGTCTGAATATTGTAATATCAGAGATTCTTCTGTGCTTAAATTTTTTTGACCAATAACTGTCTCTTTCCTGGTGTCTAATTTACTTGATGTTACACAGCCTTATATTAGATATAGAATTTATAAGCTGTAATTGTAAATATTTGTCTCTATTGAGGACTTTTTTTTATTCTTCTTGTGTTGAGTTTACCAACCATCAATCTAAATTTTTATTGCTGTTCTAGATTTTTCCTAACCATGAGAATGAAAACTGATTTCCAAACTCTAAAGTAGTCTCTTGGCCTAAGATTTCCACAATAAACAATCCTTGTTCTTTCCACTTCCACTTTTCCTCCTCCTTTGTCTTCCTCTTCTGTTGCTTCTTAGTCCTATTGTTTTTCTCCAGAAACTAAAACAGAAACAATTTTCCTAAAATCTTCTCTCTGCTGGAAAGCAGCTTCTTATATGGCCAAGTTTGTAGAAGTCTGTATGTAGAAATATGAAGCTGAGTCCCCATTTCCCTTGAATCCAATGCTTAGTTTCCATGTCTCTGAGGTAAGTACTCAGTCCTTTCAGATTACTGTCTCCTGTATATTTGTTCTTGGGAATTTAACTTACTTTCTAATAAGCACATCACTAAATGAGTAGCTTTGCCATCATTTTCCCATCATGTACTTTCATTGTGTTGGTAGTCATTTTAGAATCCAATTATAATTTTGGAACTAGAACTCTATATTCTAGTTTTATACCTTTTGAATGTCCTTTGTAAATAGAAGCATTCAAATTTCTCTTTCTGAGGCTGCAAGGTTAGCAAAAGTAAATAATTGATCTTTAATAAGTGCATCAGTGTTTTGATGTTAAATCAGGGATTTGCACCATATCAACTATGTTTTATGAGCATTAAGTGGTCAGTCTTGTGTAAATCTAGTGATCACTCAAGTTTTCTCTATGAATAAGAAACATAAGAAATTTATGTAGTTCAGTGGAAAGCTCAGTAGACACGATCACGATCACTTTCTAAATGTAGATGTTATTACCCACTATATCAAAGAACTACATCTTTACAAATTGGTGAAGGGAGAAATATGAACCAGAGCCTCATCTTAGGGTCATAGCTAATAGCTAATTGTCTTGGAAAGAGTGACACTCAAGTCACAAGTTTATCAACAATGAGGAGAAATAAAAGTACTCATTTACCTTGGGCTTCGGTATGTCGTACATATACAATAGTTTCTCACTATGACTTAATGATCTTTTCCTGGGGACTAATGACACAAATCAACTTGTGTATTTCCCTTCCAGTTGGGTACTGTGATGACTAAATGTATGTGGTATTTAACTGGAATGCCCAGATGGCCATCCAAGCATTTCTAGATGTGTCTGTGAGAGTGTTTATGGAATAAATTAGCATTTGAATCGATAAAGTGAGTATAAAAGTTGGCTCTAACCTTTATGGATGAATATAACCCTACCTATTTAGGGTCTCGGTAGGACATAAAGGTGGAGGAGGGGGGGATTTTTTCTCCTAGAGTTGGCAGATCTGTCTCTTCTGCCATCAGACATCAAGTCTCTTAGTTCTTGGGACCTTGGAGTTGGATTAGGACTTATGTTATTGATGAAGCTGGTCTTAGATTCCTAACCTTGAGCTGGAATTATGTCATTGGCTTTCCTGGTACCTCCTAACCTACATGGTGCCCAAGTCAATTTCCTATGAGAAACTTTTCTCGGTATCTATGTGCCATCTTTGAAAAAGCACTTATTAAGATATTTTGTTGATTTTTCTACTGATTTTTAGAAATGTTTTATATATTTTTAGCATAGGATCTGTGATGACTATAATTGTTGTAAACATTTTTTCCCATTCTTTGGCTTTTGATAAAATTCTAAATTTAAATTTATAGTCTTCCTTTTTTAACTTTTGCTGTTCATTTGACTTGGAACTGATTTTTGTGAGTGGTGTGAAGTTGGGAATAAGTTTAACCATTTTGATATGAATGCCAAATTATTGAAAAAGAGTATCCTTTCACCTTTGCACTGAACCTAGTATCCTGACAAGGGATTATATATTTCTGTCTTATTGGTATGTTTGTCCTATCATCAAGATTTAAATTACCATATCTTTATGATAAGTCTTAATATAGTCAAGTAAGTCCTTATTTAAGATCATCTTCCATAGCCTTGGCAACTCATGACTAGAACCTAGGGAGATTACTGAGGCCATAAACAAGAGTGTCAAATTGTTAAATCAACTTCAGGAGTCACTGTGTACTTGCGTCTCATGTGGGATCTGTCCTTAATGTGTTGTCCAATGTGAAGTAATGCTATAACTAGCACTGAAACAGTATTTTACACTTTGTGTTTCTGTGCGGGTGCAAACTGATGAAATCTTTACTTAGTATATACTGAATCAATCTTCTGTATATAGATAATTAAAAATTTTAAAAAAATCTTGGTGTTAAATTGGAAATTGCCTAGAAAATTAATCAATTTTTTAAAAAAATATATCATGTAGGATCTCTGTCCTTAATGTGCTATACATTGTGAATTAATACTATAACTAGTATTCCAACAGTATTTTTCACTTTGTTGTGCTATGTGAGGGCAAGCTGTTGAAATCTTTACTTAATATATAGTAAACTGATCTTCTGTATATAAAGAGAATTGAAAATGAATCTTGATGTGAAGCAAGGGGAGAGGGAGTGGGAAAGGGGAGGGTTGCGGGTGGGGGGGAGGTTATGGGGGAGGAATTCATTGTAATCTATAAGCTGTATTTTGGAAATTTATATTCTTTAATTAAAAGCATTATAAAAAAATAAATAAAAAAATAAAAAAAAAAAAAAATAAAAAAAAAAAACAAAAAAAAAAAAAAAAAAAAAAAAAAAGATCATCTTGGTTATTTTTGACTCTCTTATTTATGTCTAAAATTTAGAACTAGCTTGTAAGATTTCACTTTTAGAAAACCTGCTGGGATTTTATGGAAATGTTTTTAAAATTTTATTTAAGGCATACAAGTTTCATATATTTCATATGTACATATTTAGGAACATAGTGATACTTCTCACCCTACCCTCCCTTCTTCCCACGCTAAAACTCTTTTTCCTCCCTCTCCTATTCCCACTCTTAATTTTTACAAAGACCTACTTTTGCTTTCCTTTGTACTCATAAGGTTAACCCTACACTAAGTAGAGTTCAGCAAATACTATGAAGAGAAAAGCAATGTTCCTCAACTGTAGAATCAAGGGCTATAAACAATCAACAACTCTCAAAATGTCTATTTCACTCTAATACATTACATTTAGATACACCATTAGTTACCAGAGATCAGAGAAAACATACAACATCTGTCTTTTTGGGATTACTGATGAAAAACTAATATTATTAGCCTTTCATTGAATGTGATACATTTCTTGATTTATATGGATCTTTATAGATTTTACTTCATAATGTTTAATGGTTTTCTGTGAGATGGATTTGAATATTGATTGAATTTCCTCTTAGTTTACTTGATGAGTTTAAATATTAATATAAATGGTATATTTTTAGCATTTCATCTTTATTTTTCCCTTGTATACAATGTCCTTATTAAATAAATAAGCCACTGGTTTTTAAAACTG
Source organism: Sylvilagus floridanus (assembly GCA_949820135.1). Lineage (NCBI taxonomy): Eukaryota > Metazoa > Chordata > Mammalia > Lagomorpha > Leporidae > Sylvilagus > Sylvilagus floridanus. Next base: position 15,067,627 of record OX463239.1, on the reverse strand, counting down.
ATCTATCCAGATCTTTTATTAGATTAAAAATGTTCCTTTAAATACCTCATGTTTGGGAATGTGTGTGAATGATCATTCAGCTTTTTTTATATTTATTGAAATGAGAGTAAGATTTATTAATTTGTTGTATGAGTGAGCTACAAAATTGATTTTCAGAGGGTAAATTAAACTCAGTTTCCCAAGTTGGTCTTAATATGTATAGCCCTTTAAAACATTGCTGGGTATTTTTTGATAATACTTATTTGCATCTCTTTTAATGAGGAAGATTGTCCAGGACTTTTCCCTTGTTGAAATTTTCATATAGCTTTTGATGTCATGGTTTGGCATCATAAAAGTGGTGGAAGATATTTCTTTCCTTTATTTTTCCAAAGAGCCAGGGAAACATCTGTTAAAGGTCTTCTGAAAATATTTTTTAGACTCTAAGACAAGAGTGTTCTTTATAGGCCTTAATTATGGATCCAGTTTCATTATTAATGATGGTATTCATTTTATATTTTTAATATATCAGTTATGTGAAATGTGTTTTTCTAAGAACGTAGCCATTTCTATTCACCAGTGAAATTTTAACATACAGTTTTTCATAATATACTTTTATTATTATATTTTAATATTTAATTATATTATTATATTTTAATATTTACAGAGTCTGTAGTGATTATACTTTTCTATTAATAATAACAATTATTTGTACCTTCCCTCTTCTGTTTATAATTAGTCTTGTCAATGATATGTCATTTTTATTTTTTTTCACTTCAACTTTTAGCTTTCTTGATTTTTTTCTACTGAATGTTGCTTTTACTTTATATGCATTTCTTTTCACTCAGTGCTTAATTTGATTTTCTTTTTATAACTTCTTGCTTTCCAGGCTTATATATAGTTATACATATACAGTTATAAATTGTTATAGGTATATATGTTATGTGTAATTATGGCTATATGTACAAATAACCTTAAAATCTTCCAAAATCATAGCTTTTGCAGTTTCTTGAGGTGTGGAAATGGCATATAATTTATCCTTCAATTAAAATATTCTGTCATGGATTTTTCTGCAACTTCTGAGATATTTGGGAATCATATTTTTAATTTCCAAATATTTTGAGATTCTGCAAGCTTTCTTCTTAGTATTCTTTGGCAATTTTGTTTGCAAGTGTTTTGGTTTTGGTTCTCAGTTCCACAGTACTGAGACATATTCCATATCAATTCTGTGATGTAATCTAAGTAGATTCTGTTGTCACAGGGTACAGTATTTTCTGTGAGTGGTGATATAAATTTAATCAATTTTAAGGTTGAATTTTTAAAATTTTGTATATTCACTTTTTCTTTTCAATTGTTCTAAAAATCAGATACTGAGAGAAGTAACTAGAAGTAACTAGAACTAGATGAGTGGATTTTTTTTCTGTTTTTCTCATTGGTTCTGACAATTTTGGCAATTTATATGCAATTTTTGAGTCTTTTTTTGAGAAACTGAAAATTTGTCATAATTATGCTTTTCTAGCAAATTATAAGATACTTCTTTTTATATCTAGCAATACTTTCATGTGATAACAATATAGCAATACAGGCTTTATTTTTTTGAAAGATTTATTTTTTTATTTGAAAGGCAGCTTTACACACACACACACACACACACACACACACATACACACACAGGGAGAGAGAGAGAGATACCTTCCATCCACTGGTTCATGCCACAGATGGCTGCAATGCCAGGGGGCTGAACCAGGCTTAAGAAGCCAGGAGCCAGAAGCTTCATCAGGGTCTCCCATGTGGTTCAGGGGCCCAAGGACTTGGGCTGCCTTGTGTTGCTTTTCCAGGTGCATTAACAGGGAGCTGTATCAGGAGTGGAGCAGCCAGGACTAGAACTGGTGCCCATATGAGATGCAGGTGTTGTAGGCAGCTGCTTAACCTGCTTTGCCACAATGCCAGCCACTCATATATTGGCTTTCTTTTAGTTAGTTTTTATGTGGTCTATCTTTTTCCACCTTTTACCTTCATTATAAACATTAGTAAGGATGTGCAGCAACTGGAAATCTTGTTCACTAATAGGAATATAAATGAATCTAATTACTTTGGAAAGTTGCTCAACCTTATCAACCAAAATTAAACATCCATATACACTGTAAAGCAGTACTACTTTCAATCCTAGCTATATAATATAATTGTATGAGCAGATATCCCAAAAATGCAGAATATTCTTTTTATAAGGATTTATTTATTTGAAAGTCAGAGTTGCACAGAGAGAGGAGAGACAGAGAGAGAGAGGTCTGCCATCCACTGGTTCATTCCCCAGATGGCCTCAATGGCCAGAGATGCTCCGAGCCAAAGCCAGGAGCCAGGAGGTTCCTCCAGGTCTACCCATGTGGGTTCAGGGGCCCAGGGACTTGGGCCATCTTCTACTGCTTTCCCAAGCCATAGCAGAGAGCTCGATTGGAAGTGGAGCTGCTGGGACTTGAATCAGCACCTATATGGGATGCTGGCACTGCAGGTGGCAGCTTTACCTGCTATGCCACAGCACCAGCCCCAGAATATTCTTTTTTAAAATAACTCTCATTTATAAAGAGAATAAGTTTCATGTATTTCATATATACAGTTTTAAGAGTATAATGATGCTTCCACCTTACCACCCCCCACCCCTTGCTCACACTCTTCCCTCCTCCTTCCTCTCTTATTTTTCTTTTAATTTTTGCAATGACATATTTTCAATCTACTTTTTAATCACAGGCTTAACCATTCACCAAATAAAGCATCCAACAAGTAGTAGGCTGAAAAACCATTGTTCTTCACGAGTGTAGATAAACAATAATCAAATTTTAGATTGTCAGTTTTGCTCACATACATTAAATTTTTTTGTACTCTGTATATTTGTCACCACAAATCAGGGAAAAATATATACATATGATATTTGTCTTTTTGGGTCTGGTTTATTTCACTAAGTGTAATTATTCACAATAGCCAAACTTTGGAAACAACTCAGTTATTCTTAATAGAATTGATAAACAAATTATTGTATGTATATTCATATAAACACCATATGACAATAAAAATAATGACTGTTCCAGGTAACAATATGAAAAAATCTCTTATATGAATGTTACACACAGAAGAATATTTATTGTCTTATATCATTATATAAAGTCCAAAGCACGGAAGAGGATCCCTGCTGTGGCACAGTGCTGGCCACAATCTCTAGTTCCGGCATCCCATATGGGCACTGGTTGGAGTCCCCGCTGATTCACTTCCGATCCAGCTCCCTGATGATGCTCCTGGGAAAGCAGTAGAAGACAGCTCAAGTCTCTGAGCCCTGGGGTCCTGTCACCCACACGGGAAACCTAGATGAAGCTCCTGGCTCCTGGCTTTGGCCTGACCCAGACATTGCTATTGCAGCCATTTGTGGAGGGACATCTGATATGTCTTGTTGTCTATTCTCAAGTCAAAGTATCTGGTCCACTAAAACAATAAACCATAACATTAACACAAGCAGCATTCTACCTACAGCTTGTGGAATGGGAGTGAATTTTACAAATCCAATTGACGAGATAGATAAAAATTTACAATGTTTCCTCTGTGGTTTATTGGATTTGTTTCTGATACCATCCAGGATTTGATTTGGAAGATTTTTGACAATCTTTATTTACTTAAATTAAATGCTCACTATTTATTTTCCTTGACTTTTTTGAGGGAGATGAAAGCATAAAACTTATTTTGTGAATTCAGGAAGTTAAGAAACAGTTTAACTTACATAGCATTTCTATCATATATAACCTGAGGAAAACATTTAAAATGAAGTACCATAGAAAGCACTTAGTTTTCAAGGAAAATTGTATGCTTTATTGCAGCAGTCCTCATAATCTCAACCTTAGAAACTTGAACACCTTACTTATCCTCTCCATAGGTCCTTTGCCTTCTCTGTGAGATAGAATGCACATCTTCTCCGCACAGCTGAGGCGATGCATTATATGTATATATGAAAGTCCTTCAACAGATACTAAGCTCTCCATAAATGAGAAGACATCACCTCATTACTGTAATTCTCAGGGTACCTGTTCCAACTCAAAGATCATTTTTTCTTGTCTTATTTAAGAATTTTCATAACTAAAGGCTTGAATTAATATTCCACATAACAACATATGTTTGAAAGTTTAGGTTATTAACTGTAAAGAATGTGCAGTTAATTTATCGTTTTATTGACCTTTGAGTATTATTTGATCACAGAAAGTCACAAACACACTCAGTAAGCCAGTAGGGGCCCAGCTGACATGAGGGACACTGGTCACCTGTGTTCTGTGGCTGTGACCCCAGAGACTTGGTTCCCCTCTGTGCAATCTATCCTTGCCTAAGACACAGCAGGTTCTTTCCCTTTTCTTGGCCCAACAATTAACAGAGAGCACAAAGATTCAGTTTGCGTGCTATTTCTCTTAAACATACATTATTTAAAATGATAAAAGGAAGATTTAAAGAGCCCCCAATTCCTGCTGTTTCTGTTTCAGGCAGAAACCACATTTTATTTGGAGATTTTCTCATATTTTTTTTAAAACTTATCTGCTTTAATTTACTTTTTTTAAAAAAGATTCATTTATTTATTTGAAAGTCAGAGTTACACACACAGAGAGGAGAGGCAGAGATAGTAATATTTTATTTATCTATTATTTTAAAGATTTGTTTATTTATTTGAAAGTTAGAGTTACACAGAGAGAAGGAGAGGAGAGGAGAGGAGAGGAGAGAGAGAGAGAGAGAGAGAGAGAGAGAGAGAGAGGTCTTTCATCCTCTGGTTCAAGCCCCAGATGACAGCAATGGCCAAAACTGTGCCGATCCGAAGCCAGGAGCCAGGAGCTTCCTCCGGGTCTTCCCACTTGGGTGCAGGGGCTCAAGGACTTGGGCCATCTTCTACTGCTTTCCCAGGCCATAGCAGAGAGCTGGATTGGAAATGGAGCAGCCGGGACTCAAACCAGCACCTATGTGGGATGCCGGCACTGCAAGCAGTGTCCTTACTCACTACACCATAGCAGTGTCCTGGTAGTAATAATTTAAATCTGATTAGAGATCACTCTCCCACTGTATATAATGTAGCTGCAATTCTAGCCTCTTTTAATATAAATGCCTCAAAAATGAATACATGGGTTATAAATTATTCAGCTTCTAATACAGATTTTATTTAATGACTAGTCTATGAAATGTGTAAATAGTGGGGAAAGTTTTGAACAGACCTGAAGCATCAGCTTGCTTTTCTACCTACTCGGGTATTTTTACTATGTATTTGGCTACTTCTCCCAGAAGTTTGCATTTCTTGAAGTGTGCATTAAAGACTCCTACATGAGTCTTTAATAGATGAGTTTATATAACTCACCTATTCAGAATTCTGAACTTTGAAATGCTCATTTGTTCTAACTGGGAAAAACATGGTGAATAAGATCAATTGAGCATGGTGCATTTTGTATCAGAAAGGAAATTTTACTTTTGAAGTTAAGATGATCAATCTTGAGTGAGAATTTACATGAGATTTTGGGGCCTAATTTGGCCCCTTTAAAATATTTGGTGGGACATAAAAAGTATAAAAATAAGCAAAAAGTGAAACAAAGGCATAAAATCATCAATGAAATAAAGCACCGATTTATATAGCTCCCACGTAGGAGGGTGCTTAAGTGATCAGAACAGTCAGGGGTCACTTAGAATCTCTTTATTTCTTTTTATTTATTTATTTGACAGGTAGAGTTATAGACAGTGTGAGAGAGAAACAGAGAGAAAGGTCTTTCTTCTGTTGGTTCACTCCCTAAATGGCTGCTACGGCTGGAGCTGTGCCGATCCGAATAGAATCTTTCTTGAAATAAGCTGGGTACTGGTTCTTAGTGTCTATTGCTAGTGGCAAACTAAGTGGCTTCTATCCCTTCCAACATTCTATGTAAGTGTATTGACAGTTAATAAAAAGTATTTTTAATACTTGTAAACCTTTAATTGTTCAGAGTTTGCAGGTGTGGTCAGAGGCTTTTTGCTTTTTTTTTTTTTTGCTTGGTACAGAAACAGGACAAGATGCATATGACAAAGAGAGATTGCATCCCTATTCTAACTCAGCTGCTTCTGACTTTTGGAGCCTAAAAAATTGTCCAATTGTTTAGTTAATATTGGAAATAATTATACATGATCATAAACATGTAGAAGTAATACAGTTTTTTGCTGGAGAGTATAGCAATTGCCATAAAATTGCAAAGGCACAGGTTATGGAAGGTGCTATGAATGCTTACAAGTCAGTGTCTTCCTGTCTGAGGAAGCATTGCTAACCCCATGCTACAAAGAAGAGTTATTCTGAAATAAGGTTAGGTACTGAATACCGGCTGGGTTTAGGACTAACATGTGGACACAACAATACATCTGTCAGATTTTCAGTCTTGGCATTTGATCAGGCTCCCAGTTTCCAACTCATTTTCTCTTGGGGGGAATTTCATTCACACTCTTGCATGACTGGAAAGAGTAATATCTTAAAATATTTTTTGAAGTGTTGTATAAGCAATTATCTGAGGAATGCTTACATTGTGAAGTCATTGATTTACTTCCAGACCTGTTCTCTGAAGACTAAAGTTGCACGAAGAGAGATAACACACTCTGGAGAAAATCAGGCTCATCTATATGTCTGCAGGTTCCTGCCACAGTGAAGCAAAGCAGAGCCTTAGGAGCCTTCCCCAAGTCTTTTCTGAGCTCTGACTCTGACCGTCCGCACTTAATGCGCAGAACCTGGGGACTCATTCTTGGGTCTTCACAACACAAAGCACACAGCACCTTTCATTGCCCTTCCCTGCTTTGCCTGGTTTCTCTCCCACAATGCTAATTTGTGTCACCTCCAATACTGACTGCTGCCAAGCCAGTAAGGCAGCATGTGCTTTCTGTTTTCAGTTAGAGCTTTGTAGACACTTGGCTGAGTGGGTCTTGCGCAGATCCACTACTTTGGATACTTACACTCAGGTACCCAACTGTAGAGGTTGGGTCCAAGAGCAATTCATTTGGTGCAATTTTGGTGCCCCACTGTCTCCTGGGAACCTCAGCCTCTTTGCATGACACATGTCTTAGGATTTCCTATTCCCCTATAAGAAAATGAACTCTCAAAAGAGTTTCTCTGACCGAAGCTTTAGATGTGCCCAGATTGAATCCCAAAGAGGTCAGAGATTAGGTTTAAACTGCAATCCTTGCTGCAAGAGTTTATTTTTTAATCAGAATAATTTCTTAACCACATATGACTCCAAGAATACACATTTGTAGTGCTTAGTTCCTCTAATCGCAAGAGAAAGTGTCTACTAGTTATACAGAAAAAGAAAATGAAAAATAAATAATTTCAGGTTAGAAGATGTAAATTTATGGCAGAAAATAAACAATGGTCTATTGTTTGTCTCACTATAAAATTTTAAAATGTCAGTTTTTAAAAAACAATGAAGGCCGGTGCCATGGCTCAACAGGCTAATCCTCCTCCTAGCGGCACCGGCACACCGGCTTCTAGTTCTGGTCGGGGCACCGGATTCTGTCCCAGTTGCCACTCTTCCAGGCCAGCTCTCTGCTGTCGCCCGGGAGTGCAGTGGAGGATGGCCCAAATGCTTGGGCCCTGCACCCATTGGGAGACCAGGAAATCACCTGGCTCCTGCCATCGGATCAGCGTGGTGCGCCGGCCGCAGCACGCCATCCGCAGCAGCCATTGGAGGGTGAACCAATGGCAGAGGAAGACCTTTCTCTCTGTCTCTCTCACTGTCCACTCTGCCTGTCAAAAAAAAAAAAAAAAAAACAATGAAAAGTGTAGGGCCTACGCATTGGCTCAGTAGGTTAATCCTGGTGCTGCCTGTGGCGCCAGCACCCCATATGAGTGCTGGTTCTAGTCTGGCTGCTCTACTTCCAGTCCAGCTCTCTGCTATGGCCTAGGAAAGCAGCAGAAGATGGCCCAAGTCCGGTTGAGGCCGGGGGTTTTTAAGGAGTTGTGTCTTGCTTCCCCACCTCTGCTCCTTTTGGAACAAAGGGCTTTTTGGATGTAAATAGAAAAACTCTATCTGAGTTTTCCCCTGAAGGTATCAGACAGGAGGAAGCCTAGCTGGTGCCATCCTGGGTTCAGAGGAAGGGTGAGCAAGACCCCCTGGAGAATGGGGATCTGGAGCAGGGTGTTTGAAATGCAGATACTGGGCTGCATCTGGGAGATTGTGGAAGATTTGTCAGGCAGAAGGGGCAGGGACCTCCACCTGGCAGGTTGTCAGGTAGAAGGGGGCAGGGCAGGATGCGAAGGCCGGGCTGCCCCTGAAACATTGTCAGGAGGACTCTGAGATGCAGATGCATTTGCTGGACATAGATGTCTTCTCTTTAAGCCTTTATGTCACACACACATAAGTTCATAACTGACTTCCTACCTAACATTCCCCCCCCCCCCAAGAGGTAATACCCAAAATTCTTCTTTGGGATTATGGATGGAGTTCTGTTTTCTGTAACTTCTTCGAAGCTGGCATGTGGGCATCGAGAGGGATTTGGGTATTTCCTCTTGCTATCTGTCTTATGGTGTGCGACAGTGGCCTTGGAAAGACTGTCCTGCTCAGTCCAGAGGGCTGCTCAGGTCGTCCAATGGAATGGGCTGGAAGCCTTGTCTGACAACCATTTGGAGTTTGACAGCTTTTAGTCTGTTAGAGAAAAACAAGCAAGGACATTAAAAACACATGGTCCAAAGAGAAGCATCAAGATTACAGAAGTTATTGAGCCAAGGAGAGGAAATAGCCAGGATTTCCATGAACAGATGTCAGGCCAGCAATCCCGGCCCTGCTTGGCCTGGTCCTGGAGCTGTTTGGCTTTGTCCAGGAAAAGTATGAATTTGGGTTTGTACCTGTCCAGTCTGTTTATTCTTTTTTTTAAAGATTTATTTATTTTACTTGAAAGTCAGAGTTACATACACACACACACACACACAGAGAGAGAGAGAGAGAGAGAGAGAGAGAGAGAGAAATCTTCCATTTGCTGGTTCTCTCACCAGTTGGTCACAACGGCCGGAGCTGTGCTGATCTGAAGCCAGGAGCCAGGAGTTTCTTTTGGTTTCCCAAAAGGGTGCAGGGGCCCAAGGACTTGGGACATCTTCTACTGCTGTCTCAGGCCACAGCAGAGAGCTGGATTGGAAGTGGAGCACCAGGGACTCGAACCGTCACCCATATGGAATGCAGGCACTGCAGGTGGCAGCTTTACCTGCTATGCCACAAGGACCCTGTTTATTCTAGAACAAAATAGATAATTAGTTGTCCTGTCTGTATAAAAGCTACATATTGAAAATTGTTTCTTTTCTGCCCTTCAAAATATATGCTTCTTCAAAAATTAAGGTATTACTGAGTGATGATTTAGCAATGGCCTGATAGAAGTGGAATACTGTTAAGAGACCTTACTGATCCCAGGCTGTGAAGTCAGCATGGTAACTGAGATTCATTTCTCTACCAAGAGATGTCCCTTGTTTGCAATGCTCAGGACAAGACATGTTTCAGATTTTGGATTTTTTTGGATTTGAGAATATTTGCTCATAAATACGGTATTTTGGGAATGCAATCCAAATCTATAGACAATTCGTGTGTATATATTCCTTATGCACAAATAGTCTGAAGGTAGTTTCATGAAGTATTTTTCAGTGTACCTGTGTTTTCACTGCACTACCTACACAACTACCTTCTCAGATCTTGTGTCCTAGGGGATCAGGAAGGGGCAGCCGTCACAGAGGCGTGAACAGGGACAGGAAAGCTCTCCCTGCCTCCTGCCCTCCGGAGTATGCGCTGTTCTTTCTGATCTGATTTTACTTCATCCACAGCACAGATCAGATCTGTGCTTCCTCAGCATAGATCTGCATTTTATTTTTTATTTATTTCCATTTGAAGGGAAGATATTTTAGTCTGATTCACAGCCTGATGTTTCTGTTTACATTATGTTATTTAAAATGTACAGAGTAGTCCTTTCTACATTAACATAAAAATTCAAACATAACTGGAAAACTAAGTAAACTTGTTCATAGTTCCACACCATACCTTATCTCCCAATGAAGGAGACAGATTGTCAGCTTACTAGATCTCTAGAAGTGTGTCACATCCCTAGGAAGCATTCAACAACTGGTAACTGTCATTAAAATTGCCATTATAATTATTTAAAAACATGCACACATATGCCTAAATGAGAGGCTATTGCGCATAACAGAATTACCTAATAAAGAGCTTGATCAGATAACCAGAGAACATAGTATGTGGACTGGTACTAATAAAACTGTGTTAATAGCAAAACTGAAATATATAAAAAAAAAAGGATCACGTCATGATTGGGTGGGTGGCCAGTTAGGCTTCATGAAGCCAGGCTAAATTTCTTCAGTTCGTGCCAGTGTAGTAATAATCTTTATGAGGAGGGGAGAAAATCATAATTCATAGCTTTATGACCAAGTTTTCAGGGTGATGGAAAAAGAGTCCCTTTGCCTGAGGGTAATTTGGCTCTTAATAATCAGAAACACAAAGGAACCTTAGTCCAATAACTACATTTTAATATACTTTATTTGATGGTTGCTACTTGATCCATTTAAAATCTCTTCCTCATTGAAAACTTAAGAAAAAACACCCAGTATTTGAATGGATTGTAAAATTTATAATAATATAAAACCAGTTATTGATGATTGATATCCTTTTCAGAAAAATATGCCTTAGAGTAGTGTTATTGTAAATTAATTAAATACTATTTCTCAGAACTTTAATGAAGGTAAGCTGTTTGTTTATTTATTAATTTATTTTTCTTGCCTTTCACTGATTTTTCAGTTAAAAACTGTTTTCACCCATGGAAATGCTTCAAAAGCAATATGGAAAAATTGAATTAAATGACGATTTTATTGATTTTTTATAACAAATTTATTTTTATTTATTGGAAAGGCAGAGAGTGAGAGAAAGAGAAAGAGAATGAGAGAGAGGTATCCTTCTAGTTCATTACCCAAATGCCAGGGCTGGACTAGACTGAAACTGGGAGTCAAGCGCTCAATCCAGGTCTTCCATATGGGTGACAGACACCCAATCATTTGATTCATCACCTGCTGCATTCCAGGGTGCACATTAGCAGGAAACTGGAATTGAAAGCAGAGGTAGGAGTTAAATCAAAACACTCTAGTACAGGATGTGGGCATCCCAAGCAGTATCCTTACGTCCTGATCAAAAGTCCACTGCAATACACTTATTTTGTTGCAAAAACAAATTCGAAATTTCTGTATAGTTTCTTTATAAAATACATTTCCATTAAATATATAAAGTGCTCTAAAATATTGAATAAGGCTTAGAACAAGTTGCACCTGGAGAGATGTCACTTCCAGTGACACAAACTAGAAGACTCAAACTTCTCATGGGAAGGAATTAGAAAAGACACATAGATGTTTGAAAACCTGCCTGTAGACCTCAGAGACCTTACAAGGAAGTGAAGAATTACAAGGATAGAAGCCCCTGGTGTCATGCTGGAGAACAGTAAATGTACCATTTGTCATTAGATTCTGATAAAATAACACAGAATGGCTACAACTTGGTCCCAGAATGTAACCTAGGTTTAAGATTTGGAAATCAATGAGAGAAGTTAAACATAACAGAAAAATTTAAAAAAAGATTATGCCAAGAAAATGTAAGAGGAAATTTACTTAACCTGAAGAAATATATGTTTTAAAAAACTGACAGAAGATTTCATATTTAGCTGATGTCCCAGAAATGTTTCATTTCATATGGGGGAAAAGAGAAAAAAGTCTGATTTCTATTTAGCATTGTACAATGAGAATAAAGATGAAATTTAAAATTTCAAAAATAAAAAGTAAATTATTGTAATTGTGTCATATTATGTTCATAAAATATCCAAAAATATTACATTATAGAATTAATCATTATGTTGAATAGATTGCTAATATGCAATTAATGTAAACATCAGTTTTCATTTCAATATCCTGCCAATATGTAAGTGAGCAAAATTAACTGCCCTCTTGACCTAGTAGACAATTATACAACACTGCAGTCAGAGATTACAGGATATCCTTTTTTTCAGGTGTACATGGTACTTTCACTAAAATAGAGCATATGCCAGACCTCTATGTAATTCTCAATAATTTAAAAGACTTGAATCATATAGAATATATTCTCTGACCACATGAAATTAAACTAAAATTAATAGCAAGTCTTTCTGAAAATTTCCCTAAGAATTTGAAAATCAACAACATTTCTGTATCATTCACAGGTCAAAAAAAAAAGAAATCACATGGAAAATTGAGAATTCCACTTAAATTGAATGACATTGAAAATACAAGGTGTCTTCAAAATGTTAATGAAAATGTGTTGTATGAAGAAATATGCATGGATTTTAAAAATGCATCAAAATGAAGTTGTACTCTCTTGTTATAACATGTCTGAACAGGATCTAGTCTGAGACATGAAGAAGGGTGAGACATCAGTTTGAAAAGAGCCCTTATCAGAGCAATATAGATTCTGCTCAAGTAGAAGCAAGAACACACACCAAAATTGTGATTGAAGGTTGGATGAAAGATTGGGGAAAAGTTCTGATACTTTGGGAAAAGTTTAAGGAGTTATTATCCCAAAGAAATCAGCAGTTGACAAATAAGTAAGTCATTTTAGGAAGAGATAAAATAATGTTGAGCAGGAAGTCTGCAGCAGCAAACTCTTTTTTTTTTTTTTTTTTTTTTTTTTTTGATAGGCAGAGTGGACAGTGAGAGAGAGAGACAGAGAGAAAGGTCTTCCTTTGCCATTGGTTCACCCCCCAATGGCCACTGCGGCCCGGTGCACCGCACTGATCTGAAGCCAGGAGCCAGGTGCTTCTCCTGGTCTCCCATGAGGGTGCAGGGCCCAAGGACCTGGGCCATCCTCCACTGCACTCCCGGGCGACAGCAGAGAACTGGACTGGAAGAGCAGGAACCAGGACAGAATCCGGCGCCCCGAATGGGACTAGAACCCGGTGTGCCGGCGCCACAGGCGGAGCATTAGCTTAGTGAGCCGCAGCGCTGGCCACAGCAAACTCTTCACATCAATTTGTGAGGAAAAAATTCATCTTGTCGGTGCCTTAACTAAGAGGACTGATGGTTAAGAGCAGAAACCACAGTCAACATAGATACCTCAGTTGGTTAAGCTTACACATTCTAACTGAAAAACTAAGGTTGAGCAAACTTTCTGTTCAGCAGGTGTAAACATTTTTACACCCAGATTAACTGTAGACAAGAGCAGAATTTTCAATGGAAATCTTAAAGAAGTGGGATCAAGACTGTGGGCATGGCTTGAAAAATTCTAACCGAAGCCGAAGCATAGCTTGCTTGGCATGATCTTGAACACAAACACCAACGGAGCAATGGCTACCGAGGGGTGACTGTAGTCCTGTCAAGAGCAAAGGTCATGGCAACAGTTTCTGGGGATGCTCAGGCGTTTTGACTGTTGACTTTCTAGAAAGCCAAAGGGAATGGACATCTGCTTCTCAGGAGAGTGTTTTGAGAAAGTGACTCAGAACTTTAGCAGAGCAGGTGGTGAAGTTTCACCAGAATCCTCTGCACATGGCTGTGCTCCTGTCCATTTCTCTCATCCGACGAGGGAAATCTTGTGGCAGTCTCAATGAGAGATCATGAGGCATTACCCCTACAAGTCCGAGTTTGGCACATTTTGACTTGTTTTTGTTTCATAAACTTAAAGAGTCCTGGGGCAGTTGTTGCACATCGCATTAAGCTGCCACATGGAATTCAGTTCCCTGCTAGTGCCTGGGAAAGCAGTGCAAGATGGCTCAAGAACCTGAGACCCTGCCCCCCTACATGGGAGACCTGGATGAAGTTCCTGGCTCCTGGCTTCAACCTGGTCCAACCCTAGCTGTTGCAGACATTTAGGCAGTGAAACAATGGATGGAATATCTCTCACTCTCTGTAAATCTGTCTAAGAAAGAAAGAAAGAAAGAAAGAAAGAAAGAAAGAAAGAAAGAAACCTTAAAGACTTGAAGGCCCCCCCATTTTTCTTTAGTGAATTATGTAGAAAAGACTGCAAAGACTCAGCTAAATTCTCAAAACTTTCAATTCCTTAGGGATGGACTAAGTGACTGATAATCACTTAACAAAATGTCTTAACAAAATCATTTAACAAAAATGTCTTAAAGTTGATGGAATCTATGGTGAGAAATAAAGTTTATGTATTTTATTTTAATGTTTTAATTATATTTTTTAGTCACTTTTTGAAGTGTTTTCATAAAGCATATTTAAATCTGTGGGGTAAAGAGAAAGCAGTGTTTGGGTAGATGAGCAAACATCTAAATTCACTTTCCCAAGATTTCACTTTCAGAAGTTACATTTTTTTTTTTAAGATTTACTTATTTTATTTGAAAGTCAGAGTTACACAGAGAGAAGAGAGAGCAGAGAGAGAGAGGTCTTCCATCCACTGGTTACTCCCCAACTGGCCGCAACGGCCGGAGCTATGCCAATCTGAAGCCAGGAGCAAGGAGTTTCTTCCGGGTCTCCCACCAAGGACTTCAGCCATCTTCTACTGCTTTCCCAGGCCATAGCAGAGAGTTGGATCGGAAGTGGAACAGCTGGGTCTCAAACTGGCGCCCATATGGGATGCCAGTGCTTCAGGCCAGGGCGTTAACCGCTGCACCACAGCATCAGGCCCCAGAAGTTAAATTTTTAAAAAAATTTTTGTATCTGAAAAACAAGAAGAAAGGCAATAATAATCATAATATAGGAATAATATAATGGAGCCAATATTGTGGTGTAGCCAGTAAAGCCACCTCCTGTGACACTATCCCATGTGGGTGGTGGTCCGTGTCTTGGCCTCTCCATTTCCTATCTAGCTCCCTCCTAATGGCCTGGGAAAGCAGCAGAAGATGGGCCAAGCATATGGGCTCCTGCCACCCACGTGGGAGACCTGGATGAAACTCCTAACTCCTGGCTTCAGCCTGGCCCAGTGCTGGCCGTTGTGGCTATCTTGATAGTGAACCAGTTAATGGAAGAGCTTACCATGTCTCTGTCTCTCTCTCTCTGTAACTCTGATTTTTAGATAAATAAATACTTTTTTAAAAAGAACAAAATGAAACAGCAAGCAAATAAAACAGGAAAAATAAGTAAAATTTTTTCCTGAGCAAAGATGAATATCAGTTGTTAAACCTATAGTTGGGCAAGAACTTAAGTGCCACTATTTTTGACAGACATTTCCTTCTCGATGAATTGTTGAACTAAATGCTTTTTGTGCTGTGCACTTTTCCATATGTGTTACAATTAAATGCTTTTAGACATAAAAATAGTTATACCTATGTATAATAATATTTATATAAGAACATATCTGATAATATTGAAAGTGGTATAAAACCTGGGAGGCCTTATGTACATTACCCAGCTTCAACTACTATCAGCTCATGGCTAATCTACTTACAAATTTACCCTTGCCCACTTATCTTATCCCCTTTTGTCTCTCAGTGTTACTTTTAAGCAAAACTAAGAATCACAACCTTTTGTCCATAAATTATTCATTTTATCTTTAAAACACATATGCTTAAGTGGAAGC
Organism: Sylvilagus floridanus; assembly: GCA_949820135.1. Taxonomy (NCBI): domain Eukaryota; kingdom Metazoa; phylum Chordata; class Mammalia; order Lagomorpha; family Leporidae; genus Sylvilagus; species Sylvilagus floridanus. The sequence goes on along the minus strand of OX463239.1, from coordinate 15,052,106 downwards.
TATGTGGAACCTAAAACACCATTGAACTCATAGAAGTAGAGCGGCATGATGCCTAACAGAGGCTAGGGATGGTGCTGCGGTGGACCAGAAAAGGAGAAATGTTAGTCAAAGGGATTGAGGAATTGGATAGATGGGAGAAATGGTTATGTTATCTATTGCACACTAGGATAATTATAGGTAATATTAAATATGTATATTTCAAAAGAGACAGAGAATGGATTTTAATGGCTCATCACAGTGAAATTATGTTTGAGGTGACAGATACATTAATGAGTCGGATTTGATCATTTCATAATGAATCTATGTCATGAAATATCACATTATATTGCCTTAATATACATAATTATAATTTTCCAATTAAATAGTACATTTTAAAAATCAAATTGCGCAAATACTTGCATTATGATGCTATTTTAAAAGGAATATTTTTATGTACTTATTATATTTGTTTTTTTTTTTTTTGGCAATTGGAGAGTCCCAGAAACTTACACATCAAGTCATAAAGTGCTTTGCTTCTCAAAAAGGAAGTAGAATATGGTTTTCTTTCAAGGTATAATGCATGACACTCTGCTCTCCCAGGAACATATAATGGATGTCTTGAAAGCCGTTTCAGTCTGTATTTAAAAATAGGAATTCTAATCCATCTAGTGATGCCCATATCTTTTGGCAACAAGGAAGGAGATATTCATGTCTGGTGGTTTAAACACACACACACACACACACACACACACACACCAGAAATAGTTTATTGTAGATAAATACGGAATGAATAAATAAGTAACTGTTAATCTGTTTTCCACTGCTATAACAAAATACTTGAGGCTGAGTACATTATAACAAAACAAGACTTACTAAGCTCACAGTTTTGGAGGTTTAAAGTCCAAGTGGACTCATTTTCTTGGCTTTTGGTGTGGGCCCCCTTGGCTGCATCAGAATATGGTGGGTGAAATTGCATTGGGGAGGCACCTGCAAGAGGGAGATTCAGTCATTTGCTGGAACATGAAGCCAGAGAGCTATTTAGGGCCAGAATTACTCTTTATGGGAACCCACCCACAAGGGAACTAACCAGGGAACTCTGGGAACTACATTATCACTTCTTAGTGCAAGGTCTTAATGACACAGTCACCTTCCACCAGATCCATCCCTTTGATGTTCTACTACTTCAGCCTCACCACACTGAGGACCAACCTTCTGGTGCATCAATCTTTGGGGGACAAACTGCATTTTGGGGGAACATGCATAACAGTGAATAAAAGAGCTGAGCAGGACAGAGACAACATGTCCAATGTAAAAATGCAACCTATCTTGAGCTCATACTACAGATAGAGCATAGAACTATAAAGACCTGGTCTGTCTTAGAACACGAATGGTGAGAATGATGACCCTTCTCAACAGCCAGTTGACATATACAAAACGTCAACCTCAGCTTGAAGGGAATCCTGAAAAGGAAGCTCAGTAACTACAGTGTGAAATTCAGTTTCCTGGCAAAGAAAGGCAAGCTGCTCTGGCTTGACAAATGGCGAGGAAAAGGAAAGCAATGGATTACTTTTGTGCTCTATATTGTCTTACAAAACATGATCAAGGGTGCTCCCTGGGCTTGCATTGCAACATGAAGTCTGTCTTCCCTCCCCTTCCCAGCAAGATTATCCATCAGGAAAATAAGTGTCTTGTGGACATCCACAATATATTGAATGAAAAATGTATCTGCAGGGTTTGGATGAGGTCAAGTGTTGTGTGCCAGATATTTCAAGCCTGGTAAATGAGTTAATTTCTGAATGAAATGACATTCAAGTTGAGTCAAATTCAGCTGTATTGATTCAGTAAATCATGACTTTTTAAAAAAATATTAGAAAATTCAGAAAGTATTCATTTCTGTGAGAAAGCACGATTATGCTAGTGATCGTTGGGACCTATTTAAAAATACAGTAATTTATTGACTGAAGAAAGACCTAATTGATTTCATATGTAGCCTATAGTCTGTTGGGATGGAAGGGGTAAAAATACACCACATAGCTCTGCACTGAATCGGAATGGAGCAAGCGTTACAAACGATGTGTAAAGTGCCAAGGGAATGTAGTCTCACACTAAACTCTCCATTTTAGTCAAGTATTTACATTCTTAGGCTTTATAGCTGTGCTTGCTAAATGTGGTTGAAATTCTCACTTTGTCAACATAATGGAGATATCTAGGGATGGGTGTATGTTTGAAGAATACTTCTCTTTTCTCAAAGGAAAGGTACCACCCACTGCAATGTTACCTTTGTTAGCTCTTGGGTTTGTTTGGCTTGGATGTTTTCCAGTCTTAAGAATTCTGAATTACTGTCATCTTTTGAAATAATGCCATACTAATTCAAACGCCAGCATAAATTAAAATACTTCTTTGGTGCTTAGAAGAAATTAACATCAAAGAGTCACACAGTTAAAAAGAAACACATAATGATTTCTCCTAAAGCAAAGAAGCCTTGGAGTACACATTCAGTGCATGAAGCTGTTGTAGTGACTGTAATAAAATGACTCTGCAAACTGATATTCCTAGAACTGTTCACCAAAAACGAATTGGTAGTGCAGAGTAAAAGTAGGACAAATTGGAAGGTCAGACAGATTTGGGTTCAGAGGCTGAAATTTGACATTATTATATGGGGGATCTTGGTCAAGTGATTTTTAAACAATTTTTAAAATTAATTGCAAGGAGGAAAGATATTTCATTTACTGGCCCACTCCCCAGATGCCACCCACGGTTGGACCAGGGTGCCGCCAAGAGCCAGGACTTCATTTGGGGTCTCCCACATGGTGGCAGGGACCCACCTGCTTGAGTCATCACCTGTTGCCTCCAGGGTGCGCATTAACAGGAAGCTGAAATTGGTGGCAAAGCCAGGACTCAAATCCAGGAACTTGGATATGGAATGCAGGGGGTGCCAAGTAGTATCTTAATAGCTACACCACATGTCCACCTTTGGGCAAGTGACTTTAGGTCCTTTGGCACTTCATCTCTAAATGGGGTGATGACAGTTGACTCACAGAAAGGAGGTGGGAGAAAATGAGGCAATATGGAGCTGGCTCTGTGGTGAAGTGGGTTAAGCCGCTGCCTGCAGTGTTGGCACCCCATATGGATGCTGGTTTGAGTCCAGCTGCTCCACTTCTGATCCAGATCTCTGCTATGGCCTGGCAAAGCAGTAGAAGATGGCCCAGGTCCTTGGGCCCCTGCACCCATGTGGGAGACCTGGAAGAAGCTCCTGGCTCCTGGCTTTGGTTGGCATAGCTGTCATCTGGGGAGTAAATCAGTGGATGAATGACCTCTCCCTTTCTCTGTCTCTCTCTCTCTCTCTGCCTCTCCTTCTCTCTCTGTGTAACTCTGACTTTCCAATAAATAAATCTTAAAAAAAAAGAAAATGAGGCAATGTGTGGGACAATGGTCTAATCACTTAGCCTAAGTAACTATTTACTTTTCCTGACCACCTATTTTATCAGTTGTGATTTCATGTTCATTCAGGTACTAGCCCATGGAAGAGGGATACACTTTAATACAAAGAAGGAGTGGTTCAAGCATGTAATTAATACAAACAAAAAGTACAAATTACTGTCATATGTAGTATTTGTAATGGCCCTGTTAATGCTGAATAAGCATATGGAAGCAAGTCTCCAAGCGGAAGAGTTTTACTTAGGACTAGTATCAAGATTAGACTTGTTACTGAGAACTTGCAGACTGGAGTGGCCTCCAGTGTGTTCAAAGAACAAAGGAAAATTTTGAGATTTTGTTGGAAATTTATATAAATTTTTTACATGCATCTACGGGTGCTGAGGGAGTTCCTCAGGAGATGGAAAAGTAAGTTGCTATGTAAGACTTATGATCTCAAAGTCAGAACAGGCTGCTTCATTGGACTGGGATTTTAAGACGGTGCATCAGGCAAGTGCAATTGTATGAGTGGCCAGTTTTTCTTGTTCTGCTAGCTGTCCTTGTGTGTCTCATGTAGTAAGCTATCTTAGGGGGAAATTTGTGTGGTAGTTCCTGTAATGTATGAGAGTCCTCCCTTCATAGCCTTCTTTCACTCCACTGTACAGGTTTGACACAAATGGCTCTGTCTCAAATGTGTTAACTTTCATACCCACTAAATAATCCTCCCAAGTTTCAAATTACAGATCTACATATGTGCCATCTATTATTCCATCACATCTCTAAGCATTTCCACATAATTGAAATCCTGGAAAGACCATCATTTGGACCCAGACATTCCCACTTATAACCTCTGGCATGTTCAAACTAGTTTGACTCTGGAAGTTCCAGAATTTTAATTTGTAAAATGGTAAATTCTTACCTCATGGAGCATAACTGTATTGGAGAAGCAACTTTAAAAAAGAGAAATAAATTGCATATGTTTAGTCTTACCACCTAACAACAGGGATATATTCTGAGAAATGCATTGTTAGGTAATTTTTGAATATCATAGAGTGTACTGACACAGCAAATATGGCTATGACATCACAAGGCAATATGAACTTATGGAACCACCATGTAATATTTGTGGTATGTAATTGACTGACATATTATGTGGTTCATGACTGTAGTAATTAGTTGCTAATAAAGGTTTAGGAGAAAATAAGGCAAAGAGGAAAGATGGAAAGAGTTGGAGATAGAACAGTTTGAGATTACAAGTAAAGTGTCCACAAAGAAACGACATAGGGCATGCAGAAAGTGAAGCGCCGAATCCCTCAGCAGCCCACAGTAAGAATACGCAGGCAAAGGATACTGCTGATCTGAGAGATGCAGGCAAAAAGAGCGTCAAGTATAATCAACAGTCAGCAAGGAGGCCAGGGTGACTGAAGGCATGGATGAGGGAGGCTTGAGGCATCTAGGCACAGAAGTCTCAGGACCAGTCATATGACCTTGTAGGTCACAGGAAGATCTTTGTTTATTTACTCTGAGAAGTAAAACTGTTGCAAGGTTTAGTGATGGGATTCGATATACTTTTACTAGAGTCTCTCTTGAGAGGTGTTATTCAGACAAATTAAATGTAACAGAGTTTATGTGAGCATAGGACAATTTACGAATATAAGGCAGCCCTCTGAACTACTTGAGGTTTGGGAACTCCACTAGCCATGTGAGGAAGCAGTTTTATATACAGGGAAATGTTACTGCTGGCCACTTGCCTTATTTGGGCATGGTCTGATCAGTGGCAACCAGTGATTGGTTGAGCCTTGGTTGCTATGATTGGCTGGGATTTGTCTACTTGTTAGATTGTAGATTGTTCATGTAGGAAATTGGGTTGTCATCTGCTATGCAAAAACTCAAAAGTATGGAGGCAGTCTCAGGCCAAAATTGAATTAAATTATCAGGCCATAATTAATTTAACTTAACAGAGAGGAATTCATTGAAGCAAGAGGAGAGGTACGAAGTCCAGTTGCTATAATTCAGACAAGAGATCATGACTGAGCCAAAGCAGTAGCAGCAGAGTTGTTGAGAGATGCCTGAAGTCAGAGCCACTAATCATGCTGCCGTTCAGACATGGAGTATGAGAGAAACAAGGAAGTTAAAATGTGAACAGTTGGACAAACTGTCACTCCCTTAAAATGTGCAAGACTGTGGGAAGATATTTGAGAGGGAGAAAGAAATACCAGGAACTCAGTTTTAGGCATTTTAAGTATGAATGCCCATTAGATATGAATTTGAATTTCTGAGAACTTGAGTCCTTGAGTCTGAAATAAGATGCAGACTGTGGGTCTTCTACCCAACAGTCTTTGTCTACAAATACAGAAATCCTGGTCAGGAAAAGATGAAGAAAAGCAATGGGGTAATTAAAGAGAGTTCAGTAAGGCATCTGCAAGGATCACCATCAGCATTCATTGGATAGGAAATGGGGAGGCCATTGTGGAATCCAAGAAGAACTATCTGTAGTCATGAGAAGCCAAAGCATATATACTTGCAAATTTTCTCTCCATTTGACCTCTGATCACCTGTTGGTGTCTCCCATGGCTAGAACTTAGTAAGAATCCAGAAGACATGGAAGCTATTTTGGTGCAGCCCATAGAACTACTTGGTCTTCCAGGTCATGAAGCAGGGAACTCATATGGGGCAAACTGAAAATGGGATCATGTAGTGAGCATGTGCACATAGAATGAGATGTCCAATGGCTGAGTGTTGAGACTTCCAACAACAAAAGAAGGTGGAGAAAAAGAAGATTAGCAAGAAAGACAAGGGTTAGTTAGAGGGAAAGGAGATGCTCATTTGAGTAGAGAGTTGACTTTGAGCTCTCAATGGCATTCAGATTCAGACCAGCCTATGCACTCTTTGAAAACAGACAGATCAGTTAGTCACTGGGCCTTGGTTTCTCTATTTAATAGAAATAACTGGGTTATCTCTATTATTGGTTTCATTTATTTACTATGCCATCTGGATCTCTATTTTGCTTGAGAATCAAGATGGTGTCTCCTTTCTGTAGGGTCCTTTCTTCTAAAATATTTTTAATATAAAAGTCAAATTAAACTTTCTTGGACTGAGAAATTTCTTCACCATGCTATCAGCTTTAGAAAAGTCCTCCCATGCTTGTGATTAGCTAAGGTACTGAATATACAGTGAAAAGAAGTAAGTTCCCAGAGGAGTTTTGGATCAGGGTGAACCTGCAAAGGTTCCCAAGCTTCTATACCTCACCTTATTACAGTGCAAGGTGTCGGGAACCCTCGCCAGCAAAGGTCCAAACCACGGAGTCACACACAACACGACCGCTGTTGATTGGTTCTCAGGGAACTTTTATTTTTAGTGATAGAAGAAGGAAAGGAGAGAGGGGGAAGCAGCTGAGAGAAAGAAGGAGAAAGACTGAAGAGGCTGCTCCACTTCCTGCTCCTATCCCGGTCTTTTATCCATTCCCAGTCCCCTAGGGCTAGGGTGAGGGGAGCAGTCCATCAATCAGATCAAAAGGCATGCATAGCCTCAGGTCAAGGTGTATCTCATCCCATCAGGTTGTTTGCAAGTCTTTTGTTCACTTCCTTGACCTTGTTCTGCTCCGCAGGATGAGGCAGCGCAATGAAGAGGTCCCCACAGGTGGCCGGCCTGTGGATCCCCACACAAGGAAAAATGTCAGTTTTAGGAAGATGATACAACACACGGTTTGGGAACACAAGCTATTTGGGAATCTGTAAATGTGATATAAGTGAAGCTATTATAATACAATTAGGTTACTGTGCCACTTCCTCCCCAACATATTGGTAAAGACATTATTCAGGACAGTAGCCTGCATATGAAAAGCAAAATCAATAGGGTTTTGGTTTATCTAAGTTCATCAAATGCCAGATTAAAGAGATGCATGATTTTAAGACTTTTAAGAGCTTTTGAATACACTAAAGAGGATTTCAACTATCTAAAAAAGAAGAATATACAATGATTTCTGGAGTAACTTATAACTAAAATCTCTTCTTGGAGGAGCATTTCACAGATAACATTAGCTGATTTTTTGCAGCATGCCCACAAGAAACACCAGATGAATGTGATCTTCATCCTGTAGGCAGTAGTTACAGTGTGATGTCTCCTAGGCCAGGAATGGTGATGAGGCACAAGCTTCAGAGCCAGACCAGCTGGGACTATTGTGTGAACCTGCACATTCTCTTCTCTTTCCATTGGAAATTATACCAGTGCTTGATGCATAGGTGTGATGAGGAGTTTATGAATTAAAGTATTGAGCACTCGTATACAAGTGCCTACTGCAGAGAAATGATATGCAACAGCTATTGTATTAGTCATCTACAAACTCCTTTTGAAGTGAATATGAATACTATAATTATTCCATTTGGGCAAGTAACTGACCTGGAAGCACATTTTCATGGCTGTAGAGCAGAGGAGCAGAAATGTATAGGTATTCACTGTGAATCCGCTCACGCCCACTTGAGAATCACATTTTGTGGAGGAAAGAGCATGTGACTGTCTTGGGCTGGGCAATATGACCCACAGATGCTGTGCAGCCACTTAACATGCAAATTAAAAGTGACCTCCAGACATCATTCCCCACTTTGGAAAATTCTGCAACAGGTTATTTTCCCATGGAATTTACCCCTTCCTAGTGGAAATGCTTGATTAATGTGATAGAAATACGAGCAGAAGTTCACATCTTTTGATTACTTTGGGTTCTAATTGGGCACTTTCACTCTACCCTTTATCTTTCCATTATGTTTTCTCTGTTTATGTTTCTCTGTTTTTACTCAGGCAATATTTATCCAGCACATTCTTAACTTCAATGGACATTAATGTACTGCAATTTTTTATGATATTGTGCAATATGAAAGGGACTAAAAAACTTTCTAAAGGTAAAATTTAAAGTGTTTTTCTTATCTAAGGGCAAAGATATTTCAAGTAGAAACTATTTCCCTCCTTTCTTCTTCTTTTTTTTGAAGACCCATTTATTTATGTGAAAGAATGACAGGCAGAGAGGGAGAGACAGAGAGAGATCTTCTATCTGCTAGTGCACTCCCTAGGTGCTCACAACAGCCAGGACTGGATAGACTGAAGCTGGGAAATAGCAACTCCATCCAGGATCCCCAAGTGAGTGGCAGGAACCCAAATACTAGTGTCATTATCTGCTTCCTCCCAGGCACATTAGTAGGAAGTTAGATCAGTAACATGGAGTGGCTGGAGCTAAATCCGGCGCTCCAATATGGAATGCAGGCATCCCAAGGGACAGCTAACCCTGCTGTGCCAGAATGCCTATCCCAAAAGATTTTCTTGATATCCTCAAATCATGAGGAGTTTTGGCCATTACTTTTTTCGACCTGGGAGACTGGCCCACTAAATACATATGGTATAGAAATTATGCTCAATCTCTGATTGTTTGGAATTGCATTTTTGTCATTTATTTAGAATTTTTGCGAATCCAAAAGCAATTAAAATTAATAATTAATAAGCTTAACAAGTTGTAGCCATAAGTTTTTGTGTTCTAAAAATTATATATTCTTGGAATTTAGTGATGTGAAATTATTTTATTAACTAATTCATATTAACTTATGCTTTTAATGTTAATTAATGTAATAACTAAACACTGATTTGCCTCTAGTATTTACAAATCACTTGTGGTCCTCAAATGTTGTATTTTCAACAGTTTAATTTACTAAACATTGCTAGGGTCTACATAGAAAGATACTATGTTGTTGATATTTATTTATCTAATTATTGTTTAGTTTCATTGCATGCTATATTATTTCCTTCTTTACATTTAGTAGAGCTCTTATTTTATCGATTGTTATAAATGCCTATGTGCACTTGAAAGGACGGTGTATTCCCCAATGAAATGGTTTTTAGGTTAGTATCAATCTATTAGAGTTGCTTTAATGAATAATCTTACATCTGTGAATCCTAACTAATGTTAGTAACTAATGTTACTCTAGTTTTGTCTGCATGAAATATATTGATGTCTCACATTATTACCTCATATTAATTTTATGTTTTCTTTAACTTTCTGTGTCAAAATGCTGCTGCTTCTTTATTACTTGCATAAATGTAAATAGCTTGTACATATTCTAGGGGGATGCAGCTTTTTATTAAAAGCCCTTCTTCTCATTTAATATTTTTGTTAGATTAGATAGGTTTCTTGATATCAAGATCATAATGCCTTCATTTGAAAATAATAATAGATTTTATGTTTTAAAGAAGTTTTATATTTTCTTTTTTTATAAAGCTTTTATTTAAAGAATATAAATTTCCAAAGTACAGCTTATGGATTACAATGGCTTCCCCTCCATAACTTCCCTCCCACCCGCTACCCTCCCCTTTCCCGCTCCCTCTCCCCTTGCACTCACATCAAGATTCATTTTCAATTCTCTTTATACACAGAAGAGCAGTTTATTACATATTACGTGAAGATTTCAACAGTTTGCTCTCACATAGGGACACAAAATGAAAAACACTGTTGGAGTACTGGTTATAGTATTAATTCACAATGTATAGCACATTAAGAACAGAGATCCTACATGATAATTTTTTTTTTAAAAATGATTAATTATCTATGCAATTTCCAATTTAACACCAAGTTTTTTTTTAATCGTTTTCAATTATCTTTATATACAGAAGATCGATTCAGTATATACTAAGTAAAGATTTCATCAGTTTGCATCCACACAGAAACACAAAGTGTAAAAATACTGTTTCAGTACTAGTTATAGCATTACTTCACATTGGACAACACATTAAGGACAGATACCTCATGAGACATAAGTACACAGTGACTCCTGATGTTGATTGAACAATTTGACACTCTTGTTTATGGCATCAGTAATCTCCCTAGGCTCTAGTCATGAGTTGCGGAGACTTTGGAAGCCTTTAGGGTTTGCCAACTTCGATCTTATTCCGACAGGGTCATAGTCAAAGTGGAAGTTCTCTCCTCCCTTCAGAGAAAGGTACCTCCTTCTTTGATGGCCCCATTCTTTCCACTGGGATCTCACTTGCAGAAATCTTTCATTTAGGTCTTCTGTTTTTTCCAGAGTGTCTTGGCTTTCCATGCCTAAAATATTCTCATGGGCCTTTGAGCCAAATCCAAATGCCTTAAGGGCTGATTCTGAGGCCAGAGTGCTATTTAGGACATCTGCCATTCTATGAGTCTGCTGTGTATCCTGCTTCCCATGTTGGATCATACTCTCCCTTTTTGATTCTATCAGTTAGTATTAGCAGACACTAGTCTTGTTTGTGTGATCCCTTTGACTCTTAGACCTATCAGTGTGATCAATTGTGAACTGAAATTGATCACTTGGGCTAGTGAGATGGCCTTGGTACATGCCACCTTGATGGAATTGTATTGGAATCTCCTGGCATGATTCTAACTCCAGCATTTGGGGCAAGTCCGATTGAGCATGTCCCAGATTGTACATCTCCTCCCTCTCTTATTCCCACTCTTATATTTCACAGGGATCACTTTTCAGTTAAAATTTAAACACCTAAGAATAATTGTGTGTTAATTACAGAGTTCAACCACTAGTACTAGAATAAAAAATACTAAAATGGATGAAGTATTACATTGTACAACAACAGTCAGAAGTTTTATATTTTCACAAAGACAGTAAGTAGGACAGAAGATCCCCATGTACCTTTTCTCCCTCTCAACACACCTTCCCTTGTTATTAACATCTTGCATTAGTGTGGTACATTTGTTTCAGTTGATGAAAAAAAATATTGATAGATTATTATTAACTGATAAAGTTTACATTACATTACAGTTCACTCAATGCATTGTATATTCTATGGGTTTTGACAATGCATAATGTCATGTACCTACTAGCACAAAGCCATGTAGAGTATTTTCACTGTCCAGAAACTTCCAGTGGCTGATCTGTTTTTCACTGTCTGTCCCAACCTCTGTTCAACCACTGATCTTTTTAAAGTATCGATAGTTTTGCTTTCCAGAGCATCATATTGTTGGACTCCCAAAATGGATAGCCTTGTCATACTGGCTTCTTTCAGTTATACTTTCAGTATATAGATTAAAATATCTTTTTTTCATGAATTCATTTTGAAATCACAGTTTGAAATATTTATTCTACATCACTGCTTAATATTTTTACTTGAGAATCTTAATATTAACATATGTTGACTCTCCCCTATCTTTTTTTTTTTCCAAGTGGTCCAGCATTTATTAATATTTGATCAGAGAAAGGCAAAATCTGCAGTACTGGAAAAGCTCTGAGCTTCTAGTCTGCCTCTGTGACTGCAGGCTGCAAAGCCTTGCCTTGTTGTATTGGTCCTGTGTGGCCCAGGAGATAAACCTACAGCTTCCCCAGTACAGCTTCTGAGAGAGGTGGAACCTTGTTCTTCTAGATGGGGCCTTGTAGGTGAGAGATAGTGAAATAGACTGTGGAAGGCAAATCTGGATAGCTCATCCTCATCAGGAAAACTGTACAGGTATATGATTTCTGCTATGTCCCAAGCACCTGGGTACAAAGCAGGAACCGAGGCCACTAGCCTCTCCAAATGAAGATCCTGCATTTGGAAATCATTTGTGGGATTCTCTGCAAAGGGAGAATCCCACTCCTGATCGCAAGGGTTTAAGGGCTGAGGTGGAAGAGAGCTATGGGAATCTGAAACCACTGGAAAAAAGGAATAAGGATCAGTGGATGTTCCGGGGAGGGTGGGCATATTCTTCCCAGCTTGAAGGACCTGGTTGAGTTGCTTTAGTGATTGCCGTCGCTGCTTCCTCCATTTGAATCGCCTGTTTCTGAACCAAACCTTTATCGATGACTCTGGTAGGCTGAACTTCATAGCTAGTTCTTTCTTGAGATTTTTATCTGGAAACATGGTCTGGCTAAATACAGCCTCCAACTCTATAAGCTGTTGGTGGGTGAATGAGATACGTTGATGCTTCTTACACATTCTGCAATAAGCTGGAGCTTGTGGTACCAAGTTAATGTTGATAAAAGGGTCTCGCTGGGGATTTTCTGAGGTCATTCTGCTGATCAGAATTTCTTCAATCTGTGAGGGAAGGTCAAGAATCCACTTGGAGTGACAGCTTTTGATCCTGCTGGATGGGTCTCTCCGGAGAGGCAGCTTCTCCCCTATCTTTTAAGTGTATTACTTTCTTGCATGACCTTTTTATCTTTGCTCTGTTTATATTTGATAATTTTATTTTTTAAATTTTATTTGTTATGCAAGTTACATGTATTTTATATATACAAATTTAGGAACATGGTAATACTTCCCATCCATGCTCCGACCCTTCTTCTTCACCCTTCTCACATTTCCTCTCTTAATTTTTACAAAGATCTATTTTGTTTACTTAATGATCATAAAGTTAACCCTACACTAAGTTGAATAGTTCAACAAATAGTATATATAAAAAAAAACACTGTTCCACAACAGAATAGACAAAGGCTGTAAACAATCATCGAATCTCAAAATTTCCATTTCACCCCTAAACATTATATTTTAGGTACTACCTTAGTTACCTCAGATTAGGGGGAACATATATCTGTCTTTTGGAGACTGGCTAACTACATTAAGTATAATGGTTTCCAGTTGTGCCCATCTTGTTGTGAGACACAATTTCATTTTTTTCACAGCTGAATGGTACTCCATAGTATATATATACCATAACTTCTTTATCCAGTCAATAGTTCATGGACAACTGTGTTAATTCCATATATTAGCTATTGTGAATTGTGTTACAGTGAACATGGGGGTACAGATAATTCTTTCAGATGCTGATTTCTTTTGATTTGGGTAAACTCCCAGGAGTTGGATGGCTGGATCATATGGTAGATCTATATTCAGCTTTCTGAGATAGCTCTTTACTGTCTTCCACAGTGGCTGCACCAGTTTACATTCCCACCAACAGTGGATTAGGGTATCTTTTTATCCACATCCTCACCAGCATTTGTATTGTGTTTATTTTTTTTTGAAAGCCATTCTAACTGGGGTGACATGAAACCTCATTGTGGTTTTCATTTGCATTTACCTGAAGGTTAATGATATTGAGTATATTCTCAAGTATCTGGTGTCCATCTGAATTTCCTTTCTTGAAAAATGCCTGATCAAGGCCTTTGCCCATTTCTTAAACATATTTTTCCCTTTGTTGTTGAATTTCTTGAGCTATTTATAGATTCTGGATGCTAAACCTTTATCAGTTGCTTTGTTTGCACATATTTTCCTCCATTCTGACAGTTGACTCTTAACTTTGCTGAGTATTTGTTTTGCAGTGCAGAAGCTTCTCAGCTTGAAATAATCCTGTTTGTTAATTTTGGCTTTGATTGACTGTGCCTCGAGCATCTTTTCCAAGTAGTCTTTGCCTGTGCCAATATCTTGCATAGTTTCCCCAATATTTTTTTGACAGGCAGAGTTATACAGTGAGGGAGAGAGAGAGATAGAGAGAAAGGTCTTCCTTCCTTTGGTTCACCCCCCAAAAGGCCACTACGGCTGGCGCGTTGTGCCGATCCAAAGCCAGAAGCCAGGTGCTTCCTCCTGGTCTCCCTTGCGGGTGCAGGGCCAAAGCACTTGGGCCATCTTCCACTGCCTTCCCGGGCCACAGCAGAGAGCTGTGGAGCAACCAGGACAGAATCCAGTGCCCCAACTGGGACTAGAACCCGGGATGCTGGTGCCGCAGGTGGAGGATTAGCCTATTGAGCCAAGGCGCCAGCTAGTTTCCCCAATATTATCAGGTAATTTGATGGTATCAGGTCATAGACTTAAGTCTCTGATACATTTTTAGTGTGTTTTTGTGTAAGGTGTAAGGTGTAAAGTAGGGTTTAGTTTCATACTTCTGCACCATTTGTTGAAGAGACTGTCCTTGCTGCAGGAATTGATTTTAGCTTGTTTGTCAAAGATAACTTGGCTCTAGATGTCTGAAGTTTCTATTCTGTTCCATTGGTCTACACATCTGTTTTTGTGCCAGTACCAGGCTGTTTTGATTTTCTTGAGGAATGTTCCTTCTATACACAATTTGCTTAAGGTTTTCATCGTGAAATTATGCTGTGTTTTATCAAATGTTTTTCTGCATCTACTGAGATAGCCATATGGTTTTTGTTCTTCAGTTTGTTAATGTTCTATATCACATTTATTGATTTGCAAGTGTTCAATCACCCCTGCATATCAGACAGCTTGCCTACAATATGTCATGGTAAACATCTTTCCTGGTCATGTCTATCTATTAGGAGTTCTATGTGCTTCCTCTATTTGGACGTCCCTTTCTTTCTCCAAATTGGGGCAGTTTTCTTTAATTATTTCATTAAATAGGCCTTCTAGTCTATTCTCTCTTTTCACACCTTCAGGAACTCCTAATACCTATATGTTGGGTCATTATATGGTATCCCATAAATCTCCAACACTGTTTTAAGTTTTCTAATTTATTTATTTCCCCTTTGGTCTGACTGAAAGATTTCCAAATATTGTCTTCCAACTCAGATATTCTTTCTTCTTCTTCACCAAGTCTGCTCTTAAGGGTTTCCATCACATTTTTAATTTGATTTATTGAATGCTTCATTTCTAGTATTTCATTTTTATTTCTCTTTAAAATCTCAACTTCATGGGAAAAAATCATTTATGTCATGTATAGTTTTCCTTAGTTTGTGGATTTGCTTCTGATTGCTTTTGAATAACACTATGATTAATTTCTAAAATTTCTGGCATTTCCTTAATCTCTTCATGTTCACATTCCAATATTGAAATGTTGCTGTGTTCCTTTGATGGGGTCATGGTGTCTTCCTTATTCTTCTTTCTTGAATTTCTGTGTTTATTTTTATTCATTTGTGTTGTGATTTTTTTTTCCCTCTGATGGCTTTTATCTTTGAGCTATGCCTCTGTGGCTTAGTGGAATATCTGGAATTTCAGTGAATATCAAGAGGTGTGTGTTGCATGTATCCAGGGAGCTGTGTTCAGTGCTCCAGGGTGGGGTGAGTACCCAGGGTAACACTCGAGTTAGGCAGGTAGATCTCTTGTTTACAGAAGGGGGGATGGTTACCACTGTTGGTGTGCTCATCCCCTCACCTCTCCTCCAAGCTGAGCAATGCCTGGGTGTTATCCCTCAGTGTGTTCAGCACTCATCTATACCACTGTATGAGCCACACAGATTCTCTGTACATTCTTCACTGTGAGCACAGTTCCCATTGCAGTAATGTGCCCCAGGACCCAATGAGCTTTGCACTTGACTGCCCAGAGAACCAGCTATACCCTGCACATTCTCATGTAACCACCACTGAGTACCAACAGTCTGAGCACACAAGGCTTCCACAGTCGCTGGGTGCAGAGGTTTCACTCTGTCCTATCAGCCTGTCCGTTCAAATTGAAGGGCGAAAGGCCAACACTGTGGTGTAGTGAGTAAAGCCACCACCTGTAGTGCTGGCATCTTAGATGGGTGCCGGTTCGAGTCTTGGCTGCTCCACTTCCGATCCAGCTCCCTGCTATGGCCTGGGAAAGCAGTAAAAGGTGGCCCAAGTCCTTAAGCCCCTGCACTCAAGTGGGAGACCCAGAAGAAGCTCCTGTCTCCTGGCTTCGAATTGGTCCAGCTCCAGCCATTGTGGCAACTGGGGAGTGAACCAGTGGATGGAAGACCTCTCTCTCTCTCTCCCTGTCTCTCTCTTGCTCTCCCTGCCTCTCCTTCTCTCTGTGTGTAACTCTGACTTTCAAATAAATAAATACATCTTAAAAAATTAAGAAATGGGCAAAAACTTAAACAGACATTAAAAAAAGAGAGATTTCTCCTGAGCCAGCTGCACCTAGACATCTTGATCCTAGGAGGCTTGGGGTGCCTTACTGTCCTACGTGGGTACCCAGTCAGCTCCCAGCCAAGCCCAAGTCAGTTGGGACTGCGTATTTTTCTCTCTGCTAGAATCTCTGGATCACAGGCATACACAATAGGCACAGGCAGCATGTTGCTCTCTCCCCGCCACTGCCGCCAATAGTGCCGAGAAGGAGTCCTAGCTCTGCCAGGTGCTGTGTGCCTGCAGAGAGGCTTCCACAGCTGCTGCCTAAACCCAGAATGGTGCCTGCCTCTCCTCAGCCAGGCAGCAGGTGTTGTTGTGGGGAAGTTGGGGCGAGATAAACGTGCCCCCTCTACTGCCACTGTGTCCGCGGGCCACTGCGAACAACTGCCAGCTCCCAGGGCTCCAGTCCGGACCCACGCCATGCTCTCTCTCCAGCTATATCACCAGCTATATCAGTCCCTTCTCACCTCCATCACCAAGCCACTGCTGCTCTGGCTCCTGGCTGCTGTAGTTGTATTTCGTGTTTGTGTTAGTGTTGCATGTCTGCACCCTCCACACAGGTCCACAACATTCCTCTTCCTTCTGTAGGATTTCCAGTGTAGTTTTCTCTCCAATTCTCACCTGAAAATGTATTGCCTATACTTTGTTTTTCTTTTTTAACTATTTATGCCTACCCTAGTGTACTATATCATTCCCTAATACATCATCTTGGCAGTGAGTCCGAAAATTTGTCCTTTTGGAAAATGAATTAAGGCTTCAAAATTCCACTTTCTTTTGTTTGTAACTATCTTACATTCAGAGTGCATGAGCATGCCATTCTTGTTCCTAGTCCCTCTTGAATAGATATTCCAGTCAGACCTCTGCAAAACCAAACTAATGACATCATCTCAGTGACTTCCTGTACACCTAGAATAAAATGAATGTCACCTAATTTAACTCCCATCTTCCACTTCTTCCTCAGCAACTCCCTTCCATCTCAACCACCCTGGCGCTGCTGGCTCACAGCTGAGTGGTTTAGTCGTGGATAATGAGGCACAAGAAACTGTCCTGGGCTCCCATGTGGGTTACACTGTTGCCATCTTGTGGTCACAAGGAAAACTGCCCTGAGAAAGGGTCACACACTGCCGTTAGTCGATGGGAGGGAACGAGAGCTGCCCATCAACCAATCTAAGGTGGAACAGATCTCCCCCATTCTTGCTTGTGAAACAGTAATTCTTCACTTTACAAGTCAAAAGATTTTCACAAAGGAACTTGGACATCAGATAACATATATCAAAAAGATGAAAACTGGATGAAAAATTAGATGGGGACTTTGGAGTGAGGAAACAGTAGAAGTCACCATCTGGACTGGCTGCAGACAGAGGGAAGCTGTGAGGAAACTCATTGTTGGGGGGATTCCAAAGGAGATTCTGTGCTCACGGAAGCAGAAGCAACACAAGGCAAGAGTGAGAACTTTTCTGTGCATAATTCAGCCAATCTCCCATGATTAGCATATATACACCAAAAATTGCTCAAGATAACCCATAGTCATACATTTTTATAGAGGCAAAATATGGTAAGAGATAGATATATTTATCATAATTGGACATTGCATTACATATGTATCAAAACATCCATGGTGTTCCATAAACATGCACAACTTTTATGCATCATTTTGGTGTAACATTTATTTTTTTGAAAGGCAGAGTGACAGAGAGAGGGAGTGAGAGACAGAGGGAGAATTCTTTCATCTGCTAGTTCACTTGCCAATTGCCTTGCAACAGCCAGGGCTGGGCCAGGTCAAAGTCAGGAGCCAGGAACTCCATTTAGTCTTCTCATGAGCAGCAGGGGCCCAAGTACTTGCACCATCATGCACTGCCTTCCCAGCTGCATTAGCAGGGAGCTGGATTAGAAGCAGAGCAGCTGGGACTCCCACCAGCACTCAGGCACTACATATGCTATGCTGGTGTCACAAGCTGTGGCTTAACATACCACACCACAATGCTGACTCCTCAGTTTTAAAGAATTTAAGCATTTAAAAATTTAAAATTTTTCCCTTTTGGTTATTCTGTAAGATGATTGTTTAAATCTAAAGAAGTAAAATATACAGCATGTTTATGTTCTATGAAAAACTATAGTTTATGACCATATCAATACAAAGATTTGAGAAACAAGTTGGAAAAATATTGTGAATTCCTGCTAGTTCATAAAATTGTATATTTATGAATTGTATATGAGCAGAAACTGAATAACTGGATATGGACAGAAGACCCTAAAGTAAGATATAAAAATTGAAAAGAGATATAAATAATAGCCAGTGGAGACGGTAAATAATAAAAATTCTCAAATAATCGAACAGAAAGCAGAAAAGCATGAAAAGATGAGAAGAAACAGAAAAAAAACACAAGACATTAGATTTTAAATCCTAGAGGTTGGGGAGTGGTGACAACAAAGAGCCAGAGCAGAGATGGTTTTCGGGACAGTGTGATTTGTCTGTTTTGGGTGGCCCTTTGTTGATGAATGTGTAACCCCATGCATCTGAAAGATTTCATGGGACTATACACCACAAAGAGTGAATGTATCTTTTATTCAAATTTTAAAAGTCAAGAAGGATGTCAACAGAAGCCAAGATCCGATGCAGACTGGATGAATCTAACTCTGTTATAAAAATAGCATAATCATATTGAAGGGGATGGTAAATAGGAGAAAATATTCAATCACCTGGATGCATTGATTGACATGAATGTGAGGATCCTGAGAATGCTGAGAGAAACTTTCTCAGTTCCCTTCAGGGTGTTAAGTTCTACAAATGTGCAACCTAGTGGATTGCTCCCAAGAGATCAGTAGCTTGAGAACAGAAACATCAGAAAGAACAGAGAAAATTCCAGAGTGACAGCCAAGGGTCCTGATCTAAATGTTTCTCCATCTACACCACCTGTAGACTCTTAATGCAAATAACTGATAAAATTTCCTGTTTTCCTAAGAAACATTTGACACAAGTAATCCAAAGCATCCTATAAATCTACCTTCACTGTACTGTTTTGAGGCATTTACTTGAACCCGTTCTTCTGTAAAATTGAAGAGTAAGTTAAGAGAGAATAAAAAAGTCCTTGAGATCAAT
Organism: Sylvilagus floridanus; assembly: GCA_949820135.1. Lineage (NCBI taxonomy): Eukaryota > Metazoa > Chordata > Mammalia > Lagomorpha > Leporidae > Sylvilagus > Sylvilagus floridanus. The sequence continues at coordinate 15,032,852 of OX463239.1, read as the reverse complement.
GAACTGCCTACAACAAATGAGCACAATGATAGCAAGTCCTGAGATCACACCTGTGCAACAGGCATGGAAAAAAACAGTCCAAATTGAAACAAGAAGCAGTATATTGTTGATTAGAGATAGTATACCTCGTGGTTTTATAGTGGCCAGAAAGGATTATATTTGTTAGAAGTCAAGCATTGTGCAGATTATGCTCCCAGATCTTCCCTTGAGGTCACTTTGGCAAACCAGCCACTGGCAAGTGGATACACTTACAAAGAAGAAGGCTTATTTGTTAGAATTTACATGAGTTCTTCTGCTATCAAGAAAACAAGTGGAGGAAGTCAGCACTTTCCGCCTACACTTCATTCAGCTGCAATGCCAGGACAACATAACAAGACCTAGGCCTCAGGCCACCCCAGGAGATAGTACAGAAAAGAGAAAGAGAAGACAGAGCTAAGTGTATTTAAATCCCGAACTGGAACTTATGAAAGTGACTGAGCAGGTGAAACAGAAGCTGTAAATTACCTGCCCCTTGGCTGGTGAGTATTTAGGTTGGAATATAAATCTGAATGAACATTATGTTTGCACACCAGAGTCTGTGATTATAAAATTCATAATTACTACTCTGTAATGAACATGAATTAATTGTACAACCAGAGAAGCAAAGGTCATTTAAGAGAAGGTAGATGAAGGGATGAGAAAAGAGGTAGAGTTGGTTTTAGAAATGGGGAGATGATGGCTTTTCACAGATGAAGATGGTAAGCAATTGAGCGTTTCTATTAAGTATGTTGTGGGGAGGTTTATACACATTTGATCAGCAATAGTAATTTCCTTGGCAGTAAGCTCTAGTTTGATTTCGCAACGAATATTTCCATACCGAGATTGATTATGTAGCTTTTTCTGTGATGTGAGTATTACTGGTGATGCAAACGTTCAACAGAAGCTACCACTTACATTGCCATTGATTGAATTAAAAGGGCTTTGCTAGGCAGAGAAATTCAATTTACTGGCCATTTGCTCCAAAGACATTTTTTTGCTGCAAGAAAAAAAGAAGAGAGCAAAAGGTTTCTCATCACTGAGAAAATCAAGAAAGCTCCAGGGTCTCGGGAGAAAATATAAAATGAGGCTGGTCAAAGAATCAGAAACTACATTATTGAGGAGCAGTTCTGTACCATTCATTGAAGCTTTTCCTTTTTCTAATCTGTGTTGATTGCTTGACATTGATAAAGATCAACATAGTCCAAGAAAAATAAGTGGTAGAATGATTACTAATGTACTTGTTTTGGGTTACACTCATTTTTAAAATGCAATCATTATATAACATATTACCTTTTAATTGTTTTGTGATTATTGTTGAGCTTATGTTTAAAATTATAATTGTTTTATTTCTTTTTTGAAGATTTATTTTTATGTATTTGACAGGCAGAGTTACGGAGAGAGGTAGAGAGAGAGGTCTTCCATCCGCTGGTTCATTCCCTAGATGTCCACAATGGCTGGAGCTGGGCCCATGCAAAGCCAGCAGCCAGGAGCTTCTTCCAGGTCTCCCATGTAGGTGCATGGGCCCAAGAACTTGGGCCATCTTCTCCTGTTTTCCTAGGCCATTAGCAGGGATCTGAATTGGAATCTGGATATGGAGCTGCCAGGACTTGAACCAGCACTCATATGGGATGCCAGCAAGGCAGACAGAGACTTGATCCACTACACCACAGCACCAGCCCCGATTGTTTTTATTTCTAAAAGAAATATTTTTATTTACTAGGTTAACTTTTTTGTTTATTTATAACTTATATTCCATTATTATGCAGTAGTACATTCATTTAAACACAAAATTTAATTCATTATTTCAATACCTATTGTTTACATTTTATCTACTAGGCATCCACTTATAAGTTTTGTATTATGATGTCATTTAATATAGTACGAAGATACTTTGTCATTAAAGATAATTCAAATACATGATATTATGCCTGTTAATATTCTTTTTAAAAGTATTTTGCCATATTTCAGTTAATAACACAATATTACTGGACATTTATATTGCTTTTAATATTTTAGTGTAGAAAATTTTAAAATAAATATCATTGGAAATTAACTTTTTTGTGAATGGAAATTAGCTCAGATCATTTTTTTCAAAGCAATAGACACTATAAATTTTATTTTTCAAATGATTTCTTAAAAAGATTTTTTATATTTATTTGAGACACATAATTACAGACAGAGAGGGAGAGACAGACACAAAGGTCTTCAATCTCCAAATGGCTGTAACGGCCAGAGCTGGGTCAAACCAAAGCCAGAAGCCAGGAGCTTCTTCTGGGTCGCCCATGCAGGCACAGGGGCCCAAGCACTTGGGCCATCCTCTACTGTTTTCCCAGGCCATAGCAGAGAGCTGGGTTGGAAGAGGACAGCTGGGACTCAAACTTGCACCCTATGGAATGCTGGCACTGCCCACAGGAGCTTAGCATACTATGCAACATTGCTGGCCCCCTCAAATCATTTTTTTTTTGACAGGCAGAGTTAGACAGTGAAAGAGAGAGATAGAGAGAAAGGTCTCTTTCAAGTAGTCTTTGCCTGTGCCAATATCTTGCATAGTTTCCCCAATATTTTTTTGACAGGCAGAGTTATACAGTGAGAGAGAGAGACAGAGAGAAAGGTCTTCCTTCCATTGGTTCACCCTCCAAATGGCCACTATGGCCAATGCGCTGTGCCGATCCAAAGCCAGGAGCCAGGTGCTTCCTCCTGGTCTCCCATGTGGGTGCAGGGACCAAGCACTTGGGCCATCCTCCACTGCACTCCCGGGCCACAGCAGAGAGCTGGACTGGAAGAGGAGCAACCGGGACAGAATCCAGTGCCCCAACAGGGACTAGGACCTGGAGTGCCAGCGCTGTAGGCGGAGGATTAGCCTAGTGAGCCGCGGCACCAGCCACCCCTCAAATAATTTTTATGGACAGGTTCTTTTTTAAGATATATTTATTTATTTTGGAAGTCAGGGTTACACAGATGAGTGGGAGAAAGAGAGGTAGAGAGAGAGAGAGAGAGAGAGAGAGAGAGAGAGAGGATTTCTTCCATCTGTTGGCTCACTCCCCAGACAGCCACAACAGCCAGCACTGGACCAGGCTGACCCCAGGAGCCAGGAGCTTCATCCAGGTCTCCCACATGGATGGCAGAACTCAGGTGCTTGGGCCATCTTCTGCTGCTTTCCCTAGTTCCTGCTGCTTTCCCTGAAGCTCCTGGCTTCTGGATTCAGCTTGGCCCAGCACTGGCTGTTGTAGCTATCTGAGGAGTGAAGCAGTGGATGGAAGATATTCCCTTTCTCTTTCTTTCTCTTTCCTCCCTCCTCTCCTCCTCCTCCTCTTTCTTCTTCCTTCTCCCTTTCCCTCTCCCTCTCCCTCTCCCTCTCCCCCCCTCCCCCCTGCTGTCTGCTGCTTTCCCAGGCTAGTAGCAGGAAGCTGGATTGAAAGTGGAGCAGCCAGGACATGAATTGGTGCCCATAAGGGGTGCCAGCATCGCAGGCACCACAACTCCATAGCACCGGCCCCTGTGGACGGATTCTTACATTAGTAATTCTTGATTTGAACTACAGGAAATTTTTAAGTTCAGGAGACTTAAGGAAAAAATAGAAAAAAAAAAAGCATTTATCACCACAATGCATTAGAATGCCTTAGACAGCTTGTGTTATAGAACACTTGATAACATTAATTAACTTTAAAGAATATTTATCATATTATCTTTGGTATAACTTTAATTTTTATAATTATTTACCTGAAAGGCAGAGACACAGACAAAGACAGACAGACAGAGCTCTCCCGTCTGCTGGCTCACTCCCCAAGTACTTGCAGTTGCAAGAGCTGGGCCAGGTTGAAGTCAGGACTCAGGAACTCACATATATATACATATACTAAAATATACACATATATATATACACTCAAATGTATATATTTGTGTATATATTTGCATTTATGTATTTTACTAATTTTGTTTAATTAATTAATTATGAATTATTTATTTTATTTACTTGAAAGGCAGAGTTACGGCGGGGGGGGGGAGAGATTGATTTTCCATTTGCCAATTCACTCCCCAGATGGCTGCAAAGGCCAGAGCTGGGCGAAGCCAGAGACAGGAGGCAGGAGGTTCTTCTGGGTCTCCCACAGGGATGCAGGAGTCCAACCACTTGGGCCATCCTCTGCTGCTTTCCCAGGCACATTAGCAGAGAGATGGACAGGAAGTGGAGCAGTGAAGACTTGAACCAGCACCTGTATGGAATGCCAGCATTGCAGGTGGTGGCTTTACCCAGTACACCACAATCCTGGCCCCACCAATTTCTAGTTTAAAGTGTCTCTATATCATATAAAAATATAATCAGTTCTCAGTTTAATATATAGCTACTGGTTTTCTAGCATGATGCTTCAGAGTTCCATTAAATTGTATTTATCAATTGTTTGTCATTTATTATTACTGAGCAATATTCCATGGCAAAGATTAACTGAAGTTTGCCTAAACATTCATGTAATGTAGGATATATAAGTCATTTCATTTTGGTTCCCATTAATAAATCTGTCCTAAGCAGTTGTGTATACAATTTTATTTTAACACAACTCTTCATTTCTTTGGAATACTCATAATTGTCTATTAGCATACAATTGAGAAATTGTTTGGGAGTTGCATACGTGAATTTCTTAGACACTGCCCAACTGTTTTCTAGAGTGTCTATTTTTCCCATAAATACAACATAATATACATAGTAATTCTTTCCACCCTCCCCACCCTCCCACCCATTCTTACCCTCTTCTTGCTCCCTCTCCTGCTTTATCTGAGAAAGAAAAACAAAAAAATAAAGAAAAAGAACAGATGGAGAAAAAAAAAAGCCCAAGTCTATACAAGGGCTGATCCATGCTATTGCTTCTTGAAGATGATTTCGCTTTTTTCCCTCTTCCTCTATTCCCTTCCTTCCCCCCCCCTTTCCTTTTAGAAACTTAATTATCTTTAAAGAAGAACCCAAGGATGAGGCATTTTTTGAGAGCTCTTAGACATAACTATAATATGAAACATAATAATATCCTCCTTTTAATATACTAGAAGGAAGTGAGTCTTGAGAACAAGTTTTACTGTTAAGTTTCATGCATGGTACCACTCTTTGTAAATAGAAATCCTGTATGGGAAGTTCATGTACGGCGACTCATGACTCTTATTTATTTAACAACTAACACTCTTATGTATGACATCAGTAATCATCTAAGGCTCTTGACATGATTCACCTAGGCTATGGAAGCCTTTTAGATCCAACTAGCTCAACAAGGCCATAAGCAAAGTGGAAGTTCTCTCCTCCCTTCAGAGAAAATTACACCATTCTTTGGTGGCCCCTTATTTCTACTGGTGTCTCACCTTTATGTAGGACAATTTTTGCTGGATTGTCTTGGTTTTCCATACCTGATATATTCCTCTCGTGCTTTGTTTTGAGACCAGAGTGCCTTAAGGGGTGATTCTGAGATCAGAGTGCTACTTAAAGTGATTGTCATTCTGTTAGTCTGCTGTGTGGACAGCTTCCCATGTTGGAGCCTTCTCTCCTTTTTAATTCTGTCTATTATTGTTTCCGTACACTTAGTCCTACTTATATAGTCACTTTATCACTTAATCCTATCTATTTTGTCTTTAGAACACTTAAGCTGCTGTTTTTATCAGCCAGCTTAAGGGATTTTGGGGTCCTATGGCAGTTTGCTTAGCTGTGCACTTAGAAGTGAGTCCATAGGAGAGTATGTAGGATTATACTGCTTTGTAGTTATGCCCTTCATGCATTTCAAAGTTATAGCTTTAGAATCTCAGTAATTCTTCACACTGTGCCCACCCTCCCACCCACAAAGAGTGGCCATTTCTATCACACTTTGATCAGCAATGCAAAAATGATCAAGTTTCTCAGCATCCTTTCCAATATTTTACATTCTAAGTTAATTATTTTAATTATTCTGATATATTCTGTTAGATGTGCAATGTTATTTTTGTAATTTCAATTTGTACCTCTCAATAGCTAATCATGTTGAAAATGTTTCCAGGTGCTCACTTGCCATTTGTACTTTGGGTTCATTGAAATGTATCTTCATGTTTCCTGTGTTCTTTCACATTCAGTTTAAATATTTCTAATTCACACAAATATTTTATCATCAATTCTTTGACTACTTATAAATATTTTTAGTGCATATATCTGTAGTTGTTCTGTTTTTCTGATATTGATTTTTAATGTAAGTCTAACATGTTCAGAGAATGTCATTTGGAATTTGCTAAACTGTCATATTATTGAGAATACAAAAAGAATGTGTTTTCTGCCTGTTTTGAGTGAAGTGTTTTATGAATTTCACTTAGATCCAGTTGGTGAAGGTGATGTTGAATTCTACGTCTTTATTGATTGTGTATTCATTTTATCATCACAAAAGGAGTCTTAAAATCTCCATCACAAGGCATTGCAGATGTATTCTTCATTTTTACTTCATGAATTTTGGAGCTCAGTTGTTAAGTGTATACATACTTACAATGATGCTTTCTTCTTGATGAACAGACTGTTTCATCATTATGTCATGTTCCTTTGATTATTAGAAACTTCCTTTGCTCCAAAATTTACTTTATCTGATATTAATAAAACCACTTCAGTTGCATTCGATTGCTGTTTGTGTGTGTCATGTTACATCCTTTCATTTTAAACTTATTTATGTCTTTAAAGTGAACTTCTTATAGGCATGTTATAGTGGGGAGTTGTTTTACTATTGTTCTACTCTAATGAACTATTTTTAAAATTGGTGTCATTTGACCATTTACACTTAATGTAAATATTGAAATGTTGAATATAGTTCTATTATTTTGTTGTATTTTTCTTTTTTGTCTACCACTGTTATTCCATTTCTCCTTTCTAGCCTCCTATAGGATTATTAGATTTTTTTAAAGATTTATTTATGCATTTGAAAGAGAGGAGAAATAGAGATAGCAATAAATGTATATATATATATATATATATATAGAGAGAGAGAGAGAGAGAGAGAGAGAGAGAGAGTGCTTCTATATGCGGGTTTACTCCTCAAATGGCTGTAACAGCCAGGTCTGGCCCTTGTCAAAGCCAGGAGCCAGGAATATCATTTTGGTCTCCCACATGGGTGGTAGGGGTCCCAGCACTTGGCCCATCTTCTGCTGCCTCCTCAGGAGCATTAGAGGGAGGTGTATCACAAGTGGAGCTGCCAGGCTAGAATTTGCACTTTGATATAGGATGCCTGTTTTATAAGAGGTAGTGTAACACCCTACTCCACAAGGCCTGCCCCTGGAACGTTTTTTGTATTCTATTTTAATTGATATTCTAATTTTAAATATACTTCTTTGTATAGATCACTTAGTGACTGCTCTGTGGACTACAATACCCACAGTGAATTTTTGGAAGTCCAAGAGCAAAAATTGTACCAATTCAAGTGGAACACGGCTGTCTTTATAGGACCCTTTAACTTCATTTATTTTTGGTGTATTTGTCTTATTTTTACATATTATGCAAGCCCATTGAATCCAAAATATTTCTAATTTAATTCTAGGATATATAAAGGTATGTAATATTAAATGTTTTTATATGAGATAAAATATAACAGGTTATCATTTTAAAGGCAAGTTGATTCTATGAAATCTTTCATGCTGTATTATTAGTCTGTAATTTTCTTTTTAAAACAATTTGATTTTTTTTAAAAAAAAATTTTAAAGTCTTAAGTAGTTTTAAAATTGTTAATATATAGTTATATAAATCAATGAATAATTGATACTTAGTACAGTAATAGAAAAACATGGAGGGGCTGTGCAGTAGTACACTGAGTTGGGCCACTGCCTGTCATGCTGGCATCACTTCTGTGTGCCAGTTCAAGTCATGGCTGCTCCACTTCCTGGGAAGACAACAGGTACTTGGGCCCTGCTACCCATGTGGGAGACCCAGAATGAATTCCGGGCTTCCATCTTAAGCCTGGTCTGCCTCAGTCCCAGCCATTGTGGCCATTTGGGGAGTGAACCAGCAGATGGACTCTCTCTCTCTCTCTCTCTCTCTCTCTCTCTCTTCCCCTCTCTCTCCCTCTCTTAAAGATTTATTTTATTTATTTGAAAGAGTTATAGAGAGAGAAAGGGAGAGAGAGAGGGAGAGAGAGAGCTCTTCTCTCCACTGTTCTGCTCCCCAAATGGCCACAACAGCTGGAGCAGAGCTGGTCCAAAGCTAGAAGCCAGAAGCCAGGAGCCAAGAGCTTCCTCTGGGTCTCCCATGTAGGTGCAAGGGCCCAAGGGCCTGGGCTATCTCCCACTGCTTTCCCAGGCACATTAGTAGGGAACTGGATAGGAAGCAGAGTAGCCAGGACTTGAACCAGCGCCCATATGGGATGCTGGTGCTGCATGCTAGGGCCCTAACCCTCTTTGCCACATCTCTCTCTCTCTCTCTCTCTCTCACTCTCGCTCTCGCTCTCTCGCTCTCTCTCTGTCTCTATCTTGTGGACTTGCCAGGCATGTGTAGGGCAACTGTTCCTGTGATTAGCCGTGTTTCTGCACATTTTGGAATCTTAGGCGCTGATTCTTTCTGTTGTAGACTATCTTCCAAAGACAGCAGCAGTCTTGGGAAATAGAAATAGTGTCTTAGTCAAGAGCAAAGGTTGACTTGACTTGTTTGTAATCTCAGAAAACAAGGTAGCTTCTCTTCATGGAGCAAAGGACGAGCACGCTTACTGTCTGATACAAAGGATTCAGAATTCATGAACTCAGAGATTCTCATTTGAAATGCAACCAATGAATGTTTAGGTTCTTCTAGAGCTCTTTTTATCATGTGTGAAGTTGTGCTAAAACTCTGGCTATGGCTCTTACCAAGAGTAGCAAAGAGTGCTTGCTTTGATCCTGCAGTCTCAGATCTTCTGCCAGTGTCCATAAAATTCTGAGATTAAATTTTTGGCATGCAAGACAGACAGATGCCAATCATGAAGTTATGACAAAGAGAAAGAACATTAATTCCCTTATTTTGGTAGGTATACAATGTATAAATATATTCAAATTTCATACTATATCCCATAAATATGTATAATTATTGTTAATCAAAAAATTTTGTTTTCAGGATCCTTTTTACTTTTATCCATGCTACTAATGTTCTATTCCCTCTTTGCTATATTTATTTTGCTTATTTCATTTCTTGTTTCATCTTTTCAATAATTTTACTTCATATGGGAAATGTCTAATATTTTCTTCTTAATTCTGGATGTACTTCTTAGATATTCAGTAATGCTGTTTGTGAGCTCATGTTCTGCTGAGGTTGCAGCTACTCTGGCTGGTGACTGGTACAAAAGGAAGGCCAGTGGCCAGCCTCAGGTTGTGTCCTTTCACATCAGTAACACATATATTTTCATTTTCAATTATGGTTTTACTGCCTTCAGTTATGGAATTTTTTCCATTGTTTTCTCCGCATTATTTTCTTATCTTAAAAGAGATTAACTATGGAAAAGACAATACCTTAGTCATCATTGCTTAACTATTTTATTGTTACTATGGTATGATGATGAAGAAGATGAAGAGGATGACCCCTTTTTCCAAATTATAGCTTGCTTTTTTTTCTCATTAGCAACTTTGGACTTTGTCTAGCTTCTATTTTCTTATAAATCTGATGGTCAATGTCTTCCATGGCTCAAAGTTCAATTAAAAATGTATTCTCTCCAAGAAGAATTTTTTTGACAACCTACTTAAAATGATTTATCTCAAGTAATTTTCTATATTATTACTTTCTTCTGTTGTTTGAATATACAACTATCTGAATTTATATTTTTATTGTTTATTTTCTATCTTCTCTCCAAAAATTTAAACAGTGATTGAGTAACCCTTATAGCTCCTGTTAGAGTTGGTTGGTGGAGGCATTTCACTATGTAGACACCATCTGAGAACATGATGATTACAGGAACTTCAGACTTTAGCAATAATCTTGAAGCTTATATTTTGTATTCTTTGTATCTTTTTTAGGAATGCCGTCAAAGAACATGGAAAACTTTATGCCATTTATGAAACCAGGTGAGTCCCTAATACTTGTACAAGTCAAGGAAGGACTTTCACTTCGTGGTGCTACAAGTACTAATAGTAATTGTAGTACAAGCCTATAACTTACCTTACTCTACACACCTTCTGTTGGAGACATCTTCCAAAATTATTATAAGGGAGCCAGAACTGTGGTGTAGTGGGTAAAGCCACTGCCTTTGACGCCAGCATCCCTTATGGGTGCTGGTTTGTGTCCCAGCTGCTCCACTTCTAATCCAGCTCCCTGCTAATGCAACTTGTAAAGCGGTAGAGGATGACCCAAGTGGTTGAGTCTCCTGCTACCCCTGTGGAAGATCTGGATGAAGCTTCTGACTGCTGGTTTCGGCCTGGCTCAGCCTTGGCCATTGCGTCTATCTGGAGAGTGAATCAGCAGGTAGAAAGATCTCTCTTTTTTGTCTCTGCCTCTCACTCTGTAACTCTGACTTTCAAATAAATACATAAATATTTTTTAAAAAAACACCAAAATGATCATAAGAGATACATAGATACAATAATAATAATTAGGAGATAATATCACCTTAGATTGTTTTGTATATTTTGATATGATTTTAAATAACATTTTTGTTGAATTCTAAAAGGGCCTCTGATTCCAAAACTTAGTATATAGAAGTTTAGAGCAGAGAGGTTCAGCACTGGAAGAAGCTTCAGATATCTCCATCTTACATATTTGGGAAGGTAGGCCAGAGATGCAGGCTTGCCCAAGGTCACACAGTTACTCAGAGGCAGAATCAGGAAAAGAACTCAGTACTTACTTTTATCACCATGCTTTCACTTTGCTCCATGTAGTCTGGCACACACAACGCCGACTAATGAGTCTGTGTACACAAATCTCATGTTCTCCAACTGACATCATCTTGGAGAGAGATGATTCTGACAATACAGTCTTGCAGAAAATTCTTTGAAGCCACATAATTGAAGGAAATTAATTATCTTTAAAAAAATTCTGAAGAATCATTCACAACACAACTTCACATTGCAGTAGATTCCACCACTCCTAGCCTTCAAATTCCACCAGGCAGCATTCCAGGCAAGTTCATCTTCCTCTGGTCCCACTATCTGTGAATATTTAAAACTTTTCTTGTAAAAGCCTGATAATTCTTTCCTTCTTTCTTTCCATGTACCCAGATTCTAAGTACTGCAATCTAAAATATGAGTTGTTCATTATGTTTGACAGAATGAATGATCTCATATTAAACATAATTTGTTAAATGTACTCTATTAATACAGATAATTCATTCTTAAGTATAATTAATAAATATTATTAAACATGTTTTAAAATAATATATCATTTATTATATAGATGATGTTATTTACTCATCCAAATATTTCCTTTAGATGAATTATTAAAATCAGAATTTTATGGTAAAAGAGTAGGCCCACTTTCAGATGTCTTTATTAATATATGAGCCCTTATGGAAGTATGTGCTAATCCTAACTATGGTGCCCAGGTATTCACAAATAAACACACCCATATAAGCACCAACCTGATCAGGACACAGAAAATTAGAAGCATCTCATAAGCTTCAGACCATCCTGCTCTTCATTCCTCTCTCCTCTTTACCAAGACAAACATTCTGATCTCTCTCACTACATGGCTTAGGTTGGGTTCACCACAAGCAAGGTTCTTCCCAAGATCTGGATTGATTTGTGCATGATTTATTGGGGGAATGTCTATCAAGCAAAATTTGACAGTGAAAAACATGGAGGATATGACAGGTGAAGAAAATGAAAGAAGATTTGTTTTTGAGAGGTCCAGGTTTGACCCGATCCCATAGGCACTCTGTAATGTGAATTTCAGAACAAATGTCATCCACCTGGAGGCCTAGAGGTGACACAGCCGCATCTACGGACTTAGCAAAGGATTTCCTCTGAAGGAGGGGCACCTCCAGGTTAGGCAGCAGCTGAGCAATCTTATGAAAAGGGGTAGGCTTACCTGATGAGCAGCGAACCCCACATCGGGAGAAGAAAGGAAAGAAAGCAACAGACCCACAGGTGATGGTCCACTCTTCACAACACACACATGCTCACGTTAGGCTCACTCTGGCCACAGTTGGTTAAGGACTGTGAATGCTCATTATTTACTGGCAAGATTTCCAGAACAGGATTTGGGACAAACTTTAGCCCGCAGAGTTGCAGTTGTTCCAAAGCCCATGACTGATAATGAATCATTTCCCTGCGCCAGCCTTCCTTGTCAATTGCCCTTAGCCGTCACCTCTGCTAACTCAGACAAAGGGGGATGATCAACACTCTTGTCCCTGAGGAGTCTGAGTTTTTGATTATCATAGTCCTATCTACCAATTTTTGCTGTCATTGCCAATTAACTGCTAAAACCTGGCATGTGAGATGCTCCAATGGATCATCTGGACATCAAACACAATCTCTCTGTACTCTTGCTCTTCATAATGATGTTGGTTATTCCCTTGCCAATACAATAACTCCATTCTTTGCCAGTTGGTTTAGTGCAAACAGAATTCCAATGTGACGAGGCAGCAACTCTACTTTATGTTTATTGAAGTTACTAATGTGTCCATTTGTGGAACAGTCCCTTCTCTGGAAACCAGAACATGAACACTCAAAATATTGACTTTTAAAAATTATTAACTACAGTCCATAGTTTCCATTAGGGCTCACGTTTGTGTCATATTCTACAGGTTTTAACAAATATATAATGACTACCACATCCTAAGAATACTTTCACAATCCTAAAAGTGCCCTATTCTCAACATATTTATCCCTCTCTCACTCTCAGCATAATTGCTGGATTGGATAGTAACATTATGCTTAGTTTTTAAAGAAACTGCCAAACGGTCCTCCAAAGTGTCTATACCATTATGCCTGTCAACCAGGAATGAATGAGATTTCCAGTTGTCCCACATCCCACCCAGCATTCGGTACTCTCTATTTTGCATTTAGCCTTCCTTTCTAATAGATGTGTGGTGATATCTCATTATCACTTTAATTGTATTCCCTGAGGACATATCTTGGGCATCTTTTCACATGCTTATTTGTCAGATGTGTATCTTCTTTGATGAAGGAGGATCTATACAATCTTTTGCCAATTTTTAATTGAGCAATTTATTTCTCTGCTGTTGAATTTAAAGAATTGTGTGTGTGTGTGGGTGGGTGTGTATGTATATTGGATTGACAAAGGTATCAGATATATTTTAGTAAAGTTTTCTCACAACGTGTGACTTGTCTTTTCAGTGTGTTAAAAAATATCTTCCGCAGGGCAGAGGTTTTAATTTTAATGAAGTCCAGTTTCTCATTTTTTTCTTCTTCTATGGAATGCGCTTTTTGTGTTGCATCTAAAAAGTCAACACCAAATATAAGGTTACCTATATTTCCTCCTTATATTTCCTCCTATATTTCTTCCCATGTCATCTTCTTTTTTCTTTCTAAAGATTTTTATTTATTTGAAAGTGACTTACAGAGAAGGGAAAGAGAATGAGAGAGAGAGAGAGAGAGAGAGAGAGAGAATCTTCCATCTACTGCTTCACTCCCTAGATGGCTGCAACAGCCCCAGCTGAGCCAGGCTAAAGCCAGAAGCCAGGATCTTTTTCCAGGTCTTCCACATGGGTGGCAGAAGATCAAAAACAGGGGCCATCTTCCACTGCTCTTTCCAGGCCTTGAGCAGGAACTGGATTGGAAGTGGAGCAGCCAAGACATGAACTGGTGCCCATATGGGATACCAGTGTCAGTTGGCAGCTTTACCCACTATGCCACAACACTGGCCCCTATGTTATTTTCTAAGATTTGTACTTATACAGTTTAGATTAGGTCAATGGTCCATTTTCAATTAAACTTTTTGAGAAGTATAAGGCTGGTCTATCTCACTGTTTATTGAAAGGACTATCATTTCTGTATTGAATCATCCTTACTCTTTCATCAAAGATCTGTTGACTATATTTATACATTTGTATGACTGTTTATTCTGTATCCTAAATACATTGGTCTATGCATTCACCAACATCATATTCTCTTGATTACATAGCATTACAGTACGTCTTGAAGTTGGCTAATGTCTGTCCTCTGCCTTTGTTCTTGTTTAGTCTTGTGTCGATTATTTTGAATCTTTTGCCTTCCCATATAACTCCAGATTCAGTTTGTCAATTTTCCCAACATAATTCGTTAGAATTTTGATTGTTAAAGTGTTGAGTCTACAGATCAAATTAGAAAGAACTGACATCTTAAAAATACTGAAGTTTCCTATTCATGCACGTGGAAATTAGGTCAATTTGGTCTTTTTCATCAAGGATGTAGTTTTGTGATTTTCTCATCTAGATCATGTATATATTTGTTATACTTTATCTCTAAGTATTTCAAATTTATTTGAATAATCTAATACATTTTAAGATATCCTATTCTTTCCTTTATTACCACACAAACTGTAATACACATTGTTTTATTAGAGTTTAACATAAATTATTATTTTCCTCTTCATAGATAATTATTATTCTTAATTTCAATTACACATTCATTTTAAAGTCCATTAGTTATTAGTATTTTACTAGTATTGGTACTATTTTTTTAATAAAAAGATTGAGAGGCAGAGATACAGACAGAGAGAAGAAGCGACAGAGAGAGAGGTCTTCCATCCACTGGTTCACTCCTTAAATGGCCACAACGGCCGGAGTTGGGACAATCTGAAGTCAGAAACCAGGAGATTCTTCTGAGTCGCCCATGTGGGTGCAGAGGCCCAAGCACTTGGACCATCTTCCACTCCAGACCATTAGGAGACAGCTGGATCAGAGAGCAGCAGCTGGGATATGCACTGGTGCCCATAAGGGATGCCCGCACCACGGGTGGAGGCTTAACTTACTATGCACAGTGATGACCCCTAGTAGGATGTTTATATATTCAGTGTTCAGTTCGATTAACCATAATGTAGCTCCTAATTGTTTCCTACATTGCCATGGTTTCCTATAGAATTGTAATCTGTCAACTGAAAGAATGCCTTTTAGTTTGTCTTTAGCGCAAGTGTTCCATCAACAATTTCTGTAAGTTTGTATTTGTCTGATATGTATTTTTTTTTATTTTTGACAGGCAGAGTGGACAGTAAGAGAGAGAGAGAGAGAGAGAGAGAGAGAGAGAGAAAGGTCTTTCTTTTGACCGTTGGTTCACCCTCTAATGGCTGCCGCGGCCAGCGCTGCAGCCGGCGCACTGCGCTGATCCGATGGCAGGAGCCAGGTGCTTCTCCTGGTCTCCCATGGGATGCAGGGCTCAAGCACTTGGGCCATCCTCCACTGCACTCCCTGGCCACAGCAGAGAGCTGGCCTGGAAGAGGGGCAAGCGGGACAGAATCCGGTGCCCCAACCAGGACTAGAATCTGGTGTGCTGGTGCCGCAAGGCGGTGGATTAGCCTGTTGAGCCACGGCGCCGGCCCTGATATGTAGTTTTGCTTGAAAAGTGAAGAACATTTTCAATGAGAATAGGATTCTTTGTTGGCATTTATTTCCTCTCATCACTTTAACGATGCCATTTCACTGTCTTTGTTCACCTGTCCGTATTGATAAATTTAGTGTCAGTTTTACTGTGGCTCTTTGGAGTTACTTTGTCCATTTACAATGCATTTCCAAAAGTTTTACTGTGACGTATTTAAGTACATTTTTGTTTTTATTGAAATTGCTTTAGTTTTATAGTTATTTTTTAATGAATCTGTGGCTTCATCTATTTGTTACTATGTTTTTTCTTTTCTTGCCAATTTTAGAAATTTCCTAGCTATTCATATATTGCCTTCATGTAACCATATCTGCTTTTCCCTTTTGGAACTTTAATTATGAGTTTTGCTCTGACTTTACCATGGCCTAAATCTTTTATTCTTTTTTCTGTTTATCCATACATTTTTTATATGTCTGCTTTCCCCTAGTTATTCTTTTTGATCTATCTTCCAAGTAACTATATCTGTCTTTACATGTATCCTAGCTGTTGTGGTACCCATAGTTTTCATTCTTTGCTTGGCTTTGCATTCTAGACTTCTCATTTAATTATATTGTATAAATTTTGATTCTCTGAAACTTCTCCCATCTTGCTCACTATGTGTGGAGTACATTAAAAAAAATGTTGAAGTTTCTATGTCACAACTCCAATATCTGGATCACTACATATTTTTATTATATTACATTACATTATATTTTATTATTTATATTGCTTCTTTATATTGGTACATTTTATAAATTTTCATAAATGAGATACACATGTTTTAAAATATAAATGTACTAAATCAGTACTGTTCAAACTTGTTATGAAGATGGAAATACTGTATATGTATATTGTATAATATGGTAGCTACTAGTCATGTATAGTTTTTGATACTTCAAATAAACCTAGTGTAACTGAGGAAATAATTTTTAATATTATTTGTTTTTAATAAAGTTAATGTAAATACTTACATGATGCTTGTGGCTATTATATTGGACGGCAGAATTTTAGATTTTATTTTGTTGGAATTGTGCTTTAAATGGCACACTCTACTTGATATTTTTTCCACAAGAGACAATATTCATCAGCTCCTTGGAGGTAGCAATAAGAGGATATCACCTTAATGCAAAGATGCGTGGAGCTGAGTTTCATTATTCCTTTACTCATTTTCTGGTTTACACCGTCTCTTAGTTTGTGTTCCTCAAGACTCACAAATGAATTCTAGTGTTTGACCTGGGGCTCGCCACTTTGGCTGGCTTTAAATGCCAGTTTTATGTCCTCAGAACAGTGAGCACCCTGGTAGCTTTCTTCCCTGTTAATAGCTCCTGGAAGCACAGCCTCTCTCCCTCTTGACCTGTGTTGCTTAGCAGTTGGTGGAAACCTTAGAACGAAGAACAGGTAAAATGTGGTAACTTTCCTATGGTTCTCTCTCTTCCAGAACTAGATATGTCAGGTACTGACTGGTATCTTGGGTCCTAAGCTCTTATTTCATAAACCTGCAAAAATGTCTCAGCCTCATTGCCCTTAGCAGCTGCTCTCTGTCCAGCTTCACAGCCTCAGCTTCTCATGGCCGTGAATCCTCTGTTGTGCCGCTTTCAGACATCAGATAAAAATTAATAATTTCCCTGAGAGATGTAGGGACACATGTAGTGGCACAGGAAAGTGATACAGAGAATGGGAAGTGCTAATAAAATTTATGTCATTAAACCAGTTACCACAGTAGGCCATTAGGGTTAAATCTATAAGAGAAAATGTAGAAAGTGATGCAAGACACCTTATCTTAGACCTATCATATTCAATAATTGGAGAATCTAGTGCATTTTAATTTATTTATTTATTTATTTATTTTGACTGACAGGTCTAAGGTATATATTTTGCAACATAATTTATAGTAGAAATAAGAACTAAGACATGCAAGGGGAGAGGGAGCGGGAAAGGGGAGGGTAGCGGGTGGGAGGGAAGTTATGGGGGGGGAAGGCCTTGTAATCCATAAGCTGTACTTTGGAAATTTATATTCTTTAAATAAAAGCTTTATTAAAAAAAAAGAACTAAGACATGGATTTTTGACCATCAGTCTTATTCTCTTCCCACATTATTATGCTTCATTTTAAAAAAATTTTTCCCCAAAGAAACCTTTTATTTAAGGAATACAAAATTCATGCATTTATAAGTATGATTTTAGGAACATAGTGATTCTTTCCACCATACCTGCCCTCCCACCCATACTCCCACCCGTACTCCTCCTCCGTCTCCCATTTCCAGTCCTATTCTCCACTAAGATCCATTTTTATTGACTTTATACACAGAAGACTAACTCTATACTAAGTAAAGGTTCAATAATTTGCACAAAAAAAAAATCCTGTTACTCAACAGTCAAGAAAAGGGCTGTTCAAAGTCATTGCATATTGAAGTTAATTTCAGTTTCTTTTTTTTTTTTTAGAAACTTAATTGACTTTAAAGAAGCATCCAAGAATGATACATCGTTTGCAAGCACCTAAACATGAATATAATACAACTCTTGGAGGATACAAGCACTTAAACATGATTATAATATAACTCTTCCTACATGGGAAGTTAGTACATAGTGACTCCTGTTGTAAATTTAACAATTAACACTCTTTTGTATGACATCAGTGATCACCCAAAGCTCTTGACATGAACTGCCTAGGCTATGAAAGCCTTTTGAATCCACAATCTCCATAAGTTTTTAGACATGGCCATAAGCAAACTGGAAGTTCTCTTCTCCCTTCAGAGAAAAGAACCTCCTTTGATGATCACTTCTTTCCACTGGGGTCTCACCCACTGAAGTCCTTCATGTAGGACATTTTTTGCCATTGTCTTGGCTTTCTATGCTTTAAATACTCTTGGGGCTTTTCAGGCAAACAAGAATGCCTTAAGGGCTGATTTTGAGGTCAGAGTGCTACTTACAGTGATTGTCATTCTGTGAGTCTACTGTGTGGACTGTTTCCCATGTTGGAGCATTACTCCTTTTGAATTCTATTATTATTACCAGACTTAATCTTATCCATATGATCACTTTGAAACTTAAGATGGTATTTTTACCACCCAGCTTAAGGAGATCTGGGGTCCAATGGCAAGTTTTTAAACTGTACACTTATAAGTAAGTCCATAGGAATGTATGCAGGACTATACAAGTTTACAGTTATAAACTTTGTACACTTTGTAATTACAACTTTAGGAAAGTAGTTATTCTTCTGACTGTGCCTGCCCACCCACTCATCTTCCTCCTCCCTCTCATTCCCATTCATATTTTTAAATGAGATCTATTTTCAATTGACTTTTTACACATGTGTTTAATTATGTTAAGAAGGAGTTCAACAACCAGTATGAAAAAAAAACTGTTACTCAACAGTCAAGACAAAGGCTGTTCTAAAATTGACAACTAGACTGCTACAAATTGCCTTTTAGGTGTTCTATTAGCTATCACAGGTCAGGGAGAACATACGATATTTGTACCTTTGGGACTGGCTTATTTCACTAAGCATGTTTCCCTGTTTCATCCATTTGTAGCAAATGAAACGTTTTTTGTTTACCACTATGTAGTATTCCATAGTGTACATATTCCATAATTTCTTTATACAGTCTTCCATTGAAGGGCATATGGGTTGACTCCATGTCTTAACTATTGTGAATTGAGCTGTAATAAAGATGGGGTGCATATAACTCTCATATGCTGATTTCATTTCCCTTGGGTAAATTCCCAGGAGTGGGATAGATGGGTCATATGGTAGATCTACATTCAAGTTTCTGAAGTGTCTCCATACTGTTTTCCATAGTGGCTTTATAAGTTTACATTCCCACAGTGGATTAGGGTACCTTTTCCCCACATTCTCACCAGTATTTTTTGCTTGTTGTTTTAATTTGAAAGCCATTCTATTCTAACTGGGGTGAGGTGAAACCTCATTGTGATTTTGATTTACATTTCACTGATGGCTAGTGATCGTGAGCATTTTTTCATGTGTCTGTTGGCCATTTGGATTTCCTCTTTTGAAAAATGTCTGTTTAAGTCCTTTATCCATTTCTTAACTGGGTTTTTCTTTTTGCTGTTGTTGTTGAATTACTCAATCTCTTTGTATATTCTGGTTATTAATCTTTTATCAGTTGCATACATTGCAAATAATTTCTCCCATTCTGTTGGTTGCCTCTTCACTTTCCTGTGACGAGGCCAAGGCAACTTCAGCTGGCTGACAAGGTCACAGCGGAAGATCTGTCTCAGCAAGGCATGAGAAGGACAGCTGCGGTCCTCTTGGTAGTTTTAGGTTTGATGGGAACTACAAGCTGGAGCTTCCTGGTGGTCCCGCTAATGATTGCTGTATTCCTAATTTTACGGAAGAACACTTAGTCTCATAACCTCCAAAATGTCCATTGTCTTGTAGAATTTTAATCAAGCAGAGTGTTAGTGTAGAAGAAAGGGTTAATGCCTTATGCAAGGTTGAGCTGCTTGTAGAAAAGAATTAAAAGGCAACAGGCTCTCTGGTATATACTTCCCACTAGAATAAAGATAGATGTTAATAAAGCTTTAATTCACTATATGCTACAAATACTACAATGATTAGGATGTCAAAACTGTAGAATAGATCTAAGTAAACCTTTAAATAAGTGCAATAAAGAGATTAAAGAATTACAGAAAAAATTCCAAAGAGCAGATACATTTTAAAAAGGGTCTGCTTTGAACTTGGGGCTTCTAGTAAAGATTAGATTAGGAAGGTACTATTCTATCTTATGTAGCCATTTTCTGCATAGTTCAGCAGCACTCGAGGCCTTGGCTTGTGTGGGCAGCCTGTTATCTTGCACCTGTCTGTGATTGTAACCCATGCTCTGAGTATGCCCTTGAAAATAAAAAAAATTGTAATTGGAAAAAATGGACAACAGGCTTTTCATCGTAAGAAGAAAAAAATCATTATAGTATAAAATCAGTATAGTATAAAAATAAAGTCTGGTGCTCAAAAGCCAGAGTCATGCCATCAGCCTTGCTGTGAGTGTCTCTCATTTCTTTGAGCGCCAACACCTCTCACACCTTGGGGCCCCTGAACTGGCTGGGGCTGGTCTCCGGCATTCCTGAGTGTTTCTTTTGCAGTACAGAAGCTTCTCCATTTGATGTAATCCCATTCGTGAATTTTGGCTCTGATTGCTTGTGCATCTGGGGTCTTTTAAAGAACTCTTTGCCTGTGCCAATGTCTTGCAGGATTTCCTAATAATTTGAGGGCATCTAATAATTTGATGATATCAGGTCATATATTTTGATCTTTAATCCATTTTGAGTGGATTTTATGTAAGGTGTAGGGTAGGTATCTTGCTTCATACTTCTGCCTGTGGAAATCCAGTTTTCCCAGCACCATTTGTTGAAGAGTCTCTCCTTACTCCAGGGATTGGTTTTGGCTCCTTTGTCAAATGTAAGTTGGTTGTAGATGCTTGGATTGATTTCTGGTGTTTATATTCTGTTCCATTGGTCTATCCATCTGTTTTTGTACCAGTACCAGGCTGCCTTGATTATAACTGCCCTGTAGTATGTCTTTTTTTTGTTATATAAGATTGCTTTAGCTATTCAGGGTCTCCTGTGCTTCCATATGGATTTCAGTGTCATTTTCCTATATCTGAGAAGACTGTCCTTGGTATTTTGAGTGATATCACATTGAATCTGTAAATTGTTTTTGGAAGAATGGACATTTTGATAATATTGATTCTTCTTGTATCTTCTTCTATTTCTTTAATGTTCTATAATTTTCATCATAGAGATATTTGGCATTCTTGGTTAAACTTATTCCAAGGTATTGCTGACTGTAGGTTTGTCAGAAATTGCCTTGATTGTGTTGAAGAATGTTCTTTCTATATCCAATTTGATTAGAGTTTTTATCATGAAAAGTTGTTGTAGTTTATCAAATGCTTTATCTGCATCTATTTAAATAATCATATGGTTCTTGTTCTTCATTTTGTTAATGTGATATATCACATTATGTTCATCAGGGAAATTGGTCTGTAGTTCTCTTCCTCTGTTGCATATTTTTCAGATTTAGGAACTAAGGCGATGCTGGCTTCATCGAAAGAATTTGAGAGGATTCCTTCCCTTTGAATAGTTTTGAATAGCTTGAGAAGAATTGGAGTTAGTTCTTTAAATGTCTGGTAAAATTCAGCAGTCAACCCATCTGGTCCTGTGTTTTTCTTTGTTGGAATGGGCTTTATTACTGATTCAATTTCCATCATGGTTATGTAGGTTCTCTATGTCTTTTTGGTTAAATTTAGGTAGGTCATATGTGTTGAGGAATCTATTCATTTCTTATAGTTTTCCTGATTTTTTGGTGTAGAGCTCTTTGTATTAATTTTTGATGATTCTTTTTATTTCTTTTTTTTTATTTAGAGAATACTTTATTAGTTCTGTAATCAAACCCACGTAGATAAGACCTTACATATTT
Source organism: Sylvilagus floridanus (assembly GCA_949820135.1). Lineage (NCBI taxonomy): Eukaryota > Metazoa > Chordata > Mammalia > Lagomorpha > Leporidae > Sylvilagus > Sylvilagus floridanus. The sequence goes on along the minus strand of OX463239.1, from coordinate 15,010,965 downwards.
AATACAGTGCGTTACCCCTGTACAAATGGAAAAAAAATTAAGTTTAACGTTTCTAGACCAATATGGCTGTTAATTTCTGTACAATGCCAACTCAACACAGTAAACTGGGATACTTTTCTCAAAGTTGACAGCACAGCTTAAGTTTCCAAAAATTCAATTATATATATGTGTATATATATATATATATATATATATTTATATAAAAAGACCAGTAATAGCAGTATGTTATGTATCAATAGCAGCAACAGCTTTTCCAGGTTCTGCAGTCATTTGAACAAAATTATAGAGACATCTAGCACACTCCAATAAAAAAAAGAAAAAAAGTAAAAAAACAAAACCCCGAAAACAGCAAAGTTTTGTTACTGTCGTGGTACCTGGCACCATTTTTTTTTTTAATTAGCTTCTCAATCATCTGGAAAGAAAACATCCGATTCTTTTTATTTCTGTGGTGTCTGTTGTTACATTTCCCTTTTTCATATCTAATTTTATTAATTTTGGTCTCCTCTATCCTTTTTTTGTTAGTTGGGCCAGTGGTGTGTTGATTTTGTTGATTTTTTTCAAAAAGCCAGCTCTTCATTTTGCTGATCTTTTTTATTGTTTTTTGGTTTCAATTTTATTGATTTCTTCTCTAATTTTAATTATTTCTTTTCTCCTATTAGCTTTGGGTTTGGTTTGTTGTTTCTGTAGATCCTTGAGAGGCATTGATAGCTAATTTATTTGGTGCCTTTCTGATTTCTTGATTTAAGCAATACTTGCTATAAACTTTCATCTTAACACTGCTTCTGCTGTATCCCACAAATTTTGATATGTTGTATTGTCATGTTCATTTTATTACAGAAATTTTTATTTCTCTTTTGAGTTCTTTAATGACCCACTGTTCATGCAGGAGCATGTTATTCAGTCTCAATGTGTTTGCATATGTTCTAGAGATTCCTGAGTTGCTGATTTCCAACTTCATTCCATTGTGGTCTGAGAAGATGCATGGTATGATTCCAATTTTTTTTTTTTTTTTAGTTTGCTGAGACTTGCTTTATGGTTTAGCATGTGATCAATCCTAGAGAAAGTTCCATGCACAGGTGAGAAGAGTGAGTATTCTTTGGCTATAGGATGGAAAGCTCTGAAGATATCTGTTAGGTCCATTTGGTCTATAGTGACGATTAACTCTGCTGTTTCTTTGCTGATATTCTGTCTGGTTGATCTGTCCATTGCTGAAAGTGAGGTATTACAATTATTATTGTAAAATTGAGTTTGTGTCTCCCTTTAGATCATTTAACATTTCCTTTAAATAGCCAAGTGCCCCGTAATTAGGTGCATATACGTTTATAATAGTTATATCTTCATGTTAAATTGATCTCTTAAACATTATATAGTTCCCTTCTTTGTCTCTTTTAACAGCTTTTGGGTTAAAGTCTATTTTGTCTGATATTAGAGTGACTACACCAGCTCTTTTTTGGTTTCTGTTAGCATAGAATAACTTTTTCCATCCTTTCTCTTTCAGTCTGCATACATTTTTTTTGGTGAGATGTGTTTCTTGTAAGCAGTAAATAGATGGGTTTTGTTTTTTTAATTCATTCAGCTAGTCTGTGTCTTTAACTGGAGAGTTGAAGCCATTTACTTTCAGGGTGACTATTGATAAGCAGTGAATATGCCCTGCCATTTTTCCATAAATATTCCTCTTTTTAACTTTGGATTTCTTTTGTACTTTTACTGGGAGATTTTTTGCCTTTATGTTCATTCATTATGATGAGCATGATTCTGTGTTTTTGTGTGCAGCAGATCCTTAAGCACATTTTGCAAAGCTGGACGGGTGGTGACAAATTCTTTCCATTTTTCTTTGTTATGGAAGGTCTTTATTTCACCTTCATTCATAAATCAGAGCTTTGCAGGGTACAATTTCTGTGTTAACAGTTCTTTTTCTCTTAAACTTGGAATAAATCTCGCCATTCTCCCCTAGCCTGTAGGGTTTCTGATGAGAAGTTCTCTGTGAGTGTAATTGGAGATCCTCTCAAAGTAATCTGGCATTTCTCTTGTGCACATTTTGGAATCTCTTCTTTGTGTTTTACTGTGGAGAGTTTGATTACAAAGTGTCATAAAGATCTTTTCTCAATCATATCTACTAGGAGTTCTATGTGTTTCCTGTACTTGGATGTCCCTTTCTTTCTCCAAATAAGGGAAGTATTCTATTATTATTTCATAGAAAAGGCCTTCTAATCCTCTTTCCATTCCTTCAGGAATTCCTAGAACCTGTATGTGGGACTATTTGATAGTATTCTGTAGATTCCTAACACTGTTTTTTAGTTTTCTAATTTCTTCTTCTTCTTCTTCTTTTTTTTTTTTTTTTGGTCTGATTGTATAATTTCTTATGATTTATCTTCTAAGTCAGATATTATTTCTTTCACTGATTCTGTTGTTAAAGCTTTCTACTGTATTTTTTATTTGCTCTATTGAATTCTTCATTTCCAAGATTTCATCATGATTTCTCTTTAAGATCTCAATTTTGTGGGAGAAATTTTCTTTCATGTCACATATGGATTTCGTTAGTTCATCAATTTGCTTCTGATTATTTCTAAGTAATTCTTCAATCAATTTTTTGAATTCCATTTCTATCATTTCTTCAATCTCTCCATCTTCACAATCTAATACTTAAGTGTTGTATTCTTTTTGGGGTCATCAGGTTGTGTTCCTTATTTTTATTTCTTGAAGTGATACATTTATTAGTCAGCATTTGTGGAGATACTTGTTGGTTTCTTTTTTGTTTTTTCACTGTGGTGGCTTTTATCTTTGGAGCATGCCTCTGTGGATTAGTGGTGTATCTATTTGATCAGTGATTGTCTATAGGTGTGTAGTGGGTGTGGCCAGGGAGCTCTGTTCAGTTCTCCATGGTGAAGGGAGTATCTAAGGTGACACTCAGGTTGGGCTTGGTAAATCTCCTCTTTTTTTTCTTTAATAAGAGGGAAGGTTTGTTCTGCTCTGTTGGCATAGACTCAAACTCAGGTCACCTCCTCTCCTCAAAGGAGACCAGTGCCTGGGCGCTAACCCCAGTGGGTATAATATTTGCTCATGCTGCCACAAGAGAATCTGTGCAGTCTTTGTGTAAGCACAAATTCCCCAGAAATGTCTTTCACAAGGGAACCAGTGAGCCCTGAGTGTGTGCAGCCTCCTACTTTGACTGACTCCAGTCTAAGCCACACCCTGAGCCCTCCCACACAGCCTCAGTGTTTTCATAGTCCTGCAGCTTCAGTGTTTTCACAGTACCAGCACAGAAGCCTCCCACAGTCATGAGCACCCAGTCTCTGTCAGTTCTCCCCACCAGACTTAGGAGTCTCTGCTCAGCTGCTTGCTGGGTGCAGACACAAGCTGGAGCAGCTGTTACATATGTACAAAATGGCATCTACACTCTATCGGCTTGTTACAAGACACCATTGCTGGGTGATCAGGGAGAGAGAAATGTGTACCCCTCTTTCTTTTCTAGTTTGGCAGGTACACTATCCTCTTCGGAGCTCAGAGCTGGATTCCCCCCAGGCTCTTCCTGAAGCTTTATCACCAGTGATGATCTGCTGCAGACTTGGTTCACTGCACTGTCCCACAGTGAGGCTCTCAGCTATTGGGGTCCTAAGTTGTGTGCGTTCACACCCTCCACTTAGGTCCATAGTTTCCCTCTAATTTGTGTGGAGTTTCCTCTGCAATTTTCTCCCTAACTCTTCTCTGAGACTGAACTCTCCCCTACCTTATTTTTGGGGAGGACAAGCAGAGTTAGACAGTGAGAGATGAGAGAGAGAGAGAGAGAGAGAGAGAGAGAGACAGAGAGAGAGAGAGAGACAGGGAGAGACAGAGAGACAGAGAGAAATGTCTTCCTTTTTTGTGCTATGACCAGCTGTGGCAGGTGCGCTGTGCCAATCCGAAGCCAGGAGCTGATCAGAAGCCAACAGCCAGGTGCTTCCTCCTGGTCTCCCATGAGGGTGCAGGGCCCAAGAACTTGGGCCATCCTCCACTGTACTCCCGGGCCACAGCAGAGAGCTGGACTGGAAGAGGGGCAACCGGGACAGAATTCAGTGCCCCAATCAGGACTAGAACCCAGGGTGCCAGCACCACAGGGGGAGGATTAGCCTAGTTGAGCTGTGGCGCCAGCCTCTCCTGCACCTTTTAAGACTATCTTCTCCTTCCTCTCTGTCTCTCTCTCTCACTGTCCACTCTTCCTGTCAAAAAAAAAAAAAGACTATCTTCTCCTAGACTTTTACCCAATCTTTTAGTGCATTTTAAATATCTATTCTCAAGGGCTTCTTAGGGATGGGAGCAGTGTCAGTATCCACCCCACTGCTGCCCATGTGTAGCCTGCCACCACTTACAACAGCCCTTGGAGATTAAAGGAAGAAAACCCATGTTGTCAGACACTGAGATGCACACACAGGCGACTACAATCTGTTGGAACACACTGAAAGGCTGACAGCTGGAGCAGAATGAACACAGCTTAGAAGGTCAGGATTACCTCAGTGAATTTGTTTTCTTTCTAGGATTTTGGCCACTCAAGTCCTGGATGCCTTAATTAGCTCTCAACATCTGTATACATACAAACATATATATGGTTTGTTCTAACTTGAAAGCTTATCTTCTGAAAACTTCATTGTTGACAGAGTAAGACTAACGTTTTATATTTTGAACACGAAAAGTATTTTGCTGAATGATTTACGGGTCTGGACACTAAAATTACTTTTTATTGATTTAGAATTTTGGTAACCATTATCTAATTGGTATCAGTTAAGTTGAATTATTTTTAGCCTATCAGATAGTTTTCAACAAACATAGATCCTCTGGAAATTCATTTCTTTATCCGAGTCATATATTGATGTGTATTCTTTCCAGTTAGAAGGTTCTTTTGCTGTTTTATTTGTGATTTTTTTTCCTGTATAAGTTTAAATGAAAAATTAAAGAAAAAATTGAAATTCTTCTTCAATAGAATCCTTCCACAGAGTTCATTGATGGAATTACTTTGAAAACAACATGGAAAATGCTAAGTAAGAGGAAGATGTCTCTCTGATCTGTATTGTTTACGCTTGCAGAATTTTAATGTTTTTGGGCTTCATTCCAAACCACAGAGGTGCCCTGTTGCTGAAGGCGCCTGGCCTCTAACTTGCTGAAAGCTCAGTTTCCCTTTTGGGTATTGCTCTTGGTGTCAATTCTGATGCTCTCTGAAATATTTGCTATATCTTGGCTGAGTTTCACCACTGAGTGACAAGCATCAATGCCCATCTTCACTTGGCCTTCCTTTAACTACCCACTGAGCAACTTCCCTGTTCAGCACACACCTTCCTCAGATGTGGCATGATCCTGCCAGGACAGAGAATGCCCAGAAACAAGATGCATATCAGGGAGGCAAAGCCAAGAGTTTCTATGGACTGTTGAAGACCACTGTGCAATAGATGAGCAGCTGTCACATTTGAAGTTCAGGGAATGCGCTGAGAAATAAGGATTCTGGTGAGCCAATTGTCACCAAACACTTTTGGTTACATATGCTAACAATAACGAGGCTTATATATACACAGTGTTCTTGATAAAAATGCATTAATTCAGATGAGATTTCCATAATTTTTTGTTTATTTTCTTTGAGAAAAGAGGAATTTAGTGGGCAAATTGTCACCAATTACTTTTGATTAATGTGCTAAAAGTAATATGGTTCATGTGTACATGCTGTTCTTTATAAAAATACATTAATTCAGATGAGATTTTCCTGAATTTTTGTTTATTTATTTGAAAGTCAGAGACAGAGATAATGACAGAGAGACAGAGATACAGGGAGACAGATGACAGAGATCCCCTATCTGCTGGTTTGCTCCCCAAATGCCTACAACAGCTGAGGCTGGGAACTGAATCTGAAGCTTTCATATGACTGCCAGGAACTTAAATACTTGCTGTTTCCCGAATGTAAACATTATCAGGTAACTGGAATCAGGAGCCGGAGCTGGACACTAGACCCAGGTACTCCAGCTTAGGATAGGGGCTTCCCAAATGACATTTAACCATTAGAGTAAACACCTACCAAAGTTTTTTTTTTAAATGTCAAGAAACTAATTCCCTCTCTCCAGTAGATTATTTTACTGATTTCCTTTGGAAACCATTAAAATAGGTAAGGAGAAAGTTGGCACCAGGAAGCCCAGAGGTACCACAACTAGAAGGATGCCTCTGCAAGAGCAGCCCAAGGTCAGGTCTTGGGATAAAGTGACAACTGGCAGAGAGACCAGTGTGTGCCAAGTCTCATAGACATGATCGCTGAAGTAGCTTCCCCCAGGACAGAATCCAATTTCAGAAGAGCTTAACTAAGCCCTGTAAGCAGAATGGTTAATGAGCAGCTTTGAAATGAAGAGGGATATTTAGAGAATTAGTTTCATCATCGGTGAGCAAAACCAAATAGAGACCAAGCATATACTGAGTTCCTTTGCCTTGAAACCTCACGTTCAATACAATGTGGCTCTGATCCGTACATCTATTTCTGTCTGTTGTGCCACACCAAACAACATGAGGGTCATTTTCTGTCTATTGTGATATAATTCAATCTCATAACAAAAATGAAATATGGCATGATTTTTACATTACATCTTTTGTATTGAATGAATCGAAATCTGATATTAGCTCTAGCAGTTAATGTTAAATTGATTGGCAAATAAAGCTATGGATGATAGTTATAAATACTTGCACAGATTTCTAGGGGAACTTTGCATTTATGCTTCTCCTGTCCAATGCTTCTCACATCATCCACGCTCAGCAGCAATAGCAATGCCATGACTACTACTGAAGGTTACATCAATATTTGTGCTCCTTTTGGCCATAGGAAGAGCCTCTGTAGGAGCAAATATTTTCAAGCCTCCCCATAAATATCCACGTAGATGGGAAGCACAGAAACACACCCTATCTCTTGATTTTTTTTCTCACTAAATTGAAAGAGAGCATTAGGTAGATTCTGACTTATTTATCTTTATTAATGGTGCTTACCTGTTAATATAATACTCCTGACAGTTTGACATCACCAAGATGCTACAATGAGAACACCTACAATTATTCTCAAACTAGGGCACTGTAAGTATGAGAAAGTAGCCTCTGTTCCATCTATAGCTTGTGTGTCTGACACACTATGATGGTATCTGAGAAAGTCTCATCTCAGAGTCAGAGGAGTATAAGTTGAAAGCATCAAATTTATTCACTGAAGCCAGCTGGAACAAAGTTACACCAGTGTATACAGGAATACAATGAAGCTACAACTCAAAAATATAAAATTCACAATATGTGATATTTCATTGTCTATAAAGTATTCCTCATTAAAACTTGACTTTAAACAATATTGTGAAATGCATTCATCTCAACAGATTTTAAAATTGGTGAAAGACAATACAAACTCAACAAAAACAAACAAACCTAATTTAGTGACCTGTTGATAGGAAATAGCTTCTTAAACTGTGTAATGACTCATATATCTTTATGAATATCAGTTAATAATGAAGCATTAGGAACTGCTACTTTAAATAATTAATTCCTGCTATGAGCATTTGCATTTAACAGAACACCTGGTTCCTAACCATTGCAGTAAGATACTAGAGGAGTCAGCCTTTAGCATAGCTGATTAAATTGCTGTTTGAGACACAGAAATCCATATGGGTGCAGGTTTGAGTCCCAGTTGCTCCATTTCCCATCCAGTTCTCTGATAATGTACCTGGAAATGCAGCAGAAGATGGTCCAAGTAAGTAGGCCCCTGCCATCCAGGTGGGAGACCTGGATGGAGATCCTAGCTCTTGGATGCTGTCTTAGGCCTGGCCCAACCTAGGCTGTTGTAACCATTTGGGGAATGCAACAGCAGATGGAAGATTTCTTTGTGTCTTTCCAAACACTCTCTGTAACCCTGCCTTTTAAATAAATAAATAATTCCTTTGTTGTTAAAAATAAGATAATAGTAAAAATATGGGGAGATAAGATGAATAATTAAAAATCTTAATTTTTCTTACATATTAAGTCATGCGTTAATCATAGCAAAACTGAGATTCAGACTCAGAAAGTCTACAAGCAGAATATTTGAATCTCTCAAACTACTTAGAAATTTAATTTCTAGGCAAAGCTACCAGAGTTTGTATAGAGGAGTACTTTTAAAATTTTATTAAAAATGTATTAATCCAATAAGTCTTTGCTTATGCCAATGTCTTTCAATGTTCCCACTATGTTTTTCTTTAATCATTTGATGATTTCAGGTCTTAAGTTGAGCTCCTTGATCCATCATGAGTTGATTTTTGTGTAGGGTTTAAGGCAGTGGTCTTTCTTCATACCTTGCATGCAAAGATGCAATTTTTCCAACATGATCTGCTGAAAAGACTGTGCTTGTTCCAAGGAGTGGTTTAGCTCATTGGTCAAAGATTAGTTGGTTGTAGGTGCGTGGTTCAATTTCTGATGGTGGTATTCGTTTCATGGGTACACATGTGTATTTTTGTGGCAGTACCAGGCTATTTGGATTATAACTACCCTGTACAATGTCTTGAAATCTGGTATTGTGATATCTCTCCCTTTCTTTTTATTGTTGAAGATTGGTTTAGCTATTCAGGGTCTCTTGTGCTTCCATACGAATTTTAGGATCAGTTTTTCTAGATTTGAGCACGGCTTTGGTATACTGATGGGTATCACATAGAATCTGTTAAGTGCTTAGGGTAGTATAGACGTTTTGATATTAATTCTTCTAATCCATGAACATGGAAGATTTTTCCATTTTTGGTGTGTTTTCCTGTATTTATTTCCTTGATGTTTGGAAATTTTCATTACAGTGATCTTTTACATCCTTGATTAAATTTATTCCAAGGGATTTAAAATTTTTTGTGGGTGTCGTGGATTGCACTGATCTTATAAATTCTTTCCCAGCCATGGCATTGTTAGTGTGTATAAATGCTATTGATTTAAAAATTATTTATTTGAAAATCAGAGTTACACACAGAGAGGAGAGGCAGAAAGAGAAATGTCTTCCATCCACTGGTTCACTCCCCAGTTGGCTACAATGGCTGGAGCTGGACCGATTCGAAGCCAGGAGCCAGGAGCCTCTTCTGGGTCTCCCATGCCAGTACAGGGGCCCAAGAACTTGGGCCATCTTGTACTGCTTTCCCAGGCCATAGTAGAGAGCTGGATTGGAAGTGGAGCAGCGGGGACACTAACCAGCACTCATATGGGGCATCAACACTGCAGGTGGCGGCTTTACCTGCTATGCCACAGCTCTGGCCCCAATGCTATTTATTTTTGTGTGTTGACTTTATTTCCTGTAAATTTGCCAAACTCTCTTATGAGTTCCAATGGTCTTTTAGTGGAGACTATTTTTGCCCCCTATATACAGCATCATGTCATCTGAACATAGGGATATTTTGACTTTGTCCTTTCCAATTTGTACCCCTTTGATTTCTTTTTCTTGCCTAATGGCTCTAGCCAAAACTTCCAGAACTATATTGAATAGTAATGGTGAGAGTGGACATGTTTGTCTGGTTCCAGATCTCAGTAAAAATGCTTCCAGCTCGTCCCCATTCAATATGATGTTGGCTGTGGGTTTGTCATATATTGCCTTGATTATGTTAAGGTATGTTCACTCTATACCAAATTTATTTAAGGTTTTGTCTGTTTGTTTGTTTTAGTCATGAATGGGTGTTGTATTTTATCAAATGTTTTGTCTGCATCTATTGAGATAACCATATGGTTATTGTTCTTCAATATGTTAATGTGATATATCACATTTATTGATTTGTGTATGCTGAGCCATCCTTGAATACCTGGGATAAATTCTACTTGGTTCAGGTGAATGATCTTTTTGATATGTTGCTAGATTCAATTAGCTAGTATTTTTAAAGGATTTTTGCATCTATGTTCATCAGGAATAATGGTCTATGGTTTTCTTTCTTTGTTTTGTATCTTTAACTGTTTTTAGAACTAGTGCAATGCTGGCCTCATAAAAGAAGTATGGGAAGATTCCCTCACATTCAATTGTTTTGAATGGTTTAAGACTATTTGGGATTAGTTCTTTTCTAAAAGTTTCATAGAATTAGGGAATGAAGCCATCCAGTCCCTGGTTTTTCTTTGTTGGGAGTGTCTTTATTACTGATTCTGTCTCCGTCTTGGTTGTTAGATGAGACTCCAGAAGCACAGATAATAGAATCAAAAATAGACAAATGGATTGCATCAAACTAAAAAACTTCTGTACAGCAAAGGATACTCTCAACAAAGTGACAAGGCAACCAGCAAAATGGGAGAAAATATTCATGTTATGTTTTTGTCAAAAGATTAATTTCTAAAATATATAAGGAACTGAAGAAAACAACAATAAAATAAACTGTTCAGTTAAGAAATGGGCAAAGGACATGAACAGATATTTCTCAAAGGATGAAATACAAATGACCAACAGATACATGAGAAAATGATCAGAATCACTAGCCACAAAGAAAATGCAAATGAAAACCACAGTGAGGTTTCACCTCACTCCAGTTAGAATAGCTATCAGCCAAAAATCAAAAACAGTATATGCTGAGAAGGATGTGGAGGAAAAAAGTACCCAAATATACGGCTGGTGAGAATATAAACTGATATGACCATTATGGAGGACAATATGAATATTCCTCAGAAATCTAAAAATAAATCAACCATAAGACTCAGCCAGGCCTGGGGTTGTGGCCTAATGATTTAATCAGTCGCCTCAAATGCCAGCATCCCATATGGGTAACTGTGTGAGTCCTGACTGTCCCACTTTTGATCCAGCTCCCTGTTCACGTGAGTAGGAAAAGCAGCAGAGGACAACTACACCCACATGGGAAACCTGGATGAAGCTCCTGTCTCCTGGCTTTGTCTTGGCCCAGGCCTAGCTGTTGAGGTCATTTAAGGAATGAACTAGTGGATGGGAGATATTTCTTTCCCCACAACCCTTCTCTCTGTAACTCTGCCTTTCATATAAATAAAATAAATCATAAAAAAAAAGAAAATTAAAAAGGACTCCACCATCCAGCTCCTGGGATGTATCTATACATGATGGCATATATACCACATTTTCTTTATCCAGTCATCAGTTTATGGACCTCTGAATTTATTCCATATCTTAGCTATTGTGAATTGACCTTCTATAAACATGAAGGTACAGGTAACTCTTTAATAAGCTGATAACGACGAGAAGATGGGTGATAGCAACAAAATAAGAGGGGCCCCTTAGGGCACAGGGAATTTGATACCCAGCTGGAATACACAAATATATGAATAGCAAGGGGGCTTGACTCAAGGAAGTCTTCCAGTATCAGATCAAGAGATGAGGGATGGAAAATCAGACCCTTTACAGAAACAAATGGCAAGGCAGGGCTTTGTAACCAATGGAGGATTGGTGAGGTCATTGAGAAGAAGAAGAACATAGAAGTTAATGGAGTTGAAATTAAAAGAACAGAATACTTATTCCCAAGTTCAGAAGTCTCCACGAGTGTGTGTTTCCCACTACTTTCTTTCTATAATTCCAAGAAAGATTGTTGCAAGGTGGTTTCTGTGTGTGTGTGTGTGTATGTGTGTGTGTGTGTGTGTGTTTCTGTGAATGTGTACAGAATTACATTCTGTACCATTAAATATTGGTTAACCTGCCAAAAAGCACACAAAATAATGGAATTCATTAATATGGGGTACAAGAGAGGTAATATCATAAATCTGACAGAAAAGTAGAGACATGTTAATGCATATGCTAGGACACCTGGCTAAACATACAGAGGACAATAAAGCTAGCTATTTATCCCACACCTTACAAGGAGTTTGTAATAGGTAGTCTAGATATGAAAGAAGCAAAAAAATTGTGAAGTTCAAATAGAACAGAACATAGAGAATATGGTGATTATACTGACAAAGGACAGCAGACTCACCCAAAAGCAAAAATCATAAAAGAGATGATTGATATTTCATTATAATGAAAATCACAACTTCTGCATTAAAAATTTGAAGAATACCAAATTAGATATGTGCAATTTTTAGTAAGTAATAAATAATGCATACAGAAATTATATTAGGGTACTTCAAAATATTTATGGAAAATGGAATCTAAAGTTTGCCCTGATGCAAAGTATTTTGAAATCTACCTATCTATCTATAAGAGTACTTCAAAAAGTATGTGGAAGATGCACATTGTCTTTTGATTCAATTATCCACACTTTTTGAAGTTCATTTGCGCTCAGTGACCACATAGATGAAAAATATTTTGAAAGCCTATTCTTGATTACCATACACACAAAAACAACAATAAATGTAAATGCATTAATGCCTTGCATCAAAACTTTAATTTAATGAATTCCATTTGAGACTATGCTAAGATATAAAATTGTAAGAGGACTATCTTAAAAATTAGTATAAAGTAATTTTCAGATTTTTTTAGTTAAATAATATATTTAAGGTTTTTTTTTTTTTTTTTTTTTTTTAAACTTTTATTTAGGATATAAATTTCCAAGGTATGATTTATGGATTACAATGGGTTTCCCCCCATATTTTCCCTCTCCCCCCACAACCCTCCCCCCTTGCCCGCCCCCTCCACCCTTTTGTTCACATCCAGATTCGTTTTCAATTCTTTTTGTATACATGTGATCAATTTAGTATGTGTTAAGTTATGAATTCGTCCCTTTGCCCTCATATAGTAACACAAAGTGAAATATAGTCTTTGAGTTCTCATTTTAGCATTGAGTCACATTGTATAGCACATTAAGGACAGAGATCCTACATGAGATATATATATATATATATATATATATATATATATATTTGAGACTGATAAATTTTTTTTTGATGCAGTTTCCAATGTAACACTGAGTTTTTTTTTTTTTTTTTTTCCTCCCTTTTCGATTATCTTTATATAGAGTAGGTCGGTTCAGTATGTATTAAGTAGGAATTTTCATCAGTTTGCATCTAAACAGAAACACAAAGTGTAAAAATACTGTTTCGGCACTAGTTACAGCGTTACCTCACATTAGATAACATGTTAAGGACAGATCCCACATGGGATATAGGTACACAGTGACTCCTGGTGTTGATTTAACAATTTGACACTCTTATTTATGGCGTCAGGAATCTCCCTAGGCTCTAGTCATGAGTTGCTGAGGCTATGGAAGCCTTTAGGGTTCGCCGATTTTGCTTCTATTCCGACAGGGTCACAGTCAAAGTGGAGGTCCCTTCCTCCCTTTGGAGAAAGGTGCCTTCTTCCTTGGTAGCCCCGTTCCTTCCACTGGGATCTCGCTCGCTGAGGTCTTCCCTTTAGGTCTTCTTTTTTTCCTTTTTCAGAGTGTCTTGGCTTTCCATGCCTATAATAATCTCATGGGCTCTTGAGCCAGATCTGAGTGCCCTAAGGGCTGATTCTGAGGCCAGAGTGTTATTTAGGACTTCTGTCATTTTATGAGTCTTCTGTGACTCTGCTTCCCATGCTGGATCGTCCTCTCCCTTTCTGGTCCTATCTGTTTATATTGGTAGAAACTAGTCTTGTTTGTATATTCCCTTTGACTCTTAGCCCTTTCAGTGTGATCGGTTGTGAACTGAAATTGTTTACTTGGGCCGTTGAGATGGCATTGGTATATGCCCTCTTGATGGGGTTTTATTGGGATCCCCTGGTGTGTTTCTAACTCCATCATTTGGTGCAAGTCCAATTGAGTTTGTCTCAAATTGTACCTATCTTCCCTTTCTTTTTCCCTCTCTCAAAGTTGACTTTTCAGTTAAACTTTAAACACCCAAGGCTAACTGTGTGTTAGTTGCAGAGTTCAACCATTAGTACTATCACTAAGACGAGCATCAAAGAGAGATACTAAGATGGGTAAAGATTTACATTGTACATCAACAGTCCAGACAAGAGCTGATCAAGTCTTATTTTCTCATAGTGTTCATTTCATTTCAACAGGTTTCCCTTTTGGTGTTGAATTAGTCGTCGCCGATCAGGGAAAACAGATGGTACTTGTCTCTTTGGGACTGGCTTAGTTCACTCAGCATGATGTTCTCCAGATTCCTCCATTTTGTCGCAAATGACAGGATTTCATTGTTTTTGACTGCTGTATAGTATTCTATAGAGTACATATCCCATAATTTCCTGATCCAGTCTACTATTGATGGGCATTTAGGTTGGTTCCAGGTCTTAGCTATTGTGAATTGGGCTGCAATAAACATTAGTGTGCAGATGGCTTTTTCGTTTGCCAGTTTGATTTCTTTTGGGTAAATTCCAAGGAGTGGGATGGTTGGGTTGTATGGTAGGGTTATATTCATGTTTCTGAGGAATCTCCAGACTGACTTCCATAGTGGTTTAACCAGTTTGCATTCCCACCAACAGTGGGTGAGTGTCCCTTTTTCCCCACATCCTCTCCAGCATCTATTATTGGTAGATTTCTGAATGTAAGCCATTCTCACTGGGGTGAGGTGAAACCTCATTGTGGTCTTGATTTGCATTTCCCTGATTGCAAGTGATCTTGAACATTTTCTCATGTGTCTGTTGGCCATTTGGATTTCCTCTTTGGAGAGATGTCTATTGAGGTCCTTGGCCCATCTCTTAAGTGGGTTGTTTGTTTTGATGTTGTGGCGTTTCTTGATTTCTTTGTATATTCTGGTTATCAGCCCTTTATCTGTTGCGTAGTTTCCAAATATTTTTTCCCATTCTGTCGGTTTCCTATTCACTTTCCTGACTGTTTCTTTTGCAGTACAGAAACTTCTCAATTTGATGCAGTCCCAGTAGTTAATTTTTGTTTTGAGTGCCTGTGCCTTTGGGGTATTTTCCAAGAAGTCTTTGCCAGTACCTATATCTTGCAGGGTTTCTCCTATGCTCTCTAATAGTTTGATGGTGTCGGGTCGTAGGTTTAGGTTTTTAATCCATGTTGAGTGAATTTTTGTGTAAGGTGTAAGGTAGGGATCTTGCTTCATGTTTCTGCATGTGGAAATCCAGTTTTCCCAGCACCATTTATTAAATAGACTGTCTTTGCTCCAGGGGTTGGTTTTGGATCCTTGATCAAAAATAAGTTGGCTGTAGATGTTCGGATTGATTTCAGGTGTTTCTATTCTGTTCCATTGGTCTATCCATCTGTTTCTGTACCAGTACCATGCTGTTTTGATAACAACTGCCTTGTAGTATGTCCTGAAATCTGGTATTGTGATTCCTCCAGCTTTGTTTTTGTTGTACAAGATTGCTTTCGCTATTCGAGGTCTCTTATTCCTCCATATGAATTTCAGCATCATTTTTTCCAGATCTGAGAAGAATGTCTTTGGTATCTTGATTGGTATTGCATTGAACCTGTAAATTGCCTTTGGGAGAATGGACATTTTGATGATATTGATTCTTCCAATCCATGAGCATGGAAGATTTTTCCATTTTTTGGTATCCTCTTCTATTTCTTTCTTTAAGGTTTTGTAATTTTGATCATAGAGATCTTTAACATCCTTAGTTAGGTTTATTCCAAGGTATTTGATTGTTTTTGAAGCTATT
Source organism: Sylvilagus floridanus (assembly GCA_949820135.1). Classification (NCBI taxonomy): domain Eukaryota; kingdom Metazoa; phylum Chordata; class Mammalia; order Lagomorpha; family Leporidae; genus Sylvilagus; species Sylvilagus floridanus. The sequence goes on along the minus strand of OX463239.1, from coordinate 14,995,505 downwards.
GTGAATGGGGTTGATCTTAGAATTTCTTCCTCAGCCGTAACATTGCTTGTGTATACAAAGGCTGTTGATTTTTGTGCATTGATTTTATATCCTGCTACTTTGCCAAACTCTTCTATCAGTTCCAATAGTCTTTTAGTAGAGTTCTTTGGATCCCCTAAATAAAGTATCATATCGTCTGCAAAGAGGGATAGTTTGAGTTCTTCTTTCCCTATTTGTATCCCTTTGATTTCTTTTTCCTGCCTAATAGCTCTGGCTAAGACTTCCAGCACTATGTTGAATAACAGTGGTGAGAGTGGGCATCCCTGTCTGGTGCCCGATCTCAGTGGGAATGCTTCCAGCTTTTCCCCATTCAGTAGGATACTGGCTGTAGGTTTTTCATAAATTGCTTTGATTATATTGAGGAATGTGCCTTCTATACCCAGTTTGCTTAGGGTTTTCATCATGAAAGGGTGTTGTATTTTGTCAAATGCTTTCTCTGCGTCTAGTGAGATGATCATGTGGTTTTTCTTCTGCTGTCTGTTAATGTGGTGTATCACGTTGATTGTTTTGCGCACATTGAACCATCCCTGCATCCCAGGGATAAATCCCACTTGGTCTGGGTGGATGATCTTTCTGATGTGTTGTTGGATTCTATTGGCCAAGATTTTATTGAGGATTTTTGCATCTATGTTCATCAGGGATATTGGTCTGTAATTCTCTTTCAATGCTGCATCTTTTTCTGGCTTAGGAATTAAGGTGATGCTGGCTTCGTAGAAGGAATTTGGGAGGATTCCCTCTTTTTCGATTGTTCTGAATAGTTTGAAAAGGATTGGAGTTAGTTGCTCTTTGAATGTCTGGTAGAATTCAGCAGTGAATCCATCTGGTCCTGGGCTTTTCTTTGTTGGGAGGGCCTTTATTACTGTTTCAATTTCTATTTCAGTTATGGGTCTGTTTAGGTTTTCGATGTCTTCCTGGTTCAGTTTAGGTAGGTTGTATGTGTCCAGGAATCTATCCATTTCTGATAGGTTTCCCTGTTTACTGGCATACAAGTCCTTGTAGTAATTTCTGATGATTCTTTTGATTTCTGTGATGTCTGTTGTTATGTTTCCTTTTTCATCTGTGATTTTACTGATTTGCGTCTTTTCTCTTCTTTTTTTTGTTAGCTGAGCCAGTGGGGTGTCAATCTTGTTTATTTTTTCAAAAAACCAGCTCCTCGTTTGGCTGATTTTTTGTAATGTTTTTTTGGATTCAATCCTGTTGATTTCTTCTCTGGTTTTAATTATTTCTTTTCTCCTACTAGCTTTGGGTTTGGTTTGCTGTTGGTTTTCTAGATCTTTGAGATGTACTGTGAGCTCATCTATTTGGTGTCTTTCCAGTTTCTTGATGTAGGCACCTATTGCTATAAACTTTCCTCTTAATACTGCTTTTGCTGTATCCCACAAATTTTGGTATGATGTGCTGTTATCCTCATTTACTTCCAGGAAATTTTTGATTTCTCTTTTAATTTCTTCTATGACCCATTGTTCGTTCAGGAGCATGTTGTTCAGTCTCCATGATTTTACATGTGTTTTAGGGATTCCTGAGTTGCTAATTTCCAACTTCATTCCTTTATGGTCTGAGAAGTTGCATCGTATGATTCTAATTCTTTTGAATTTGCTGAGACTTGCTTTATGGCCTAGTATGTGGTCAATCCTAGAGAAGGTTCCATGTACTGCTGAGAAGAATGTAAATTGTTTCTCTGTAGGATGGAAAGTTCTGTAAATATCTGTTAGGTCCATTTGGGCTATGGTGTCATTTAAATCTACTGTATCCTTGTTGATCCTCTGTCTTGGTGATCTGTCTATCTCTGAGAGTGGAGTATTGAAGTCCCCCAGTACTATTGTATTGGGGTCTAAGTCTCCCTTTAAGTCCCTTAGCAAATTTTTCAAGTAAACCGGCGCCTTGTAGTTAGGTGCATATACATTGATAATTGTTATATCTTCCTGTTGAATGGATCCCTTAATCATTATATAGTGTCCCTCTTTGTCTCTCCTAATAGATTTTGTGGTAAAATTTATGTTATCTGATATTAAGATGGCTACGCCCGCTTTTTTTTCGTTTCTGCTGGCGTGGTATATCTTTTTCCAACCTTTCACTTTCAGTTTGTATGGATCTTTGCTAGAAAGATGAGTTTCTTGTAAGCAGCAAATAGATGGGTTTTGTTTCCTGACCCAGTCTTCTAAACGGTGTCTTTTGACTGGGCAATTCAAACCATTCACGTTCAATGTGACTATTGATAAGTAGTCATTTTGCCCTGCCATTTGCCAAAGATAGTTTCTTATATATACTTTGAGTTTCCTGTGGTCTTTTGCTGTGAGGTTTCCTTCCTTTAGCTTCTTTCAGATTGTTGACCGTGTTTCTGTGTTTCTGTGTGTAGTACATCTTTCAGGATCCTTTGTAAGGCTGGACGGGTGGCTACAAATTCTTTCAGTTTCTGTTTGCTGTGAAAGGTCTTTAGTTCACCCTCAATCACAAATGAGAGCTTTGCAGGATATAATATTCTGGGCTGACAGTTTTTCTCTCTTAGTACCTGGGCTATGTCTCGCCATTCTCTCCTAGCTTGCAGGGTTTCTGATGAGAAGTCAGCTGTGAGCCTAATTGGAGATCCTCTGAAAGTAATCTGACGTTTCTCTCTTGCGCATTTTAGGATCTTTTCTTTTTGTTTCACTGTGGTGAATTTTATTATAACATGTCGTGGTGAGGTTCTCTTTTGGTCATGCCTATTAGGGGTTCTATGGGCTTCCTGTACTAGGATTTCTCTGTCCTTCTCCAAACCTGGAAAGTTCTCTGCTAGTATCTCTCTAAAAATGCCTTCTAATCCTTTCTCTCTCTCCATGCCTTCAGGGATTCCTAGAACTCTAATGTTGGTTTTTTTAATAGTATCCTGTAGATTTCCAACAATGTTTTTTAGCTTTCTAATTTCCTCTTCTTTTCTTTGGTTTGACTGTATATTTTCCTGTGCTCTGTCCTCTAAGTCCGATATTCTCTCTTCTGTTTCGCTGACTCTGTTTCTAAGGGATTCCAAAGTGTTAGTCACTTGATCTATGGAGTTCTTCAGTTCTGATTGGTTTCTCTTCACTATTATACTTTCCTGTTCTACTAATTCCTGCATCGTATTCTGGTTCTTCCTTAAAGTTTCATTTTCCCGGGAGAGATTTTCTATCTTGTCCAGTAAGGATTTCTGTAGTTCAAGAATTTGCTTTTGAAGACTTCTAAATGATCTTATCATAAATTTTTTGAAATCCATATCTTGCATTTCCTCTATCTCATCATCTTCATATTCTTGACTTCGGGTGTTTTGTTCATTTGGAGGTATCATTAGGTGTTCATTAATCTTGTTTCCTTGACTTCTGTGTTTGTTGTTTCGCATTTTGGAGGGATTCTTTTAATTCTTCTTCCCTTACTGTGATTTTTTTTTTTCTTGATATACTATGGCTTTGTTAAGCGGGCTGCCTGCTGTTGGTGGGGCCTTGGAGGTTTGGGATGGGTGTAGCCTGAGGATTCTGCTTGTTTCTTCAGGGTTAGTTGTGATAGATCTCAATTTATTTATTAATTTTTATTATTTTTTGTTCTTTTCTCCGGAGGGAAGTAATACCATCCAGTTGTGCAGAGTTGATGATAGTTAGCTTCTAATCTCTAGCTTCTATGTGTATAGCGTCGCAGGCGCTTTTCAGGAAAAATTTTTTTTTTTTTTTTTCCTCCCCTGGATTTATCGTGTATGGATGCACCACTCTCGGTTAGCGCTAGGTGGCAGCAGCATGCCGCTGCTCGCCGCCGCCGCGCACTGTCGCCGCGCGTCCCCGCCGCCGCGCGTCTCCACTGCGCGATGCCGCCGCGCGCCCCCGCCGCCGCTCGCCCCCACCGCCGCGCGCCGCCGCGCGCCGCTGCGAGCAGCCGTGCAAGATGTTGGTGCTCCTTATGTCCGAGTGTAAACAAAAAAAGAGACGGCCGCTTCCCGCCCTCTGCCGCTCCGACAGTCGCTGCGAGCAGCCGTGCCAAATGTTGGCGCTCCTTAGGTCCGAATGTAAACAAAAAAGATGGCCGCTTCCCGCCCTCTGCAGCTCCGACTGCCGCTGCGAGCAGCCGTGCAAGATGCTGGCGCTCCCTAGGTCCGAGTGTAAACAAAAAAGGAGATGGCCGCTTCCCGCCCTCTGCCGCTCCGACAGCCGCCGCGAGCAGCCAGTTCAAGATGTTGGCGCTCTTCAGGTCCGAATGTAAACAAAAAAGATGGCCGCTTCCCGCCTTCTGCCGCTCCGATATGGGGGGGGTGGAGGTGTCGTGGGGTCCCGTCTTATTTAGACTTCTAGATTCCCCCCCGTAGCGCTCTCTTCCCGCGGGGTGTCCCACGCCCTGTTCCCCTTCTCATTTCTCTCCCGCTCAGCCGTGCACGTCCCCGTGTCCGTCCCAGGGCGGGATGGGGGGAGGGGTGGCCGGCGCCGCGGGACCGGGCGAATGCGCTCTCTCACCTCTGCATCCCGCACCAATGTGTTCAAATTTCCACCAAATTATCCGTTGGTCTGACCCAACTGTCCGGCTTCCCCTGGGTTGAAGCGTGGGGCTCCAGGTTCGTTCCACACGGGTCGTCCACGCACTCCCCGTCGGCAGCCCGCGGGATCCCTGCTGCCCCCTTCGCTGCTCCCGCCGATCTCTCGCTTTTCTTTTCTTTTTATTTGAAAGACAGAGAGAGAGAGAGATCCTCTGTCTGCCGATTCACTCCTCAAAGGCCCTTAGCAGTTCATATTTAAGGTTTTTGATTTTAGCACTGGCATGTGAAAAGGCTTGGGAATAATCATTGCCATCCATATAATAGCAAAAGAAAAAAATTGAACCAATGCAAAATTAACAGCTTTTGGGGGACCCATCAGAGACCAGTCACAGGGCAAACTACCACCCAAAAATCCTGAAGATCCAGAAGAATTCTGATAGGCACCTTAGAGATCCACTAGCTGAAGCAAATGCTCTGGGAACCATGAACTCCTAGAAGCATTTCAAAAGTAGTTTTAACGAGTTGCTGGGAACTGAGTATGGATTGTTTTGAGACTGCAAAAACCAGGGGCCTTTAGGCTTGGAAGTTGGCCCATATTTTAGGGATTTTTTTTAACAGGCAGAGTGGACAGTGAGAGAGAGAGACAGAGAGAAAGGTCTTCATTTTTGCAGTTGGTTCACCCTCCAATGGCCACTGCCGCCGGCACGCTGCGGCCGGTGCACCGTGCTGATCCGATGGCAGGAGCCAGGTGCTTCCTCCTGGTCTCCCATGGGGTGCAGGGCCCAAGCACTTGGGCCATCCTCCACTGCACTCCTGGGCCACAGCAGAGAGCTGGCCTGGAAGAGGGGCAACCGGGACAGAATCCAGCGCCCCGACCGGGACTAGAACCTGGTGTGCTGGCGCCACAAGTTTGAGGATTAGCCTATTGAGCCATGGCGCCGGCCAGTATTTTCTGGATTTTACATACAGAAGCAGCACCAAGTTCTCCTGAAGACCAGCTGCAAAACGATTCCCTAGTGGTGCTGGGAGAGGGAGGGGAAAAATAATTGCAATGAAATTTGCCTGGATTTTTTTTTTTTTTAAGTAAATGATCCTTTCCAAGGAAGAGCTCACTTGGAACTTATTCTACAAATGAGAGATATTCTTCCCACTGCCATTGCCTCTAGCCTTCCTGTTTTACAATAGGAAGTTAAAGAAAAAGATTTTTATCACTTTTGACTAAAATCCAATTTTATTTTTTAAAGATTAGTTATTTTATTTGAAATGCAGTGTTACAGAGGGGCAGAGAGAGAGAGAGAGAGAGAGAGAGAGAGATTGGTCTTCCATCCACTGGTTCACTCCCAGATAGCTGCAACAGCTGTAGCTGTGATGATCCGCAGCCAGGAGCCAGGGGCATGTTTCAGGTCTCCTGTGTGGGAATAGAGGCCCAAGGACTTGGGCTATCTTCTACTGAATTCCCAGGCCATAGCAGAGAGCTGGATTGGAAGTGGAGCAACTGGGACTCAAGTTGGCGCCCATATGGGATGCAGGCAATGCAGGTAGCGGCTTTCCTTGCTACGTCACAGTGTCGGCCCCCTAAAAAGCAATTTTCAAGGTCACAGGCTACGTCACAGTGTCGGCCCCCTAAAAAGCAATTTTCAAGGTCACAGGCTTTACACAGTTTGGTAAAACACTGAGATTTAATCAAAACATTATAAAATGCTTCCTATTCCGCACACTAGCAGGCCTACAGTGGAATGACAATGAATTATAGTAAAACAAACAAACAAACAAACATCCTGAGAAACACAGACTTTCTGTAAGGAAGGATAAACAGGGCATCCCAAATCAGAAGGGGAGACAAAAACGAGGACACTAGAATTTGAAATTCTTGGCAACTGCAGCTATAGTACACATTAAACGCAGGACACTTTTGTCTGGATTCATGTAGTTTCTCAAACTGTTTACCTCAACTCATATTAGCATATAAAAGTCCAATTTCAACCAAAAGTTATAAGCAATTACAAAAGGTAAGAATAAAATCATAATTTGAGGATATAAAATAAATAATAAAACCAGAGCTTAGGAATGACACAGATGTTAACATCATCAGACAGAGAATTTATTTAACTACAATTCATGTGCAATCGACTCCAGTGGAAAAGTAGAAATATGTGAGGAAACACAGATAGTGTAATCAGAGAGATGGAAATTGTAAAAGAAAATAAGTAAAAATCCTAAAATAAAAAAAATAAAACATAGGCACAAACTGAAGAGTGCTTTTGATGGGCTAATGAGTTCCCTGGGTTTGGACAAGGATAAAAATCAAGTGTGGTTGACAACACAATAGAATATTTTCAAATTGTAATGTAAAGAGAATAAAAAGAAACAGAACTGACAGACACTTTCAATGGGTACTACATATGCATAATTGTAATAACAGAAGGAGAAGAGATAAAATGGAACAGAAGAAATATTTGAAGTGGGAATGCCAGAGAAGTTTCCAAAGTTATTGACAATAGCAAATAATGGATCCAGGAAACTCAGAAGGCTATGAAGTATAATACAAAATCAAGCAAGACAGAATCAACAATTAAAACAAAAACCAAAGAAACAAACAAATGACACCTGAACATACATTCAACCTTCAGTAAACCAAAAACAAGAATAAAAAATTTTCAAAGAAACTTCAGAGGTCCAGGGAGGTAGGCAAGGGAGAACCTTACCCATGGAGAAGCAAAAACAAGAACTATATTGAACTTTTGTCCATAAACCATGCCAGAAATAAGAGAGTGGAATGAAATACTTAATATGATTAATTAAAAAAAACCCTACAGTTCTGTATGAAGTAAAATTTTCCTTCAAAATTGGTGTAAAACTTTTGAAACAAGTGAAAATAGAGGTAATTTTTCACCAGCAGGCCCACCTGGAAGAAGTGTTGAAAAATTCTGTTGAAAAATCATATCAATAAGAAAACTGGGGTGATAGAACAAAAGACGTGAGAAGCTGTCAATAGAGACAAAATAAAACATTACATTTTGCTTAAATATAAAAAGAACTATTATTATTTTCTAAACTTTTATTTAATAAATATAAATTTTCAAAGTACAACTTTTGGATTATAATGGCTTCCCCCCCATAACCTTCTTCCCACCCAGCAACCATCCCATCTCCCACTCCCTCTCCCATCCCATTCTTCATCAAGATTCATTTTCAATTATCTTTATATACAGAAGATCAACTTGGTATATTTTAAGTAAAGATTTCAACAGTTTGCACCACAAAGATACTCAAAGTATAAAGTACTGTTTGAGTAGCAGTGTTACCGTTAATTCGCATAATACAACACATTAAGGACAGAGATCCTACATGGGGATTAGGTGTACAATGACTGCTGTTGTTGATTTAACAATGGACACTCTTATTTATGATGTCAGTAATTACCCAAAGCTCTTGTCATGAGCTGCCAAGGCTGTGGAAGTCTCTCAAGTTTGCCAACTCCGACCTTATTTAGACAAAGGCATATTCAAAGTGGAAGTTCTCTCCCCTCTTCAGAGAAAGGTACCTCCTTCTTAGATGGCTAGTTCTTTCTTCTGGGATCTCACAGAGATATTTCATTTAGGTTATTTATTTATTTATTTTTTTATTCTAGTACTAGTGGTTGAACTCTGTAATTAACACACAATTATTCTTAGGTGTTTAAATTTTAACTGAAAAGTGATCCCTGGGAAATATAAAAGTGGGAATAAGAGAGGGAAGAGATGTACAACTTGGGACGTGCTCAATCAGGCCTGCCCCAAATGATGGAGTTAGAATCGTGCCAGGGGATTCCAATACAATCCCATCAAGGTGGCATGTACCAAGGCCATCTCACTAGTCCAAGTGATCAATTTCAGTTCACAATTGATCACACTGATAAGTCTAAGAGTCAAAGGGATCACACAAACAAGACTAGTATCTGCTAATACTAACTGATAGAATCAAAAAGGGAGAGAATGATCCAACATGGGAAGCGAGATACACAGCAGACTCATAGAATGACAGATGTCCTAAATAGCACTCTGGCCTCAGAATCAGCCCTTAAGGCATTCGGATCTGGCTCAAAGGCCCATGAGAATATTTTAGGCATGGAAAGCCAAGACACTCTGGAAAAAAAAAAGAAGAAGACCTAAATGAAAGATCTCTGCGAGTGAGATCCCAGTGGAAAGAACGGGGCCATCAAAGAAGGAGGTACCTTTCTCTGAAGGGAGGAGAGAACTTCCACTTTGACTATGACCCTGTCGGAATAAGATCGAAGTTGGCAAACCCTAAAGGCTTCCATAGTCTCCGCAACTCATGACTAGAGCCTAGGGAGATTACTGATGCCATAAACAAGAGTGTCAAATTGTTAAATCAACTTCAGGAGTCACTGTGTACTTACGTCTCATGGGGGATCTGTCCTTAATGTGTTGTCCAATGTGAAGTAATGCTATAACTAGTACTGAAACAGTATTTTTACACTTTGTGTTTCTGTGTGGGTGCAAACTGATGAAATCTTTACATAGTATATACTGAATCCATCTTCTGTATATAAAGATAATCGAAAATGATTTAAAAAACTTGGGGTTAAATTGGAAATTGCATAGATAATTAATCAATTATTAAAAAAATCATGAAGGATCTCTGTCCTTAATGTGCTATACATTGTGAATTAATACTATAACTAGTACTCCAACAGTATTTTCACTTTGTGTCTCTATGTGAGGGCAAACTGTTGAAATCTTTACATAATATGTACTAAACTGATCTTCTGTGTATAAAGAGAATTGAAAATGAATCTTGATGTGAATGCAAGGGGAGAGGGAGCGGGAAAGGGGAGGGTAGCGGGTGGGAGGGAAGTTGTGGGGGGGAAGCCATTGTAATCCATAAGCTGTAGTTTGGAAATTTATATTCTTTAAATAAAAGCTTTATAAAAAAAAAGAAGAATTAAAAAAAAGAAATGAAACAATCTAAGTGTCCATTGCTGGATAAATGGATAGAGAAGCGATGGCACATATACACAATGGGATACTATTCTACCATAAAAAATGAAATCTTTTCATTTTTCAACAACCTAGATGGAACTGGAAGTCATTATTTTAATTGAAATAAGTCAAATTCAGAAAGACAAAAGTACATGATCTCACTGATACATGGATTCTTGTAGATAGCATTATCTCATTTATATGTGAAATAAAGAGAAGTTAATCTCATAGAAGAGTGGTTTCCAGATGCTGAGATTAGGGATGAAGTGAGGTTGGGAACAGGTAATTTTGTGGGTTCTAGGTTATAATTAGGTAAGTTCAGGTTTTCTATTGCACAATATGATGACTGTAGAAAATGATAAAGCACTGTGTGTTTTACTTAAAAAAAAGCTAGAAGAAAGGAATCTGAATGTTTTCACGATAAAGAAATGATAAATATATTAGGAGATAGATATGTTTACCCTCATTCAGCATTACACAAAGTATACATATATTGAAACGTCACATGGCACATAACTATGTACAATTTTTTTTATCAGTTAAAATAAGAAAAGTTTTGAAAAACACAAAAACTTGAGTTGCTTTTTTTCACTTATCAAATAGTCACAGATCAGAAACAAGGTAGGATTTCTGAATTGAAGAGTGTCAAATCTTCATGTGAATGATACTTAAAAACTTCAGGGAAATATTGCCAATATTTACATGTGTTTTGTACCATCATCTGACTATGTAATTTCATTTCTTGAAATGTTTCAGAGGGCAAGTATCAAATGGAAAAAAAAAAACATTTTGACCTTGTTGTCAGAAGTGAGGCTTATAATACTGAATATTAAATATGATGTGCTTATATAATGTCTAGACACCTAACATTTTCCTAGAAAAAGGCCACTTGGGTCTTAATATTCTATCTTTATAGAATATATATTAAAAAGCTGAGCTACTCTGGAAAAAGTTGATCTGCTCGATGTTTAAATAAGTTGATTAAGACAACCTTAAATGAAAATTAACAGCCAACCCTTGAATCATGAACTGTGATAGCATTAACAAGAGGCCAACCAAGATAGTAGCAGCTGCACCCATTCCAGTTTCCCCATAGAACTAGATTAGGCAAGGGTCATATGGACCAGCACAGATGGTGGAGATCACCTCTACCAAGAGTGCCGCAAACAAAGGTTGCCAACATCATGTGGACCTGGGATCAGAAGGAGGAAGAAGACCAAGGGTTAGCAATGAAAAAACAGTGAAACCTGAGTCAGAGTAGGAAAAAGTGTGTACAAGCTCACTTACTCCTGAAAGAAGAGAAGTGCTCAGGGAAGACTTCAGCTGAGAGTCTCTAGTAAGGAGTCTTCCAAATGGAGATACATGGGAAAAGAATGGAGATACAAAGAATCCTTAAAAGTTAGTGAAAATGTTAACAAACTTTTGCTTAAATTAACAAACATTTGCCCAAAATAAGCTTATCTTTTAGTCCCATTTTTCCATGAACTTGAAGAACTTTCATAGAAGCAAGAGCATAGCTGGCTAGAGGTGCCTACATCCTGGCTACAACCCCTCCGGAGAATGCTGCATACCCAAGATGCCCTAGGACTGGGGTGGGGAGGGCAGCTTCCCCACTGAGTCCTACCAAATAAAGCCTTTGAAATTGTCTGTGGTCAGGCCTGAAGAAGCACGTGGGATTAAAGTCCAGTGCTGAATTCATCAAAATGCTTTTCTCAAAAGAATGCTTTCTGCCTAAGGAAAAATATGTGTTTCCAGGAGCAGTATACTTTTTAAAATGACATGCAGTTCAATTCTGAAGTGATATTCTAGTTACAATGCTAGAACCATATGTAGATATTTTAAAGAACATGGAAATGGGTGTGGGTATCAAAGACATGTCAAATTACTGAGTGTAAAGCCACATCATAGGCACCCGACATCCTGACATTACAATTTGTCAGTTCTATACAGATAATTAGGAAGTTGAGAGTTTCAGATGAATGTGTACCATATTATAAGTTATTCCATTTTAAAGGATAATAATGAAACTCCTGTAAAAATGACCTAGCCAAATACCTAAAATTAAGGAACACATTATTGATCTGAAGTGAGAGATGTCTATATATGGATACTTATGGGAATCTATTATTATTTTATGAATGCATTTAGTAAGTGTTTGTTGAACAGACACCTATTCAAACTATAGCCATTATTTTATATTCAAACAATAAAGAATATGCATCTATTAAAATTATATCTTAAAAGTTTTCTAAAATTACAATGAAAAGAAAAATCAAAATATGGGATTATGTATAATCTATTGTCCTAATTACAACAAATAGTTTGTTCAAGACATTCAATTCAGGACAATTTTTATGACTTTTAGAATTTACTAAATATAACAAAGACCTACATTTTTATGAACTTAAACATAGGATACATTTTTTTAAATAAAGGATTATTCTAATTGCTTAATGCTATCTCAAGATTTAAAAATAGGAGATAAATTCTTAACTTATTCCCATCCACAAATTCCTAGGAATACATTTAGATTTTTTGGAACCCTGCTCTTTATGAATTTTTATGATTTTTGCCAATGATTTCACACTTTTTCTGTTATGGAACAATCCAAAGAGGCATTGTAAATGAATTTCAGTGTCATTTAAGTCTTAATGACCTTGGAAATTCATATCCTTTGCAAAGAATCTTTTGCTAAATGTGTTTAAGTAAGGAGGATTAGGAAGAGGAGTGGAAAGGAAGATAAAAATGAAGAAAATTTAAAAAAAAATAGGCAAAGTGTTAATATCCTTTTTCTGAATGGCCATTGACCATATGAAAAAACAGTTTGGATAAACTCTTCAAAAACCTAGAATTCTTAGGTAGTATTCTTACAACTTGGGTGAAAATTTTATAAGAAAACTCTTCATAAACTATAAAAGGAATGTGGGGAATACATATATCAGCAACCCAGTCAATTCATACTAACACAAAGCGATTGAGTCTAAATGTAAAGGATTTCCTGTGGCGCCGGCACCCTGGGTTCTAGTCCCGGTTGCTCCTCTTCCAGTCCAGCTCTCTGCTGTGGCCCAGGAAGGCAGTGGAGGATGGCCGGGGTCCTTGGACCCTGCACCCGCATGGAAGACCGGGAGGGGGCGCCTGGCTCCTGGCTTCAGATCGGCGAAGCATGCCAGCCACAACGAGCCGGCCATAGTGGCCACTTGTGGGGTGAACCAACGGAAAAAGGAAGACCTTCCTGTCTCTCTCTCTCTCTCTCTCTCTATCTCTCTCTCTCTCATTGTCTAATTGTATGTCAAAAACAAAACAAAACAAAACAAAAAACAAATTACATATTCTGTTAGTTTTTTAGTATCCAAATCAAATGTCCAATAATTTGTGTCAGCATGGACTTATGTTTCCAACTTAGGCAGAAGTGTTCTTTTTTTTCTCTGAATTTGACTCAATATGAAAACACTGTTTCATATGCTATGAAAACTATTGTTTCATATATCATGATACATAATTATCTTTTCATTTGCTTGCTTAGTTGGTTGATTGCTATAGGCAAGGAAGTAAACATAGTCCCTGCCATTCCATCTGCCTTCATCGACACCAGGGCAAGGGAGTCTAGGTTTCCACTGACTATGCTCTGGAGAGAAGGAGAAGGTTCCAGTGCTTCTCTCCCGGCCTGCAATGACACGGCTGGTGTTGGCTGCATTAAGTCTGAGTGTGATGAATCACCTTAGTCTCCACGGAGCACCCTCCAGTAATATCTCAGAGGGGAGCGGAGGAGGGCCTCACTACTGCTGGCCAATGAGGAAGGTCTCCAACTTCCTCTCAGTGACATAAGAGGAAAATAGATACAACTGAAGACTTCAGTGAGATCCAGATTTTCGTAAAATAGTATATACAATTTTTAGTTTTTAATTGAAAATCACACATCATAAAATAAACAATGAAGATCTTAAATGAAGTAGAGAAAAAATAAACAATAAGTAAATAACAGTACTGAGATAACAAAAGTGTTAGATTTACCTAATAACTTTTAAACACTTATAAAAATTGTTCACCAGTGACTATGGATATACTTGAAATGTAAACATTCAGAGGATCTCTGCAAAGAAATAGAGCATGTCAAAAAAAGAAATGAAAATTTTAGAACTGAAAAATACAATGACTAAAATAAAAGGCTAAATGAACGTCCTCAATAGCAGAATGGAGGAAAACAGGAAACCATAGGTGAAAGTGAAAGAAGAAATCTCTCAATTGGAAAAACAATCCCCAACATGTGTAGAGAAGAACTATCACACGTAAAGACAGGAAGGATATAAAGGACATAAAGAGAGATGAGATCTCTAGTCTTCACTTACACTGTTAAATGCTGGCAGTAGTGCTCTTAGAAAAATCACATGTGTGTAACATAAGACCTAGAGCAACCACAAAACAAAGCTATACTAGATGCAGCAAACATATCATATCATAAGTTAATCAAGATGCAAATTTTTAAAAAGTTCATGAAATCTCAAGGAAGATTATAAAAGGAAAAACAAAGAAAATAAGATAAAATGTAGCTTTAATCTCTATCAATGATCACATTATCTATAAAATACTCTAAATACACAAGTTAAAAGACAAAGATAGCTAGAGTATATTTAAGATAAAGTGACTTGACTATCATCTACAAGAAACTAAAAATATAACAACATAGGTATGTTAACATATAAAGATTTAAAAAGGTATATCATGCAAATACAATAGAAAGAAAGCATGAATAAAGTAGATTTCAGAGAAAAGATAATTGCCAGTGACAGAGACACTAAATAATGACCTAATGATAATTTTTAGGAAGGATTTATTTAGTTAGTTGAAAGGTAGAGTGACAAAGAGAGAGGGAAAGACAGAGTGAAAGAGATCTCCATCCACTGATTTACCCCCCAAATACCCAAACAGCCAGGGCTATGCCAGGAAGAAACCAGGAGCCAGTAACTCCACCCAGGGCTTCTACAAGGGTGGTAGGAACCCAAGCATTGATGTTATCTGCTGCCACCTAGGCACATTTATCAGAACAGGAGTGAAGCAGGAAATGTCCGTGCAAATTCTGCAGTGTCAAAAGGATAAAAATGGCATGTTGTGAAAAGCTCTATTTGCATTTTGATGCCTTAAGTGAACTGGAAAAATTCTTTGAAGAACTCTCAGAATTCACCTAACACAAGTACATAATTTGAAAAGCCTGTAACTATTAGGAAAACTTAACACATATTTTTAAAATTCCCAGAAGACCCAGGCCTAAATGGTGTCACTAGGGAATTCTGTGAAGTGCTTAAAGATAGAATGCTAAATCTACACAGTCATTTGCAGAAGAAATCAGATGAGCATTCTCAATTCACTTTATAAGGCAATACATGCAATACATTAATATCTAAACCAGACAAAAACACTAAGGATAAAGTAAAGTAAGAGAGCAAAATAATTAGGAAGTAATATTCTCATAAATATAAATGAATATGATTAATAAAATACTAGCAAATAGAGTTTATATAATATATAAAGAATTATACACCACGGACAATTTGAATTTATGCCATGGAAATAGGCTTGTTCTGTATTTGAGAACAATCAGTTAATGCACCACATATTAACAGATTAAGAAAAAAAATAACTTAGTCATATGAATCAATTAAGAAAAATCATTTTGGCCGGCGCCGTGGCTCAACAGGCTAATCCTCTGCCTTGCGGCGCCGGCACACCGGGTTCTAGTCCTGGTCGGGGCGCTGGATTCTGTCCCGGTTGCCCCTCTTCCAGGCCAGCCCTCTGCTGTGGCCCAGGAGTGCAGTGGAGGATGGCCCAAGTGCTTGGGCCCTGCACCCCATGGGAGACCAGGAAAAGCACCTGGCACCTGGCTCCTGCCATTGGATGAGCGCGCTGCACCAGCCGCAGCGCGCCGACCACAGCAGCCATTGGAGGGTGAACCAACGGCAAAAAGGAAGACCTTTCTCTCTGTCTCTGTCTCTCTCTCTCACTGTCCACTCTGCTTGTCAAACAAAAAAAATCATTTTAGAAAAACTCAAGACACAATTCAGAATAAAAGTTCTCAGAAAACTAGGAATGTATAAGAGTTTTCCAACTTAATGGAGAACATATACAAAAATATAAGTGAATATCATACATATTGTACCAGAAATTGTGTACTGAAAGCAAGAAAGTCAAAAAAATACACACAAATAAAAAAGGAAGAAATACAGCTGACCTCTTTTGCATATAACTGTAAAAAAAAACTTCAAGGAATCATAAGCAATTTTAAAAAATTTTTAAAACTATTCAATCTCAGAATGTATCAGAATAAAAGATTAGTACACATTGGGGGCGGAGCCAAGATGGCGGAATAGTGAGGACGCGCACTAGCAGTCCGCAAAAAGATAGTTTAATAAAAACAGAGTTACTGTAGCCTCAGGAAAAATCTCACGGAAAAAAATGCAGTGGAAATTCTTCCGGACCCAGTGAATGAGATGCAGAGGACCTAGGGGAAAGTAAGTTTGCGAACGGCAAATCGTGCCTTAGTGGCACGGGAGCTGCCGGGAGGGACGGGAACCGGACGGAACACAGTCGCCATTGGATTCGAGCGCTTAAACGGGAGCCGATACAGGGATCCCGAGACACTGGCAGGGGGAAGCAGACGCCACGGGGGAAACAGCACAATTGAGGCGAGCCCACACGGACACTAGCCTCTTTCGTTGCCCACCCTGCTAATTCTAGCTGGACTGAACGCAGTGGGACGGCGCGCCCGCCGGCTGAACCGGAAGCCGGGCGGAACACAGTCGCCATTGGAACTGAGCGCTTGAACGGGGGCCGATACAGGGATCCCGAGACACTGGCGGGGGGAAGCAGACGCCAGGGGGGAAACAGCACAATTGAGGCGAGCCTGCACGGACACTAGTCTCTCTCGTCACCCACCCTGCTAATTCGAGCTAGATTAAACGCAGTGGGACAAGGCGCGCCCGCCCGCCCGCCCGCCCGCCCATCACTGAGGCAGACGGAACCAAAAACCCGAGGCTGTAGAAACCTGAAGGGGATCCAAAAACTGGGAACACACCGCGCACACAAACTCCGTTACCTTGACAACCCAGAGAAAGAGTGTGGGGAAAAAAAAAAATGCCAAATAAAAACAGATTCCGAGGGAGCAAGATCAAGGAAGACGCTATGATGACCCCAAACGGAAAAGACACCCCAAGTCAGGATTGTGAAGATAATGAGATAGAAGAAATGCAAGAAGCAGATCTCAAAGAATTGATAAGAACATTAAGAAGTTCTCAAAAACAAATTCTTGAACTACAGAAATCTTTAATGGATAAGATAGAAAATCTCTCTCGCGAGAATGAAGCACTACGGAGAAATCAAAACGAAATGAAACAACTAGTAGAACAAGAAGCTACGAGAGTGACAAAAAATCTTAATGAATTGAAGAATTCAATAGATCAAGTGACAAGCAATCTTGAGGGCCTTAAAACCAGAATGGGTGAAGCAGAGGAGAGAATATTGGACCTAGAAGACAGGGAACAGGAGAGGAAACAGTCAAACCAAAGACAAGAAGAGGAAATTAGAAAACTAAAAGATATTGTCGGGAATTTACAGGATACTATTAAAAAACCCAACATTCGGGTTCTAGGTGTTCCTGAAGGTATGGAGAGGGAGAAAGGATTAGAAGGCCTTTTTAGGGAGATACTAGCAGAAAACTTTCCAGGCTTGGAGAAAGACAGAGAAATCCTAATCCAGGAAGCTCATAGAACCCCTAATAAACATGACCAAAAGAGATCCTCTGCACGACATATTGTAATTAAACTCACCACAGTGAAGCAAAAAGAAAAGATCCTAAAATGTGCAAGAGAGAAACGTCAGATTACTCTCAGAGGATCTCCAATTAGACTTACAGCTGACTTCTCAACAGAAACCCTACAAGCTAGAAGGGAATGGCGAGACATAGCCCAGGTACTTAGAGAGAAAAACTGCCAGCCCAGAATATTATACCCTGCAAAGCTCTCATTTGTGAATGAAGGTGAAATAAAGACCTTTCATAACAAACAAAAATTGAAAGAATTTGTTGCCACTCGTCCAGCCCTGCAAAAGATACTTAAAGACGTGTTACACACAGAAACACAGAAACACGACCATCAACATGAAAGAAGGTAAACGAAGGGAACCTCACGGCAAAAGATCACAGGGAATTCAAAGCATACATTAGAAAATATCTGGCAAATGGCAGGGCAAACTTACCACTTATCAATAGTCACATTGAACGTTAAAGGTCTAAACTGTCCTGTTAAAAGACAGAGATTGGCTGATTGGGTTAAGGAACAAAAACCATCTATTTGCTGCCTACAAGAAACACATCTTTCCAACGAAGATCCATACAGACTGAAAATAAAAGGATGGAACAAGATATACCATGCCAACAGAAATGAAAAAAGAGCGGGTGTAACCATCTTAATATCGGACTACATAAACTTTAACACAAAAACTGTTAAGAGAGACAAAGAGGGGCACTATATAATGATTAAGGGATCAATACTACAGGAAGATATAACAATTCTCAATGTATATGCGCCTAATTACAGGCCACAGGTTTATTTAAAAAATTTGTTAAGAAACTTAAAGGGAGACTTAGACCCCAACACAATAGTACTGGGGGACTTCAATACTTCACTCACAGATATTGACAGATCGACAGGACAGAAGATCAACAAGGAGACAGTAGATTTAAACAACACTATAGCCCAAATGGATCTAACAGATATCTACAGAACTTTTCATCCTACAAGTAATGCATTCACATTCTTCTCAGCAGTACATGGAACCTACTCTAGGATTGATCACATATTAGGCCATAAAGCAAGTCTCAGCAAATTCAAAAGAATTAGAATCATACCATGCAACTTCTCAGACCATGAGGGAGTGAAGTTGGAAATTAGCAACTCAGGAATCTCTAGAGCATATGCAAACACATGGAGATTGAACAACATGCTCCTGAATGAACAATGGGTCACTGAAGAAATCAAAAGAGAAATCAAAAATTTTCTGGAAGTAAATGAGGATAACAGCACAACATACCAAAACTTATGGGATACAGCAAAAGCAGTGTTAAGAGGAAAGTTTATATCAATAGGTGCCTACATCAAGAAACTGGAAAGGCACCAAATAGATGAGCTTTCAATGCATCTCAAGGATCTAGAAAATCTGCAGCAAACTAGACCCAAATCTAGTAGAAAAAGAGAAATAATCAAAATCAGAGAAGAAATCAACAGGATTGAATCCAAAAAAACATTACAAAAAATCAGCCAAACGAGGAGCTGGTTTTTTGAAAAAATAAACAAGATTGACACCCCATTGGCCCAACTAACTAAAAAAAGAAGAGAAAAGACCCAAATCAGTAAAATCAGAGATGAAAAAGGAAATATAACAACAGACACCACAGAAATCAAAAGAATCATCAGAAATTACTACAAGGACTTGTATGCCAGCAAACAGGGAAACCTATCAGAAATGGATAGATTCCTGGACACATGCAACCTACCTAAATTGAACCAGGAAGACATAGAAAACCTAAACAGACCCATAAGTGAGTCAGAAATTGAATCAGTAATAAAGGCCCTCCCAACAAAGAAAAGCCCAGGACCAGATGGATTCACTGCTGAATTCTACCAGACATTTAAAGAAGAACTAACCCCAATTCTTCTCAAACTATTCAGAACAATCGAAAAAGAGGGAATTCTCCCAAATTCCTTCTATGAAGCCAGCATCACCTTAATTCCTAAGCCAGAAAAAGATGCAGCATTGAAAGAGAATTACAGACCAATATCCCTCATGAACATAGATGCAAAAATCCTCAACAAAATTCTGGCCAATAGACTGCAACAACACATCAGAAAGATCATCCACCCAGACCAAGTGGGATTCATCCCTGGTATGCAGGGATGGTTCAATATTCGCAAAACAATCAACGTGATACACCACATTAACAGGCTGCAGAAGAAAAACCATATGATTATCTCACTAGACGCAGAGAAAGCATTCGATAAAATTCAACACCCTTTCATGATGAAAACCCTAAGCAAACTGGGTATAGAAGGCACATTCCTCAATACAATCAAAGCAATTTATGAAAAACCCACGGCCAATATCCTATTGAATGGGGAAAAGTTGGAAGCATTTCCACTGAGATCTGGTACCAGACAGGGATGCCCACTCTCACCACTGCTATTCAATATAGTGCTGGAAGTCTTAGCCAGAGCTATTAGGCAAGAAAAAGAAATTAAAGGGATACAAGTTGGGAAGGAAGAACTCAAACTATCCCTCTTTGCAGACGACATGATTCTTTATTTAGGGGACCCAAAGAACTCTACTAAGAGACTATTGGAACTCATAGAAGAGTTTGGCAAAGTAGCAGGATATAAAATCAATGCACAAAAATCAACAGCCTTTGTATACACAGACAATGCCACGGCTGAGGAAGAACTGCTAAGATCAATCCCATTCACAATAGCTACAAAAACAATCAAATACCTTGGAATAAATTTAACTAAGGACATTAAAGATCTCTACAATGAAAATTACAAAACCTTAAAGAAAGAAATAGAAGAGGATACCAAAAAATGGAGAAATCTCCCATGCTCATGGATTGGAAGAATCAATATCATCAAAATGTCCATTCTCCCAAAAGCAATTTACAGATTCAACGCAATACCAATCAAGTTACCGAGGACATTCTTCTCAGATCTGGAAAAAATGATGGTGAAATTCATATGGAGACACAGGAGACCTCGAATAGCTAAAGCAATCTTGTACAACAAAAACAAAGCCGGAGGCATAACAATACCAGATTTCAGGACATACTACAGGGCAGTTGTTATCAAAACAGCATGGTACTGGTACAGAAACAGATGGATAGACCAATGGAACAGAATAGAAACTCCAGAAATCAATCCAAACACCTACAGCCAACTTGTATTTGATCAACGATCCAAAACCAATCCCTGGAGTAAGGTCAGTCTGTTTAATAAATGGTGCTGGGAAAACTGGATTTCCACATGCAGAACCATGAAGCAAGACCCCTACCTTTCACCTTACACAAAAATTCATTCAACATGGATTAAAAATTTAAACCTACGACCCGACACCATCAAATTACTGGAGAGCATAGGAGAAACCCTGCAAGACATAGGTACTGGCAAAGACTTCTTGGAAAAGACCCCAGAAGCACAGGCACTGAAAACCAAAATTAACTACTGGGATTGCATCAAATTGAAAAGTTTCTGTACTGCAAAAGAAACAGTCAGGAAAGTGAATAGGAAACCGACAGAATGGGAAAATATATTTGCAAACTATGCAACAGATAAAGGGTTGATAACCAGAATCTACAAAGAAATTAAGAAACTCCACAACATCAAAACAAACAACCCACTTAAGAGATGGGCCAAGGACCTCAACAGACATTTTTCCAAAGAGGAAATCCAAATGGCCAACAGACACATGAAAAAATGTTCAAGATCCCTAGCAATTAGGGAAATGCAAATCAAAACCACAATGAGGTTTCACCTCACCCCGGTGAGAATGGCTCACATTCAGAAATCCACCAACAATAGATGCTGGAGAGGATGTGGGGAAAAAGGGACACTAATCCACTGTTGGTGGGAATGCAAACTGGTGAAGCCACTATGGAAGTCAGTCTGGAGATTCCTCAGAAACCTGAATATAACCCTACCATTCAACCCAGCCATCCCACTCCTTGGAATTTACCCAAAGGAAATTAAATTGGCAAACAAAAAAGCCGTCTGCACAGCAATGTTTATTGCGTCTCAATTCACAATAGCTAAGACTTGGAACCAACCCAAATGCCCTTCAACAGTAGACTGGATTAGGAAATTATGGGACATGTACTCTACAGAATACTATACAGCAGTCAAAAACAATGAAATCCGGTCACTTGCAACAAAATGGAGGAATCTAGAAAACATCATGCTGAGTGAATTAAGTCAGTCCCAAAGAGACAAATATCATTTGTTTCCCTTGATTGGCGATGACTAACTGAGCACCAAAGGGGAAACCTGTAGAAGTGAAATGGACACTATGAGAAACAGTGACTCGATCAGCTCTTGTGCTGACTGTTGTTGTACAATGTAATACTTTATCCATGGTAGTATTTTTTTTTTCTCTTTATCCTAGTACTAGTGGTTGAACTCTGTAATTAACACACAATTATACTTAGGTGTTTAAATTTTAACCGAAAAGTGATCTCTGTGAAATATAAGAGTGGGAATAAGAGAGGGAGGAGATGTAAAATTTGGGACATGCTCAATCGGAACGGCCCCAAATGATGGAGTTAGAATTGTGCCAGGGGTTTCCAATACAATCCCATCAAGGTGGCATGTACCAAGGCCATCTCATTAGTCCAAGTGATCAATTTCAGCTCACAATTGATCACAATGATAGGTCTAAGAGTCAAAGGGATCACACAAACAAGACTAGTGTCTGCTAATACTAACTGATAGAATGAAAAAGGGAGAGAATGATCCAACATGGGAAGCAGGATACACAGCAGACTCATAGAATGGCAGATGTCCTAAATAGCACTCTGGCCTCAGAATCAGCCCTTAAGGCATTCAGATCTGGCTGAAGAGCCCATGAGAATATTTTAGGCATGGAAAGCTAAGACACTCTGGAAAAAACAGAAGACCTAAATGAAAGATCTCTGCGAGTGAGATCCCAGTGGAAAGAACGGGGCCATCAAAGAAGGAGGTACCTTTCTCTGAAGGGAGGAGGGAACTTCCACTTTGACTATGGCCCTCTGGGAATAAGATCGAAGTCGGCGAACCCTAAAGGCTTCCATAGCCTCAGCAACTCATGACCAGAGCCTAGGGAGATTACTGACGCCATAAACAAGAGTGTCAAATTGTTAAATCAACATCAGGAGTCACTGTGTACTTACGTCTCATGAGGGATCTGTCCTTAATGTGTTATCCAATGTGAAGTGATGCTATTACTAGTACTGAAACAGTATTTTTACACTTTGTGTTTCTGAGTGGGTGCAAACTGATGAAATCCTTACATAGTATATATTGAATCGATCTTCTTTATATAAAGATAATTGCAAATGATTAAAAAATCTTGGTGTTAAATTGGAAATTGCATAGACAATTAATCAATTTTTTTAAAAAAAAAAATCATGTAGGATCTCTGTCCTTAATGTGCTGTACATTGTGAATTAATACTATAACTAGTACTCCAACAGTATTATCATTTTGTGTCTCTATGCGAGGGCAAACCGTTGAAATCTTTACGTAATATGTACTAAATTGATCTTCTGTGTATAAAGAGAATTGAAAATGAATCTTGATGTGAACAGAAGGGGAGAGGGAGCGGGAAAGGGGAGGGTGGGGGGAGGGAGGGAAGTTGTGTGGGGGGGGAGCCATTATGGTCCATGAGCTGTTCTCTGGAAATTTATATTCTTTAAATAAAAGCTTTATAAAAAAAAAAAATAAAAGATTAGTACACAAAAATACAACTTATAGGTACACAATAGCAACAAAAATAGTAAAACCAAAATTAAACACTAAAATTAATACCACAATAACATTTTTAATTATTTCACAACTTAGTACAAATTTAATAAAATATGTTCAGGATTTGTGTTGTGAAAATCATAAAACACTGCTGTATATCAAAGAAGATCTAGGGGTATTAGGGCAAGATGGCAGAATAGGAAGGCAGCACACCGATAGTCCGGGGAGAGACAGTTTAATAAAAGTGGAGATACTGCGGGTTCAAGGAAGAGTAGGGGAAGAAACAGCAGAGGAAACTCTTCCAGAACTAGTGATTCACAGTGGACCTGCGTGGAGAGCGTGGGAGCCCGCAGTTCGGGACACCAGCAGCAGACTCAACGCACGAGGGCTGGAATGCCAGGTGAGCCGATCCTCAATAGCCTGAAACACCAGCAGGGAAGCGGAAAGAGGAGACTAGAGCGAACAAGGCTTGAAACCCTGTGGGGAAAAGTTCACCAGGCTAACTAGAAGAGAGAGAGAAAGAAAAAAGTGACCGATACGGACACGGGTTTCTCTCTCTCCACCCACCTCTCAAAGGTGAGCAAGACAAAGAGCAGGCGCCATTTTGGACATACGTCATAAGCAGGGCAACCTCAGGTCTGCGCCGGCCCTGAGCCTAGCAGAAAATCCTGACTCTGGGCGTGGGGGTGAAATAACAGGAGATTAGAACCTAATGAATGTGTGGTGCTAAAGAACTGAGACTGTGAAAAAAGAGACGGTTGGGGAGAGAACTCATGGAATTCACCACGTGAATACTCTCCAGAGATGCTACAGTTCGGTAGCCTTGGTAGCGCAGTGGTGAGACTGCAGGAGAATTTGGACCCACACTGAAGGCCGTAGAGATTCCCTCTGTGGTCCTTGGGAAAGAGCTTCCGATCTCTGGCTCCTGTGGGTATATCATTTGCCTACTAACCACCCCCAATTCCATTCAGCTGTGTGGAATTACTTCCCTTTTGAACCAAAAAAAAAAAAAAGTAACAGAGAGAGATTTACCACGCCTAACCTGGGAGTGTCTCCTTTGACACACCCTCAACCCAGAGGAACCAAACAGAGCTCTCAGGCCACACCCATCTCAAGCCTCTAAGGCTCCATCAAAAGCAGACAGTCCACTTAATCTAGAGTCATAGTATAACAAGAAAAAAACACCACAGTGAAGAAACCAATATGCCAAACAACAAACGCAAAAACCGAGGTAATAAGAACAAGGAAGACACTATGGCATCCCCAAATGAAAAAGACACCCAAATTCATGATTACAAAGATGATGAGATAGAAGAGATGCAAGAAGCAGATCTCAAAAAATTGATAAGAACACTAAGAAGTACTCAAAAACAAATTCTTGAACTACAGAAATCCTTAATGGACAAGGCAGAAAATCTCTCTCGTGAAAATGAAATATTAAGGAGAAATCAAGCTGAAATGAAACAACTAGTAGAACATGAAACTGTGATAGTGACGAGAAATCATAATGAAGTGAAGAATTCAATAGATCAAATGAAAAACACATTAGAGAGCCTTACAAACAGAATGGGTGAGGCAGAAGAGAGAATATCGGACTTAGAAGACAGAGCACAGGAAACTATACAGTCAAACCAAAGACAAGAAGAGGAAATTAGAAATCTAAAAAATATTGTTGGGAATCTACAGGATACTATTAAAAAACCCAACATTCGAGTTCTAGGAGTTCCTGAAGGCATGGAGAGGGAGAAAGGATTAGAATGCCTTTTTAGTGAGATACTAGCAGAAAATTTCCCAGTTTTGGAGAAGGACAGAGACATCCTAGTACAGGAAGCACATAGAACCCCTAGTAAACATGACCAAAAGAGGTCCTCACCACGACACATTGTAATTAAACTCACCACAGTGAAACAGAAAGAAAAGATCCTAAAATGCGCAAGAGAGAAACGTCAAATTACACTCAGAGGATCTCCAATTAGACTCACAGCAGACTTCTCATCAGAAACCCTACAAGCTAGAAGGGAATGGCGAGACATAGCCCAGGTACTTAGAGAGAAAAACTGCCAGCCCAGAATATTATATCCTGCCAAGCTCTCATTTGTGAATGAAGGTGAAATAAGGACCTTTCATAACAAACAAAAATTGAAAGAATTTGTTGCCACTCGTCCAGCCCTGCAAAAGATACTTAAAGATGTGTTACACACAGAAACACAGAAACACGGCCATCAACATGAAAGAAGGTAAACGAAGGGAACCTCACAGCAAAAGATCACAGGGAATTCAAAGCATACATTTGGATAAAGAAATTATGGGACATGTACTCTATAGAATACTATACAGCAGTCAAAAACAATGAAATCCGGTCATTTGCAACAAGATGGAGGAATCTGGAAAACATCATTCTGAGTGAATTAAGCCAGTCCCAAAGGGACAAATATCATATGTTCTCCCTGATCGGTGACAACTAATTGAGCACCAAAGGTGAAACCTATTGAAGTGAAATGGACACTATGAGAAACAGTTATTTGATCAGCTCTTGTGCTGACTGTTGTTGTACAATGTAATACTTTATCCATTTTATTAATTTTTTTTATTCTAGTACTATTGGTTGAACTCTGTAATTAACAAACAATTATTCTTAGGTGTTTAAATTTTCACTGAAAAGTGATCCCTGTGAAATATAAGAGTGGGAATAAGAGAGGGAGGAGATGTACAATTTGGGACATGCTCAATCGGACTTGCCCCAAATGGTGGAGTTACAATCGTGCCAGGGAATTCCAATACAATCCCATCAAGGTGGCATGTACCAAGGCCTTCTCACTAGTCCAAGTGATCAATTTCAGTTCACAATTGATCACACTGATAGGTCTAAGAGTCAAAGGGATCACACAAACAAGACTAGTGTCTGCTAATACTAACTGATAGAATCAAAAAGGGAGAGAATGATCCAACATGGGAAGCGAGATACACAGCAGACTCATAGAATAGCAGATGTCCTAAATAGCACTCTGGCCTCAGAATCAGCCCTTAAGGCATTCAGATCTGGCTCAAGAGCCCATGAGAATATTTTAGGCATGGAAAGCCAAGACACTCTGGAAAAAAGGAAGACCTAAATAAAAGATCTCTGTGAGTGAGATCCCAGTGGAAAGAACAGGGCCATCAAAGAAGGAGGTACCTTTCTCTGAAGGGAGGAGAGAACTTCCACTTTGACTATGACCCTGTCGGAATAAGATTGAAGTCAGCGAACCCTAAAGGCTTCCATAGCCTTGGCAACTCATGACTAGAGCCTAGGGTGATTACTGATGCCATAAACAAGAGTGTCAAATTGTTAAATCAACATCAGGAGTCACTGTGTACTTACGTCTCATGTGGGATCTGTCCTTAATGTGTTGTCCAATGTGAAGTAATGCTATAACTAGCACTGAAACACTTTGTGTTTCTGTGTGGGTGCAAACTGATGAAATCTTTACTTAGTATATACTGAATCTATCTTCTGTATATAGATAATTAAAAATGAAAAAAAATCTTGGTGTTAAATTGGAAATTGCCTAGAAAATTAATCAATTTTTTAAAAAAATATATCATGTAGGATCTCTGTCCTTAATGTGCTATACATTGTGAATTAATACTATAACTAGTACTCCAACAGTATTTTTCACTTTGTGTTGCTATGTGAGGGCAAACTGTTGAAATCTTTACTTAATATATCTTCTGTATATAAAGAGAATTGAAAATGAATCTTGATGTGAAGCAAGGGGAGAGTGAGTGGGAAAGGGGAGGGTTGCGGGTGGGGGGGAAGTTATGGGGGGGAAGCCATTGTAATCTATAAGCTGTATTTTGGAAATCTATATTCTTTAAATAAAAGCGTTATAAAAAAAAAAAGAAGATCTAGATAAACTGAAACATATTCTATGTTTATGAATTGACAATTCAACATAGTGAAAATATCAATTGCCCTTCAACTTTGCACAGATTTAATACAATTTCTGTCAAAGTCCATGCCAAGCTCTTTGTTAAATAGACAAGATTATTCTAAAAAGTATATGGAAAAACAAAGGAACCAGAACAGTTAAAACAATTGAGAAGTAGAAGAATAAATTGAGAAGATATACTCTACAAAATTTCAAGTCTTACATTATAGCTACAGTAATCAAAACAGACTAATGGGACAGAATAGAACACTAAGCAAGAAACACACACAAACATGTTTAACTTAATTTGACAAATGCATAAGAATTCAACAGATAAAAATAATATTTTAACAACTGGTGTTGGAGAAATTGAATATAGATAGTAAAAAATATAAAGCTACATCTTATTCAAAAATTTACTTAAAGTTATATATATAAACCTACATCTTATACAAAAATTTAATTAAGGTGAATCATAGATACAAAGTATAAATTGAACACACATGAAACTTGTAAGAGATAACAAAAAATTTTCATAAGCCAGGAATTGATGAAGAGATCTTAATCTATGAAAAGTAGATAAACTGAATTTTATATAAATTTTTATAATTTGCTTTGTTAAAGAATCCTGGAAAGTACTAGCAGATGAACAAAAGACATAAAGAGACAATGACTATATGGATAGCAATCATGTGAAAAGATATTTAACACCACTGTTCATTAGAGAGGTAAATTAAGACCACAATGATATATTACTACTTACCTAGTAGAATAGGTAATTCAAAAATAGTGGCAATTATTATGTGTCAATCAAAAAAATCAAACATAAAATAGCTAAAATATCAGTACTGGAGAAGATATTGAGAAACTGCTTCTTTCAAACATTGTAGTGGAATGTGAAATGGAGCAACCACTTTGAAATACTACTTAGCAATAAAGAGGCATGAACTTGGATAGATCTTAATTCATGGTGTTACTTGAAAAAAATCCAATCTTAGCTTAATTCCATTAATATAACATTCTTGAATTATAGAGTTCAGATTATTGATATCCACGCATCGGAAAGGGAAGAAGGTGGTTGTAGTTATAAAAAAATAACATGCTGGATCTTTGTGATAAAACTGTTCTGCATTTTGACTCTTATGGTGGTTACACAAATATACTTCTGTAGTAAAACTGAATAGAACTAAACACACATACACACAGAAACATATATACTCACACGCACACACAGAGTACGTGGACACTAAATTATGTACATGTAAAATCTGTAAAAACTACATGGGTTATATGGATTATAGCAATAGGCATTCCCTGGTTTTGATACTGTACTATATTCATATGTATGGGAGATGAAAATAACCACTGGGAAAACTTGAGTGAAGAGTTAACTATAACCTAGGCAACATCTTTGTGAATTATCCATTCTAGATGTGCTTGGGCATTTGCAAGGTAAATAGCTGATCTTAGCCTATTTTTCTATAGTTATATAAAGTATTGGAGACAACTATAATAGTAGTGGAAGTTAAGTTGATCTTCTATAATTTTCTATAGTTCAGTATTTCTTGGTATTAAGACACTGGTTTATTAGGGACTATGGTATAAATTACTTGGAATGATGTAAATTATCCTTAATTACCACAAGGTAATAGAACAGTGTCTTTGTTCTTATATAATCAAAAGCCCAGGGAGCATACTACTTGTTTAACAATCATTATAATTGAAAAATTCTTCAATATACTCTAGCAAATGAAGATATAAAAACAAATAAGCAGGTAAATAAGAACTCAGAGTGGAATTCTTTATTAAAAAATGACAAGGATAATCAATAAACACATTTCAATATGTTTTAAATAAGATTATGCACAGTTACAATTATAAAAATAGCAGATACAAATGTGGAAGTTTGCTGTTTTAAATATTAGTTTATAGGTAATAAATATAATTCCATTATTGCTGGCATTTATTTGAAAAATAGAAATTCAAACACTCTTTAGAAAGTGAAATATATAAAATAGTATAAGAAATATAATAAATAATATATAATAAACAATAAATAATAATATAAAACATTATATATAAATAATATATAAACAATATATTATATAATATAAATAACATATAATATATAAATATTAGATATAAATATATAATATATAATAAAATATAATAAATAATATATAAGACTGAGGAAATAAAATAGCTAGATCTGCATTTATAAAAACATAAATTGATTAAATTCTGTTAAACAAAAGCCCTCAGTTCTGATTTCAACTACACTATCCATGAGATACACCTAATTCAAAGAAGCTATGAAAGATTGATGCAGAAATAATGAACAAATATGTAAGATGAATTCTAGTTATAATACATTGTGCTATTAATAGCAGGAAAAATAATACAAATAAGTGGGACAGCTTGTTTTTATTGCTAGACAACATCAATTTGCTATGAAAGATCATAACACAATCAGTATGTTGCACATACTTAACATGGAAGACACAATGTTAAAACTCTTCAGGATGAAAGGAAAAAAATGGATGGTAATGTAAATGAATTAAAGTTAAACATTTCTCATATTTTTGCAAAATTAGACATTTTAAAAACAAGTGTCAATAAAAGGGCTAAACTTCTAATCAGACTTAAGGAGAAAGAAAACAAATTACAAATATTGGGAAATAAAAAAGCATAATTGCATATATCATAATCTATAAAATTATAAGATGGTATTTTAAACATTTCTATTAGTAAATTTAATACTTTGGATGAAATGGGAGCACTTTTTCACAAGAAGTCACAAGGAGAAGTAGAAATGTAAATAGCCCAATCTTGCTAATGATGTTTTAAAATTTATATTTATTCATTTGAAAGGTGTTCCAGAGAGAAGGAGACAGAGAGAGAGAGAGAGAGAAAGAGAGAGAGAGAGAGAGAGAGAGAAACTTCCATCTGCTGCTTTACTCCCCAGATGGATGCAACCACAAGGACAGGACCAAGTCAAGGCTAGGAGCCAGGAGCTTCTTCAGGACTCTCAGGTGGGAAGCAGGGGCCCAAGCACTTGTGACATCTTCCAGTACTTTTCCTAGACCATTAGCAGGGAGCTAGAGCGAAAGTGGAGCATGGAACTTGAACAGGTTCTCATATGGGATGCCAACGTCTCAGGCAGCAGCTTAACATGTTATACCACTGTGCAGGCTCCATGGTATTTCTAATCAGACTTAAGGAGAAAGAAAACAAATTACAAATATTGGGAAATAAAAAAGCATAATTGCATATATCATAATCTATAAAATTATAAGATGGTATTTTAAACATTTCTATTAGTAAATTTAATACTTTGGATGAAATGGGAGCACTTTTTCACAAGAAGTCACAAGGAGAAGTAGAAATGTAAATAGCCCAATCTTGCTAATGATGTTTTAAAATTTATATTTATTCATTTGAAAGGTGTTCCAGAGAGAAGGAGACAGAGAGAGAGAGAGAGAGAAAGAGAGAGAGAGAGAGAGAGAGAGAAACTTCCATCTGCTGCTTTACTCCCCAGATGGATGCAACCACAAGGACAGGACCAAGTCAAGGCTAGGAGCCAGGAGCTTCTTCAGGACTCTCAGGTGGGAAGCAGGGGCCCAAGCACTTGTGACATCTTCCAGTACTTTTCCTAGACCATTAGCAGGGAGCTAGAGCGAAAGTGGAGCATGGAACTTGAACAGGTTCTCATATGGGATGCCAACGTCTCAGGCAGCAGCTTAACATGTTATACCACTGTGCAGGCTCCATGGTATTTTATTTTAATTTTTATTTATCTATTTATTTATTTAAATTTTTATTTAATAAATATAAATTCCCAAAGTACAACTTTTGGATTATAATGGCTTCCCCCCCATAACCTTCCTCCTAGCTGCAACCATCCCATCTCCTACTCCCTCTCCCATCCCATTCTTCATCAAGATTCATTTTCAATTATCTTTATATACAGAAGATCAACTTAGTATATTTTAAGTAAAGATTTCAACAGTTTGCACCCACACAGATACTCAAAGTATAAAGTACTGTTTGAGTTCTAGTTATACCATTAATTCGCATAGCACAACACAGCGATCCTAGATGGGGATTAGGTGCACAGTGACTGCTGTTGTTGATTTAACAATGGGCACTCTTATTTACGATGTTAGTGATTACCGGAGGCTCTTGTCATGAGCTGCCAAGGCTATGGAAGCCTCTTGAGTTCGCCAACTCCGATCTTATTTAGACAAGACCATAGTCAAAGTGGAAGTTCTCTCCTCCCTTCAGAAAAAGGAACCTCCTTCTTAGATGGCTAGTTCTTTCTTCTGGGATCTCACAGAGATATTTCATTTAGGTCATTTATTTTTATTTTTTATTTTTTGCCAGTGTCTTAGCTTTCCATGCCTGAAATACTCTCATGGGTTTTTATTCCAATTCAATCCCATCAGGTGGCATATACCAATGCCATCTCACTAGTCAAAGTGATCAGTTTCAGTTCATAACTGATCATAATAATAGGATTAAGTGTCAAAGGGATCACATAAACAAGACTAGTGTCTGCTAATACTAACTGATAGAATTAAAAAGTAAAGAACAATCCAACATGGGAAGTGGGATACACAGCAGACTCATAAATGGCAGATGTCCTAAACAGCACTCTGGCCTCAGAATCAGCCCTTAAGGCATTCAGATCTGGCTCAAAGGCCCATGAGAGTATTTCAGATATTTTATTTTTAAGAAAACTTGGAAGCCCAGATGACTTCATTAATAAATTTTAGAAAATACTTAAGAAAGAAGCAATAATAATTTTACACAAAATTTTTCAAAAATTAGAACAAGATTGTATGAAACTCAATTTATGAGAGTAGCATTCACTGATAGAGAAATACAGCAGAATAAGGCAACTTTATACTACATTCATAAACCCAGATGCAAAACCTTTAATAATAACATTAGGAAACCAAATTCATCAGTCCATAAAAAATATAAGTAACATGATCAAGTGATCTTTATTCTAGAAGTACAAGGATTGCTTAAACTTGAAAAATCAATGTCATTTACCATGTTAAAAGAATACAAAAAGGCCAGCGCCATGGCTCAATAGGCTAATCCTCAAACTTGTGGCGCCAGCACACTGGGTTCTAGTCCTGGTCGGGGCACCGGATTCTGTCCCGGTTGCCCCTCTTCCAGGCCAGCTCTCTGCTGTGGCCAGGGAGTGCAGTGGAGGAAGGCCCAAGTGCTTGGACCCTGCACCCCATGGGAGACCAGGAGAAGCACCTGGCTCCTGCCATCGGATCAGCATGGTGCACCCGCTGCAGCGCTGGCCGCGGCGGCCATTGGAGGGTGAACCAATGGCAAAGGAAGACCTTTCTCTCTGTCTCTCTCTCTCACTGTCCACTGTGCCTATCAAAAAAAAAAAAAAAAAAAGAATACAAAAGAAAATCCATCTGATTGACTCCCTAGATACTAAAAAAAAATCCATAAAACAAAAAACTGACCAAATTACATATAAAATATTACCTTTTTAAAAAAAGATTTATTTATTTATTTATTTATTTATTTATTTATTTATTCGAAAGGCAGAGTTACAGACAGGCAGAGAGAATGAGAGAGAGAGAGAGAGGTCTTCTATCTGCTGGTTTAGTCCCCAGATGGCTGCAATGGCCGGAGCTGGGCCAATCTGAAGCCAGGAGCAAGGAGCTTCTTCCGGGTCTCCCTTGTAGGTACAGGACTTGGGCCATCTTCTGCTTTCCCATGCCACAGCAGAGAGCTGGATTGGAAGTGGAGCAGCCGGCATGGGAACCAGCTCCTGTATGAGACGGCGGCAGTGCAGGTGGTGGCTTTACCCACTATGCCATAGTACAGCTTCAAAGATGCAGTCTTGATAAAACTTTCAGAAAACTTGGAATAGAATGTAATTTCCTTAATTTGGTAGAAGGCTTCCATAGAAAACTTCTCTCTTATGCTATTTTTTCTTAGTTTGAGACTATGATAACATTACAGAAAAGTTTTGTGCAATATTTTAGTGTGTTTTTCATATATATATATGTGTGTGTGTATAAACTTTCAGTATATTTTTCATGCATATGAACAGGCTTTCCTATGCTATTACAATACAAGCGTTAGGAGCAAAAAAAAAGGCATTGTTGATTGCTACCATTCAACCTCTAGACTCCATTCAAGATCAGTTGCCTCACTGATATACTTTATAGCAAAACAGTTGAGTTCCAAATCTTGACTTCATATCTCTTTAGTTTCCTTCAGTTTGGAATCATTTGTCTTTTCTGAATTTTGACAACCTTGGCACTGATTATTACAGGGCCTTTATGATGTAGGAGATTTTTCAATTTAGGTTTACTTAATGTTTCCTCATAATTAGATTAATGTTATGCATATTTTTAAAGGACTGCATGCAACTGATACAATTATTTTCTTATCATAGTACAGCATGGGACATGGAACTTTGATTTACTTCTTTCTTTAAATTTGTTCATGTTGATCACTTGATTAAGGTAGTATCTGCCAGATACCATGTAAATTATACTCCCCCCTTAATAATTAGTATGGGAAACATTTTAAAGCTTTGTACATATACCATTCACAATCAGGCATTTAATTAACAATGTGTACAAACTCCAAACTTCTTTCTGTTCTATGGGACATAAAACATTTTTGGCAATTTTTGTTGAATTTTCCCTGAATCAGGCAGGAAAAATACATTCAAGCTAGATGTTGTGTCTTTTTGACAGATCCCCATAATTCTTCAAACATTTCTTTGCTCTGGCACAAGATGTTCCAGTCTCACCTTATACTTTCTGTGCTTGTCTCTTGAATCATCTACTTCTTTTTTTCAAGGCTCTCTTGCTCTTTTCAACAGAAAATCATACCAAGTTAAGATCTGAGTGCAGAAAATGGGCATTGCTAAAGGGCTACCACTGTTTCCAGATCGTTTGGATGGATAGAGGCAGAGTACATCTGCATGGGCAGGTACCTGATGTAAGTTAGGACACCACTAGGAATGCCCACATCCAAGAAGTAGTCCCAGCTCTTCTGCTTCTTATCCAGTTTTCTACTAATGTGCACCTGGGAGGAAGGAAGCTGTGACTCAAGTACTTGGGTCTCTGCCACCCACTTGAGAGACCTGGATTGAATTTCAGCCTCCTGGCTGCAGCCTGGCTCAGCCCTAGTTGCTGTGGGCATTTTGAAGAGTGAATCAGCAGATAGAAGGCCTCTTTTTGTCTGTATCTCTGCTTTCAAATAAAATTTAAATTAATTAATTCAAATTAAAAAATTAAGAAAAATTTAACTTTTGAGGTAGTAAATATGGCTTAGAATATAAAATCTGCATCATAAAAGAAAAAATGGAGAAATCAGATTTCACCTAAATTAATTTTTTTTTCTTCTTTTTTAATAACCACTGTTAAAGAAACAGACAGACCATAGACCAGGAGAAAAATATTCACATTATTTATATGTGACAAAAGATTTGTATATAATGAGTTGCCTTATCTCAATAAAAGCTAGAATACAATTTAAAATGGACAAAAGTCTTCTTAAAAAAGTAGATATTTGACAAATACACAAAGGAAATAAACTTACGTGGAATGGCCACGATGTCTGGAGCTGGATCCAAAGCCAGGATCCAAGAGCTTCTTCTGGGTGTCCCGTGTGGGTGCAGGAGCCCAAGGTCTTGGGCCATCTTTCATTGCTTTCCCAGGCACATTAGCAGAGAGCTGGATTAGAAGTGGAGCAGTCAGGATTTGAACTGGCACCCATATGGGCTGCTGGTGCTGCGGGCCGTGGCTTTACTCATTAAGCCACAGCTCCAGCCCCACCACTCTGATTC
Source organism: Sylvilagus floridanus (assembly GCA_949820135.1). Classification (NCBI taxonomy): domain Eukaryota; kingdom Metazoa; phylum Chordata; class Mammalia; order Lagomorpha; family Leporidae; genus Sylvilagus; species Sylvilagus floridanus. The sequence goes on along the minus strand of OX463239.1, from coordinate 14,960,742 downwards.
TCATATATTGCTGGTAAAATGTAAAATCTTCCAAGATCTATGGGATATTTTGATAGTTGCTTGTAGAGCTAAGCACACACTCACTATAGGATCCATCCATTCCACTCCTAGGTATTTTCCCAAGAGAGATAAAATCATATGTATATAAAGACCTGCATATGACTCCACTTATAATAACTAAAACTAGAATTGTCCACCCATGGAAGAATTGGTAAACTGTAAAAAAAAAAAAACATATAATAGAATGTCACGCAGTAATATAAAGGAGTGAACTATTAATCTGCAATAATGTGAGCAAATTCCAGAAACATTATACTGACAGAGTGAAACAAGGTATAAAGTAACATATATTGTGTAATTCCACTCATTTGGAATGTCCAGAGCATCAACATTTTAAACTCTGTCATGAGAAAATGTAAGTACGTGTCTGAACTAGAAGCAGCTTGGAGGATGGGTCAGAGGGTTGTAAGGGAATTTGCAGAGTGATGAAAAGACACATCACTTTATAAATTTGACAAGACATTTAACTATACCTGTAACATTATATTTCAAATTGATTGAGTTTTTTTTTTTCTATCTGAGAGGCACACACACACACACACACACACACACAGAGAAAGTGAGAGAATTCCCATCTGTTGAATGGCTCTCTAGATGGCCCCAAAGCTGAGATCTGAGAACTCAGTCCAGGTCTCCTATGTGAGAGTCATCATTTACTGTCTCCCATGGTCTGCATTTGCAGAAATCTTGAATTGAGAGCCTGAGCTGGGACTTGAACCAGGTATTCCAATAAGGAATGCAAATATCTTAACTAGCATCTTAACCACTAGGCCAAATGCCTTTCCTTGGAAATATTCCTGATTTCAGGAATCCTGGCAAGAGTAGAAGGATGGGATATTTGGCGTTCAGCGATCACTGAGCTCTCACAGATAGCTGCCTCTACAGCAGGGAGAATGGGGAGCTGCACTTACAGTCTAAATTGTGGGTGTGGGCACGAAGCAGACAGTGGCCAGGATGAACAGAAGTACACCAGGGTCCAAGGCCTGATAGCCACACTCAACTTGATCATCCCCATTTCCATTAACTACAGGTTCGCTCTTTGACTCTGCTTTCATATTTCAAAAAGCCTGCATTTTAGGAGAAACTCTCAATGATTCATTGGTTCCTATCTTAGGCTAGATTCTGCAGAAAACACTTCTGAGGCAAAATTTAACGTGAGTTCCTTTATTGGAGTGTGAAATACCAGTGAAAACAGGAATGGAAAAAGGGGATTGAGGCATCAAAAAGAAGCAGATAGGAGGGTTTGTTCCTAGAGAGCCCATTGCTGTGTAGGAAGTATGACTGATGGATCCACCTGCCCAGAATCATCGATGAGAGGCCAACAATGCTATATGGCAGGACACTTCTTAGGAAGCAAGAAAGGGAGACTATTTTATCCACTGGATTCCATATTCCACTTTGTTTCACAATGGTTTTCCCCCATGGATTATGATCTTGCTGGGATTCAGATACACATATGCAAGAACTAGCAGATCTTCTCACATCCTAGGTCTTATCAGTTAAGCTGGAAGGTAGAAAGTGAGAGACAAACAGTCTAGGCCTGAGATGAGTGGTTTAGGCTTGTTCCCACATAAAGCTGACTTGAGCTCTTGCAGAATTTTACTGGGGCGATAAATAAAGCCCAGAGCCCCAGAGACAGGAGGAGAGCAAGGCCTGAGATCGTTCAGAGCTGGATAACAAGTAACATTTGTGATGTGGACTCTCAAGACTTAAAACATGCAAACTAGTAGGAAGTGGGAAAATTCTTGCTATGCTGTGGTATTTATAACATGCTTTATTTTCATGTTTTACTATCTATTGCCATGATTCCTAGCAAGGAATTTCTCTAAAAGAAGTGCATGCAAACAGGAGAAATAGACTAACCCATGTAATCATTAAAGTGTGTGTGTGTGTGTGTGTGTGTATGTGTGTGTGAAAAAGAGAATGAATATCATTTTTCCAGATAATTCCATCGCACATTAACAGAATACTAAGTAGTTGTGAATAGACTTTTCCAGAAAATAATTAGGAAGCTATATTTATCTCTGAACTGTTCAGGTACTGCAGTCACATTTTCTGTTCCAAAAATAAAGTTGCTGATTTTTATAAAAGGCAAAGATACTTAAAATTAATGCACAGAAACATGCCAATTTGAGAATAAAGGTCTAGATTTAGATATTTACCTGCATAAACTCTCCATGAAAGAAAAGCTTTACAGGAAAGAGTCAATATAGGGGAACAGTGATCTATTATTAACCATTCATCAAGCCCTGGAATGGCCCGAAGTCTACAGCACACAAGAATGAGCTTGATCTGTGGGTTTTGTTGGCTGACCACAGTTGGACCCTGTAGCCATCTTCTTCAATACTGGAAGTCTGAATATAGAGAAACTTTGTTGAGGATAATTCACTAAAATATACCACCTGTGGCCAGGGGTGAGCAGGCATTCTTGAGGCCAGCAGTGGCGAAGGGCAAGATGAAACCCGGTGAACGCGGGTGTCTTTATGAGCTAATGCACCAGTTGTCATTCAGAGTCAAAGCATAAAAACCCGTCGCAGGGAAATCAAGGATCCTTGTTTTATGTTAAGAACATGGACAGCTCCGAGAGACACCAGACAATTCCCATTTTCCCACCTCTGGAACGCCAGCCAGGGTCTCCCAGTCAGCTTGGGATTTCAGTTTACAGATAGTAAGATGTGCATATTCAGTCCTCTCTTTACCATTCATCATAATCGTATTAATGCTCAGGCTCCCCATGAAATTGGTCGCGCGCGAGAGTGACAGGGATACTTTAAGAAACCGAATTTTTTTTTTGACATGGCCATAATTTATAAATAAATAATCGGGCCGCCATGCAAGGGGCTGGAAGCTGGGTCAGGAGGGAAAGCCCGGGGGTGGGGGTGGGGGTGGGGGCGGGGATCCCCACGACGCGGGCTGAACGCACGGGGACTGAGGGGGAGAGCGGTTCCCACCCAGGTTAGGCCCGAGGAGCAGCGCCATGTGCTCCCGGCTCCTGGCCCTGCTGTTGCCAGCCTGGCTCTCCTGCACCCGGGCGACCCGAGGCCCCGATTCCCGCAGGTGAGGCAGGGGCTTCTCCCCCGGCTCCGCAGCCCCGCGGGCAGAGGCGCTCCAGGGAACCCACCGGCTCTCAGGCAGCGCCGCCGCTGAGCTGGGGTCGCAGAAGGAGGTCGGAAAAGGTGGGGCCAGCGGGTAGCATTCCCCTCTCCGCCTGGCCTGGCCCGCGCCGCGCAGCCGCGCTCCCTCTACTCGGGGCTCCGCACGGCCTGCGCCTGCACCCCACGGTCCCCGCGCTCCGAGTCCGGTGCAGCGGCCCCTCGGGCGGCCCAGAGAGCCCAGGCCCCGGCCGCGCCAGGGAAGGCAGGGTGCGCGGCCGGCTCCGCCCCCAGCCGCCGGCCTCCTCCCCTCCCCCGGCTCCCGCGCCCGCGGCTCCTCCTCTCCCCGCGCCCGCTCCTCCTCCTCCTCGCCTCCCCCTCCCCCTCCGCCCTCCTCCGCTCCGGGCCAGCGCGGCGGCGGCGGCGGCGCGGCGGCGGCGGCGGCAGCAGGAGCAGCCCCGGCTGCGGGTCGCGACGGCGGCGGGGCGCCCCCTCCCCCGTGCCGGGGCGCGGCGGAGGGATGTGGGGCTTTGCAGGAGGAAGGCTTTTCGGTATCTTCTCGGCCCCGGTGCTGGTGGCGGTGGTGTGCTGCGCCCAGAGGTAGGGGCGCGGGTGGGTGGACGGGAAGCGGGCCGGGCGGCGGGCAGAGCGCACGGGGTGCGCGCCGGGCGCTGGCGGGTGAGCGGCCGGCTGGCCCTGCTTTCCGTAACCCCCCACCCCGTGCCCGCAGCGTGAACGATCCCGGAAACATGTCCTTTGTGAAGGAGACGGTGGACAAGCTGTTGAAAGGCTACGACATTCGCCTGAGACCCGACTTCGGGGGTAAGTGGGATGCGCGCGGCCGCTGCGGGAAGCGCGACCCGCCGAGCTGGCGGCCTGGGTGGAGGAGGGAGGCGGGGGCCGCCTCCGCGGAGCTGCGGCGGGGTGGGGGGTGGGGGGTGGGGGTGGCTCCACACCTGCGCCCCTCAGGGCCACCCGCGCCTCATGCTGGAGCGCGGCTGATCTCCGTGGGGTGCTCTGCCCGCAGGTCCCCCGGTCTGCGTGGGGATGAACATCGACATCGCCAGCATCGACATGGTTTCCGAAGTCAACATGGTGAGTGAGTGCCCGCCCTCCCCGGGGCTGTCCCCAGGCCCCTACCCGCTTGTCTGGGCCCACGGGCGTCCACGGTGCTGGGCCGAAGGCCTCCTCGGCCGGGCCGAGTTTCCCGGGGCCCACGGAGGGGGCCGCGCTCTCTCCAGCCGGCCGAGTGCTCCCGGGGCGTCGTGGGCGTCCGGGCGGAGGCGAGGGCGCTCCCGCCCTGCCGGAGGGGTCCTGGGTCGGCCTAGCGCTCGGCTCGCACCGCCGCCCTCGCGCTCCCGGCTCCGGCTGCCCCAGCCGCCCGGGGCCGTCTCGCCTCCGTAGCAACAGGCGCCGGTGAACCGGGCAGAGAGCGAGATGTGGGGGCGGCTCCTGTGTTCTAGGTAAGAGGTACTTCAGGTTTCCTTTGTTGGTTGCAAGAGGTGCTGGCAGCTGGAGGGGAGAGCGCGGGGCGGTGGTCTCGGAGTCCCGCGGGTGTCCCAGGTCAGTCTCTTGGGTCCCGGTGGCTTCCTAAGGGCCGTCTCCCAGACGCTGAGTCCCGGGAGCCCGCTCCGCCGGCTGCTGTCCGAGGTGCTGACGGCCCCCGCGGGCCCTCGGAGCTGCCGAGAGAGAGGGGAGCGGAAGGAGGCTCCCAGGGAAGCGGGAGTCGCTCAGGGCTCCTGCGAGTGTTGACCAGAGTCAGAGTTCTGACCCGGGGAAAGCGGAGGTCAGTGTCCCGAGGTGCGGAGAGGGTGGCCGTGGCGCTTGCGAGGAGCGCGTCAGGGCACCTGGGAATTGTGCGAAAAAGGACTGCTTTCTCTTGCCCATTGAGCTGAAATACCTCGGGATTTGGGAATAGGTTTAATTTTCTGCTGAATGGCAGTTCAGGAATTGCAAGGATGATTTTATGAAACAGTGTTTGTTGGAAGAGATCATTTGGCAACTTTTCTTTCTGACATGCAACCTATAACGTGGCGTGGTTTCAGATAGACAGAGGAGGTTTCTCAGCTCATGTGGACCTCAGAATCAAGTGGGCAAACTTGTTTTAGATGCATACTTCCCAGGTTCTTCACCGCAGGGGCTCTGATGGAGCCTGGCTGAAGTGGAGCCTTGGGGTCTCTGCATTGCAGACTTTCTCTTCAGATTTCTTTGAAGCATGCATTTTGAGGGCAGTATTTTGGGAACCATTGCAATAAGTCATGGAAATGGGAGCAATATACAAATAAATAAAATTATGTAAAATAGACTGTGGTGAGATATATTTTAGTCTATACTGTTGGAGATTTTTGATTGACCATACCAAACTATTTTCATCCATTTTTCTCTCTTAATCTCAAGATTTTGAAATTACAATGAGCAATTAAAAAATTGTACCTTTCTTTCAAAGTATAGTACTTAGGACATTTGTATATCAAGACATTGTAATAATACTAGTGTTAGCAAGAAACACAGAAGGAATGAGACTTTAAGTGAATTATTTTACATTCAAATTTAACCATGTATGTATTTAACTTACTTGTAATTTTATAAAAATAATTCCATCCAAAAGATTTGTTTTGCCAACTTAGGGGAAGAAGGTAACATATAAAAGACCCACTCTGTAATTTGTGATTTTTCTCAATTGAGAACTTCACATTCCCTAGAGAAGACAATTTAGCACAGAAGTTAATTGAATATTTAGTGAATTATTATGGCAAAAATAACTATAGTGGATATCAAATGGAAGAAAATATATATTGATGTAGCCTTTGAAGAACACAATAAGATAAGAATACAACCAGGGAAATGAAGAGAATTATTGCAGACTGTCACACATTCTGTGTGGGTTATTTTTAAACTTCATTATCAACTTGGTTTGGCATCAGGCTGACATTAGGAACATTCAAAACATTTTAGCAATATTTACATTACTCATGGACTACCTATTGAGGTGTTCCAGTTTTCTCTGTACTCCACAACAGCAAGACAAATTGAAGACACAGGCTATTATAATAAACAGTTTTTCAATACATATTGCATAGCCAAGAAATACGCACATCACATACTTGATATAATTGTATGCATTTTTTTCATTATCATTGCAGTAATTTTTCTGGATCTCATATACATAAGCTTATTTCAACCACAAATTGGATATTAGTAGGATTGGAGACCTAATTCTCTTAGACAGATGTGACTGACAGCCACTTCAAGTGTTTTCTTCTCTCCACAAGCTGATTGGTCAACATCATGCCCTAGAAAAATCTGATTTTCCTTAACATATTTATGCATAATAATAGCTATGATATTTGACCTATTTTTAAAGGAACTTTAAATGTAGCAGTGGTTCAGTATAATGTTTGTAGGGAAACAATAAAGAATGTGTGAGTATAAGATTTGAACCAACACTCAATCATGTTGTATAAAAGCAAGAAATTCTACCTATGAGCTTTCTTAACCACCTTATTGCTGACTACTAAATTAAGTATTGCAAGTTATAAAATGAAATAAGTAATGGGTTTTCCTTAAGGGTGTTGTAAATATTAGGTAAGGTATGCCAAATATTTGTACAAAAAGTAGGATAATGTAAGTCTCACTAAAGCAGCAAATGAAAGGGGTATACAGGAGGGAGAGAGCGAAAGGGAGGGAAAAAGGAGAGAAGATGGGAAAAGGAGAAGAATACTATGTTGATGTGGAAAGCTTGATGAAAAATTACATTTAAATTACATGAGAGAAATGAATAAGATTTTGACTGGCACATTCTGGGAAGCAAATAGCAAGGCTATGGATGGATGGATTAGAAGGGTCAGAGTTTGTGAAGGGAGATGAAATCGCAAATGTAGGACAAACCCTTGTACACTTAGGCCCTTCTCCATAGTGGTAAGGATTTCAGATGCTAATTTCTGGGAAATGTAGATACCATAAATAATCTTAAGCAGATGTCTTTCATGATTTTTGAGATGTGGTTTAAGATATGTTGGCCAAAATGTAAATTTAGACAGGAGTGAGGATGGGGAAGTGTAAGGGTAAAATTTACAAGAAAATTAGGGAGAAATGATCACAGAAGGTCGTCCCTTATTTTTTTTTTTTTTTGCTTCAAGTTTTTACAAATATATATTTTTGGGAAGGTATATTCTGTAAGATAAATAAAAATTCACCAGTTCATCGATGTTTAAAATCATGATGTTGAAAAACATGCATCTGAAGGAGATGGAGGGACATAGATGCTTGTTCATGAGTATTTTTTAGGGGAGTTGATTGTAAAGAACAATAACAGATACCACAGAACAGTACTTCTGATGCTGTTTTAATTGAATAGATTTAAAGCACAATTTTTAAATACTGGTAGTACATGTAAATGATGTTTCTGAAGAATAACTCTGGCCTGAAATAAATGGATAAATTATATTTATTTATAGATATGTATTTCTTCATTCCTTTTGGTGTTGTGTAGGAAAAAATTCTAAGAATTGATTTGAATATTTTAATATTTAGCATTGGTTTTGCCATAGGTTTTTTGTCCTAGATAGTAGGGATACACCACATTTCCATTTTTTCTAAGTCTTCCAGTTTTTCTTGCTCTTCTTTTAAAGTAATTGACCTGAAAATTGTTAAAAACCATTTTTGTTTTATGTAACTTCCCCTGTTTTTCTTAGTCTCTGTTTTATCATTTCCAATAATCTTTTATAATTATGAATGGCTAATCAATTACTGAGGTTTAGTTTATTTCTTTAAGTGAAAATGTATATGTTCAGTATAGAAAATTATTCTGTGTTAGTTTTAATTTTAGTGGTTAGTGTTCCTAGTGTACTCATATAATAAACACATGTTGAGTAGACAGAGTGATGAATCAGTGTAGGAAAATTTTTGGAAATGTAGGTCATAAGAAAATATTGAAAAAAAAAAGCCAATTTGAAAATTTTAATTTAAAAGCATTATTTTAAAATAGGAATTTTTAATTTTTATTTATAAGAATGAGCCATTGTTTGATTTGTTAGTCTATAACAGGAACTACATGTACTTTATTTTATAATTCATTAACTATACTGTATTGGGAATATAAAACTAGGTTCTAACTCTAGTAATGCCAATACAAATTTCTATGATGTAACTTGCTCAGTGTTATCACTTTATTCTTAATTATTCCACTAGAGTAAACTCATCCCTAATGAAAATGTTACTGCAAAACTTTTTTGTGATTTCATGCATATAAATCATAAAGTATTGCTTTTTTAAAACTTATGTTCCTTGGAGGTAATCTATAGTGAGTATCCATAATTACTGTGAGGTGTAGTCATCAGTTACGTCAGTTGTGCTGTATTTATTTCTCAGTCATTAGATTTTCTTCTTATATTTAGGTGTAAGATAATGTGCTACATAAGGACATAGTGTTAGACTATCTCAAGAAGTAGTTTTGGATTGATATTGCTCTTCAATGGATACAATCTCACTCATGGCACATCATGCACAGACACATTCTTTCTTTTTTTTGCTATCTCTTTTCATGTTTTTCTTCTTTTCCGAAGGGAAAGAAAGAGGAAAAGATGTCTGACTAGAGATTGTCTAGATCCGAGGTTTGGAGAATTCAACTTTTAGGTCATTTTTTGACAAAACTTAAATTCTTCCACTCTCTCTGCCCTCATTTCTGAATTTAAAGGTTGTTTTGCCATTGATGAACCCTGAGTGACTGCCTAGTGTTTCCAGCACCTGTCTTGTTTCACAAGCAGGAGGAACTGAATCCCTAGAGTCCAGGTAGTGTGCTTAAAAAGAGACTAATAGGATTGGGAGCCATGATTCTATTTCCAATTCAGTGGCAACATCTTCAACAAGTCCCTTCATCCTCAGTATTCCAGTTGCAGGCTCCCAGATGCCCATGGCACACAGACAATGTTGATGCCAGAGCCATGTCACAAAGAGTTTAGCTCTACCGAGAAAATCACAGTGAAGACACCCACACAGTCACATGTTGGAAAGCCATCTTTTACTGATTTCTTACAGGGCATGGGCCAAATTGAGAGTTTCCATATGCTTTGTTACTAGCAGTCTAAAGGTAGGAAATGTGCTAATGCTCTTGTTACAAAGCACACTGGGGGATGAATCAGCAGAAAGGGAGAATGTTTCTCTGACCCAGTTGGAGTTGAAAAACTGCTTATAAGGAAGGCTCTCCTGGGATAAGGTCCATGGAGTGCAACAGTGTTTGGTTCCAGGTTGCTGCATTTTGGAGGTAAGACTGCTTATTGAGGACATTACTTTTCACTGGCAATGTGTTTCATGCATAAGTTATGATCATACATCAATGCCAGGCACTCATAAGAAAGCATACAATGAACTTCAGAAATGGATGACAATAATACCTTACATAATATGCTCCTTATGAAGAGAAGTTTGTGTTTAATATTAGAATGCATAGTATGGAGACTGCAAATAGAATGCTTTTTGTCTTTCCCCTTAGGGAGGTTGTAAAGCTTATGTTGTTACATCTCTTAAAAATGGATTTTACACTCATTGTCATGTTGTGAATGGCCTCTTCCCAGAGCCTCTGAGGGGTTCAGGAATCTCATTGTGTGTTGCCCATAGAAGATTCTAAGTAAATACGTATTTGAATTGATGGTGCAAATCTGCTTGTTAACATGTGAAGAACAGTTATTGCTGGTAGGTAATTCTGTTTCAGCTGACAAAACATGGCCAGTTTCTGTTTTCACTTCTAACGTTTGATTTTTTAAGAAGGCAAAATATGCTACTTATGTTTGCTTAGCTGATGGTACATAAAATAATTTTTAAAATAGCATTCGTTATTGGGCTCGTGCCAAATGAAGGTACCTTGTAGATTTAGTGCTTCATTGAAATGAAGAATGGTACAGTTGTTCATAAAGAAGGTAGTAGTATTATAATTAAATGCGTACAGGAACTATTAGTGCATGCAGAAAAATCAGTGGCGAATGTAGAGTACTCCTAGTTGTCACTCCTCAAATCAGACTCAAGTCTGGGACTGCACACTTGGTGATTTTTGCTAGTATGGCAGTGTGGGTCAGTACTTGATTTTCCCTAGTTTGACATCCATGGTAACTCCTATGGGTCTGTATCTCATGATGCATTTTGATTTTTACATTTTAAAAATCATTTGTAATAAATGAATGAAGCCTACTGAACATTTGAAATCTTTCAGATGACTTTGTATTGCATGCTGAGGTATAACGTAGGGAGTTGACGACTAACAGTTTTACATCATTTTTCAGTTTCTAAAGTGTTTCCGGTATCACGTCATATTTTCCAAATTAGAAATATTTTGGCTAAGAAATGTTAGTGGTCCTCTGAACCTCCAGTGAGCTGCAGGATTTTTGCTGGTGGAGGTCTTGGCCTGGGTCCCGATGGCTGCTGACTGCTCTGGGTGGTGTTTGCTGAAGCCTGCAGTGGCCATGCCCTCTCTTTTAAATAAAAAAAAAAAAAAAAACGTTTACTACTTTTCCTTTCACAAAAAGACTTCTCTGTAGCATGTGGTGCTGCTTGGTAGCATTTTTACTTGAACTTATTTCAAAACTGGAGTCAATCCCCTCAAACCCTGCTGCTGCTTTTTCAACTACATTTATGTGATATGCCAAATCCTTTATTGTCATTTCAACAGTGTCCACCACCAGTATCACTACTAGTGGCAGACTGCATTTCAAGAAAGCATTTTCTTTCCTCATTCATTATGTCATGTTTGATCTTCCAGCCTATTGATCAACCTGGTGAGACAGCTTATACCAATGTCGCCTTCCCTCCATTTTTCAGATGATAAAATAGCCTCAGGGAGAGTGTTGACTCTCTTATTCTTGTTAAATGGCAAGGCTGGGACTTGATGCTGCTGCTTTGGTCTTTCCACTTCATCATTCTGCAATGACAAAGATACTCTGTTAGGGCCTCTGGTATTTTATCTTCCTCCATGGTCATCTTTGCTATCTAAATTAGATCTTATTCTGTTTTTCCATGAAACCTTATTCATTCGTTATAACTCTTATCATAGTGTTAAGTATTATTTGGGTGTCCTCATTTGCTTCTTTCTCTTCCTGTTATCATCCCATTAGACCATTTACTCCATGAAGCCAGTGTCTATAGGCAGTCCTTACACAGTGCTCAATACTTAAGAGGTACCTGTTAGATGTTTTGAAGGAAAGCATGGGAAGAATAAATAAATGAATAAGTATATAAATGCAGGCATGAATATGTATATTTGTAATGAAATTTTTTGTAACAATTTTGGCTATGACTGAAGAGTCTATAAGGCTACATGTGATATATACAGTCTTAAATTTAGAGAACTTATTTCAATCAGAATTTGTGCCATTGTATCCAGTATAAAGCCAATAGCTGTAAAATATTCTGTTGCTATTACTCCCTTCATTGGGGGAGGAGGATGGGGCTTTTATGCTGACTTCAAAGCAGAAATAAGAGTTAAATATTTCAGTGATTGAGCAGAATTCAGCCTATGTGAGGCTCGATAAGAACATTCTAAATGTCAATCACAAGTCCCTTTTACTCTTAAAACTCTGTGTCTATTTAAAAAATACGTGTGGGGTGAGGTTTTTTTCATGTTATCAGGAAGTTTTGATTGTTCTTGCCTTTCCATTGGCCACCAGCACTGCAGTGGAGCTGTGGCGGGTTTCATTTGTTTTCTAGTGCCATTTATTTTTGGATCATTCATGTCAGTCATTAAGAAGATTCTCTAGCTGAAAAATTTGCAAGAATGGACTAACATCATTCTCCTCTCTTGGTGGTTTTCTCAGTGTCATTAATTCAAGGCAAACTGTGTTTAGGGATGTAGATTTTTCCTTTTTCCTTGGTTGTCAGGAGACCTCATCAAGAATAGGAACTATTTCTCAGTATTAACTGATGCATCCCTCCCTCTTTTTATTGTATTTTTCCGCTGAATTAAACACCATACATAAGCCTTTAATACAATTAACAAAAACTTTAGCATGCATGTTAGTAACATTTGAGATGCATAAGAATAAAATTAAGATGTGAAAATATCACAGTTCTTTAAATGCTCTAATTTGTGCCTCATTCAGTTTGAAAGAGGATGTGAATTTTATTGATAAATCAATATATTTTATCACAGTTCTATAATGAAAGTTTCTTTTATGCAAAATCTTTGCTGAACTTACATGCTATAATTCATGACATGAAACAGTATTTATTTTATTTAATTTTGTATTGATTTTAAAGGCTAACAAATCTGTTATTTTAAACTGTATAATCCTGATTGTATTCGATACATATGTATAACATACTTGTTAGTTGTTCAGTATCACATCATTGTTCCTTTAAAATATGACTTTTGAATAAGATTTTATAAGTATTAATTTTAATAAATAGAAAAAGTGTTCTGAGTCACTCACCATGTTATTCTGTGCATGCCCTTTTACGTTAAAAATTTTGTGTCTACTTGAAAATGATATGTATGTTTATGAGTATAACTCAGTGCATGCCAAAAATTATTGATTGATTTCTGCCAGTCTTGCTAACTCTACATGTCCATATAAAAGAGAAGTGCCTATATCAAGTAGAAAGTGGACTAGAATGGCAATTGAGCACAGTGCTTGTCATTTAGGATATGCTGGAAACTACTGTTTATGTGTGAATTTGTGGAATAAATGATCCTAGTGGTCAAGCTCTCTTGATCTATTTTAATTCAGATGTCCCCTTATTTGGGTGTTTGGTTAGCCTTTAAAATTAAGTGTAAATTTGAATATAAGGATCCCTGTGAACTTGTCAAAGAAAAAAAAATCTGAATTTTGAAAAACAGTGCCAACCTTCTGGTCTTAGATCAATGACTCCAAAGCTGTGGCCTGAAAACCCTTGTGAAGTATTGGAATTGTTGCAGGCATGCACATTGCCAAGTTCCTTACAGGCATAATTTCTCAGCATTGATGCTTTCTGAAGGTGTAAGATTTGCAGTCAGTTGCAGGGTCTCAAAACATGCTTTGCCTTTCTAAAGCAGTACTCACACTACAAAAAGGTTGGGGATAACTGTTTGAAGATTAGGATTGATTATGCTATGTTTTCTTCCATGCTGTTAAACATTCTGAGGGTGACTCATTTGTATGAGAGTGCATTTGAATGCCATTGAATGCATTTTCATTTCTAAATCTTTTCTTTATTTTGGCCTTGGGGCATAAAAATTCCCTGTGAAAATGTCATCATTTTGTGGTAATAGCTAAAATAATGGTTGGCTAAGAGACTACTGCTCTATGGAATGTTAATGTATGCTCCATAATCAAAGTGTGTTTCTTCAAATAATATTGGAAATTATGTTAAACACATAAAATTGCTTTCTTTGCTGTAGGAATTGTCATGTCCTTTAGAATGCTCATGATTTTGTAAATCTTGATGAGAGGAATGAAGAATTCAAAATTTTTCCAATTTCTCATGCATTTGGAGAGTTTTTCTTTGTGGAGGGATGGAGGACTTTATTAACTAGCACTTTGTAACAAAGTTCTCTGTAGAACACACCTTAGGAAATGGGGGCTAAAGTTTGAAGGAGAATGGTCTTTCATATATCCAGGCCCTGTGAATGGTAATATGTAAGATAACTGCAGTAATAACGTCTCTTTTAAGAGACAATAGATTGACAAAGAGCACAACATTTCACATGGAGTGAGTGATATTTTCCCTTAAGCTGATGGACAAAAATACACAAGGTTTTTTTTTTTTTTTTTTTTTGTAATAACAGTCTGTGTTACACCAAGGTTTGTGCACTATAAGTCTTCTTATTTTCTTGGCATTATTGCAAAAGTAAATGATAGAGGAAGGGATGCAAAAGACTCCAGGGCCAGTAACAATAGATTGATTTTAAGAACAAAATATGGCTTCTTGAGAATGTCTGGCATGGATTAGATTCCTAGATAGTAGCTGTGGAAGCTGGAGGATTCTTCTTGGGGCTGTAACGTGGTGAGCAGGCAGTGCTCTGACATTCTGACATTATGTCCCATCAGGGAGAGTCCATTTCTGTCTCTGAAAGTGCCCTTTTTCATGCACAGACATTATGATGTGTAATATTTCTTATTCATAATGAGATTGTATAATATATATATGTATAATATACATATATAGAATACATATATATGTATAATATATATATATATGTGGTTTGAATTTGTGCCCCAGTGTTCACATGTTAGAAACTTAATCCCCAGTGCAGCAGTGTTGCGAGGTGGGACATTTAAGTGGCAATTAGGATTGACTATGCTATGTTTAAAGCAGGGCTTTATCCTCATGTTAGATTAATGCCATTATCGTGAAAGTGGGGTCTTTATTCAAGGAGTGGGCTTTTGGTAAAAGGAGAGTTCAGACGCCTTCCCTCTCTCTGGTGTGAACTTTCTCTTGCCCTCTGTTGTTCCCCATGGAAGATGTAGCAAGGATGCTGCAGATCACAAGATGTCAGCGTCTCAGACTTGAACTTCCCCACCTGCAGAGCTAAATCTCTAAATAATCTAGATAATCTCTAAAGTGCTCAAATAAATGCTTGCTCTTTACAAACTACCTAATCTCAGATATTCTGCTATAGCAGTCCCAAATGGATTAAAACAATATAATATGTAAAGAATTTATAAATTATTCATGTTTATATGTTAAATAAGATTCAGTTTGGATAAAAGCAATAAAAGTAACAACGCTTGGAAGAACTCATCTCTCAAATCCCTATTATGACTAATTTTGGATAAGTCCATGAAGAGTGTGTGCAAGTTCATGAATAGTCAGTGATAGCAGATCAGAGGATTTTCTGTGCTGTTCTATAAGCCACAATGCTGTCGTAAGAGAGACAGTTTGTTTATGTACCACTGTGGAGTCCCTATGAAGCACCTGTGCTTGGTTCAAGGGTGCTAAGAGGCTGGAGATAATGGTGAGTAAATTAAATAAGACCTAGAGAAATCGCTATTGTGGGATCTCAGGTAAAGGCTTTGCCTGCAACCCTGACATCTCATATGGGTGCCTGTTTGTGTCCTGGCTGCTCCACGTCCAATCCAACTTCCTGCTACTGGCCTGGAAAGCAGCAGAAGGTGGCCCAAGTGTTTAGGCACCTGAAATTTACCTGGGAGAAATGGATGAGATTCCTGGCTTCTGCCTTCAGCCTGGCCCAGCACTGGCAGTTGCAGCCATCTGGGGAGTGAAACAGCAGGTGAAAGCTCTCTCTCTCTCTCTTTTTATGTGTGTGTGTGTATTCCTCTCTTTGTATGTAACTTTCAAAACAAGCAATCTTGGGGAAAAAAAAGACCTAGAAATGTAAAGAGCTTTAAAATGGTTAACTATGATAATGTTTGGTTTTTTGGCATTCAAAGCTCAGAGAATTGGTTTCAAAAAGGGAGACTCTTGTTTTGGAAATACAGTGCTTTATCTATCTTTCTATCTATCTACCATCCTCTTCCTCCCCTTTCCTTTTCTTCTTACAATATGCTTATTTGACATCATTCAGTATTGCTTCAAAGTTTATCTTTTTTAAGATTCAAAAGTGACTCTCAAAACCTGATATTTTGCTTTACCATAAGAAAATGTTAAGGATTAATTATCTTGGTGATTTCCTCCATACCAGAATACTTTGCTTTTAATGACAGAGAGTATTTAACTTGTAAGACTGCAGTGTTGCAAAGCGTTCCTTGGGAAAAGTTACATATCAGAACACTTAGATTCTAGGGAGAGTTTATGTGTACTTTGGGGAGATATTCAGACTCCCTGATTCTCAATTTAATCATGTGTTTGCTTTTTTTTTTTTTTTTTAAGTATTTGTTTATTTGAAAGGCAGAATGTCGGATGCAGGGTAGTGAGGGCTGCGGCAATAGCTTAGTAATCTTTCATTTGCTGGTTCACTTCCCAGATGGCTGCAATAGCCAGGTCTGGATTAGCCTGAAACCAGGAGCCCAGAACTCCATTCAGGTCTTCCACGGAAGTGGCAGGGGTCCAGGTATTTTGACCGTCATTTGCCGCCTTCCAAGGCACATTAGCAGGAAGCTGGATGGGAAGTGGAGCAGAGGAGACTCCAGCTGGCCCTCCTTTATGGGATGCTCATGTCACAAGCTTTGGCTTAACTTAATGCATCACAACACTGGCCCTTTTTATTGAGGGTGCTAAAACTGGTGTTCTCTATGCTACCTTCCAGCCCTGATTTGTGTGTTTTTCAGAGTCTGTGAGCAGTTTGAAACATAAAGAGACTTTCTATTTGGCTTACACAGTTGGGTGCTTTTTGTCATTTTTGCCCAGGTGATTTTGTTGGTTATCCACAAGGTGTGCTGTGGTACTGGAATCACTAGCTCCCCGTAGGTTGCAGTCTTTCACTCAACTCATGCCCATTGTGAAATCTGGGAGGCATTTTTTCAGGCTGTGTGACATATCCATGCTGTGTGATATGAGCCTCAGACATTTTGCACAGAAGCATCTAGAATTTTACATGTATGCTTATGCTCATTAATTTTTAGATTTCAAAGAGTTAAAACTATTAATTTATGAGTGAAACCTGCAGTGACCTGGGATATCACTTCCTTTGTATTCAAATCGCTACCTTTCTGCTATCACCTAAGAACTCCTGAATCTCTAATGTCTTAATTAATGCTGTTGGTTACCAAATTATTCATATACATATTTAAAAAATTCTACACAAATTTAATTCATGCACATTTTTGCAACTTCTGTGCTATTTCATTAACATGATTTTTAATATTATTTGAGTTCATAATCCCTTCCAAAAAGAAAGGACATTGGCTTGGTCAGTGTATGTTAGACATTGGCTGCATTTGGCCAATCTGGGATGATGGGCAGTATTTAATGAAGGTGTTACTGGAGAAATTTGCAGGGTTCTTGTCTTAGCGCAAGAAAGAATTCAGGCATGAGACAGAGAGTAGTGGGAGGCAAAATAGCAAGGTTTATTAGGGAAGGGACATCCGTAAGGACGAATGGGCACCTCTCCAGACAGAGCCTGAGAGACTGGGCGGGGGAGCGAGGTTACATGTTGAGTAGAGAGATTACACCTGACCCGTGGCCCAGCAGAGAGGCAGAGGACTGAGCGCGCAGTCCGGTAGAGGCTGGGGGTTTTTAAGGAGATGGGTCTTGCTTCCCCACCTCTGCTCCTCTTGGAACAAAGGGCTTTTTGCATGTAAATAGAAAAACTTCTATCTGAGTTTTTCCCTGAAGGTATCAGACTGGAGGAAGCCTAGCTGGTGCCATCCTGAGTTTGGAGGAAAGGTGAGCAAGACCCCCTGGAGAATGGGGATCTGGAGCAGGGTGTTTGAAATGCAGATACTGGGCTGCATCTGGGAGAAGGGGCGGGGACCCCCACCAGGCAGGTTATCTGGTAGAAGGGGGCAGGGCAGGATGCGAAGGCCGGGCAGGATTACTCTGAGATGTAGATGCATATGCTGGACATAGACGTCTTCTCTTTAGGCCTTTATGTCACACACACATAAGCTCATAACTGACTTCCTACCTAACAAAGGTAATTATCAACTTAGACCTCAAAGGTAGAACTTGCGTATTGTAGCATATGCTCAAAAACAGAGTTTTACCACATCTTGTTTTTTCACAATATTTGCAGCAAAAATAATTTCATATACATAAAATCTGAGCAAACAAGCTATTTTGTAGGTAGCAACAAAACTTTGGCTGGCCTGTACCAGAGAAATGCAAATGATAAGCAAAATTGTTTAATTTTATTCAGTAAGAGGAAAAATGTAGATGTTCAAATTCTTAAGTAATCAGGAAATATCTATTTAGTATTATATAAATCAGCATGTACAGTTGTGGTCAAAAGTTGAAAGTAGTGAGTGTTAGGTCTGGAATAGCTCGGGGTTCTGGTCTTTTGTACTCCGGGAAAGTAGACGGAGAAAGATGGAGACTGACCTCGACAGAGACAGGTTGCTTTATTGGAAGCAAAGAGGTTGGCAACAGTCTGTTCTTGCCTGCTGGGTGCATCTGGGACTCAGGTTTTATCTGTTAGTAGGGAATTTGCCACTGGGTGGGGGGAGGTGGAGAACGTGGCTGGGGGAAAAGTGGGTGTCTCTTTGAAGCCTCAGGGGACTTCTCTCTTACCTGTTTCACAAGATCCGCTTTGCTATTTGCATTGCAAGGAGGGTTGGTTTGCCACCTAGGAGCACAGGGAGGATGTGGGGTGGGGAGGAGAAGGAGGAAGAACTGGAGGAGGGGAAAAGGTGCCACAAGTCCTTTAGTTAGTGATCAAAATTTTTAAAAAAATGATTTTCAAAATGTTTAGTTCCTATGTTTCCACTGTAGGTAAAATTCTGCTAAGAATAGATTATAGTATTTCATTAGGGGAAATTTCAACACAGTATAAAGAGTAAATGAGCAGTTTTCTAACTTATTTCTTTGAAATAATTTGTCTACAATGGTAGCACAGAGATATGATCCTCAAGGGCTCTGTCTCCCTCCTACAAGAAGCTAGAGGGGTTGTGGCTACATTAAAAGGGAGAGACACTGCTTTAGTCTACTTTTCCTGTGGATTTAACAAAATACATGATACCAGGTAATTTATAGGGACTAGAAATGTACTTAGCCCAAGGCTCTGGAGTCTGGTGCTTGGGTCTACTGAGGACCTTCGTGCTGCATCACAACCTGGTGGAGGGCATGGCAGGATGAGACAGAGCAGTGTTCCAGAGAGTTTATTTTCTATCACAGACATGCTCTCAGTAACCCGTTAGCCCTTTAATCTGTGGATGTATTGATTCCTCCAGGAGGGCAGGGTCCTCTTGACACAATCACATTCCATCTTCAAATACCATTAGCATATGAATTTCGGGGGGTGGATTTCCGACCCATGAACTTTTAGGGGACACATTCACTCTGTGGTAGATGCCTGGTTCTGAGAGTAACTGAATTAGCATCCCCTGAGTAGTGCCAACTCAGAATTTTTGAATGGGTGCAGATCAGGGGCATGGGCAGGTGTATTGAAATTATCAGGAAAAGGCCAGTTAAAGGGATTTTTTTCGCAACTGCCTACCTGAATGGCATTTACCTCCCCTTAGGAGATAAGCAATGCTGGTGTTTACTTGCTAATTTCTCCTTTGGCCTTTGGAAATCCTAAGGGTCAATTTGGCTCAGTATTTTTTTTCCTTTTATTTTATCTCCTAGTTTCTTAAACAATTAGTAAGAATTCTTTTTTCTTCCCCAACATCCTTACGAGGAAACCAGATGAAATTTGTTAAACAAAAGCTGACAGGAAAGCAAGCATCTATTAATTGACATCCAATTTCCTGATATGCCAGCCTTTGCCCAAGACTGTACTTGATTATGCAGTAATGTGCAAATAGAAAAATTGGAACCTGCTCACGCTGCAGTATTAATAGAAACTGTCAGTTAGCTAGAGGAGGAACGCACAAGGCAGTCTCACATATTACTGAACTATTTTCCGTGTCTGTTACCAGAAAAGTGCCTGTGCTTCCAGGTCTTACGTCTATGGAGATTTTTCTGTGTGGCTACCTGCATCATGATGGAAACAGCAGCAATCACAAAAACAAAACAACAACAAAAAACTAGAATCACAAAGCAAAACAAGATAGAGTTCCATTGTCTTGATGGTAGAGCCTGTTAGGTGGTGAAGAAGGGTGAAGGGACTGGTTGTGTGAATATGTGTGACAAAACACTGTTTTTGATACTTCAGAGTGGAGTGCTGTGATTTACACTTATTCTAACAGCTTGGTCCAAAATAGGCTAGATGTATAGATTTTTTAAAATTCCAGGCTAATCAAAGCACCTTTTTAAAAAAGATTTATTTATTTATTTGAAAGGCATAGTTACAGAGAGGTAGAAGCAGAGAGAGGTCTTCTATCCACCACTTCACTCCCCAACTGGCCCCAAAGGCCAGAGCTGGACCGATCTGAAGCCAGAAGCCTGGAGCTTCCTCCAGGTCTCCCATGCAGGTGCAGGAGCCCAAGGACTTGGGCCATCTTTCACTGCTTTCCCAAGCCATAGCAGAGAGGTGGATTGGAAGTAGAGCACCCAGGACTCAAACCAGCGCCCATAGGGGATGCTGGTACTGCAGGCGGTGGCTTTACCCACTACACCTGAGTGCCGGACCCAAAGCACCTTTGTAGCTTAACGTTGCAACTAGCTGGAAAGGAGGTAAAGCAGTGAAATTTTCTGTTTTTGATTTTCAAAAAAAATATCATTCAGTTACCTTTTGTATTTTCCTTTGTAACTTGACTTTTTTTGTTCAAATACCTTGTGTTGACTAGCATATTCTTGTTATCTCTATCTTTCATTTTTAATACTTCAGATTTAAGAGGTGACTTAGCTAATATGCAGGGTTTTCAAAAAGTTTATGCAAAATGTGTATCATAAAAAGACGTAAATTTCCAAGTATTTTCTTCTAAAATAAACTTACCTTTTAATTCTATTTTCTTTTTTCTCATATCTGAGTAAATATTTAATTAATATAAACAGTATATGTAAAAGAATTATATAGAAAATATTGGCTATTATAAAATCGATACAAAAATTTCAGTACAACAGTAAAGCACAAGTCAGTTTTCATGGTTTTGTTGAGACTTATGAATTCTAAAAATGAATTAAATGTAATTTTGTAAAGTATCTGTAAGCAAACAAATATTCACAGAAGGTAAAGAAAATTAATATGATATATACTTCCATGTGTTGAAGTATTGATTCACATTGATTGTGAGATGAATGGTAACCATTTTTCCTCATATAGGATAAAATTGATAGGTTTGTGAGCTGGAAGACCATGCCTTTACCACGCCCTTGTGTGACCTCTCACCCTTACCTGACCACACCTATGTGCCAACCAGCCAATCAGGCTGATTAACTACTCGCCTTTGGAAGTGGATTAAAGGCCTGGGACCTGGTGGGCCCAGCCCTATTTTTGGCCTCTTGCCATTGTGGGCCAGTGCTGCCCCGTGCCTCCAGAGCATATGGCCTTTGGGCCACCCACTCCATGCTTCCTGGCCTACATGCTCCTCCATGTGGCTGGCTCCTGGTACTTGGTTGAATCCAGATTTCTCTCTCTTTTATATAGGGCCCTGACTCTCCTATGCATTTCTCTCACTGAATAAAAAGCTTAAAACTTATCATGCTGCCTTGTTCATTTATTCCAGTCTTCAGAATTCTTCTCTGAATATTAGGCAAGAACCCACACAGGCTTATTAATATTAGGAGTATATTAATAAGCACATGGTAATATAAATGGCACCCCATATTCCAATATCATATGGTACTCCAGATGGGACTTTTATGGGATGAACCTCCGGTTTCACACGCATTGGAATTAAAAATTTTCAGCCATGTTCAAAACAACTTTTGTTTTTAAAAAGATTTATTTTACTTGAAAATCAGAGTTACACAGAGAGAGAAGGAGAGGCAGAGAGGTCTTCCATCCATTGGTTTACTCCGCAATTGGCTACAAGGGCCGGAGCTGCGCTGATCTGAAGCCAGGAGCCAGGAGCTTCTTCTGGGTCTCTCATATGGGTGCTGAGGCGCAAGGACTTGGGCCATCTTCTGCTGCTTTCCAAGGCCATAGCAGAGAGCTATATAGGAAATAGAGCAGCCAGGACTTGAACTGGTGCCAGTATGGGATGCCGGCAGTGTAGGCAGCAGCTTTACCTGCTGTGCCACAGCGCTGGCCTTCAAAACAACTTTAAGGGGCTGCGCTATGGTGTCCTAGGCTAAGCCTCCAGCTGTGGTGCCAGCATCTCATATGGATGCCGATTCATGTTCTGACTATTCCATTCTGATCCAGCTCTCTGCAAATGGCCTGGGAAAGCAGTAGAAGAAGGCCCAAGTGCTTGGATCCTTGCACCAGTGTGGGAGACCTGGGAGGAGCTCCTGGCTCCTGGCTTCAGTCTGGCCCATCTCCAGCCGATGTTGCCATGTGGGGAGGGAACCAGAAGATGGAAGACCTTTCTCTCTGTCTCTGCCTCTCTCTGTAACTAACTCTACCTCTCAAATAAATACAATCCTTAAAATAAACAAAAAGCTTTTAAACTTTTAAAGTTACATTGTCACCTACTACCTCCCATTCTACAATCTTTCCATTTTAAGATGTAAAGAATGCTAGTCTCCTATCTATCTTTTTAAAATTAATTAATGTATTTTTATAAATTTTTTCAGGTAAACACATTTCATCTTTCTCATATATACAGATTTAGGAACATAGTGGTGCTTCCCACTGTACCTCCTTCCTGCGCATGCTCTCACCTTTCCTCTTCCTTCCTCTCTTATTCCCTCTCCTAATTTTTACAATGATCTACTTTCAGTTTACTTTATACTCATAAGATTAACCCTACACAAAGTAAAGAGTTCAGCAAATACTAAGGAGAAAAAAAAATCAGTGCTCCTCAATGGTAGAGACAAGGGCTGTAAACAATCATCAAATCTCAAAAATGTCAATTTTGGTTCTCCAGGCCAGGGAAAACATACATATTTTTCTTTTTCGGTGATTCTATTTTCTATGACTTTTTTGAGGTACCCTCATTTACAACTGCTCTTACAATGAAATGTTCAACATCATAAATTCAAATGATGGTAGTTTGGGATTCCTAGCATTTCTCCAATTATATGCACATGTTCAAACTTTGCCTATATCAGTTCAGACTTGCGACACTGATAAATCTTCACAGCCACATAAAGTTATTATAGAAACTCACAGAGAGGATGCTTGACTACAGCCAGTGGTAACAGAGCAAGTCAGTTAGTGAATGTGTGGAGAAGGAGTAATTATCGGCTGTGGTGGTCACAGTTAGAAATGCAAAAAGGGATAAGCTGATAGACGGTTGGGCCTGGGGAGCCACTACTGATAATGGTCTGGAAAGCAATTTGGAAGAAAAAATAGGGAGCTATGTTTTACTCCATTTGGGGTGCTATAACAAAGTAGCATAAACTGGGCGGCTTTTAAAGAGCAGAAATTTGTTTCTCCAGTTCTGGATGCTGGGAAGTCCATGATTCAGAAGTGGCAAATTCGGTGTCTGGTGAAGGCCCACTTCCTGTTTTACAGCTGGAACCCTCTTGCTGTGTTTTCATATGGTGGCAGGGACCAGGCAGCTGTCTGTGGCCTCTTATAAGAGGGCTAATCCCATCTGTGAGCAATTCAGCCATGTCCTAATCATCTCCACCTTCCATTGTCATCACCTGGGCTTTCAACATGTGTTTAAGTCACACACAAAAATTCTGGCCATAGCAGTGAATTAGAATTATTGCAATTTCCCCAAATGCATTTTATATGAGAGAATGAGAATTTTCTCAGAATTAGGCCTAAGAAGTTGTAAAGGCAGTCTTGCTAGTGGTTCTGAGGTCATAACTGACCATTTTATCAGGTGGCTCTCCTGATCATATTCAAACGAGACATTTAATTTAATCCTCTATTTAGTCTCGACATTGAAGCTGACTGAGCCTTGATTCTTTTAGAGGGCTGGTGAAGTAAAAGAGGGGAAACCGAGCAGCTGGTCCCAGCATCAGGAGGAACCCATCAGCATTAGTGGACATCTGGGGGAAGGAAGTCCTCTTAGGTGTCATCACCTTCATCTTTGTCAGGAGTGAAGTGGTGGTGATGCAGAGTAAGCACTTGACTAATCAGGGGGCATTGTCTAATGAACTATTACTTTGTCTATCTGAGGAACATTTTAGCAGGCTATTTTCCATGTAGTTAATGAGAATAAAACAGGCATTGTTTCCTGTGATCTGAAGTTTAGTGTACTGATGCAGGGAAAAGTGTTAAGTGGCCATTAACATTTAATTGGAAAGGGAATTTGGATGAAGTTGAATTTTTCCACATTGATTGTGAGATGAATGGTAACCATTTTTCCTCACTACCCTGATTTTTTTTTTTTTTATTTGAGAGAGAGAGTTATATAGAGAGGGGGAAACAGAGAGAAAGGTCTAGAAAAGTCTTCCATCTGCTGGTTCACTCTCCAGATGGCTGTAGTGGCTGGAGCTGAGCTGCTCCAAAGCTAGAAGCCGGGAGCTTCCTCCCAGTCTCCCATGCTGGTGCAGGGGCCCAATCACTTGGGCCATCCTCCACTGCTTTTCCAGGTTATAGCAGAGAGCAGGATTGGAAGAGGAGCAGCTGGAAGACTAACCAGCACCCTTTTGGGATGCTAGTGGCACAGTCAGCAGCTTAGCCTACTACACCATAGCACCAGCCCCTACGCTGACTCTTAATCCTCCCGTTATGCCCTGACACAACAGTACTTATATGACGGGCATTCAGCCATGATTCACATTTGCACAAGTGTCTTGACTGCTTCTGATCTTTATTTTATTTTTTTTCCACCTCAAAGTCATGAGTTGGACCAACAGTGCTATTCTGGGTTAAGACCGTTGTTGCTGGGTTCTTTTTCCTCTTTGTCCTCTTATTGTTCTTCTGACCTGTCAGAAATTTTAGTTCCACTAGTCTTTAAACACCTGGTTCTGCCTTCCCTGCTGACAGCAATGAAATCCTTTTCAAGGTTCTCTGCTCACCTAAAATTAGGAGTGTGTGCAGCTTTTGTCCAGTCTTCAGAAAGACATTGGTCAAAGTGTCACAAGCAGTCCTCTTTATCAGGAGACTGATCTCTGACTACAATAAGTCTCTCAGTAGATTAGTCTGTTGTTTTATACACATGGTTCTCACTACTTGGAACATTCTCTTTTTTAAAGCTTCCATTCCTACTTCCCAGTTTTCCTGATATTCCTTGAACTCAGATTTTGTTTCCCTCTGAAGATGAGGAGCATGGGCTTATTTTTGCCCTGAACCCCATACTCACCCCAGCCCTGGTGTATTTCCTAGACAAATATGCTTTTCTTCCTGTCTGGAATTCATCTATCTATGCTCTGTGTTTTGATTTTCCTATGCCCACAGTCACTGTTTCTTTTCAATGTATCTTCCCTTCCATTAAGCTCTTTGCTTTCAACATAATTTTCTTCTTAAAAATATTTATTTATTTATTTGAAAGGCAGAGTTGGGGGAAGAGAGAGAGAGAGGGAGAGAGGGTGAGAGAGAGAGAGAGAGAGGTCTTCCACCTGCTGGTTCACTCCCCAAATGGCCATATGGTCAGAGCTGGGCAGGTCTGAAGCCAGGAGCCAGGAACTTCTTCCTGGTCTTCCATATGGATACAGGAGCCATGCTCTGCTACGTTCCCAGGCACATTAGCAGGGAGCTGGGTCAGATGTGGAGCAGCAGGGACTTTGACGCCCATGTGGGATGCTGGAGTTGCAAGTGGCGCCTTTACCTGCTTTGCCACAATGCCAGCCCCTTGCTTTCATTTTCATATGGGAAATAACATTTCCGTTTTTAAAAGTGATACACCATGCCCTTGCTTGACCACCTTCCCCTGACTGTTGAATTCTTTTTCACAGTCACTTTCCTTGACTACGTATTTCTGAACAATATTTCAGGGACTGGATCAGCCAGTGGCCTTTGTATGTGCCCTGGTAGTTAGTTCAACTCTCCAGATTGCACTGCATTTCGTCACTCAGTCCTAAAGATAGTTTTCATCAGTATTCTTTTTCCCAAGTTGTTAACTCAATCATGCCCAGTGATTTAGTAAAGTAGTAAATGCTCATCCTGTATTCCCATTGCCCTATTTTGGAACTCTCAGAGGCAGCAATTCGTCATTTGTCTTTACTTGGTGATTCACTTATGTTCTGCTTTCTTATATAATATTCCATATATAAATAATATCACTCCTCCTGCCATTTCCAGGGTAGGAACTCCGAGTGTCTCCTGCCGCTAAACGTTAAGAGTGCCTGCTCAGTGCATATTAAAATGGAGTGAATAGAGTTAATGACTACAGTGACCAGATGCAGGTAATAAGGATCAGCTCCCCAGACTGGGCAGAGGGGCCCAGTGGACATTCTTTCAGCCCTATGTCTGGAGCAACTAGGAAGTTAGCAGAGTGTGGGCAGGAAGCTCTGAGATTCTGGGCCAGTAGCAGATCTCGCTGCATTTGGTTGGTCCAAGGAACAGGATTTAGGTTTCTTTGAGGAAAAGGCAGAACAAAGGAAAGGCAATAGGTACTTTCAGCATGAGTATTGATAGTGATGCTATTTTGATTAAAGAAGCAGAAGCAGAAAAGATGGTTTATCTTCAGAGAAACTGTCACCCACGGAAAGAGCAGAGATGTTGGCCCAGGTGTACAAAGATTCAGTTAGACAACAGGAGCAAGTTATGGAGACCTAGTGCACATCTCGTGACCATAGTTAATTATAACATGTTCTACACTTGTAAGTTGCTAAGAGAGGGGGTTTAAATGTTTCACTTAAGACAAGGATAAGAATGTGAGGTGATGGCTATGTGAATCAACTTGATTTGAACATTTCACAATGTATATTTACACCAAAGAGCATATTTACACCATTATGCTGTTGGCCCTCCTTACGCACTTGTTCTGCATTCCCTGGATACAAACAATTGATGATCAAGAATATTAATAAAACTAAAAAAAAGCAATAAAATACCAACAAAATACAGTTTAACAACTATTTGCAGAACATTCACATTGCATTAAGTGCTGTAAGTAACTAGAGATGATTTAAAGTATATTGGAGGATTGTGTAGTTAAATGCAAATGGTAAGCCACTTTAACTAAGACACTTGCATCTGTGGATTTTAGTATCCATGGAGATTCTGGACAAAAACACCATGGATACCAAGGGATGACTCTATATCTAATTTTTATTCTTCAAATTAAAATATACATATAAATTTAGAAAACTCTCATCAGAAAGAGTGAACAATGAATGGCACAGAAGTAATAGTGAAATTGTGGGGGTTGACAGGAAGCATGTCCATGGCTTCCTGTCCTGTACTCATCACCCTTACCTTAGGTAACTACATGGTTAATAGAGGATCAGAAACAAGAGAGGGGAAGAGAGAATGGGTTTTAGAAAGGAAGCTCTTGGCCTGTTAGTTAAGTAATGCAGTGTTGTTGAGTCTTAAATAATATTTCAAAGCATGCTTTTTTTTTTTTATATAGAGCAGCATGCTTTCTAGGCAAGGTAGGAAGGCTAGTTGTGCAACTGCCAATCAGAACTAAAAGTCATGTTATGTAATGTATCTGAAAATTAGAGATGCATGTAGGATCTGTAGTTACACCAAGTGTAATGTGAAACATATCCCTTTTTTCTGAAAAATAAAAATCTGAGATTAGCTAGAGAAGGAGCAGCTTTGACATGTGAAACCCAGGAAAGTGAAGGCAAGATTTGTGCCCTGATGAAAATTTATTTACTGGATATTGAATTAGCAACAGCATAAGCCACATTAGAAAAGGGATAATGAGTTAGATTCACCATTGAATTTCTGCCCATATATGGTTTAAAGATATTAAGGGTACAATAAAAATTAGGAACCAAACATCAATTTCCAAACCAGGATTAGGAGATGGAGGTGGTTCGATTAAGATCCTTTATCTTGTGACCTTCTATGTTTAGAGAGCTTTTTTTTTAACGGAAGGAAATCTGATCACTGCTCTGTTATTACTGTTGGGCCTTGTTCCCAGAGTCTGAGACCATAGACTTTGGAACAATGTAGTTTTCCATCTGCAATTGTTCTGGACACATTCCTGTGCATTTCTGGTTTGAATTTCCACAAATAAATTGTTGCTAGTGTTGCCAGTTGATGCTTAAAAGGTTATAGTTTTATTTTAAATATTTGATTAGCATAAATTGTAAAATGTGTTTTGTTAAAAACAAAGAAATACCATGAATTCTGCATAGCTTTATCATTAAAGCTTTTTTTCTCCAGGTTTTTATTAAAATGAAAAATACAAAAGCTCAAATTTTGGGGAACTCTTGCAAAAATGCATTATGTAAGCTTCAGCATTTGTAGTCTTTGAATCTTTCAAAATCTCAAAAGACTATGAAAATATGCAGATTCCTCTATTTGTAGATGCTAATTACATTTCATAATACCTAATTTTAGAGGGAAAAAGGGCCAAATGCTGCATTGTTATTTGAGGAACTTAAAAATGAAATGTGAAAGTAAATATGCTTTGGAACATTTTTGTAATTCCTTGATTTTTCTGAGTTCCAGCAAGCAAGCAATGTACTTTTCTTTTCATCTCAATAGAACTTCATTACTTTGATGTTTGACTTTTGTAGACCACATCACTAGGCTTTCCCAGGCTGTCGTGTCTCTACAGTTTTCTACCATTTATGAGTTGACCATGTCATGAAATTCTTATTCTTCAATGCAATAGAGTCATTTTATTATAAAACAACTCATTGTGTTAATTTTATTTAATAAACACAGCTTATTACAATCTAATATAAACTCATACTTTAGTTAATGTTGACTCACTTGTTCCTCTGTATTTTGCTTAATTCTTATTATTTATTAAGTTGAGCATGCCTCAAGGATAGGTATTGTGTCAGCTGATCCCCTTTTTTGGCACAAAACAAGGACTTTTTAAAAGCATAATTTATATTTTCATAATAAAGCATTAACATTTCCATGTTGTCATGCAGCTTCCTGATTTGAGTTGGAAATATCTTATTCCTTTGAGCAGTCCCATTTACAAAGTATTTGAAGGGTAGTAGCTAGGTATGAATGGGGGTCCAAGACTTAGTATTCCACTACTGCTAATTGAGGGCTTGGATTGAATGGATAATTAACACCCACAGATTATTGAAAACCTCATTTTAGTAAGTCGTTT
This sequence comes from Sylvilagus floridanus, assembly GCA_949820135.1. Taxonomy (NCBI): domain Eukaryota; kingdom Metazoa; phylum Chordata; class Mammalia; order Lagomorpha; family Leporidae; genus Sylvilagus; species Sylvilagus floridanus. The sequence goes on along the minus strand of OX463239.1, from coordinate 14,931,929 downwards.
TAACTTCTTCCTCCATTGAACTCCTTCCAGAGTTGCTAATGAGTAGTGAAACACACTGATTTGAATTCCAGCTCCTTTTATTTCCCTGTGTTATTTCTGGTGGAGATGCTAATAAGCAGGAATACCACCGGAAAACAGAGACAGAGGAGGTGGAGAAGAAGAATGAGCAAAAAAGGCTGTAGATTTTAAGGTCTGTTTTATATTGTTGTTGTTTTGCTTTTCAAAATTTTATTTATTTTCATTTTATTTGAAAGGCATAGAAGCAGAAAGGGAGACAGATGGAGAAAGAGATTTCTTCCATTCACTGGTTCACTCCTCAAAATTCTTTAACATCTGGATGGGACCAGGCCAAAGCCAGAAACCCAGAACTCAGTCTGAGTCTCCCACGTAGGTAACAAGAGTACAGTTACTTGAATCATCATCTGTCTCCCAGGGTGTGCATTAGCAGGAAGTTGGATCAGAAGTGGAGAAGCTGATACTTGAACCCAGGCTATAGGAATATAGGCATTCCAAGCGGTATCTTGTCCATTGCTCCAAACACCTGCCCAGCTGCTTTTTAAAACTGTCCAAACAGACTTCCGCTTCTGGAGAAGGTGAAGTGGCATAGCTCCTCTCAGGTCCTCCTTTGTACAATGGAAAAACTGGACCGAAGAAAACAGGCAGAACCTGAACCAAGAGGACAGTCTGCTTGGGACCTCCTGACTTGGGAAGTGGTGTTATATTGAGCTCTTTGGGTTGTTGTTTTGCCTTTCTTACGTCCCAGATAATGCACTGGGAAGCCTCTGTCGTCGTTTGTTTTCTGCTGCGGTAACACAATATTTGAGTTAGGGTAATTTATAAAGAACAGCTGTTTCTTAAGTTCACAGTTCTGGAGGCTGGAGATACAAAAGCGTGGTTTTGACATCCACAAGAGAGACCTGAATTGAATTCCAGTTTCCCAGTGTCAGCCTGGTCCTGCCCTGGCTGTTTTGTGCTTTCACGGCGTGAAATCAGCGAGTTTAAGATCTCTGTCTTTGTCTCTGTTTCGCCCTTTGAAATAAGTAAAAATAAATTTGAAAAGAATTAAAGAATTCTCCTCAACATAGTAGTGGATGATGATTTTGTCAATATTTTTAGAAAGATTTATTTATTATTTGAAGGCACAATTACCAAGAGAGAACTAGAGCTGGAGAAAGGTACATCTTCCATCTGCTGGTTCACTCTCCAAGTGGTCTCAATGGCCAGAGCTGGACTGGTCTTAAGCCAGAAGCCAAAAGCTTCTTCTGGTTCTCCCAGGTGAGTGCAGGGTCCAAGCACTTGGGCCATCCTCTGATGCTTTCCCAGGCACATTAGCAGGGAGCTGGATTGGAAGTGGAGCACCTGGATCTCACACTGGCACCCATATGAGGTGCCAGCATTGGAGGTGGCAGCTTTACCCACTATGCCACAACACTGGCACCTGTCAACTTTTAAAACAAACCTACACAACCCCTACAAGTATCATCTTGCTTGATGGTCAGTGATAATATCCCCCTTTACCACCCCAGGATTGTGAACAAGGCAAGGATATCCATTCTCACCTTTATTGCTCTACCCACTTGAGTAAAATAAGGAGAATCAGATCAGTAAGTGGTGTATTGGAAAAGAATAATAAATTGTCCCTATTTGCAGGCAATATGATTGTTTACATAAAAGTTTTTGGAACTAGCAAGTGAATTTAGCACGATTACATGGTGTAAAGTGAACAGAAATAAACCAATCATGTCTTTGCACTAGGAACAAATGTGGAAACCGAGGTTTATAGAAAAACATGAAAACATTCACAAGCACTATAAGAAAATCAAATACTTAGATGTAAATTTAATGAAATGTACAAAAGTTGTGTGCTAGAAGTTGCAAAATGCTGATGAAAGAGATGAAAGGAAATTTAACTAAATGGAGAAATCTCCTCTTTTTACTTATTGGAAAACTTACCACAGTAAGACATCAGTTCTTCCTAATGTTGTTGGTAGATCAAGACAAACATTCTAAAACTTATATTGGAAATCATAGGTATAAGAGTAGTTAAATGTTCTCCAGTACAAGAGTAGTTAAATGTTCTCCAAACAGAAAATACCAGAAGGGAATAATACACAAGCCTGCTTCCTACATAACCACAATAATCAAGACAGTGCAATACTGGTGTAAGGTTAAATATATAGATCAATGGAATAGAATACTGAATCGAGAAATAGACCCACACAGCTAGGCCCCAGTGATCATTTTAACAAAGATTTGAAAGCAGTTTAGTAGAGGAAAGGCAGCTTTTTTCCCAATAGTGATGAACAGATGAACTTTGATGTAAACCTCATGCTTACACAAAAAAATGTATACAATGTGAACTCAGACATAAAGCTTCAAACTTTAGAAGACTATAGAAAGACATCTTTAGGACCTGTGACTAGAAGAGTTCTTAGACTTAACACCTAAAGGATGACTCATAAAAGAAAGTAGATTAGTCCTGATAAAAACTAAACCTTTACTCTCCAAAAAGATTCTGTGAAGATGGAAAGACAAGCAGTATACTCAGAAAGTATCTGTAACTATGCTTTTGAGAAAAAAGTCTGGGAATTGGAATATGTAAAGAATTCTCAAAATTCCGAAGTAACAAACAATTCAGTAAGAAAGTGGGCAAAAGATATTAGCTGACATTTCACACAACAGTATATAAAGATGGCAAGGAAGTCCATGAAAAGATGTTCAGAATGTCAGCTCTTAGGAAAATGCAAATAACATTGGAAAGAGACATTTTTAAGCGTCTTTCAGGATGACTATAGTACAAAAGGTGAGACCATCCAAAGCTGACTTATACTGTCACTCATACTTCGCTGGTGGAATTGTAAAATGGTTCAGCCAATCCAGAAAATAAATTTACAAAATTTATTTTCAAAAATGCAAAGCTTATTTTGTAAAAATCCCTCTAAATTAAGCATGCAACTATTTTACAAGCTAGTTGCTACACTCTTTGACAGAATGAAAACCTATAGTCACACACAAAAAACCCTATAAATGAATGTTCATAGTGTCTTTATTTTTAATAGCGAGAGGGTAAGCAAATCAAATTTATGACAGGGATGAATTGCTAAATTATGGGTCATCCATACTTATTGAGTTAAATAAAAAGGAAGAAACTATTGATACGAGCAAAAACTTGCATGCAATCTCATGGAATTATGTAAATTAAACGAGCCTATTCTTAGAAGTTACACACTATGTTTTATTTACATAATTATTATGAAAAATAAAATATTAAAGAAAGAGCTCACGTTAATGATTGACAGTGTTTCAGACAGTAGAAGAAGAGACAGTAGTTAGTATGGGTAGAAGGGGTAGCAGGAGGAACCCTTGTGATTTTGGAATATGAGTGTATCTTGTTTATGGCTACAGGAATCTATGCATGTGATAAAATTGTATAAACCTATAACTTTACCCCTCCTTGCACGAATGAATGCATGCAGACTCGTGAAATCTGAATGAAGCTGTGGATTGTACAGTGTCAGTTTCCTGGTTTTGTCATGAAGATGTTGCCATCTGTGGAAATTGAGTGAAGGGAGTATTGGGCCTCTTCATACATTCTTTCCTATACAACTTTCAGTAAATTTATTTTTATTTAAAAATAAAAAAGTAAAAATTCAGAAGACACATGACATATTTTATACACACATATGAAAATATTCACATATAAATACATACCAGTAAATGGAGGTATTTTTTGAAAATACAATTTGAAAATTAAAAATTCAAACTTCAATATTAAGAATTTAACACTTACTCTTTTCTTATTTTATCTATTTTTATTCACTTGAAAGGCAAAGAGAAAGACAGAGATCTCTCTTACACTGCTTCACTCCCAAATGCTTGCTACAGCTACAGCTGGACTAAGTTGAAACATGGAGCCAGGAACTCAATCTGGGACTCTCACCCTGGTGACAGGGACTCAAATACTTGAGCCATCATTTGCTGCCTCCCAGGGTGTGCATTAGCAAGAAACTGGAATCAGAAGCAGAGCCAAGCTCAGGCACTTGACTATGGGATGGAGCATCCCAATCAGTGTCTTTCCTGCTCTGCTAAACACTTGCCCTTCATTATTTGTTTGAATGAAAGTTTCTGTTAACATCGATGAATCAAGTTGAAAATAATTTCTTCTGTGATTGATAATTCTAATTTTTTCAATAGCAAAGTATATTTTAAATATATTCTAAAAAAGAAATGGGAATTACAAAAGTGGTTAAATACCCATACAACCCATTTAACATTCTGAGTGTTACATCTGAGAAGTTTCATCCTTGATCTTGGTATCAAATGCAGTTGCTCAATTGCTAATCCCTGATCTGTACTAAATTGCATAGAAGAGTGTATAAATTGTGCTGTTTTAAAAAAGATTTATTTATTTGAAATCAGAGTTACAGAGAGAGGAGAGGCAGAGAGAATTTTCCCATCCACTGGTTCACTCCCCAGATGGATACAGTATCTGGGGCTGGGCCAGGCTGAAGCCAGGAGGTAGGAGCTTTCTCCACCTCTCCCACATTGAGTAGCAGGGGCCCAAGCATTTGGTCCATCCTCTGCTGCTTTTTCCCAGGCCATTAACAGGGAGCTGGATTGGAAGTGGAGCAGCATGAACTGGTGCCTATAAGGGATGCTTGTGTTACAGGCGGCAGCTTTACCTGCTGTGACACAGCGCCGGCCCCAGATTGTGCTATTTTTATAATGCCTCATTCCAGAAGCTTCACCCTGTGTAAAATTCCTTCTCTTTAAGTTATGTTGTGCCTGGCTTTTATTTTATGATGCTGGGAGAGGAATTAAATAAATGTCTCTACTGTTGAGGAACAGTGCTTTTTTCTTCATACTATTTGTTGAAGTCTTTACTTAGTGTAGGGTTAACCTTATGAGTATAAATAAACTGAAAACACTGGGTCCAGCGCTGTGGCGTAGCGGGTAATGTCACCGCCTGTAGTGCCGGCTTCCCATATGGGCACTGGTTTGAGTCCCGGCTGCTCCACTTCTGATTTGCTCTTTGCTGTGGCCTGGGAAAGCAGTAGAGGATGGTACAGGTCCTTGGGCCCCTGCACCCATGTGGGAGACCCGGAGGAAGCTCCTGGCTCCTGGCTTCAGATCACTGCAGCTCCAGCCATTGTGGTCAACTGGGGGATGAACTAGCGGATGGAAGAACTCTCTCTCTCTCTCTCTCTCTCTCTCTTTCTCTGCCTCTTCTTCTCCTTCTGTGTAACTCTGACTTTCAAATAAAATAAATAAATCTGTTAAAAAAAAGAAAATAGATATTTGTAAAAATTAAGAGTGGCAATAGGAGAGGAGGAGGAAGGGTGGGAGTGTGGACAGGAAGGAAGGTAGTGTGGGAAGTATCACTGTGTTCCTGAATCTGTAGGTAGGAAATACATGACATTTGTATACCTTAAATAAAATTAAATATTATAAATAAATAAGTAAATAAATAAAAATAAATTGCAATTATATATACATACATATGAACTTTGTTTTTGGGTAATTGGTCCCATTCTTTCTCCCAAGTGTCCTCACCGGTCAGCACATTCACCTTCCTGGTTAGTGGGGAGAGCGGAGAGAAGAATTTGTTCCTAAGAAACCTGAAGTGCACTTCCCAGAGATGAGTCCTGCAAGCATACCCATTGCTGTTGTCATTGGTATACATATTCACTCATCTCTGGTGATCAGTCCAGTCAGAGGTTGGAGCCAGTTGCTTGCTGAAATTTTTGGTAAAATTTGAAATAGTGCATGGTAAATGTTCTTAGGGAGGCATGAGCTGGCGGATGGGAAAGAGAATCATTCTGAAGGCTGAAAATGGCCATCTCCTACTAAGGTTGTCAGAACACATTTTTTTCTCAGTAACAAAACTGAAAAACTACTACAATGTTCACTTTTCCCATAATTTTGGATTTTCTTAGCTCTTGAATAGAATGTCCATTGATTTAATACAAACTTTTTTTTTTTAAAGATTTATTTATTTATTTGAAAGTCAGAGTTACACACACACACACACACACACACAGAGGGAGAGAGGGAGAGAGGGGAAGAGAGAGAGAGAGAGAGGTCTCCCATTTGATGGTCACTCCCCAATTGGCTGCAATGGCCAGAGCTGCACGAATCCAAAGCCAGGAGCCAGGAGCTTCTTCTGGGTCTCCCACATGGGTGCAGGGGCCCAAGGACTTGGGCCATCTTCTACTGCTTTCCCAGGCCACAGCAGAGAGCTGGATAGGAAGTGGAGCATCCAGGACTTGAAATGAACTGGCGTCCATATGGGATGCTGGCGCTTCAGGCCAGGGCATTAACCAGCTGCTCCACAGTGCTGCCCCCAATACAGACTTTTTGGGAACATCTAGTTGTGCTCTGTCATCATTTTAAATTGGAAAACGTAATGAAATATATCAAAACTGGACACCTACAATTTATAGCAGGTAGAGGATTATGTACTTAAACATTAACAGCCGTCTGTCACAAAAGGAAACATAAGAGATGAGGTAAATTGCTCAAGCCATGTAGCTTACATGGAACTGGGATTGAACCCTCACATGAAATCTTTCTAGTATAGAACAGAGAGCCCTGTGTTAGGGACTGTGAAGGAACAGAGAAAGAAGCCTGGGTACCATTTTCATGAAGAAACTCTGGTGACAATCTCATGGTGAGCCGAGAATGCTTGGTGCTGTGTCATTGTTAATCATTTCTCTATTAATATGCTACTAAAATAAAACCCAGTTGAAAGCCTACATTTTGGCAGTACCTTGATACACTGGTAAGAGTCGTCTGGAAGGATAAATGAGTGAGAATAAGAGTTAAATTTGAGAGGAAAAATATTACAGAACTTCCTTATGGACTACTCAAAAGGCAGTTTGAAATGATAACAGTGATGATATAGTCAATCAATAGAAGAGAAGTTCAGTAACGGACACATTCAGATATGAGAATGTAAACAGCTACCAAAGATAGGGTTTCAAACCTAGGGCAAAGGGATAATCTAACTTTTTAGGTAAAAATATAAGACAGGCTTTCGCCTCATGCCATGTATTACATGTTTATTTGAAATGCAGAGTTATAGAGAGATAGGGAGCTCTTATATATGCTGGTTCACTGCTCAAATGGCCACAATGGCCAGGGCTTAGGACAATCTGAAGTCAAGATCCTGGAACTCCATCTGGGTCTCCCACAAGGGTGGCAGTGTTCGAAGTACTTGGGCCATCTTCCAGTGTTTCCCCAGACTCATTAGCAGGCACCTAGATCATAAGTAAAGCACCTGGGAGTCAAATGGGCATCCATATGGGATGCCACCATTGCAGGTGGAGCCTTAACCTGCTGTGCCACAATACCCGCTCCAACAATTTGTCCCAGAAGTTGTGTTGTGAGAATTTTTCTCTGGAAACATTTGCACAAATGTTATAAAGATGATAATGTTATCATTCTTTAGAACAGTGAATAACTCATGAGTACCCTAACACCCATCCCCTGGGATGCTGGTTAAATAATCATGGATACCTTCAGACAGTTGGAAACTGTGACATTGTTCAAAGACTTTGGTGTACACCCACACATGGTTTAGTCCATGAATATTTTCAATTCAGCATGCATTGTATGAACACGAATTTGGAGAAAATGCATATAAGCTGGAAATAGTAGGGAGAGGATTCACCAGACAATTCTGCTATGTGTTAAACTGAACTCTTTTAAAGGGTGTCAGGGGGATCACAAGGTACTGACACAAGAGTATTTTAGCTTCATGGCTAATGTGAATTATTTTTTCGATATTTAGATATAAATGTTGGACAATAGACTCAATATGCCCAATGGAAAAGCTGCCATGTTTACTCTCCATTTTCCTTCTCCATATAAAATATGTAGAAATCACTGAAAACCCATGTGCATTGCTTTATAGGGAACTCAATTCATTTTACCCTAGGCTTATACATTTTTCACTCTTAACCGAAACTTGTTACTGCAAGGAATAAAATATAAGGAAAAGAAGTAACAAGAGATAAGTCCGTATTGTGTTTGTATTTTCTGGATTCTCATATACAGTGATCATGGTTACACACACCCACACATGTATACACCCACAAACTCCTCCCTTAACCCTTTAAGTAAGCACTGTTGTCATCCTGCCAGTTTGCAAATGAAGAGATGAGGCCCTGTGATTTTGTCATTGCTGTGACTGGAGTCTGCTGTCTACCTTGGCTGTGGGACTCTCCTGCCATCTCTACCCTCCAGGTGTTTCTAAGAACATATTGTGTATGGCGTTTATCATTTTGAGGGTGAATGAGGGCATTATTAATGCCATGCTGGGACATGCAGGAGAGAGTCCAGGCTGACTTGGGCAATGAGCAATCAACAGTAACTGCCCTCAAACTAGTTGTGTCTCTGTTGTTTGAGAGTGATGTGTGTCCCAAACACTGATTAGAAATGTCCCCTGAGAACTCGAAAGGGGGCTCAGGGCCCCAGCCATGGGAGAAGGAGTAGCTTTGTGGGCAGTGGCAAGGTAGTCCTGGCAGAGGACACCCTGAAGACTAAAGGAGAGAAACAGGAGAAAGATCTGGTGAGGGGACTTCATGGTATGGTGATGTCCAGATAGCTCTTCTGGCCTTACCTCGTGCTGTTTCTCGAGCCAGGAATGCAGCCCCAGCCTCAGGTCTCCACTGCATTGCTGCCTTTGTCTTGGTCCTTGAAGAACCAGCCGGTCCTCTCCATTTGAGATACTGATCCCTCAGCCAGGGTGAACTGATCACATCTACTCTGGTTGGGCCCCTGAGACCAGCATTCAGTTCACCTGCACTCTTCTCCAGTCTCTAACAAGTGTTGGCCTAGTGGAATGTGTCTGCTTGCTGGGCTGCCTGCTACAGCAGAATGGAAGCCTGTTTTGTATTGTTCTCCCTGGCCTGGCAGCTGAGCCTGGGGTGTGTGTAAGGCTAGGGTGGTGGACATGGTGCTGGTGGTAGGGAGTCGGGTGGTACATGTGGTCAGCTCTGAGAAGCTCCCGAATGTTTGAGTAAGGAAGTGAAGATTCCAAAACTGACTTGAAATCGGATGATTTTGTTGGCAAGTTGATTGAAAACAGGAGTGTTGGAGACAGAGAACCGAGAAGCACATGCTGGTGTAGGGACTGTGTGTCAACAAGGTCTGGTTGAAGAGGTTGGCAGGAGGACATCTCTTGCGTGTACCCCTTTTTGTTTTCTGAATGTAAGAATATGTGTTATTTTAACCCCTTTTATAAACCCCTCCAATCTTTTCTTAATAAATTCCCATATTTTATTTTCCCAAATTTATTATTTAAGCACACCAAGTATTTATTATTTAGAAATACCTGCTCAGTGAAAACAGGAACTCTCCATCCTGCCTGCTGGTTCAGCCACTCATTGCCTCCTGGCCATCTGCTTGCTACAGGAAGGTGAATTAATTAATGCATTAACTCTGCAAATATTTATTGAACACCTAATGACCCCATAAAAGATTTTCCATTTCCTAGCAACATTATTGGACCAAATACCATAAACAAGTGATTTCTGCCAATAAGGATCCATTTTTCTTGGTTTTCAAAACAGCCATTTCTTCTGGTCATGATTTCTGACACAAGGAGACATGAGAATTTCATACACAGTCACCATTGTGTGTTCAGGTGCCATTGCTTTTGAGAGCCCATCTGTTTGGGTTGCTGTAGACACTGTCTTTACTGAGTGGAACAGGGGAGTGCTGGGTGGAGGGAGACTGGGCACAGTCAGCTGTGTCAGGACATGTGAGATAACCAGCAGAGGATATTGGTGAGCTGGGCTCCCTTGGGCCATTTTGTTGCTTCCTGAGCCAAAGTTCAAAATCCTATCTTTGATAACTACTTATCAGAATTGTTTTAAAAATTAAATTAAATTACACATAGTATAGGGAAAATTACTGCATGGGCTGAATATGTCCTAAATCCTTCTGCATCTTTTCCTTTTACCTCATTGTGAAATGTGAGGAGCCTACCCTCTCTTCCTCTGTTATGTACTCCTTTGTATTTTAGTGAAATTTGTGCCACAGTGTTCATGGGGAAGCAAATCGAACCCTGGGTATTGATAGCTCAGGGAGTCAGGAAATGTGAAGAAAGAGCGAGAGTCAGTCCTGGAGGCATCCCTGGTTCCAAGTTGTCTGCCAAGGTCGGTGTGGCAGTCATCAAGTCAAGATAAACACCAGGAGGGGATGCTGACATGAAGCCACACCTGCCAGAAGTGCAGGCCTCTCAGTCTGTAAACAACGTTCACCATGAGCATTCACCATCACTTTTTCCCTAACATTATTTTGAGTTGTTTACTGAGGTCCTTTTAAGAAGTTTTAATCCTAAAGAAGATACCAAAGATAGAGTGTACAGATGGAAGCTCTTTTAAGTATACCAGGTAGAATGACACATCAATACAATTTGTCAGTAAGTCCAAGGTCCTTAAAAATTGGTATCTTTTGTCTAATGATTTCTCTACCACACAGAAACATCTGGAAAATTAGACAAAGACTTGTGGTTTATTGTAGTCTTAATATCAAAAATGTAGAAGCAAACTAAATGTCTAATGAGTAGTGTTCAGTTGAAATGGTGGGATATTGTATAGCAATAAAAATAGTATCTTCTAATCTATTTCTTGATAGGGGACTGGTCATATATGCTAAATAAAAGGGTGGGATATGAGATTGCATGAACAAAATTACCCCTTGAGATTAGGCTATAACCTGAAATAAAGCAAAATACTGGCATTTCCATCTGGATAGATTATATTTTATTAGGTTTTTCTTTGTTATCTTCCAAATATTTTACAGTTTGTTCATTTTTGTTTTATATGTATTTTTAAAATTTATTTTTCTGAGGCATGGATGAGTTTCAGGTAATGACAGATATTTGTGGACAAGAAAAAGATCCTTAGAAATGAGGAACTGAGGGAACTGAGAAAACAGTGTTCAGTGGCTGTCCAATTGAATACTGAAAGAGATCTGGGATTATGCCATACTATTGCTGCTACCAATAATAGCACTTAAGACTTATTGTGTGCTTGCCAGTGGCCACTCACCTAACACTTATGCATTAGCAGGTGTGTGACAGAATCTCTTCCTACTGGTCTTCAAAGGTTATCTTCAGATTCAGTTTCTGTCTTGTTGAACATATTTTCATTTACACAGTGAAAGAAGCACAGCTCATCTACTTTAAAATCATTTCAGTGTTTGATTTTGTCAGGCTCTTATTTTTCATGTTCAATTTTATTTTGCACAGTGAGTTCTTTTCCTGGGCTGTCAAGTTATCCCTGCATTGCAGGTCTCGTTCCTTTGACGCATCTAGCAGAATTACACAGACAAAGATTGCTCTCTCGGTCAAATGTTTCACAAACAGATCATGAAGGGCCAGGTGCCCTGAGTCTCCACTGTGTTCCTGGGACTAGAGGCAGCAGGTTTCTGTAGTCATCTGGGAGAGAGACAGTGCTTTAGAGAGAAGTGTTATCTCTGGAGACCTAGGGGTGATGCAAGAGGCTATGATTAAAAATCAAGAAGGTTAAATCCAAAGGGAAAAAGGCCGCACTTTGTCACTCGTCTTTCTGATTTGAAGCTGCATCCTTTCGAGAACCAACCTGGAAAGCGGTGGCGATTGTACGTTTAAGGATGTTTCCATCTTCACATCATCTTTGGGTTTGTTCTCCCTTCTAGTCATTTCTGTGCTCATGCAGTCAGCATTCACTGAGCACCTGCTCCCTACCTGCCAATTCTCACAAGAACCCCCTTTGTTTGATGTTGAAGCAGAAACACATTCTGGTTAACAGTCATGTGCCACACAATGGTATTTCAATTAACAAAGGACCTTATATACCACAGTTGTCCCATTAAGATTATGTTGCCTAGTGACACATAACTTTTCATAGCTTTTATAAACACACTGCATAGTGTTTGCAGTGCATTTGTCAGAGCATTCCCCTAAGGTTAAGCAACATGTGGCAGTAATTACTTTGCTTTAAGTCATAAAGCTGCCTCGTGTTAATCTGCAGCCTTGTCATGCACCCTACAAAAGCTCAACTGTCAGCCTTCCTCTGGAGGACCTGGCTTTTCTTGATGATGCCCAGAGCTTTCCGGTGCAGAGGGGCAGTCCACAGAATGATGACTGCAATGAGTTTTCTTCAAACTTTGATCGAAGATGCTTCATAGGAGCAATATCAGAAAGATTAGTCCTCAAGACAGCAATTTCTGTCATGTTTTATTTCCTTACCTATGAACTGTAGGGTAAAGGAAATTCTACTTACTTCATGTTAAGACATTGCGTAAGATATGCCTTATAATTTTATTATGTTACTGAATAGTATATTTCTCATCTGCTTTATGTTAATGAGAAAGTAATATTATGTAATTCTGCTTTATGTGAATAGCCTTTTAAAATAATTTATTATTTTTATTGTAGTAATACATAAAATTTATAATATCAATTGTATGTAAAAACTGTGCACTTCAATGGTATTAAATACATTCATAAGATTCTGAAGCATCAATACCATTATCTTCATAACTTAATGTTATGAAACTGAAACCTTGACCTCATTAAACAGTAACTTCCCATCTCCCTCTGCACCCTGCTAGTCCCTGGCAACTACCATTCCATATTCTGTCTGGCTGTGATTTTGACGACTATAAATACCTCATGTAAGTGAAATAATACAGTATTTGTTTTCTTATGAATGACTTCTATCACTTGGCTTGATATCATCAAGGATCATATGTGTTGTAGGATATGTTAGAAACTGAATAATATTTCTCCCTCCCTATACCCTCCTCATATGTATGTGTGTGTGTGTGTGTGTGTGTGTACGCCACATTCTGTTTCTTCACTTCATGTTGACGAACTCTTGGGTTACTTCCACATTTTAGCTGTTGTAAATAGTGCTGCTATGAACACAGTCATGTAAATGTATCTTTGAGATCCTGTTTTCAATTCTTTTTGGTATATACTCAGAAATAGAATTGCTGGATCATATAATTTTACTCTTAAGTTTTTGAGGAACTATCACATCATTTCCCATAGTAGCAATACCATTTTACATTCCCTCTCACAGTGCACAAACATTTGAATTTCTTCATATCCTCATCAATAATGTTATTTTCTATATTTCGATATAGTCATTCTTTGGGTTTGAATTTTGAGTTGCATTTCCCTAATAATAAATAATGTTGAACATCTTTTTATGTGCTGATTGGCCAGTTGTATATCTTACTTTGAATAAATTCTATTCATGCCTTTTCATCATCTTTGAATTGTGTTTTTGTTGTTGAGTTTTAGAAGTTCTCTATGTATTCTGGATATCAATATTTTATCAGATATATGACATGAAGACATTTTCTTCTTGTCTTTGGATTGCGTTTTTACTCTGTTGACATTGTCTTTGATGGGCAATTAAAAAAAAAAGAAACTCACAATTCCAATTTGTCTGTTTTTCCTTTTGTTGTCTGTGCCTTTGATGTCGTATCCAAGAAACCACTACCATATCCAATGTCCTGAGGGTTTTGTCCTATGTTTTCTTCAAAGAGTTATCATTATTTTAGATCTTACTATATCTTTAGCTAATTTTTGTATACAGTGTAAAGTAAGGGCCCAAATTTATTCTTTTACCTGTGGATGTCAAGTTTTCCCAGTAACATTCATTGAAAAGACTGATCTTTCCCTATTGAACAGTTTTGGTTCCTTTGCCAGAAATTATTTGACTATATATTCCCCAGGTTTATTTCTTGGCTGTCTGTTTCCTTGGTTTATGTATTTGTCCTTATGCTACTACCACACTGTTTTGATTACTATTGCTTTGTAGTACTTTTGAAAACAGGAACTTTGAATCCTTCACATTTGTTCTTATTCAAGACTCTTTTGACTGTTAGGGCTTCCATGTGAAATTTAAGATGGGCTTTCCAGATTCTGCAAAACCAAATACCTTTGGGATTTTGATAGGGATTGCATTGAATCTGTAAATCATTTTGGATGTATTGACACCTTAACACTATTAAACCATCCTTGCCATGAACATTCAATATTTATGTTGCATGAACATTTATGTCTTTATAAACTTAATATTGTCCTATAAATTATAAATTTTATTACAATTATATTATAAATTCTTTCAACAATGTTTTATATTTTTCATTGTACAAAACTTTTACCTCCTTGGTTGGGTTAATTTCTAAGTATTTCATTCTTTTTGATGTTATTATAAATAAGATCTTTCTATAATTTTCTTTTCAGATTGTTCATTGTTAGTGTATAGGAATTCATCTGATTTTTGTGTGTTGACAGTATCATGTTACACTGTTGAATTAATTTATTGGTTTGGTTTTTATTCTCTGTGTGGAATCGTTAGGGTTTTCTATGTTCAAGATAATCTCAGCAAGGGACCACATATAACACAGTTGTCCCATTAAGATTATATTGCTTAGATAATTTTATTTCTCCTTTTCCAAATTGTATGACTTTTTAAAAATTTTTCTCACTTGGTTATTCCACTAGAACTTCTATTGCTGTGTTGAATAGAAGTGGTGAAAGTGAGCATCTTTGCCTTGTTGTTGATCTTAGAGGAAAATCTTTCAGTCACTTTCAAGTGTGGACTTTCATCTATGGATTTTATTAACTACCTTCTAATTTTTAAAGCTAGTCAAAGATAATTGAAGTCTTTTTGTTAATGAGTAATTATTCTGGAAAGTAGATTCTAGAAAGAACAGTATTTAATGGCTATGTGCCTATCTGTCCATATGCATATCTATTTGTCCATCCTTCCATTAATCCCTTGATCTAGCTGTCAGAAGTTGATCTTATAATGTATTGAAATTTCATGTTGTTCTTGTAATCAGGAAATGAGCATAATTAATACACCAATATCATTAATGTCTCATTTTAACTGCCTTATCTTTATTGAAGGAACAAAGGTTTATTTGGTCAACTTTTTGAAAACAGTACTAAGTGATATGCAGTGTCTAGTTTTGCTGTTGACAGTGCTTCTGTGTAGCTATTGTTTACTGAATTTTGACATCAACTCTGTGAAATTAGTATCATTGTGTGTGAAATTATTTGCAAAAGTAAACATGCAAACTGTGAGAGCACGAATATGGGAATAAAGAGGCATTATGTTGTGAATTTTGCTCTCCAGTTAGGTAAGTGTCATAAGAGAGTGCAAGAGTAAGTCTTATGTTGGCCCCTAAACTCTGTGTATCTGTGCATGTGTCTGATTCCTGTGTTTGTACGCAGCAGAAATAAATTATGTTGTACTCCCTTTGTGTAACTGCAAATGAAGTCTAGGGAGTTAGCATATCCTCAAAAGTTCTACTCAAGAATTCAACCGGAATGTTATTCTGGCAAGAGTTGTGAGTATAAAATGAAAAGTAATTCACTGTTGGGAAGAAATCTTTTGAAAATTGAAGTTCATTTCAAATGTGCGAACATTGGAGTAAGCAGTACTTGCTTGTATGTTGTCTGCTGATTTAATTTCTTTTTTTATTATATTGTTGTTTGCTGATTTCCTTTGTTTTATTTAATAGATTTTGTATGTCTTATTTTTAAAACACATAGAAATGTGAAATCAATGTCAATTACAAATGCAGCCTTTGAATGAAAATTGTGTCACTTGATTTGTTTAAAGATGAAAGAGAGAGAGAGAGAGCACTTGTATGATTCACATTAGTGTTGCTGAAAATAAAAGGGATTTTGCCATAGTAGATAAGCAGGTCATAACTATAAGGCTAAATGTTGTTTTTTTAAAGATTTATTTATTTGAAAGGCAGAGTTAGAGAGAAAGAGAGAAAGAGAAAGAGATTTTGATCCATTGGCTCACTCCCCAAACGGCTACAACAGCCAGGGCAGAACTAAGGCTGAAGCCAGGAGCTAGGAGCTTCCTATGGTCTCCCTCATGCAGCAGGGGCTCAGGTACTTGGGCAATCTTCCGCTGCTCTCTCACATACATTAGTAGGGAGGTAGATCAGAAGTGGAGCTGTTAGGACTCGAACTGGCACCAATATGGGATGTGGGAGCTTCAGGTGGCAGCTCAACCTGCTGTGCCACAATACTGGCCCAAAGGCTAAATGTTCGATCCAAGTTTTTTTGATGATTGCTTGTTAACAGTAATTTGCCAAGCATTTGTTATAAGTGCCTTCATGCATGAGTTCATTTGTTGTTTATGAAGATCCTATGAGGAAAGTGTTTTATTATTAACCCTGTTTTACAGATGGAGAAACAGAAGTGTAGTTTGGTTGGAGTTGAGTGATTTTCTCCATATCATACAGCTAGCAAAACATAGATGTGAGATTTAAACTTGTACATCTGGCTCCAACTTTTGTTCTTACCTAATAATATACCAGGCTACTTTTCATTACATCATTCATTAAAATATGCAGAAAACCCAAAGTTTCAAAAAAAGCACAAAGAACTTAAAAAATGAAGAAAGAACAATGGTCCAGAAGGCTCAGGCCCCTCCCTGCCATTTGTACACCTGTAGCTTTGTGTCCTGGGCCAGGTGCTCAGCCTCCGTAGCCCATTTTTCTTCCCTTTGCAGTGGGAAGTGACCCTCTTTACCCACAGGACCATGGTGATGCCATGAGTGTGTCCTGGGAAGCTGTTGTCTTTATGCTGTAAACCATATTGTCCCCCATCTTTCTCATCACCAAATCCATAGGCATCAGAGTTTCAGTAGATAGGATATAGCCAACAGAAAAACAATAGATTTTCTGAGCGTGGACTCTCAAAGCAAACATTTACTATTCCTCAGAAACTCAATAGATTTGAAAGCTAGGCTTTTTCCAAATTCCTTTCTTGTGTCTTGGTGTTCCTTTCATGAATGTAGCGATTATACTCCTTTCTCCTGATATGATTACCTGTTTATGTGTTCACCATCCATTTTACAATACTTAGCACCTTTTTGTGCCCGGTCTTTTCCTAGGTACTGCAGTTGCATCAGAAAATAAAATCAAGCCCCTGCTGTGTAGGAGCTATGAAACAGACAACAAATGAAAGTGCAAGAAAAAGCCTAGTGTGTTGGATGCAAACATGTTAAATAGAAGCAAACCAGGCATATAGGTATTGCAGTCGGCAGTGATCAGGGAAGGCCCTGATGCTTGGGTGAAATTGGAGCATGCACCTGGAGGAGACAAGGGAAGAGTTTATGCAGATTCTTGGAGGGAAGGATGCTTAGGGCATTGGAAACAGAAAGGGTAAAACTCTCTGCCATGAGAAAGGAAAGCTTGAGTTGATCCCTTTATGACCAAGGAG
This sequence comes from Sylvilagus floridanus, assembly GCA_949820135.1. NCBI lineage: Eukaryota > Metazoa > Chordata > Mammalia > Lagomorpha > Leporidae > Sylvilagus > Sylvilagus floridanus. The sequence goes on along the minus strand of OX463239.1, from coordinate 14,914,666 downwards.
TTATAGGACGATGGGATTTTTGAGAGGGTAGAAAGGCCCCCACAAGTGCATAGGGACATTTGTAGCCTGGTTCTTGGAGGATTTAGAAACCTTCTTCAACAGTTGTGCACAAAGGCTGTAGGCCTCCAAGGACTGCAGCCATTAGCCTGGCACCTTTGTCTAATGTGGTGCACGTGGGTGGTAGAGTGGTTGGTGTGTGTATTAATAAACGCACCAGGGAACAAAGCAGCATGAAGACATAGTAATCCACCCTTATTCATAATTGTTTATTTCTGTGATTTCCTGTTTAATATTTTCAGACTAATACAAATTGTGAACTTTCTACAAGATATCTTACCTGTAATTCTCAAAAATGTTAAGATCATGAAAGACAAAGGAAAACTGGAGGAGGTGACCAAGAAGGGGACTACTGTAACATGATAGAAGAAATTCAAATATACTCTATAAATTTGTTAATAATATGCTACCATTCTTATCTTGTTGTATTGGTAATTTCATTGCAGTTATATAAGAAGCTAACATTTGAGGAAGCTAAATGAATGCTACATAGGAAATCTTAGTACAAATTTTGCAATGTTTTTGTACATCCGAAATTATTTCAGAAAGATGAGTTCAAAAACAAAAAATTTGAAACAATATACAAGTAGGCATCATTATCAGTTGCTTGCTATGAAGCAAAAATTTAGATCTTTTTTCATTTTGAAGTCATAAACTTAATCTTAACACCTTGCATTGTGCCTTGGAGAGACAGCTGAAGTTACAGCTACTTATGATTTCCCAGGAAGAGATTTAATAAATTGAAGCTCTTCAAAAGCCTATGTGATTCTCGTCCTGTTTGTATGTGCTTGAGGGAATAAGACATCTTTTCCTAAGATACATATTTCATCTTACAGATAGATATGTGTTGAATGTACTACACAGGATGAGGGGTACTGTGTGCAACAAGCATGAATTAGAAATGGCATCCGTTCTCAAGGAGCTCATGCTCTATCCATTGTATTTGGCAGTTCATGATCAACTTCAAAAGAGTGTGTTGTGTGCCAAAGGGGTGTGCATCATGCATTGTGATGACCTGCAGGGGAGAGGTGTCACTGATAGTATCATCTTCATTCTGCGTGGAGGGGAAGAGAACGGGTTTCAGAACAAGTGACATTTCAGGAAGATGGTCGGAATGTTACCAGAAAGAAGAGTGTTCTGTATGAGGAGCTAAGCATAAGTAAAGGAAAATGGATATTGAAAAGCTTGGCTTGTTGGAGAATAGCCAAGGTAGCAGAGTGACATACATGTCGTACATGTGGTAGCAGATGAAATGTGGAAAAGCAATTCCCCCTAACCCTAATGCCTATTTCCACATCGTGAGATGCTCAGTAAAGGAATTTACTCTTGCCACTGGGTTACTACTTCTTGTTCATGACATTCTTTCTTACTGAAAAGAAGTTCAGAGAATACTGTTAAAAATTGTTTTACGTCAGTTCATTTGGTTAGTTTCCTTTCTCTGTGAAAAAATCAATGAAAATGAATGAATGAATTACAGGCATGGTTGGTAGAACAAGATGTGGTTGGCAGTGGAAGCCTCATTTCCTAGACACATTTTTCTGTTAGCAGAGTGCTCTTCACAATCCTGGTTGCTCATAGTATTTTCAAAGTTTGATCTAAAAGGTTTCCAACTAACATTTCAGAATGCTTGGTCAGTGAAGTAGAACATGTAGGAGAATTCATGAGAGCAGTGGCAATGGCTGGGAGGCCGTTTGCATGTCCACATTTTCACACTCCACTTCCCACCCATGAGTATTGAAGTTTGTATCTGCGTGCACACACATATTCTATTTCTGAATATGTGGAGACAATTATTTGCCTAAATTAAAGCTTTGTAGTTCATTATTTGCAAAATTGCAGTTAATGAATGGCAAAATGTGGAATTCCTTAGTGTGAAAATAGCTACCCTAGGTGGGGGTTCTATTCTAAGAGAATACCTGCTTATAAGGATATAAAATTAGAAAGTCTACAGAAGTGTATAATATAATATTAAAAGGCTCAAATTATTTTATCTTAGGAAAAAGTTAAATGATATGTATAAGCTTGTTTAAAGGATATGCTTGTGAATTCTATAATGATAAAATTATTTGGACAAATTTCTTCTGCAAATGGAGTAGAGTTTTCCTGTGAGTTCCCACTGATTTGGGTAGATTTCAGCGTATCTATCCCACACCCCATTTATTAATGTGTTTGGCATGAGCTGAGAACTTGTATTCTTCTCAGTGGACAGAGGCTGTTTTGAGTGACATTTTGGAAACCACTCTAGATGTCTTAAGAGAGTCTGTATTGTGAAAATGAAGTCACTCTCTTGGGAAATTAATGATATAATCTAGCATAGTATGAAGCTGCTAGGCCCCTGAGGCAAAGGAGTGAGCACAGAAAGGCAGGAATGATTGCTTCCTAGTGGGTAGGCACCTGAGTCAGAGGCTCAAGGGCGAGCCATTTGGGTCTAGCAAGTCATATAGGAGTGGGTGGAGTTTTCAAGGAGGAATCAAAAACCCTGATTCCTATGAATTTTTCTCTGCTAACCATAGTATTCCTTAATGAATACTCTTCTTGGGCCTCAATCTTCTCATTTATAAAATCTGAAATGTTGCCAAGATATGTAAAGATACTCATGCTGCTTCCTTAAATTCCATCAGCTGATGAGGACCGAATGCTAATGTAAATATCCATGCTAGTTGCCTCAGAATCTCCCCCTTTCACGCAATTTAGGGTTAGGAGAGAAGCCAGTTTTGATATTCACAGCATACCATACAGTTTACTCTCCACTTGAAGGCCTGTTTCACCAAGTCCCTAACTTACTCAGAAGAATGTGAGTTATGAGACCATAAATTCTGTATTCCCAAATCCTGCTTGTTTAAAAAAAAGGTTTATTTATTTATTAGAAAGAGTTACAGAGAGATAGAGGCAAAGAGAGAGAGACAGAGACACAGAGAGAGAGACAGAGACACAGAGAGAGAGAGGTCTTTCATCTGCTGGTTCATTCCACAAATGGCTGCAATGGCCAGAGCTGGGCCTATCTAGAGCCAGGAGCCAGGAGCCAGGAGCTGCTTCTGTGTCTCCCATGTGGGTGCAGGGGCCCAAGGACTTGGGCCATCTTCTACTGCTTTCCTGGGTCATAGCAGAGAGCTGGATCAGAAGTGGAGCAGCCAGGACTCAAACTGGCGCCCATGTGGGATGCTGACACTGCAGGAGGCTGCTTTACCCACTATGCCACAGCACCAGCTCCTCAATCCTACATTCTTACAAAGCAAATAGGAACCCAGTGATCTCTATGACATGGCACTTAAGTCTCAATTTTAGTGGATAGCTCTGACATTTCCAGAACCTTCCTAGAAGGGATGCCAGTAGGTCAGGCTCTACCCTGGCCCTACTGAACAGAGACTCTGCATGGACTTTAGCCTATTTAAAGCTCTTCAGGTGTTCTAATGAGTCTTCAACCCTGTGATAAGAACCCCTTTCCTAAATGGAGCAGACTCTGAGCAGAATTAAGTGAGGTCTCATATCTAAGTCATTACATGGGGGACTCACTAAAAGATAGACTGTACTGCAACTTAAAGAATGCAAAGCTGTCTTCATAATAGCATTGAAAAAACAGAAAATTGAGCTTGGAGTGGAGCTATAGTTAGGAAAGTTATATGCGACTGCTTTGGGAAACATTCATCAAAAGATTACGGTGGGACACTGGTCCATTGCTTTCTTAGGTGGTTCTACCAAGTTCTTTTGAGAGTGTGAACAGCCTAATTCTATCAGTTCTTGCTGTTTCTTGATGTCTAGGTTGACTCAACTTCAGTCTTGTGTATAGAATTGATGACACCCTGCAGGAGTACAGTGGACATTTGTGGTGAGCTGGATACTTTTTGTAGGGGTGGCATGGGGCTAGAGGGGAATTCCAGGCTCTTTTCCCTACATCAGGATTGTGTGTGAGGAAAAATAATTTTCTCTCTAGCTTTCATAGTTATTGATTGGAACACACCTCCATAAGAAAAAAGATTAGCAAGAGAAAAAACAAACAAATGGGGCTGGTGCCATGGCATAGAAGGTTAGACTTCCACCTTCAGTGTCAGCATTCCATATGGATGAAGGTTTGAGTCCCGGCTACTCTACTTCCAATCCAGCTCCCCACTAATGTGACTGGGAAAGCACTGGAAGATGGCACAGGGCTTAGGCCCCTGCTCCCACGTGGGAGACCTGGAAGAAGCTTCTAGCTCCTAGCTTCTGCCTGGCCTGTCCCAGTCCCAGTCATTGAAGCCATTTGAAGAGTGAACCAGCAGACAGAAGATCTTTCTCTCTGCTTTTCAAATAAATAAATAAAATAAATCTTTAAAAAATAAATGAATAAAATAAAAATTAAAAATAACAAACGAATGTGTAACATGTATACCCATGTTTACCTGGGAAATATCCCAGTAAAATTAGTAAATCTCAAAGAGGTGGCCATGACCTCAATCTTAAATGTCATCTGCTGTTTAAATAAAGGGAGAAGGAGTGGCCAGATTTGGGGAGGTGACCAGGAAAAGCAGGTAAAGGAGAGTAAATTTGTTGTGCAGATTTTTTTAAGGTTTATTTTTTATTTTATTTTATTTCTTTTTTTTTGACAGGCAGAGTGGACAGTGAGAGAGAGAGACAGAGAGAAAGGTCTTCCTTTGCCGTTGGTTCACCCTCCAATGGCTGCCGCGGTCGGTGCGCTGCGGCCTGCGCACTGCGCTCATCCGATGGCAGGAGCCAGGTGCTAGGTGCTTTTTCCTGGTCTCCCATGGGGTGCAGGGCCCAAGCACCTGGGCCATCCTCCACTGCACTCCTGGGCCACAGCAGAGGGCTGGCCTGGAAGAGGGGCAACTGGGACAGAATCCAGCGCCCCGACCGGGACTAGAACCCGGTGTGCCGGCGCCGCAAGGCGGAGGATTAGCCTGTTGAGCCACGGCGCCGGCTTAAGGTTTATTTTTATGTAAAAGGCAGAGTTACAGGGAGAGAGAGAGAGGTCCTCCATCCTCTGATTCACTCCCCAGATGGCTGCAATGACCGGGACTGGGATAGGCCAGGCTGAAGACAGGAGCCAGGAACTCAGTCCTGGTCTCCCATGTGGTGGGAGGGGCTCAAGCCCTCCAGCCATCTTTCACTACTTTCCCAGGCACATTAGTAGGGAGCTGCATCGGAACTGGGGCATCTGGGGCAGGAACCAGTGCTCACATAGGATGCTGGCATTGCAAGCTGAGAATTAACCCTTTGAGTCTGCAGTTCAGAAGTGATCATTGCCTCTGATGAGAGTTCCTGGAATTAGAATCATCCTTTCTTCCTGGAACATACCCTTGGAAAAACAGATTTCCTTTGTAGATATAAATTTATTAAAGGGTCATTTCTACTGTGTTTTGATAGCTTCTCCTGTGTCTGCAGTTTCTCAAAATAACCCCCATGCCAAAGAGGCATATTCTGGAGTGGCTTTTTCTGATCTCCTGCAGAAGGTCCTGCTTCTTAGCCCAGCCTTCTGACTAAGGCAGCATTTCACACGTTTTGACAGCCAGAGCACCCACACATCCCCGCGTGCCCTCAGGAGAGCTGCTGGGATCTCCTGGTGGCTGGGAGGAAGATAAAAGCTTTTCAGAGTGAAGTGATTGCTCACATTTGTAATATTGGGGTCCCTCCCAGTAAGATCTCCTTCACATCTGCTTGACTCAGTGATGACGTTGAAATTCTTTTAACACTTTCTGATGAAACAAAGTCACTAGAATCGTCTTCAGAATACAACCCAGTTCCCTGGAGTTGATGGTTTCCGTGTTGCAGTTCGAAGATGATTGTTATCCCCAGCTCTCCCCCCAGCTTCTACTCCAGGTTCTGTTTTGAGGAACCTTCTTTCCCTTTGTAGTTACTGAGAACTCCCCACCGACCATGGGCTTAGTTCTGTGAATGTGCATAAAGATTTAAAAACAAATAATGTAACAATTCATGAATCAGAGAACTTTTGAGTATTTTTAAGAGAAAATATTGGTGGTTTTTGTAAAATCTGATGTGTTTTATTGGGGAGATGGTAAGAGAAGAGACCATTGTTAATTTTTAAAATATACCACCCTCTGCATCCCTTGATATCCTCTGAAATGATGCTGGCTTGTGCCAGTCTCATCTTTCCAAGATGTCATGGCACCCTGAATCTCCATCACACTGATATTTCAGATTCAAAAATCTACTGTGCTGTGTGATTTAAATAATGATCAGGTGACCTGGAGAAAAATAATGGCAGATAACGGCTGATACAGGTGAGGTAATACAGATTCTGATGCTCAATTAGGAATTTCCAGTTTTGGGTTTGATGTCCAACAGCAGGGTTAATTCTGGGGCTAAACTCTTTACCTTTTATTTTCTGACCGGGATTTCTTGAATCTGATTTTGAAATTCATAATTTGGGCTAAACAATCTGAAGGTAGCTGCATTGATACTGGTGGTCTGACCTATCTCATGATAGAAGCAGTTGTCAATATGGGATAAGAAAGCCCAATGCAGGAATCAATGGGTTCACACCTTGAGGCATTTAAAACATAGTGTTTGAAGGATAATAAATATCTGTTTACCTGTATTGTCAACCATCCAAAGCTGAGTATTTAAAACTTAGCTTTTATGCAGTAATGTTGCAAAATTAAGCTTGCTAAAGTGTGAATAAAGTTTGAATCTTAATTTTCATAATTTTCAACAATTGTTTTAATAATTGTGTCTTTTTGGAATTTCATATAATGATTTTATATCCAATTTAAAATATGAAACATGCACATTTAGCTTGTAGGTGGTACCACTCTGAGTTTCTGAAAGAAAGACACACTTGTCAGTGTGCGTGGCTTTTGGAAATAATAGATCACACTGGGCAGGGTCGCTTCTTCCCTCTTTTGTTGGTCCTTTATCTGTGCAGCAGACATTTGTGGAGGCCTGCCATGTGCCTCGCTCTATGCTGAGAGTGCCTTTCATGCAGAACAAAAGCCATGCGCTAACAGTGCTGTTGTGGAGACAGCAGGAATAATTATATCAAGAATGATTCATGTGTGTCCATGCAGAATTCGGTGCTATGTGTAGGCAGCATGTAGGCAGATCCATTCACCAGGCTTCAGAGCTGGGGGCCAGAAAGAAATGGATGGAGGGGCCTGGAAAAGTGGAGTAGAGAAGGCATTCCACTGAGAGGAAAGAGCTTGTCCAGGTTGCCAGGCTGGAAATGCAGGCGATGTGTCTGCACAGGTGTATGTGGCTGTGGGGAGAGCAAACTGATAAACAGAATCAGATGCAGTCATGTTGGGCTTGTGAGCCAGACCTGGAAGTGCCACCCTTCAGCATCGAAAAACCACTGAGGTGTACAGTAGGAGTAGCAGGATTATGTTGGCATTTTCAAAAATTCATTCTGTCCACTTCTTGGAGGATGACAGATGGTGGGTGGTGTTCTGAATATTCGACATAGCTACAAACATCCAAAGACTGCTGCCAATGAAGAAAAGTGGATTATCTCTACCAGCTGGGGATTATCTACAGGCAAGCATACTAACAGGAAAAAAAACATTGAGAATATATTAATACTTAGTTTGTATGCAAAATGTTTTGCAATGTTAGCATGTGTTGTTATATAAGTATTCATGGAAATATGCTTTGAAATTGTTACAAGTTGTCCTTTGCTCGTTATGCCCTTTGGCTAAGTCTTTGGAGAAATTTCTTGTTTGTTTTCAGGTGTGTGTAGGACTGAGAGTTTCCAGAAAAGAATACCATGCAGTTTGTTGCTGTAGATGAGACACTGTTATGACAATTTTAAGTTTTTTTTTTTCAAAATAGGTAAAGGGGAAAGCATGAGATGTAACTACAGATACACCCAAACTGATTTTAGAATTACTTAGGTTATGCATATATAAGAATTCCCTTCTGCATTCAAAATGATTAACAGAGGATAACATGATTTATTGGGATTGAAGGATCTGTTTTTGACCTGAACACATGGTTTTGGGATGTTTGGGTTGATAACCATCTAACAAATGTCTGCCAATTTCTTGTTGGGAAGGGTCAAATGCTAGGCTGACAAAAGAAAGACTTAGCCCTGCTTGTGAGAAGTGTCTACTCCAGTGGGAGAGAATAAAAGTGCAAGCCAAGGTGAAGCAAAATAAGTCAACAAAGAAAGCATGCTGGGTGAGAAGAGAGAGAGGGGTAGGGGAAGAGTGGTCCCATTCAAGTAGCAAATTGGAAAAGTCTTCTTCAAAAGATGTGGAGTTCTATTCCTGGGTGGGCCTTGTTGGATAGGAATGGTTTAAGCAAGGGAAAACTTAAGGATAACATCTCCTGTGATTTGCATGTGTCCCTCTGAAGTTCATGTGTTGGATCCTTAATCCACAAATTCATGTTAGTGGTATGTGGAGGTTGGGCCCTTGGGGTTTGATTAGGGTTAGATGAGGACATGCAGATGGGACCCCATGATGGCATTAATGACTTTGTAAAAATAGAGATTGGAGCCATCGTAGTTGCCTTGCCTTGTGCTGTTATAACCTCTGCCATATCTTCACCAGATGCCAAGTGGCACCATTCTCTTGAACTTCCCAGACTCCAGAGCTATGAGCTGAATAAACCTCTTTTCTTTTTGAAGTACCCAGCCTGTGGCATTCAGTGATAGCAACAGAAAAGGGACTAACATAGCATCTTTCCATAGAATCCACAGCATGGTATGGTGTTGAGTAGGTAACCAGAATGCTAGGATGTGTGGTGTCAGTTCCACGTGTGGTCCACATTGCTGGATCACTGGGGGTTGTGAAGCTCGGGAGCAATGTCATCACAACTGAGCTGTCATAATTAAAGTTGAAAGATGCATGTGGTGGCTGTGAACTGGATGGACTGAGGGAGAGAAGCAGTTGGTGATCCAAACAGTTGGATGCTTCTCAAGGAAACAGAAGAGAATTGATGATGGCAAGGAGAATGAACAGAAGGGAGCCTAGAGGAGATCGGATTTACAAGATGACGTAAAGAAGGCTTTGAGAAGTGGGTGAAGAGAGCTTACAGGTTTCTAGGCTGAGATACTACAAGAGTGACTTAACCTTGTCCACCTGGGGACCTTGGGTACATTGCTCAATTTTCTGAACATAAATTCTTCATGATAGTTGTGAGGATTAGTCTCAGTCATATGTCACTTAAGTACAGAAATGTGTTCTGAGAAATGCATCATTGGGAGAATCTGTCATTGTGGGAACATCAGAGAATGTACTTACTTAAACATAGATGGCTATGATCTCACTAGACAATGTAATCCTAGGAGATCACTCTTGTATATGTGGTCCATAATTACATGATACTTGTCTGTGGCTAGTTACTGGGTAGTGGAGTGGGTTGATGAGTCTTAGTCCTGAGTGAGTTGGATATGTTGGGTGTACGAGAGGAGAAGGCTGAATTACAGAATTTAGGAACCTGTGACTCTCTCTGTAAATATTCACATGAATGCACCATTGTTCATTTCGTTGTAGTCATTGTTCAAACTGCTTTGTTGGATTTCATTATTGCTTAGTGTGGGTTTCCACTTTCACTCCAAGCACAAAACTCCATTCTCCCAGCACACACATAGCCGTATGCAGTGGGAAGATGATCAGCATATTGCATTCAGTTTCTCGAAGCTGTTTTGCAGTTTATGCCTTTCAAGCCCAAAAAATCAATCACAATCTTAACATTTTTGAAGATGAGATTCTTATTCCCTTCTCATGAGCTGGAATATTGATCAGCTGATGTGTAGCTTGAGTTAGGTGTATTTGCTTTAAGAGGTGTGAGGAATTCCTATGTGACTCAACTTTCCATTCTAACAGAAAAGTCAGCCTCTGATTTCACACTGATCGTGTTCTTACCATCGCTTATTCCCTGTGCATTTTGCTTATTGTGTCTGGAAGGTGTAGCAAGTCTGGAAATTTCAGAGCCATCTATGAAATGTTGAGCTTACATCATATACTTTATAAACAGGTTGCACTGAAGAAGGCCCATATGCCAGACCATGAAAGTTTTAAATCGTTCACTAATGAAGGATCTAATTTTGCAAAGAAGGTGCAGATGATTTAGGCAATGGAGACTTCAGAGTCATCCATTTATCCATTAATATAACACATTGCAAGACCAATGCAAACTGTTCCGTGCACGTTAAAATTTTCTAGCATTTCACCGTCCATGTTTTTATCTTAAGAACATGTTATCTCAGGACTGGTAAAAGAATTAAGTTTATAAGTGATTGTTATTTGTTATTTTATAATTTGATCAACATAATTAACAAATGTGAAGTCATATCCTTTTAGTTACTGACTTGGCACTGAAGGACTTATTGTCATAATTTGGCATCTCTGTTCTAGTCTTATTACTTTGTGTGGGTTTTCTTTCCTCTGTCTTCTGGGATGTACCACATCCTACACACAATGTGGGGGAAGAAAACTCTCTGTAACCATCCTATCTGGTGCTCTGTTCCCTGTTCGGTTCTTCAAGAGGCTTCTGAGAACCTTCTGCACTCAAAGTTCAGTTTTGTAGCCCGGAAATGGTGCATCCACACAATCTGTTTTTTTTTTTCCCTTCCTTTTCTCAGAATCTTCTGACCTTTTTAATAACTCTCCTTAGTCTAAGATCTTTTATCCTGCCTACGCTTGACAATGAGATGGTTGTAAAAGCTTACTCGTCTTGGGGTGTGACACTGTCTCTCTAACTCAGATTTTCACCACAGCTTTCAGGCTCATTCGATTCTGATCTTCAAGAAATTTCATAACAGATCTGCACCAACCCTTCTTGCTCTCTTCTCTGTGCACCCGTAGCGTGTATTTATTTAACTGGCACTTTTTTTTTGGTCCTTAACTGCTATGTGGCTTTGTACTTGTTAACATGCTGCTTTTCTGGGATGTGTTTTATATTCCCCCAAGGCAGATGATGATTTCTGTGTTCTTGGTCCTCTGAGAGTTCAGTGTTCTATGCAGACTTCAGTTGTGTATTTGACTAATATTGATTCAACTCCCCCTGTGAACCAGGGAAAGTGTGTTGATTTCCAGTGTATTTTTAACAGTTACTACCTGATGATCATAACATTAATAGATAACTATTTGGAGATTATTTTATCTCTGACACTATAAGCAGATTGCATATATCACCTGATTTCATCCTGAAAGTGACACTAAAAGTCAAGACTATTCTAAAGCTCTCTATGCAACTTATGAAACCAAGGCATGGAGGGTGTAAACACGTTGCTCAAGTTCACACATTGGGATATTTTGCGCCTGTTCCTGCAGTGAGTTTTCTGTGTTTGAATGGGATAATTATATTCTAAAATGTTTTTCTTTTTAATTCAGAGGCAGACAGAGAGAAAGAGAGAGAGAGAGAGAGAGTGTGTGTGTGTGTGAGAGAGAGAGAGAGAGAGAGAGAGAGAGAGAGAGAGAGAAAGCTCTCATCAGCTGGGTTATTCCCTAAATGCCTGCAATGAGCAAGACTGGGCCAGTGCTGAAGCTGGGAGCCAGAAATCCAATTGAAGTGTATTTTATGGGGGGAAGAGACGTCATTACTTGAGCGATCACCTCATTCTGCATCAGCAAGAAACTGGGATAAGGAGCTGGAGCTTGAAATTTAAACTGGACATTCTGATGTGAGATGTGGCCATCTTAACATGCATCATAACCACTGGGCCAAACACCTGCTCTCCTTGTCCTTTTTTGTGTTTGTGTTGCTGGCATGTGTTAGAATTTCCCATGAGCCAGATTGCCTGGCAGGAGGTTATCTCAGCCAGAACATGGGAAGTCAACCTGAAGAAGACTCTCTGTACTTCATCTTCATGTCACAGCTCAACCTCCACCAGCCCCTTCTGATTCCAGGTGCCACTCTTGTGGTTCTCTTCCTCCTCTGCCCTGCTTGACTGAGAGTTTTGGTTTTCGGAATGTGTAAGATAATTGCTGTGAAAAGGGTACTGCTTGATAAATGCTTCCTTGCACATAAGCTCATGTAACCAATGCTGAGATGGAAGCAGGCACATGTTCCTCTCACCCATTGCATCTAATGGGGCCAGCACAACACCATCACCTTTCCTGGGGCTCTGACACTTTCCTTTATCAGCATCATCTGCCTCCAGCACTAGTTCTTCCTGGAAGTGGCTGAAAGCCCACCAGTGACCCAGTTGGTCAGTCTGTGTGAAAATTTTTTATATACCTCCTCTGATATCGTTTGACTCTCCACCATGCATGGATCCTCCTGGGGACCTCTTCCTGCCAAACACCTGAACCCAACACTTCATCCCAAATGGCATCTTAACCTCCAGGCCAAGCACTATCTTCTCATTCTTTTTTTTGTCCTCCCTTAATCTGCTCTTTATCTCCCTGACCTCACCTTCTACCATCCTTCACTTCTGGCCTTGTACTGCAACCCACTAATCTTCTTGTTACTTCACCAGTGCATGAAGTTCGTGTCTATCCCAGGTTCTTTGTTCTTTTGCTTCCAATTTTCCAGCGTTCTATGTCCATGATCTCTACTAAGCCTTCTCCTTCACAGTACTCAAATCTACATTCAAATACTTCCTCTTCAAAGAGTCCTTCTTGTATCTCAAACAGCTGCTTAATCTATGCAGTCACTCTCACATCCCTTACTACTGTAATTCTTTGAATTGACAAGTGTCAAGATCACATTATTTGATTGCTTTTTCTTTATATTCTGTCCCCCATTAGAATATGGATCACCTGGACCATGGTTACTTGCACTGCTACCACAGAGAGGAGAGCCTTCCTCTACTCTGTCAATAACCAGAACAGTCCCAGGGAAGGCTCCACCTGTATAGCCAGTCTTGGTGTAGCTGTGAGATTTTCACACCATGGCTCAGAAAACTATGGGGTAAGGGGCAGTGGAGGTGGTAGTAGTAGTAAACCTAGACAGGAGCCAATCAAAATGTCTCTCATGCAAACACAATAAATAAGGAGTATGCAGCCAGTGCAAGAACATCCACGAGAAGTAATGAGCGTGCCACACCTGTCATGAAGCTCTGATACAAGGGTGCTTTGAGAAGTTTATGGAGAGAGTGGGCATTTAGTTACCAGTTAGGAAACTTGCATCCCATGTAAGATTCCATTCTAATACCTGGGTTCCAGTCCCGGTTTGGCTCCTAACTCCAGTTTCCTGCGAATGCATACCCTGAGAATCAGAGGTGCTGGTCTAAGTAATGGGGGTTTTGCTCTCCATGTAGAAGACCTGGATTGGGCTTCTGGCACCTGACGTTGGCCCTTGAAGAGCCCTGGCTGTTGCGGGCATTTGGGAAATAAACCGGCTGATCACAGTGCTCTCTGTCTTTCTCAAGTAAGCGCATAAGTAAAATGCTTATGTAAAAGTCAAATTAAAAGATACATTGAGTTTTATGCAAAAAATAAAAATCAATCTGTACTGTTTTCATAGTATTCCTTTCCCACATTTTTCTTGAAGTAGTCTTGCACGTGTGAGCCAAAAATTGCCATCCCAGTTGTCAAGGGTTCAGCGGAAAAGGGGCCACACCCTGTTATGTGACATTGTTTGTAGGGAAAGCAAATCCATTGTTCAGGAAAGATAGTTATTTCTCATACCAAGAGAAGCAAATATTCTTACAGAAAAGGAAGTCTTTATCATATGAATAAAATACTCAACAGCATCTTTAAAATGAATTTAGGGATACATTTTGATGGTCTTTTTCCATTAACATAGGCTGGTGTCACTATTCCAAAAAGAATGTTTGGTGGAATCCATTTACCAAAGAAATTTGACATATGATGTTCTAAGTTTGTTCTGAAATAGATTTTTCTTGAAATAGGTAGAATAAAACCCAAAACTATAAGCAATTGGCAGACTACAGTCAGATCTCATGAGACATAATACATGCTTAGATGAAAGGATAGTGATGAAACAATATCCCAGGAGACTGAGAGTTGGAATAAAAGTATCAAAGTGTTATCCATTAAGAAAATGAAAACACAACCCACTGACTGGAAGAAAATATTTCAAAAGATAAGGATAAAGGAATTGTGTTCAGTAAATTAAGAACACTCATAACTCAATAATAGGAAGACAAACTGCCCAGCTGAAAATGGGGAAACTGTGTTTGTATAGGTATTTCCCAAAAGATTAGCAGGACCAGGTATTGGCACACATATATAATGATTGAAGTCTTCATGTTTTGCTGGTGGAAATATAAAATAGTAGCCACTCTGGAAAACAGTTTAATGATTTCTTAAGAGCTTCCATGTAGAGTTATCATATGATCCAGCAATTCTACCTCTAGGCATTTTGCCAAGAAAAGTGAAAGTATGCACCTACCCTAAGACATCTATGCAAGGGTTCACAGCAAGACTATTTATAACAGCCCCCAAATGGAATCAACCCAGTGTCCACCAAATGATGAATTCATGGACAAAATGGCTTATCTGAACAATGTAATGTTTGACAATAAAGAAGAGTATATGTAGCAAATCCATGACCCCAGAAACATACTGGATGAAAAATGTCAGACACAAAGACTGAATATTCTGATTCCATTTATACAGAAAAAGCAAATATATGTGGAGAGAGAACAGATTACAACTTACATGGGGATGGGGGTGGAAGTGGAGAAAGACTTCAAAAATGCATGTGGGAACTTTTTGGAGGGATGGGAATTTCCTAAGCCATACTATGTTGATAGTTTCCCACCTGTATACATTTACTAAAAGTCATTGAACAGAACTGTTAGATATGCATTTGCTTGATCCAACCAGCCTATTTACAGATGAAGGGCACTGACATACAGTTTATATTTTTCCTAAAGTAACACAGATTATAATCGGTAGAGCTAGAATTTGAATCCCAGTGATCTCTAGATTTTGGCTGGCAGTATTTGGTAGGAAGATACAATGGATATGCCAGGTGTTTTTCCACCTCAGTGCTTTTGCCCATGCTGTTTCTTTCGCAAGAACACCCTTAACCTCCCTCTCTTTCTGTGATAACTCCTATTCATTTTGAAGTGGAGCTTTACTGTCTGTTTTCTGGAGGCATTCTTTTACCCTTGTGGTACAGGACAGCTTCTCCCATCGTGCAGTGCCCTTACACCTGAACTCTGCTTTCAAACCAGCCACCTGCTGTGCTCACACCCTCATGCCCTTATTGACTGCCAATCTGGAAGGCGTACAGTGTTATTCTTCACTCACTGATAGCACCATACTTAGGACCTCATACTTACTGCTTACCTGGCACTATGTGATTTGTACTTGCATCTAGTAGGAGTTAGTGAACAAGTCAGCTTAATGGTAGTTGGTAAATGCCATCTGTGGATCCCTTCGTTATGCATTGTGCTTGCTTAGGGAGTCAACTGTGACATGCTTCTTGAGATCAATTGTAGAACAGTTGATTATAGTCTTTATTTAGACTAAAACTCTGGAAGAATTTGAACATTTCTCCACCACAGAAGATCTGTAGGCCAACTAGTACTTTAATCATTTTCTTGAAAGTATTAATGTAGTCCCATAATGTAGAACTTCCCAGAGATACCCTTTTCCTCGCTTCCTCTGCACCTCCTATTCAGTGTAACTTCTGCCCTCGTTATGGATACATCCCTCTTGCTGAAAGTGACAGGATGCCTGAGATTTGGTGATATATAAAGAACAGAAGTTTATTTTGCCCTTGGCTCTGGAGGCTTGGAAGTCTAAGAGGATGGCACTGACATCTTCCTAGCTTCTGATGAGGATCTTGTGCTGCTTCAACTCCTGGCAAAAAGTGGAAGGTCGCAACATGAGGAGGGGTCTCTCTGGGTCCTTCAGGAAAGGCATTGATATGTTAACAACAGTCTCACTTTTCAAGGCCCATGTCCCAACCCTGCCACAATGTCAGTCAAATTTCAACTTGAGTTTTGGAGGGGCAAAAGTGTGTTCCACCCATGGCTGCTGTTTACTTGCCAAGTCTCAGTGATCCGCGATCACATTGTGTAAGAATGTCTTCCTTAAGATAATTAAAAATGAAAAAAAAAAAAAACTTGGTGTTAAATTGGAAATTGCATAGAAAATTAATCAATTTAAAAATATATATTATGTAGGATCTCTGTCCTTAATGTGCTATACATTGTGAATTAATACTATAACTAGTACTCCGACAGTATTTTTCACTTTGTGTTGCTATGTGTTGAAATCTTTACGTAATATATACTAAACTGATCTTCTGTATATTAAGAGAATTGAAAATGAATCTTGATGTGAATGCAAGGGGAGAGGGAGCGGGAAAGGGGAGGGTTACGGGTGGGAGGGAAGTTATGGGCGGGGGGAAGCCATTGTAATCCATAAGCTGTATTTTGGAAATTTATATTCTTTAAATAAAAGCTTTATAAAAAATAAATAAACAAACACACACACACACACACAAAGAATGTCTTCCTTCGGCAGTATTGACACCTTAGTCAGTGGCAGTGAGCCCTGCCTACATCTGCAGCTGAGAACTTGGTCTTGTTCCATGTGGCTGACTGTGTGTTAGACATCTCAAATGCACCATTTCCAGTAATGAGTGCATTCTCTTCTTCCTGAAAATATATGCTCACCTTTTCTATTACTAGAAGCTCAGCTGCATTCTTGATCTCTTCTTACCCTCAGACTATCTCCGTAATTAGACATTCCTCCCGAGGACCTCAGAATACTAGATACTTCTGGATTCTCTGCCCTCTTTTCTATGCTGAGTGCTAGTGTTTTAATTCAACCTCTTGCTAGTTCTTATGTGGACTGTTGTTGTCATTCCCCAACTGATAACCATGCTATATATATACATACACACACACACACACACACACACACATATATGTCTCAAATAAATTATATATATCATATATAAAATGTATATAATAAATAATATATAATATAATTACTAACACATATTATATAAATAATATCAATATATTATTAATATATTAATACATAACATATTCTACATAATTTTGATATACATGTTAATATATTAATATCTAATATAATGCATATTACATTTAATATAATATTAATATATTAACATTATTAATATATTAAATATATGATATAGTATATTATATAATATATATTATATAATATGCATTATACATAATTATATATTAGATAGAATGTATATAATATATACAATATATTTATGTATTATATATTATATATACATATATAACATATATTATATACATAATATATAATGCACATATACATCCTATATAATTATATATAATATATAGCTTATATATAGTATATATTATATATATAATTTATTTGAGACAGAGGCAGACAGAGAGAGACACTCCCCAACCCATTCTGCTTGTTCATTCCCCAAATGCCTGGGAGTTTTGCAACTCAATTCAGGTCTCCCATGTGGGTGACAGAGACCAAAATTCTTAAACTATCATCTGCTGCCTCCCAAGGTGTGTATTATCAGAGAGCTGGAATTGGGAGCAGAAACAAGACTCAAACCCAAGCACTAGAGTGTGGGATATGGGCTTCTCAGTCCATGTCTTAACTGTTCAGCCAAATGCCTGCCCCTGATTTCCCTGCTTCTGGTCTTGTCACCCAACCTCCATGCTCAAAGTATGATATTCCTTTCATGTGAATCTCGTCTCATGACTTGCTTATGAGCTAAGAAAAAAAAGTTGCTAGGTGCACACCTGTCAGTACATTATTTCTGTTTCTATAACAGATTACCCAAGGTCAGGTAATTGACAAAGAAAGCAAACAGGTTTCTTAGAATTCTGGAGGCCAGGGTGTCCAAGAGCAAGGTGCTGACATCTGCTTCTCACATGGTGAGGGCCCTTTGCTGCGTTTTAACATGGAGGAGAGCATCACTCGGTGAAGCAGTCAGTGTAGCTGCTTGGTCTTTCTTTTTATTCAGAGAAAGGCACCGTTGCCATCCTAGCAGCCCACCTTCTTAACCTTGTCTAGTCATAATTACCTCCAAAGGTTCCACCTTCAAATGTCACTAACATACAAATTTGGAGATTTAATTTTGCAGCACATGAACTTTGGGGAAAATAGTCAAATCATCTCACTACCTGTGAGTAGAAATTTCATTCACAGTTTTCAGTGTAAATGCCCCCTCTTCATGAAGCCTCTCTGGTTTCCACAGATACTTTCTCCTCTGCAATCCTATAACATTCATTACATTATTGGTCAGATATTTATTGTGCATTTCCCTTCTTTCTCCTTGGTTCTGTGGGTGTTTCTAATGTGGAAACCACATTTTAATCTTTCCTGGTATTTTCAGCATCCAGCACGTTGGCCAGCGTCTGGTTGTTATCTTTAACACTACTTCTCTAAAGT